>OY101435.1:4694880-7094880 GCA_956483605.1 Tuberolachnus salignus | reverse complement strand
CGTACAAATAAACACCGATAAAATGATAAGATTTCAATAACGCGTTTATATGATTTAATTTCGTTTTAATATTGAAAACGGTTTGATGATTTTAAATTCGCTTAGAATAGTTTTAAGTTTCAAAATTATTTCATTTCGAACCGTTTTATCGTCACAACATTAACTTACTGATTAATCGCATTAAATATTACTTTTTGTTTTAAATTAAAACGAAAGATATTTTATTTTATTTTAATTTTCACTCGGTATGGCAAAAATATTTATTATTTTATCATTCGTTGTGTTAAATTTGGCCAAGTACATTTTTTTCGCAAGCCGTAAACCACTTGATTATGAATGGGTTACCCTTTACAGTAAACTGATTTCGAAGTAACCAAAAAAATGTTCAGCGCTTTGTCTATTATTCTTTAGCATAGGGTACTTAGAGTTTTTTTTTGTTTTTCTGAACCGAATTTTTTACGGAACGTGAACTATTGTCTTTTGCTACACTTTTACAGAACACGAGAAAAATACAAAAACAAAATATAATATCATTGTTAAAAACTCGACCAATTTCATAAAACGCCATATATTCGTTTGTATAATTTTGTTTACAACGAATTCGAAAAATCAAATTTGTATTGAAAAAAAAAAAATTATTTTGGATTTGATGGTACTAACCATAAATTATTTACCAAATTGTCCGTAATGTTGGGAATAATAACAACCATTTTTGTTCGGGTTGTAAATTATCATCAATTTTTTTTTTTATATATTTTCGGACAACGGAATCAAAAAATTTGCTAACTTTTTATGTACACGCTTAGATATAGACCGATAAGGTAATCAATTTAAAACACACTCGCATACTGTATTGTAAATTGATTTTAAATAAACAATATATTATTATTATTATTGATGATCCCCTTATCATTTTGGGTTTTTGCGGACATTATTATTTTACATCTATTGTTCGGAAAAATATCATAAAAAAAAAAAAAAAAAATGATTAAGTAACCGAGTATATATATATATAAAAAAAAAATCAATTTGCGACGTATTCGATATCATCGATTTATGTTTTTTTTCATTTTTGTATTTAGATTCTTTTTTTTTTTTTTTTTTTTTGCGTTGCATATATTGCTTACACCCCGGTGGTTGGCTGTTTAATATTTTTCGTATCGATTGCGCATAATTTATTTTCATAAAATAAATAAATTCATAAAACACAATGGCAAACACAAGGGGGGGAGGGGAGTGGTAATATTCCACGTATTCGCCGGAGCGTAGTTCTTATTGAAAATTATATATAATTAATGAAATAATTTTGATCCCCCGTTCAAATTGACCGAGTTAATCCCACGAGCGAAGAATAAAAAGGGTCCGGGTGCAGTGGTGTGTTAATATGCATCCGGGGCCCGCGCCAAACCCCCGACCAAAGCGAATACAATCGCATTAATTGTGGACGATACATTGAGACATTTTCGGTGGTCCGCGGAATAATTTGAACATTATTTGCAATTTTGTTTTAATAAACTTCCCGGTCATTGTATAATCGTAATGCAATAACGATTTTACTCGTGTCTCTGTGGCGTAGGTTCCGTCGAGAAAACGGCAAATAACCACAAACGATATGGATTAACAATCCGATTGATATCCTGTGGAAATCCGAATTACAGCGAAAAGCAGCAAAAAATAAGAAAAAAAAAAATCGAAAATAACGAAACCATTACTGCCGTCTTTCGTCCCGATAATTAAGAAAAGTGCAACGAAATCCAAAAAACTGGCCTCCTCGGCGCTCCGAATAGGTCCGAAATGTTTTCAGAAACACTGCTACCACTTGACTAGCAAGATAGAAATGTTGTTCACGAAAAAAAAAAAAAAAAAAAACATACAATAAAACCGTTCTTCGTTTCGTTAAGAATCTAATGATCCAGTGGTGTAATCACGGAGGTGAAAATATATGCTTTTGAACGTGCTGTAACTGAACTCCAATCCTATGCAAATATAATTCCCTTAAAATATACAGAGTTATGTTGAAAATAGTTTTTATATTTGTTTGACATCGAATAAAAATAGGTAAAGTGTGCGAGTGAAGCGACTGGCTTTGAATATGATATGACTTGGTTTGTCCTTTTGATTAATGGACTTATGGAAGCTTTATACCCAAGTATAACCCAACTTAAAAACACAATTCTCGGGGGGAGGGGGATCCAACATTTATTCAATATAGATACTGGACACTCATCATGCAATAGTAAATATTAAACGATATTAACTACTGAAATTTGTCTATTTTTAAGAAAAAAAAAAATCGGATCCGGGCCCGACCTGGATCCACTTCCTCAATTGCGGCCTTGTTTGCACCTGCTGAAACTTTATCCTGTATTTTTTATCTCTTTTTTTTAAAAAAAAATTTGGTGTAATAGACTTCTCAGAAGCGTTTTTATGGAAGGGTTGCAGTCAACTCTCCCACTGAAACGGAAAAAGTGTTTTTATATCAAAATTAACAAGGGCAACCTCGGAACGGTTAGGTTAGGTTAGGTGAGTGGCGTCGCTCCGTAGGATTTAGTGGCGACCGCTGTTGTAGACGACGTCGGGCTGACCACTTTCCCGTCCCCAGGGTTTGTACGGCCGGCGAGACGGAGAGACAATTTATACGATTAAAATATGTGTTCCGATGTATTCAAATTGAGAACTATATTAATTTGTAAGGTAGGCAAATTTAATTACAATAACCGTTCGTGTTTTTTCGCCACAAATTGTTGAACATTTTATTTTTTTTTTTTAGAGCCAAATAAAGTTTTATTCACACGAAACCCAATTAAGACTACAAAAAAAAAAAAAAAAAAACACACGAACACACGCTAATATTTTAGTATAAAAACAGTTACACAATATGTATTAATTATGTCGTTATCTTCACCATGGACTCTGTAACGCGATAACCGCGCTCTGAAATAAATATCCGGCCGTTAATTTTGGTAACAAAGCGGTCCTTCTGCACAGATATCGAATTTATAACAGAATTTTTAAAGCTTTTATTAGATATTATACCAGCGTGTGCTCTTCAGCACCGATAGAACGCGTGTTATTATCCGCCGGATTTATGTATAATCTCTAGGTGTAAAACTGTCAGATATTTCGTTTGAAAATTTTTTTTTTTAATCTAATATGTTATTTAAAATGTACACGTAATTAAGTAATTGTTCACTATTCACTGTAAAATAATAATAATACTAACCTACCAATGTATAATGTTGTTACGTAATAATTATTTGATGATCAAATGGCATTATCAATTGTATATCATTTATCTTTTATTACCACCTACAAGTAATTTGTATGTTTCGCTGTTTGACCAGTTACTTGAATGATTAAAGTAGCTTTTCCTATCAATGTTGTATAGTATATATCTAGTAAGCAATATATTCAATTGTATTATGTATCTAGTATTTAAATGCATAAAACTTTAAGTATCGATTATCTTTTATTGCAATACTTGTTACATAAGTATCTTGTTACTCGCTTTGAAGTGTGATGCAACAATAAACCATTAATATGTTTGTAAAAAAAAAAAAAAAAACGTCAGATTTTATCAGGAAAGAAAGAACTGGCTACTTTAAAAAAAATATTATTGGTATTTCAGGACCGAGGGTACCGAAATAGGATTGGAGGTGCCGAATTAAATTTCGGGGTAGCTTCTCAAGCACTTTAGAGGAAATGTCAGGTCTCTAGACGATTATTTTTAACAGAAACCGTCATTGCGAAAATCATAAAAATTACGAGAGTAATGCACCGTCTAGACATATAATTTTCTACCAGAAACCACCCCTGAAGTTGATGATCGGAGTGTTATTTCCGGTGGAAATGTCGACATTGGACAGGAAAAAAAAAAAAAAATATATATATATATATAACGATATTAAGAGCAAATTTATTTCTCGCTACGTTCAGAATCCAACAGAAAATAAAAAGAAAAAAAAAACCGACAACCGACGACGGCGCATAGCCGGTGCGTGTTATGTGCGTGGTCACGGACCGACGTCCCACGCACCCGTCTGTAGTTGTGCTCGACAGGCCGGGTCGTGAGTCATCCTGTCCCCGCTCACCCCTCGATTCCCGTGCTGTTCTGCTCAACACATTATCATTATTATTATTATTGGTATTACTTGTCCGTACGATGTTTATCGTAAGTAACGGACGTTTGGGACAGCCCGAACAGTTGCACCGCACGACCGGTGCGACGACGGGGTTGTTTATTAACAAAAAGAAAACGTAATATATGGTATTGGATTTTGTAAGAAAACAGACGGTTGTTTTTTTTTTGTTTTTTTTTTTCAGATTCTCAGCGAAGCGAAGGAAAAAAATATATTGGCTTTACTATGATGTGTGTGGGAGTTTTTCTCTGTTCGCAAACAACTTTTCTACCGGACGTCCTTTTCCGAAAGCATTTTGAAATTAGTCAATGCATTGACAGGGGTGATTAATTTATGCAATTTCGAATTGATTGGGATAAACCGGGAAATCGCGTAGAAAAATTGACTGCATAATAGATTCATTATTTTCGGTTTTTTCTTTGTACTGAAATTTCCGGACATTTTTGAACAATTTACACGCGTTTAAAATGTTATTTTTGTTTTTTTCTAATAAAACTGTATTGGCCGAATAAAAATGCACGAAAATTTGAATGTAATGTAATAATTTCACTTTTAAATTACTTTTAATAACTTCAGAACATGATTGAAATTATCACAAACTTCGTCAGCAATGATTTAGCGTACACATATAAATTAAACTCACCCGATATTGTACCCGCCTTTCGGTTTTCGTTTTGGTGATTTTGGGACCGCGGTGAACCACACCTAACTTTTTTTTTTTCTTTTCTTTTCTTTTCTTTTTCTTTGGTATACCGACTAGGCAAGACGAATTGTTTTCGTCAGACGCGTCGCACTGCTTATCCCGGAACCAAACCTAACCAAATATCGTTTGTCCAAAACGTGTCGTCATATCACTTTGCGGGTGTCCAACAGTTCTTTCCGAAACGTTAAAAATCGTAATATTTGTAGTGAAAAAACAAAAAAAAAGTCATAATAATAATAAAAATAATAGAAAAAAAAAAAACCGAATGTATGTGTAAATAATGGCCGAAACGATTTTTTTTTTTTTTTTTTTTTTTTTGTCGTTTCGTTAAATCGGGTTATTAACGATAGAATGTGTACTCGTTATTGAGATAATTATATCCGTAATAATACTTCCTAATGTATACCACCGCGTTACTTGATTGCCGCGTTTCAATTCGTATAATAAGCATCGTTAACGAAAAAGTAAACGAAGATATTAAACCCGCGAACAAAAAGATTTTTATATTTTCATTTTCGTTTCTATTTTTTTTTTTTTTTTCGGCCTAGGGGTTCTCAAACTCGCGCGCGCGTTCCGGACGGACGTACGTATAATGGACTTGTCGTCAATCGGATTTTTAAGTACTCGGCCCGGGAACAAAGAGAATTTGAATACGTATACAATAATAATAGTAACACAATACCGGGGCGACGGTCGATTATGCGCTAAACCGGACACGGTCCCGTGTACGATATCCGAAGGATAAAAATTTAAAAATTTAAAAAAAAAAATAAAAATCAGGCCGCCGGACTTGTCCGTTCGGCGTGAATCCATTGCGGACGCTCTGCCCAGCGGTCGAATGCGATTGATTTCAAAATTTCGAATGCGAGTTTCCGCCATGCACGCCGACGCACACCGAGTGCATAAAAATCCTTAGCTGCGAGGCTTGAACGGTGTCCGCGGTAAGCTCGCGGTATACCGCGCCTATAACCTAACCTATCCTAACCTAACCTACCAAAGTGTTTACAATACGCTCTTGTACATACCACACGCTGACCGCCGTTAACCGCGTCGTCGGGTCTGCGGTTCGACATTTTTCGCGTACACGGCATACCATTGCAGATTAAGAGGTTAGGTATTTTTAAAATGCTCATACAACGTTGATAACGAAAGTTAATTGACAATAATCGAATACGACTGTAGCACACGGCGATAATACAATCATACGAGTGCGACCTTCTCTCCGCTGCGGCAGTCGTATCGTCGTCTGCCGTCAAACACAATAATTATATTGGAATTATTTGAATATCTCATTTTATATACACGATTATCGATGATATTACGCCGACAATAATGAATACAACGATGTAATTAAATATAAATATTATGTACTTATTGAGAAAATATAAATGATAAATAGGCCCACGTAGATATAATGATATTGGTTATCATATTGTTTATAACCAATACTCGAACCGTATTTTACCAATATCTAGAGGAACGTGCACGTACACGTAAACGTGTGCATTGGAATTTAATGATGGAAAAATTACGGATTTGCCAAAGTTCGAAGAGTACAAATCCGTATCTAATGTCCTTATCAACTTCCCACCTACAAATGCGCCCTAACCCCGTAGTAAATCAGAATGATTTTTTTTTTTTTTTAATTTTAAATTCGTTTAGTGTGTAGCGAAAAAAGTTTTAGTTTTATCGGATTCATCAGGACTTCCTTCGAGGCTACGGCTTCAACGGACATAAACCAGTGATGGGAAAAATCCGAATTCGCCGTAGTTTGACAATCCGGATTTTTGGATTCCGAAATTTAAAATCCGACATTTATTGTAAATCCGGATTTTGGTTTTTAAAATTGTGATTTCATATTCCTTAAGTCATTTCTCGTTAAAACTATTATTATTATCTCATTGTTATTAGTATTAAATGTGTACAAAATTATATACGTTTTTACAATTCAAAAAATATCACAAATAGAAATTTATTTTAAAAAACAAGTATAACAAAAAAAAAAATTATACATATTACACTCTAATTTATATAATATATTACTAGCTGACCCGGTAAACGTGTTTTTGCTCTTAAAAATCCAACATTTCTAATTTTGGAATTCGAAACATAAATTTTGGGATTTTCAAATCCGAATTTACTGGATTTTCGGATAATCCGGATTTATGTCGCATCACTAGTGGAAACCCGTCTTTAATTCGATAACGCCTCAAAATAAATGATATATTGTCATTTGCACTTCGGATATTGAAACCAAACCAACTGTGCACCGTCGATTATGCGGTAGAAAAAAAAAAAAAAAAAACGAAAATTCGTTTAATTTAATTGTAAAAACAGCAATATCACAATTAGCAACATTCCCGTTCACGGCTAGAAAATAGACTCCTAAAATATATCTCGGGTATAAAACATAAACTGGATGTAAGACACTCAACGTATTTCATTATTTTTAAAACATTTAACTGATGCATATGACTTTTAATTAAAATTTTGTCAGACGCATTCACTAAACGTCGACGGACACACAAAAATAATTATTGACATCGATTAATATTAATTTAATTTGTTAAAAGTTAATTCTTAAATATTTTTTATTTTTTTATTTTACAGTTCAATTTATACACAATGGAGTATTAGGAAAGTGTCACGATTTATCGTGAGCCCCTCTCCCGCCACGCGACGTGGGCTTCTGCGGGCACTGAGTTACGTTACTGCGTTCGATACGATATTAAAATTGCTAACAATTGCATTTTCTAATATACCAAAAACTACTCAAAATAAAAAAGTGTACGTGTGTTTTGAGACGTTATATACGAACTCGACGTACAAACGTTTATATCGCATATTTTACCATTTTTAGACATATTCGACAAATGTTGGCAATTTGATTGGTTTTTTTTTTTCGGCATACTTACGCGTTCGGACGTTAAGTGAATACGCCCACGTTTTAAGGTTTTACGTTATACATTATTCGAACCCGAAAACCTTTAAACGTGAACAAATCTACTAAACAAATAATTAAAATAAAGTGAAAAGAAAGTAATGGAAGTTGTAAACAAAATTAAAAAACCAATCATTTTTGTTGTTTTTTTTTTTTTTTTTGTTGCAATTTCAACGGTTTAATATAAAATATCGCGATCAATATTATGTGTTTAGCAGCATTTTTCTTTTATTTTAAAGGAAGCACTTTTGCGACAACCCAACTAAGAGCGAGTTTATTATTATTATTTGCATTATATTTTTTTTTTTATCATCCTTAGACGATTAAATCTATCTCCTTTGTTAATTGCGTGTAGTAAATGCGGTTCAATGAACTTGTATTACACTTGTAAATAAACTTTAAATAATAATATTAATAATTATTATTATTATTATTATTATTATTGTGTACTTGCCGCATATTAAATTACGAATTATGAATTCAACAGATAAGCGACCATAAAAAAAAAAAATAATAATAATAATAATTATAAAAAATAAATATTAAAATAGTCTGTCGTCATTAATATCATTAATATCATTATAATTATTTTATTGTTTACCGAACGTGCAACGCGCGAGCACAAACCGAATACCTAACCTAACCTAACTGGCGTCCAATAATTATTTGCAATATAATACGGTGGGTCGTCGTTCGTTCTATATTCGGCAAATAGAATAATAGTATTATCGGTGGTGGCATTAGAAGATGAATAAGAGGAGGAAAGAAATTGTTTAAAAAAAACGTAGTCGAGCCCGTTTAAAAAAAAAAAAACCGCGGCGATTATATCGGTGTGATATTATAATATCCGAGCGTATAGATAATTATATTTTATTGTGCGCGACACTTATTTGTAGGTACCTATGCAATTAGACCTCGGTACGTAATCCCGTATACAAATTGTACACGACTTTATTTATTGTATACTACGATATATACCAATATTATACGGAGCGATTCTAGTGTCGCGGACCCGCGACATCCGAATATGTCGAGAACATTTTTATTTTGGTTTTTATATTTTTATATATATATATATATATATATATATCTGCTAAGAAAATATTTCCGAAAACACTCGGTTGTGCACATTTGATTTTCAAATAACGTCCCGCATATGTAGTTCTTTTCGAATTCGATTTAAAAATCGCTGGCTGATTATTAAAAATCAAAAGTGTCTATCGTATACGGTAGGAAAAATTGTAAATAAAATAAATCAAACAATTCTCTATGTCTGACGTCTGAAATAAAATAAACCAAAAGCGAAATTGCATCAGGAGATCTTCGCGTTGTACGTATAAATATATATATAAAAAAAAAAAAAAAAAAAAAAAAAAAACACGGATTTAATTAATATGTAGATTACGCCCGGTATACACTGTATTTAAATAGACTATTGGTGGTCTAAAAAAAACATGCATATGGCTATTTAAAAAAAAGAGAAAAAAAAATGTAGCTTACGTAATATTATAAAAATATAATGCTATTGATTTTTACAGGCAACACTGAATATATTTAGGCCTGACGACCTTGGATTTACATACGGTTTTCGGAAGGTGATAGGGAGAGTACTGCAACGTCTAAAATACGTGTTTTAGGATAAATGTCAAATGTTCAAACCTTTTAGCATCCGCATAATCGTCCTGTAGAAGTATTGAAGTATCGAATTTTTTTGTACAAACTTAAAAATTGATTATGAAAAACGTATAAAAAAAAAAAAAAAAAAACGCCACTTAAGTATCAATTTCAATTATCGCCGAATATGATTTTCATAAAACTATATTAACAAACATTTTTATCGTAAACTTAGCAAACAGATTTACCTGGCTCATATAAGACTATTAAGAATAAAATTTGTCTTAACCGATTTTTTTTTTATATATTTATATCTAACATAACCTTAAGTGTTTAGGAAAAATAAAAAAAGTATTGGAATCTTTTTTTTTTTCATAGTAGTTTTTCTATATTTTTTTAAAAAATGTTTTATAATTAAGATCGATTGATTACAATTGTATATCGAGAGTCGTACACTACTTGAACGACTCTCGAGGGTCCATAATTTATGGTAAATAATCTTATCTATTTTTTTTTTTTTTTTTTTTCCCAATCATTTTCGTTTACTATTACGCCTACTCAGATTCGTTAAGTCATCGTAACGACTATGCTATTAACACTCACAAGTTTACACACTTGCCAATAGCCGGTGTACCCATTATGATAATTCCTTGTGTTCTTGTGATCTTATTATTACTTAGCAACAATGACAAAACGACTAAACGCCCGACCTGGTGATAGTATTAGGTACATATTAACGTACAGAGTGATTCTTTTTTCGCGTACCAGCGGATACACCGTGCAAATTTCGATATCGATTCAATTCCGACACTATCTATTTACAATGTTTTCGAATTTACCAAAGGCAAAACCTCTTGGTAGTGATAATCGCCAATACGCGATAAAATAATCACCCTGTATAACGTATAATATATTAACACTGCTGCGACGAGTTTTTCGCGCGGTATACGTAAGGTCACGTGCATATCGACCGCCGGGTTTAAAGTCGCTATAAATCGTATTTATATTTTTAGACAAATTCCTATACTGTTCTCTTTGGGACGTTTACACGCGAATGACAATTTCGAACATATGATCCCCCTGTGCTTGCCCATACAAGCCCAACGCGCGATTATTAAAAAAAAATTCACCATGACCGCCGGGTTTCACGTTTGAGTTCCGCAAAATTTCAGGGGTGTGTTCCGATAAACCCATGTCTCAATGAACCCCCAGAGGAAAGCCTAAGTTTATTCGTCCGGTGTCTTACGATGACCGAAAATTGAACGGAATTTCCGAACAGTCAACGCGAAACTTTCACCATTCGTGTAAACGCGTTTTCAAAATAATTAAGACTCGGTGTTGTATTGTGTAACTTCCCATTGTGATTATAACACAAACCAACGCTAATAATGACAAAAACGCTTATCAATGAAAAATCTCGATGACGGCAGATATAAAAAAAAAAAAAAAAACCTAAAAATAAGTGCTGCCAAAAAATACAAATATATTTTAAAAATAGGGAAGGGGAGGGGGGTTATTTGAAATTTTCCGTTAGGGCCAATCGCCCTTTATTATTTTGTAATAGTAAAAAAACAAAAGGTTACTAAAATACCGCTCATCAAGAACACGGTCGGATATTGATTGAAATATAGTTACGAGCAATAACTAATTTTTTTTATTAAATATATGTTCATTAAAATAATAAAACGTAAGCCGGATTAATAATATTATTAGATAATCGACGTTAGTAGATAAGCGCCTATAAAACAAAACTTAAGTCGAGTTAAGCAGAGGTATTAATATCGTACACGAATAAAAAAAAAAAAAAAAAAAAAACCATAAAAATTATTAAACGATAAGTTTTTTTTTTTTAAATTTTTTTTTATGGAATGTTCATTTTTTCTTCGTACTCAGATTTACCGGTGGATACTGTATCACATTATTTTATACACAAGCCGGTTCAAAAACCAATGGCCGCACCAGTGGCACCCGTCCAACATGGTTTTTTCGTGTTGCAAAGCAGAGGTGGAGTGGAACAGGAAATTTAACCCCGAGTATAATCCTTTTGGGAAATATTGGTTGAAATTGTTTTTTATGGTAAGTTTGCATTTTATCGGGATACTGGGCCCTGGGACATCATAGAATCATATTTTCAGATGGATAAAAATTGTACAGTTCGCGAGCAGCGATTTCTGGCCAATAACGCAATTTCTATATAGTTTATTTGATGACCATAAAAGTAACATTTCGGACGAGATAAGAAACAAGTAAGGTCCCGTGTAATCGATAAGAAGAAAATCGATATTGACTAATCACGAAACGTAAAAGTTTAAATAATGTCGATAAAACATCACCTGGACCTTCCCTTAAACATATTAATTTACTTTTACGCTTGGCAGCTAATAACTTGGTCAATATTGATTTGATTTAAACCGTAAGGCATACATACAAATTGCGTTATTCACATTAAATCGCTGCTGGCGATTTGGACATTTTTTTTTTTTTTTTTGTTTTTCTTTAGTCGAGATTTTACGGTTAGAAAACCTGTGAAAATAAATTATTAAAATACAGAACAAAAAAAAAAAAAAAATAATGTACAAATTTCGGTTCACCGTAAGGGGACGCGTTATTCTGCCGTCCAATAACAATAGGTACGATTGTATTTTTCGTGCGGTTTCACCAGGGAAAATTCCGTATGGTATGCGTCAGCGACCATTTGCCGGTAAGTGATGACAACTCCGTTCTGTTACCCTTGTGCGAGAACAACAAAGTCCTCTGGCTCCCGTTGCTCGTCAAAGGTCTGTTACGCATCTACGCGTTGGCCGAAAAGTTCGAACAGTTCAATACCATTACGTGTTTTACCGGATGGACTTGCATTCGGAAAAACTGCAGGTAACGTGACATAATCTTATTTCTTAACGGCGGCGAACAAAGGATATAATTTCGGGGGGGGGAGGGAGGGAGGGAGATTTGAAAGAATGTAAAATGTAAAATGTTCATAAATATCTTAGCTATTCGTGTATATATGTATATTAATTTAATCTCACTGGAAACTTTAAAATAGCTACAATGTGTAGATCGGGTAATTTATTTTTAGACATATTTCCTGATATTTCGGGAAGGCATTCACCCGCTGCTTCTTAATACACACGCATTTCTGGTATAAAGAGGAAACGTTTGTCTTTGTATGCCGGTTGAATTCTCCAGAACAACTCTACTTTGATGATTTTCATGGAAACAAAATCGGTTAAGTAATTCACGAGATTCCTGCTAACGAAACTACAAACATAAAATATTATGCGAGAATTTCGCATGTATTGACGGTGAGTAAAGGGTTAAGGCCTACGGGTTAGAAATAATGACAAAGCGGAGATAGAGGAAATGACGGAGCGGCTGGCTGGAAAGTAGAAGGTACGGGTACGGGTCGGGAAATATATTTGTATTAAGTTTCGTAGTAATATTAATTAATATCTGCGGTATCAAGTTAAACATGCTGCAACAGTTATTATGTCGATCGAATTTTTTTTTTTTTTTTTAGACGTGTTTCGAAAGAAGATTTGTGGTTATCGGTGTTGTCGCACACCCCGTCCAATCCGTTGTTAGACTCCAAGAGATCGGAAAGCCAATCCAAGAAAAAAAAAATCATTGTACGCGAGGAATGTTTTCCGATAAAAACTACCGAAGGCAATCAATGTTTCCGCAATCAAATTATTTCGGACTTTAATGCGAATCCGCCAAACTCTATAATTACGGCGATCACTCTGTCGCCGGCCGTCTGTAAAGTAAACAAAAAGAACGATTTCGAGTTTTCTCTTAAATCAAACTGGGGGAGAAAATACAGAACGCCGTGGTGGTAATATTTGTATATTAATCGTTTATATAATGATATTCTTTAAGGATAAGACAACCGATTCGTTGAACCGATATTCGCAACCGGTGTTTTTGAACGGCATCAAAACGTCGAAAAACAAACCGTTGGCAACGTGGAAAAAACACCGATGGAACGAATGGGCGGTCAAAAATAATATGATCAAACGGCACGGTATATAAACTATAAAATACCTCACAATACGATGATAATTTCAAAAATGGTTATTTTATAAATGCTATTTCGCGTCTCGAAATTCATACTTAAGAGCACGTCACACCGACATTTACCGTCTTTGTCTATCTAACGGGCGATATAGCAACTTACGTTATACTTAGAACATAATTTGTGACGTTTAGGTTGAACTCGGGGTTTGAACGCAATTTTTTTCTAAAAAAAAAAAAAAAATGACAAACAAAAAAGTTATAACCATGTTGATAATTGTTTTTTTTTTTTTGTATAATAGACGTTATATTTTTTGTATGACAATTTTTTTTAGATAAAAGCTACGTACAGCCTTCGGAAATATTTTCCTCTTTACGTATTGCTATTTGCGTTCAAACCCTGAGTTCAACCTAAACGCCACAATTTACGTTCGAAGTATAACGTAATTTCCTAAATTGCTCGTTAAATAGACACTGCGAATGCCCGTGTGACGTCCTCTTAAATATAATATTTTATCAGGTTCCCCCCCCCTAAGCTGATTTTTTAATTATATATATTTTCGGAAAATGTCTAAGAAAAAATGATGTTATAATAATATGGTTCTCAATTCTGAACACCGACGAAACGAGATGCGAGAACATCACTTATAATCAATTCAACGTTTTACAATTACAATTATATTATTTTAGATTCCGAGTGTTGCGAGTTTGGTTTCTACTACGGTACGTGCTTTTTTTCCTATCTATAAACGAGTTTCCGACCGTAAATCTCATTCCAATCGTTAACTTCAGAAATAGTTTCCGGTAGTTATTCATTGCATTGCCACACCACACATAAAAAAATAAAATCTTACCGTAAAAAAAAACTAGGTCCGTGTCGGCTGTTTGGTTATTGTACCCGTCGTTTAATCGAATTTCCCCCAAAAATAGAGTCTGTTGCAACGTAGTGTTGTTGTGCTGATACGATGTAAATCTTTTTTCGCGCTAATTTTGGACACCACATTTACTCTTCGCGTTCCTCCTTGCCCCCGAGGTATATCTGGACAATATTCAAATTCCTTCTTCTCAATTTGCTGAATACTTAAGTCTAACAATTGACCGTCGCCTCGCATGGTCTCGCCAATATTAAAATCAAAATACTCGCCTTAAACGCACGTATCCGTATGTTTAAAACTCTATTAACCAATAACTAACACATTAAACTCAATGTATAAATCATTATTTAAGCCAATAGGCCTCCGGGGAAATGCAAAAATATCTAATACTAACAAAATTCAAAATAATTTTCAAAATAATATCCTACGCAAAATCACCAACGCCCCACCTTATATCAGGTAATTTAACACTACATTTAGATCTGAAAATCACAACCGTTCACGAAGAAGCAGTACCGCACTACAAAAGATTCCATTCCAAACTCCCATCTCACACCAACAGCCTTAAATCTAACCTTGCCACGCTTACAATTCCTCGAAATCCCCCGAAGCGGCTTAAGAGGAACCGATGTCACGACTTCCTCGAGAATTAAACTTGGATTTAAAAATAATATGTACTGTTAAGTAAAAATGTTCTTTTTAAATACAAGTTAGGGTAGTTTTACCACTGGGTGGCCATTACGTTTACGTATTACATTGTCATATAGCGCATATTAGTAGTATTCCCGAGGGAACAGATTGAATATTCTCTTATAATAATTTAATAAAACAAAGTTAAAAATTTTGGACACTACTAGCGACTCCCGCTGGAGTCTGGACCGAGCGATCTCAAACTAACGTTGTTTTACAGACGGACTAGAAGTGATACTAATTTAAAAATATTGCTGGCTGGACGTAATTGTATACACGCATCGCGTGCCTTATTTCGTTAGTTTAATTTTTTTTTTTTTTTTTTATTTTTTTATTATAGTATAGCCAAAATAGTGCGGACAATATTAAACGTTGGTGTAGACTTGGGTCGTGTATCGTATAATTTATTATATAGCAGTAATCATCTCTACTTAATACTTACCGAGTGGTCCACACGAAGTCGTGTGATGGTACATTATTATAGGGGCTATACAAAAGTATTTTTAAATACGTCGGCTCGACAACAGCTAATTAAAATAGATTATATACGGTTTTAATTGTTTTTCATAACGTTTTGAAATTAGACATTATTGTAAAGTACGTATAATGATAATATGCCCGTTTAAAATTAATTTATTCAGTTTTTACGTAATGATAATATTCGAATTTATTTCAAATACAAATTATGATTATGCCGCGTTACACGGAAAATATAATACATATTATTATTATTATTATAAATCGTAACAATTATTGTGCGATATTGTATTTTCGTTAACTAGGTATTTAAATTTTATCTTTGACCGTGATATTTTAAAACTGATAATAAAATTCAAAAAAAAAATGCATAAAAAGTTACAAGCAATATTATTTAGGTGTTTCGCAAAAACATTACTTATCCTAACGTATAAATCACGATAAAACCGAGGGGAGGGGGGTTCGATGTATTAAAAACAATTTGTATAAAACACCTAAGAATATTTGTACCGTTTTTTCTCTTTCGATTTCTTTACACTGTATGTTTTATATTAAACGTTTAAACAAATCAGATTCTGAGCAAAGAGAGAAATGTTTGGTTTTTTTTCTGTATAGTTACTTACACTTTTATTTTTTTTTTTGAGGGGGGGGGGGTTATTGATGGTGCAATTTTTCAGTTCAGTAACAGTTTCGTGTTGCGAATTGGACATTTCAATCTTTCGCGTAACGCTCTCAGACGGCATTTATTTATTTTGCATTATTAAAATAACAGAGGAAAAACACTATTTATTAAAAATATTAAATCAATATTACGAACTCGATTACTGTTTAGAACTAGACGATATAACGAAATTGGTGAACATCAGCGCCCCGTGCACCAGCGCATTAAAACAGACGTGCCCCCTGATGAACGTCCTAAACGAGTACAAATCTCAAGACGGCGAAATGCAATACGAACTCGACTTTACATATTTGGAACCGTTTGTCTCGTACGAAAACTATAAAAGGCCTCGTCGTACATTATCGTTCCTATCGCGTAATTATTATTCGTTTCAGGCACATCGAATTGTACATCAAAAGCTCTCGATCGTTTCCCTCTGTAAAACAGATAATTCTACAAAACGCATGCATTTCGACGGGCCCCTCGGCAGTCGCGAATCCTACGGACAACGACTGCAACAGCCACGCCTACTTGCGTATCCTTTTTTATTTATTATCACAAGTGCAAAAAACTAAAAATAAATCACTATTGGCTTTTTTTTTTTTTTTTCTTATTTTTAATCAACGGGAAACCGCGTCGTACACGCGAAGGGGCCGAGGTTGTACACTTGTAATATGGGTATACTGTGTATACAATAATTTAATAGATTTTTATTTAATTTTGATCTATTTTTGGACCGGTATGACGACGGCAAAATGATCACACGGGGCCCGGTTAATAACTGATTATTACACGAACATATTCATATGTAGTCATCTTCTACAACGACACAGTACGCCCACTTATCTATAGTTCAGTCGATCTAATAAAACGCATTATATTCAAACATTTCCCTGAAACTCCAGGGTGTAGGGATAGGGGTCGGCTAATCATATGTACCCGACCTGACGATTTATTCCTTAAATATACGAATCCGAAAACTTTAGATTTCGAATCCGCTTACTGCGAGTCCGTGTTGTTCACGCTGTCGGTTTGCAAAGATTTCACGGTCCACGACGGTAATCATAACTCACCGACCGCAATGACGTCACACCGAAAAACCGTTAATCGCCCGTACGTCAACATCGAGAAATTCCTCTGGTATGCGACGACCGACCTTCAGCAGACACCTCTATTGTCTATTCGAACCAGAGGAGTGTCGACCGACGTGTTAAAATTGGAACCCGGGTCAGTGCGTACGAAATGGGCATTTTTTTTTTTTTTTTTTTTTATATTATATATTCGTAAGACGTCAGTTATCAGGGCAGAAGTTCGATTCAAATGTATTTGCGTGTTGTAGATCCCGAGCATATTGGGTTTACTATGCAATGTACGGTTTTTTTTTTTTTTTTAATTTGTTTTTTTTTTCTATTTGTAAACAACTTTTTTACTAGAAAACTGGCTCCAATCACAAAAACGACAAGAAATCCATTTTGTTGCATTTTAGATCTTATTCATTGGTACATTGGGAGGTTATTTTTTATTTCCCTCGTAATTATTTTCGATTTTCTTTTTCCATTTAAGTTCAGATTTTGACGGAAATCGTACAAATCGCGACATTCCAAACATTATTATCCAAACTCAGAATCGTTTTTCGTTAGCAATTTATCGAATGATTTATCGTTGCGTACAGATATAAATTGAATTCCTCTCTAATTAATTCTATTTCCACATTTCTCTCCTACAACTTTGGCTTACCCAAGAGCAGTATTTTTTTTTCTTTCTATTACGCCGTATAAGAAAATGGATTCGGTCACAAATTTTTGTGTTATTTATGAATCAAATACGAAATTTTATTTTCCATATTTTTCCATTTTATAGTTGGAAATTTAAATAAGCTGTGCAACAATCGAATATCGCGCATTCATGGCTGTTCTGATGTGTGATCACGGTCGATAAATGACTTGAAAATTATGTTCATAGAAGTTGCTAATATCACAATGTTGTTTTTTTTTTTTTTTCATTGTTAGAGCATATATTTTTAACGCACGCGTATTAAATAGTTTTTTTTAAAGCGTTATATTTACAGCCCCGCGGTAATAATTATTTGTATTATCGTCATCGCTCTATTACAATCCCCAACAGAGTGAACGTGCTGAGAGTGTGCGGCGAACTGCCGGCCAAGTATTCGCTGACGGTCGAATCGACGGCCGACTTCTCCGTCCACCGGACGGTGCAGACCGTTTTCGAAAAACTCGTAGACCAACCGAAATCGGTGACGTCTGTTCTCGGTATGAAACGGCGATTTTATTTTTCCTGGCCCACGAAATAATAATAATAATAATAATAATAACGTCACGCGTATTACTCGAAAACGGCACTCGGCTGTGTTATAATTCCGTACGTATATTATTTTATTTTATTTTTTTTTAGCGCATATAAAACACGCATTCACACAACTCCATACTGCGGAACCGAATACGGGCGATCACGGAAAAAAATTACTGCAACTGTACTCGTCGTTTATGCCCCTGTCCGCCCGGACCGAAAACGAACTGGATAAAATCGATAGACATTCGATCGTTCCCAAAGTATGAGAGACAAATATTGAAATACACGCGTATTCGTAATCCGTGTATAGATAGTATAGAAATACACATTTATATAAATATATAGCTTGTTCAAACGGCCGTGGTAGAATGTATATTGAACAACTTGCCGAACGATTCGATCAGTATAGCAGAAGTGTACATGGACCTACAAGAAGTGTTTCAAACCAAGGCGATTGCCGGACAAAAACTCATTTTAGAAACGATCGAGTTAAACGAGAAAATCGAAAACGAAAAATTATTATTGGATGATGTCATGAATAAGAAACGATCGGTCACCGCGTCGAAAAAAAGTACAAAATCTAAGTCCACGAGTAAAAATTCTGGGTAAGCATAAATGCATTTGGGCTGAGACGTTGGCTAAAACACGATAGTAACAATAACCATTGCAGCAGTGTTTCTCAGAAATCACCGCCGCCATTGACGTTATCTGCATCGAAATCCGTTAAACTGGCAATATTAAAAATAATACTCGAGAATACGTACGAAGTGTTATGGTAATATTTATGTTAATCGCGTGCATTCGGTTCATTGAACGGATGGAAAATGTACAATATTATATCGGGACCGTGTTAATGTGCATTATAGGGCTGTGCTGAACTCCGACAAGATTGATTTAGACGAATATCATTTTAAAAACGATTTATTATATCATTCGGGTTACATTATTCACAACGAGAATATTACCAAAGAAATCGATCCATTGTTGCTGCTGGTGTTTCGACTCGAGCTCAACACGCACGCTGTGTCCGTAAGTATACAACCGAGCAGTGACGTCATTTGCGAGGGGGGGCAGACTACTGGGGTATTTGCCCCAGTCTAGTAACCTTAAGTCGGCACGTTTGAAAAATTATAAAAAGTCGTATTTTTAACTCTTAACGCCCATTGTCGTAATTTATATTTTCTGATAAACGAATAAATTTGTAATTTTTTTTTTTTATTTTTTTAACTACTGATAACCGACAGGCCCCGTCGTGTCCTAGCGGAGCGGTTAGTACTTGGGCGCTTAGCGGGCGCTCTCATACATTTAGACACAACTACACTACTGCATAGAGCGAAAAAAAAAAAATTAATAATTTATCTTCCTTTAAGTATATACTTAATGTATGTTCATTTTTTTTTTTTTTTGTATTTGAAATATATCGTTATTAATCAAGGTGTTTGGTGTTTACATTATGTGACAGTAAATGCTGCTAACCGATTGTACATCACTATTATAAGGTATTTAGTATTTATTTATACGTTACTCGATTTGACTTTCAATTAAATAATTTAACAAAATCGTTTATATTTAATACTTCAAAATCCTGTGTGCGACGTTAAAATATCTGAATATTTACCCCCCCCTCTCCCATTCGACCACTATGGCACCATACTGTGTGAATCTGTGTGACAAAAACGTTCAATCGACAAATCAGCGAGTGGTTGTCCTAGTCTAACAAAAACTGAAATGACGCCACTAAGTATACGACTAGGTTATTTTGATATTTACTCGGCCGAAATATTTTTTTTTTATATATCCGTGAATTTAATTTATATAATGTACGTATAACACTTTCAGTGCCGGCGCTACAAATTGTGGGGCTGCTCTGTGCAAAATAGTTTTGTGGGGGCCCTTTTTATATTTTCTTCTCCTGGTTGTGTTCATAAATAAGAGCGTTGATTCTAATATCTTTTTCAGTAGCCTATTATGAAATAACATATTAATCAGATGTTGTATATATCCTTTGAATTATTCCAAAAAATAACAAAGCTATGGCTGAACTATTTGCTGTTTTATGGTTTTGTGCTGCGCGTGGCGTAAGAAAAGCTCTAGGGTATTGATTTAGTATACGACTATTACGACTTTGAGCTTCATTAAATTTCTCCAATCATATTTCTATCATTGTCATATGCTTGTCGTCTACAATTTCGTAAATCAACGTCCCAATGGTTAATCCACTTTAATCGTCATTAAATATATATTTCGAAATTCAGCTATCTTCTGTCATCGTTCTGTAAGCGTTCTATTATCAATCGAAATTTTAATTCGATACGATAGAAATGATCAGTATTATTTATAATGGAATGCTACTACAATAGCCATACTGTTAACAATATTATAGTCAATATGTCAATAAACAGCATTAATTAAAAATATAGTATGTACTTTATTAAAAAAAATTTTTTTTTTTTTTCGAACTGACAGCAGTTTATTAGTATTTGAAGTTTGATCTTTGAATTACAATTTGCGAACACGGATATCAAAGAACAATATTATCGATATTAAAATATGTAGTCTGTAAAAAATAATAATAATAATAACTAATATTTACTCTAAATTATAATGTATATATATATATATTTTGTTCAATGATAATAATTTGCTTTTCAAAAGTGAGCTTCCACGCGACTCAAAATTTGCACGGGACCCTTGACACCTTTGAATCGGTAACAAAAACAACATCTATTGACTTTGTTATTTATATAACTATTGATTTTATTTCATATTGATACACTAAATAAAAATGAATTATTAATTTACTGTTGATCATATTGTTTGAGTATGTTGAATACAAAACGAAGATTAATATTTGTTTTTACAAGTGACAACTAAATATTTTGAATGCACTGTAAAAAAGTTAAAGTGAACACGTGCCTTAAGATTATTGCGTTTATTTATAAATTGTATGTACGCAGTAGGTAATATTTAATAACGGTGTAATCTGGGAGGGGGGGCGAACTTTGTCACGTTGCAACGAGATAAATTTCATTTCAGAATATTGCTTTTTTCTTATTTTCTTTTTACTTCACAGAGTTCGTTTTCTATAATTTTCTCAATACAATCACTGACGTCAATAAAGTCGAGATAAATATAACCCAGCAATAATATATATTTACGTTACGGGTATTGCAGCTTTTTTTTATTTTTTTTTTATTATTTTGTAATCCGTTTGATAAAAGTCGAGATCGACCTAGATATATTAAAAGCGTCTGATGAATTTATTATAAATTGAACACCCACGCGCCGATTGTAATTAGATTTTCCCTTCAATCTGAACGGTACTTATCTATACAGCTAGTCTCATTTGATGTATCCAATCTAATTAGAAATATATTATTATCGCGACTGATATCGTATCGAAGCGATTTGCCAATAATTAATTTATAATTTATCAAACGAAATTTTACTATTCCTATAATAGTTATTAATAAAATACGAGGTCTGTTAAAAAATTACCAGGATTTATTATTAATAATTACAAAAATGAAGTAAATATTATATAACGATTTCCCCTTCAAACCTACTCTCCTCCGGACGATATGCAGTGATCTCGGCGATCTTGCTATTTTTCATAAGTCCTTTGGATCGGTTCCAAAGTTAAAGCTATGAGTTCTGTTGCGGCGTTCGTTTAAATTTCCTCGACATCTTAAAATCGTTGTCCTTTCTGCGCAGATTTTAGTCTTGGAAAAAGCAAAAAAATCACATGGGGTCTGATCTGGAGAATAGGGAAAGTCCGCGGGACCATAGCAATATTTTTATCAGCCAAAAGTTCACGAATCGACAGCGCTAATTGTGCCGGATTTGGCAGCGCTACCCTTCTCGTCTGTACATTTTCCTGTAAAATTGCATGACAAGACTTGTTAACTCACGAACGGTTAATCGGCGACCATTTCGCATTTTTTTCGCAAATTATCGCCACACCACCGTTTCTGGATGACGTTGACGGTCTTCCAGTACGTGGATCGTCTTCAGTTGACCGCCGACTGTTCTCGAAACGTTTAAAACACTCGAAAGTCAGGGAACCACTTAATGAGTCATCCCCAAAAGCGGTTTAAATATTTCCGTTGCATCGTTTTTACCAAGTTTCGAGCAAAACTTGATGCACACGCGTTGTTCGTGAATTTCGGGCATGAACGAAAAAAACCGAGTGGATTTAACACCGAGTAATATTAAACTGAGATAGGATAGCGACATTTAAAATATTGATTTATTGGCGGGGAATACGTCTGAATACAATTTGAAACGTGATCGTGTGTAACATTAGCCGTAATAGCATTTGTCCCGGTACTTTTTGAACAGACCCCGTGTTAAAAACATTTGTTTTTCAATTGTTTTCTTACAGGATTTAGTGCCGACGGTCATCCGGTGTACGGGTAAAAGTAACGACGTTGTCAATTTAACGTTGATCGACAACCGTACGTGTGTGGAAGTGAGACCGTCGGACGGCGTGAACACGTTTCTGGCGAACCGGGCCGCGAAGGGTTACACGTTGTTGGGCTGGTCGCCCGATAAGAAGCCCGGCGACAAACGCAATCAGTATCGGCTGTCGTTTTTTGGACGGCCGTACCAGGTGTTGCACTCGTGCGGAATGCAAAACGATAATTACAATAAACCGTACCGGCACAACGGCGCCGTGTGCGGTACCGCGCACGCGGCCGATTTCGTCACCGTGAACGTGAAACACAGATTTCTCAAGCCCAACACCGCCAATTTATTGGCCAGGTGAGTGCCCGGCTAGGTTCAAATATTATTATTATTATCATCATGGGCAGCGGGGTAGTATACAACGGTAATAATGTCGCAATTTTAATCGGTACGGCGGTTTCCGGTTCGCACAGAGTACTTTTGTACGTCAGAAATCCGGCACTGTGCACCGTTTACTGTCGTCTAGAAAATATCGAATCCCTACCGATGGAAATCCGAATAGCGGACAAAAATAATCGTTCCGCCGTGTTCGCGTCGTGTCGCGCACGCGGGAAAACTGCGCTGATTCCGATCGTGTTTTTAGATCCGAATGCCAATCGCACGCGTGAGTCGTACTACGATAGACACATTTTTTTTTTTTTTTTTTTTTCTATAATCTATCCGAAGAAGTAGTGTCGGGGTTGTGAGGTGTTTTTTTTTTTTTTTTTTTTTTTCCCCTATTTAGAAACCAATGGCGTTGCCGCCGACACCGAAAGCTCGATAAATGTATTCGTTATCGAGGTGCGTTTAATCAAGTATATCGATATCGAAAATACGGGTGCGCCGGACGGACCGACGGGCGATCACGATTGGACAATTTCGTGCACTTACGATCAAAAAGTAAGTAATTTTTTTTTTTTTTTTTTTAAATAATTTATTTTTACTACGACCAGTGTACGCACAATTGATGGTATAGCCGGGTTGTAAAATATAATACGGTAATAAAGTATACAAAACGTAATTGCGTTTTATACCGTATAAAAACTAAATCCCTAATAAACAAAAATTAATTTATAATAAAATAAAGTTAATATAAACTATAAATAGACAATTCTGGTTGTATGATTATATTTTCATGGACGAATTTATATGTCATTAAACTCGTGATATTAAAATATAACATTTTTTTATTAAACTATACACGAAAAACAAGAGTTTAATATTATACTATGTAATATTTAATAAAGACTAAAGACGTATCAAAGGAAATTGAGGAAAAAAGAATTTTTATTTTATATGCATACGACTATTCCATATTATTAACTTAGTAACGTTTAAATTATATTTTAGAATATGAATATGTAGTGTGTTTCTGTAGCAATATTTTATTACTTTCCATTCTCTCTAAATTACTCGGAAGAATGAGAGAAGAAAATTGGCAAACAATTTTTTGTTTATCATTTATAACTAATATATTATTACTAAATAAAGAAAAATCCAAATTCAAACTGAACATCTGAAACGAAAAGTATATTTGATTTTTAATCTTTTAAAAATGAATTTCAAAAACAAAAACATATTATTCGTTTTATACGTGTAATCACTCGGTGCACGTGTACATGTTTTTATTTATAATGAATAATAATTTTGACGAGTATGTATAGTTTTCAGAATTGTCATAATTTATCAACTAACCGTATTGTAATATCTGTTGTAGTATATTATATAACTTTTGTCAATTTGTTTCCATACTCGCATATTATTACATTTTAAATTATTTTTATTGCATACCGGTAATATATATTTCATATATTGTGACTCGTGAGAACTGTACGTTACATATATATATATATATATACACGCACTGGCTTTTTTAATATAAGACCATTATAAGACATTATATACGTGTATATCATCGACCCTGATATAAAGAGACGGTACACAAGCGGTGGTGGGCTGTGATTAGAGGAGCTAGCGGGTCTCTGCGCCGGTCAGGGCCGGCGGAGTCATCTGGTGTAGTGGGGACGGATAGCTAAGAGATACGAGGGATTGGCGGCGGTCGTGGAAGCGTTTTTACGAGAACGTCGTCGGATGAACAAATTTAAACGATAAAACATCCCCTATTTTTTTTTTCTCGTGAAAATGTGTACTACACATTTTACTGGGCGTATTGAGATGATACAGACACGTGGAAGGGCTACGCTATTTGGGCTTCCATTAAATGGGTACCCAATTAAAATGTAAAAAAAAAAAAAACTATTGCCTAAAATTAGTTTAATTTTACTAAAAAAGAAAATAATAACCATTGAAATAGTGAAATTTTCCGCACGGTACCGTACAATAGAAAACTGCAAAACAACCGTTTATTACCGTACAATTACGTTTTATCAATTTATTCTTTATATGATTTGTATTGATAATCACATAATTAATAACTGCATTTAAATTCCGTACGTATAAGTACATATATATATATATTATATTTGTACACATTTCTCAATTCCCGTACTGCGCACTCCTAATTTCGGACTATACACTTTGTGTCGGGGTTCACAAAAAAACAAAAATAATTCATTATTATAATAATATTATAGGGGTAATACCGCCGATCCGGTTACATAAACGATTTTAATCAATACTGGAAAACAATATATACTATATGAAATTCCCGATGATTGTGTGTTTAGGTCACAGACATTACACTAGAAACGGACACGACCGTGGACGATTACCGATTTATAAGTTCCACGGCGCGCCAAAATAGTATTTCCATTAAACAGTCGATAAGTAAAATATATATTTCGAATGTATATCGTTAAACTTAATGAACAAAGCTCGATGATAATACTGATCGTTTATAATGTATTATAGAATCGACCGTTACTACTAACGATAATGCGCTTTCCGAAGCCACGCCGGATTTCCAACAAACGTTTGACTCGATGACGATCACGCGAGTATTTACCATTGTATAATCGAATACGATATCTGTACAGTAAACTCTATCGAAATTTGTCGTTTGCACGCAGGAAGTGTTGAAACGAAAAAACTCGGACGTATTGTCGGCGTCGTTACAGCCGCGCGAAGAAGAAGTCGAGCTCAAGATATTAACGGACAAACTGGCCGACAGACAAAATGTTACCCTAGAAGCGATCAGACAAGAAGAATACGCGGCGAATGAAAACCGTCAGGTACCCCCTACGTGGATATTATACTGCACCGAGTGTAGTGTAGCAGTGTGTACAGTACCCTTGCAACCTACGGTTTGTTTTTCACAGGCCACAATGGACGTAATATTCAATCAGGACGTATTTAACAAGCGTACTAATCCTAACGCTGCTAAATCGACTATGAGCACAAGGCCATCACGGACGTCGAAAAAAAAATCATAATATGATAATTAATCGCACCGATAGACAAAATAAAAAAAATTAAAATATTACAATTATTTATAATTGAAACGTGTTTTTAAGTGTTTCAAACGCATGGCTGCAACAATCAATTAACCAATATGTCGTGATATTTTCCTTAAACATTTAAATCGCGGTAATTTCCGTTATGTATGCGCATATTACGATATTAAATGCATCTAAATTAAGTTTGATTTTTCTTTTTTTAACAATTTTTATTGGATATTACTTTCTTTAGGTATTCGATATACCTAATTTAAAAAAAAAAAAAAAAAAAAAAAAAAAAAAAAGATAATTTAATTGTCTTTTTACAATTTATGAGTGTTTCGCATACCCAACGCATTTTAATTATCAATTCCCCATTGGGTACTATACTCGGTCAGGTACTAAAAAAAAAAACAACTAAATTCTAACTGAAAGAACAAAAACGTATGTTATGAATTTATTATGTATGTGTAATTTTCGAATTATGTTTATTTATAACTCCCCGCTCCCCGGTAAAATAGTGATCGTATATTCCTTTAAAAATACTTTTCGTGAAATCCATATGGAATCGTATTTTTTAATAAACATTTAAACGACTATGGGTCAATTTATCAGATAGTGAATACTGTTCAAGTCAATGTTTCTTGGAGAAAAGAAAAACGGGACAAATCGAATATGGTCGCACCACAGGGAATAGAATTTGTTTTAAAGTATGTACGAAATGTGCATTTTGGTATCGCCGGACATCCTAAAAACCCCATCGATTTCGTCCGTGCGTCCGGCTAAAAATTGTTCGGGTCACCATTCGAGTGAAACACGCTGTATACGTAAAGCGTACACTATAATAATTATACACAAAATTCTACGAGTCATTATGCATTATGCGTGCGAAAATTTACCACCATTCAAATTATTGGGCGTAACTATCGTCGTCCGAATAATACCTACGAATCTCCATTGTACGTTATTTGATTATACGGTAATAAACCGCAACTACGTAGGCATTATCGCGCTGACGAATAAAATATTTTATCTCGTAGAAAACCGCATATAGTTTCCGTATCAACGCGGAAATTAATTGAACCGAACTAATAATCTGATGTAATAAGCCCGTGTAATACAAACACGCGAATCCCGGCGGCTGGAGATAAACTATTATAACACGGTGCGTTTTATTGAAACGTATCTTAACAGCAATAGGAAACAGGTCAACCGGGAAAAAGGAAGAAAGAAAAAAAAATAACTCGCCTAGCCAGAAATATAACTTTAAGGAACTTTTTTTGTACGGGGAAATGCCGTTCGGGAAAACAGATTTAAATAATGAAATAGTGGTTTTCAATATTGGACGAATTCGTGACGAAATAACGATCAGTTACGTTTGAAATAAAGGAACGAGAAACGGCAAAGAGTTTCTATTTGTGCGGGACGTGAACGCGAATCTTTTTTTTTTTTTTTTTTTTTTAATTATTATTTTAGGATTTTAAACATATATAAATTCTAAGAAATAAAATAGTATCCGACTTTGTGCAATTTTATTAACTATAATACAAATATATTGTAAAATTCGATAGACTCCCAAAGCAAATTACTTATTGGAATTTTCAATTTAAGAATATAAAAAAAATTACTTTGGACTATGCGTTGGGCGTTAATAAAAAAAATGTTAATGTTATATAACTAAAACCGTCTATAACGAACAAATACTTGGTATTGAATTTAATTAATAAATCACGGACGTTCGAGAAGACTTATACAAATTGCAATATTCTTTTTACAGATGGACGTCGTCTGTACTTTGAAGACGCCGCCTTTTGGTTTTCTAAAGAAATAAATTTTAATATAAATTATATTATACAGATTCGGGTTGGCGAAGGCACTTTTTAACGAAATCTCTTATAGTAGACTCCTACGCATAAAGGGCAGCGGTGTCGAAAAAATTATGTCAAATGGTTTTTTTTCCTCGGTGTCATGTGACACGTTCGGGAAGGGACTGGTGCTCTGATGATACCGCCGACTGCCGGCCGAAGGATTTCATGTCCGGCACTCGGTCGGGAACGCTCCGTCTATTTCAATTACATACTCTCTCACAAAAATCACAGCTAGCTCCGACTTTTAGCTGTTTATTACTCGCGTACGATTATTTATTAAATTATTATTAAATTATTTACCAATCCCGGTTTATCGGCGTTGATACAATTAATTTCAAATATTTCACCGCCGTTCATCAGCCGAGGAACACTTGAGGACACATACATGTATACCCTAGCGCTCCTACACCGTGGGCAGGTAATATGATTAATTATTATAGTTAATAATTGGTCTCGGATACACGATTCCGATATCCTCCGAACGTCAGGAGGAAAGTAATAACACAGGATAATTCATGATAACTTCACAATAACCCCTTATTGCCCCATTTTACCATTTTTTTTTCCACCGTTTTCACCTACCATATTCCTATTATTTTTATAGAAAACATTTTGGTAGGGGACAATAAATTGTTTATTAAGCAGGAATTTACAAAGGAAGTTTTAGTATTTGGTCCCATTTTTGGGACGTCCCGCCTGTTCATTGTTATATATATTTATTAAATTGTAATATTTTCCTCGGTGATGTCGATGCCGTGTTACATACCGTATTTTATTACTTACTTATGTAATATTTCTTTTCGCGTATTTACATTCGAGCAAAATATTTGTATCTAATGAAGAACGTTATATTATATTTTTCGGGTACAAAAAATCTGTTATAAAAAAAAAAAAAAAAAACCCTCGCATTGTAACCGTACCTGTCTATATATATTTTAGCGTGTGTGTGTGTGTAGAACGTGGGCTTTCGACAAGGCCAATGTCAGCGGATAAACGATCTACGTTAAATTAAAATCTCCGGTGACTAGTTAAACCTATACCGGTATTATTAATGTTTATTTTGTATATTATACAGCCAAACTCGTGACGTCCATCACTGTCAGTATATAAACCCGGGACGCATACACTATAAACGGTCCAACGGGATTTTGCTAGGCAAATCGAACGTTTTAGAAGAAGAAAAAGAAGAAAAAAAATCGATTTATACACTGAGTACAGAGACACCGATTTTTGGTATAATGTGTCTATAAAAGTTAATAAGAAAAAAAAATTCAAAAATAGGATAGCGCTGCTCTCGGGTGTGCCGTTGTGGGCGAGAAGTTGTGACGGTAGGACGAAGGGGAAAATTAAATTTATATCTGTACGCATCGAAAAATCATTGAAAAACGAAAATTCGGTTAAAAATGTCTTTATAAATTAAAATCGAAAATTTTACTCATTTGTAACTACGAAATAAATTACAATTTTCCGTGTTTTTTTATGGAGCCAAAAAAATTATGCACATGAATCGATAATACGCTAAACTGTTTGACGTTAAGCGTTTGCAAAGTTTATAAACGAAAAAAAATCTCGACTACGGATTTTCGATATTATTTTATGTGTTCATAAGAACAACTTATGAGGAAGCTTGTTAAATTTTTGCTCAATTTTGAAAAGCCAAATAAATTTTACCCACATAAAACCCAATAAAGACTAAAAAAACTCGACAATTTCAAAAACCTCAAAAATCGTCAATATGCTTTGAAAATTTCTTCACATCGAGAATATTCAGTTAAAATATCAAGTATCTACGACAGTGGCGGCCTGGGCACACATTACTTGGTCGACTAAATAAAAAAGGACCCCCTCCGTTTAGATTCAATTAGGAAGACACGGGGCCTAGGACATATTTTTTCAATTCATTTATTATAAAGGATTGCCCTCTTGGCTAGTAAAAAAAGTAAATAATTAAAATACATTTATGAAATTTAGACACACACAAATTATAAATATTAATGATTTATGCAAAACCAAGTTTTATTCAATTCTGTACATTAATATAAGTCATTACTCATTATAATTAAAAGATAACTGAAAATAATAATATTTGACGTGTTATACATTATTACGTCATACAAAATGTTGTTTTAGCTTAAATGCTTTTTGGCAATTTATACTTTATGTTTTAACATAATCTCTTCAAAATTTACCTATTTATTATTATAGTGTTTTAACAATTTTTTATTTTTCATATTATTTACACTGATTTTTAATAATCAATTATTTTTTTTTTTCTTTTTCTGAAATATTAAAGAAAAAATCATAGTATTCAAGAGGCCTCGTTAGAAGGGAGCCCCAGTCGCTGATCTACGACTATTTTTATCTAAATGGGCAACAAAAATTACAAAATCGAAAATAACATAAATCGTTGTTTCATAAATATTCTCGGGTTTTCCACGGTATCGGAGGGACTACTAGGAATATCAAACGGTCGCAACTAGATTCAAAGTTCTACAACAAATCTCTCTCGTCGTGTTTTGATTGGAGAAAGATTTCTGATCGAAAAGTCGTTCACATAGTAAAACCGAATTCGAGTTAATTAGAAAATTGTTCGTCGGTTTAATGTAATATTTTATCAGTTTGAATTAATGATTTTTTTTTTTTTTTATTCATAATATATTCGAATAATTGTTCGAAACGTGCAAAATGTGCAGAAATAATCGGTAATTGTCTTTCTTTCTTTTTTTTCCTAATGTAGTATGTGGTATGTATTATTAATTTCTGAACATAAAATAAAAAAATTGTACGATAAACCGACTGCCTACCGGCGTACGTTTAGTTTAAACGCTAAATATTATAATATACCTACGTCACGAATTCGCGATTATTGTGAAATTCATTATACACGGGTGGATGTGGGGGAGTTATCGTTCGTATATAATACTGATATTGAAACCGAATACGTATATAGAATTATCGCGATTAGTTATTATTACGAAGGCGCCTGCACAGTGCGTACGGTAAAGTTATCTGTATTATTCCGTACCGAAACGACGGGTGTCGAATTATAAAACTGCTTTTTATAGACAAGGCCCGTCTGTTACGCGAGGTGTATATAATACACCTCCTATAATATTTTTTTAATAATAATTCGAATACCGTCTCGCGAGAGATTCGTCTTGCGGATTTTTGCCTATATTGTTTTAATGCAAAACGAGATCCGAGCAAATTAATTAAAATTCTACCGGCGTTGTAGGTGCATAGGATTATTTATAGGATGGCCGATGAAAAAAAATGCCGTTAGTATAATGACGCCGACTCGTTGGTATTTCGTTTCTTAGCGATAAAAATATTTTTACAAAACTTCGTGTGACCGCAGATCAGATAACACGTGTCAAAACCATATCGACGTCGGTTTTACCTATAAGCAGGGCGGAGCGGACGGATGAATAGAACGGCAAAATTCGCCACTAATACAAAAAAAAAAAAATATATATATATATAGCTTTTTTTTTTCTTTTCGAGACAACAGTCTCTTGTTCTCTCAGTGAGTTTTATTCAATGTTATTTATGCCGACGGTTTTATATTTGTTTTATTAAAAATCGACATAAAACACCGGCATTTGTTAAACCATTGTTTATGATGAGAACAAAAATAATCAGAGTGCGCACATTAAATTACCAAAAACAGTTGCTCACGGGTTAGTTACGAATTTGAACCGGTTCCAAATGAAATTTGATTTTTTTTCGTATAGTTTCAAATACGCACATAATACGAATAGCTACGTATCTTATTCGTACCGATACACAAATGGATGTGTACTTCGCGCATGTATAAATGTTTCCCATTCCCAACGTTTTGCCTTGTCGCGGTAAAAACCGTATTAATAAATTATAATATTTAAATAAAACCGATAACATTAGTAGTATTATTCTTGAATAATACGTCGAATAATTACGAACGCTCTGTATACGTGTTAGTAAACAGGTATGCAATAATATTTTATTTTATGGCGCAGTTTCGGGATCTGCATTAGCAATACTATACAACAACGGAACACGCGAAGACAACCGCCCGGGTCGGTGGGGAATCGTCTCGCGACAATAGTACGGCACTGTTCTGTGCCCGGGGGGGAATTGCGATGTTGAGTTATGAGAGAGAAAAAAAAAAAAAAAAAAAATAAAGAAGAAGAAAAAAACGTAGGAATGCGCTAGCGAGAGCGTATACTAGATACACTCGGAACAACGATCGATCGTTATAAAAATAATATATTAAAATATACGCAATACAAACAAATGAAAAAAAAAAACAACAACACGAAGCCCCGCGTATTATTAAGTACTTTTTCTTTTTCTATCTTTTTTTCTTTTCTTTTACTATACACTACTTAAAACACCCGGTTTTTAGCATATTTTCGGATCCCGGAACATTTGGACGGGCGGCGACGACGACAATCCGTTTGTCAACAGTCAACCGTGTTGAAGTTTATTGCGTTTTAAAATTTTTTCGAAAATAACGTGCGAATTCCTTGCCCTCCGGTATCTTGCAATTTTATTGCAATTTTGTAATAGAACGAATGCGAATCGCAGACGTCTGTCAGCAGAGTCCATGGCGATTGGCACTGCCGAATAAATTTTATTTCGTGTCCCTATACGGAAACTGGTAAATTTAACATTATTAGAATTTCGCGCGTATTCGAATGCCAATATCGATTGGCATTCCATCGTATTATTATTAACATGAACTATCCAGTATTTTTTTTTTACTCCGTTAAAAGTCCGTACACGACGAACGCTTATCCCCTACATAACCTATCCTATATATTTATTATTGCTTAGTACTTTTTTTTTTTTTTTTTTTTCTATACACTACTTAAAACGCCCGGTTATTGGCATATTATCGGATCCCGGAACATTTGAACGGGCGGCGACGACGACAATCCGTTTGTCAACAGTCAAATGTGTAGGAGTTTATTGCATTTTAAAATGTTTTCGAATATAACGTGCGAATTCCTTGCCCGCCGGTATCTTGCGATTTTATTGCAATTCGTAATGGAAAAATTGCGCTTCGCAGACGTCTATCGGCCAAGTCAAAGGTGATTGGCACTGCTGAATAAATTTTATTTCGTGTCCCTATACGAAAACTGGTAAATTTAACATTATTAGAATTTCGCGCGTTCGAATGCCAATCGTTTTCCATCGTATTATTATTAACGTGAACTATCCAGTTATTTTTTCTTCTTTTTCTACTCCGTTAAAGGCCCGTACACGACGAACGCTTATCCCCTACATTACCTAACCTATATATATATATATATATATATTTATTTATTATTCACGCCCGACCATTGGAACTCGTACCTATTATTCGTTTTTATGTAAATTATACGGTCGGGTATAGGAACTATATTATATTATACTCGTCGCTCGATTGTTGTAAAACGATTTTACCGTAGGTACAATAGAAAATAATATAAATAATTACAGTATTCCGACCGGAAGAAATTCCCAATCTGCCGGGACAATCAGATGTGTCAGTTGTGCGAATAGCGTAATATAATCGTGAATTCGCGTATTCGTCGTATAAAATGCCAAGTCGCCATTAGGTAAGGGGCGATTACATAATAATGCATTATATTATATTATTATGTCAATAAAATCAACGACGCGTCCCTTACCTTACCCGCATAGTGCGGTAATAAAATATTAACCGATTGAAAACTAGTAATATAATATTATAGGCTTTTTTTAACTCGTCTGATTTCGATCAAGGACATTCAAGACTTCGGGGAGGTACGCGAGTTTTTAATGCCGTTTTATTTACGTTCCCGTATCGACGATACAAAAGTGTCGTTCTTGTTCTACACAGATAACTACGAAATGCTAAACACGACCGAATGGACGAACGATAATTAATAAATTGTCAATAGCGCTTTAACCATGAGAGGTAAACTGTTTTTTTTTTTTTTTTTGATTTCGTTTCCGCAGTGGTGAAATATAAGAAACGAAACGCATTGGTTTTTACCAATATGAAAATATTGTCCTTACTAACTTATGATGAACCTTGTGTCGAATTTTCGTGTATTTCCGTTCGGCCAATAAAGTTTCATTCAATTAACTCAAAATGTACTAAATATGACATTAAATAGTTTTAAAAAAAAAATGACTAGAACGTATTGAAAACGTTTTGTCCACGTCTATATAGGCCCGATATTAATATTCTGTAAAAAATGTCATGTTTTTACGATTATTTTCAAACTAGTTACAATAAATAGAAAAAATCAAAAATAATGAAACCATCGTTGCTGTCAATTTTTCCGTTTTTCCCCCATTACATTAACTAGATCCAAAATGATTTCAGAAAAGATGCTACACTTGATATTTCGAACAGGATATCTAATAGAAAAGTTGTCCAAGAACGGAAAAATTAAATCAAATAAACCATAGTAGCTTTGCTCAGAATTTAAAATTATGCTTTCAAATTATAAATAATAAAAGAATATCTGTTCCGATAATTTCCAATATAGCAATAACTTTCGAGTATAAATTTACAATTATTAGTTGTCTATAATATTTTTAAATCTTTAATCGCAAAATCGTATATTTTATTAAAATATAAATGTAAAAATGTATATTACCTAATATATAAACGTATAATACATTTCACTATTATCAAATTGTATGTAATAGAAGGTGAAGGTTTCAATAATATGAAGCCCAAAGTAATATTTGATAACAATTGATTTTGTTTTTAAATATACCTACATAATTAATTTAAATTACTATATAATTATTATAATAAATATTATGATTGCAATTGTGTGTATTCACGGGCACGTAGCTAACGGGTGGCCCGGCCATCCAAAATATTTTACTGGCCACCCCACTATGTTGTTAAAACACCCAAAGCTCAAGTAATCGAGTCAAAGTAAAAAAAAAATTAAACCTTATTTAATATTTTAAAACTTCTATGATATTTGTTATCATTACATAATAATTATCTTTAACGCCGTGTTAACGCGACGAATACAAACACTAGCTACGTGGCTGTATATTCAATTTCCACACTGATTTAAAAATTAAAGCTGCACATTTTATTAAATAAAAATCAGGAAAACAACGGAAACTAAAATTAATAATTGTTAAATGTCCTAAAGTTTTATAGAATTAGCACTGTATTTTTTAAATCACAACGAAATAACCAAAATAGATTTTGTTCTCAAACGATTGCAAGTTGCGTCGTTTTTATCATAGCTTTACACGATTTTTTTTTTGATTTTTTAAACTACCATATTTATTTGAAGTTATATCTACGTCGGATTTTCAACTATAATATTATTAATAGAGCCCGGAACTTGATGACTTCAAAAACTGGAAAAAATAAAAATGATATTAAAACTTCTCATTTTAATGATTGTTTAAATAAACTAGTGGACATTTAAATATAAAAAAAATATTTTAATAAATCGTAATTAAAAGGTGACTTTTTAGATGGACCAGTAATTAAACTTGAATCTTACTTGCATTCTGTTTTTGATTTATTATTTTTTCAATTAATAACATTTGACAATAATAATTGTACAGCTTAGGTACAATGACATACATTTTTGAGATAAAAGAATATCAAATACGGTAAGTATTTTGGGTTTTACTTACTGAATTTCCTAAAATATATAATGGCAAAATATATAATATTCCCTCCGGAAGTATAAAAATGCATTAAATGACCAAAAAACGACAGTACGGCCTAAAATTATTAAAAATTGGAAAATAAAAACGGTTCCATCAGTTTCTACGTTCCACGAAACAAATTTCTATATACCTATGCATATGCGCAACGTATTAGAGCAAAAGAAAAAAAATGTAAATGCATCAAGTTTCGGGCCCTAATTATTAACATTCAATTCTTTGTTGTTAATACGTGTACTCACACGTGCAGTGGCGTAATTTGAGAGAGCGCAACTTAAGCATTTTCTCCAATTTAACTTTTAACTTCTATTAAGTCGACATTTTATCAGTCGATATTAGGATTTTGAGTGTGGGGGAAAAAAATGTAAAAATATCGAAAAATGTTTCGTATTACTTCTTGTTCGTGAGACCTCGCAGATGAATTGAACCTGTGAATGTTTGACTTTCCTATTTTGCGATAGAATTTCACGGTATTTAAATTAATACATACTAAAAATGTCACGAACATACCAACATTTGTAAGTGTAAAAATCTAAAATAGTTATTAAATACATGGCGAACATGCTTCAACAGGGAAGCAAACAATTATTATAATTTTTTTTTTTTTTTGTGCGTGTAAATAATATACTCATTATTCTTCGTCGGTCGGCGAATTCGGTAAATTTTTCCCAGTTTACCAAATATTGAAATGACGCCATGCTGACGGCATCGCGATTTTATTTAGGTACGTAATAATAATAATACCAATTGTCGTCTGTTATTTTATCGTTAAACGCCGAGTGTAGTAATTCTGCATAAATACAATAATGTAAAAAAACAATATCGCGTTTCCTATTTATTTTTTCCGCGGTGCCCCGCCGACCTCGTAAAACCCAGGAAAATTTTTAATTATACGTCAAGGCATGAATCACGAGAGTTTTTTTTTACCACCGGAAAAGATGTTATTTGCTGTGATGTCATCATCAAATTTGTTGAGAGTACACTCAGCACAATTTTAAGAATTCAATGAAAAAGTGTAAAAGTGTAAAGTGGTAACAAAAAAAAGTATCTTCCATATGGCCATTATCCAGACTAATGTTTCAGACTATGGCCTCCCGGGTATATTTAGAGAGGAATGTTCATAATTAAAAACAAACATATTCGTATTTGTTTCAAAAAAAATTAATTTATAACTTGATATTGCCACACGTTCTAAACCTAACCATAAGGTATTCTCAATACAATATATATATATAATATAGACTCGAGTATTTTAGTACAACTGTCGACTACTATTCAGTATAACAACGTCGTCAAGATAACGCTGACGAATGTTATATTATTGGGTTTTCTATAAAAAAACATGACACAAATTCGTTGAGACTTGAGAGTATACGCAGTATAGACATGATTTTTAAAAAAAATCTCGAGAGTGTACGGCCTACGCGAAGTATACCCGATGGGAACACCGGTGGTTATATAACCAAATTTTAAAGGAATACCGCGATAGAGATTTCGCAGTACGTTTCTAAAACCGTCTGGAAAATTGTTTTTTTTTAATTAATTCCATGATGACCATTTTCGATGCACCGAACATTTTTGTTCGCGGTATATCCATTCTCTAACCCGAAAACGTCTTTTTTTTTTTTTTCGTTTTCTTATCATCGTGTCATCTGTTAGCGCCCAATTTCAATTTTGCTAGGAGAGTAAAAACAAAACAAAAAAAAAAAAAATAATAATAACTTTAAACAGCACGGCTTTCAGCAACTAGATCGTCGGTGGTCGATGTTTAGGCGTAAACTAAACATGTGAAAACCAACAGCTGTAGCTCACTATCGTGAATCACGCACCACGGGAACACGGTTTTTATCGTTCCGGGCAAACCGATATACACTCGCAATGCACAGCCGTAGTATGCAATTATCACGAATATTGTATAATAATACGCGTAAATTGTGAATTTTCGAAAAAAAAATGCCGATAGGGAAATATAACGAACGCCGGTACTCTGTATCTACACACGTGCGGTGTGGATAAGTACCTACCACCGTACTATTAAAAAAAAAAAAAAAAAACAGTATGACGCGGTCATATCAGTGCATTTTTTGAGCTAGTAAACCGGCGTAAATATTTCGTCACCTATGTCGACAGTATTGTCAAAGACTGGGCGACAGAGAAATTTTTAAAAGAAAAATTATTTAGGTAATGATTACAATACGTTTGTAGTGTAGGTACACAGACAATATGGTCTGGTCATATTATCGATATTAAATACAATTTACATTTATTATTGTAGAATATAAGAATATTTGTTTGTCGCCCGGTGAAAATGCCCCCCCCAAAAAAAAAAAAAAAAGCACTGGGTCGTATTGTGATTTTGGTCGATATTATTAACAGGCTCGGGTAGTTTTCCGTGTATGGAGGACATAGGAGGTACGATGGAAATACGTGCAAAGATAAAACAGAAAAATAAAATTAATAAACTTTTTATGTGCGAATATTTCAAATTATAAATATATATATATATATAATACATATACTGTAATATAATATTAAATATTTAATAGTTAATATTTCGTAATTATTGGCCCGTATAGATTATATATCATCAGGTACCCTAATCTACGTATATATTAAAAAAAAATTGTATTTTTTTTTGATTTGACTGCGCACGCTAAACGCCATAATACAACGAGATATGTACTTAAATAAATCTATTTAATCGGCGATAATACTAATAATGTTGCGCGGTGTGAACAACGGCGAGCGGGAACAATAAAATATAATATAATCGTCGTGGCTTCAATTATTGGTGTTCAAATAATATTCGGCGGCGTCGTTCGTCGTCGTCGTCGTCGTATGGATCTCGTCGATATAATATATAGTATTATTTGCTGGTCGTGTACAAAACGCGAGTCAACATTTTGTTCAATATTCGACTGCGGCCTTATAAACGGTCACGGAGACGACGACAACTGTTGGAAAAACAAACAAACAAAAAAAACAAAACTTGCAATTAATTTCGTTAGTTATTATTTTGTACAAGACATTAGCCGGACGTCGGGCATAGGATAACGTTTGGCGGATTTTTTTCGCGACTAGTATCTCGAATTCTTTTTTTTTTTTTATCATCGAAATACATTTCGTATAATACGTTTAAAACATAAATATTGAATTTCGCGAGTTTGCGGGGGTTTGCGGTTTATTTGAACAATATTGTTATACTTACCTACACGCAGAGAAAATAGAATAGTAAGGCATTAGTATAATACCGACTAACTAAATGCTCGTATCGGCAAATGTTGGGAAACTTATGAATACCTATTGTATAGTATACGGTATTCGCAATTACCAAGACACAAGTTTTATATTTGTTTTCTCCTATATAGTCTCGATGTATAACCTAACAACCAACCAAACACTAAATGCGTGTATTATGTACTGGGCGTGACCGCGTATTTTATTCCATAAACTAAAATACCCTCTACCACGTATTTTATTTCACAAACTAAAATACCCTCTTCCTTAGGTACATTCGGTTTGCCTCCAAACATTTCTTTTCGATATCCATTCAGACCGAATAAATATACGGAAAGTCGTAACTTAAGTCCGGGCTTTGTGCGTACTGACAACAAATCAACCACAATGAACTCGCGACAAAACTGTGCCCGATTTATTGGCGATGAGTAATCACTGATGATGATGATGATGATGATGATGATGATGATGATGATGATGATGATGGTGGTGGTGGTGGTGGTGGTGGTGGTGGATATGATTGTAACGGATTAGCCGATTTGAATTCTTTATTGAATATCTTTTAATTTTAAGTAGATTTGTTTAGAGATTTTGGACACATACGGAGTAATATTTGCATTTGCACGAAAATCAACTCATTTATCACTCATCCGCAGGAGTACACGGTCCGAATATTCGTTCGGTCGTACGAACGGTAATTTTATTGCGTAGAGTAGGTAACGTTTTTTGTTTTTTGTTTTGTTTTTGTTGGTTTTTTGCAAGTTTATTTTATACGATACAATATAGTATTATAACAATATCGGGATACATAAATACATTGTCAAATGTATGCTATATAATAATATAGACGTGAGCAGAGTTTGTTCTAATATACTATAATGATAATAATAATAATAATAAAAAATATATATATATATATATGTGTGTGTGTGTACCTAATTTAATAAATTCCCAAGATTTAATAATATATTATGGTTGTGTATAATTCGAACGCGGTACGGTAATTAATTAATAATTATGATATGGACGATTGACGGCGGTTTGAGGGGGAAAAAAAAAAATAATAATAATAGTAATAATAGTAATAGAGTAATGAATACAAAAATACAAATTTCGAGGACACCGGCGAATTGTGCCTGGTATAGAGTAAACTTATGCGACACCGGGGGAGGTTTTTTTTTTTTTTTTTTCTACTAAAAAGTGCGCTTCAGGTGGCGGGAGGGAGCGGATTGACGACGGGTGTAAGGTTGGGCTGATGGGTTACTGACGTGCTTGACGTCGCGCGGAAAGCCTTAAAATTGGAAAATGATAAAAAAAAAAAATAATAATAATAATAATAATAAACAAAAATGTGACGGACCGAAATGGATTTTGCGCATTGTTAAACCGTTCGATTATACCGACCGACCTAATAATAAAAATTAATTGTATTAACGGACCGACGAAAATAGCGACGACAATAATATTCTAGATTTTTTTTTTTTAGGCGGTCGGGCGCGGGTGCTGGGAATGGGTGCAGATCGCCGAACGAAAAAAAAAAAAAAAAAAAAATTAAAATAAAATAATAAAGAATATAATAATAATTGAGTTATGATCTCATCGAGTGTATATGTATATATATATATATGGGGAGATCAGATATTATCGATTTCGTTATAGTTGACTATGTTGTACGAGTCCGCTTTGCCGCCAAACTCGGAAAAAGTTTTGCCGCCTGACGGGACGCTCCGCTTAAACACTGAAAAAAAAAACACCAAGGATTATTTTTAAATACACGACAAACATTTTTTTTTTTTTTGTTTTTTGTTTTTTTGTTGTTTTTTTTGCGGCCATTTACGTAAAGCGGTGCGCAATGCGAAGCGATAGAATTATTATTAACGCCCGGCGTAGTGCTGCTTCCCAATGGTTTCCTGATGAACTTCCAACATATTGTGTATAGCGTATTCGACGGCGAAGAACATTTTGTATGTTTTTTGTATGGTTTTTTTTTTTTTTTTTTTTCACACCGACGTGGACATTGTTTTATTGGCCGGTGTTAAAAAAAAAAAAAAAAAAAAAAAAATGAAAACGTTTCTATACGAAGATAACCGTACTATAATATAGTATGTACCGATCCGATGCGACGTCGGTTAGGATTAAATAATAATAATAATAAAAAAAAAAAAAAAAAATGATAATTAATTTATATTACACGCCTCGTGACCGAAACGATAAAAATACACGTTGCGGTGTAATTTTTTTTTTTTTTGATTACCGGCGATTCGATTTTTTTTTCAACAAACAACACGTAATGTCGTTAATATTTTTTTTATACGGATTCACGGGTGCCCGCCGTGGTGTATAAAAATATTATATAGTTTTTTTTTTTTTTTTTTCCGATTAAATATATTTACGAATTTTAACGAATAATAAAAAAAAAACAAAAACCTATTCGTATGACTAATGGCACGTGTAAACAATGAGCAACTCGTTACAACAATACGAGTGGTGTATACCACCTATAAACTGCGTGCGTATTATAGTGACGCGAAGAGGTGAACAAATATGAAATAATAAAAAAAAATAATAATAATAATAAAAAAAATGAAAAAACAACTGTGCGACGATATTGTGTTGTGGATTTGTTTTTCGTGTGTAGACAAGGTGGTATTCGTACAACACATTTGTTGAGGTTATTAAACCGAATTTCGATCGTAAAATCAATACAAGCCCCGTCACCGTTTTGCAATACCGAACGACAAATTGATATATCGATAAAAAAAAAAAAAAAAAAAAAAAAAAAAAAATTTAAAACAAATTACAACCGAAAACGATATAACACACATCGTCGCCCCGTCACTCACACCTTGGATTTTTTTTCGATAACACAAAACGATAACGGTGTACACCGTGAAGCCGTGTACGCCTCCGATCGTTTTTCTACAAACTTAAACTTAATAATCCCGGGGAGGTCGTCGTGCGTTAAAAAAAAAAAAAAACAAAAAAAAAAAAAAAATACTTCCCGTTATACGATTTACAACAACTTACCGTGCAGTGGGTACTGCTACCGGACGGATATTATACACCCGCGGACCGATTGAATTTTGTGCGCCGTCGTAAATAAAATAATAATTTTAAAAGAGAATTCCATTGCAGATCAATCGACGGCGATAAACGAACGGCGTGGCGCGGGACGATATGCGTAGGGTGGGTGGGCACGCGGAATTGCACGGTTTCCCTCGGTTTTACGGATTTGCGTATCACGAGCACAACGATAACTAATAAAACGACTAATGTACGAGTAAAATATTTTTTTTCATATTTTACCAAAATTCTAATTTCGCCCTTTAGAAATAGCGGCGATTTCGATACGGGTAAATCCAAAACTGTCCAAGCCGAGAGATTTTCAATGGCCGACACATCGTTTTCGTCTAGTTAACCGTGGGTGGAGCCCCCCCCCCTCCACCGGGTTAAGGAAAATAATTTAAAAAAACATTTCGAATGTATAAAACGCGTATGTCCTAATTCACTCCTTTAATTGAAATTAATTGACTCTGCTCTATGTAAAACAAAAAAATAATTGAAAAATGGGTAATATTTCCTATGTATTCCGCATTTTATGTATTGGAGTTTTATACTATTTTTTTTTTTTTTTTTTCTGTCCGTGAACATTATTTCTACCGGACATCCTGATCCGATTTACAAGTGCAGCATCATTTTTTGAAAGTATTTCAGATATAATCAACGCATCTGGGGAGGTCTTTTTTATATATATATATATTAAAAAAAAAAAAGTTGTAGTTTTCTAAACAATTAAGAAAAACAGGGAAAATATACGGCAATAACTGTTTCATTATTTTTTACTTTTTAATTTTGTTGTAATTCGATTAAAAATAACCGTAGAGACATGACATTTTTACAGAATATTAATATTAGGTTTTTATAACACGTGGACACATTTTCAAAACATTCTAGCCATTTTTTTTTTAAAACAATTTATAGGCATTTCAAGTAAATGTTGAGTTAATTGAATAAAACTGTATTGGCAGAACGGAAATGCACGAAAATTTGACACGTCGTAAGTTGTACTTAATGGCGAAAAAAATAAAAATAAATTGAGCGTATGTTTTTTTATAAGCGTTTAAAGTGTTAATTTTGATGAAAATCAAAACACGATTAACCGAAATTCGCTCAGAATCGTTTTTCGTTTCTACAGACATAAATTAAATTCCCCCCCCCTATATCCTACCTGCCCAACTCCCCATCGTGTTTTCGAATTTTTTATCACCTTTGTTGTTCTATTACCCGATGATGATTTTTTTAAATCGAAACCGGTCGCAAACACACAACTATAAGCAACTAGATTTTTTTTTTAATTATATTTGTATTACATATTACATGTATTTTATTGTTGTTTTTAGAGTTAATTAATCTTAAAACGATTTTTATTTTAAATATTGGACGATTATTAACAAGCCGATAGTGAAATATTGTTACTGTTTGAAGGTTATGTCGAGTAGGTACCGCCTATGTGTCTGAACTAGTTAGGTTTTTTTTTATTATTATTATTATACCAGCTGCGTTTTTATAGTTTATGACGGTGACGGGGAACACACACAGATCCCGACGACGTCGTTTAACACTTATTAAATATTGAATATTAGTAATTAATTCGTCCATAATAAAAAATAATAAAAAAAAAAAACTCTGAACTCGTATTTATTCGAATTTCTACTTCGATACCCACGCGCGCGTCCCCGTAACTTCAGAGAAACGCAAGCCCGACGATTATTTATGGTGGGACGAAAACCGAACACGGGATACTCGTAAAATGGTAATGAATGTATTAAAAAAATCTGAATAATGGAATATAATATTATGGTATATAGTCTTTTCGGAAATCTGAATATTAAGCATAGAAAAAAAAAAAAAAAACCCCTAGGTTCAAGCGCTTCTAAATATATTCGCTCTGGACATGCTCGGCGATACCGATCAGACGAGTACACGTCGGGTACCTGAATATTATTATGCAAAACGAATAAAAATATTAGAATTGAATAGCGATGCGATTGTAGTTGCGATTGCTGTCCGCCGGTTTTTAATGTGATTATGTCATTCGTGTCGATCGATAAATATACAAATTACGCGTATGTTAATACACCGATTGTTTTTTTTTTTTTTTTTTTTCTTATTCTTGGTTTTTTTTTATATATATATATTTTTTTTTTTTTCTATATATAATAGAATTATCTAACGACACGATCGCGTATGAAATATACGACGGAATAATATTACAATGAACGCCCCAGACGGAATTATTATTAAATTAAACGGGGTTAGCCGTTCGGATCGTTCAGACAGAATAATTTGTGCTGATGTTATTTTTATCTAGATATTTCCATAAAGGACAAATCGTTCGAGCGGTTCATTCGGAATTAATACGGTATTCGACCGACCGCAATAAAATCAAAAAAAAAAAAAAAAAAAATACGAGTATAAAACAAACACACCGGTGGAAAATCCAGACAAAAATATCGTGTCCGCCCGATTCTTTTCCGCCCTATCCGCCGTGCCGAACGGTAAAAAAATAACCAACATTGACCGTATATCGACAAATATTCGTTATTTTAAGGCGCATTTATTTTATCCCCGGGGGGGGGGGGGTAACACCGTGTATGGTGCAATCGATTTCGTAATAAAACGAGGTTAAACGTATTAATATTTTCGTAACAATACGATTCGGATATTATATGAATCGACAAAAAAAAAAAAAATGTATACAATTACGTTTTAAGGTGCTTCATAGAGGAGTTTATTCGCGGGTTCGACGGGATTCTATCGAGAAAAAAATGAAACGAAAGTTATCTACGAGTCGTTAAGCTATCGATTCGATAAAAAAACGATAAAAATAACAAGACGGTTCAGGCAAAGTTATTTTTCTCAACACCCATATCATCAATTACCGCCTTTTGGCTTAGGGCAGGGCAGTATAACTGTGGCAATCCGACTAAAATGTGGCAACACGGAGCACAATTGCGTTACTTGAAACGTTAATCGTGGCGTCCAGCCCGAAATTAGAGTTTAAACACAAATAAAAAAAAAAAAAAAAAAAAAAATTAAAGAGGTGTATATATTCTAGGGCCGCGCGTAAATTTTTTTTCTAAAAAACGTCATACAAAACGAAATCTTAACGTCAATGTGTTTTAATTTTTTTTTTTTCTTCTTCTTCTTCTTCTTCTTTAAATGGCTGTTAGTCTATCTGTGTATATGGCGGGTTTTTTTTTTCTTTTCTAAAGCCCTCGAAAATATAATTGTATGATTTTTTTTCTAATTTGATACACGTTTATTAGCCCAGCGCGTCCGGTCGACCGTCGGGAGTTCGTTCGAAATCGATACTATTTATACTTGTGTAACACATCATTTTTTTTTTTTTTTTTTTTTCGCTTTTTCTTTAAATATTTTATAATAGTTAAACGAAAACCAAAAACCACACGTTTCGTGTGTTCTCGTTCGCCGCGCTGCAGTAGATGGACGAAAAAAAAAAAATAATAATAATAATTACATTTAAACATTACTGTTGATAATCGATTTGGTCCCCTATGTAGAGGGGTCTGGGCGACGGTGGGAGGGAGGGGGGTGGGGGATGGGGCGCTCGGCCGTCCCGACACTACGCGGCACGGCCGCCGGTCGGTCAACGTGGCGCTATCTGGCGGTGATCGCCACCGTTAGAAACTACGCGGCGCGCACCACGGTCGCGGCACCAATACGGTCGCCGGCAAAGCGAAATTTCCAAAGCCGACTAAAGAAAAACCAAAGACGTCATTAATTAGTTAGTTTATCGATCCGCATTAATTGTCTTATCAATATCAATGCGAAATGGCGTTATCAAACGAAGAAGCTAATCTCCGAAACGACGACGGCATTTCGATACGTTAATCATAAATTACAAAATAAACGGCACCAACGGTTTACGTTTACGTGTACAACAACACACTCACTACGCAAGCCACTACAGAGCTACACGATCAAAACTATTTAATTACAAAACTACCGACAGATTACTAAATAATAAGTTAATTATTTCTAAAATAATAATATGTACAGTGAGCTTAAAAATGTAAGTATGTCATAACCACAATAACATTTTAATAGTGTGTATAATATGTGTGTGTGTGCAGCAGTACACTTGACTTTTTTTTTTTTTTTTTTTTTTGCATAGATAAAGGCTGATTGGCCAATCATCGACGGTGACTAATGTGCCCAAACCTCATAACTAGAATATTTTTGAAACGTAATTAGTGAATTCTTTAAACGCGTGAAAGCATAAGACTTTATTATAATTAGTTATACAAATTAAAATTGCCGTGACGTTTTAAGAGTATTGATAATTTACATTTTATCGTTCATTTATTTTATACTGTTAAATAAGAAATTCAATTGTAATTTGTACGTTTGTACATTTTTTTAATTCAATTTAAAATTATTGAAATAGTTTAAATTACTCAGAAACGGTCGGTTTTTTATGTTGCTATTAATACAACAGATATTAAGCAATGTATCAAACATGCAAATTACTTTTTTTTTCCAACTAAATTAAAAACAATTTCTCATATTGCCATTTATTAAAACATTAAAATAACTTATAGTGGTGTTTAAAAAAACGCATGCATGTACACTAATTCATGGCTAAAATAAAGATTCATGTCTCTGGCACCACCCATTTTGAGTTTTGGGATCTAACCCAGGGGGGAAGGCATTCTTCGAGCACTGTTGGTGCACCGACCCTTAAAGAATTAAAGGCGTATTACGTTAGAAGAAAAATTGAAATTTCAGATGTGTATCAAACTGTTTGTATTTAGTAATTTGCACACTATTTTGAAATAAAATTGTATAACGTTTAAATGTGTTATTTTGAGGAATTAAATTAGGTGTGGTAACCGTAACTGATGTTAGTCGTTTAAGAGGGCTGGGAGTAAAATTATTTTCGAAAACGTTTTGTAATAACGTGTAACATGAAAAAAACTCAAAAGTGCTTTCAGACACAATGGTGTGAGGGGGGGAGGTGTTACCAGTGACGTGGACTTTACAAATAGTATTCTACTGCATAAAAACTACAAAGGAAAAAGAGCAACTTTACTACTATGGTACAGTGTCGCTAAAATCATAAATAATCATTGATAAACATTAAACATGATTTAATTTTAAAAGCTTAATTAGGTACAACAGTATAACATCCAATAACCAAAAGCTAGAGCAACTAGTCATATCGACTAAAATGACTAAAAATTATAATATATGTAAACAAATTTTTGCACATGCGGAAACAAAAAATGTTTGACAGCGGTTATTTATAAAAATAAAATGTAATTTTTCATAAAATGGTGGTTTTTTACATTAAAAGACAAAACATGTATTTATTTAGTTTTTTTACACACCTCCAGTAACGATTTTTTCCAATTTAAAGGTCTGATACTTAGCACAATCGTTAGCGATGTATATCCCGAATGGTGTGAGATCTTCAACAGCTGGTTTCACCACACGCATATTATGCATAATGTTGGCAGTATCGACATCATAATAACCTATTAAACGAATATTAACAATATAAGTTATTGTTCATGAAATAGTTAAATAAATAGTAAACAGATTAACAATTCGATGATCACTAATGCTTACCGCTCGACATTTTAAACAACAAATCGTACAAAGATTTGGGTAGTGTAACAGCTGTGCGATTTAGTGGCATGACGAAACACCGTTTTCCAACGACATCTACAATGCCAGTGAAATTCTAAAATACATTTTATTAATGAATAAGTCATAATTAATAAAAATGAAATATATATTTTTTTTTTTTTTTTAACATACTGAGTTGAAATCATGAATGAAACGTGCAGAATTAGAAATGATCTTTTCATAATTGTCTTCCACTTGTTCTTGTAAATCGGATTTGAATTCTTCGGTAAGCTCGGTGTTGAAGAACTGATTGTTCAAGGCATTCATTTTCTTAGAAAACTCCTTGACAAAAATTAAATAAATTAAATATGGTTAATTTTAAACAAAAATAACACAATTAATATTGTTTTGGTTATTTTATGTTTAAAAATAAATTTAGAATTCTATACACAATAAACTTAAACAATTAAATGATATTAATGTGTTTTCCTAAAAGGAAAAACCAATTTAGTTAGTATTTAATAGTTTAATTATTTAAAAAATCAATATTTTCGTTAAGTACACACTTCAAACTTCTTCAAGTCGTTCAATTGGTTATTTTCATTTAGATCATAATCATTATTTAATTCTTGAACACCAGACAATTTATCTTGTACCGCGATATTTCCATCATTTCCTGTTCCATAGTAAGTATCATTCTATAAAAAAAAATAAAAATAAAAATACTTTAGTAACTAACAAATGTATATGTAAATATATAACACTAGTAAATTGAATTATATATTAATATAAAATATTTAAAGTTTGGGCAGTATAAACAGGAAATAGTTGTATATAATAAATATACACAATATGTGTATGAAATGTAAATAACCTAATGGTGTTAGCCTTATGCTATAATTACCCATCATTACAATACTGTTAATCGGTCAAAATAAATAATCAGACAAATATTTTCTTTTTGAGTGAATTGTTGTCACTTAAAAATCAAAACAGGAATAAAATTGTTAAAAGTGCATTGTGTTTAAATTAATTGAAGGCCATAAAAAAAAAAAATATATATATATATATATATATGACCGATACGATGACATTTTAATTTAATAAATTATTCACGAGTATATAATATCTATTGTATAAGCAAGAAATTACATATAAAATATAATAATGGTCTACTGTAAATGTCTTGTGGATAACTTTAATTTAATGAACATAGTAATTAAATATTGTATGCCGCCGGGCAACAAACTCTCAAGGGACGTTTAATATCCATAAAAAATAAATAGATAAATAAATAGATTTGGGTTATTCTTTAATTTTGTGAAGCTAGATTTTTTTTTTGATTTTTTAAATTATACATTATCAAAGTAATGTCGGGCAATACGCCATGTATTTCACCCAAAGGTTTAAATAATAATTAACAAGTAACCAAAATTGCCTAGTGTGATACGTCATGACAGCGGAATAACGCAACACTGTGCTCGAACATATTGCATATTGTTGGCAAACTGTTTACACACAAGGTATACAAGTTATACCACGTAGGTACATTTGTCACACAAATTAAAACATAATATAATCCTAGTACAACCGAACAAAAAATTACTTTTAATACCAATACTAATTGTATGGCATATTGAACAATCTAGATACTATACCTCACTTCCCCTCTAAAATATTGTTATTATCCAAACACTGTTATTAAATATAATAATTATAAAATTCTAAAGTTTCGCATTTTTAAAAAAATAAATAAATAAATAATTGTAACATAAAGGTAAACTATAAAAACCAAAAACGTAGTGTTAACATTTTTTTTTTTTTCTTCTTCAATTTTATCTATAAATAATTTCTACTAGTGCTTCTCCCAATATCAATAAACAAATACACAATTTTAGATATCAGTTACCCTAGACTAAAACCAAACGACTATTTGACAGCTGTGACTATAGTAATTACACTATGAATTCTCAATTATGAATATTCTTCTCTTTTATTTTATTATTATTTGTTGGTAATTTACATGGATATTTTTTAACATAATTTTAATTTGTTTACAATAGTCAACACACAGACTAATACCGCCATTACAATTAAAACTAATTAGCTTGATAAAACTTTAGTTTCAATCTCCGTGGATTATGTGGTGTATTATATTAAAAATCAATAACTACATCACAATGTAGGTTTTGTCTAAAATTTATATTTTATTAATAAACAATGGGTAACGTAGTATTTGAAGTCATAACTTTGAAGTCATTACGGCATAACATATTTTTTTTTTTTTCAAATAAAATGTATAGGAAACATCAAACATTAATTTTAAAAATGACAGCCAACAATGTGATTTTTAATACGCAGTATTAAAAAATTATATATATTCAGTTATATAATTGTTTGCTGAAGTAAATACATTTGGTGAAAATTTAGAACTGTTTATATTGTCAACTGTCTCGTGTTCTAACAACAAAATACTTATTTTTAAAACACTTGCACACATAACAATTTAAATTTATTACACATTGTTACAATTACTATTACACAACAACTATTATAATCCTTAAAATAATTTGCCAATGTTAAAGGTTTTTTAATGTAAATTAATTACCACCTATGTAATATTTTTTTTTTATATAACTGTATCATTAATTGTATTCATTCTATTAAAAGGTACCAAATGAATTCTTTTAATTTTACAGTTGAGAAATGATGGATTTTTCTATTTTTTTCTTCTAACATACTTTACCTAACTACTTGGTTTGGTTTTTTTGTGTACAGGAGGCACTTATAACTTTTTACTTGACCACTTTAAGTAATAGAATTAATATTGATTTACCTAATTATTCACAACCGATTTTATAACACAAAAAACAAATTTGCAAAATATATCACTATTTAGTGTTTTTTTTTTTTATGAATTTCCACAATTGTTTAGTAAATAAAAATTTACATTAATTAATAATAATTATATTATATTTGATATTTTACCTCGTCGCTAAAAGCTTTTCCAAGAGCTTTATAAATATGTTCTCCATACAGCATCATAATGGTAATTAACAACGACATGAGCAAAATATAAACTATGGCCCACACAGAATAAACACGATCATTGATCACTCTAAGAACCAAATATCTAGACCTCGCTGATCTTTCGCCTCCGCCATTTCCACCAGCTTCAATATCTTTAGCCTGTAAAAAAAAAAAACAATAAATATTTAATTAAATGTAATATAGGCACATTTTATAACATGCATACATTTTAATTATAAATTTACTAATAAAAAAATGTCGAATATATTTATTATCTTTAGGTCGACTTGATTAGGTAGAGCTAACTAATTTTTAGATTCTGAGCAAAGCAGAAATGTATCGGTATTACTTTCAGAATTCTTGCTCGAATCGTCAAAATCGGTGGGGGGGAGGAGGAGGTGGTTACTGGTAATAAATTGTGTCTAGTCGGTTGATTGAATCGGTCAGTTTTAAATTTTCTTATCCTTTTCTTAATAATAATGTAAACACGGGGAGGAAAGGGTATATTTATAGGATCTATACATTTTGAATTTAGAAGTTTTCATTGAATGCTCATAGTAACGCTATCCAGATGTGACATAATTTTAAAAATATACTGGCGGTTATCGAGTTTTATTGTCCGTTTAAGTGAATAAAACTTGTTTGGTCCCATGTAAAAAATGTACAAACATTTGACATCATGAGTTGTAACTAATAGTAAAAAAAAACAAACAAAATGGGAAGAATAATACCGTTATTTATTTTTTATAAGCGTTTTATGTTCAAATTTATAACGAATTTCGTTAAAAATATACACGATTGCAATTTAATATGTAGTAAATACAATTTTCAATTTAGATTTGTTAAAAAAAAATGTTTAACCGAACTTCGCTCAAAAATCGTTGTTCGTTTGCAACGATTTATCATTACATACAGTATGCAAACTAAATGACCCTGTAAATTAACTATCTGCCAAATTTTTTTAATAATTTAAGTACTTTAACCGAATCCCATAAAACCTGTGTTGTTTAATACTCACGACTTGGCATTATTACTTTTTAACCCCCGAAGTTATTTAATATTCGAATATATAATATTTTTGCTTGTTCACTGACATTACTATGAGTCATTTACCCTGTTCCAAATCAATAACCGCCGTAATACAGGGTGAACTAAAAACATCTGTGATTTTGTCCCATTTATTTTTCACTAACAAAACAAATAAATATGTTTTAAATTGTCTTTGTTGAAAGGTCGGTACATTGAGATTACATAAATAATTCCTCGGTAATCAATGTATTTTATGGCATTCTAATATTATGGTGTTTAATTGACAATAATTGTCTATAATTATTAGTTTGAATTATTTGGATTAATAATAATATACTTGTACGACTGTATGTATTTTTAGTCTATCCGTTGAATAGTTTCTATGAAAACTATCATGTTATTAATTGTATTGAATTTCTTTTATGTTACTTATTGGCATATTAATTACATGTTATTATTGTGTATTTGATAAGCAATTTTCATTATTAAAATTGGTCTACAATTAATTTTGATTTTTAATTTGTCAATAAAATACATTACCAATCTTGATTTTAAAATAATTAATACATGCTTATGTATAATATTATTGAAAAGGGAAAAAAAATACTAGATAGATATATACAATACATTTATATAGACATTATTTCATGTTTTTTTTTTTTTTTTTTAACCAGTTCGAAAAATTCAATTAGTCATGTGATATTTTTTAGGTACCTATTGATTTCAGTAATAGTTTCTTAAACTTGGGGGTCATATTTATAAATAAAAAAATATACCCCCCAGATATATTTAAAACATTATGAATATTATTTTAACTATTAACCTAATTGAATATTGCGTTTTGTAAAGGTAACAATCACCGATGGTAATAGTTTTGACACCGTAACGAAATTTGAGTAAACAGAAAAAAAAAAAAAAATGAACAAATAATTCAATAAAAATTGTATTTCCGCCGACCTTCACTCGGGAAGGTTATTGGTAGGTATAGAACTCGGGTGTATTGGAATACAATTTGCTTATAAAAAATAATTTTACTGGTTTTAATAGTTATGTAAACGCGATGATGAATAAAAAAATACCACAAAAACGGCGAACCGATCGACATCGTAAACGCGAAATAATATGTAATTTCCGTACGTGTTACGGAACAAAAACCGTATTTATTGTTCGGCGACAAATCTGGATAGTAGTATAACTACTTAAACCAAAGTCGTTTAAGGTAGTTTGGTTAACCTGACGTTAACGAATACCCACGCGAGTAATTGTAATTATAATTAAGTAAACGCGATTGTAACGATAATATAGCGTTCGACGGTCGAGAACCGACACGCAATTCAATATTTGAAGAATTTTATATAATTATTATGTTCCGTATACAATTATTTCAATGTCTCGGTGCTTTATCATCGTCCAAAGTCTGCGCAAATGAATACAATATGACGCAGAGGCGCACAAAGGTTCGACATCTACAGCGGCGGCGGCGGCGGGGAACGGGAAAACAAAAACAAAAGAACCATTATGGGCGCCGAACAATCGGCTGTCTAATGAAAGTGCCTATACGGGACAAGACACAACAATGCCCAATATTAACGCGCGGCGCAATAGATTACTAACAACGGCGCGTTTATCAATTATTATTATTATTATTATATTGTTGTTGATTTAAAGCCAAAAAAAAAAAAAAAAAAAAAAGAAAAAACCCAACTGAAGTACTACTATGTACCAATAATCAATATAAAGTAATAATACCTGAATAAATATACAACAATGCTAAATAAAAACAATGTCGTACCTAACGACGCACGCGAGGCTATCGTTGGCTAAAAGATAACAACAATGACAATATGTATAGGTATAAGGGGGAGTATTATTAATATATATTAAATGTATTTACTGACATTGGGACGTTTTAACGAAACGAATAAATAACACGTTTAATTATATAATAATACGTCGTAACGACGATTACGATAACGTATCTCGGTTTGAAACATTCCCGCATATATATATATAGTCTTATTTTATTTTTTTTTTCACTCTTTATAGATAGGCACTGGCCGCCAGACGCCAGCACCTACCACCCGCCACCCGAACCGCCACTGTCGTAGGGCACAATAACTGTTTACGATAACCGAGGAATCTGATAACAAAAAAAAAAAAGACGCCGGGGGGCGGGCCGAACAATAAAATAATAAATATTGTTGACGCGCCGATAGTCAAATTACTTTTTTTTTTTTTTTATATTTATGTGAACTCGGCAGGCCAAGTTTTACGTGACCCGATCGCAACGCGCCGCGATAATATTTAGGCGTGCCCAAATTACGACGATTGCATTAACGGGTCGGAACGCACGTACACGGACGGAAATAATATATTTCAGCAACGATTTTTTTATTATTTTGATTATTTTTTCAGCAACAACCTATGGCCTAGGTCATGTCAATAAATAATAATAATAATAAGAAAAAAAATATTATTATAATCTCGGCGGCGACGGGAATCCGCGTAGTATATAACGCACATATTATCACGTCCGGTCGATAAACGTAATAATAATAATCGAATATCACGTGAGCCCAAGGTGAAAACGATAGTACAATAAACGATAGACGGGGAAAACGACGGGCGGGCGGGCGGGTGAAGGGAAGACGGGCGCGGGAAGGGAGAAAACCCCGGGACGGCGAATGGTACGTGTGTGCGTCACACTGGTGTGCGCGCGAGAATTAATTCAACGGACGACGGGCGAGCGCCGGCGGAGGGGTTACGGGCGCACCCGGAGGAAAAACCACAGTCGGAGTGAGAAAGAAATGGAAATAATAATAATAATAATAATAATAAATAATAATTAAATCAAAACGCACGACAGACGCGGGCGGCTCCGTGTTGTAGCCGAGTATAGTATCCAGACACTTACCTGTATTGCGGGATCGATTTCGATGTTGTTCACCAGCGGTACGTTATCGGATTTTTTCTCCGCGGACGGCATCGTTATGACGGTCATCTTTTTGGTTTTGCTACGCTTGTAGGAGCAACGGGTAGAATGGGAGTAGGGCAAACGACAAAAAACTTAATGGAATTATCGGGCAATGAAAATTGTGACAAAGGTTTCGGCTGTGCGGCGGACAGAACGGCAGACGTGCGACGACAAAGGTTGAACGTTGTCTGACTGCCGCCCGCTGTCGCGTCGTAGTCGCTGGTGGCGCTCAGCTCCCCCACCCGCCCCACCGCGCCGCCGCCTGCACGGACAGGCCGCTACCGCAATAATCCGCCGCCGCCGCCGCCGACGACGACGACGACACTGTCTGTACGGTGACGGGTGGGAGCGGCAGTCGGTGGAAATTGTGGAGGGGTGGCGGGGGGAGCGGCGAGCAGCGTCGGTGTGTCGTCCTATTGTAAAATCGCCGGGCTGCGGCGGCGGCGGCGGCGAGTCGACCGGGGCAAACGCGGAAATATTACGTACGCGGATTTGTATCGCGCGGGGCGTGTAATCAAATAAAAGTACTGGGGCATACAATATAATATTATTTTTGTAATATTACTCTAATTATTATTTTTACTATTATTATTAATGTTATTATTGCGGTAGGTAGTGTAAATGTCGTTATTATTGTTATTGCATAGCGCGGCCGTGACGACCTAACCGCTCCGTAGAGTCAGAACAAATATGGTAAAAACAAAATACAATAAAAAACGCCAACAAACACCGGCGCGCCGGTACAAGTACAATGACAAAACCAATCGGTAGTGCGCCCGGGCGTTCAATAATATCGTCGAGTGCGCGTTTTTTTTTTTTCTTTCTACGTATACGACGAACCGAGTACTCGTTGCTTGTAGTTAATCTACGCGGGAAATGCGTAGTGAGAAGAAAAAAAAAAAAAATACAAAAAGCGGTCCCTTACTAGGTAAATTAACGGTTTATCCGGGCGTTTTATTGCTCGCGTTTTATTGCTGAGCGGACTACACAGTAACATAAATCTAAAATTAAATAACCCTCCTGTTCGGATAATTCAATTTATTCATTTTTTTTTTTTTTTTTTTTATGCGATAATTAACAATACTGCGCAGCGGACTATTATTATTTCGCTCTATATACGGTAACATGACGTGGGCGGTGTGGTGGGGGGGGAGCGAGGGGGGCGGCAAACGAAAAAAAAAAAAAAAAAAACACGACCGTTGTACACGCAATGTGGGCCCGCGTAGTTGTTGTTGTCGTCGCGGTTTTGCGTTCGCCGTACCGCGGCCCCTCCGCGGCGACGAAACTTTTTGTTGTTGAGAATATATTGCACAGTACTTTATAGCATTACGATTATTGCGTGTGCGCGCGCGCGCGCACAACCGACCGACGACGTGTCCGTACGATATTCGACGCACCGCGCGCGCCAACTTTACAACCCACACGGTAATTTAGCGACACGCATATTATGCACCGCCGCAATAATATTACAATGCCGGCCGGCAAGTCCGCGACCCGACATTTTTTCCCAGTCCAAAACGACAGTAATTTTGGTCAATATCGATTTTGAGTTTTGACATTTGGTACGATATAAATGACAATGAACAACCTATTCGCGTAAACGGCAATAAACTAATAAACACTACCTAAAAGAAATCAAACTATACCACCTCGTATGATTATAATAATAACAAATGTGAAAACAAAGTAACCGATTGCCTGTGTAGCTGACGTATTTTAGTTCAATAAAAAAAAAAAAAAAAAAAATTACGAAGACATTTCGGAGTGGGCCCGGAGACCAAAACGACCTTTTTTTTTTTTTTTAGGCCTGTGCCTCGACTAAAATCGATGAGGCCTCGCGTAGACAAAACAAAAAAAAATGTTCTACACGCCATTGAATTACTATAACTATACCTAATGTTTACCTACAAGGAAAAGTTTGGTTTTTTGAATAAAAATTGTTATTTTAAACATTCTCGGATAATCCGGCAATCGTTATGTTTGGTTTTTTGAATAAAAATTGTTATTTTAAACATTCTCGGATAATCCGGCAATCGTTATGTTTCTATACCGAATCATAGCTTTTTAAATATATACATTATTATGTTTGATATTATACATTACAGGCCAAGGCCCAAAATAACGAGTGAAAACTTTAGATAATATATACATTAAATTTATGTTACGACTCAAATGAATAGATAATATAGGTAATAAATGACCCAGTTGAATAGCTGAAAAGATAATTAAAGGCGGGCTCTACATTAGCGGTACGCACAGGACGATAGAGTTTAATAGATAATCAGACCAAAATTATACTGCGTATAGTACATAAAATGAACAGATGCGTTCGTTTTAACGGCTATATCATATAATATTGCGCGAATTCTGATAAAAAAAAATTGATTGTTTTCACCAAATTAAATACAATTTATGGTTATGGCTTTTTTTTCTTCTAACACATCGATAGCTAGATGACCTATGTATTATAAATGTATAGAAACCGGGTCATTGTGTATACATTTTCACTCAATCGCTATAAGTGAGAATTTCTATAATGGTCAAGGGGCGGTGGTTCCCCGACCGGTGATACGTCAAACTATTTCGCCGTTCCCTAAAAAACAAAAAAATAAAATATTAATAATAGTAGGAGAAAGTTATTGTAATGGTCCGTAGTGTCCAGAAAAGGTTGGCAACCACGGGCTCAAGGTATAAACAAATTATTTTATAAAGTAATACATCAAATTTGTAAAATACATCGCCATAAAGTGTTTTCTAAATGAATTTCCACAAAGTTATATGATGCGGATTTTTCGTCTGATAACTCTACTTGAAACATTATTCGAAATTACCAATATTTTTTACGGATTTTGTTTTTTATGTTATGGAAACAAGGGAAAATCACAACTTATTATACTACTCCGTTCAGAATCGTTTTTCGTTTGCGATAGTTTATAGTCGCACACGGCAAATAACTCTATAATATTCTACTTCCAGGTCCTCAAAATAACCATACAAATTGTTTGGCCTGCATTTTTATTTCAATATAAATGTGACGGCCATATTAATAAACCTGTGTGTCTGACGAATCTCTTCAATTAGCGGTTTCCGTTTGGTTGTTTAAAAATTCGATTAATATTCGTGTGACATAGGGGGTCCTAAAACGATACAATTAAGTAGACAAGTGGCCAGAGAAATCATTGCAGCAGCTTCCTTTTGGTCTCGCTTTTGCGTAAAATAAAATTCAACGACGGATTAAGCAATTTAACAAACAAAAGGAAATTTGCCGCGCCTTCATGATCATACGTTTTCCCCTCTTTTTTTATGGTACGCTAAAATATTTTATTTATTTATTTTTTTAAAAGAAGTATAGCAGTAGATCGTAGGGAAACCTAACGCTAACATAAATCAACTCACTATAACAATAGGTTAAATAAAAAGCATATTTAATCATCTATAACTGACTAACAAAGTCCTTCCGGTGTACCAATACGAAAGAGGGATACGTACACTATGTTTGCCTTGTTTATTTTTCCCCCTTTTTTTTTTTTTTTTTTTTTTTTATTCTCGCAGCCGTTTATAAATCTAAAACCGTATTATTAAAATGTACCACGGTATTAGGACTATACAGTAATATTTGTGTCAAACAAAATATATTATAATATATAGTGCGACCAGACGTCCTCTCCCCCCATTAAACTTGGGGGAACTGTTCCAATTTTTAGATCTGCGTCTTACTTTTTATACGATTCCTCTTTAGACCCACTTTCGCGAAAATGTTATCTATACTTATAATATAATAAAGAGGTAATATTTGTACGTAGAGGGGTAATCTCAGGAACTACCATTTAGCTCAGGTTTAGCTGAAATTCGGCATACGGGTAGAAAATGTCCTGGAATAGGACATTGGGCATTTTTATCACCGAATTCAATCCCATACGAGGGGTTGGCACAAGGTTTTCGGTACGAAAATTGAATTATTTTCGTTGATTTATGGGTTTATTCCTTGGTGATTTGGATGAAAAAACATCAGTTGTTATTAACTATTTAGTTGTCACGGGGCAGAGAGTCCCTTTTTTAAAAATCGAAAAAAACTACAAAATGTGTGACAATTTAGTTATACAATTTTAGTGCCATTTAGCAACGATTCTGTTGTCAACAACCAAACTTTACCCGAGCAAGGCCGGGGCCGGTGGCCGCTAGTTAAATATAATATTAAATTATTTTATTTCGACATAAGTTATTATATCTGGTCATTTTATTCTCGTATCATCGACTATATAATAATGTCTCATTCACGTCTTACATACAACATTATCGAAATAATTCGAATTTTTTCTTAAACAATATAGCGCGTACGAGCTTTTTTTTTACAAGAAATAAGTACTTTTTTATATTACCTATTATAAATATTTTTAAATTTATTGTTTCACTAATATTATATAAACGTGTAAAATACATTGTATTCTATATATTATATTATATACACGTAGGTATTAATCGGTATTCTAATTAATTATTATTAGAAGAACAAATCACCGTCACACTATACAATATACTATTTTAATTGAAATCAATAAAAATTGTATTTAATTGTGAATAGAATATATATATACCGAAAAAACAATTATTATTTTTATTTTATTTTTTTTTTTTTTGACATTAATAAAATGCTAATGGAATAGTATACTATTAGTAGAGTTATTTTAATGACTCCGTCTATATAGAAAATAACATATATATATATTAAAAAAAAAAAAAAAAAAAAAAAAAAACCATCAGCACCTACAATTAGGTAATTACTTAAAAACCCATTTAGATAGGTATATAGAATTAATAATAATTGGTCATTTAAAAATATAACCAAATGAAAACCTAACGACTACGAGTATACTTTATTCTATTAGACAATTTAACTATACCATAAATGCCAATTGAGGAGGCACCTTATGAACCCACTCCTCGTCAATCGTATGATTCATTGTTTTTAATTACAACCCACCGTTATATTTTGTGTCGAAAATTCGGTCAGCCCCACCTTACATATTATTATAGATAGGTACGTTTTGTGTTCAAAAATGCTTTGTTTCGTGTGTTTTCGGAGGGGGGGCCGTGTAAAAGTCATAATAGTTCGAATAGTTTGCACGTCGTTTGTAATAATGTTACATTATAATATAGAACGTTTAACAAACTGATTACACAAACGACTAAACTCTTGATTTTGGTTTTCTATGTAGAACAATAGGAATACAACTAAAATGAAGAAAAAATAAATAAAATACGTTACAATTAATAGTCCAGATTTATATGTTACTGCTGAGCATACGCATATGACTTGTAGGCGATTCATTCAAAGCAGAGTTCATAGGAAAAATGAGTTTTTTTAAAATTCGAGAATATTTTGTAAATCGTGAGAAAAACATAATAATTTATTTTTAATTTTAATATTAATAAAATTCCCGAAAAAAAAAAAAAAAAAACACTCAGTGATTATTATTGAATATTGTTAAGTCGCCGTAATAAAATTTTCCGAGAATGTACCTCAATATAATTAAAACATACCAAAAAAATGCTGGTTTTTTTTATGTTTTAATATTGTTGTTTTGTATTCCTACTGTTACTATAATGAAATTATTCCATTACGCAAGCATATTGTAAACAAATAAATAATAAACAAATTTGCATATTAAAGCATCTACTAAAGTGATTATTTTTGGATATTTTTCTAATTTTTAAGTGAGTACAAAGAGAATATTTGTAGGGTTTTTTTTTTTTTAGATAATTTGAATCCGGACTAGAGTTGAAATATGATTACCGCTCCAATTGCCGAGGAATATAATAATAATTAAATAATAATAATAATAATATTAACTATTCAGCACTAATCAAATAATAAACTTTGTACATTTGTCGTAATAACTCAACTTAGTACAAATAATATTAACGTATTACACAATTAAATGTAAAAAAAAAAAAAAAAAGCATATATATTATAATAGACTAGCTGTATAACCCGCGGAAACCCGTCATTCCAGAGCTCTACGCGTATTACTTTGGCTTTTATAGCCGAAAACTCAAAAAAAAATTGCAATGACAAATTTTTGTTTTCAATACCGGAAATTAAAAGACGAAAGCCGATTTCAAAACTCAACGCCTATGGCAAGTCGTCACTTTCTACAGACCGGCAGACAGACGGACGGGCTCTTTGTTTTATTAGCACAGATTTCTTGCATTAATTTTCGATTATTATTTTTAGCATCCCGCCATTGATAAATCCTTGGTACACCGCTGAAGGGTACCCAGAATTAAGACATTGACTATTGACGGTGGTACCTAAATTGTACGATTCCAGAAAAAAACTGTGCATTGTTCATAAAATTATAAAATTTAAACGATACGCGACGATCAATAACAATAATAAAAATAATAGGTTTTACATTATACGTAAATTGAAGATTATCGCGGTAGACGCAACGACAAACCGTTGCCATTCGATTTAAACGCGTTTAACAACTATTAATACGATTATAAATTACAATTATTTCTAGTCATATTTCAAGGGTCCAAAGTCTATTGACATTCGACACAAAAATACAAACCGATCGGTTATGTTTGAACCTGTAGCCATCGTCTACACGACCTGTCGGTACTTATCCGACGCATGAACATGTCATGTACCGTGACGACAAACACGTTGCTACAGGCAGAAACATTTGCAGAACAATTTTCTACAGGTTGGCCGATTATTTATATATATATATATATATATATATATATATATTTTTTTTTTTCTAGACATTTTACTGCACACTGTCGCATATATCAAAGCTTTTCGAAATCCCATATCAAAAAATCGTCTTACCACGATAAAAACCCTACAAGTACCTATGATTTATTATAATTTAGACATTGTGTATGTATAACATTTAATGTATATTTTAGAGTGGCTAATTTCTCTGATTGTACGTTCAAGTCTCCAGTTGTCTGTATGTGTGTGTGTGTGTGGGGGGGGGGCAGGGAACCGTTTTTTGCTTACGGGCGACGGCCATTATTTCGTATTGGCGGGTTTTACGGATTTGTTATTATTTCTTTTTTTTTTTCATCTCTAACAGTCGAGTTGTATATGCTGATGGAAAAAAAACATGGACACAAATTCCGATCGGGACACGTATATTATTTTTTGTATTGTATCCCATATAAAAAAAAAAAAAAAAAAACCATCACCCCCGATCTATTATTATTTTTCGCGTCGCGGGAGGGATGATAAATTATTATGACGGGGATGGTCACACCGCTTGTTATTGTTGGCCCGCAGCACACGTTTAATATAATAAATAAATATATATATATATTTTTTTTTTTTTTATTCTCGTAGAACATACGAATACAGGAATTCAATACAACCGGAACGGGCTGGGGGAGGGAAACAAACGAAAAAAAAAAAAAAATGATAGAAATCGTTTTACACAGAGCAATTCTTAAACATAGGTATACTGGATTTATGGCGATATCGAATAGATACGATTTTGGCAGTTATTTTTTTTTTTTTTTTTTGTTTTGTCTACAGTCGATTTATAACAACAACAACAACAACAACAACGAGAGAAGAAGAAAGAAAAAAATCCGTTTACGGTAACGATATTATCGAAAATTCCACCGTCGTCCCGTAATACCGGGAAAAACCACGTACAATTTAAATGGAATGGCGATTTTCAGATAAACGAAAACACTATTGTGCGTTACCGGACCGCGGTAGCCGGGGACCCTGTCCTTCCGTGAACCGTAATGTAACGTGGCCGTATATTTCGTGCTACGCGTGTGCGGGTGTGCGCGCGGCCGCGGTTACAGGTAAACCGGCCGGCAAACACCTGCGGACGGGGCGTACCGGTGCGCGGCGTTAATAACACAGGTGACGCGCGGCCCACACACGATTAAATATAAATACGAAGTGCCTCGTCGATAGCCGACGTCGTTTATCTCGGATCTCGGGACCATCCGGGACGCCCACGACGCTGTCCCGCAGGGCCCACCCGGATCGCGCGTCTCCTATTGACATCACCGCCGCCGCCGCCGCCGCCGCCCGTAGGTACGGGGGTCCCCTCGCGTTTAACGTACCTAACCGCGTAACATAACATTTATTATAATTTACAACAATGTCAGGAACCGGCGGCGGCGGCGCAGGTATACACGTATATTCGTCGGTCGTCCGGGCCACTAGACGAAATATTAAGCAATCTGATCACAAAATAATGTATATATATATATATATATATATATGTGCTACGCAGTGCATTAAGCAATCGATACCCGTATGCATTATAATAGAAAAACGAAAATATTTCGACAAAACGGCACAGGTGGTGTATAATAGATAAATCAATACGGTTACAGTCATTCTGTCGGTCGGAATGTACATTGTTTACCAAACACGTACCTTATATATATAAGTTGTTCTGTTATAGAATTTCGCCAAATCGAATTTTTCGATTCGGATTCGTGTGTTCGACGTTATTACCGTAAATTACCGGCATAATAATCGTACGTTGAACGTTTCTACAAATCTATGACGATCACGCGGGACCGTATTTATAGGATACTAGCTGATAGCCGGTATAACGTTTTGCTATTGCTAGACATTGCTGTTGCTCGACCAGTATGCAGTATTGTCACTGTTTGAAAATAAAAAAAAAAATTGGCGAAAAACGGGTAGAGTTCACGTTCGACAGACTCCTAAAAAGTGTTCTACATTGTCATTTCAACTGCTAATCAACAATAATAATTCAAGCCACAATCGAATCGAGTTAGAATTTCACGTCGATTAAATATTTATATATATATATATTTTTTTTTATTATTATTAATTCTGACATAATCATTCCGTTCGTTGCGATGTTCGTAGCATTGACTTTATGATGTACGACATTTTTTACTTTGTTCTCTGGCGCGTAAACAAACAAAGCCGGTGGTTTTACGCGTTTTCATTTATTACCATAGATGTCCGCACAGCACAGGGTTTGCACTACAATAATAAATAACAGTTGATTTTTTTTTATCATCCGCGTTACCGAGGTAACCCATAAATCATAATTAGATTATAGTACTAAAAAATGCCCAGAATCCGAATTTTATGTGATTGGTATTCAATATGGAGGTGGATTTCAATAGCTATAAACTTTCGCCGGACGACGCGGAACATTTTGCAAACAAATCGCGTAAAAACCGCTCCGGTAGTTTTTGAGTCTATTAATCTTAGACAGACAGACAGACATTAGAAAAATAAAAATGCATCCATTTTTATATATATCGAAATCGACCACGTAGTGCCGAGGGCACCAAATGTGTATTTAATATATTACCGTTTGGGGGCGGCTCCAGAAATACATTTCTTAAAATAAAAAAGTAATACATTGTTAACGGGGTTGGGATATTATAGCATTTGCATATTTCTTATAAGAAATAGCAGAGTCAGATTAATATTTGTTTCATGCCTCGAAGAACTAAAATTTAAAATTTTGTCTTGTATATTTTTGCATATTTTACGATTTTTAAGATTTTAGCGCTATTTCTGGACATTTAGGAAAATATTTTTGCATTCTTACCTGTTTTTAATCAAAATTGGACATATTTTATTTAATATAATTATTTTTTATAATAAATTAATATTAAAATCAAAATCTTAATATTTTTTATTAATAAAATTATAATATTTTAATAGACGTATTTTTTGACTATTGTCAATAGAATTTATAAATTGATAATAATTTTTTTTTTTATACATATTTTGTTGTTTTTATTGTATATTTAACCATATTTAAGGCAATTTTAAGTGCTATAAAATTCCAACCATGATTATTGACAATGCATAATCGAAAAAGTCAGTTAGTAAAAGAAGAAATATCAAGTATGCAAAAGTCAGTATGTTTTATATTTATATATGATAAATAATTAAAATAAAAAAAATTTAATCATTAAGTAAATGGCTTACATTAGTGGCCATTAGTGGCCATTAGTGGCCATTAGTGGCCAAATGTATGTTTTTAGTGTGGGCTCCGGCGATAACATAAAATAACGATGATTCTCGTAAATCGATTAACAATCCAATTTATATATTTAATGCATAAAAGGCGTGGTGATTGATTCAACGTGATTGAAAAATGTACAGATAGGTCCTTATCCAAAAATCGATTATTAAAATTATATTATATAATAATTCACAAGGCTACAGATGAGAGAAAAACACATAACATAAATATTAGAAGAAGGCAAAAAAACTGTACAGTAATCGAATTTGCGCAAATACATAAATCTACTTATACTACTTATCCTCCTAGGTAATAGTTTTATAATAATTAAATAATAAATACATAAATCAGAGAATACCATTTGCGTACACAACGAATAAAAATACTAATATTCTAGTATTTTTCTTAAACCATCCGAAGTAGATGTCAGGGAAAAAATAAATTGGCAAAAACCGCGTGGTAGCCAAAGTGCAATTAAACCGAAATATGTTTAATCAACAGGTTTTAGTATGAGTTCATATTTTTGCCGGGTCACCGATTTTGTGCCACGTGTGAGTTTCCGAAACACGCCGTGTTCGAAAACCCGGGTTTGTTGCACAGCCGACAGTTTACTGCGATGGTTAGGTTAGGTTACCAGCGCCCGTTACCAGCTGTATAATTGCGGGGGGGGGCGCACCCCTTGGCATGATTCAGCAGGATTCGCTTTTGCACCTGCCGAAACTGAACTCCAATCCTATGAAAATGTAATTCCATTAAAATATACAGATTTATAGTTTTAATAATTGTACAAATATTCACTCAATAATCTAAAATCTGTCAAAGTGCCTCCAGTCGGGGAAGGTTTCTTTGTTCCGTCTTTCACGTTTATGTATTGCAACAGTTTGTGAAGTAAAAAAAAAAAAAACAACAAATATTTGTTTTTTATCGAAAAAAATAGATAAAGTGTGCGAGCGAAGTGGGTGACTTTGAATATGATTATTGGATTATTGGACCTATGAAATGTTTACAAAAATGGATTTAATGGGTTCAACATTTTTCTAATATAAATACTGGACACTAGTCATACAGTAGTCAGTAATTAATATTAACTACTAAAATCTGTCTACTTTTAACCAAAATTCGGGGGAGGGGAGAGGGGGGGGTCCGTCGCCCGTACTCACCTCCCCAGTTACGGCCTTTGTTGGAATTTAACGGAATTACATCAATGCCCGTTACAATCGGTAAATATTTTATAATATTTTTTCAAATTGTTTACCAGTTTTTCGGACGGAACGCCGGACATGGCGGGTACAGACGGGCGAATATTTATATTTGTTCAGTAAAAAACCTAACAATATTTCGAACATGGTGAAATCCGTTGTTGTATTTCGTTGCTCTTCGAATAGTTTTTTTTTTTTTTTATTCGTCCAAATCACTTTGCGTGTTATCTATTCGATAAATATAATAAGTATACGGACAAAGTCCAATGTAAAAACGTAATAATAATAGCATGTAATATAACCCAATTGATGGCTGTAAACGAGCAACGAACAAAACGAAATGTAGTAATCCGCGGTCAAACGTCGAGGCCGTTCCATTCGACATAAACGCGCGCGGACGTAATGTCGCGTCTTGTCGTCACCCCGCCGACCGTTGTTGTCGTCGCGGACGACGGTTACAGACCCAACGGTTAACGATAACGATAACGATAACGTTATCGTTATCGTTCAACTGTTTTGAAAACAAAAGCAACAAATGAAAGTAATTCGGTACGGAACAATTTAAACACGTTTCCGTTATAGTAAGTAAGCGCCGACGCGTTCGACGATTATTGTAGAAAGGATAAAATGTATGCGGCCGGCGTGACGGACGGATTTTAATCATTTCAATCCGCCCGGATAGAAGCCTCGTATCCGCAGATTCGCGGTTCGCCGATTACGTTATCGCTTATCTCGGCACCGACACGGTGGTTGAAAACGATAATTTTCTCGTTCAACTGCAAAAAATTCACCGTTTATGATAGATGGCGTTTTCTAATCAATCATGTCCGCGGCGGTTACGCAACAACGGCGGGCCCGCTATCACAGACAATGTGGCCGCGACCACTAAAACAATACGTTACAATGGACGCGGCGATTATTTACGGTAGATAAGTAGTACCACCGCGTATTTTCCCCGTCGGGAATTCATTCGTTTCGACCGGCGCCATGTAACGCGGTTTTATTGTATTATCGTAATTTTTTTTCGTTTTTACCTATGCCGTTCAAATCCGCCGCAATCGCTATGACCGCCGTACGCAATTGTCGCGTACACCGCACTCGCCGCGCCGCGGCAATGTGCTGAATTACCCGACGAACGGTTTACGACTTTCGCGGTACGCCACAACGCCCGTTATCATTTCGCACGATAATTCATGTTACGCCCAACGCCATTGTGCGATTGGGCCCATTAGTTTATCCGCCGACCGACCCAAGTTTCCCGTCCACAGCTCGCGGCGTTCGAAAATGGCTGGGAATTTTTGGCAGAGTTCGCACTAGTAAGTATATCAATACGTTTTTCTACGCTACGCGTTCGCGGTCGGTTTCAACCCCCCCCTCCCCCATTTGTTTTCTCTCTTCTGAACGGCGACGAGGGGAGTGATTTGTTGTTCAAATTATTTTTCACTTTATTCCCGAAACCTTCCCGTTTTATACTTGGAAACGCTCCGAGCTTTTCGTTTTTCTCTGCTTTTTTCAATCGTAGAATTATATTCGCCGAATTAACGATATTGCTTACAATCAAAGTATATAAATTGTATGGGATAAAATTCACCGTATGAGGTTAAATCTATGACGGTAGTTAGATTACACAAACGCAAGTCCTAACTGTCTATTACTTGATTTGCACTCTTGACGGTGGATTCTCATACAAGCAAATTGATAAACAGCAATCCAACTGCAAATACTAGTCGGGTTTCGTTTGTGTTTTTAGAAATTATTTTTATTCATCTACAACCGGAGACCAATAGCAAAATAGTTCATTCTATTTACTTTTCAGTTGCGTTGCATTAGTGTTTTGGTAGTAGGTCTCTTATGATAAGAACATTATTTCATATTAATTCTTATCAGCTATAGGTGTAGTTAAACCACCATTGTATTAAAACAATAAAATCTTATGATTTAAAAAAAAAAAAAAAAATATCTTTAACAACAGCTAACAGGTCAATATTATATATATATATATATATATATATATATAATTTTGTTTAATATTTTTCTTATTACTATAATGTTATAAACTATTATGTTTTAGTCAACAGTGGATACTGGATAAACAAGATCTAATCAGAGAACGCCAGTTGGACTTGCAAGTTCTAAGCGAAGAGGAATATCAAAAAATATGCATATTTTTTACTAATTGTAAGTTAACTTGATTAATTTAGGTATCAGATTTCTTGATCTAAATAAATATGATTTCAAAAATTATTTATCAAACCCATTAAAGGATCCTACAACTATGGTTTTTATTTTTCCAGTTATACAAATTCTGGGCGAACAGCTGAAGCTTAAACAACAAGTTATTGCTACAGCCACTGTCTATTTTAAACGATTTTACGCTAGAAACTCTCTGAAATCTATAGACCCATTGTTATTATCACCAACTTGTGTATTTCTAGCATCAAAAGTTGAGGAATTTGGAGTAATATCCAACAGTCGTTTAATATCTACTTGTCAAACAGTCTGTAAGTTATTATTAACAAAAAATTATGTACTAATTTTAACTGTCTCATTAATCGAAATAGAAAATGCAGTAGATATCACCTATAAAGACTATCAAGGGACCATTTAAAATAAATCATTATGGCCGACCATCATTACAATAAAAAAAAATTTCCCATATTGAACAAAAATGTTTATATAACCACACAGTACAATACGCGTAACAGTCAACAGAATTAGTGTCCTATTACATATATACATATAACTTATTTAGTTCTTCAATCATAGTGAATTTTAGGTATTATAAGTTACTAATCTTAACTATAAAATCAATGGAGAAGTATCCAATCTATAAACTTAAGGTGTCTTTATTAATTTAATTTAAAACTATCAATTAATTACACTGAATACCAATTTTTATTTCATGTTTTAAAATAAACCTACCAAGAAAACTGAAGTAAGTTTATAGATTATGTTTTTCTCTTTTAGTTTCATAATTAATTATTATTGTTATTATTTATTTATTACTTTTATTTTCGACAATAACTTATCATGATTGAAATATAGATCAAGGTTACTTTTTTCTATACTATAAAACAAAAATAGTATTTTCTTGCGTTGTCATGATTAGTTGACTTATTATTTTTTTTTTTTTCAGTGAAAAATAAATTGAACTATGCATATACTCAAGAGTTTCCTTACCGCACGAATCATATATTAGAATGTGAATTTTACTTATTAGAAAATTTAGATTGCTGTTTAATTGTATTTCAACCTTATCGGCCTTTACTACAATTGGTTCAGGATATTGGACAGCATGAGGACCAATTACTTGCATTAGCATGGAGAGTTGTCAACGATAGCCTCAGAACCGACTTATCACTATTATATCCACCATACCAAATAGCTATTGGTTAGTAAATAATTTTATTTCTAATATATTTATACAAAGTTTATATTGCAGGTTGTTTACAAATTGCTTGCGTAATCATGCAAAAGGATCTCAAATCGTGGTTTGCTGAACTCAACGTAGACATCGACAAAATTCAAGAAATATCCAGATACATCATTAGCTTATTTGAACTTTGGAAATCTTATGACGAGAAGAAAGATATACAAGGCTTATTAAATAAAATTCCTAAATTTAAATTACAACCATCTCGATAATATACATCGACCAAATTTCTTAATAATCGGTTTATTAGGAAAAAATAACAAAATATAGGTATTCTTCAGTAGACACAAATTATTTTAAGTGAAACGATTAAATACAATTTTTAGTTATTAACAAATTACGCAATTAGTTTATAAGTCAGTTAGTTTAAAAAACAATAGGATCATACCGTATAATGCAGAACACTATAATGTTCAAATGTCCATAGTTTCACCCTTATTAAACAATTCAAAATTAACAATTTTTCATTGACACATTGATTGTTTAATAAATTGTTTTGTTATAATTAACTTAACGCATTATAAAAGTTAATTATGTTATTTTTATCACTTTTTTTCATGAATCTCCCATTTCATTTATTTTTTTTTTCAATATACTTAATATAAACAACTAATTATCCCCTATAAGGCTTAATATAAACACAAGGAATGCTTGTGTTCCTTGTAAATGCTAACCTAACAATTTCTCCATTGACTGGCTATAAAAAACCGGTTGTCAAAGAGTATTCAATTTATTCTGGACAGAGTATTTACATAATGCTTAAGGATTTGGCCAATATGCCATTACCCTTGTAACCGATTGTTTAGCCTGCAAATGCTGACCAGGCCTCCCTCCTGAATTATGTACTGGGATGCCACCTAAATTATATAGTTAATTTTTTTCAATTTTTTCCACAAAAAAAAAAAAAAAAATAGATTTATATGCGTAAAATGGGTGCTGCGAAATCGACAGTGCAGTTTTTAAAGGCTATTGAAAAAAAAAAACAACCTACTGAAATGAGATTTATTTTATTTTATTCGGTACGTCATATCGTCTTATGATTTAATCAGTGTAGTGCTACTGGTGGTCATCATCTTTTTGATGTAATTTTCAAAACTTAATGTATAAAACGGCTTGATGTACCGAATAAAATAAAATAAATCTCATTTCTGTAAGTTGCATTATTTTTTTTTTTTTTCAATAAGCCTTTCATTACAGCACTGTCCGTTCCGCCGCTCCCTGCGTACAATACAAACCACAATATCATTTACCGCAGCCTATGTTACCGATACACTTGGTACGAGGCCCGATACATTTTACATGGATTTGCCGACTTTATACGAACCCTTAAATTCGCCACTGTGCCACCCCTATTCAATTAATACTTTTGTCACTGGCTCGTGAACATGTTGCAGCTTAGATAATCTAAGTCGGCGGTTCCCAAACTGCACCGCTGTGCCCTAGGGGCACCACGAGCCCATTCCAGGGGCACAGCGGGCCATACGAAAAATTAACTATATATTCAAAATAACCTAAACCGACCTAACTTAAGCGAAGAATGTAATGGTTTTATTATGATGTCAATTTTTGATTTTTTCTTACAATTATCTTTAAAATGGATAAAACCTGAAACAAACAGAGAACGCATTAACAGTTGCTATTAATTTCGATTCGGTATTTTTGTTTTAATTCGGCAATGAATAATCGTGAAATATTCGCCTAATACTTAATATAAGTATATTAGCACTTTCTAGACGTGGTGCAATTTACAATTTATTGTGGATGGTTTTAGGTTATTTATAGATATTTTACAATTTCTAGTTTATTGTGGTTTGATGTGGATAAAAATTATTTTGGCCCCATAAAAATTTTGACCCAATTTGACCCAAGGTTCATCATAAGTTGTACCGAATGATAACAAAAAGATAATAAAATTTTATCGATGTTATGTTGGTATTTTTTCTTATAAGCGTTTAAAGTTCAAATTTCTTCGGGGTTTTCACAGGATTGCATTGCGGCTGAATTCTTTCAGCAAAAAGGCACCGCCGTCTGAAAAGATTGGGAACCACTGATCTAAGTTATTCATGCACCATAATTATTTATCTATGTTTAATTTATGTTTATTCCTGCTAATTAATCAAACCTCTTGCACTTTACTACGTTAAAATATTATTGGACACAAAATATTTTATTTATTTTTATTTTCTTATTATTTATTATTTGAGGACAATTCACATTAGTCAGACAGACACCGTACCATTCCGCAAAATATTTTAATATTTGTTTAAATATAATAATTCACACTGTAAGTGCGAATGAACAACAGACCATATCGACCATATCGGTCTGCTGTAATTCGTCGGCAAACCATTCGGCATTCACAGTTTTGAAGTAAATACTATTAAACTTTTAATTATTTTTAATTATTGTATACTTTTCATACGTGATGAACCTGGAGTTATTAATTGAATTCGTCAGAGACTAAGAATGCCCCTATGCGCATTGACACACAAAAAATATAATTTACATTTACGCCAAATGTTTATTTTATCATTTTCTACGCTTGATGACATTTTCAAAATGTTTCGACAGGTTTTGAGCTGTTTACGGACATTTGAAATTTTCAATTTGTTAATTTTTTTTTTTCTATAAATGTCAATAAAATGTTCAATATAACAAAATGGAAAAACGGGCACATTTAAATGATGCGAGAGTGAAAATGTGAGTATGGGAACATGTGAATTCACCATGTTGACTGTACGGTGTTTGTCGGTACTTGTCTGAATAGTGTGAATCATCCTTTAATTTGACTATATGGGAACCTTATAATATAAATTCTATATGCTAGACTATTGTTTAGCTATAATGTTATTTTATATAAATTATATACTACTATTATGTAATAATAATATCTATGACTTATTTATCTATTATATACCTATGTCTTAATAAATATTATTATTATTATTCAAGTGGTTATTTGAATGTTCTTCTGTTTGTTCAAATTTTAAATGAAAAACCGAACAAACAAAACAATACCGAAATGAATGAGTAGACAATTAAGTTGACTCTACTTTTATCATCGACTGGGTAAATCCTCAACTAGTGCTACCAAGTCGTCCTGTGATTGAATTATAATACCAAATAATGTTCTCCACATTGTCTACATTCTACGTATATTTACAATTTTTAACTGCTTTAATACTACACATTCAATTTGTATAAATCTGTTATTTAATTGTTATTTTGGTATGTTACAGTAATTCAGTATTGAACATTGATAGTTAGGTATATTATTTACCACTAGTGCATTCTAACTAATTTTTACACGCATGTCGGTTCATAAAGGCAATTTCTGAATCACGTCGACAGCTGCAGATAACCATATCTGGAATCTGACAAACAGGATCTTAATTCGTGACTTGTAAATACCATACGAACTTGTTCACCACCACTGCGGTGCGCCTTTCTCATAATCTGCGTGGGTTTGTTTCGCGAAAGTTGACAATGATGCGTTTAACACGCCTCCCGGGCGGGCCCAACGCCATAGCAGAGTGTGCGGCATTAGTTTAGGGGTGGCAAATTTCGAATAAACCAAATTAATTTAATTATTATATTATCCAGTATACTGGATACAATTGATATTTATTGTTCAGAAAAAAAAATAAAAAAGAAAGAAAAGTGTAACTTTACTACTTTCAGAAAATGGGACGACGTTAGTAAAGCACATATCGATGCAATATAAATTACTGATGAGTTAAGTAGCAGCATGTGAATTAATTCAACTCAATAGTACCGCATTGTAAGTGTTACAGTTTATTGTAAGTAATGACAATTTGATACCAAACTGGTAGCTGGTAGCACGTTGTATAATTTTAACAATGACAGGTGTCGGTCTCATCAGGCGGACGATGCTTTTCTAAATTAAAAATAATCAAAAACTATTTGAGGTAAGTATCCTGGTCTTGCTATAATTTCTGTTGAAAGAGAAGCGATGTTTTCATCTTGAGTTTAAAAATTTATCGACTGATTTCGCACAAGTATAAATAAAAATAAATTTCAATTAATAGATTTTGTTTAGTGTAATATTTATTTTTTTTAATGTATGATAGTGTACAGGTACTGTATAATGTCGATTATAAATATGACTTTTTCCATTACATTTATTTTAATATTTCATAAAGAAAATTGAGATCATTCAGATTGGAAGTGGGGTTGTTATAATAAAAGCATTTAACGTTAAAAACGAATCTTAATTTACATATACTTCCTCTCACGCCAAAAAAAAAAATAAAAAATGTATTATTAAACGGCGACATGCCTAGGGCAGTAAAAAAAACTAGGGCCGGCCCTGCACACTTCGGCCGGTTCGCAAAACCATTGTCACGACGACGTCGAGTAAAAAGTCAAGTAGGAGACAGGAACAGTACATTTTTTAAGCTAGTAAACTAGACATTTATGTCACCCAGTGAAAATATTTTGTCATCTAGTTGACAGTATTTTTTAAAGACTGGGCGACACATAATTTTTAAAAGAAGAATTTTTATTCTATGTAAAAAAAATGTTATTATCTAATGATTGCAATAAATTTATTGGTGCATATAATAATGGTCATGTTATCGATATTATATACAAAATGTAGTTTTTGTTTAATACAAAATGCATTTTTTTTTTTTTTTTGTAGAATATGAGAAATTTTTTTTGTCCTTAGTGAAAATTTCTTAAAAAAATGTACTGAGACAGAGTGCGACATGTGTACTGTCGAACGCGTCGAGTGTTCAGTTAGGGATTACACGACGATCCGGTAGAGTTCGTTGGCCAGTCAGAATTTGAAAACGACGAAAAAGACAAAAACGCGATACCCGACGATACAGGTAATCCGTCGTACTAGAGTTGGAGTCTCTGACTTTTTTTTTACAGCGGTCCATATCTAAGATACGTATTTACATTTTCGAAAAAGTTTGCTTGCATAGGTAGGTAGAGCTAAATATTGAAATAATATCACGTGCACATATTCTGAAATTTGAAAAAGAGTTCTCTGGCAACATGGCGTAACAACCGTGCAGTCTGGTTTCCTTGAAACAGTATTTGTGGAGCTGGTTGTACGGTGTTAGCTTGATAACTTCAAGCTGAAGCTCCGTTGGTGAAGTTTTCAATTCCACGGTGAACGGATTTCCGAAAATTCAAATGCGCCCATAACGAATTATCGAAACATTGATTAAAAAAATTGTTTAAAAAGTTTTGATTATTTTCTACAATTGTATGTTATAAGTGTACCAGAGAGATTAACACCTTACGGGGACTTGATAATGTTCTTGAGTGAGGCTAAAGCCCCCAAATAAAGCTCCCAATATCCGCCATTGTGTATCTGTTAGCTGCAGTCGCAGGCTTCATGCCTTCCATATACCTGCCTACCTATATAATATAAAATATCTCAATATTAGGCAATAATAATATCGAATAACAAAAATATTATTCACCTATGCCTGAGAATAGAAAAAAGAGAATACCTATACAATAGATAAATAATTTCTTATAATTACAAATTGTTCGTAAAAAAAAATGCGCTTCTTTTATTATTATACTATACTCGTATATCTGTTAGTATTCCTTGATTTTTTTTTTATTATTTATGAATATCTATTTAAAGATTGAGAATTTAAAAGTAATCAAAAATCGAAATGAGTCTAAAACACCCGACGATCAGCATTTTAAAAGCGGCTTTGTATGAAATAATTAGAATTGCCATCGTTGGCACCGTCTATTAAGACTCCATCGAATACACATAAAGAGGTTAGTACCTAGGTGTTAATATTTGTATTATATTTATAAACGGATATGTTGGGTAAGTACACATTTTATAGTTGGGTTCGGTCGTTTGATGAAAACCAAAATTAAAACGATTTTTTTTTTAAATTTGATTGGACCGACAAAGATTATTACAGGTAGCTCACCTTGTTAGACTTGTGAAAAACAATAAATAATAATAAAAAAAAAAAATGAGTGAACTATACTATAGTTTAACATTAGCAAATATACGAACTGTTACAATAAACAATAAGAAATATTGTTTACTTACCACTCGTATAATATTAATTACAGATTAAAGAAATCAGTAACTATGCGTAAACCTGATGATGTACAAACTTTAAGAAGTTTTTAAAGAATATAACACACGCAAACAGAGCCGATTTCTTTGAAAGTAATTTTTAGTGAAATTAACGATCTATTTGAACGGATCAATTTTGCCATTACTACAATTGTCAAATTCCCATAATAAATATTAAATAAGGCATTATATTTCGTATATCATAATTGTATGATTAATTTATAGGATAAATGAAACATTGTATCCGTATGGATACTTCAAAAAGTAACTGTCGATAAATTGTTTATGAAAAAATAAAGTGAATATTCGTATGGTTGTGCTTTGAAAATATTTCTGAACGAAGATTATTACCGATCCAATGATTAGTTTTAAAATTTAAAATGTAGTAAAAATATAAATTTTGGTGTCGAGGTGAAGTCTCGAGAAAATAATTCATATTAAAATGAAAAAAAAAAAATAACAATAATAATATTGACATTTTCCCCATATTTACTCAAATTATCGTATTAGTTGATTGAAACATTTTATAGAAATCGAACCGAACGGTATAAATGAAAATGTTATTTCTATCGAATAGTGACGTCGAATAATTTTTCCAAAAATCAAATTGAATATATAATGCGGCAACCGAGTGACAGTATGTATACAATTTGTATTCATTTATTATACTATTACACACAATGCATTTTTAAACATAACTAGATAATTCGTAATACCTATGTATTACACATTTATAGAATTAAATAAATATTACATTTTTCAAACAATATTTATAACTAGTAAAGTTATAATGTAGAATTACGATTGCACAGACATTAGGTGGCCACTATTATTGGTATAATTCTATACTCTTATATTATACAATAAAATATTATTCGAAATATCAACACGAAAATATCAGAACGAGTAGACGGATTAAATTAAGAAAGTCAAGAAAATTAAAACGCCGGGATAATATATACATGTAATGAAATAATAATTATTTCAACTATAAAACGTAAACGAGTACGGTTAAAATGTGACAAAGTATCGGTATTTATATTGTATAGTAATCATATTTTGAAATATTGAAATTTGCTGATATTTGGTAGATTTGTCGGGGCCCCTCCCCCTTGTACTCGCGGGCCCGCAATAGGGCGGGGACTCATAGCGCCACCCTATTTTTGTTACGTCACTGGTGTCATGACGTTAACGGATGCGCAGTAGCCGCGTTCGTATCCAGCAAGGGAACACGTCCCATCGTGAAATCCAGAAACAAATATTTTATGTAAACGCGTATTGCGCTCGTGTTAAAATATAATAATAATGGCTGGGATTTTATTGTGCTTAAAATTGCATAATTATGCGCCATAATATTACGATAAATATGAGTAAACTATACAATAAAAATAACAAAATTTGCAAAAAAAAAGAAAAAAAAAAGAGAAAATTATTATTTATGAGTAATTTATCATTATCATTTATCAATTTATAAATTCTGTTGACAAAAATCAAAAAAAAAAAAAAAAAAAAAAATTATTACAATTTTGTTTTTAATATTAATTTATTATATAAGATGAAATATGACCAATTTCGATTAAAAATCGGTTAGAATCCAAAAATATCTCAAAAAGTCCACACATAGTACTAAATTATAAAAAAAAACCCGCAAATTATGCAAAAACATGCAAGATTAAATTTTGAATTTTAGTTCTCCGAGTCACGTAACAAATTATTTAGCTCGTTCGGCTATTCCTTGCGAGTCTTATTAGAATTATGCAAATGCTTTAAAATCTCAACTCTGATAAAAACTATAGATACGAAATAAAAAACACATTACTATACCTGTTTGTTTTGTACGCTTTTATCGCTCGTCTCCGGGGATGTCAATTTAACGAATCGATGATATTTAACGGAGGTGCCATATAGTTTTATGCCGGAACTGTTAGATTTGAACACCCCAGTTTGGATTATACGTAAAACCGCACGTCAACGGTAAACAGGAGAAATTATCGGCATCACGTTTATTTCGCGATTATTAATTTCATTACGTTTACCAGAAATGTGAGATATAGTGCCACCTGCAGTCGCGTACGGCGATAAAATGTAATAAAATATTACACGCCTGCGAGACAAATCCAAATGTTTTTACGGAACGGATAGATTGGGAAATTTTATTACAAAATAATGAGGCAAAAAAAAAAAAAAATGACATTGCTTCGTCTCAACCAACTTAAACACGTACATATATTATTATTGCAATAAAAAGACATCACATTGTTAATAGTGGCCACTATAGTGTCGAACGAGGATTAGACGATTTTGTATTAGTTTATTTTTTCTGGGAGATTTCGGCACGTGACCACGTCATATAAAAAATAAAATCGTTTAAATTCTCTTAATACGAATTTAACAGGATATACAAATTTCCTACCATTATCGTTGAATTTCGACGAGAGTTTGGTTAATACATACTTAATTTAGCATTTCAATAATATTATTAGTATTGCGTCGGTGTCGACTGCAGTTTTTAACAGGTTGGGTGGTGGGAACTTGCCCCTCCTGAAAATAATATGTACTTTTATAATGTATAAAAATGTATTGACGAATTTAATTTTGGTCGTATGGATTTGCCTCTCCCCCTCATTGAAATTTGACCTATAACAACAATATAATCGATTTATATAAAAATCAATGTATGTAAGATCATCACTTGATTAATTATTTATTTGTTGTGTTCGTAAATTGCCAGGACAAAGTTTGTATGAATGGAAATGATTGGGAAATCCACTGGAAAAGTCGGAAATAGATAAGATAAAATAAGTTCATTAATACATTGCTAGGGAAACTATCGTTGCTTAGTTACCAAAAAACGTTGTATTTCTTTTGGTTACTCAAATTTTAAACACAGTTAAGTACATGATCGTGGGAGTCATTAGACTGACGAAGAGCGTAGGCTGCGTTTGGAGGCAAATCGACTCCGGAACAATGGATAAATGATATATATAATTCTTGAGTTTATTCCGTTAGTGTTTGTGCAACTTTTGAACGGCCTTATATATTGAAGTCATATTTAAATTGTCGAGACGATGGTTTATGTAACGTCATACTAGAGTCATAGACAATTTAAAGTTTAAAGACAAAAAAACATTTTTTGATTTATTATGGAAACCAAATAGTATAAAAAAATAATAATAAGAAATAAAACGGCGAATTTGGCAATACTATTCCTCAAAATATATAAATGTAAATGTAGTGGATCAAGTTTAGACACTCGAAATGAAGTGAAGCAACATTTAGTCCGGTCGATACCTATATAAACCGGAATATCTACCATAAAATTCTAACGAAGATAACGAAGAAAACATCGAAGGTTCCCCCCAGAGTAAAAAACACGTAGTTCATTCGAATAACAGTGAATATTTTTACTTAAGAGTGTTGCTCCACGCAATCAAAGGTCCGACGTCCTGGTTGAGTGTACGGCCCTTTTTCCTTTGAACTGGCAATACCCCCGCCTCCTGGAAACGCCGTGAGGCACTGCTTCGGTAGGCGGGAAAATGTCTTTCGGGTCCGTCCGGGAGTTGAACCCGGGACCTCTCGCACCCTAAGCGAGAATCATACCGCTAGACCAACAAACTGTCATTGAGTGTACGACCCTTACCGGTAGTCGTGCTGGGGAAACGGTCTTGATCCCTAGAATACCATAAACCCCTAGAATGATGCCAACCGATTTTACCATTACGGTTCAGACGGCTCCAATTTTCCGTAGAGTTATGCATTTCGACGACCATAAAATAAGGCACAGGGCCAAACATTAAACGTTGCACGTGTAGACCTGACCCACGGTCAATTGTACGCGTGGCACTGTCACGTGTCTCGTGCAAACAAAATCTATTTGTGCTGGGCCCCGGGAGGCGAGACACTTAACGCGGCGTGTCCAGAGATATTTAACGCGCGCAAGGCCAATTGAAACTTAAAATTTTAAATCGAACAAAAGTTAAATGTTATATGGAATTAAAAAAAAAAAAAAAAACGAAGATTTTTGTTCAATACCGTGCGGAGGCGAGCTGTGCGAGATCGTGGCGGGTAACAGCCAGACGATTTTGGATAACCGACAAACATGACCCGAGCCCGGACCCGGGCGACGGCAGCCAGTAATACAATAAATATAAATATAAATAGTTAATATTGCGGTATATTACACGGATACGAATATAATAATCGAACAAATTGTCTATTTGATAAAATTAGTCTACATTATAATATACGATGTTACAATATTTATAATATATTTGTAAACGTCGACTAAACAAAATCTACATTATAATAATATAATAATATGTTATCGCGTGAAATTGTAAAATCTCACGGACATAATTATATAACCGATCATATTAGAACTATTAGTATTTCACCTTAAACAATATTGTATACATTTATAATATTATTAAATAGCATTATAATATATATATATATATATATATATATATATATATATATAACTATATATATATATATATATATTATAAGGTTAACAATAATGTTGTTCTTTGTACAAAAATTTTACTATAACATTATTATAACGAACGATTCTACATAATATTATTATATATTTATATATATATTTTTTTTTAAAAATTAAACATTTATTATAATAATATTTAGGTATATAGATATAATTATATATATATCTATTTAAGATAAGAAAACGACTTAATATTATACGGTGTGTATATCGATGCATTGATAGAGCAAAATAAGAGATGGAGGGGGGGCCGTTAGCGACGTTTTGACAATTATTATTGTTCAGAAACATACATCCGTACACGAAAAAAAAAAAAAAAAAAAACGTTTAAAAATGTTTAGCAATCCATAAATTTTAATACGGGTATTTTTTTTTCGTCTAACTAAAAAAAAAGAAAAAAAAAACGTATAACCGTTTCCGCTCTACGCTCGGCCGTGTCGCTCACGCCGTAACTTTTTAAAGCGAAACCGAACCGTTTCCAATGAACCGATCGCACCTTTCTGTTTTTCTATTTTTTTTTTTTTTTTTTACCATCGATTAAGCCGATATTTCTGAATTTTTACGATATCGAAATGTCCACTCGTTTTGGCCGAATGCGTCGCTTGCTTACGCCTATTTTTACCGCTCGACATGTCGTTTGGGTGTTCGGCAATAAAAAAAAAAAAAAAACCACATACAATGAGGTGGCTGGACTTATAGACCTACGAAGTAGGGGGAGAGGCCGCCTAAAGTCGAATAAAAATCGGGCCCTTCCTCTTCGCTCCCTTCCACCGTCTCTCTCGAATTGGTCCGAAGAATCCCGTTTTTTTTTTCTTTTTTTTACTCCTCTCCTCGGAACGCGTTTTTATAACCGGCGTAAAACACCGTCGCAGATAATAAACCCCGATGATAATACGCGTGAAAAAAAATAAAAATAAATAGAAGAAAAAGTAATCATAAAACCCGGATTTCGGGGGTGGGGTGGGGGACAATCGCTCGGTTTTCTGGGGCGTTCACCGCACTGATACCGGAAGGAGAGCCCCCCGGGTCACAATACCGTATAATAGTTTATAGAGTACATGTAATTATGAATAGTAATAATAGTAATAATAAGTATAATAATAATAATAATAATAATAATAATAATAATAGATAAAATAATGATGAACTTATATATATATATATATAAATGTATAATTGTATATAGCTAAATTCAAGGTTGAGATGTATAACACACACATTAACGTTAATTTCGAAAGGTTTGTTTTCGCGTCTACTATAAATAGTTGTAAAAAAAATGTTTTAAAAAACGGGAATTGAGGTGGTTGTGGTGTGGGTTTGGGGAGGGAGGTGGCTGGCGTCGAAATCGCTTGAGTTAACGATCGATCCGCGTAAAGTCAAAAATATTAATATAGGTATAGGTAAAAATTATTGATTTTTTTGTTGATTATTTTAATTTTTTTTTTTTTTTTTAAACTGCAACTCCGAATACTGATATGTGATTGTTTATTAACGAGTGTAGAAAAAAAAAAAAAACACGAAAAAACGAAAAAATGTATATACGTATATATTTATATAATTGTTCGTATATTATTGTATTGCGGATGCGGTTATCGGTATACACGCGATGATTTCTAACTGCGAAAAAATTCCCGATTAAAAATTACTGTAAGTGTATAATTATCTATTTTTTATTATTATTATTTTCGCGAGAAAAATTATTTTTCACATTTCGTCGGAAACGAGTATAATATATTTGTACACGATTTTATCTATTTCATTTACGACTAATGTTAATCGATCGTTATAACTACCGAACAACACGACTATTGTTTAAATAACGTCCGATATTATACGTTTATTCCTTTTTTTTTTTTTTTTTTTTTTTTTTTTGTCCTTTTTACGACATTATTATTATCCGGAGATGTCGGAGTCGCGTTTTTATCCCGCTCGGCGAGACGGGCCGAGAAAAGTCTCGGTTTCGGGTAAATGATAATATGAGAAAGTCCGAGAGAAAAAAAAAAAAATAAAAAATACCGGTACGAGAAAATCGTTGTTTTTTTTTGTTCCCGCGTACGTATTAGCACGTATATTCCGGCCAATGTATTCGAATACATAATAAATTATTATTATTATTATTATTATTTATCAAATCCCGACAATTATTATTATTTACACGCCTTATAATTATTACTATTATCAATTACACTTAATATTAATATAATGGAGAATAAAAAAAGTCCGGGGGAAAAAAATAAAAAAAAATATTATAATAATAATAATAATAATAATAAATACATACGACGACGGATCGGATATGCATTTCAACGTTTTATGAGTTTTTTTTTTTAAATAATATTTTATCGGTATAGGAAAACGATACCGCGGTTGCACGGTTACGTGTATTCGCACAAAGAAGCGGCTAAAACGAATCGCATAATTGTCACCAAAGTGGCCGATTTTCCTTCTTCTTTTGTGTATATACCAGCATTACCGGCAACGGCGGTATTTTCGGTATTTATAGTGTTTTTTTTTTTTTTTTTTTTTTTTTTTTTTTGTTAATATTATACCTACGGGGTATATGGGAAACGTTGCGTTTATACATTTATACAACGACGCAGAGTAACGGGTGTATAATTCGAACGGATAAAATCGTACGTAGATTGAAAAATAATAAATTATCTAAACATTTAATTTAATATATTTTCGAAAAAAAAAATCATAAAACCGAGGTTTTTTTTAAACGCAAGTCGTTCCATTTTTGTAACGCCTATTTTTAAATATATTTTTTTTTCTATTACAATTTATTAACATGTTTAATTTAGCGAGTATTATTTTTTCTTCGTTAATTCACTTTATCAGTGCGTACGATTGAAAAGCGAGTACGGAATACATAATCGAAATACAAATACGGTACACCGAAAATACCAATCTTTTCCTATACCTATAAAAAATAAAGCGCTATTATTTTATTCTCCGAACGTTTTTTTAACAATTGGGTTTTTGTCGTCCATTTACGTCTACGCCACACCACCGATATATCGTTTTTTTTTGCGATAGAATGTGGAGAAAAAAATCTCGTAGACTTTATTATGATAATGGCCTGGCCTGTGTAAAAGTGGCGAGCCCGGGTGGATCGCCTGATTCAGTGGCGTCGGGCAATGCGCGATTTTTAAGGATTCGGCGATATGTAAGGCGGCAGTGTATTTATTGTTAAAATCGTTAAGCGGTAAACTTATTGTTGTAAAGTTTGGTAAATCGTACGGCGCAGGACATTATAGAAATCAGTATTATTTATCGGTAAAATTTAGTACGATTTGATATTGGTATTTTTTTTTTTACGTAAAATACAGGTCGTGATTTTTATGTTAAAATCGCGATAATATTAGATCCGTCAGATTAAAACGGACGGGGATTTTTTTCCGCGTTCAGATATTAATTATTATTATCGTACGGACGAAATTCACGGGAGAGGATCCGCCCTCTATATCCGAGTGTAGTACGAAAATGTCTATTATTTTATTCATGATTTTTATATTAAAATCGCGATCATCTTAGATCCGTCAGATTAATAACGGATGGGAAGTTTTTTCCGCGTTCAAAAATTAAATATTATTATCGTACGGACGAAATTCACGGGAGAGGATCCGCCCTCTATATCCCCCGATGTGTAGTACGAAAATGTTAAATATTATTTTATTCACGATTTTATTACGTTACGGTTAAAACCCGAAATCCGTAAAAATCAATCGTGACTGGTCGAAACCAGAACTGACCCCGCAGGACACTCTCGGCGCTGTGACTAGTTATAACTTATTTGTGTTTCTCCAGTCGGAGTACATCCAGTGAAAATCGATTTTCAGATGTAATTTTCATGCAACGGGAGTGCAGGAATATAAGTACATTATAATTGGACAACTACTATAGGAGTTTATCGACGATAACCGGATAACGGGATGATGATAATCTAACATTGTCGATTTGTTTCGGCGGGGTAAACGGCGTTCAGAACTGTACAAGATGCGATTTTTAAAACGTCTAAACCTGCGATCAAACCCAATTATAACTAGTCGAAATCAATTTTCAGTGGCGTATTCAGCGGGACTAGGGTGGCGATTGTGCCGGGCGGCACTTATTCGGGGGCCCGGGGGGCAGTAAACTTTGGCGAGCAATATAGTGGCGGCGACATTTCCGCCATATTGCCTACACCTTTGAACAAAAAAAAAAAAAAAAATAATTTTCATCGCGATGGTATTGTTTTCTTAATACCGATCTGGCATAATAGTTGTCTCGTCTACGCCGTGGTGTAAAAATGTCGGCATTACACTTTTAAATAAATATATGAATACTACACGCCGATCACGAATATAGCTGTGTACACACTGAGTCACACAAACCCTCGGCGGTGTGACGTACAAAGGAGATCTTAGAACCGACTATTAAAATGTGTACACAACGTCGAAAACCGACGGTTGGCCCAGGAGGGGCGTGAAGAAAACGCGCGCGCCCGGGGCTAGGAAATCGGCAATACGCCACTGCCGGTATTTGTCGAATGAGGGGTTTGCAAAAAAAAAAAAATGATTTTCACGGATTTCGGGACGTTAACTGTACCCGTCGTAGTAGGCGTACACCAGGCCTATGGAAAATCACGAATATTACGTACGGAATGTCTGTGTACGAATCGTATTTTTTCTATTTTTTTTTTTATTTTTTTTATTTACCGCAAGACCGCGCTTTTACATTTATTAAACGATTTATAAATTATTAATTTTTTTTTTTCTTTTCAAACGTATAATATTAATTATTAATATTACCGGTGTTGTCGACCGTCTTGGAAAAATTAAAAATCCACCGTGCGGTTCCGTATAAACGAATACGGGTGCTCGGCGGAGTAACTATTGTTTTGTATTATTATTATTATTATTATTTATTTTTTTTAAAATAATTTTTGCGGCAATACAAGCGAAAATTAACGCCGCGGTAAGAACGGGCGCGGGGCCGGACCGTGTGCGTCCGACGCTCGGACCGGCGGCGCGGCGGTACCGTCCGGACCGGCACGTCACTAAGGGCGCACACAACGCGACGACACGCGCGTATTTTATAATGCGACTACAATATTTATTTATTTATTTGTATTTATTATACGCTATGTATTTATATATAATTATATTATAATATTATTACGGTCCGCGCCCGGCGGTCTTAAACATTAGTTAAATAATTAAATTTTATTGTATACTATACATCGTATATATGCGATAATATGCGCGCGCTGTCCGAACGGAGCCGCCGCCTTACACGTACCACTCCTTGACGTCCTGTCTCTTTTTGGGCTTGTTGTTGATAATGCCGCTGCTGCCGACACTGCCGCCGCTGCTCCCGCCGTGCGGCCGGTAATTGTTCTGCATGTAGGTGGGCGACGACTGCCTGGACGACGGATAATTGCCGGGCGACAGGAGGTTGGTGCTCTGGTGGTGGTGGTGGTGGTGGTGGTTGAGGTGGTGCTGCTGATGCTGATGCTGCAACTGCTGCTGATGTTGAAACTGCTGCTGATGCTGATACTGCTGCTGATGCTGATGCTGCTGATGCTGATGCTGATGCTGCTGATGCTGATGCTGCTGCTGTTGCTGTTGCTGTTGCTCTTGTTCTTCGCACAGGCCGCCCCTGTCCGAGTCCTGTTCCATCGGCGGCTCGTACGCCTTGGGCATTTCGATTTTGTATCTGTTCGTGTCGGTCCTGTATTTGACCTTGAGTACGATAAGTATGATCAGCACGATTATGATGAGCGTGGCGGCGGTGACGAGCACCACGAACGCCGTGCTCTCGGCTGCCTTGGTGTTGATCGGCGGTTCGGTATTCTTGGGCGGCGTCGGTTTGGCGGCCGGCACAAAGTTATCGCCGCCAAACACGAGGTTGGGCGTAGTCATCATGGTCTCGCCGTCGCGTTCGTCGTAACCGCCCGAACGATGAACGCCGCCGCCGCCGCTGCCACTGCCCCAGTCGTAACCGCCGCCGCCGCCGCCGCCGCCACTGCCGCCGCCGCCACCGCCGGCGCCTCCGCCCGGTTTCGTTTCTTTGTTGCCGTCGTAGAACGTCGACCGAGTGGTGGCCGTGGTGGTGCTGGTGGAGGTGATCGTGTTGGTAGTGCCGGGTGACGGGTTCGTAGTGACGCTGGCGTTATTGCCGTCGCCGGCGGAAACGCTCGTCGGATTGATATTATCGGGCTGCGCTCCGCTCGGGATGCCGGTCGCGGTCGTCGTGACCGTGGCCCCGGTAACCGCGGTGCTGGGTCCGCGCGAGTATGCGGTCGTCTTAGCGGTCGTCTTTGCGGTCGTCAAAGGCCATTTCGACTGTTCCGTTTGATTTGTAGGCGGGCCCGTTGTTGTGCTCGCAGCCGCCGCGGCCTTCCCCGCCCCTCCGGTACCGTTCGTTCCGGGCCGTTTGACGGAAGTGGTCCGGTTGGCGGCCGTGGTAATCGCACCGTGTGCATCTACACGGAATAACACACAAAATAATTTATACGGACAACTTTAAGATTTATTATACCCTATTGAGGTCCTGCAGTTGTTTAAATTAATTATCTGGTAAACTCGGTGGAAAATGATAAACCCCCGTTGCACAAAATAGGTATTTTAAGACATAGACCGAGTTCAAAATCATTTATAATTGCCAATCGGTCGTAAAACTTGGCTGTTTAAACAATGTTTTTCTTTTATTAAAATTTAAAATTTACAATCTGTAGCATGTGTACAATAAGCAAATAAGATATTTGATGCGGCGAATAATTACACGATAAATAGTGTGAAGAATGAGGCTGTCCAGTGACAGAACTCTCCTCAATCGGTATTAAGGTTGGGAATTTTATAAATCCTTTCATCAGCGTGTTTTTAACAGACGGGACCATTTTCCGGCAAGTTGGCTCCGTCTTGGATGTCTATAAGTGGAAGGTTGGAGTGGAATTTGTTGTAATGTTTGGATGCAATTGTGTTAGTGGTGTCAATGTTAAGGTCATTGTGGAGCGAGTTGTCAGAAACATACCATGGCGCAGAAGTTTTGTAAACGGAGTGTAATTGATTGGAATGCTTGAACACAGAGTTTAACGAAACTTTTTCTACGTTTTTATTTTTTATCCTGCGTAAATCGATGTCACCACTATATTATTTTCGCTCTCCGCGTCTCTTAATGTCCCTCGATCGCCATTTTTTGGCATCCGCTCTAATCTTATCTCCCTTGTAATCTCTATCCGTATTTTCGTTATCCGAAATTTAGACAGAGAATAAATAATAATGCCCTATGGATACGCTTACACCTCGAATCGTAAATGTCCAGAGAAGGCACACGGCGAATTTTTCTCATGCGAAACACAGTTTTTTATTTGTTTTTCTATTCCCCCCCTAACCACTGGCAGATTTAACGGTCATTTAGTGGGCAAATGCCGATGGGGCCCTTCTCTTAAATTGTGTACTGTGGCCCCACATATATGGAATAGTAAATTTTTTTCAGTTTTTACGACAAAAAAGAAAGAAAGAAAGAAAAAAAAAAAAATACATTTTATATTATAAGCCGCAATAGCATATACCGCAGTATAATATGTTACTGATACATTTTGTATGGATTTGCCGACTTTATTATACGAACCCTCAAATCCGCCACTGCCCTACCGTAACTTTACAGTAAACAAGCGAAAAGTTACACGGCACGAAAATCCACTGGAGTAGTAAGCCCCGGCGGAGTAAACCTGCGTAGGAACGGACCGAAAGGAAACTAATTTATTACATTATACTCTTTTGTAAAATAAAAAAAAAAAAAAAAAAAATATTTATCATTATAGAATAATCGAAGGCCCGCGAAATACGATAAATATATTTTTTTTAGAAATACGTGGGAATTTAAGACAAGTGAACTTTAATTAAACGTTTATAATGTAATATAACTTTAATAAAATATTAATTTTTTCCGATTGTAAGGTTTTTTTTTTTTTGTAGTCTTGTTGTTTATTACAACACTCATCGTAATACTCGCGAACGGTATAAAAAAAAAAAAAAAGAACAATATTTGTACGATTTTATTTTTTTTATAATATGACCATGAACTCAACTGCGCGATATAATAATAAATACAAATATTTTTTTATATTTATTTAAGTTGTTAAAAAAATATAACAAAATATATGAAAAAACCTTTTTGTTTCGATATTGGACGTGGCCCATCACCACGAGTAACATCGAATAAAAATTTATCACCCACATCTCTCCACTAATAAACGGGCAAGTGTATTTCGAACCGATTAGAGTTGAAAGGAAAAAAAAAAAAGTCGTACACACTCCGCACCATGGGTGGGTCACCTACAACAGGAAGTCGGAAAGGTAGGAATTTAATTCATATCTGTTTGAAACGATAAATCGCAAACGAAAAACTATTCTGAGCGAATTAGTATTAGTCGTGGTTTTTTTTTTCATAGTTGCCACGGTAACCCCCCCACAGAAATCAACATAAATAAAAAAAGAAATAATAAATCTCTAGTTTGACGGAATCGCGTTTTAGCCGGTTTTGCGTCGTTTTTTTTATATTTTTTGGTACTTTTTTCTGCCGCGTATAAAAACCAATAAAGTCTATTGAAAAATATACCTCTTTAATGTACTAACTGGACAAAATTTACTACCGGAAACGGTACAGGGGTGTGCCATTGATCGGACGAAGTCTTCCGGTGGAATAAAAGTGTTTACAGAAAGACATTAACATCGTTGTACGTCCCCGCCCAAGACTTCTCGATCCGTTCAGAATCAAAATGTAAGAATACAAAAAAAAAAACCACTCACTTTTGACGGTAGTAGCCGATTCGTCGGTAGAGAATGTCGGACCGAATCCTGAACCGGTGATGCAGTCCGTTTCTTCGTCGTCGCACGCGCCCGGAACGTTGGTCACTAACCCCGGAGGGGGCACAACTGTCGGGGGCACATAGACCGGCGTGATCAAGTCGTCTGCAATGAACATAATCGTTTATATAACAATCGGCAAAAAAAAGCGGCATCTTATCGCACTAAAAAGTATCGAAATGTGCCAGAAAGAAAAATATTTCAAATCGGGTAAAATGGCAAAAAAAAAGAAAAAAAGAAAAAAAAAGTTTTTTTGATTATCGGTTTATAAATTGATAATAGGTATTAATAATAATTTAAAACAAATTAAGCAACGTTTAATTAAGGTATCATCTACTTGACGAATAAAAAAAAGAAAAAAAAACGATTTCAATTCTTTTTTGAATTTTCTAGTTGACGAAATTTTATTTATTTATTTTTATTTTCGATTCAATATGCAGTTTTGTCGGAATATCTCAGAACCGTTGAATACGCAGTAATACGATTCATAAAGATTACTGACACAAACCCAATAATAAAAGAGACAAATTTAAACAATTTCATAAAAATCAAGCACTCCAATAATAATAATATATTAATTTTATTAAAAAAAAAAAAAAAAAAAAAAACATCACCGAGATTATTGAATGTCATAAAAACTTTACTGCTATTTTATTACAGTTTTGAAACTAATCGATTTTACACGACCGTCTTTGTTGTGATTTAATTAATTAAATAGAGCAATGTTCCTTTCCCTCCCACCAATTATCCTTATAATGTGGGTGGTCTGGCCACGCCGATAATACAATATAATCGCTTTATATTGTATTATTAAAGGCATTCAATAAGTTTAGTTTCTATTATATATTCTTGTCGTGAGTCTGTGAAAAAAAAAATAGAAAAAAAAAAAAGATTTAAGGAAATGTATTCGTATATTTCAGGATTTCAGAAATGGATCAGGGACAAAGAGAAAAAACCAATTAACGAGGATAACGTCACGCTCATAGGAAAAATGTATTATAATAAAGTAATTGTTACATGTTTACAACCGTATTAATTCTTCATTATCTATGGCGACCGCAGTTTATCGAATATAGCTGTTGATAACACATCAACAAGTAATTCGTTATCACCACAGATAATAATTCCTTTATTATCCACATAGGGTTATTGTTCTGTCGTCGTATCTTAGTCCATGTTAATTATCTATGGTTATCACAACGAAATTGTCGATTTAACATAATTATCAATATCCAATAAGTACAAAAATATGGTACGGATTATGACCAAATATTAAACCGTTTTTTTTTTCTTCTTTTACATACATACGGCCAATGCCCCCTACCGGCTACGCCACCGGAGTGCATTTTAAAATTGTACACCAGTAAACCGACCAATAATAATTGTACCGGAGTCTGTTCGGGAACGTTAAATTCCCCGTGCCTATAAATTATTGGACGTTTACGGTCAGTTACACTCGTTTGGCGGCCTTCGAATTTAATCAATGCGTTCGGCGGCCGTTGTGGATTTCCTGTGATTACACGCGACTAATTACGTTAAAACTGTTGTCTGTCTGTCGGGATTTGCTTCGGTTTGCCGGATAACCGCACGTCGGGCCGGGGCCCCTAACGACGAGTGGACAAATTTCGGTTTGAATATCGTTCGTTCTGCCGATTTTGCGGATACGAGGGGAGTACGTGCACGTAAACGGAGGTTTCGATAAATAGAGCATTCGTATTTTTTAGTACGAAATTTCGGACGGATGGGGAGGCGAGCGGTTTTTGGGAGAGTTCTCGGGGAAACATATTGAGCAACAGCTAGTATATATATATATATATGTTACAGTTAATATCCGAAATCCGTCAAAACGAATTTTAACCAGGTGAAATTAGGTTTCCTTATCCGTCACAGCTGGTTTCGGTTCGTTATAAATTGTCACCGACCTGAACACTCAACGTCGGGACTTATATTTTTCCAAGGTTTTTAGTGTGTGAAATATATTGTATTGATGAGAACTAGAAATATCTAGTGAATATGGATATCCAGAAGTCATAACCGTACCGTAAGTTTCAACTAGATTTAACTGGGGAATAATTAAGAAACGGCCACGTAGTAGGATATGTCCGTTAAGTACCGTGCCATTCAAAACTACACGGGATCTGATTTATGAACACTAGTTTCGACCGACCCATTTAAACTTGCGGACGATTCTAGTTTTGACTAGTCAATATCGGGTTTGGCGATAGGGGATTCCGGAAACTAATTTTGACTAGTGACCACCAGTGTCGACGGATTTCGGGTTTTAACCGTAACACGCCCGAGGACACGTAGCGCAATATTACAAATATATCTTTGATGGACGGACCGTTGAATTTCGACAGTAATGTTGGCCCTAAGCCGGGCAATTATTACCGAACGAGCTGTACACATACGGTCGAGTTGAATTTCCGTTCTTGTTGGGACGGGGCTCTTTCTACCGAGGACCGTGGCAGACCGCGGGCATTCCTCAGACCCCCGGGTCGTCCTTCATTTCAACGGTTTTTTTTTACGCGCTCACTCGCCGAAGTTTATTACCAAATACATACTTGTCGTAAACTATGCCTAAATATCTCGTTTTGTCCGTCCGGCCACCACCGATAGTCAGTCAGACGGTAGTTGGTAGATAGTTTCTCCAAAATGGCTGTTAGAACTTCTTTGATAATAGTTACTAATAAGGTTTTTTTTTTTTTTTTTTAATACGGAGACGCCGTGCGCGAAGCCCTAATGCCTATTCGCTAAAGCTGCTCGTTTCATTTGTACACTGCTTGTTTTAAATTTTTTTTTTTTTTTTTTTATTATTAATTATTGTTTAGCTCCAAAAACCGATATCGAGATTGCCGGTACTAATAATTATTATAAATGTACGAATCGCTTGAATCACTCCCGGCACCCATTAAATGTAACCGGTCGATCGTGGACCATTTCAAAGTCGATCATGTTAGAATTAATTTTTTAGAGCCGATTAGAGCACATTTACACCTTTTCCTTGCGCTAATGTCAACAACATTGAAACATTTCTACTCCTACGCAAATAAGTAATTTGTTCGATATGGATTCTATAAAAATCGAATCTGAGATTATCAAAATTTAATCACATATTTTCCTTACAGCTCGAAGTTCTGAAAACACAATTTTCGGAATCTGCCGAGTGAAGAAATATATTCTCGTTTGAGAAATTTAGCTTTGCAGTTACATACATATATTGGATCAATATATTTGTGCCAAACAGCATTTTCTCGCATGAAAATTATAAAATCTAATTATACCGAGCTACACTTTCCGATGTCATTTAGAGCAGTGTATTCATTTAGCAGATATGCAATATCAAAATTCCACATCAACAGAATAATATGTTATTTATTTAATTATTATTTAGATTTTAGAAACAAATTGTAAAATAAATTTTTATGTTATTATTCGTACACGTATGTTTGTTAATAATTATAGGTAAATAGGTATTCAGTAATAAAAAATAAAAATTAAAGTTTTTTTATGTATGTCGATTCTCACAAAAAAAAAAAATATATTCTTAGTAGATCCCTGCAAAAAAAAAAAAAAAAAGATTTGGTTACCCATGAAATATTATAATAAATTTGCAAAACACGTCATCCCGTGAGTTTTCAGTGTTCCTGTATCAAATAAAAACCACCAAAATCTTACGATAAACACGCCGTATAAGCGTTTTGGGAATACGAGTTGCAAATAAAAAAACATTCGGGCTAGTTACGCCCGGAAATATTATATTTAACACTATTGTTATACTTACCAGAGCTGGTGTCGAACGGCTGTACCGTACACTGGTCTTCGTCGTCGTGATTACATCCGGACCCAGCCCCGGAGTACACCAAGTCGTCCATTACACCCGACGCCGGAGTCTAAAATATAAAAATCGATATACGTCATCATTAACGTTTGTCGTCATCCCGGACCATTGATAGTGACAATATAAAACTAATAGGCCCACGTACATTTCAAGCCCCCCTTGGGATTTGTGCAGAACAACGGCGTGTATCAGGAGGAAGAGAGAGGTTATGGGTTACCTAACCCCTCCCGACATGTCTTCAGAACACATTTTGTTCAAAATGATGCTTATTTAATTTAACCAACAAGAGGAATTAGGAATTAGAATTTCGAATGTAATCCCCCCCTCCTGAAATATTTTCTTGGTTACGCCACCGGTATACATACACTGGTAGCCAGTATTTGGCAAATTGTAATCCGTTTGACGATTAATGATTACGATTTGTAATCTACAGTCAACGATAATAATCACGATAAAAAATTGTTTTGAACGATTAATGTAACAATGTATAATCATAGTATTTATTACGACTACAAAACACATTAGTTTGTAATCGTGATTAATTTGTAATGATTAACGATATTTCAATAGTTTTAATGTACGTTCTTTGAATTAATAATTATTTGTACTTATTATTACAACGAGGATATTGTAAAAAAAAAAAAAAAATATTAAAACGAAATAAGGAGTAAATTTAAAAACGCGATATATAATCGAGACACGAAAAAAAAAAAAAAAAAAACAATGATTAACAATAGAAAAACAGCATATTTTGTTTTTAGGAAAAATTACATTTCAATAATAATTGTAATTGAACGATTAACGATTACGAAATGCTCTCGTTATTACTGATTACTATGACTAAACGATTCATTTCTTATGTAATTTATTACATTTATCGATTACGTCCAACACCGCTATTGGCGAATAGATAATTTTATTTTAACGGAAAGAGAAAATAATAATAATACTAATAAATCGAATTCACCTGTTGCATGGTGTCCAGCAGTGAGTGTTCGTTAAGACGGTCCAAGATCGATGCCAACTGATGCACGTCTCCTTTGCTGGTGGTCCTCGGATCCCGGTTGGTCGTCAAGTCGAACACCCTGAGCCCGTTGAACACCAAACCGACCATCACCCCTTCGAACCGGTCGTCTATCCGCTGTTTCGTCTTGTTCCAGCGACCGCCCACCTGGATCGTCGACTGTCTGTTGAACACGCTCAGTTGGTGGCCTGCAACGAAACCCACCGTCGTATTATCTCGATTCCGCATTCAGCCTGGATCCCGTAGGAATACGGAATAAGGAGCGCGCGTCCCAAGCGGAAATAGATCATGTTTTATTTTTGACGTAGTCAGAATTCGAGTTATGCCCGGGGTGCACCGCGGGGATGTGGAGTTTTGGCGAGTGTACTCATCTTTTGTGTTTTTATTTTTTATTTTCAGTGTCTATACGCTATTATATACTCTTTAGTTTACAGACGCCATTAGTTTGATAAAATCCAATCTCTAGATATTCTATTAGTATGCAATTCTTTAACGTTTTCTTCGAAAAATGCAAATTTCTTTCTCGCGCGTATAGGCTATCTTGTTGCCTGTGCGCGGCAGTTTGGATTGTTTAAAGTTTTTAGGCGATCGGGTCATCTTAAATGGGATACCGAAATACGAGGACGAGGAATCGGGCTACAAAAATGGTAAAAATTAAAAACGTCACGCGCTCGGGATATTCCCAGATGTTCTCCAACGGGCGCGCGTCTACGAAACCTCACGGAACTATAGGCACTTATAAGCACTTCAAAGCGAAGCAGCGTAATTTTTAGGGGGAGGAGGAGAAGCACTTGCCCCCTCTGAACATTTTGAGGGGGTAAATGTATCTGTTTGCCCCCTCCTCACAATTACGACAACAGTACAAATCAGTCGTTGAGTCATTTAAATTAAAGAAAGAATACAATACTGTACATTAACTCGTTTTTATACAAGATAAAAATATTTTTTTCCCTCAATTTCACGTGTAAAAGTTTATACGTATATTTCACGTTTCACCCGTTTTAAATTGTGTCGACGTGTCGTCAACATTATCGCATTGTCTGGGTAAAAATAAAAAATAAAATAATAAGAAAACCAACATAGAAATAACGATTTATTTTTTATTTTTATGTTTTGTTTAATTAAGTGGTTAAGCGATTAAATGAGCGTTCACGCCGATATTAGAAAATTATCGGGCCTCGTTAAATTTTAATTGAAATTGAAAACAATTGCCCAGCCGCCGTTTTAATTAGATACTGATTGTATTCAAAACCCAAAATCAGTTTATCAGCCGGACGTCGTGCTGTTGCCATTACGTAACAATACACCGCCGCCGGCTCATCGACCCACTACAGGCCACCGCAGCCCGGCAAAAGTCACCATTTACCGTCAACGTGACTCGCGCCACTCAGAAAACGGTTCTCCCCTCGGGGCTCAAACGGACGGTATTTGTGTCGGTCAATGATAATTGTATCGCGGAGAAATTCCGGGGTATTATATCGACCGGCAGACCTGTCGTTCGCGGTCGCCCCCGCCGGTCCCGGGCTGGCCAAGTGCGCAAACACTTAAACCCGCCGCACCAAACCACCTCGCGGATGCCACCCCGAAACGTTTCTCTCTCGTTTAACATCCGTGGCTGGCGTCGCGTGCTTTCTCGTAGGAAACACATATCGGTACCCAGTTGCCCAACTGCCATATAGCTGACCGCGTTAACTGAAACGGCATGTGCTCTAGGCAAAATATAATGTCGGGGTTCAAGCGTACCCCGCACTTGTCTCGGTACATAAGGCACTGTTACCCGCCGTCCTCTTTCCTCGAGTATAGCCTTGGCGTACAACTCGAGGGCCGAGAGTGACCGTTGACACGTGACCAAATCGACCACGGACCACGGCCCTCGAACCCCTTGCGTTATACAAGGCCTCAGTCAATTGCGCACGCTGTTCAGCGTGCAGTGGACAATGTAAACGAGTGTGCCACGAACCCTCCTGGAAGGAATCGTCGCACATACACGACGCGACGCCACTTGTCCCGAATCGGTACAAGTAGGCCTCACTGGCACCATGACCAGTGAGAAACTGCGCCGCAAAGCGGGTCGGTGAAAACCGTCTTTGTGCGAGCGCCCACCGGACATTGGGTAAAAATTGATAAGTCACACGACCGGTGACGGCCGAGTTCCACTTCTCGTGCCACCAAGTTAGTGGCTAGGTTAGGTTACTCGGCGACTAAGTTAGATTCGATGTCACCGAGTGACCGATACGGGCGGTGCTCAGCCAGCGACCTGTAGACCTGAAGCATTTCACGGGGAAATAGTCGGGGAGTGAATGCCGGCGTTCGTCGTACCGCCCGCCCGAGTTCCCGTATCCCGCCCGTCAAAATATCGTTCGTTCAACCGCGTCCTTACCTCGGTAAACGTACACTGTACATTTTTAAAAATTCGAAAGCGTTAGGTCTGAAAACTCGAACCGTGTACCGAAATACAATTTATTACTCCGAAGAATAACAGTAATTTGTCATGATTACGTTATGGCGGCCTTATACACCGTAACATTAGTCTGCGATTATTCCGTATACATAGAATACGAAATACATTTACACCGGCCCCACGTGGTTTCGATTTTGGCGAATAAATTACGTTGCCCCTCTCCCGCCCCCTGGAATTCGTCCCTCTGACTGGGTCCCCCGCCAGGCGTGCCGCGGTGAATTCCGACGGGAAACGGAGAACAAACGGGACAAGAACAAGTGGGTGTTGAGAGTGTTCCTGATGGCCGCGACAAAGACCGGCGAAAATCGCCGCGCCGTCGTCTGGTACGCGGACGCGCGTCACGTCTTTTCGGTTCCGCGGTACTCACCCGACGGGTAAAGGGTTTGCATGCTGTTGTCGTCCACCTGCAACGTCGAGTTCGGCCCCGACCGCACGAACCTCACCAAATGATAGGAATTGTCGTTGACGTACACGTTGGCCTCGCCGATCGGATGGTCGTTGGTCCCCACGTTGTAAATGACCACGATGTGCCCGTTTACCTTTCGCCAGCAAACAAATACAAATAATCAAATACCAATCGAAAACCGTTTTGTTCCTACGGACCACCACGTATACAACAATAGTGATGTGAAAAATCCGGGTTCGCCGAAGTTCGAGAACCCGGATTTCCGGACGCCCAAATCCGGACGTTTACTGTAAATCCGGATTTTTTTTCCTGAATTCTATTTTCGATTTTTAAAATTGCGATTTTATATTATATTCTCTAATTCGTTTCCCATACAAATATTATCATTGTCAATAGCATTAAATACGTTTTTACAATTTAAAAATTATCATAAATAGAAATGTAATTTTAATAAAACAAGTATAACGAAATAAAAATTAATAATACATATTACACTCTAATTTATATTGTATATTACTAGCTGACCCGGCAAACGTTGTTTTGCTCATGAAAATTAATTATGGTAGCGCGCATTGAAGTTAATACAATTATTAAACTCATTTTGTAATGTACAAAAAAAAAGGTGACCTAATGATTTGATTTTAATATTTGAAAAAAAAAAAAAAAAAAAACATAAATCTGTACGGTCAAACCCTAATTTTGGATTTTAAAATTGAAAATACAAAATCCGAATTAATTGGATTTTCAGATAATCTGGATTTATGTCATATCACTAGTATATATATATATATATATATATATAGACAGGGCCTCTATAGGGTAGGCATCGTTTTGATCCACAGTAAATGGGGCACGTTGAAAATTGAATAATTTACGGTAAATCCGATTTGAAGTTATTTGGTGTTAACCAAATAATATATTTATGATTTAATATTTTTAGTAGCGGGTTATCTACAAATTGTCGTATACAATACACCGAATCCGTTTGTTTCGTTCGTTTTACACGATTGCGTTCATCGGTCGTTTATTATTCAAACATAAATCGGGCGCTCCGAAACGCCGAGAAAATTTAGAAAAAAATAGTAAAAAAGCAACGGGACGTCGTTTTGTTGTGCAATTATTTTTTTTTTTTTTTTGTATCAACTCCGGAGACTGGCGTGCTCGTTACTAACGATTCGTCTGTGCCAGATACAGACTCTGCGGCAATCGTCGACACAAACGAAACTAATAGTATTGTTCTACCGATTGTAATTTACGCGAAAATGTGTACGGAAAACGTCAGTTGCGAATTCGAAGGATCCCGAAATCACAAAAAGAAAAAAAAAAACAAAAGTTTTTTCCCTTATTTTTCGCTCACCAAAATAAGGGCCCGCGAAAATATTTTTATTTTGAAAAATAACTGATGGGCACTCGGTGAATACACGGTGTTAGCGGTAAATTACGCTGCGTATATTATTATTATTATTATTTTTTTATTACGCTTACGGAAACGTTAAAATATCACGAAAAACCGATAAGATATTGTCACGCGTCCGAGGAAATTACTCGTGATTTCGGTATAGCGTGTCTCTGCCGGGTCCAGTGTGGGTATACGCAATTATTTAGAAAGTTACACGAATTATTCATGTTACGTGTCAGTTACGAGGTAAAATTACACGTAAAGATTACGAGTATATGTTATTTTATTTTATTTTTTAATTAGGTCGCGTTCATTTTGTTATCCGAACGAATTTGAAACGTTTCGAACGAACGACGGTTTTAGTGAATTTTTTCGGTAATTTAATCACTTTCGCAAAACCAATACACGGCGATTTAAAATCAAAATCAAAAAAATACTTAACTATACTGGTCTAAAAAAAAAAAAAAAAACGCATTATCTCGCCGTTAAGATAATAAACGCTTTCTATCTCGTATTGCTAGGCGACATTTATGTACGGAATCAATATTTGCTATTATTTATAAATAATTTATATAATATTATTTTGTTACCATTTCGAGCTGAAGAAAATCGCCGGAAGTGCCGCTCTCCACCCGGAACAGTACGCCGTCGGTTTTCGACGTGATGAAACCCATTGCCAATTTGTCGTTTTGCATATCCGGCTCTCGTCCGTCCGGGAACGCGTACGTCACAATACCGCCGCCCGAGCCGAACTCGTAGGAAATGGACGCTGAAACCGACGACGAAACAATGGTAAGTACGATTATATCCGTCCATAATAAATACGCATATTTATGGTTTTGCCCGGGGCAAAGCGTATCCCACACCCAGGAGACCGGGTTTAATAATATAATAAACCGCGGCCAGGAAGAATTTCGTTTTATTCAAACGTTTCCGTGAGAGGGAAACGCGGATACTTAAATATGCATGTAAAACGCGATTCCGGGCAACCGCGAAAAATAGAAGAACGATCCGGGCGGGGATAAGACCGGATAACCGGACTGCTTACGAAACGGATGCCGGGGAGCAAAAGACCGCCCGGAACAGACGGAGAGGATTTGCGGTCGCGGCGAAGTATTTGTACGGTATTTTTATTAAGCCGCAGAAAAAAAAAAAAAAAAACTAACGAAAATGTACAAAACAAATATTTAGAAATATGCAGTAGCGGTCGACGGGGGTTTTTATTTTTTTTTTTTTTTTAAATTCCGTATCGCTTAAACTGGGCATTATTGGACTTACGTTCGGAGCACGTCGTTCCAACGTACGCCGTCATGTCGCAATCGCACGAATATGAATTCCACTGTTCCACGCACGTCCCGTGATTGTCGCACATGTCTTGCGTACACATTTTGTTGGATCCTGCGATGGAAAACGAAAAAATTTAATAAAAACCCAAAACTACGCGACTTGAATCGCCGACACCACGCGGTCCGTGCGACCGTATTATACAGCCCTCGCGTAAATCGGCCCCGTGAATTAAAATATAATTTTTTGTGTTCCGGATAAGTGTCAACTAGGCGCGCATAGCTAGGGGGAGGAGCGGCTTTTTTGGGTGTTCAAACACCCTCCCGCCCCAAACCTCCTCTGCCGTATTTAAGCCAGTAATATATTTAGGCATCGAGCTGTGATCAAAAAATACCGGGATTTTTTTTTTTTTATTTAAAATATTTTAAATATTAGTCTCCTTCAATATATTCACCGCCTGATGTTATGCGCTTATTCCATCTCTCCTGCCGCTTTTTGAAGCAATTTTGGAAGTCTTCGACTTTATGTTGTTTGAGTTGATCCACCGAATATTTTTTTATTGTTTCGATATCGATTCATTTTTGGATATAAAATAAAACCACAAGGGACAAGGTTCGGCGAGTAAGGGGGTGAGGTACAAATGGAATTTGTTTATCAGCTTGAAACTCACGGATTGATAAGGCAGAATGATCAGGCGCGTTTTAGTGGTGCAACGGCCACGATCGATTCTGGAACTGTTCTGAACGTCGCATGCATAAATCTTCAGTTAAAATAGTTTGGCATGACCAACAAGAAATGTTACACTCACTAGAAAGTTATCTTATCGCCATTCGTCGATATGATCGAATAATTTCTCGACATTTTGCCACCATTTCCATATTTCTTGAAGTTGAACGTCGAGACCAGCACCCAAGTCACCGTTTATGGCTTCACGACCCACAATAAACCGTTTGTGCCATTCAAATGTTTCATATCTGCTCATTGCATTGTCTTAAATTCCTTTTTATGCTATTTCAAAAGATCCAGTCCCTGATTTACCGAGTTTAACGCAAAATTTAATGCAAACACGCCGCTCGAGTTTATTCGACATGAGAAAACGGTAGACGCAACAAAAGTATATGATTTCAACAAATTGTCGTTCATTATTTAAAGATAATATTATCTCGTGGCTCGAATAACGCAATCGAGTGTCATATATACTATTATTTGATATATGTATACTTTCGATACGTTTTTTTTTAACGCAAATATAATTTTAGTCCCGGTATTTTTTGATCATACCTCATAAATACTAAATAATGTTTCGGGGGGTTTTTTTTTTTTATGAAATGTGTAGTTAGATGATTCTGTTCTGTATTCGATGTATTTATCATGGACATATTGAAGATATTAATATATATTAGTATATCGAATTATTGCTAGTGGTAACGTATACCGCGATGGTAACCTATGGGAACCACAGACTGCTGTTGGACAACATTTTTATTGACAAACAACGTCATGAAAATTTCTAGAATTAGATAAACGATAATGATCCGTGATAATTACCCACTCCCGCCACAAGTTGTATTTTAATTAGTGATGTGACACGAATCTGGATTTTCGGTAGTTTAAGAGTTAATTAATGTTTGCCGGGTCAGCTAGTAATATAAATTATATAAATCATAGTGTAATATATATGATTTTTTTTTTGTTGTACTTGTTTTTTAAAATAGATTTCAATTTGTGAAATTTTTTGAAATGTATAAACGCATTCATTGCTATCGAAAATAAGATATGAATAATAATTTAACGAGAAAATAATTAACGAATACAAAATCACAATTAGTAAAAACCGAAAAGTGGATTGTGATAAAACTCCGGATTTAGAATAAATGTCGAATATCAAATTTCGGAATTCTAAAATCCGGATTCTCGGACTTTGAAAAATCCAGATTTTCCACATCACTAATTTAAATATAAAACTAAAACAACCCCCCCCATTAAAAAAAATCCAGGCAACGCCAATAATTGTGTTGTACTTAACTAGGGCAAGTCGGGCGATACATTAAGGACACGCGTAAGGTTTACGGTTAGGTTTTACGGTTAGGGTTATCATAGGTTTGGTTAGGTTTTGCTGGAACGTTACCGTCACAACCCGCGGTGATGAACGTGCTGGGTATGGTGGCGTTATCCACCACGTCCGGCGACTCGCCGTTGTACTCCAGCCCGGACATGCATCCCTCGAATCCGTGTCTCGAGTGTATGTGCTTTGACTGTCGCTTGTGCAATTCCTTCGGCACACCGCCTGTATATAAAAATTGTATGTACTTTTATATATTATATGTATCGAAGCGCGTCTAAGTGATAAGGGTACGGATTTATCGGCGTAATTTTTAACTGCAATAATAAAACTATAGTGTACAGAGGAGAATGCCGGACGGCATTTCATGTCCTCCGAGCACGTAAAGAGTGCTCGAGAAGAAAAATGGAATTAAATTATTGACCAATAGAGTTACCTTCGGTAGAAGAGTTTGGTGAAAAAAAAAAACGCCGAACTATGCGAGAATATAAAAAATATAAGAATACAAGGGGGCGATCAGTCGAAATTCCCCCCTTCCACCCCCGTTTATACGTTTTGTATCGCAGGAGGCGCCACAAGAGCGATTCGTAATATTATTGTATACCGTCATCGTTATTGCCGGGGTTCCGGAAGGTAATACTCACCGACATAGAACATGCCGTTGAGTTGGATGTTGTGCGGTCTGGAGATGGTGGTGGTGGACGCCACATGATCGTCGATCAGTAGGCAGAACATTGTAGCCGATATCTGTAACAGGTACACCGAGTGCCAGTAGTTGTCGTTGTAACCGATTTTCGACGTGTCCCGGAGCCGGATCACGTGCGTGCCCGACCGGATGTTGATTAGCAGGTGGCCGTTGATAAGTTCAGCGAGCGCGAAGTCGTTGTGTTTGCCGCCGTTGTAGAATAACAGTCCGGACGTGTGTTTGGTCTTGAACCGGAAATACACCTCCATTCTCGAGTAGGCCTTCAGTGTCGGCAATCCGATGAACGTGTTCTTCGACAAGAACGTGATCGTGTGCACGAGCGACGGATGTTTCTCTTGTTTCTGGAACTTGGAGGTCATGTGCACTTTGGGCAAGTCTTCCGAAACTGTAAATGAAATTTAAAAACGAATTACCCCGGTGCGCACATTTTATAACGTTTCGTTTCAACAGATATTTATACTCACAACCTCTGGTGGAAATTTTCGCCAGTTCAAAATAATTGATGTTGTTCAGTATAAACCGTTGAATACTGCCGATGAAACTCGGCAGGGCGCCCTGGGCGTCTGGATCTTTAGGAGGCGTACCGCCTACCAACAGACCTTGCCATCTAAGTGTGATTTTATCTCCCATATCGGAATCGTCTATAAATTTATTAGGCGTGAATTAAAGCAAATAATTTAATTTTCGGCTCACGAATTCGCGGCCATTGAACTACAATAAATTACTTTTTGAAGTGACGTTGTCTACTTTTAATCGGATTTCGTGCCCTCTTCTTATGTAGTGGACCGAATGCCAGTTATTATCGTCCAGTTGAGATCCACATAAAACCACCTAAATGAATCGGATAAAAAGAAGAATAAAAAAAAAAAAATCGAATTTCTTTTTTTAAATACTTTTGTAAAACAGTTTAGTCAATAATAATAATTATTAAATGGAAAAAAAAAAAAATACATTTCAAATCGGACGGTATATTATTATATAGTAATGTGAAACCTTGTGAATCGTATCGTATCGGTCGTACATTTTTATTAGAATAAAAAAAACCACACATTTATTGATACTTAATAAAATATCAAACGTTAATAATATTTAGAAATTATAATGCTAAAATTTCTCCTTCTTTTGATAATGTCGGTGTATGTAAACTAAAATGCAATTGTAATACGTTGTTTATTTGGAAAAAAAAAAAATAGGAATTTTACAACTAAATACAGAGAGCAAATCTCCTGATTACAATTCTACAATTTTTTTGAAAATAATCATATACCGTTGATTTTGATATAAATAATGATTTGGAGATTTTGAATAGTCAAGACAATGTTTAACATCTGTATTGGAAGAGTTGTGAATTAATAACGAAGTTAAGGAAAATAAATTTAATAACATCTTGAATGTACACAGACTGATTTTAAAAATATTATTCCGTTCCAATATTATCTAGACGATAAATACAACTTTTTAAATCAATACGATCTCGTTTTACAATCTCTTATAATAGAAATGTATTTACTTCCCGTATAAAAATGGTTATATTTTCTACAATTTCTTCATTGCGATTTTTTTTTTCCGGTCGCTCTTATACTACCCGATAATGATTATTGAAATCGCAACTGGTCGTACATTTTTTTTTTTTAAATAAAATGTTGATAAATTATTAATAATCAATACCTTTTCCGTGTTTCCGATTTTCAAGGCTAATCTTATTTTTCCGACTATCAACGCGATTTCTAGTCTGTCCCACGAACTGTCGAAAGTCTTCATCAACACGGCCAGTGGCCTATTGGTTTTAAATCGGAAATACATGTCTTCCACTTGAGTCGTCATTTTTTCGGGCATTATTGCTTGGACGTATTGCGTCCCGTTAAAACTGTATATGGACGATTCTGTAAAGATGAACAGTCAAAGTGCATTATAATATTTCGACGTGGCAACCGTACGTATTCAATTTTCTGCTATAACTATTATCATTAAAACGCGGGTTAATTCGAACGAGACAAATCTTATATACGAGCGATTCCGAGTTGTATTCCTCGACCATGTAATTAAATCAATACGAGAGTATATCGCTGCGAACCGATATAATAAACTGAATTGCAATGTTATTGTACTTTTAAAATACAATATTAATGAAATAATTTTGCAAACAATGCACGTTGTAATGAAATATCAAAACTACAGCGCGCGCAATATTATATTATGAAGGCATATCCAGTATAGATGATGGGGAGGGACGAGGGAGGAATTTTGAAGTTTATAAATTATTTATTAAAATATAATTCCTTTACACCAAATAATTACGTATAGTACCGTCGTGAATTAATTATTGAAACATCGTGTATAACATTGGAATAATACTGCCCTGCGCGTAAGTTTTATCAATTCGATTTGAAATTTTTAAAAATAAAATATAGAAAACGTTGTAGACATTTTCTTATATTGCCCATGCCCGTAATATTGCCTTTTGATTTCATACCGAATGCGTAAAACGCGTATGGGATCTACCCGCCTACGTTTTCGTCTGAAATTTAATATCTGAATATTAAAAAAAAATAATAAAAAAAAAAAAAATAAAAAAAAAATAGCAGTATCGGTATTGCGATTTTATATTATTTGATATTATTTTCACCTCTCATGCAAGTCGCTCCGGCGTATTCGGTATTTGAACAGTCGCACAACACCCGGTTCCAACCTTCGTGGCAAATTCCTCCGTTGTAACAAGTGTCCGGCTTACAGTTATTGGTGGACTCGGGACAATGCGACGTTATCGACACTATTAATGAAATTAAAAATAATGTATCGCGTTAAAAACGATAAAAAAAAAAAAAACATTTTTCCGCTTTCCTATTATCTTTTCTGTACGGTTATTCACTGTGGAATTTCATTGCGAGAATTTCCACCATTTTCAATCAAATCCTTTCAACATTTTCTTTTTCCCTCTTCGCATAAACATACCACGCAGCGACTGTGGCGAGCCATTATTTTTTGTGCTTTCCACTTACTCTTGTCTACCTCCACGTGCCTTTACAATATATCTCCCCGATGCCCATATACCACCTCGATCTATTATTTCTGATTTTCCCTTCGTCTACCTTCCCATTTCCGCTACTTCCATTTTCCGGTTCATCTCCAACACTCGTTATAAACGTACGTCTTCGCAACAGTTTTATACAATTCGTATCATACAACATGTTCGTTCAACGTTATTATATCAGTTATTATAATTTCGTCAGCGAGGGACTCGTTTAAGCTCGTTACCGTGATCTTGTTCCAAGGACAAGCTGACCAAATTGATCGCCACGCCGTCCAGGACGAGGTCGCGCACGCATCCGACAAATCCGGTTTCCAACGACAGCGTCCACACGCCGGACGGTATTTTCTTGTGGTATATCGCTCGACCGCCGAATCCCAACATAATGCCGTTTTGTAGGTGCAATTGGTTGGATTCGCCTGGTAATATATAACGTCAATTAACTACCCGTATAAATTACTTACATTAACGATTAACCGTTTGTGTAATGCATCAGAAAATGCCGGACGACATTAGGCATCCACTAATGGACCTACGTCGATAGCACTAATATAATTGTAATTATTTTACGATTATTGCACGTAGTTAATCACATACGCGTGCCATTCGAATTCGTCAAACTTAGATATTCCTTTAAGTTTTAGAAAAGGTTTGGAGTATATACAATACGTTATAGTCGTGTTATTTGAACATTAATCGTCGAGGTTTGTTTTTCTCGTCATCCCCCGATCCCATTATATTATATTACTTTGCCTATGTATACTTTACGGATCAAATAAAATCTTTAAATTTAATCGAAAATCGTATCAGAGTAACTTTATTTGTTTAAACATTCAAAATTTTACGACAGAAAGATTTAACAAATGAAAATGAACTAGACCAAAACAAAGATTCTAGTTTGTAGTGGACAACAATTAGACATTAATATTACAATAGACAATATCAAACTGGTAAATGTGATTAGTTTTACATACCTTGGGAGCAAAATTACAAGTGACGGAAAAAACACCACAGATATAAGCTGTAGAATAGTTAAACAGGCATCCTTTAATATTAAAAAACCTATTCACCACTAAAACGTTAAACATCATTATCAGAAAAATAATTAGAAAAACAATGGTTTAGAGTATAGGGAGCATTATATGTATCATGAGTCATGGCCAATTTTAAAAGCTGATAGAAAAATAATAGAATTATTCGAAACTTGGTGTTGAAAAAGGATGTTAAATATTCCCTGGACAGAACGTGTATCAAATAAAGATGTGTATAATAAAATAAAAGAAAGGAGGTCGATATAGACAACAATTAGGGAGAGAATAATGAAAGAGATGATATTAAGAGATGTTTTAAGAGATATTACATGGATTAAATCTATAATTGAAGGAAAATTCGTAGAGAAACGAAAAAATGGAAGACTTATATGAAGCAGATTATGTTAAATTTTGGATAAGGATCCTGAAAGGAATTGAAGGAAGTGGCCATAGATAGTAGAGAAGTGTTGATGAAAATTTCACCATTGAACAAATCTACTGATTGAAAAAAACAAATAATAGATTTGATAACGAATTTCAACAAATGACTGTAAATCGAAAATTTCATATGTAAAAACTTCTAACTTTTTTATTCTTAACTATTGATTATTATAATATGTACAATGACGTACGTAAATTAATTTGAAAAAAAAAAAAAAATTATAATTGAATCAATTAGTGTGAATTTGGCAGTCATTTCGGCCGTATAGGAATCTGCACACAAGGTATCAGCCAACACTTGAACAATCTCAATAAATCGAACTTATATTTCGTCGAAAATAATTTGTATAATTTGAATAATTTGTACATCCGGTGGAACGCTCGTTATATTATTCTGTAGTAAAATAATTATTCAGCCGGTGAATGATGATATAATACGCATCATTTATTCGCATTCGTTACGTCACGGTATAAAAATTTAAGTAAAAGTGCAAAATAATACTATGCATAAAACTAAATAAAACAAAGTTTAAAAAAAGCCTAATAAACTATTCGCACCAGGGGCACTGTCGTTGATGGGAATTCGGGATGGTTTAAGTAGCGTTGTTTAGTTCATCCTGTGTAATGGAATTAACGATAAATCATTACAATCAAAAAACGATTCCGAGCAGGACTCGATAAACTAGTAAGGTAATTAGGTGTTATCTATCTATCTATATAATTTCTTATCTATATATATACATAAATAAAATTAAATGTCTGAGGAAGGTCACCATTATTACTACCATCATAAGAATCACCGTGGATGTCTTCCCGGATTATACAAAGGTGTTTTTTCCACCCCCCCCCCCTTGTAGCTATGATAATCCAGAAATAAAAAAATAAAATTGACGTATCGTAATTTGTCGTTAGTATTTTTTAAACATTTTTTCTAGTAAATTTGTTGGGAATCTAGAATAATTGTTCAAATGAAATACCGCCGAGCGAAAAATACGCAACTTTTGACGTATGCCACGAACAAAAAGAATCGAAGCATTATTATTACCAATCGAAAAAAAAAAAAAAATACATACAGAAATATACGTACTCAAAAATGTATTGATTTATTTATAAATCGAACCTATGGTTTTGCGTATACGACATCAGTAGTCGTACACATTATTTTTGGGATACCTATACATAGGGAATCTCATAATGATTACGTTTTCAATGCTATCACGTACAATTTTAAAATACAAACGCATCATTCGAATTATTATATGGATAATAAAACAAGTAACACACGGTAATTTGTATGTAAAATATTACAAAAATTTACCGATACATAAGGCATATTTATATTCTCGAAATCTAAAACCGTCATGTGTATAATCGCAATAAAACTATAAAAAAAAAAAAAAAAATATGCAATTTTATACGCGTAATAATAACGGCTCGTACCATTTTATTCCGTATAGAATATACGAATCGATCAAAGTCTGTGCCTAGACAAGCGTTTAATCGGATTTATAGAAAAACATCTCTCCTACCCACCGGGTCATATGATAATATTAAATTGCGCTTAATTAGCATAATATCATAACGGTACGATCAAAATATGCAAATGCGTATAGTGAGTATATAACGGAGCCCCGTCCGTTGGCCGTTTTAATTAATCTACATACTATTAATATTTTTTAAACAAATTTTTTATTATTTTTTTTTTTTTTTACCGTTTGTCGTAAAGTCCGACGAATAATCGTCTACGGTGCAGTGTATGTCCCTGTCGTTGCGCCATATCGAAAACTCGTGCCACAAACCGTCGTTGACTTTGAAATTTTCCGATGTAATTTCGGACCGCGTTCCGCCGGCGCCCAAGTCCAAGTAGACGTAAAGCCGCCCGTCGATCATTTCCACCGCGTAAATGCCGTTCTGCGGGCACACAATTGCGATTACGTTTGATTATAATTATTAATTTACAGGGCGTCTAAATCGTCCGTTGGCCAGTTGCTGCTACCGGCGACTAATTACACACAAAAAAAAAAAAAAAAAACTATGTACAAATAATGGAATTTCACCAAAACGGGCAATTTTCACGCGTCCCGCAATTTTTTTTTTTTTTTTTATCGTCTTCAATCGGCGCGTTCTTCGTACACCCATTTCTCATACGCGTGTAAAACATAAACTTTAATTAAACTAACTGTAGTTTTCGGAGTGGTAACGGTGACAAATATTTATGCCATTTTCATTATTTAACACCAATAATATATATTTATAGCCGCGTCCACGACGTCGTCCCGTCACGTATTTACCTCACTTATTTTATGCCAGGTGTGGTATTTTGATCGTTGGGTAGTTTGGAAAGGAATTGTTAAAAAAAAAAAAGAAAAAAAAAGTGAATTTTGAGAGCTACTGTTACACTCCCTCTAAAATCACTGGCGTATATAGAAAATATATTTTTTTTTTTTTTTTTTTTTGTTCTTTGGGTGGGAGGAAACCAACGGAAAGCTATTTATTGTGGTATACCTAAAAGTGTTCCTAATAAAGCGCGCAAAAGTCATAGTAGCTAGGTTTGAACATTTTGTGCAATTTATTGTATTATATTATTTACCTACACATAAAACAGTAATTTATTAATTAGAAAATATACGCGAAAATGTATAAAAAAAATATATATATATATATAGGTGTGTATTCACTACATACAGTACGACTGAAAACTAACCGGATTCCTAATCGAGAGTAGATCCGTAATAACCTATACTGTTATTATGTACAATACGCGTACTAGAGTTATCAACAATTGTAGTAATTACTACATAATGTGTCTTTAGTCTAGTAATAATAAATTTTCTTTTTTACCCGTTTCAATCTCGTCAACAATAATGGCCCGACCACTGTACAAGCCGCCCTTAGTTGCTGGACATCCGTGGTAATTATTATTTTTTATTTTTTGTATTATTATTGCAGTTATGTACATATCTGTTTCGATATCGACAAATTTGCAAATTTATTTAATTCAATCGAGTCACGAACTGTAAACCCGCAGCAGTGATTTAGCGGTTATATACTGTTTGGCGCTATAGTTGTACTTAAAATTTTTATTGTCGAGAGAGAAATTTCGCGGGGGAACCGAGGCATTCTGCGCTCCACCCCTGCCCCCACACACGCCACTGTTCAAGTCTAACTTAAGACCGTCGTATGGAAGATAGAATTGTCGTATACAATTTCGCGCAAGTCCATTTCGTATAATATTAGTTTTCACAAACGATTTTCGTTAGAAACTGATTTTAAAGTAGAATTAACGTTGAATTTACTTAGTATGTTTTAATCGGAACTAGTTGCGTAGAATAGAATTGCCTGCACGAATTAGTCTTAACTAGGGAATAATAAGCGGACAAGTACATAAAAATCATGATAAATGTCATATAGGAATTTGTGTTAATATTCGATATAGGACGGTCTAACATCGTTATTTGTTGTACCGGCGGGATGCCGACGACCGCGGGCATTTCGAACTACACCGGGATCCGATTTTCGAAACTATTTTCGGCCGATTCGTTTAAACCTGCGGTGTTATTTCTAATGTTGACCAGCCAAAATCGGTTTCGACGAGAACGGCTTAGCGGAAACCAATATAGTTTTGCTTAGTTAAAACGGATAGTTTGTGACGGATTTCGGCTTTTACACTGTAAACGTTTCTAACACATTGCCGCGACACACGGCCGAGAGTTATTCCGAGCGGCGGTGCGACAGACGGAAACCTATACGCGGAATTTTTAACACGACACATCAGTCCACATCAGTTCACATCAGTGCGCCGAGTGCCGTTTTCGCGATTTAATTTTAATATTCCGCGCGCTTCCGTCGTTTTCCGCTAAAACCCATAGCCGTTCTAGACGTTTTCGAAAGCGCTGCGAAAAATATGATATTTACATTGGCGAATTTTTTATTTTCGCTCTTTAAGGTTTATTTATTAGAGCTATTTGAATTTTTCCGGTTATTTGTTCGATTTATGTTAATACACTAAATACCTTATACCCGTTAACATTTCAATGTGTTTCCCAACACGATAACGTAATTTTTCATTAACAAAATCAAATCATTTTTTTTTTCTACTCTATTCGTTATTGTTAATGGCTCTCGAGTTGATCCTAAATTTTATCCTAACGCTATCAGTTCGTGTTTTTATTCCTATAACCGCAATCGTATTCTAAAATCGAAATTTATCAACACGCCTACCCCGGTATTATTGTTACGGCACAAATACCTATTACGCGAAAAAATAATATTATTTTAAACTTAAAGTTATCATTATACCGTTCGTGTTACGTATTTTCGTCCCGTATTAACATTATACATGCGACGGCCCGAATTTATACGTTTGCTCGATAGTTTTTATTTTTATTTATTTATTTATTTTTTTTTTAATATTGATTGAATATTCGGCCGAAGGACCCCTTTTGAATTCATTGTATGTAATATAAGTCCGGTAACGACTTTTGATATTGACCTATATGTATATATATATATATATATATATATATTACCTATGTATAAAACGTAACTTCCGGTGGCTCTGCCACCACATTTCGGATATTTAACGAGTATAAATTATCGCGATTTCGCGACTCGTTGAATTTCACGGATAAACCGCGTCGAGTTTTATGGCGTCTACTTTTATTTGAAAAAAAAAAAAAAAATAAATAAAAAAAATACCAACACACGTATACTACGGACACGTTATTGCATTACGAACCCATCCCTGCCCCCTCACCCAGCTAGTTTAGTATTTTATAGTATTTATTTGAAAATAAATGGCTCCCCGAAACACGCGTGTAGGCGCGTTAGGGAGGCTTACGATAGCCGTTTTGTTAGCTCGGCTCGAGTACGTATTGTAATGCTGTTGCTACGGCATTAATATTATTATTTTTTTTTTTTCCCTTTTTTTTTTTTATTGCATCGAGTAAATGCCGCGCTATGTGCTCGCGTCGTTATAGGCGTCCCGTACGCGTATGCCATCTCGAAATGTGCGGCACGGCGTAATGAAATCTGACCCGCCGAACGAGCGTCATAAACTTACTTTGTGATACGTATACGATACACGGGCACGCGTATATCGATTTATAAGTGGCCTAATAAACTTCGGGATGGTTAAAGCCCCCCCACCATGTGGGGACGATACAATTGCGGTACGTTACCGTGCCCCGTATTGGGTACAGGCTGAGACAATTACAAAAAAAAAAAAAAAAAAAAAAAAAAAAAATAAATCGAATCAATATAATATTTTCCCGGACCGTCGGTGTAGTATGTGAGCCGTCGTGAGCCGAGAAGAGTTTATCGCTACGAGAAACGAATAAATCGTCTGCTCAACATAAACCCCTATAATTGTATACGTTTGATATGTACACACTAGGCCAGACTCGGTTGAAACTATTCTTTTTTTTTTTTAAGTATTTCTAATGGATATTCGAACGCACGGGTCCACTTGCCGAGTACACCGAATACACGTTCGAATATTTAATAATAATAGTTTTTTTTCCTTCCGAATACTTTGCCAAAACTATTATGCATATTTTAGGAATACAAACCTCAAACAAAAAAAAAAAAAACTGTAATATTAAGTTCGGGCGACTTAAAGAAATTATATTCTATTTGATTAATACACAAGTGTCATTTGTTGTCAATTTTCAAATTGTTTGATAAATACCATTGGGAATCTAGAAAAATGTTTTTGAAATTACAATCGGATAGAAAATCCGTGTGGCGGAATTTTTATCTAGATAAGTTTAAAACGGTAAAACATTTTTTGTTTTTTTTTCGGTATATTTTATCTACATGGGAAATTATTAAAAAGAAAACTTTTGTTAACTTTAGATAACATTTAGATAAATACGGTTAAAAATGCTGACCTAGAAACGATTAACGAGAAACAAATATTATCTTGTTAAATTTATCTAGGTAATTTCAACACTATAATAAAACCAATAATTTATCTTCGTTTCGTTTAAAATTTTTTTTTTTTTTTACAAGTAATAAACAATCTGTATCAATTATACTAGACACAATAAAAATATGTGGCAAAAGTTAACAGGTTATAAGGTTTTGTTGAAAGAAGCCTTTGATAAAACTTTCTATTAGTTTGAAATTAATTTAATTTAAGAGATTGCGATATCACTTACGCTTCAAACGTTTCGGAGAATTGCCAGGATATTGTTGGGGTGGCCAAATTTTTTATTAGTTGATTTGGATGATTATTTAGACGGTTATAGAATCTTTTATAAACGATTTTTGTTTTATTTTTTATTGTTTTAAGTTTTGAGTCGGAATGAATTGTATGATTTGACACGTAGGGTGGATAATTTATTAGTTTGCTAAGAGCAACATTTTGAAAGGTTTGGATTTTCAAGGTATTTGACTTTTTCGCATAGCCTTAAAGGTGAAGGCTGTAGGGGTCCATAGTGGTTTCAAAAGTGTTTTATATATAAGCAGTTTAGTCCTAAGGAGGTGTATTTATTATTGGATAAGGGTTTAAGTATGCGAAGACGATGATTCAATGCTAATCTTTTGGTTTTAATATGATGAGCCCACGTTAATCTTTGATCTTGAGTAAGGCCGAGATATTTGATTTTTGGAGAGTAGTGAATTGGAGTACCGTATAGAAGAACATCAGGACAAGGGGCATGTCTAGAGGTAAAGGTCATGTAAACGGTTTTATTCTGGTTAACTTTAAACCGCCGTTTGGTAAATCATTTTTCCATAGCGTTAAAGTGAGCTTGTAGATTTATTGACGCTATGGTTGGATCATTGTTAATAGAAATTAACGCTTTGTCATTAGCGTAGTCAGCTACTGATGTGTTGGGGTTAGTAGGTTGGTCAGAAGCAAAGAGATCATAAATCGCTCTAAATCTAATCGAATATTTCGTCACCTATAAAATAATCTGTAGACAGGGACGAATCTCGACGAAAAAACTGCGAATTTTGATTTTCCGAAAATGTTTACGGCTTATTCCAACATAACATAAAACTGTAAATGTTATAATATTATAATTCTTTCATTTTTTTTTTTTTTTTTTTTTTATACAATTAAATTCAATCATTGCGTTTATCAGAATATTAAAACTTCTAAAAACTTGTGCTATAATAATAATAATAATAAAAAAAAAACTTCATGGTCACAAGGTTAATTGAACTGTCTTTAACAAATTTTCTAAGTATGAGTTTTCAACCGAATTCATTTAATATTTAACTATAGTCCTTTTAATAGATATTACGGGAATAATGTAAGTACGCATATAGTGTTTTTGAAATAATTTATATTGAAGAAAAATAAAAGTTTGCCGAAGTTTGAACAACACTAATCTTCTGTATAGGTCTCGAGTGATTTAAAGAAGAAGAAAAAAAATATATATATATATTCATATTTGATACGCTTGAATAAATCGATGATATAAATTTGGTATAGGTGAGTATATTCGTAGTCAACGAATTTCGAAATATCGAATATATTATTATCTCAGATTTAATGTTTTTAATGTTTCCATTGTTATCGTGCACGATAAAAAAAAATCCGCAAAAACTACGGGACGGTATCGTTCAATTATCATCCACGGAGATAACAATTGTTGATCACAGACTCTCAGAAATACTAAAACGCAACTATTATATTGATAGAATTTGTTAAATTGTATTAATTATTGTGAACGTTTCGTTGTAGATTTTATACTTGTACGTTGTTACATTATGTGTCACCGAGTACCTAATTTAATTGTTAACAAAATTAATAGTTTCGGGATTAATGGGTCGTCAACAAAACCAGCAATCGAATAGGTGGAGTTAGTAGGAAGACTGAGTTTTCCCTGCCGCCCATGATCGGAAGAGTGTGGGGCGGTAAGAGATGCAGACATAGAAGTTACAAAGTTTCGACATTTTACGAAACCGGTGTTATTCAACCATATTGATTGCGATTCGAATTACAATAATGTATTAAGTAATTTGTTTTTTATCGGTACAGTATTGAGAATCACTAGAATATGTACCTTGAAGTCAAAGAGAAAACTTAAAGTAAAACCGAAAGTTGTACGGTTTTAATACTTAACTACCACAAACTACTCGAATAAATATTTATTTTTACTTACCGTATGTTCGGTTTGACCTCTGCTGAAAAATAAAAGTCCGTCCGGTTCGTTGGTCCGAAACTTTAAGGATATTGAACCGCTCGTTGTACCATCCCAATTCGGTAACATCTAAAAATAAATGTAAAATAAATTAATGTATAATATGAGTTAAAAAAAAACAGAGAAACACGGTATAATACCACAATTCCGCATTATAAGAAGAATGTGTCAATTTCAGAACATAATATACAGCTATACGGATACCGTAGTATTTTTTTTTTATAGATATTTTGTATGAAAAATAAAAGTTCTAGTGTTGACTGGTAAATTCCATATTGTTACATCGAATCATTTTTGAAATGAAATACAAAACACAAAAAGTGCGATCAACGATAACTGTACAATTTTAACACGGATCGAAATAAAAGGGGAAAAAATTAACCTTCACATAGAGGGTTTGGTGTTTGTTTTGGCCCATTCAGCGCTTTCGCGCAAATCGCACCGAGTTATGTATTATATTCATAAAAAATTCGAAAGCGATAATAAATAATCGCATTTAAAAAATAAAAATTAATGCAGGTTTTGAGAGGAGCTAAGTTTACAAGTGTGTTTACACATACGCTACGTTTTTAAACTTTTTAAGTGCTCGTAAAAAAAAAAGTAAATAAAGTTTAATACAAATTTTGAACGACTATTTGAATACCTTGTTTTAAAACGTTTAAACGACCAACTATTTTTACATGTCTACTGCGTCAATAAAAGTTTGAAGAACAATTAATAAATTAAAAAAAAAAAAAAAAAAAAAAAAAACACATATAAAAATCATTGTAAAGGCAATGGCCACGCTCAATATCGAAAAGAGATGCAGAGTTCGGTGAAACAAGTTTTGATAAATTTAAATTGAATATTTTATGGATTTGTAAATTGCGAAATAAACTACTACTGTGCGGGTTTTTAACATAAATTTAAACGTAAAACAACGATATTTTATAAAAAAAAAAAAAAACTCGTAAACTTCGTTACTGAACATACTTAACATATTTCTCGAGTTTTAATGACGTTCTTAAATGTCGGTATTAATTCAAAAACGAATAATTGTTTGGTTTAAATTGTATTATATTATAGGTAGTTGCACAACTGACATGAAATTTAATTTAATACGTGTTATTTAGTTTCATAATGTGCTAATCGAAATTCGTTTCGGTTCAATTTATTATTAAAAAATCGGGACATACTTATAGTACTATTAAGTAATCCACCGATAACTAAGGTTTTAATAAATAACCGTCCTGTTTATTTAAATAGATAAATTATTAATAAATAAAATACAATCTTAGCTAGGTATATAGGTGCCTATCTCTATACGTTTGTGTTCCGCGTTTCTATCAGAAATATTGTAAAACATCTTGTGGGAAATCGGTAAAAGATGAAAATCCAGAGTAAAACTCTATACCGTCTGATAATATTTGAACAAAACTCCGTTTTTAAATATTACGTTATCGTCCGAAACGTTTTTAAATAAATATTGATACATCGCGACTTTTCGAAAACCGAACAAATGGTGTTTGCACTATAAAACGTTCATAAAAAAAACATGAAAAACTGAAGAGATAGCGGGGAAAACATTTCGAAATAAAAGTCATTTTGAAACGCAAAAAAAAAAAAAAATAAATAAAAAAAAGAGTGCAATCTTATGAACATATCTTTCTGCCGAATGGTTCTTTAAGTCAAAAAAAAAAAAAAAAAAAATATAAGAAAAAGAAAAGAGTAAAAAAAGGAGGGGGGGAAAATATTTTAACGGAATATTCTATTTTTATCGTTACGATTGTATTATACATATTATATGGGAAGGTACTCTCAATATCTGTTCGTACGTGATGTGAAAGGTAATAACATTTGGGAACTCTAAAACGAATAAAAATAAATTCAACTAAATAAAAAATATATACGGATAGGTCAGGTATATGTAAGAATGGTTCGGTGAACAAAATAAATAAATAAATAAATACATAAATGAATAAATAAATAAATGGGGGAGAAAGGTAAAGCTAAAGTACGAGACACATTATTCGTTTCAAATCGCAGTGACTACTGCGAATAAATTTCGAAACCTAGAACAGTCAGCACGCCGTTGTACAAGACAGCGACGGGATTAATATTTGTATTTTTTTTTTTTTTTTTTTTATCTATTCATTAATTTCCGTAATAAACTCCGCGGGTCCGACGATTCAGCAAAAAAAAAAAAAAAAGAAAAACTTCAAGATTTTCGTCTCGAGCACAGTTAATTTTAATACTCAAACGACGCAAATCTGCGAATTCAACGGTTTTCTCTCTAGTTAAATATTATACCGTCGTCGGTCGATTTCTGTAGACGTAATAAAATACATTTTACACGTTGTTATTTTTATTATACGTTCTTTATTAATATAAGTACAACAATAGGGGGCGGGAGGAGGGGCAAATGTATATCAACAAATAATTGGTATACCTACGTCATTAGTGACGAATTATTCGATAAACAAGATGTTCTACGGGAAATGATAATAAAAAAAAAAAAATAACTGTATATATATATTTCTTCTTTGCAGCAGAACACGACATTGTATTATAAAGATGCCCGACTTAACATTAAATTTTTCCCCGGGGGTAACCGATTTTGCTGCAGTGAAAATAATTTTTTATTTTTTTTTTTCTTCTTAAAACATTCGTTACGAAACTCCACGACGTGTACCTATTTACTATTTTTAAGTGGTACCGTAAAACTCGTCCGTTAATAATTATTTATTAATAATGTTAAAAGTAAAAATTAAAAAAAATAAACGACGATATAAAATTTGAACCGTGTTTTGTTCGCTGACGATTTCAAGGATTATTATAAATAATTTTTTTTAGATTCCGGGTGTAGTGAAGAACCGCCTACGAGTTTTATTATTTTTATTTCATTTTCAAAATACGCTTTTTTGGTTAGTAAAAATGATACGATTTTTTACAAACCGTTCCCCAACATATGCGAAATTTCCGTCCGTCGATACTTTATTTAAAATATTTTTACGATTTTTTAAAATCTCACCCCCTAGGTCTTATTCCCCCGCCGGAAAACACCAATTCGGTTTGTAATAACGTCCCCAAAATGTTCACACCGTACCTTAAATAGATTACGATATTTTTGCCGGTGTTTCATTATTTGAACAATTCTCCTGGATTCCCTACGAATTGTCTAAAGATTTAAAAAAAAAAAAAAAAAAACCGACAGCAAATGGACGATACATCGTCGGTTTTATGTCTGGTCGATTTCCGGGCTAGGTACATTCCGTCGTGGCCATAACGAAAAATGCACGACTGATACTTACTAGTGTTTCGTGGTTCACTCACGACTCGGAATCGTTTTTCGATTGCAATGACCATCAATTGATACAACTTTATATATTTATTTATTACCCATACCTACCCAACTCCCTAATTCTCGAAATAGCGATTGCATCGCACCGGTATCGTAAGCACGTTTGGGATTAATTATGTTGCTTTACATCGTTGCGTTCTCATCGAAAATTACATCCATTCGTATACCGTTATCTTCGTCCCCATTGACTAAAAAATTAATTTTTATTTTTGCGGCCGATTATTCTCGTTATGGCAACGCCGAGAACGAAATTTGCATGTTTGCTTTTCGAAAGCTTAATTATTTTTTTTTTGTAAATATTAGGCGCGCAAACTATCTATAGTTTTGTTCGGAATAAAAATAAACGCGTCCGTAATAGAATTCTAGATTAGAATTGTAATATTTTATCTTGTTCGTTCTCAAACGAAAACTATGTGTAATACGCGGGTTCTATAGAATATGCGCATTAAAAAAAAAAAAAAAATTATTATTTCATTTCCATTATACCGTTTACGCTGAACTATTACTAAGTTGTAACATCATTTTTTTTTTTTTTTTTTTTTAAATTAATAAAATGGTTATTAATTAAATTTTTTATTAAACGATTTTACGCGCATTTTTCTCCGTTATTAAAAAGCCTCGAATTAATTTTATACGCTGTACAGATATACTTTTTAACGAACGGTAAACATCTTTCAGGGTTAAAAAAAAAAATTGCAGTTATACATTAACGAAATACGTGATTTACAAAAATATCGGAATGTTTTAAACATAAGTAAATTTAACAGTCTATACACGTAGTATATAGTTCATATACAAAGCGAACTCAGTATTTTTCTTCATACATTGTAACTTTATTATTATTATTATTATTATTATTATTCGTTGATGTGTAAATCTCATTATTATTCTGTTTATAGTGCGATGTCTCCGCACGACTATATATTCGTATTCGGCATTACAATTTAAATTTTTTTCAGTTTTTTCCTTCAAGAACGATACGGATTTATTTCGGTCTATTCAATAAAAAATATATTTATATTAAAATGAAAAAAAAAAAAACCACATAATATCCAGATGTAGTATAAGCAAAATTATAAAGCCCTTCTTTTTTATATTCTCACACGACTAATAAAAAAAAAAAAAATCCAACAACAATAATGTTAGATAAATATAATATATACGATATATATTACATTATAGACGATATACGGGGTCGGATAAATTTCACTTTGCTGCTTTTATTTTCTTCCCCTCCACCGGTTTTTAAACTACAAATATTATATTCTTCTTTGACAATATTGTATTAGATTTTGCATATGTTGTATACTACATATACGGCCCGATAATGTCGTCCGGGGGGAAAAAAAAAATGTATATTCAGTTTAAAATGTCGAATTTATTTAAATTCCATCGATTTGCCGCGATTTTATATTATATACATAATATAAAATAATATTTGTCTTCTTCTACTTTGGCCATCTGTATTTTCGTTCTCGATAACTATGTCTCTCTCTCCGGATTTCAGGAACTCCAGAATTTGTTATTCTCTTCGATCGTCTTTTTCCGGGTCATCCTCGAGGATTATCAGTTTGAGATAACTTGTAACCATTGTTTTATATTTTATTTAAGCACCGTGGCTTACCGGCGTTACCGTTAATTTCCATGGGAAATTTTCCGTATTAGACAATTTTTTACTAGTGTAAAACCGTGTAGCCGTATAGACATTAGTTAATCAATAAATCACGATCGCACGGACGTTCGTGATTTATTAATTTACGTGTATTGTATTTATAATTCGGTGCATTTGTCATTGGCATTGGTTTACGCGCTGAATTCGATTTACAACTCCGTTGACGTTTTCGTATTTTCTTCGTTATTATTAGGGCTCGAATCTTGATGCATTTGCGTTTTTTTTTTCTTACGATCTAATACATTGCGCATGTATATATATATATATATACATAGAAATTTGTTTCTTCGAACGTAGAAGCTGATGATGGTACCGTTTTTATTTTGTATTTTTTTTTGCATTTTTGGGAAATTTTGGGCCGTACAGTGAATTTCGATCATTCAATGCATTTTTATACTTCCGGAGGGAATATATCGCATGGTCATTTCATATTTTAGGAAATTCTGTGAATCAAACCCGAAATGTTCATCGTAAATGTACGTCATTGTACCAAAGCTATTAATAATTATTGTCAAATATTATAAATGAAAAAAAAAAAGAAAAAGAAAAATGAAATAAATCATGAACAGAACTAAGATTAAACGTTTAATTACTGACTCATCTAAAAAGTTACCTATTAACTATGGTTTTTTTTTTAAAAAATATTCTTTTCAAATTAAAATGTCCACTGAATTGTTTGAATATTCATTTAAATAATAAATTTGAATATCATTTTTAAACATTCTTATGTTATTTTATGCATTTTTCTTTCGTGCACTTTTTCAAGTTTTTTATATCATCAAGTTCCGAGCCCGAGTTATTATCATTATAAAATATGACGTATGGAATACTTTTAGATTAAACTGTAATTATCGATGTGTTTAAAACCATTGAAAAAAAAAAAAAAAACAAATTTTGCGGCATAAAAATTATAATAAAAAACCGGCGGCAGTAAAAGATGTTTCTCGGCGACATGTCCTTAGACCCGGATACGCTTTTTTGTCATCCACAGTGCGATTTATGTCGGTTTTTTTTCCGTTTGACATTGTCGTTCCGTTATGTAAGTAAATATATAAGTACTTCACATCCATATTTAGACGATAACCCCTTAATACACCGGTCTAAATTTTCAACTGCCATAACTCACAGACGGTTTATCCGATATTAATGTTGTAAGGTATGTCGACATTTCTAGACAAATATTCCCTATTTTGGAATGTCGGCGTTTTAAAGTAGCACGTAGCTATTTGAAAATCCAAAATATACATTTATTTAAGCTACGAGGAGAATGGGTAAACATTTGAAAATTGTGTCGAAATCATCGTAACAAAAATGGGGCGGGGATAGGTGGAAAAAAGTTATTAAAATCCGTTGAAAATTGCCAGATCATGATCAACGATTCACCCTGTTTATACGTAGTTACCATGTATTTTGTAGATAAATTTCCCCCATTTTGGAATATCTGATGTAGCTATTCGGAAATCCAAAATATACATTTATTCAAGCTACGAGGAGAATGGGTAAACATTTGAAAATCGTGTCGAAATCATCGTAACAAAAATGGGGCGGGGACGGGTGGAAAAAAGTTATTAAAATCCGCTGAAAATCGCCGGATCGTGATCAACGATTCACCCTGTTTATACGTAGTTACCATGTGTTTTTTTAGTAAAATCGCTTTGCAATGTGTACTTTCCTATTCGGCGTGTACTCGACTGTGTGATATAATATTACCTTGCGTCTCCCGGCAAGTAACCCGCACCACATCAATTGAATCCCACCAATGACATTTGTTATTCCTGGGTTTTCGGCACTTAAGCGACGTCAAATAATTTATATTATGGCCGCGAAATACGCGGGACGAATAGCGAAAAGCAATCGATAATAATTGAGAGAATGTAGTTCGTTTGCCAGCAGTATTTCCAGTGATAATAAACGACGTCGCTTCAGGATTTATATATATAACAAAAAAAAAACCCGTATTTTTTACAAAAACCGAAAGCCCAGCGAAAACGGCCGGGAAATGGAATAAAAAAAATAAAAAGAAAAAAAGTTTCACTTTTCGCGTATCCGAACCGGATGATGTATTTTCGCCGTGGATACGTTGTCTTAGAGCATTAAAAAAAAAAAAAAAAAAAATTAAAATCAAATTACGAAATATTAATAAACAATAATTACTACGACGATAATAATGAACGAACGTGAATTGTTGTCGGGTTTTTCGTTTTTTAATTTCAATAATACACCGGGTAGTTTTTTTCCAAAAGCGAAACGAATAAACGCGGAGAACGCATTTTGAAAATAAATGTAGGTTAGATACGACGGCCGTCGGTAGTACTGATGATGAATTTAATTAAACTTGACAGCCGCTGTGATAAATGACCGGTAAACGCGTTATATAAATATATATTAAAAAAAAAAAAAATATGTTAAATGATATTTGAAATTGACAATTTTTCAGGTTTATTAAATCTGCGCGTCGAACGTTTTGGGAATATAAATAATTTTCCGACAAAACAATACGGCCCCATCTGCGTATATTTTATTCTGTAGAGTACCGTTCTGAAAAATATGAATTGTACGGTTTTATTCGTGCGGTGTTGTATAATATTTAAGGTCCCGTTTTAGAATTCCGAGCGTGGCGGGGAATGTGTTGGTTTTATTATGATGTGCGCTATTTTTTTGTTTTTTATATATATATATATTTTTTTTTCTCTGTTCGCCAACAACTTTTCGACCGGAAATCTCGCTCCGATCGCCGAAAAAAAAAAATAATAATAATAATAATAATAATATACCGTAATTGTTTTATTCGATAAATTATAACTACGGTATAATTGTGGAAATCCGAATTTCAAACTCTTACGGGAATAATAATAAAAGTGTTGACTTTACGCGTAACTTTAATTATTTGTAACCTGTCGGAGCAATTGAAGAATTTACGACCATCGTTGTACCGAGTTTCAAATGGCCAAAGAAACAACAAAATCGCAAAAAAATATACCGGAACACGTATTTACGCCTAGAGAATATGTAAGTGTATACAAGAAGTGTTCGACAAAAACGGCAGGCCTTTGATTTTTTCCTTACTGAATTATGAAAAAAAAATCGATTTTGACAATTATTCACCCGTTTTCCGACGTTTTCCCCGGATTTTCGGGACGAGTACAAGAGAAAATACGATTTTCAACTGGACTTCAAGCCTTCCGGTTGAAATCGTAATGTCTACAGGCTGGGGGAAAAAGCAATAGAGGAGCAGAAATCGTTTACGGGCATTGGTGAAGTGAAATTTGTTTTCACCTGCGCGGTAAACAAAATTCACGGACACCCGCCGATATATTTTGTAATATTTGAGTAATCATTCGACTGAATCCTATAGGGCTGAACTCGTACGGATCGGCCGTGATTATTCGTCGAATAATTGCTGTTTTATGCACGTGGCAACGATTTCATTCGGATAACGGTACATTATAATAATACGGAATAATTTTTATTATTTAATTCAATACGATATTTATTTGATTTAAATCCATGTACTTATGAATACCGGGCCCCACCACGAGAACACTCGTGTGGTGGCTCAGGAATTCCAGGTGAAATTATTTCTTACACATACATTTGATTTACGGTGATTTTAATTCAAAAATTAGTTTTCATCGTATATGATTCTATATAGAATTATATCGATAAGAAGAAAAATTGTTAATATAACTTATAGTTTAGGATTACAATTTGATTATACAATATATATACTGTGAATTCGACGGGAGGGATTCTAATAACCATTGCAATATCATTTTTTTTTTTTTTTGTTTCCATGAGTTAATCGAGAGATTTATTATACAAAGATATAGTCCATGTTGGTCCCGATTATTTCCAAATGTCTACCATATGAGGTCTTTTTTAAAATCATTTCATAATAAAAATGCCGTTTGCGTCGATAATATCTTGTATTTATTTCGCGTATTATCGCGAGTAATAAGCTGTGGATGTGTATTAGGGTCGTTCTTGAATTCTTATGTTGACGGGCAAAAGTCAGATTCAAAAATAAAAAATAAAAAATTTGCAACATTTTATAACTGCTACGAAGCTCCTAACTCAATTCTTTTATCTCGCTGTATTCGCGTGAAATGTAACCCGTCAAACGCATTTGAATTATTAATTTTTATTTTTGAATAACAAATTTAACAGGTATAATTTCAGCGGGGAAAATATGAAATAGTTAAAAAGTTGATGGTTTGTGGTCCACTTTTATGTGAAAAATTTGTTTGTATAATTTTTGTTATTTTTCACTCGACATGAATAGTCATGGGACTATACGATAATTGTTTATTTGATGCGCAGAGCGACATTATGACGTTATATGACAAATTTATATAAAAAAAATAAATGAATTTTTAATTAAATGTTTTAATAAAACTCTTATTTCTCGAATCTGTTTCCCGATTTTCTAGAGCGGTGGTTCGCAAACCGTGCACCGCGGTGCTTCTAGGGCATTCCAGGGGCACTGCAGCCCATACGAAAAATTAAATTTATATTCATTGTATTCTAAACCGTCCTAATTTAAGCGAAGAGTGTATTGGTTTTACTACGATGTGTGCCTTTTTTATTTTTTATTCTTTTCTATCCATGATTAACTTTTCGACCAGAAATCTTTCGTCAATCATCAACATCATCAGAGGTAGTTTCTGGCATACGTTTTATCCATTTGATGTGTACGAGGTCAATTTTTGATTTCATCTTTCCATTAAAATGGAGAAAATCCGAAACAAACAGAGAACGGTTTCTATTAATTTTCGTTTTAATTCAGTAATGAATAATCAAATGAAACGTTCACCTAATACTTATATTAGCACTTTCTAGACGTGGTGCAATTTTCAATATATTCCGTATGTTTTCGGGGTTTTTTTTTGTAGATATTTGACATTTTCTAGTTTATTGTGGTTTGATGTGAATAAAAATTATTTTGGCCTCATAAAAATGCACAACAGTTTGACCCAAGGTTTGTCGTAAGTTGTACCGAATGGTACCAAAAAAAAAAAAAAAAAAAATGTTAAGCGTTTAAAGATCAAAGTTCTTCGGGATTTTCACAGTCGGGCACGGCGGCCACCGTCTAAGAAGATCGGGACTTGCCACCACTTACCCGAGAGAATCGACGAAACAACGAGAATTTTCACTCGTATACAATAATATATATATATATATACATATATTATACGTCCCCGTGTAATATTATGTCACGGGACGCCCGGCCGCCCCGATTATGTTCCCGGGGATTTAATGGTCGCGCGTGTCCCGTACGGATCGCCGTTTCGAAACCGGGACCCGGCGGTCCGCGCGACGCGAATAATACAGGACCCGGGGACGGGTCCCCGTTACATTGTTTCGCCGCAAACACCGCCGATTAAACGGACGAATGGATAATGGATATTACGCGGCGGCGGCGGTGTATGGCTCTCGAACGACGCCAATCGATAAACGAACGGTACCCATACGTACCGGGCAGGGCACACCGCCAACCGGCTTTCGAGTGTTTCCCGACAATTAAGACGGCCGCAGCGGCGGCCACCGGCCCGGCCGTCCTTGTCGCCGTCTTCGCCTCGACGGCCGTTACGCGTAACCGACACCGTTTTTATTTTGTACAATGCGATTTAGCTAGCGCGCGACGCGTCGTGCGTATGACCGTATACGCTTCATAAAGGTAGTTTTCGATTTAAACAGAAAAAAAAAAAAAAAAAATAAAAAATACGAAATAAAAAATAATTTAACGCGTTCATTTCTCATCGCAGCAAACGTCATCGCATTCGGCTTTTGTACCGGCGGAATAAGAAAAAAAAAAATTATATTAATATTAATAACTCGACCGAGCCCGCCGTACACAATATACCTACAAATACAATGAGCTAGACAAGAACAATGTTTGTGCATTTTTTTTAAAATTTTTTTTTTAAATTATAGTGGGCTTCCTCACGCACACACTTGGTTTCCGAATGCAGGGGAGCCGATCACTTGGTTGGAGAAATTTGTCCTACTACTATTTTGGATTCCCGGGTCATTGGACGTCGGCGGACGTTGTGTTCGTTTAATCGGTTTTTTTTTTTTTTTGTCGAAGTCTACAACGGTTTATCGTTCGTCCCGTCCGGATAAATACAATTAAATCGTTTTACATTATTTTCGCCATCGGACGTATTTGTTTCAAGTACCGACGTGAATTTCCAAGGCATTTTTTTTTTTACCAGTGTCCCGTAATATATATATATATATATATATATATTTGATAATACACATAATATCGTATGCATTATACAACATTTGCATAATATCACCGAAATAATAGTAATAAAACTTCACGAAACCTCGCACGCCGAGCCGCAGACACCGCGGAGAGTGTCACGTTTAGTTTTCAACATAAATTTCCGAATCAAAAACTATAACATAATATATTCAAATATATATATATATATAAAAAACCGACTTTTACGTTATTGTGTGTACGCGCCAGTATTATTATTGTCTTTGTATAATATAATGGGAACACAAGACCGCAAACAAATGGATAACGTTCGCAAAAATGTTCAGCCATTTGTTATTTTAGTTTTTTTTGTTTTTTTTTTTTATTATTATTCTTTTTTATGACCCCGTTCGTTATGCGGCGCTCGAAATCAACGCACGAACTGTAGAACGTACGATATTATAAAATAAATGCACTCGGATATTTTAATTTTTATCGCCGCGTTAACTATTGACGTTATAGTGTTATTTATGCGTACGCGTTTTTTGTAATGCAGACGTCCAATAATAATGCAATTATCAATTACAATTTTACCGTATTTTTTTAGACGGGAAAAAATTTAGAAAATCCCGAAATAGGGGGGGGGGCGGTAAACGGGATAGGTTAGGTCCGTTGGATATAGGGTAAAATTCAAGGTGTTAGGTGTTCCGATTGCAACGATAGGAATAAAATAAAATGCAGCCGAAATGCGATGCCCGACGGAGGTCGGTAAACCGGGGTATGGTTATTAGTAGTGTTTTTTCCATCCATCTCCCCCCCCCGGATAATATCGCCGAGTAATCAACAAATAACAAAACCGATTATGTCGCCGTCGAAAACAAAAGAAAATAAGAATGAAGAAAAAAAAAAAAAAAAAACGGGAAAAAACGTTACTCATATTCGCCCACGTTATCGGCTGTTAAAATATGTTAATAGTATTTCGTAGGTATAATAATAGTTTTAATAATAATACGAATCTAATAAATATTTATAGAAACGTTTTTTTTTTAATTACACAACGAACGCCGACATATTGTATAACGCACGTATAGCCATTAATCATTTTATTAGAGGCGACTTAAATTGTACACACTAATTATGAGAAATTATGCGGTTTAACTACTCGTATATATATATATATTTATATATTGTACAATTATTATAAATCCTAGTCATAAAACATTAAAAAAAAAAAAAAAAATAATAATAATAATAAAAAAGAAAAAAAAAATTATAATAATATTATGATGGTCGGAAAGTTAGAATTAATTTACTACGGTAATCAATACAACTAAATATACTAAAAAGTAGGTTAAAATCAATGTATTAGAAGCGGTAGAAAGAGTGAATTTATTATGGTTTTTCAATGAAATTTCGTCGGAATTTCTACTTAAAAACATACGTATTGATAAAAAAAAAAAAAAAAAAAACCTGACATTACGCACATTACTCTATTTCGGACCAAAACCCCTCGATTGCGTTTAATGTCATTTGTGCGGGTTCTCCGTCCGTCGTCTGGCCATAGAATCGGTCTTGGAAAAATAATAAAAAACCGCATTTACCAAGTACATGGACAGAAACAAAACTACACATGCAGTGCTTTACATATTCCTTTATTAAAAAAAAAAAGAAAACACCATATTCTCTTTTCGAATAAAATTGGGTCGCGTGAAGATTGGTACATATGAGTTTGAATATAAATGAAGTTAATTCGATTCGATTGGGTCGGATTGTTTTCGAACTGTGACCGTTATAGTGGGATTTGTTTTACTAAAAAAAAAAATAAAAAAAAAAATGATTAAAGTCGAATTCGTGCTTTTTCACTGGCATATTACGCAGTAATGCGAAAACAATACAAGCACATTTAATTGCGTGGCGATTCACCGAAGGAAAGAAGTATTTAAACACGTGCGTTCAATTGTTATACGTAGCCCTCTCGAGAGTCCATTCATTGGATACGAATTCATCTTGGAAATCTAATTGAAAACAGTCTAGTTAAATGGTAAACATTTCGTGGATTTTTTTTTTTTTTTTTTTTTTATCGAATTAATTTTGATTTAATACAATAACGGGATTATAAAATTGTACGTATTATTGACGATCGTGGTGGTGCGCGGAATGCCAGCGTGACGGATTTGCTGTAACTGATTCAAATGTAGCCAAAACATTTGGAAAATTTGACCACGTAAAAACACAATTCCCAGTATTCTATATAAACGTCAAAGTCTCGACAATTATTTCTTATTGAATTATGAAAAAAAAAAAAAAAAATCGATTTTAACAAAATCCCCGGCGTTGCGTATATGATTCGGTTTTCCGACGTTTTTTTTCTTTTGATTTTCCCTCATTATTTGGAAAAGTTCTAGGAATAAACGCACCAAGTATATTTCTGAAAATCTACAAGACACCCGTAGAATTGATTACAGTTTTGTTCGGAGCAAACAGTAACGGTGATATCGTATAAACCAGTGGTTTCCAAACTATTCTTCCTTGTCGCCCCATCGAAGACAATATACATAACGTATTTGTAGTAGCGAATTAATTTTTTGTTAATGTATATATATATATAAAAAATAATACGATGATTAGCGCCTGTGTTTTGCTGGTAATTTTTTTTGATATATCGCGAGGAGCATTATACACACGTCCACACGACTGGCCATTTGTAACCGTTGTCTTTTATTCGTGAGTATATTTTTTTTTACTGCACAATGCCAGCGCTGAGCTAAGTTTGATGACGGATATATAACCAGAAATGTTCTTAAAACAGCCCACAATCCAGGACAAAATAACGACCCGGTGCTTTTGCAGCCAGAACAGTTGTTCTTTCCTTGTATTTAAAATTTAATTTCTCGTTTTTGGCGACTTCCATCGCATCTCATTTATAATTCTGGAGAATCTCCCGTTTCTGTATTTCTATTTGCAAATGCATCTGAAACCCGGTCGGGCACGTACGTTTTTAAGAATATATTTGAATAGTTTGTCGGAATTATACGAATAGAAAAAAAAGAAAAGAAAATGACAATATCCACAGTTCGTTACCTAAAAATTCCCCCGTCCAACTTTTAATTGCCGCCGCACTACTCCGGATGGAACTGACGCCCTCGGGGGAAATACCTCAAGGGTGTGAACGGCTAGAGAATTACAATTTTAATAACATAAAATCAATACTTTCTTCGCCACTGTCGGAATTTTACTTTCGCATTACCCATTACACCAGTGTCCAATACCGAGCTGCGGTGTATAATTATTAGGGCTAGGATTCTAAAGCAAAAGAAGTTTAAAATTGCATGGAATGTATAAAAAGAAACATATTTATAAAAAAAAAAAAAAAAAAAACAAAAAATTTACTTTAATTATAAAATTAAATAATACAATTCGGTAAATATTCGTTTAAATTGAACAAAATAATCAACGGTCATATATTTAGTGAGATTGTCTTTTGAAAAACTTAATCTATTACCGGATAAAATATTATTATGCATGGTAAACGAACGTTTTACATCTACGGAAGTGATTGGCGAGGTGTTTTATACATGCTGTTTCGTTAAATCGATCCCGTGAATATTAATATCCAATAAAGCAAACACCACGGTAAACGCTGTTGATACCTTGTAATTAATTCCGTAATTTTTAAATTGTCGTTAATTTAAATAAATATATATATATATATATATATATATTTCGTTTTTAAATTATAGCATAATAACCTTAACAAAACGCCAAAACCCGAATAAATGACAAAAGCAATAAAAATGCGTTTACATTTGGCAAAATAGACACGAAACGAATTTATATAAACAAATTACATTTTCGTCTCGTATAGGAAAAAAGAAAAAAAAAAAAAAAAAAAAATGAAGCACATATTTGAAAATCCGAGTTCTAACATTGCTACGACGTTTCCGTCGTTTGCGTTCCAGAGGGAATCGAATTAAATAAACCCTATGTAAAAATAAAGGTCGCGTCCCAATCCTAGCTCTAGCTAAAATCAATAAAAAACTATTAGTGTTGCAATATAATATTTACTCACGAGAAACGAACGAGACGTAGACAGGCACACGGGATCGTCCATTCCAAAGTCTTGGCACGAATATTGCAATCGACCGTACACTTGGATTGTCGAATCGCCGGTCTTTCCCATTTCCAGAAAATCGTGTCGGTTCACGCCGTCGGATGAGTACTCCACCTGGAACGGTTAAAACGCGAAAAGGCCATAGAGTTATTAAATAATAATAATAGTAAAAAAAAAAAAAAAATGATAACGGCCCGAAAATTATTGACGAACGTTGCCACCGAAAATACCCTAAATAAATAATAATAAATAAAAAATAAAAAAACCTCATGCGGTTTCTTGCGTGCGACTCCGGGCCACCGCCGTACCGGTAGTTTCGCGAGATCGCGTCGGAACGTATATCGACAGTTATTTTTTTAATATCGCGTCGATCACGGGGTATTGGCCGTCGTATTAACAGATTCGAAAGCCAAAAAAAATGTGTACCCGGAATTATTTATACGGAATATATTTTCATAAAACGTCATTGGACTGGCGACAAATCCATTCGACATCGGTATTCGTCTTTTTCGACCAACGACCGAATATCGTGCGGAATTACGAGCGGCAGCTTTAAAAAAAAAAAAAAAAAAAAGGCCAATTGCGTACACAATAAAAAAATAAAATAAATTCGGCCCGACCGTGCGGTTGATCCGTAAGTATTCTAAAAAAAAAAAAAAATATTCAATTTATCACGATTATTCGTCCGTGTGCGTTGATGTAATTGAAAAATCAAATGTGTTACTCATTTGTGTAGGTTTTTAACTTAAATGCATTCCATTAGGCGTATTACACGCGCAATAACTGCGCACGTTACACAGCGTTCAGGCACATTTTATTGCATAATAAATCTGGTTTTTTTTTTTTTTTTTTTTAATTATCATTAACGTTATAATTAACCATATTAAATTTCTCATACCAACCCAATGCAATTTACAGTATACTTTATGTTTTTAATAGCAAATCAAATCGTATACTACTACTACGTGACAATCAATAATACAAAATAAATACGTAAAACTAAATTAATTTTATTGATAGAAAAATTGTTTTTGAACATCTAATTTTACAGCTAGACAGCTGTATTATTTGTTATGGTTTTATCAAAAAAAAAAAAAACAAAAAATCTACTAAAATAGTAGACTATAGTCTACATCAGTGGTCTTCAACCTTTTTGGACTCGCGACCCACTTTTTTAGACCTACATTTTTCGCGACCCACGTGAGTTTTGTAAAAAAGCTAAAATTGTTTAATGTTTTGCAGTACTATTATTAAAACTTAATCGGAAATGTATAAAATTCATATGAAAATATAAAATATAATGAAACATGATACAAAAATTTTAATGTGAACTTTGTCCTTGAGTGTTTTCACATAATAAATTCCACCTTGGCTCGATTTGACTAAGCGCGATCCGTAAATCACCTTCAGTTTCAAGTCTATTTCTTTTTGACGTTTTCAAATTTGCCACAGTAGAAAACGCCTTTTCGCATAAATAAGTCGTTGGAAATATTAATAAAATTGAGATGGCTTTGGTTGCTAATTCTGCGTGATTTCCCGTCCATAAGTGTGCCCAAAATATTTCTAATGAAGTTTCACAAAACATTTGTTTCAATTTGTTATCGCACGAAAGCTCAATTAATTGATTTTCAATGTCAGTAGACATATTTACTGTCATTACGTCTACTGCGAATGGTTGTTCAATCCACTCATAATTTACTCGAATATCCTCAGGAAATTATTGGTTAAATAATTTTTCTAAGTTTGTCAAATGTTCGTTTACTAATTCAGAAATGTCTTCAAACTTGATTGAAAAATATTCTTCTAAAAACTTCTTCTAAATTTTATAAATTTAATTTTTATTTTAATAAGAAGACTTATCGCGACCCAATTTTAAAACTTACACGACCCAAATATGGGTCGCGATCCATCGGTTGAAGACCACTGATCTACATTACTCGGACACAAATGTATCAATTTTGCCTATTTAATACGCCGTTCTTACGTTTATTTCCTTTATTGCATAATAAATCTGGTCTTTTTTTTTTTTTTATTATCATTAACGTTATAATTAAACATATTAAATTTCTCATACCAACCCAATGCAATTTACAGTATACTTTATTTTTTTAATAGCAAACCAAATCGTGTACTACTACGTGACAATCAATAATACAAAATAAATACGTAAAACTAAATTAATTTTATTGATAGAAAAATTGTTTTTGAGCATCTAATTTTACAGCTAGATAGCTGTATTATTTGTTATGGTTTCATCAAAAAAAAAAAAAAAAACAAACAAAATAAACAAAAAATCTATTAAAATAGTAGACTATTGTCTACATTACTCGGACACTCGTGTATCAATTTTGCCTGTTTATTTCGTTTATTGCTTAATAAATCTGATTTTTTTCTTTTTCAATTATCATTAACGTTATAATTAAACCTATTAAATTTCTCATACCAACCTAATGCGATTTACAGTATATTTTATTTTTAATAGCAAATCAAATCGTGTACTACTACGTGACAATCAATAATACAAAATAAATACGTAAAACTAAATTAATTTTATTGATAGAAAAATTGTTTTTGAGCATATAATTTTACAGCTAGACAGCTGTATTATTTGTTATGGTTTTAACAAAAAAAAAATCTATTAAAATAGTAGACTAAATATCATTACTCGGACACGAGTGTATCAATTTTGCCTGTTTAATGCGCCGTTCTTACGTTTTTACCGATATTCGGTTCGGCAGGTGTTAGGGAGCATCGTAATGCACATTATTAGATGGACTTTTTTACGTATGACCTTTCGGCAGGCGCATGCGCAGTCCAACTATTTTTTTTTTTTTTAAACGCCAACGTCAATTTTTTTCTACAGTTTCGCGTAGAATAATTTTTTCTAGACAATTTTCGTAAAAAAAAAAAAATTTTTTTTGGTTTTTTTTTTTATTCTAAAACCGGCCAAGTTACGGGATAACGAAATCAATTATTTACGAACAATCTGTTTTTAACGGAATTTTAACAATAATCATTTTATAATCGAGCTATCGACGATATTATTGATTTTCTATTCGTACCCAGATAAGACTAATAAATGCGTATTATCAATATCCTATCGTAACGTACTCTTTTTTTTTTCTTTTTATTTACACTAGTGATATAAAATAAAAAACAATTGAAGGGCAATGTAAATTATACAAATGAACACACATCGAATTTTTTTGATTAGATTTTATTTCATATACATTTCTTAAAATTTAAGACTTTTAAATAAGTAATATTCAATAAATTGAACATTGTGTTCACATTTTGATTTTACAAAAAAAATTCCAAACGTCTCAACAATTACCGTAATGATTATCGTTAAATACAGATTATTCGTAATTGTTTAAATTTCAACTTCCCGTGACTTTTCCAACAATGCGTTTAAAAAAAAAAAAAAAACTTTTTATACAAAAGTTGTCAGGGAAGAAAAAATCAACCTAACAATGCCATTTAAAAAGAAGTGAGCTGTATTGCTCATGCGCTTACTGAATGGGTCAAACGTTCATAATCCATCAAAAAATGTGCATTTCGGTGCTCACTTACACCTACTGACAATTCCGTTTCAATCGTATGGTTGTCCAGCGAAAATACTAAGTGGTGCATACGTATGCCGAGCAAACGGTTTATTAATTACTGATTACTATTTAATGAATTGAAATAAATTAAACATTTTTACAGAACGGATTTATTTATTTCCCCTTTTAATTTCAATCTTACAACTAGAAATTACCAACTGGTATTATTGAAACCATACGGTTTTATATATCAAAACTATTAAAAAGTCGACATCAATACTCGACACGAATGTATCGATTTCGCCTGTTTAATGCGCCGTTTCTATTTGTATTATTTATTTCGTCGAAGAATTTCTTTTTATTTATACTATTATGATTTTTTGTTTATTGATTATGGCAAAATATGTTGATACACTAGCGAATACCAACATACAGGCATATTGAATATAAAAAAAATATTTGTTTTGTAAGTTTTCTCTGTGGTCATATAGAATTGACGTATATTATAATTGATACCTATCCAGGTTTTTGTGTATTTGTGTATTATTATTTTTCGTTTAAATGTAAATATTGAAATAATAAAAAGAAACTACACGAGACGGACTAAATAATCGAGACTCTTAAAACACACGTTATTATTCCGTTTGAAATCGAATTTTTTTTTTTTTTTAAATTTTATAAATCGATTTAGGTTTATGATTACTATCTGTAATACGTTTAGTTACGGGCAATACGCAATAATAATAAATAAATAAGTACCGCGGTGTTATTTCAAAAAAAGTTACGTTATAATACTAATAATTGTTTTATTTAATAAATAAATACGACGAGTCGGTAAACGAGATTAAAATCTAATCTATTCAGCATATTCAATTATATTGCGTATATATTTTATAATATACAATCAACTGGCGATATAATAAAAATGTCGATAAAACGAACGAAACTGCTGTCGTTCACTTGAAAATCTCGCAAAATAACGAAAAACTAAATGTCTTTCGGTGCCGGCGATATAACGAAGTTTTTTCGGTCGATGCTCTCGCGACGTAACGAATTTTACAATTCCGTTGCTTTTATTTAGCGATTCTCTAAGATGCGTATCCTCGCCGTTACGCATTTTTTGTATTTGTTTATTTAAACAAGGTACGCGTCCACTAATGATTTTACGAAAAACATAGCGAGAAATAGTTTGCTATTGCGAAGTTTTCCTCGAATAATTTATAGCTATTAAAATAAGATCCATGTCGATTACTAATGTAATGACACTACTCATGCATAGGCGTCGTGCACAGGGGGGCTGCGCGGCCGGGCCCCCAACGAGATTATCAAGACGGGACTTGGAGAATCCCCGTGGTTCTGATTTAAAAAAAAAAAAAAAAAAAAAAAAATGTGCGTTCACATCTGCCACGCGCTGCACACAGAATATTAGCTTTGTTTCCGACATCACAGTGATTGTTCACCGGACAATTTAAAGAAAACAAAAACCGGAGAATACAATAATATGGCAAGAGTCAGTGACTACTGTACAAGTACAACCAGGCCCGAATATAACGGCGGCAAACAGCGATACTATTGTTTTATTATGCTCATCACATTTCGCCGTTTAAATTAAATTTTAATTTCAACCGTACAAGAATATCGTCAACAGTGAGCCCCCGGTGGTATTTTAAAAATCTGGCGCCTATCTATGTACCCACGCATTTTGTACGTACGTAATATGCCTTGTACCGTACGATGTGGATATTTATATGGGTGTAAATATTATGAAATGAATATGAATATTTTGTTCTAAAAACAATTTTTGTTGATTTAGATTTTGAATACTCTTTTAAATCTCGGTTTAAGGAATTCTGTTGGTTTACGCTCATGATATAATGAATTCCGATGTACCGAACATTTTTGTCGGTCTCTTGAAATTCGTTTTACCGCGAGTTGACTGTATATATATTTATAAAAACTGAATACCACTCGCTTTTTGACCGACTAACTAACTCATCAATGTTTCTAAAAAAAAAAAATAAAAAATAAAAAACGCCCGAGTCCATAAACCTGACATTATTTTTGCGCAGTGATTCCTTATGTAATGCAAACGTGTAACAAGATGGAAGTTTAGAAAATTCGGTCCGTGAATTAGGTCATATATTAATCGGGTCGTTAAAATACGAACATTTTTTTAGTTTTAGTTTACGCGCATTTAATTTGTTACAGACAACGGCCGTGTCGGACGGCCAGTATAAATAAAAGGCATACAATAATTATTCTTTTTAAACGATTTTTAATGTAGGTTAACATTGTAGGCAAGAGTGTAGTATAATTTAATGAAATAATTTCGAATTGACGTTTTTAAAATAGTTTGTTTTCATAAAAAAAAAAAAACGTATATAATCTTTTTTAAATTTAAATTTAAATGCATTTGACTGTTTTAGCGCAATAATTCCAATATAAAGTAATACAAATCTCGAAACAAATACATTTATACCGTATTCTCTATGATGTATTTTAGAAATTGAAATATTTCTAATAAAAATAACCTATAAATTTTTTAACGACATAAAATAAATGAAAAAGACATTTTAATGGATATTTTTATAATAAATGAAAATGACCAAAGTCAACTGCTTGTTGAAACTTTAAAAACAATTAGAAATTAAAATTATTACCTAAATATAAATTTAGAATTTTTAAATTTTTTACAATATCGGTGTATTTTTGGTTATTTAATAGATTTGATGGATTTTAAAATGTTTTGGGGCGTTGTCTTGACGCTAGCGAAATATATAAAAAAAAAAAACGTTTTTACATTGACCTGAAAATTAATAAGATTGGTATTATATTAATATTTTGTATTACTTTTCTGATGCATCCGATGAAATTCGAGCTGGCTTTGGTACCCGGCAAGGCGACGGTGTTCTCGCTACCGGCCAGGAAGAAATATCCGAGAGACAACGACGTAAACGGGCCGGCCGTGCTCCCTTGTTCGCCGTACACTTCGTCCACCGTGACGGCTAGCTGTAATAAATAAAACGACGTGAATAACAATATAAAATGCACGTGTACGCCGGCCAGGAGAAAGCGGAAAAAATTCGCGTTTTTTTTTTCTTCTTTTTCTCTCTCCTATAGCATAGCCCGGAGAACAAATATTTACACTTATTGTCGCGGTACCGCGCGGATCGTATTGTGTAATTATAAACGGACACGTCTGCGTTTTACGCGGCGTCCATGGGTCGCGCCTCGTACGGGGGAGTTGCGGCATTTTATTTGTGGCGTCATATTATCTGTAACGTGTGTTTTTTGTCGGGAAAACGCGCAGTAAATCGCAAAATATATCTATTCACTTCGATTTATCGCCCCCCGGGGCACGCACGGTGGTCGGGGTAACCCAACGAAAGACGAACACCGAAATGGAAACCCGAAGGTGAAATACCGCGCTGGGCGGACCGAACGAAAGACCCGTCCGGGCCGTCGAATAAACCCGAAGGAGAAACGCCAGTAAATTACGTAAACTCCGGAGTATTAAGCCGGCGGAACCGGCAAACAATTAATACGGACGGCGGGGGCTTTGTGAAATGGCGATGGACCCGAACGGCCTGCGATGCTAAAGATCGATAAATAGCTTATTTCGGTTTACCCGAAACGGATTTTCAGACGTGGTCGTCACAATACCAATCACCCTGTAGATGAATAATTGTCCGTAAATAGTAATGTTTAATCGAAAGACACACGTGTAATTTTAGATAGAAATCACCGTCGTCGATTATTGTATTTCTCGATAGACGTATCATTGAAATTCGGTAAAAAAAAACTTGTATTTTTTTCCCCCCCCAAACTATTCTATACCCGTATAAGATTCGCCGGTGTCAAAACAGAGATTGTTTCTTTTCAGGTCTACAACACGGTAATTTAATGGCGAATCGTAAACGCGCCGGATTAGAAACGTATCGGTTGACTTTTGGATATTCGCCCGGCTCGCCCAGTCCAAACCTTTTTGAATTGAATTTATTTGTTCCGCCGCGTTGATGTGTACACCGTACTGCACGTGCGGTCTACACGATTTTTTTTTTTTTATTTTTTTTTACCATTTTACGGACAGACAAACGTGATGAAACGACGGAAACAAACGAGAGTAAATGTTCCTTATATATTAATTTGTATCGCGTCGCCTTCGGGGCGATTCTCGCTCGGCACCTACGTAATAAACCCGGGCGTCGCCCGTGTCCTGCCAGACAAACAATCGTCGTCCAACGTTTTTATAGGTACGAAAACGATAAAAAAAAAAATTCTATATACTATATTTCGCTATTTCGCAGCGGACGAACCGCGTACACGGCGTTTTATCGTAGAGAAAAAAATTATTAAGAACGGTATTGTTGTATAATTTAAAAAAAAAAAAAATCGTACCGATCATTATTGAATATCGCTTTTGAATGCATCGGATGTGTGTGCCGACAGCGATTAAAACGATTATTAAATGTTCGCGGCGTTCGTTTAAAGGCGCCTACGCAAATTGCGATACAGAATCAATTATTTTATAAAATCGCAGTGTGTTACATACCGTCGTCTAAGGGCGGTCGGAAAATATAATCGAACCGCCGGTGCAATTAAAAACTATTGCGAAAGTTGTCGGACAAAAATTTTAACGACGCAGTATAGCGGTGGATAAATCTATTCAGATGGTACACGTCTTCCCGGGTTGTATAGTAAAACGCAAACATTATTCGGAATATTATTGAAAAAAAAAAAAAAAAACCGTTTCTCGCTCGCGAGACCATACACTCGGTGTACACCGGTCTTAGTTATCGGCCGAGTTTTATCCCCCGATTGCGCCTAATCCAGAAATCACAAATATACGCGTGTACGACATAGCCCTGGTCTGTTGTCAGTTCTCTTTTTTTTCTTTTTTAACTTGAATGTTATGTTTTTTTTTTGTAATTACCATCGAAAATCTCGAAATCATTGTTCGAACGGCGTATCAGCGAGAGAAAAACCGTACATTATTTTCATGTACGGCACATTATATACGTGTTTATCTATTCTAAAAATTTGACCATTTTTCACTAGTCGAAATAGGCGTTCGGGAACCAACCTTAGTAAAACGATAACTTTTGATTATTTTTTTTTTTTACAAATATTATTTTATGTATAGGGAATATCGTAAAAAAAAATAAAAAATGTTGTTGTGTACTTAACATGCCGATGTAAACAACACGCGCCGTCATATTGTAACCACCACACGCACGAAAATCCTTTTAGATAATATTCATTTTTATACATTTTTTTTTTTTTAAATGAATACATTCATTTGGTCGGTCATCGTAGTGTAAATATTGACACCGTGATTTATATTTGTTTACGATAAACGGAACGTTTTTGACTTTTAAATCAAATTTTATTAATTTACAAACGCACGCAAAACGCGGACGAAAAAAATCAAAATCAAAAAAAAAAAAAAAAATGCTAATTAAACTAGACGGCGGGTTTGAATTTTAATGCGTCCGCGACAACCGCAACGCAAACACTATACTATAATCAGAGTAAATTATTATTATTATTATTAAGATGCGGTTTTGGAATCTAAGTAAATTTAATATTATTATCGAATAAAATGCCCTTTTCGTTAAGTCCATTATAATTGGACGTGTTTATGGGCTAACGTCAAAAGCAGCAACTTTATCGAAGAGACGAAAAAAAAAAACCACCTTGGCGCCCACTTACTGTGACCCTACTCGACTTGACATCATATGCTAATTTATCGACGTCAACAAAAACTCAAATTCAAACAAGACCGAATGCATTTCATAATACTCCGTCGACACGTTCAGATTGCGGTGCCGTTCGACGATAATTTAAAAAAAAAAAAAAAACCATGTACACATTAATGACGTTTTAACCGAATATTGCCGAAATCGTCATGAGCTTTTTTTTTCTCTCTCGAAAATATCCCTTTAACCGTTTCAACTCGACGGCCGTAGTCATACATTTAGAACGCTGATGTTTATAAACAAATTAATTTAATAGATTTAATAAGTATCCCGGATGTTTAACAGAATTGTTCTGTGCGCTTGTTCTGAAACAGTATTTAAGAAAAAACTATAATTGGGAAAACAAAGAAAAACAAAAAAAACTAGACATAATATAGTTCAAAAGTTTTTTTTATATGTATGGGATTTCAAAAAACCTCGTCCGAAATCGACGACAACAGACGACGAGTCGAGACGCCCAATTACCAACGAACAGGCCCTGACGATTGTATTTAAATCGAAAAAAAAACCAAAAGAAAAATATTTGTTCTTTATAACATTTTGGCTGTTGATTTTTTTTTTTTTTTTTTTTTTATTGAAATTCCGTCCTAAATGATGAAAATTTGTACGAATGAGACAACTTAAACCATCCAAACCATACCTAAGCTACATTCGAGATGAATATGAGAAACTAAAAGTACTCGAAGAAATAATTAAAATATCAAAGAATGATTTGACTTGTATTACAACCGACATCATAACTATGTTAAGTAAACGGTTTTTTTTTTTTAAAAATCGTCTCCAATTGTATATAAATTAAAAATTATTTCTCACCATTTAATGACCGCCTAAATAATGATACTTTTCACTTATCCACTGTCTGATAGAAACCACAGAATGCACTTTAAATTTTTCCTCGCCCCATTTAAAATCGAACTTATTATTTTGTCAGTTTTGCAAAATAAAACGAGTATACGGAATCTCAATCTCGAAACTACATTTTATATATAAATATTTATTTGTTTTGCCGATAGACAATTGGGTTCAAAAAAAACGTATGTGTTCAATGAATTATTTTTCCATTTATATCAAACAGTATATTATCCTTTAATGCGCAGCAATCGAAAACAGGGATATCTCATTAAATTACAACCGAGAGACAAAGGTAAGTAAGAATTAATGCCTCGGGGCTGTACAATGTACAACGAGTACAAACACTGCAATTTGTCTATTTTTCCACCGCGTTTCAAATTTATCTCGGCACTAGTAAATGAGAGAAAATTCTTTTCTCCTACGAGTCTGTATTCGTGTTATATCGTTTACAATATTGTACATCGGCTACAAACCATCCGCGAAATAATAATAAATTAACGTAACACTATTCATTTGTGTGGGCCATATACAAATTATGCGCGAACATACCGTTGAAATAATTGTAATTAGATTACGGTAGAACGTCAAAATTCATTTTAGTTTCTGGGCGTAGTGAGAAATGAATGAAAAAAAAAAAAAAAAATTAGGTTAAAATATTTTTTCCCCATATATGATTAGAATAGTTAGCGATGTGTGTATTTTTTTTTTTTTTTATTCGTTTTGTATCTGTAATCGACATTTCTATCACAAATATTGTCACGATCATCGATTTGACGAGGGATTTTTTAGTAACAAATCTGTTCAAGTCCAAGTGTATTGTACAGGTCAGTTCATTTTTTATATTTTTTTTGATTTTCTTTGTACTTTTCTGTATAACCGAGGAAGACCGTTTTTGTTAATCTTAATTTATATATATTTGTTGTAAATCAGTAATAATAATTTCGTACAAACGTAAGATTTTTACCGAATAATAACATTATCAGTGTTTTCTATGGATGCGGTGCAATTTTCAAAATACTTAAGTGTTGCTTAGTTATCAGTTTATAGTTATTTTTTTAAATTTTTTTTTGTGTAATGTGGATTAATATTTTGTAATTTTAATTTTCATCGACGTTTTGAGTTCAAATTTTAAATTATAAACACGAACAATTCCTGTCATTTGTTCCATATTAGTTTACAAATGTTTAAAATTTCCAATTTAAATTTATCAAAATATTTTTAACCAAACTCCGCTGGGAATCGGTTACGATCGTACGATTTATCGTCGTCGCGTTACATATAAATTAATTTGACTAGCCAATATATCCTAACTTTCTTATTTTCCTCCTACAACAATTGCCTGTCCCGTGGTGGGAGGCGTGTGTAGGCAATTTTTTTTTTTTTTTTTTTACACGATATCTATTATAGTTATCGTTGGTTTTTTTAGCAATTAAAAAACGACTATACGTTAACATATTTTATGTAAATAAACGTGTACGTACCTTGCAAAAACTCGTGACAGCGGATATCTAAAACAAAAAAAATAAACTCATTTATAATATTTGTATAATATTACAAATTGAAGTAGACATGAAAATACAGTATTCGAAATACTATTGTATAAGGGTTTTAGTTTTGTTTTTATAATTAATAAATTAAAAATATAAAAAAAAAAAAAAATACATTATTTGATTGCATGACGAGCATTGTGTATTATCATATATTTTCAATTTTACAAATTTCAAAAAGTTATGAATTTTCAATTTGGTACGTTTTTGAATAAAGCCAGTGTACAAAGTATAATTGAAAAATCGTTTTGATAATTTTTCATCCCCAGTTTAATTGAAAATTAAATATTTAAACAAATCGAATATCAACTACACATATTTGTAACAACTATATGAATCGTTCGACCTACCAAGCAGAATGTCGGTTCGTAATGTAAATTGAATTAAAAAAAAATATCGTACAAATTCGGATTTGAATTACAGAGGTACGGGCTAGGTCGAAATGTTCTATCGCGTGTCAGATGCAACGTAATTCCTAATTTTTACTCGGGAACGTATACGTGACAATAACCTGTCCCACGGATATTAAACCGAAAGAAAATTTCATTTCGGTTTTCGCGAAAGCGATTAAAAAGGAAAAAAAAAAAAAATTAAATATACGGGTTTTACGTTTACTTGAGGGGGAAATTCGTGAAAAATATATGCCGTCAGCAACACGACCATAATTGGCGTGGTGACACAACAACAAAATTTCTGACAACTATTTTTTTCCACCTCAATAACCCGGGTTTTATTTCAACATTTACTATTCGAATATTGGCGTCTGTTTGTTTTTTAAATAAATATTCCACGGTTTTTCCTACGGTCTTCCCGTACGTATCGACGTGCCACATTGTCGGCGTACAATGTTATTCGCACCGTTTTGACGCAATAAACGCATAAAGTGCGGTGGTCGTCAGCGCGAATCAAAGCGACGGTTCCCCGCACACGTTCGTTTGTCGTCGAATTTCGCCGGGAACACCGTAGTAAAATTTATCTGTCGCAATCGTACGCGCGCCCGGTCGGCGGACCACGGGGATTAACTTTCAAAAATTACGCGCGGGGCCCGACGTGCGTCTGTTTTTTTTTTTTTACGTTATTAGTTCGGTTTTTATATATTCCGACCCGGGCGGCCGATTCGATATTGCAAATTTGACATAATGCAATGCGGACCGACGCGAACACTGGCTAGTGTGTTTGTGTGGGCATAATTATTATTGCTGCTACGGTATATCGTAAACGAGTATTTATACATACCGTATTACGTTTTTTTTTTTTTTTTTTAATATCGTAATAATGTGGTACACGACCGGACATAAAAATACCGGCCAACGTATTTTCCGTTTGTTGTAAAATAATATATTACGGGTATAATTACGTTAACCGTGTTTTATGGATATATACGATAATAAACAGTATGTGCCGTGTATGTTTTTACGAGTATATGAAATTATGTTTTTTTTTTTGCAGTTTACGATTAAAAGAAAAAAAAAAACATAATTATAATAATATGATTGCTGCGCTAATATGCGTCGATTTATTTATTTTTTAACGAAAATTCGATATTTCCACTAGTGTATCCGTTGGGCTGCAACAAAGCTGGATAGAAAATTCGATCGTTTTTTTGTTTGAAAAGTTACATGTATAATTATAATAATTTTAGACTTATACAATCGGTTGTGAATTTGTGAATTTGAACTTTCCAACGTGACGTTTTAGGTTTTGGAAACCTCAAATATTCCAATCTGGAATATTTTTCACTTTTCGGTAGAAAATATTAAAACATTAATTAAGTCATTATTTTCACCGAATAACGTCTAGATAAACCTTTAATTTTTATTTTTGTAAATTTAAAAAAAATCAACTTCCAATTAAATTCTATTGGTTTTTACTTTAACTACCACCACATAAACATTAATTGGTTAGAAGTTTTTAGTAACTGTGCAACATTATAACACTGATGCTCTTCCTATACATGTAAATACCGTAGAAATCAAACGAGCAAATAGAATTTAAACACAATTTAAATAAATAATGAAGAAACGTAATAACTATTTTATTATTTTAATATTTTGTTCATATAGGCACATTTATTTAATTGATCGATTTCCCTTTTGAACCAGAGAATTGTCGTCAACAATTTAAAATAAATATAAATAAATGAAACGAATACAAAATAGCTCAATAGGATTACACCGTTGTGGATCAATCGTTTTTCTAAACACGGTATTAAATAAATTGCACATTTATATTATTAAACGTCTTCAGAAATAAACACGTAATTTATTTTTCATCCAAACGAAAGTATAATTTAACATTTTACGTGAATTATAAATTTGTACATTATTGTTTTTTTTCTCTCTCTATAATCATCATTAAAATTTCACCGACATTTGTGTTTCGTGCGAAACTTTATAGCGTTCAACTGACAAATTTCACATGGATATTACGCACTAATTATACAGTCTGTTGAGTCCCGTTAGGGTAAAACTGCACACGGACAGAAAGTGAAATTAACTTAACAATTGAAACGGTACACTCGGTTTCCATAGTTGAGAATAATTTAAAGAATAAGATACAGACCGAAATTCCAATGTTATCCGCCCATTAAGAATTCAAAATTTTCTATCGTTGACGTGTTGTCGAACGCTCGAAATATTTGAAATTTCATATTATCGGGTGCCATATCAATATTACAGTATAAAAAAGGTAAGTTTGTTCCGACTTGGGAGTCTTAAAACATTTTTTTCTAACGAAACCACAATTGATCTTTTTTGCCAAATACATTCGGAATTTAAAGTATCAACAGATAAATTTATAGGACTTGATGTTTTAATTAAAAAAGTACGTTGATTTTTGCGAGTTCTCGCTAAAAAGTTTAATTTTAAAAGATGCCATTTTTTTTTCATCATGCACCTTTTTTAGAATAATTTAAATAATAAAAAAAAAAAAATGTATAAATAGTGATAATTTATGATTTCTTTTTATATGAAATTTCTTTTGTGTTAATAAAACCTCGGATACCGAAATCTCTAGATTAATTTGCTTTAATAAAATTTATAAATTGCGAACTATTCTTATCTAGTGAAAACTTGGAACCAGAATTTTCTTATACTTGTTTGTAGAACAATTATTTGATTATTTAAGTTTTTTGTTCCGAGAAGTTTATACGCATACCTGACCTACTTGTTCGGAAAACAAATTCAAACAATATTCGAATTTCTTCATCTATACGCAGTCGTATATTTAATAAATTGTCTGATGAAAAAAAAGAAAAAAAAAAAAAAGCCCTCTTAAACATTTTACGGGTCATATAATACTAATCCTATGCCCGCCGTTTGCCGGTTTATCGTTTACTGCTAGCAGCTGATGATAACCACTTACGAAATTAGAAAGTTTACCTACACTTTTGACGGATGAACAAACTCTACCTATACTGTTGTGTCCCTGTGTCTGGTGCACGCTGCGTGTAGGTAATTAATGTTTAAAAAGCATTACGGGTAATTAAAATACAGTGAAAACCCGCGCTTACCCCTTGTATTTTGCGCATAACTGCTATTTTATGCCATTGGTTGTCGTCGAATCGTATCCTGTTGGGCTTGATGAACATGTCCAACGTTCCCGTGCTCACTCGCATCGTTACCGATACGCCGCCGGTGACGATGCCCACGTTTAAATAATTGCCCGAACCGTCTCCTGTAAAATAAAATATATTAATACGCACATTTTCAATTGTATTCGTATCGTTCCGGGAATAGTTTTTTGTACTCGTGCCGCAGCGCTTCCACTAAAGCCGGCCTTGCCCAACGGCGGGGATCCTTATTCGAAATGGCCGGGAACCTAACCGGCAACCGACCGAGAGGTCGGCCCCGCCAGCGTTAGTTAGGGGCGCAAAAGAAGCGGACCGCGGAGTACACAACGCCATAGGCCAGTAACCGCGACAGACTTGAAGTCCGGTAGAAACAGAAAAAAATATCTGTCGTCGCAAAGACAATTACTACCGTGGTCTTTGTAAAACAGCTTAAGTCCAATAGCGTGGCGTGCCATTCGGTAAGACGCAATTCGATGTACGGTTAGAAAACCTATGACCGATTTGGGATTGTCGTCGTCCCAAATAACATTCTTTCGCCGAGATCTTATTAAATTTCTAACGAAAAAAAATGAATAAAAACAGTCAAAATAACGTATTCAATAACGGCGTGCGAAACTATTGGGAACCGTACGAGCTGATCGTTTTTCCGTAAGACCCGCAACACTGCAACGGGTAGACGAAGTTTTAGTTTGAAATTTTCAATTTCCATCGACCCGATAAAACCCCGTGGATCATCTCTTGTGTGGATCACGTTCGTTATGCCGTGGATATAGCGAACATCCGAGGGTATTTTTTTTTTCGTCAGTTAGTCGCTCGGTCGTGCGTAGGTTGGCTGATGGATTTTAGATTTCGTTCGGAGCCAATGCTTCAGCCGAGTATATTAGTTTTACAACGACGTGTGTACGCAGTATTTATTTTGTCCCGAAAAACACTTTTCGGGCCAGTAAACACGATGGCGGAAAGTTTTTCCTCCGCCCCCAGCAATATTGTAAATGGATAAATAATATTGAATACATATGCAATGCTAGCGGGCGGATGTGTAGCTCGGGAGGGAATTTCGATCTGTTTGTTTAGGTCCGCAGACCTATTCGAAGATAATGTCGAAAACCCAATCAGCGAAAAACGAATCCAAGTACAGACAATCAAATCATATTATTATATTTTTTCATTGGCACTCGAGAAATGATATTTCTCGGTCGCAATCAAATTATTATTACAATTGAATTATCGCGCGAAAAAATATTATTTTATAAATGCGTCTTGCGAATTTTTCGATTATATTGACATAATAATAAATACCAATCTGTATTTATTATTATTTATTTTTTTTTTTTTTCTGCAATATTGAACAAAGAATTTGATCTGGCGGTTAAAACAAGTTTTCGGTGACGCGATTGACGAACGCAAATATTTATAATGTATTATGTTCGTCAATAACAATTTTGTACGGTCCGCTGAGATTTATTTGTTGGTATAGCTCGTCGTGGTATCGTGATTTTTTTTTTTTCCCTTTACAATTGTATTATGCATACTTAAAATGAGCATATCGTTTTTAATTCAATATTATGTTTACTCATTTTACATTTAAATACTTCTGAAAAAATAAACCGACAGTAAAATGTTATTTTATTAAATCGAAGTCTGTTCGATTACATCGTTTTCTTCGAACGCGATGATTTTTTTTTTATTGATTATGATAAGCCCTCCGAAATTGGTTTATTTTTATTTTACTTTTTTCGTTTTAAATTGTTCAAAATGAATCTCGTCGAGAATCGGTAATATGAATAGTGTATTTGTTTCGTAATCGAATTTGTTTAATGATGTTGTTATTTCAATTCACCAAGGGATTGTTTTTTAGATTTAGAGCGTAACGAGGATTGTATTGGTTTTGCTATGATTTGTGTATTTTCTTATTTGTTTTGTGTGCCTGTCAACAACTTTCCTACCAGAAATTTCGCTCCGACAATCAACTTTAGGGCTGATTTCTGGTAGAATTCTTACTTTGTCCCGTTATTGTGTTGACGGGTCATTTTTTTTTGTTATTTTCCTAGTATTTTTCTTAACGATGGAAAAAAAAAAAAAAAAAAAAAACCCCAGAAAACTAACCGATACTAGACGTGGTGCAATTGTCAAATATTTCTGGATTTCTTTTTCTGTTGTAAATAGTTATTTGAAATAATTTTCGAGTTTTGTTCTGTTTATTGTGGACAAACATTTTGTAATTTATTCTAGTCAGCCTTTAGTGATCAAATTTATGATGATAATTCGTTAAAAACACAATCAGTTGTGTTTTCACGTTCATTTCGTATTTACAATTTATTACAATATTCTATTTACATTTACCAAGACCCGTTTAACTGAACTCCACTTAAAATCGTTTTACGTTTGTAATGATCGTTGCATCTACTATACTATCGTTATTATAACGTATTGATCGTCGTGAATTCCTCTATATATATATACAACTTTCCCAAGTTCCCACCCGCCTAACCGTTTTCCACTCAAGGTACGATAAATATGTCTCCAATTTTTTTTTATTTTTTATTTTTGAATATCTGCAAATAAATTTAACGTAAATTTATCTCCGGTGAAATAACTTGTGCAAACATCCTTAACCTACTGAACGGTTCATTAATTTACCATTAAAACTTTTACACAGTCGGAGATCATTTTGAAATGCTTTCTTGCTAATTCACCGTATTCGTATTTAATAAATTGATAATTGACGTCACATTAAACTCATGTAATTCATTTACATAAACATAATAGTATATTAATTGTATTCACCATGTGTAGTGCATTTTTCTATAGATTTTCCAAAGAAAACGATATTAAAATACTATTCGATTAAATTTATTCAACGGAATATATCATTATTACCATATTTTCATTTTATTAACTTTGATCTTTCAAAAATGTATTTTTGAATAATTTCTTTACCCAATAGAATATTTTAGCACCAAATATGTTATACTCGAAAAAAACGTAAATCGTATGTATAGTCTTTTTAAAATTATTACTTATTAAACACAAATATATATATACGTTTACTTGAATTTGTTACCTATGTTTGTGATTTTCTCGAATTAATGAAATTTCCGAAGTGCAATTGGTTTGCCTGTAAATTACAACACGATTTATTGAATTTTCATTGTCTGTCTACAAATTTTAAAGAAATGTATTTTAATCCATTTTGGTATAAAATCAAAAAATTGTTATTGCCGTTCTACGGAAAGTAAAAAGAAAAATTTTGATAATTTAAAACAGAAAATTATTTGATTTTTGTTATAAGTCAATAGCTTTTAGTTATTAATTCATGTGAGGAAATTCATTAATCGAATATTTTTTTCATTTGACGATTATTTCAGTGATTGAATTAAATGGCTAAAGAAGAACTCTGCGTTTAAATAGTTTTTTCATGTTTCTTCTCGTATAATATTATTTATGTTTTTACAAAAATAAATAGTTTTTTTTTTTTTTTATATATTTATACATATTTAGCACACAGTTAAATGAGTTTGGAAAATACCAAATTAAAGTTTTTGTTAATTAAAATTTTTTTTTTTTGTTTTGTTTTGTTATGCACGAGTTCAGAAGAGTTTGTATCAATTAATCATAAGGTCACTATACAATAAACTTCAGTAACAAAGATTTTAATTTTATATAATTAAAAACAGTAGCGAATATATGTTTTTTGTGTAAAAACTAATTTAGAATTATTAAAGTTCTATATTCTGATATATTTTTTTAGTCTCTGAACTTAATCAAAATAATTTTTCGAAGTTTGTGTTAGCTACTTCAATGATAATAATATTCGATATGAAATCTAAATAATTTGTGAACGTTATTTTTTTTTCGAATTTATATTCCGGATTCGTATGCATACTCTGCAGTACCGCTGGAAATTTACGAATCATATTAAGTGCATTTTAAGTGCTTATCGAGTGGAGATTTATTTTTTTTTTTTATCAAAATATAACATAAATTCCTAGCATTCCGGATAAGTACTATTTCCCTCCGTAAACAGAATTTTTTTCTCCAGTTTAATCCCTTGAATATTTATAGTGGTTGTAATATCATTTTTTTTATTTTTTTTTTTTGTCGTTTTTTTCATAGGAAAAATGAATTTGCTATTGGTATTCGATATTTTATGGGAAAAGATCGACTAGTAACGGTCGTGTTTGAAATGCAGCCGTACTTTGGGGTCAGGGTCATTATGTTCACAACATAAAGCATTTGCTTTGTGTTAATCCCAATAAAATAAGCGGTACCTATTCGAAGTCCGTATATAAAGTACACTATATCGTTATCAATTCGAGGAACGGACCGGAGAGGATAATAGCTTTTGCGACAAGTACGATCCGAAAGAGGTATAATATGTAGTAGTACTCGAGGACCGAAAAACGTGAATTTTATACATTGTTCCGGAATGCGCGGCAACAGAGCAAAGCCATAAGACGAAGAATTATTTTTGTCTAACAGCCGCAGGGGGAAGCGCGAATTTCCAGTTTACGAGATGTTTTGCGATTAATCAACACGTGTATATAACAATAATAAATACGAGCCGTTGATAGTTGTAATTTTCCGAGATATATGTGAGTTTCTCCGTCGAAAACGACTCCGAAAGTATTTTATGTTTGGCGACGCGAAGAAAATATTAGTACCATTAATATTTTAAGGTAGTCGAGGTTTTCCGAGGGCGACGGAATGCATAAGTATATCTAGAGAAATGCAGCGTTACTTTTGGCGGAGTTTATAAGAAAAAAAAAAAAAATATATATATATATATACATTCTATACATTTCTCGTCGCGTTTATGAATTTCGTCGGGACGTATGTGATTTTCGCGTTACGTTTTCGACTTTATTCGAGCTCGAGCATACACCTGCACGGCAATACACAGCGGTAATAATACCGTGTTCGTAATATTCGCGCATATATTTTTATGGGTATTGGAAAAATCAGAAATATCATATACATCCGTTCGTATACACGACATTCGTAGTACATACTGAAAAAAAGTCCGTAAAATTCGATATTGAAGTTTCGACGATTTGGCCTGGGTTTCACATTTCTATTATGATAATAACACGTGTGAACGGAATGGGGCAAAAAAAAAACCGAAATCACGACTGTATGTAGGCGGCGATGGATCTATCGGGGTAGGAAGGGCACAATCCGGGGCTCGTGCCCCAATAATATATAATACTAAACTACCTTAAATATAAATTAGATAAATTTGCCTACAGAAATCCTACGTATTTCAGACAACTTTCAGGCGAATTATTATTATTTTATTTTTTTTTTTTTTTTTGGAATCGTATAGGGGCGGTAATATTAAGTTGTTCCCCGGGAAGCGGCGGCGCCAGGAGTGGGCCGTGGCCCGTCCTAAAATATCGCCGGACGACTGCTGGCCCACCATATATATAATTTCATAGTAGTATTATTCGTGTTGTACCATATTTTTAAATATATTGAGATTCGTACAAATTCGTGGTGAAAACCAAAACCATTTTTTGGATTTAATTCAAGCAGGAATCGTTATCTTGGTTTCGTGCAAAATTATGAGCATTTTTTTATTTTTTTTTGTTAATCTGCAATAGTTACATATCCGATAAGCGATGGCCAAGGCTCGTTACGCCACTGGCCTTACTTATAAATCAGTGGCCCCACCCAGACGCAATATCCCGGCCCCCGGGTGACATAATTCGTGGCGCTTTTTACTTTAAGTCCGGGCCCGATGCCGATAAAAGTCGCTTCTTACCGTCGTCGAAAACGACCGGAAATATCGGCGCGACCGCAAAACCGACACGATACGGACGACGGTTACTGTCGGTGAATTTATGACAAATCGTAGATAAATATTGTTGATATTCTTACCTATGTGGTAGAGCAGCCCGGCCGGATGTTTAGTTTTGAAATGCAAGACGAACGAATCTCCGTCGGTGTTGCCGTCCAACGGGTATTTCAGAAATTCTTCGCCGGTAAACGAAGCTTCGGCCATGGTTTTTTCTGCGTGAAACAAAACAAAACAAAACAAAATAAATATATATATATATATGAGCGGCGACGACGACGATGATAGGGTATTGTGATATTGTTATTGTTCGCGGTTTTCGACAGATTATATAATCGTCGTACGCGGCCCGTAGGGGGAGACATTCGAAAACTTCGGCCGGCGCGGTACGGCGCGCAAACCACTTAGAGACGGACTACGTGTCGTGTATATTTAATACGGCCCGTCGGCGCCGGGTCGCGCGTCTTCCTCCGCACGGACGGCCGGCGGCGGGGGCCCGGGTTTTTATCGCGTCCGTTACGCGGTTTTGCGAAAACGAAAACGAAAAATAATAATAATAATAAAAATAATAATTCCCCGAGAACGAAACGTTACACGTTATTTGCGATCCCCCCCCCAACACACCACCACCCTCCTGCCGTTATTGCCGGGCGTTATTATCACCGCAATCGTCGTCGTCGTCGTCATTATTATTACTACTACTACTACTACTACTACTACTACTACTATTATTATTATTATTATTTAAGTAACTTAAAGCCGTACAGTATAACAACCGGCATATTATTCCAAGTCGCCATTATTATGTATATTACTTTTTAAACAATGGGGGTACCCACTTTACAACCGAACCGGAGATAAACAACACTCGCCGGCGATAAGTCGTACAGATATGTATAGTAATGAGTTCGCCTCGTGTACTTACAGTATCCAGACGATTATTAAATTCCGCGAGAATCCAAATGTAATACCCGTTGTAAATGTTCGACGATAACGTTTTTATAATTTTTTTTGTTTTGGTTTTTTGTCAAACGAAATTCCGTCCGTTAAATTACATTCGAAACGACGGTTTTACGGCCACATAGAAAATGGCGGCGGTGACAATTTTTTTTTTTTTTTTTTGAAATTAAAACTGCGAACTCGCTGCGTCGCGCGCAGTATAAGCCCGTCGTTTCGTTATACTTTTATATAATAATAATACAATTTTTTCTATTTAAAAAAAAAAATCATTTCATTTATAATAACAGAAACGCTATAGATTTTTTAATTGCAAAACGAATTTTCACCGTTCGCTTAACTCGCACTTTTATCAAGGTAGGTAAACTATTGTTTTTAAATACAATAAATGCCTTTTGACATTATACAAATAACTTAAGCGGTCTGAAAAGCGTTAAAAATAATTAGGAAAGTTGAATATTATTATTGGGTTTACACGTTTTTGCCGATGAATACCATTAGCAGCGGTGTACATTTATTACTACATATATATATATATATATATATATATATATATATATATATATATATATATATATATATTAAAAAACCCTTAATGAAATAATGGATGAAAATAATAACAATGTAAAAACGAATTTACGGTTTTCGTTCAAAATCATAATTACTACGTATTTCTACGGCAATATTTTTCCATTGCAATATAATTCTTTCCGGTTTTCAATAATTTGAAGGATTTCCGTTATAATATATATATATGTTACGAACGAAAACCGGACGTCCGGAAAAATGCAAAATCCAAAAAACCGATAATTTTACGACAATTTCGCATACGTCGAACCGCGCACAGTAACCCCCGCGAGTGCCCGGGCAGAGTGAATTAAATTTACGGCGCACTCTTATTTCGAATGCCATTCGCAACTTGACAAAAAAGTGTACTTACGCCTAACACGTACGTGTTTTATTCGTTTGATAACACCCCGGTGTTTATTATATATTTGCGCGACCTCTATTTCCATTTAAATATTTCGTAAAACTTCATCTCGTATTCGAGACGTTCGCGATAGACTTAATATCGTGGCGTAGTTTGTCGCTAATGTTGAGTTGATGTTAAAAAAAAAAAAAAAAAAAAAAAAAAAATAATAATAATAAAACCCCAACAACATTAATTACAAAACGTTATTCAAGACCCGAAGATGTAAATGCAAAAGTTTCAGTCGACTTCGGAACCCGCTGTGTCACAAAGGCGGTTCGTGCGAAAATAAATAACAATATAATATTAGGTATTACAAATAACGAATAGAATTAAATTTGTGAACATTAAACAAAAATACAACTGTTATTTAGTTATAAAAAAAAATATTCATTTTATTCGTCTCGAACCGCGTATTTTAAATTTAATTTACAATATTATTAGTATTTTACTCTACTCCGTCCAATATTGCGTTGACTTCACTGTACACGACTATACAATGCCCGGACAATGTATAAATGCATACGAATTTACGGCCGTGTCAGTAAATTGGAATTACTTTGTTTAAATCTGCATAACCATTAAATTTGTAAGCGTATTCGAATTTGTAATCGAATTTGTATTACTTTATGCGCTAGACCGTCAGATATTAACAGTGCTCGGAGTTAAAGGAAAAACAGGGAACCTCCTTCTACTATATATTTTTTATTTTTTTTTTTTTTTTTTAACGTCCCCTTACTAATTATTTCTATTGAGACGGAGAGACGCCACGACGCGTCCCAGTCGTTATGTTCAGTTCAATAATTCCGAGGAACGCTAATTTTATTTTTAAGTCTCCTCGTAGACGTTCTTTTTTTTTTTTTCCTTCCAATTCGAGCGCCGGATATTAATATTACAATTATCCGTACGTCTTCTGCTCGTCTTCCGCGTGTCGTTTAGGCATAACGATTGTTTAAACTGTTTACCCGTTAACCCCGAATGCTAATACCACAATGACTCCGACCGTTGTTAATCGATATATCTATCTACATCATTATCGTAAAATTTCGCAACAATTATCACTTGTAAGACAAAATAACCGAATTCTAAACGCACGGACGTCAATATTAATTTGTGTTTGCATTGAACTCTGTATTTTATCGATTTAATAAACTAGAACTCACACCGTCGACGTTCGACTCGTTCAATTGTACACGATCCGACACGTACAACACGTACACGGCAATATACGTTTACAGATGTTAATAAACCATAATACACCATAATACTGGAAATAAATAAATATTTAAAAAAAAAAAAAAAAATAAAATATTTTTCAATAAATTATTCTGTTAAACACGTTCGTTATACTGTGACCAGGAAATACGACTTACCGCCGTCATTCTGTACGTAATGATTTTCGCTCCGAAATCATTCGTTCTATGTATTATGCATTATTATTTATTCATAATTGGTAAACTAGACATTTTGGGAACATTTTCTTTTTTCTTTTTCAAATAAGTATTGCGGTTAGGCGAGGTGCAATGAAAATTAAAGGACCATTAACGTGAAAATAATTGTTTCCGAGATTATATATATAAAAAAAAAAAAAAAAAAAAAATAGAAAAAATAGGATGGGGATAGAGAAGTTGGTTCTTAATACAATAATGACGTTTGAGCTTACAATGGGATTGCGTTGATAGACAGTTATTGTGACAGTAAAAGATTTTTAAAAAAACTAACGATTTTTCTTTAGAGGCGAAGGTATAAAGAATTTCTAACGGTTTGCTTCGATTCAGTTTTTTTTTTTTTTTAACTACAGCACGTTTATTGATTATGTCCAATTTTAAACGATATCATTGGCCAGACAATTTATATCTTTAAATGTTTTTAACTATATGTTTTTCGAATGGTAGTTCTAGGTCCTGAAATCTAGAAATACAACAATAGTTATGTGTTATTTTTGCTATCTAATTTTTACAAATTCCCACTTGGAAGCCGTAATAGACGGTATGGGCATGATAAAGTGCGATTTTGTTTTATAATAGATAATGTGTAGAACGGTTTCAACAATAATTAAAACCGGAATCAATTCGAACAATTCGATGCGTTTTCTTTCATTTTATATTTTATAAAATAATTAATAATTGTTATTCATTGAATCGATTAAAACGATTTGTTTACTTTGTGTATATTGTTCATAAAGCAATATTGTTGAACTTATTGTAGTAACCTAATTGTTTAATCTGTATTAAAAATCTCATATTTTAATTTAAAATATCGACAAAAACTTTAAAGACATTCAGGAAATAACTAATGGTTTTTTTTTTTTTTTTTTTTTATGAGTAGATCCAAAGTTGTTTATGCTCCAACTGCAAAACTTTTTAATTTAAACTGCAAGGTTTTAATTATTAAACCCGTAGTTCTAATGCAAGAAAGAGATGTAGAGATTAGGTTTAGCACTTTTGTTTCATTTGGCTCCGTATAAAATAGTTTAGACTTGAATTATTGTTTAAAACGCGATGATAACATTAGTATTATATTCGGCAAACGATATACTTCGAGTGGAGCTCTGCTGAGTTATTAAATATCTCTGAAATTTGATTACGACAATGAGTTGTGTGGTAAAGGTGAAGGGGGAGGGGGAATAACTAGCGATAAAAGTACATTTTTCATACAATTTTTGCCTGACCTATATCATAGATCACAACTACAAAGTGAATTAAAATGTCGCGGTCGCTGCTCCGAGGTAAGCCATTGTTTTGGGTAAAAAGTCGAGAAGGTATAGGGATATTTAGGGTAATAAAGTTTATATACTTTCGCAAACAAAAAAAAAAAACCATTCAGATTACAGTTCGGAATAACATTTTTACGGTAAATATAAATTACAACAAAATAAATGTAAAACATATATAGTTTATGTATATGTATAATAATTAACAAAAAAAAAGAGAGGCCACTACTAACGTAGAAATTAGAAATCTTCACTGAATTGCAATGTACAGAACATTCGTTTCGCCACCTCGCCAGTCGTTAAGAAAAGTAAGGTCGACCAATGTCAACCGAACGACCTCCGCAAGCTTTCCCGGCTGGAGAAAATTCGCTACCAGAAATCACCAGTTTGGGTGTTAATGGTTTCGGGGCGGTTCTTGTGGCCGGGAATTCGCCCGCAGAACGGAAAACACACCGTAATCACGCACCACGGCCGTCAAACCCGTAGATTCGCGCCATCCGTTTTGCCCGGAATCCGATAGAATTTCCGTACGGTTAAAATGTTTCGCATTGAATGTCGAACTGCAGCCCGTAACGGAATATTGGCGCGCGACAAATCGAATCCTAAGCTAAAATGTCGCGTTTGCCCCAAGTGTTTATCGCCCGCATTTTTTTTCAATACGCAAATCCCAGGATTTGTTACTGCAATGACAAACGTCGTAATATTATTATGTACCAATGTATGTGTGCGTGAAAACCAATAAAAAAAAAAAACGTTCCGTCATACTATGCACGTACGCTCGTCCAGTGCGAAACGGTTCGGTATGAAATACACGACAATAATATTGTAGGAATAAAAAAAAATTCGTAAACGGAAAAAATCGTTCGCGCGGGCCTTCTATTGTCTTTTTCATTTTTTCATTTTTCATTTTTTTTTTCTTTTTTCCCGTTTACACGCGTGCGCGCGTGTATTACAATATTATATATATATATTGAATAAAAAGCGCTACCATTATAATACTCGGGCACCAAGACAAAAAGAAAAATAATATAATAAAAACCGGCAGGGCTTTTTCTGTATAAATAATATCGTACCGCGGGTGTATAGGTATCGGAAATTAATCATGTCACCGAATGACATTCAGTTTTACGTACGCGAAAAATACAAAAAAATATTCACATAATAGTATATATATATTAAAAAAAAAAAAAAAAATAATAATAAAAAACTCCCCTACAATAGGGATTTTTTTTTTTTTTTAAGTAATCAATGCGTGTAGGTGTAGGTACGCCGTTTGAAAAATTAACAGTTTGACCTTTTACACACACTGGCACCGCACCTCGTCGGTGGCAGACGTCAGCGATTTCAGGCCGAAGACCGTATATTCAAATTCCAAGTATAATTATATTTTGGCATTTAAAAAATAAAAAAAAAACGACCCTTCCGTTATATATTATCATATAGTACAGTGAGGTTACGGGACCCCGTGTTTGGCGTTAACGAAAATGTTCGGGTTTAATATAAACGATATACAGGGTGACTGTTTTTTTTTTTTTTTTTTTTTTTTTTTTTTTTTTTTTTTTTTTTTTTTTTTTTGTTATGTTGAACTCGCCAGACCAACTCGGTTAAAATATTTTTTTCAAAAGTATTTGGAACGAATAAAAAAAAAAAAAAAACAACCGAATAAATACATAGAATAATAGTATTCCGATTACGTATTCGAACGGCTACAACAATAGTCTTTTGAAAATATATTGCGAAAAGTTTTTTTTTTTGAATATTTTAGGAACGTAATCTACAACAAAAAAAAAAGTAATGTAAAGTTTAGATGGCTCAAGAAATCTATACATAACACAATACAATATTATAATATAAGGTAACATAATATTTGTATGTTGCCCGAAAGGAAAAAAAAAAAAAAAAAAAAAAAAAAAATCGTCGCACATCTCATACTGTAATAAAATACTTTTAAAAAGTCTAAGGGAATACACGGTGTTAGGAGCGTGTAAAAAACGTGCAATGTTTTGCCGGCCGGTATACGAAAATGTCGAGTACAGTCTATCGGGCGTATAAAATTTTATTACGATTTCGGCGAGTGGTCCGTAAATCGCGTAAAACCCTCGGAAAACCGTGTAATTTAACGTTTACGCCTACGCATCCGTAGGTCCGGGATAAAAAAAAAAAAAAAAAACAAAACGTGTATCCCGTTGTGTAGTAGTCGGGCTAAGCCGTGATCACTACTTTTTACACAGTATGTGCATAGTATATTGAGTAACTCTTTTTTTTATGGTTACGACACGCTTAAATATATAAATTGTTTATGATTAGGCGTTACGACTAGTAAAGTTAATATTCACTTTAAGTAAATGATTTCTACTTTCGCTAACTTTTACTTTCGACTATATATATATATACAGTCGAGTCGTGATAACTCGAAGTTGAAGGGGGATTCACCTCGAGATATGTATTATTCGAGATGCCTAACTCGAATTTATCAAAATAAAATAAATACTTCGCGTTACCTATATGTAATGAAATATAATTTTAAAATTTTACGATAATAACGTTATGACAAATATATTTACATTTATGTTTATACATATATGCTATACAAAAACTAAATATGTATTATTTATGAGATACAGTAGAAAAATAATTTGTTATTAATTTTTGGTTTTTTGGCTGTTTATTGACAAAAATCTTCTAATTTGCCTATGGATTCGAAAACAGAAGTATCCACGCCTTCGACAGATTCAACAAATTGCCTAACAGTTTGTAACGACGACATTGCTTGGTTCGCCGTAATCACATTTAAAGTTGTTTCAGGCTCATATTATACAGTACTGAAGTAGATAAAACATAATACATAATAATACCCAGAATATCCAGATATAGCAGATATAAAAATATACTTGGACTAAGCTATTCATCACAATTTTATATTCGAGTTGACAAGACTTATAATATACATTGAGTGTTACTATAATTTCTAGGGGAATTAAAAAAAAAAAAAAAAATTGGAGTTGTCGAGTTCTTCGAGTAATCGCGACCCGACTGTATATATATGGACACGGTTTTCCGTAATTCTTTAGGCTCGGTTTAGACTTCGTGTCAACCGGACGTATGGGCAGACCGTCGGTATCGTGACTTACATTTGTACCGGACCGCGCGGGTTGCCCGGTCCCGGCGAATTGAGTAACTTTACCGTCCGTAAGTGTTCTCCGAGAGTACCGGTCGAACCTTGGTCCCGTTCAACGTCCGCCGAGCGGGCCGGTCCGTCGACGGCCACTCGGCCTTTATAGGGTTTCGTGTCGTACTGCCCCCAGTCCGGCTCGGCGCGCCGTGCACCCCGCGCGTGTACACGCGTGTTACTCACGGGGATTAAACACATGGAAACGCCGAACGCAATAACGGTATTAATAATCGTAATTTATTCCGTCAAAGACGCGGACGAATGTACGCCGGGGAGGTGATGGGGACGGGCCAAACACGAATAGAAGAACATTGTGTGTTGTGCGGCATTTTACTATGTCGCGGCACGATAATTTTAATCAACTCGAAAACCGTCTTCACTCGAGTAGTCCTTGCCCCGTAGCTACGATATTATTACGTTTAAACGAAATTACTACGGCCGGTATATACGCCACCTAATTGTTTGCAAAAGAGTTTGTACAGCCGGATAATAATAATAATAATAATAATAATAATAATAATTAAACGGCTCTTAGTTGATTATTATTTAGTTATCAAGAGTGGCGCTATTTAACGGGCCGCCTCCCTACGTCCCACCGATCGTACGCCGTACGACAACGCGTCTGCAAGTATAATATTCACGAGAAAAAAGTCCTTTAGAATAACAAAAAAAAAACAAAAAAATAATAATAATAAACTTATAAAAATACACGGCACTGGCTATAGTTGTCTTGTTTACACTATCGTTAATATTTTAATGCCACGAAAACCATACGCAAAGTGCATTAATATATATATAATACAATAAATATAAATAACAAAAAAAAAAAAAACCGATTAAATATTTATCGCCGACTTTACTAAGCAAATACGTTTTACATTTGAAACGCAAATAGATTTTACGTTTAAATGCCCAGACGATCCGACGGCGGCCGTAATCAATAGTAAATTTGATTAAGGAAACTATGAAAACCCATAAATAATACCTCACGATTCCAATCGTCTATATTCTAATTTATACGAAAAAAAAAATGTTTTTATTATAATTATTTATTACACTTGATAAGCGTATTCGCCGTTTTGCCGGCATGTCCTCAACACAATCGAAGACGTAACTCGTAATAATTATTTCGATGTGAAAACTATTAAACAAAATGCACGAATGTGTCAAAATATTTTTTTAAAAAAAAAAAGATATCCGACCGAATGATATTTTTGATTATTGTAACGCGAAATCTGAATAATTATCTGATAAATTCGCAAATATACGAATATTGATTGAATAATTCCGGAGTCGGTATCCGAGACTCTTATTACTAATAAATTACCGATTTGAGTACATTAATTTGACAATCCCGGCGTACCTATTCAAACTCATATTCAATTATAATTAATCGTATACATTTTAAATTGGTAAAACGAATAGGAACACGAAACCAAGATCCAACGACCGCGTCTCTAAAATAATATCAAAGTAAACTTCTACCAAATCTAATTTCGCTAGACGTGGTTCAGACAAACTGACGACTTCAGTTTTGCGCTGGAAAAGTTGCATATTGACGACGAAGTTGTGGAATATAATTTTATATGCGTCCTAAACGTACAGATAGATTTTATATCTTTATATTCAATCGTCGTATTTTTTAAATTATATGTTTTTGTTTTATCTATATACCCCGATGATAATTTATTCAATCGTAAACACGCACACAGCCATTTGTAATTCTCCAGTGACTAACAACGGAAACACAACTTATATCGTACGATTAACTCGACGAAGTAAACTAATTATAAATAATAATAATAATAATAAAAAAAATTAAATCTGAACAAATCCATAAAATATCTATACAAATTGTTCACTAAAAACTTTTGCATTTGAATTTCTTTTCGAGTAGGAAACACATTTTCTAACTAACTTTGACGTAATTTTATGTGCTAAAAAAAAAAAAAAAAACGAAAACATGCAATTGCTTGTAAATGGCAGACTTTGTCGTTTATAAATTCAATATATTGGACGACTTTATAAATATTCGACAAATGGACGTCCCGAGAGAGATGTATAGGTAATCGTATGACTTGGCGACGAAAGGTTTGATCGTAATAATGAGATAATAATTATATTCGCGTCTCAGCACAGTACACCAACTAGAGTCCGTTTCTTACGGATGGTTTTTTTTATATTTTTTTTTTCAGTTATTCCGGAACGGATTCCTACGCTTTGCCGCTGTACGTCTATAGTCGTCTAGTTTCCGTTTTTATCGGATTTTCAACGAAAATATAGTGACTTTTTCCCGCTACGTTTACACATTTCTAGCGGCTCCGACCGGGCCGGATGAGCTCAAACCCCGGGAACGCGATTCGTTTTATTGGCGCACCCGTAATCAGTCGTTTGATTACATGTATTTAACGTCGACATTTTACCAATGGCATTTGGCACATCTGCGTAAAATTTCGATATTCGCTTATTCCCTAGGTTTACCTTACTACACAATCAGCATAATTCTGCACGTTACCCGTTTGTACAAATTGTATTCACAACAGTTGACGACCCCACACACAAATAAGTAATATTTATCGGTTTTTGTTTTATTACTCTTGAATATTTTATAATATATTTTGTAATTATATACTATTGTTTCAATGCGTATTGCATTGTTAGATTTAAAATATAAGTGCTGTGTTTACTGGCAAATGTTTTTAGACGCAAAAACCCGTTAATTTCTACGATTTGTTCACACGACGTAATATACACGGATGTTCGTTTTTTTTTTTTTTGCTCCTGTCACGGTTACCGTGGTCTGTTTATTTTATTACTTTAATTCTACGATTACAATTGATATTGCAGATGTTAACTGTTAACCGTGGTCGTATTTGATATCATTAAGACTAGCGCTGTTCACTGATATTATTCGTTATTACTGATTACGCCATTAGGCGAGATTACTTATTATAATTTATAACCATATATTACTCGAAGAACATAGCTTTGTACTTCAATTGTTTTAAATGTATTTTTTTTTTTTTACACATAATGACAACAATTCACTCATAGGTAAACATACACTTTAGCGCCAATTCGACGCGATAAAATTCTGGTAGAATTTCAATGTAAAATCTATGCGTTTTTTTCGCGATAAGTTTGTGGTTTTTTTTTTCTACACCTTTACAGAAAACCTCATACGGAAACGAAATTTTCATATGCAATTACTCGAAGAATATAGCTTTGTACTTAAATTGTTTTCAATGTACTTATTTTAGAACACGATGGCAATAATAAACTCATAAGTAAACATTCACTTTAGCGCCAATTCGACGTGATAAAATTCTGGTAGAATTTCAATGTAAAATCTATGCGTTTTTTTCGCGAAAAGTTTGTGTTTTTTTTTTTTTTTTTTGCTACACCTTTGCAGAACACCTCATATAGAAACGAAAGTAAAACGAGAAATGTAAAACGTATTCATGTAGCGTTAGCGGCAAGGATGTGCTATTTGTGGTTTTCAACTTTCAAACTCGGTCCCGTTCTTTTTTTAAATTTTTTTTTTTTTTTTAAATATTATACAGTCGCGGTACAGTTCGATATAGCTTTACAATATGTCATCGGTATTCGGTTGGTCTGCAAAGAATATTTCTACAAAATACAAAACAGACGATGGTGTGTGTGTGTGTGGGGAGGAGGTAAATTCGTATTCGGCGACGAAGCTTTGCTGATCACGGCCCGCTACTTTTATACGAATACTTGTAATCTTTTCGTCTCTATATACGAATTACACGAGGAAATAACTCCCAGTGTCGCACCCGGCCATTACTCAGTTCGGCGTTATAATACGGTATTGACAACACTACCACCCTGTAGGTTATATATATATACAGCCAGGATTACCGGCGGTCGTGAGTAAAACTTTATCCGTACGTACTAGTCGGCTTTCGGGTCCGTAGGGAGGCAGGCGGCGTTCGAATTGGAAAACGGGAATTAATAATAAGGGGACGAAAACGTACTGGGTACGCGTACACGTCAAAAACGTTTGTCCCCCGGGCCCTATACCGACTATAAATTACAACAGTTATGCGCTGGAATTAATAGAAATTATCAGAGGTCAGCCGACAAAAAAAAAAAATACCTCCCCCTCACCCGTTGAATTTCACTCGTCACTCGCTCCGGTTTTCGAATTTTTATTTAATACCGCGGAACTTCTACTGGGTTTCAATAGTCTCAACGCAACATTTCATATAAGCACTCATTTGCAACAAAAATAATACAAATTAAATAAAGTTGATCGTTGTAAAAATGTCACTTGTTCACGTCTAAACGTATTTCTTATTACGTTTTAAATTACTTATTTTATTTCATTATTGTTCCGTTTGAACGTCTGTTATTTTGTTAAATATAAACGACCAGTATTGATACAACCGGAGTAAGAACTAATAATAAACCTCTAATAATCGCCCGAATATATTCTGACGCATATTAGACATATATTTGTAGACGACGGCATTTGGTGAGTTTTTGATGTTCTCGTATACCAAATGAAAACTACCCCGAGACGCCGAAATCATTAGGTCGCCTCGGGCGCAAGTATTGACTTTAAAAATATCATTAATTCTTTTTACCTCGGCAGTACTTAGTTTTATAAACGTATTATTATTATAACTTCGATAGAATTTTTGAATAATGAATATTATGTTTTAAATTAAACTTTTCTTAAAGTTTATTCATTTTAAATTTACAAGTTGATGATTTTTTTATTTTTTTTTTTTTATAAATTTGTGAATCTTAAAAATATGAAAAAAACCTAAAATATTTTAGTATTTAGATTTTATTACTATTGGAGCTTCTATTCATTCTTCAACGAAAATAGAGTTTCACTCCGTAATCGTATAGCAGAATAGCGTTAAAAATAAAGGGCATATTTTGTAAGATTTTAATATTTTTATATTCCGATTCGCCGTGTCGTATTTATTTTAGTTTGATAATTACTTTGAAGTTCATCGTGTTTTAATAATTATGGATTTGTATGCATGTGTTTAAATTCAATTTTTTAATATATCGATTTTTATTGGACAGCAATTTTTTGTGCATTGTAAATGAACGAGAATAACCCAATACTTTTACTTCGGACAATATAAAACGGGACAACGATAAGCTGAGAACAGTCGGATAGGGCATTGCATTTTACAAATCGGTCACGATAAAAGTTCTGCATTTGAAATTATTATCAACATTTATCCTCAATCACCCGAATATTTTGGCTCGGTTGAATATTGAAAGAAACATTTTTGCAAAAATAATAAGATATAAAACGAACTTTAATGGAAAACCTCGATGGTTCAAGAAAAAAACCCGATTTCCGTAATGATTTTCAGTTAATCGAATAATTTATTATTACGAATCGAGCATTATTTAATGAGCTAAGTGTGTTTTTTTTTTTTTACCGCACCGGAATAATAGTAACAATAAAAAGTCATAAACACAATTTGCGACAGACTTATTTATGAACGTTGTGGAAGCAGACATTAGAAAATATAATATTTTATTACGCCGTAAAGCTTAATTTATTTGATAATATACTACTGTATTATGCATTAATACCAATGGCTCGATTCCAATTTAATTGTGTATTATTAGATACGAACCTTTTTTTTCTTTTGCACATGCACATTTTATCGTTATAATATAATATGATAAGCGTGTATGAAATAAAAATAAAAAAATCACTTTCGCTGTACGAATCGATATGCGAATACAGTAATATTACAATAAAATTCATTAATGAGTCATATGTTTATATGTCGCCCCGTGCGAAACGGGTTCAATTAGATTAGAAATAAAAAAAAATATTATTGCAAATTTACACTACATTTGTCGGCGGATTTCGGTGAAACATTCGTGTGCAAATAAATATGCGAATAATAATGTAAAAATGTTGAAAATCATATTGGTTTTTAACTGAAAAACGATTTGCAATTTATCGAGATTTTTTACGAACACATCGTCGTGTATTGTAGGTCGACCAGAGGTCTTCAGTTCATAAAGAGATAATTTCAAAAATGTATTAACAAATGTAGTTGATACCATAATACATACCACACAAAGAAATTACATATTTATATAATTTTATTTCAGTTTTTTTTCTAGCAAACCTATAGAAAAAACTCCAAATTTTTTCATAAAATTAACTCGGAATTTTAACAATTTATCTATTATCAATTGTTTGGTCATAAACACGGTTACAGAGTTTATGATGAAATAAAACCATGATCAGTGGCCCCGGTATAGAAGTTAACGGTAATAAAATAGTGCAAACTATCGAGTGATAAAACCTTTGTCGTTTTTGTGACAACTCGTGGATATAAAAAGGAGATATTTTGATATTTGTAAAAAAAAAATAGACCGGACATACGACGACATCCATAAAAAGACGACAAATCCTCGTAAAAGAGGACGTCGGGTCACCCATTATGATTGTGACATTACATTACTCGTGATTTTGCCTTTAATTATTTATTCTAGTCGTCTTTTTCGCCGCAGTGTAACCTAGGAACTGGGAAAAAAAAAAAAAAAAAAAAACGCCTATAATCCTAGCGAGAGCACCCTTAGCATGACATATATTTTCAACGGAATCTCGGTGATTTTTTTTAAATACATTAGGAAATATATTTTGGGGATTTAGAAAAAAAACCCTCAAATCTATTACAAACGGGCGGACAATCCGCATATCTTGTGGTGCGGCGTAACAGTTTCGGTATATTTTTACTTAGCCGAAAAGTAATTTTCCGAAAAAAAATGACCACGTCACACAGTAGAACTAAGTAGACAGGCTTTCCCCGTGCTCTAAAATATTATTTATGTATACCGACCCGGTACAAGAATTCTGAAATAATTTTTTTATTGTTATTATTTTAATTTTATCGTAGACTCAGACGTAACACGTGTCGTTCGCTAAGCGTACTCGCAATATAGGCAATCGATTCGGATTGAAACAAACGCGGATAGAGAAATAAATCGACTACGCGACGTGTGATAAGCAATAATATCGCTATCACGACCGCGGCCAGGACGGTATAATTTATGACGCTATAAAAAAAAAAAAAAAAAAATGATCTTTTGCTCGTCGTGTGTAATAAATCCATTTGGCCGCGAACGTAAATCGTGTAAGTAAATTCACGATGGTTTGCATAATTGATATTTGCGTTTAGCCAATGTTCCGGCACTCTAGTCGATAATTATTCAGAGCTACTGCCGAACATTGTCCACAAAAAAGTGACAGTGTTGACCGCGTGTATTCGCAACTAAAACACGTATTCGGCGACAGAAGTGAACATTTATTTTACAGGGAAAACTTCGAAATGTTCGCTACAATTGCTTTTTATTAACATAATGTAAAATCATATGAAATGCATACATGTATTTACGTATGTAATCCTAATACATCGAAAATGTACATTTGCACGTTTTCGCACATTTCAGCATTTTAAATGCGTGTTTTTTCGGAGACGAACCGGCAAAAAAAAAACCCGGTTTTTATTTATAACGTTACGATAACAGGAATAATAATAATACGGTAAGATTACGTACGTCCGTTGTAATTTTATCTTAAAAAAAAAAAAAAAAAAAAAACACATACGCAGGTTGGATAGGCGAATATTATATACGGTAAAATTGACTCGGTAAATTCGACGAGTATACATTTTTTCGTGTATATTCGCGCCAAAAACCAAAGGACCCCCGAACGTCTTACTGTTATCGTCGGGTGTGTGTGTGCTGCAGTGATAAACGTTGGCGTTCAAACACTAAAAACAGTATTTTTTATAGGAGTCGGTTCAAATTTTCACAATCGCCCGGCAAGCGACAATTATATTTGAAAAAACGATTTTCAAGAGTTAAAACTATAAAAACACGTTTGTGAAACCGATCACAGCTTATTTTGAACGGTTTATTTTGTTTTTTCCATTATACAACGGTGTTTATATTATTTTGTAACGCGAACCATCAAAGATGTTGAGTAAATTTCATTTTGGTCTTTTTAGTTTATTCGTTTCGCCTCCCCTCCACCCCAATCACCGTTCGTTTTTTAGTCAAAACGGTATTAAGTTTAAGATATTTCAACAATTGTACTCCTACTTCGCGTAGTCGTGTACTTTCAACACACATTTTTTTTTTTTTTTTTTCATTTATCACTGATATTTGAAACTCGGTGACTATTTGTCCATAAGAAATACGAGTTAAAACAATTATTCGAAAGTCAGACCGGAGGAGTAGGACACTTTAAATCTAACTTTAAATAATACAATTGAATATACGATTTATTTAATATAATCGGTTCGTATCACGCCGTGGACTAAATGCCCCTATTCGAATAAGTCTTTATTTTATTTATTTTTTTTTTAATCAATAACTAAAGTTTTTCGATTGTGCATCTTTGGAGTGACCCATTTTCCGCTGCGAGGATTTATTCTATTTATTACACAGTTGATTTCCGACGTATTTTTTTTTTTTTTTTTTTTCTATTGACTTTTGTTTAAAATGTATACGAGGCGTGATTAAACTATCTCAGCAATGTCCGTAGGAATCTCGTGCACTCACACATTACAGGACCAGACGCCGGGGTCGGTGCTTGTTTTAATAATCGCGGACGGTACACATTCCTCGGACGAAAATCTCGATTCGTATATAAAATGTTTATACGGAAATTCGAAAAACAAAAAAAAAAAAAAAAAAATAGGAAAAAAAGTTTCAAACCGTTTATCGCAGAATCCAATATAAAATGTAATAATATAGGTATTAAACAGTATCTCTAAAACGTATATTTCGTAAGAGTATTGAGCAACGGTGCGTATGCCGTCCCGTCTTTTATATTCGTTTGATAAAATCGCAAATTTATTATACGACTATTATACAGCCGATATTCTGGGCGAAAATCTGAAGCTCGGCAACCGTATGTCGAAAGGGGACATTTTATCAACATATGAAATACAAACATGCAAACATGTATACGCGTTAGTTAATAGGTATAAAAAATATCTGAAATAATTTGCAGATTAATTTTTGACTAAGCATAGTTAACGATGAGTAAAAGTATAGAGAATATTTTGTCATATCCCTAACAGCATCTCAGATTAATCAATTAAATTAATCAGTTAATCGTACGACTCGTTTAGTACGACGCAGTAGTGACATCAAAAAACCGAAACCAAACGTTGGGCACCGTGAAAATTCCTTCTTTTTAGGCCCGAGAAATTTTCGCAGATTCGTTGTGGTTTGTTTCACAATTACACAATAAATACTTGCCATAATGAGACGGGACTACTTGTAAATGCGTTTTAATTTTTTTAAGTCGAGAAAATGTCATTTTTCCGAAAAATGTCAAAATAATTGCCCGTGCGTAATCCTTTAAAAAACGGAATATAGCACAAACAAGTGATTATAAAGCATACCAAGATAATAAAAAATTAAATATTGGAATCTACTTTTTTTTTTTTTCTATGCATAACTCATTAGTAGGGCAGGGAATGTAATGATCTATAAAACCTAACAAAAACGCTTTTATTGTCTAAAAATTCTAAAATAATGTACTACAAATGTGTTTAATTTTAATAATTTCGAAAAAGAATTGAAAGAAAAAAAATTATAAATAAATTTTTAATTCGATTCATTGAAAAAGTTATTCTTTTTGTTTGAGAAAAATGATTTCCGTACATTTTCTAATTTTTTTATTACACGTGTTTAGAACATATTTTTATTAATTTTGATAAAGAATTGAAAAAAGTATATAAATATTGTATAAACTTCATAGTTTATTATAACGTACTATTTATATTTATATAAAAATCTCATTTTCGTGTAAAAACCATAAAATAAAATTTCAAAATCATCTTTTGGATACGAAAACTCAAAAAAAAAAAAAAAAAAATGCCCACTTAAGTCTTTGAAATGCTTTAATAAATGACCAAAAAACCAAAAAAAAAAAAATGCAAAATAAACTCGCTTTTTACCGTTCAGTAGTCAATAAAACGGATTTGTGTCAATACGATCATGGCACCAGGATGCTTTAGGAAAAAAAAAAAACAATGCAAAATGCATCGAAATCCCAGCGGTACTTTTTAGAAAATCATTGTACCGGGCGTCTTGTCCATTTCTCTGACAACCGCCCCGCTCACGAGTCAATATCGTCGCGTAATCAATTATTGCACCGGTCTATCGATTTTTGTTTTCTACTCTTAGTACACGGTCGCCCACTTCGTATGCCTCAAGTGATTCTATCGTACTGTCAACTATTCTGCTTTATTAATTTACGTATTTTATTTGTAAAGTAAAATTATCGCGTATCGAACACCCGAAGGAGAGTTTTCGATTATTCGGCAAACAGATTTTTATTTTAAACTATCCACCGGCCCGCCATTCGTTTCGCCGTCCCCGTGTATGTTTTATTCGTCGGCCGAGTGCCTTTTATAGTCTTGTGTCTTGGAGATTTTTTTTTTTTTTTTTATCTTTTTTGGACCCTGCAATTATAATGCCGGAAATCTTCGAGGGTCTTACGCCGCGGAATATTGCAGGCCCCCTGCACTTGCTACCGTTTGCCAGTGCGTTTTGATAATTTAAATGCCATCGTGTCTACTAAACGTATCGATTTTTTTTTATATATAATTATATTGTACAGATTGAAAATAATATACTACTAACCATGCTGGGCGGATGCGAAATGAAAATCCGATAATATAATTCATTTTGTTCGAAATTATTAACCGTCGATGAGAACCTTATCCGTAAAATAGGGTATTTACATTGACGACTGTTTTTTTTTTTTTTTTTCATATATAGATTTCGTTATATTATTGTACGAAATACAACTCGTCACGGGTGCTATAAAATATAAAATTTCTATACAAAGTCTCGGTACGCGACAGTATTCAGCGTTGTTAGTCGGCTTTCTGCCAAATGCAAGTTTACAAATTTATAATATCCGTTTGACAAGTCGCAGGGACGGCATATGGCAAACTGTCGTCATGGTTAATACTTAGCGACTGGATCGTTCAACCGTACACCGTAGGGGTTGTACATATATCGAAAACATATCTGGGGCGTGTGCAGTTAAACTCTGCACGGCAACTCAATTTCAAATCGTAGTCCAATTTTCCATTTTACAGATAGCTTCGTACAATAATCGGAGAGATGGGTCTTTTAGATGTAATTCTATCCGAGGTGGAAAAAAAAAAAAAACTCCTAAGTACCGAAAAATTCGATTTATTTACTGATAAGACGAAGGCGGTTCTTGAATTTTTTTTTTTATATAAAATATTATCGGGATATTTATATATATATTTTTTTTACGGTTTTTACGATGCCAACAAAATCGCGTCCACGTAAAACCAAAAAAGTTTTCAGAAATTTAATATAACTATTAATACCTGAAAAAATGCCAGAATGTTTCGAAAATAATAGCACGTCCAAGAAATGTTAATACATGTCATGAATACTAGTAAAAAGTTCAGGTCTCTACGAGTTTTTTTCACCGAATTCAAACTTAAAAAAAAAAAAAAAAAAAACAAAACACCGTAATATTTCTTTTTATCCCATGTTTTTCTCCGATTTCCCCTGATTATTAATAGAAATAAAAGTGGACAAAAAGACCACGAACTAAACAAAGTATACTGTCAGTAAACATCGCTAAAGTTGATGGCGGGAGCAAATCTTTGGGTGGAAAATTAATAGGAAAACGTGTTATCATTACAAATATCAAAGTCAACATTTCAAATTGTCTACATTTAATTATAAATTCATGATTGCTACAAGTCTGGAAAACCTAGAAACATCTTTTAAGTGATTGTGTCACTTTTACTGGAATTCAAAACATTTTTAATAAATTTCATGTAATTCCTACCATCGGTGAATTTATAACTGTGTAATTTTGTCAACAATTTTTTTAGGCGTTACACATATTTCTGTACCTTCTTTTTTTTTTTTTATTATTAAATCAACGGCTGGGTATGGAAAATATTTTAACACTGTCCGGATAACACGGAAATATCGTGGAATTTCTTAAACCCAAACCCTGACTTATACACGCATACACACCGGGCCATCGATTCGATAGTGTACTAGATGGCCGGTACGACTCTGTTATCAGGTTAGCCTCTGTTATTTTTTACACAATTTTATCATTTGGGGAACGGGCAAATTGGGCACGTCTTTAGTCAGCATTTCGGTTGACTGTGGGAAGAAAATATCAAATAATCGGAAAATGTTGCACGCAGGTACATTTTTACCTCTACGTCCCGAGTGATCAAATTTTCACGGCTTAATTTTCTAAATATAATATCGAATTTAAACGCTCAGTAAAAGACAATTACTTATTCCTTTGTAATGTCGCAGTATGCGAATTTGAAATGGCTACAAACCGAGCGATAATATTTGAGCGGAAGGAGAATACTTTGGTTTTTTTTTTCTTTCGGTAATTACATAATTCGTTACCGCACGGGTCGTCGTCAAATTTAATACGTTTGCAACAAGCCTATCAAATATTGGAACCGCCGCGCTATTGTGTTGCAAGTCATATTACTAAACGAAAAAAAAAAAAAAAAAAAAATGAAATTGTCTTGAAATACTCAGCCACTAGTAAATTCGTTACTGCGCCGAGTATTATAATAGAACCAAATTCATTGGGAACGCGTACCGGTCAGCAGCGGCTTGCGGCATTACCTCCTATTCGTTTATAAAAAAATTAAAAAAAAAAATTTCTTACCGAATAATACAATTTCAACAATAAATTCGATTGTACGTCTATAGTGGCCGTACGTGTGCATAATAAATTACAACGCAAACTTATCAATTGCGTACGAAGTTTACGAGTTACGGTTTAATACAATTTAGATATGAACCCCGTCTGCGATCCTCCGTGCCGGCCGGCCCGCCCGTTTCTTAGCGGTGCCGCGGAAATTTAATTTTAAAGACACACGAACAAACCTCAAAGGTGGAACAATTTAATTAGCGAAATAATAATAATAATAATATATCGTTGCGAATAATTTCGAAAGATTGAACTTCCGCGCTACAGGTGTGGAATTTAATTTACAGGTGTTGATTAAGGAACTGCATAATTAAAACGCTCTTGGTTTAACATTACACTACTCGCGGTGTTAATATTTTCCACAAAACTGTACGTATACGTAAATCGAATACCGATTAATATAATTCAATCGAACCGTTCGCCGACGAAACCGATGAATCTGTACTCGATCATATAAGTTATTAATAATAATAATAATAATAATAAAAAAAAAATGCCGTTTGATATTATAATAATAGATTAAACGGTAACAGAAATGTATTTTAAGTGTTTTTTTTTTTTTTTTGGTTTTGAATTAGTATTTTACAGCGTTTGGTGGATATAACTATTCTGATTAAATTACTACCTAACACATTGACGGACAATAAGGTTTATTGATAATTATTAAAAGCGTGCATTGTAGCACTGGTTTTTTTTTTGTACCATGTTTTCGTTATCTAACCTATTGCAGTAAATATTTATTACGTAATTTTCTTGGACGAGACATACCTGATATATTTTTTGTCAGTTTCCGATGTCTCTTTACACTGTGCGCGGACAGTACGGCGTGGTCTTTCATATATAATACCGTAGAAAATACCACCGCTATAGCAATAATGTCTATTATTGTCGGTCGGTTTTTCGAGTACTCCTACAGACAGTATTATTCAAGAGTGTGCCCTGGCTTCACCAATCAATAACACTGCTACAGCAGTACTTATTCGTGACTGTCCGTCAATACGTTAACTATGCACTCCTCGACCATTCGTTCCGAAATAACAATTTAAAATATATATATTTCAATATTTTCATTTTTTTTTTTTTTTTTCCTTTTTGCCGGCCGCTCTACGCGCAGTACCGCGTTTGACGCACACCCACCTATAATTGCAAATTTACGTATACTGTACTGCGAAATTGTATTACCATATAAAAAAATTGCTCAAATATGCAAAATATAATCTACGTTAAAATAATCACTATCGTCTAGAACACATTTTCAATTTACGGACTATAGATTCTATCTAAATCCCAGCTCTATTTATTATAGCTGAAATAATAAATAAATTTACATATATTTTGTCTCCCTTCTTCGGGGTAAAATTATCGAAGATATTTTAAATAATTTGTCACGTTTCATTTTGACCGAAACCAATAAAAAAAACGCGGTCGGTTCCGAGTGAATAATAACCTATCGGGTGTGTGACAGTACTCGAAACTATCCATTTTAATCGTAACCGAACGCAATGTTAGGCGTATTGCAATATTAAGACGAAAAACACGTGTCGTTTTCACGGGCACAGCCGGGTTGTCGACTAGAGGATATGGGCAACGATAATTGATTTCGCATACGTACGGACGCAGAAATAAATTATTGTTAGAAATGTTATTCCGATATTTCATACCAAAATAGTCACAAATATTATCGGTAGGGTTTCGCGATATTTTTACATTTACACGTTTATGGATTTTTTAACAGTTTCCTATAGAAATGTTTTCACGGAAAGTATTTGCCCGATATTCGATGTAAAAACCATATTTATAAGCCAAAGGCCCCAAAACAATTAGAGGGATCGCCTAGAGAAGACCGATGTGGACGGGATGTGCACAGAGATCTTTCGTTAGACAGGCGTTTGTGGGAAAATACCTTTAGGAACCAAGGTTAAGGCGAGGAGATTGCCTTTAAGAGCGGAGAGAAACTGTAGAAAATACACGGGTTTGCGGAAGGTTTTTTTATCGAGCGGTACGGGCTAAATTCCGGAGTTTTCCCGACGGATTGGACTGCTCGTCCGCATCGTTCGTCAGTACAAACCAATTTAATATTTCTCGAGTAAAGCGATTATTTACGTTACGGACTACGGATTGTATCGATATCCCAGCCCAAAATATTATCAAAATAATAAATTCCTTTGCCGGGGTGCGATTATCAAAGACATTTTGATAATTTATCAAATTTCATTTTTCGTTTTTACATTTTGACCGAAACGCAGTGTGTCCCGAGTGAATAATAACCGAAACTCTGCATATTGAACATTTTTTTTTGTGTTTTCGACGGGGGTGGGTAGTGAGACAATAATTGATTTCACATGCGTCGTACAGACGCGGAAACGAATGAATGCGTATAACACACATTCGTAAAACCGTACGTACCGGTATGACCGTGAATATTTGAAATATATAATCGCGAGTAACAACGGGGGGAGTATTGCTTTGGGAAAAACAAAAACGAACGTCCGTCGAGCGGTCGGTTTCGCCGGTATTTGTTCGATAAACGGCTTGAGCTGAGGTTTCGCGTGTTCGATCGTGTAATCTTGTCGTACCCGAGGGATTTTACTAATTAGGAACCGTCACACAGTCGTGGGGGGTTTTCCTAATAAAACCGTGTATTCCGGTGTAAGACACGACGGGTGCGTCTTGCGCAGCCGGTGGCGTGGGTTTAAGATTAAATCCCTTCTCCTATAAACCGGCTAAGTCTCGGTTTTCTCTCTATTTTTTTTTTTTCGTTTTTATAATTATTTATTATAGATCGGTAACGGGCGCGGTATCCGGAGTGTTTTGCAATTACGCCGTCCGCATCCGCAGTGTACGTATACGTAATCTGTATGTTTATTTAAAAAAAAAAAAAAAAAAACGAAAACGAAAACCAGCTGTTTAAAGATTGACATTGACTTTAGTCCGCGTGGTTTTTACGTGTTTTTTATACGAATATAACGGGCACTCGGCACGGTTTCGATTTTCGTACGAAACAAATTATAAAATCGTTTTTTTTATCTATTTTTTTCCGACCTAGTTAACATACGAGTGTGGGCTGATACCCTAATGCCTCTGTGCGTACAACTCTGAAACTGGCGAACGTACATTAACGAAATGAAAACGGGCGCGCGTAGTAAATTGTATATATATCTGTATTTACGTAATATTATTTTCCAACACAACTTCCTTCCGAGTCGAAATTAATTTCTGCCCACGCTTAACATGTTATGCAATGCCGTCCAAATAGAATTGTTCGTATCGAGTGGCACACCACCGCTCGACTTTGGCTTTGATTCTCTCGTCAGAACCGTACGCTGTACCGTTACGATGTTCTTTAAGTTCGGTACGATACGATAAAAAAATTCACACGGTGCCAAATCCGGGCTGTAAAAATGGACGCGGAACGATTTTAAATGCCAGTGTACCAATTGCGTGTACGGTGGCACGGTGCCAACGAGGCCTTGCATTTTCGCGCCGAAGCAGAACTTGGTCGACATTTGATCGGACGCGTTTTATACTTTTTTTTTCTCTAAGTATTCCTAAGGTCTCCGTATAGCGTACAGAATTAATCGTGGTTTCTTTCTTCAAATATTTACTATGAATCACACCATTTGAATCCGTCCCCCCAAAAAAAATTGATGCTTAGACTTTGAATTTCTTTAGGCGTTTACTACCTTAAGTCCGCTATACCCAACGACAAACAAAACTGATGTCTAGAGTTTTGTTACCATAGGCCGAGAGCAAACGTCTATGGATATCGGCCTGGTTTTACATTTTCTGCGACAAGCAATTCAATTACAGCACGCCGTTTGAACCGCACATCTGGAGAGTCCGTTATGAAAAAAATACGTACGAACAAACTAAAAACGTTACACTGTCGTGACTAAATCAATAACATTAGCTATTCAACGGTCCACAAACGACAATTTTATCGGTGATTTTAAAATAGTTATGAGAGAAGAGGCATTACTTAACAGCTCACCCTTGTATCGCTTGCGATCCGCATAAATTATGCATCGGTGCGATAAGTAAACACGTAGGAATTTAAATTGACCAAACACACGGGTGACAGTTAGGTCACGGTATTCCGCGGTGTTGAACTCTCGGAAAACTCCGTCATTATAATTACAAACTAATCGCAGGATCCGAAAGACCCCCACACACACAGAACCGTATACACGTTTAACCGATGAATATAATTTTCGACAAAAAAAAAAAAAATAAAAAATAAAATATATCACGGTGAGGTAGTTTAAAAATAAAAACCCGATTACGAACAATAGAAAAACTTCAAATTTATAAATAGTTAAAAAAATTTCCATTATATTTAAAGGTATACGAAACGACTACGTCGTATTGCTCTGTTGCGTTTTATTTAATATACACCAGCGGGACAAAAGTACGGTACGTTTTCGTGATATCTTTAGTTTATTAAATTATTATTAGTCTTGAAAGCCACTCCTACCTAATAATGCTTATTATCACTGTTTTTTAGAACGTTTGCGAATTTATTAGAAATGGTATTCCGATATTTCATACCACAATTGTCAAAAATATTATCGGTAGGGTTTCGCGATATTTTACGTTTATACGTTTATCGATTTTTTTTTTTTTTTTTATAGTTTTCAATAGAAACGTTCTCACGGAAAGTATTTGCCCGATATTCGATGTAAAAACCATATATATATAGTTATATGAGCCAGAGGCCTTACACAATTAGAGGGTTCTTTTATTAGGCAGGCGTTTGAGGAAAACCCTATTGGGAAAAATGCGCTTTAGGAAACAAGGTTATGGCGAGGGGATTGCGTTAAGAGCGGAGAGAAATTGTAGAAAATACACGGGTGTGCGGACGGTTTTTTATCGAGCATTATACCCTAAGGGCCGAAGCCATCGGCGGATTTGTTGACCGGAAATTACGAGAGTTTTCCCGATGGACTGGACTGCTCGTCCGCATTGTACGTCGGTACAAACCAATTGGTATTACTTGAGTAACGCGCCTTTTTACGTTACGGTTGATCAAATATCATAGAAAATAATCCATAGGTTTTAAATTTAAATACAATTAACGATAATATAAACTGATCAATCTGGTTTTTTTATACCGAAAGATCCGATTCCAATTGTTTAACGCAACCGTTCAGCAAAAATTTAATAATGTTTGCTTTTCATTTTTTTTATTTTTATTTTAAGTATACAATATAAAAATTAAAACGAACGGGTTTCGAAATGGTTTTTCATAAATCGGTTTGCCGTACGAATGCAATTGTGTCAATATTGTGGTGTCGGTTGGTTTAACGATTTGCCGCGCCGAAACGCGTGCCAAATGAGGGACGCGGGGACCGTCTCCGGCCAATCGGACGAAAAATATGGGAATAAATTTGTAAAAAAAAAAAAAAAAAAAATGTTTTGCGGACAGTAGTTGTTCGTTACTTATCAATTGTGTTGTAACGTTCCGTATACGTAACCCGCGTAACCCGAGGATATTAATAATTCTCGTCAATGGTTAAAAAGTGAATAAATTATTAACGGTCGTTTAAACACGAATATTTTACGTTATACGCGTTTGCACACACGCATATTATAATAATTAAACGTAATTTATGCGGTGCCACTGCAGAATGCATAATAGTATCAATTGTATTCCTATATTACACCGTACTATACCGACTGACTCCGAGTGCTGAATTTATCCTTTGATCTCGTTAGTTTTTTTTTTTTTTTTCTGTTTTGTTAATCGTTTGTGTACACACATCGGACTTTATGCGTTCTGGTGTTGCCGTTTTGCGAATTTACGAGATGCGCCCGACGAACGATATCAAATAAGTAGGTTCCTTGAAACCGACAACCGTAGGTTTTCCATTTATTTGATTTAACGTTTCGACGAAAGCTATATTCTTGTTACCGTTACATTCGCAAATTTTAATGCAATAGTTTACATCCGTTAGTGACTGTAGTGTAGCTATAGACTCCGGACTCGTATGATATTTGATAAAAAAAAAAAAAAAAATTTAAAAAAATAACCAATCGTATGATAACAATGACGATTTGTAGACTAATAAAGGTATATTTGAATAATACTAATAAAAAAAAAGTTAAAAGAAACATCGTCTTAAATTCACCGAATATACGAATATTTCTCTAGAGTATACCCGCCGAGAAGGGATTTTTTTTTCAAATGACAATTTATTACTGTTTATTAAACGAAACGGATTCCATAATCCGAAATACCGAATTTGAAAATCGATATACGATTTTCTTAGAGGACGTCGGTTAATCATATCGCGTTGAATTTTAATACATTTTAATCACGAGATAATTTCCAATTTTTTTTTACGAATTCGATTAAAAATTTGACAGCGAAATGTTATTTTTATCTTTTGGTTTTTTTTTTGTAGTATTTTCTTAACAATGGAGAAAATCCGGAATAAAATGTCAGAATAACGAAAATATTTATACAATAAACGTTTTTCTGTCGTTTGATTCGATTCTTTTGTTGTAGTTTAATGTAAATTAATCTTTATGAATTGATATGTTCATTGATAATTTATATTATTAAGTCCTAGACGCGATACAGTTTCTTAATTTGTCGGGCTTTTTTCGAGTTATAATTAGCTATTTGAAATTGTCGTATTTTTGTTTTGTTTTGTTTTACGCGACTATAAATTTCAAATTTTTATATACACGTGAAAAAATGTACGCGTTAATTCGTTTAAAACACGAACAATCGCTATTTATTATTTTGTAGTGATATTATTATACAGTCTTTCGTTTAAATGTACCAAAATTCGTGTCGATTCATTTTTCGTTTGCAACGATTTATCGTTACGTAAAGATGTAGAATTAATTCCCCGTATATCCTGCCATACCGAATTTCCACCTACAACAGTTGGCCCACCGGTTTTTCATTTAAACGATTTATTCTTTTTGCGTGCAAAATGAATAATATTTCGGGTTTTTTTCCGTGTTTAAATACATTTAAAATTTGATGTCATACATATTGCGTCTTGTAATGTTTTTTTTTTTTTTGGGTATTTGAGATATTTAATGTAACATCGAACTACAAGGAAATTCGGAATAACAACTCTTTTAAAGTTTCTGGGCAAACTATGTTCAATTAACTATCAACAATGCTGTATAGTGTAAAACTTTCCAACCGTGTTTACTCCCATAAAATGTGATAACTAAATTATAACAATACAGAGACGGGTCGTCGTTATAAAACTGTATTATAACTCGTGCCATGTCTCCACTCTAAACCCATACAAGGCTGGTAAAAAACTAACTTTTTAATAATATCATTATGTTTTAGAATATAATGTATTACATTTTTAAGATATCCGTTTAAAAAAGTTATAAACAAAATATCCGTATTCTATAATATACCTATAGAGAATACGCATACTTTACGAACAGTGGTTTTAAAGTATTATATTTTTATATTATAATGTTTTTGCCAAAAAAAAAAAAAAAAAAAAAAAAAAAAAAAAACAACTGCTTATGTATTACTCAAGACGCAGGATTCATGAAGACGAGATAAATTGTTTCGGCAATCTGTTCAACAATAGGTACATGTTCGCACAAAAATGTTAGAAATCGTATATGTGGGAGAAAAACACTATTCGTGAGATGTACATACGTACTATGTTTTATGGTTTTTTTTTTTTTTTCCACTGGCGTACACACGAGATTGCAGATATACACTAGAGAATACCATTTTTCCGTTACGATTGTGTACGAATATTGTCGGCAAGTATAGTACAGAAATCACAAAAGAACACAAGTGAAAACGCACGCATTTGTGTTCGACGTCTATGATATTTCCAAGTCGACATTATAAATTAATATCAAGAGAATCGAAATGAACATTGTTCACAGGTTACCGGCTTATGCCGTACGGACGTGAACCGATAGGCAACCAACCAACCACAAACGGCGACCGGCACAAAGCGTAGAACATTATTAGTTAGCGCACGTTATGATGTAGAATCGGGAAAATACGAAACGCGACATAATATATCTATGGGAGATATCTATCGCCAACGTCCTATCGTATAGCACGAGTAAAGATGTCTAAATGTTATTTTCGCAGGGCAGACGGAATCGCAATAATTATTATTTTTATTATAAAACTCGACGAGAACCGTATAGATAATCGTCGGTGATCGCCAGAGACCGGCGGACTCGGATTGTAGCGACACCGACGGCACTTTAAACTCCGCTAAAAAAAATAACAAAAAAATTAGAAAAAAAGAAAACGTTTTACGGTGGGGGTTAAGTACACCGCGAATTACAGTAGTAAAACGGCAATTTGTGTGCTATTAAGTGGGTAGTTTTTATCGTGAATTAACAGTAATATTAATCTAGGGGAAGAGATATAAGGGCGTATTATTTTTTTTTTTTTTTCGTTGAGATATAAGTGTGCATTGCCGAACAATCCGTATATAATATCACGCGGTGTTCGAAACGCCGACGACGCGTTTTCGCGATGTTTCCAACGTTAATATATTTTATTAAAACCGTACCGGCGGTTTACTACTACGCGATTTATTATTATAATTACACCCCCGTGGCGGGCGTCGAATTACTTACATAAGTTGTTCGATTAGTACTAACGTACAATGTGAGGCCGAAACATTATTGTTAGTGACGTGTTATGCGTCGCCGTTTATCGCGTCCACCGTAATGCGATTTTCCTCGATTTCGGATATAAATTTAACCCGATCCCTCGTACAAAACCGTTGAAAATATTACGTTTATCGTCTGCCGCGCCGAACGATAGTAAAACTATTACGTAGGCGACGACGCCGCAAACGGCCCGTCCGATACATTCTGGTCGGGATAATTTTTTTTTTTTTTTTTTACCATTTTTCCAAACGTTTAAACACGTCGTCTGTTTTGAGTGAATATTCGACAGCGGTTTTGGACCGGGGCGAACCGCTCCCGGTTACGACCTCGAATATCTAAATGTATAGACGAAAACCAAAAACAAATTTAAAATTATAATATACTCCGTACAAACGCAATATATTTCGGATGCACACCATACATTACTCATGTCGAAAGTCATAATTCGGGCCCGGTATTTCGGGCGTCCCGGCCGTCCCTACGCGACGTCATACTGAATAATATCATACGGTTACAACAACAGCAATCATTTATTTAGCAAATAAAACCTTATAGACATTAACAGCACTCCTAACTCCTATAAGCGTATCGCTTGTGATGGAGAGTTTTACAAGAGTTACGGTAAACTTCAAAAGTAAAGATTAAATTACTGATTTGTGTACGGTCAATGTTTCTTGAACAAAAAAAAAAAAAAATACATTTTAAATATTCTATACGTAATTTAATCGCCGCTGTATAACTCGATAAAACGTACCTGAAAAACAAAAAAAAAAAAAAAAAATACCACTTCAACGAATGGGCAGAACCGTACCGGAACCGTACTTGAAGTTATTTACTGGAGCAAGATTTTTGGTCAACAAATCGTTTACAAACCAAACGAAAAACACACATACGGGATAACGACTGTCCCAGATGGTCTTATTTTAATTTTATTGTTTATATCGTCTATTAGTAAAACATTTTTCAAATTGACGAGCTTTTTTTTTATTAATAATAAAAAATAAACGGCAAGCGGATATAACATATACAATTAAACGTTTAAATTCCTAGTTATAATCGTCTTTAAACCGTGTTAATCGTTAGCGATTTCATATTAAAAATTACAAAAAAAAAAAAAAAACCACGAATCCCGCCGTGATCGGAACGGCGAAAATGTTTCCCTCGCTTAGGGCGCAATAGGCACGTATACGTAGTGACGATTTTACGGTATTCGAGTTTCCGTTTTGACGGAAATATTGTGAATTTAGAAAAAAAGAACAACAGTTTATATGCGAACAATATACTTATGATTGGGCCGTTCTCGTCGTGAATCATTTCGTAATCGTCGCAATGCTGTCCCCGCAATAAAATTGACCACCTACCGCCCACTAATCGTCACATAACAAAAAAAAAAATATATATATATATATATATATATACGATCGGTTAAAGTAATAAACGAAACGTTAGTGTTGCGAGTTCTTACTTTTATTTTCAGTAACATTATTTTAATATATTGTATTATTATTTATATATATATATATATATTTCTTCGATTAACGGTAAAATAGTACTTTGCGGTATTGGAAAGTCGCCGAGAAGTTTTAGCAAATATAGCAATTTTTTTTTTTTTTTTACTTTTTCATTTCTTTACTTTACGCTGTCTTAAGTTTTACACGATTTATGGTTTTATTTTCATTTAATGGTTTTATATTGTTACATTTTTTCCTCCTTTTTTTTTTTTTTTTTTTTTCTTTTAAATGTCACTAAAGTCGCGGGGACGGGACATTATTTATTTATTATAGGCACGGTATTATTACATTTTACGATACACATATATTATTTATGAGATAAGTGTAATTTATTTAGTAACGTTACTATAAACGTTTCGAGTAGGTATATTAATACGCGAGATAATTTAATTTACAATAAGAGCCGCGGTAGCACGTTGCCTGGCGGTGGATTATCGAAATTCCCGACTAATTTCTTAACGAACCGCGCAAATCCGCCGGAAATTAAATAATCGCCGGTACGGTTTACGCGTTGATATTACTGAACCGCGAGCCGGTCGCCAAAATTTAATTTCGAATTATTATTATTATTATTATTATTATTATTACGGACAATACGACAATTGGTATTTTGTAGTCGGCCGAGTTACGGGCTCTCCGGGCCAACAATCCAATGCCACCGCTCTTCTCTGCCGTTTTTAGCCTTTTCCGCATTCCAGGCCATCCCCCCCCAAGCATCGTTAAGCCGCCATCACAGTAAAATTTTCCCACTCTGTCTATCCGAAATTAAATATAGCCAACATGCGTTTACGTAATTCCCAACAGTACTCACCAGATCGAAATGACGAAAATGTTTACTATGTTTTCGCAGAGGAAATGCGTGATATTTTCGTTCTGCGGTAATTTGTAATTGATATTAAAAAAATACATTTTTTTTTTGTACGTTTGATGTGTGAACCACATTGATGTCCGTGAAATAAATATCAAAAAAATACCTATGGGTGAACATAGTTAATACCGTCGTCGTTATTTCGGTAAACTAATTTCTGTATTAAGTCTATTAGCTCAGCCCGAGCACGAGTACAATTGGAAGGTACGAAACCTCATTTTTTCCTTCTTCCAAATCGTTCGTTAGATAGACAATACTACCGTGTCCTTTGTCTTGACCGTCCCCCGGGTCTCTTATAGTGTTTCGTCCCCGTCCGGTTTTATGTCCAATTAGTCCTTTTGATTTCCACTAGCGTCCAACTTGTTCTGTTGGTTTTTTTTTTTTTTTTTTTTATGTACCGACTACAATATGGGTTTCCTCGTTCTTCATTTCTTATTATTTTTTTTTTATTTTAGTCATCCTCGTTAGACCGATAGTTTTCTTCTCGTTATCTCTAAAGTTTTTTTTTCTTTACACTCGGCGACTTTTAGCGGTTTTTTTTTTTTTTATCGAATATGTAATCCGTTACGCGGCGTACACCGAACACAATCGATGTTATCCAAAGGCGAACGTATCGTTGTTAACACCGACGGAAGTTTTCGGGAATCGCGCGAGCCGGGCTAAAATTTACGGCCGGACGGCACGAACTTCGGCGGGGGACGCCCTCGTCTCGGCAATAATATCATCGACGGGATTCTCCAAAACTCATTAAGTGCAAACAATACTAAAAAAAAAAAAAAAAACCCGAACCGTAGTGTATACACACCAATAGGGAATATTCAATATTCCCAAATCAAATGTTAGCCCGTCAAACGCAATTGGGCCCGACCGATTATCGCGGCGATCGTCCATAAAATACCTCCTCTCCACACCTGCTACAATGTTTTATTATTCCCGGCCGACCGGTATATGGGAATGTCGTTTTTTTTTTTTTTTTTTTTTTGTTTCGAATATTACCGAAATCGATATACCCGCGGATTTCGTGTATATTTTCGCCTGCTTCCCGCCCACCGATCATTCGTAATATAGACCAAAGTAATATGTATTCCAAATACATTTAAAAAAAAAAGATTACACTGCGGGCGGACGGGACTCGGGACGAACGTATAAAAACGGCGATGCGAGGCGGAACCGGCGGGGCGAAATACCTCTGGGAAGGTACTCGGCGGAGGTGTTCGGACGGGAATGAAAGAAGAAAAAAAAGAAAAAAAACACGAATCGATATAGAGTAGAGGACAGAGTATTGGCTGGCGTGAGACGGGATGGTCCTTAGAGGCGTGCGGACCGGATAAGAAAATTGAAATATTTTATGCAAATAGTCGTGCAAATTCAAAAACAACAAAATAACAACGCCGGCGATGAAATTACATTCTGGGTTTGCTTAAACATTAATAATTGATATACGCGTTTTTGAACGATTACCCCCGTAAAGCATTATTAATGATCCACTCGCCCCGGTGTGTTGAAACGGATATTATAGTAATTTTCACACCGCGGTAATCCGGTACACACGATTGCCTGTATATTTTATTTTTTAATCCGAATAATTTTCAGAAAATCACACTGCACACACACCGCTCAGCCGTTAATATCATTATAATAGCCCAGTTATATGCGCGATAAAAAAAAAAAACGAGAAATTAAATTCTCGACGATAGTGTTATGTAACGCGCTCGCTATACCGATTTGTCACGTTAGTCAATTAATATACAGAAAACCCGTACGTAATATCTAAACGATTAATTTCCAAACGATATCTTATTCAAATTTGTTCGCTATTTAATGTTGATTTAACGGAAAAAGTCAATACATTCCGAGATCGATCACTCTGTATACTGCGAACATAACCCGCATCAAAACGATTACAATTAAAAAAAAAAAAAACCCTCACAAAAAGGCAGTCAGTTATCCAAAACGCGTAAAAATCGAGTAACTGCATAATGCGGTTTAAACAAACATCGACGTAGATTCGTATAAAAAAATATATTATCCGGCGATTTGAAACCAAAATGTATTGTCATGGCGTTGCGGTTACACGAAACGACTCTGAACAAATAATATTGTTCGGTCCGTCAACGAATTATTGAAAATCATTAAGACGATCACGTCTTTAAGATTCTTTAAATTTTACATCGAAGACCGTTATTTCACAAAAATGGTAGGGTGCGGAATTTCGACCTTAACCCCAATAGCAGCAGGAGTCCCCCAAGGTGCCATTTCATCTCCTATTTTGTTCAATCTATACTCGGCAGACCGACCGACGACTCACCACACTTCTGTTGCGGATATCGCGGACGACAAAATCATTTACTCCTCACATGTAAACCCTATAACTGTTAGGTAAATAATCTTATCATCCCGAAAGTTACTAGCTCTCGTTACTTAGGCTTAATACTGGACCAACGTCTAACCTGGGCAGACCACATAAAAACCCAACGAATCATCTTAAACGCTAGACGAAAATCTCTCGCCTATATAATCGGTAAACACTCAAAACTAACTTTTATATAAAACTCTATTGATGCCTATTTGGACTTACGGCGTCCAGTTATGGGGAATAGCTGCCAAAAAAAAAAAACCAATATAAATAAAATTCAAACCTTCCAATCCATAACTCTTCGCATAATTACAAATGCACCATTTTCAAATCACACTCTACATACCGACCTAAGAGTTAACACAATAGACGAAATTGCAAAGACACTATATAAACGATTTTGTTCACGGCTAACCCTAATCCTCTACTATCAGCACAAAATTCTGACTCCATTCCTGGAAATCCTCCTCTCGTAGGCTAAAAAGAATGTGGTGTCGCGATCTAAACCATAAATAGAAATTAAAAAGAAAAAAAAAAGTATAAAAATTTCTAGAAATTAAACAAACTTCTGTTATAACGTGTAACTTTAAATAGTTTCTTTGTAAATTTAAATTACAGTTTGTATGTTTTAAAATAAAGTTAAAAAAAAAAAAAAAAAGATCACGTCTATATGGAATAATTATCGATAACGACGAAATCGAAATTTCGTATATCTTAGCGACAATTATTTTCGTCCGTTTTCCTTGTTGGTTTATTTGGCGATTTTTCTTTTGTTTTTCCAATGCTATTTTTTTTTTTTTTTTGGCTATTTGTATGTCTTTGAAAATAATAATAATAAAAAAAACTATTTAATGTCGGACTGCACGTAATCCGAAAATATAGATACATAATAATTTAGTACGGAATATCGTTGATAATAGTAATAATAATAATGACGACGACGACGACGACGACGACAATTGTATCGGTAGTAAATTATAAATCGTAACCGTAGGCCGGCCGCCGCCGTGGTGTCCCTGCAGAATTTACAATAGTATATTCGAATAATAATTCGACGGCGATCGAAATAACGAGCGGCCAGAGAGAGGAATACGATGATTAAATATTTGATTCGTGAAATCGCAGTGTGTTCTTAATGCCGATTGCAAAATATCGTTTTTGCATCTGACAAACCGTCTAACCGTAACGTTATCTATCATATTTGTCCTCGGCCGACAGTCGAAAAAAATGCAATTGTTTATCTAGAATGTATTCGTTATAATTTTAACATTACGGAAATACGAATAATGGTTTTTTTTTTTTTTTTTTTTTTATTATAACAGCATAAATAATAAATAAATATCATTTATCAGTTTACTGAAATACGATCGCTAGAACAAATACAATAGGTGCGTAAATATCAATATTCCGAACGATTGTTTAAACCAGTGTTTCTTAACCGGTGGTCCGCGTTCCCATAGATTTTTTTTTTTCGATTTTTATTACATATTAATTATTATTACTTTTTTTTTTTTAAATAGCCAACAATATTACGACTTATTACGACCGATATGTATTTTCCACTTTTATAAGAGTAATAAACTGAAGTATAATTATATATTAGTGAAGTATAGTAGTAAAATGTAAAGTAAAATAATACAAATTAACATTTTTCGATAAATTTTGTGTTTTCTTGTTAATGAGCAAAAAAAAAAGGTATTCCTAGTTTTCGTAAAATTGAGGTGGTCCGCGACCTATAAAATATTGTCGAAGAGGTTGGTGGTGGTAAAAAGGTCGGCAGACACTGGTTTAAACGGACGAATTTATTAAAATTATATTCGCGGTCCAGCGTTAAAACGCAAAAACCTATTACGTACCGTGGGCCAATTATTGCACATTAATAAATATAAAAAAAATAAATGAAGTTATTTACAATTATGTCTGCCGTGTTTATTTTTATTTTTTTTTTTTTTTAAATTTCGGCCAGATATTTCGCTCCAATCGTCACCGTCGGGGGATGGACGTCTGGTAGTCAATTTTTGAATCGAGTTGTTGCGTACGAATGATAATTTTTTTCGATTTACTTTGAAGTTTTCTTACTAACGGGGTGAATGAAACCGGAAATATTTACACAGTTAAGGTTTCCGTTATTTGTTGTAAGGTAAAGAAACGATTCACTGATATTAGCACTTTCCAGAAGTGATACCATTTTTTTTTTATTTTTTGGTTATTGTTCTGCATTGTTTGGCTTTATACCGGATAAAATATTTTTGGCTTCTCGAAAATACTCGAAAATTCGATGTTCGTATTTAATGTAAATACATCGAATGTCACGTTTTTAGTTATTGTAATTCAGTAAAAAAAATATTACTTGAGACATTATCGGTTTTACCGAATACTCTCATTAGCATTTTATAGACGCGATGTTATTTTCAAAATAGTATGGCATTTTCTTAGTTATAGTTATATAGTTCACGGTTCTATGTAATTGTAGAATTTTTTTTTTTTTTTAGATTTACGATCGCACGCAAGATGCAATTTTTGGATTTTATTCGAAATTCGATCTATTCAACGGACACATTCGTTAAAAACACGAAAAATTATTATTAATATTGTAGTAATAATTTATCAAACAATGTTTAAACCGAATTCCGCTCGGATCGCATTTCGTTTGCAATGATTCATCGTTGCAAGCAGTACATGATGTATTTAATTTCCCTTATATATCCGAATTCGTTCAAACTTTTCGCCTACGACAGACGCCTAGGTTTATTTACCAACCGTATTTCGCAGTACGAGAAGTTTGTTATTTTAACGTGTTACCGAAACCGTGCGTTGTAAGTAAACCGATGTCGAAAATATCGCGACGGAAACTTGTGCATTTATCGACGACGGTCGTCGGGTCGGACGGCGGGACTGCGAAATATCGTTCTTGTATTGAACAAAATTTACTACGGTTTTTCGTTTCGTATCCAATCGATCACAGGGGATCGTCGACCGTTTGGGGTTCTTCCGATTTTCGAAAAAAAAAAAAAAAAAAAAATTTGAACGTGTCCCGTGCGAATAACGGCCGTAATGTATTCGGCGCACGAGATGCGTTCCTACACCCCAATCGTGGCGAAAATAATTTTATCAATAAAATTTTCGTTCGGTTTTTATTTCGGACCGTGGACGGCTCTATCCTCCCCTGATAATAACCGGCGACGCCCCCGGGAGCCGCGACGCGCAATTTCAATATACCGGATTTATAAATAAATTACTTATTTATATAGAAAAAAAAATAAAAAAAAAAAACCGTTCGAAATATACGTACATATTGCTATTGTGTAACTACCGCGAGTTTATACAATTATTGATATATTTTTGAAATTGGATTGATAGTAAATTAAAAAAATAAATAAAAATATCGCCGGTTACCGAAATACATAAATCAACGTTTAATTTGCATTGCAATATTATAATATATATATATATATATATATTTTTTTATAAAACAAAAAAAATAAAAATAAAAAAAACATGATTTATTATTTCTAAACGGTATAGGTACGAACCCTATACCCCATCTCCGCCGCCGCAATTGCCGACTGTGCTTGGTTTTCCGCGGAAACAAAAATAATTATTCCGACGCTAATAGAAACAAAACAAATTAAAAAAAAAAAAAAAAAAAAAAACCAAACAACCGTTGCTAGCGAATACCATCGATGGTATTTTATTAAATAATTCATTATCGTTTGATATCGGGATCTTTAACAAAGACGAAGTTTTATGCGCCTGCACGACGTAACCTTAGAGCTGATGTATTTTCCAGCGAAATCCTCTTTATTTTAATAACTCTGGCGAGTTGCGGACTCGTTTTTTTTTCAATACGTACGATATTTGAATATTGCGATTTATAATACACTTTGTACCCCCTTCACCCGCACGGTGGACGAACACTACGGTATAAATATTTAATTCGGACACCTAAGATAATATCGCGGTTCTATAATAATATTTAATAACTAATACGGCCGGCTGTGCCGTTTGTCGGATACGACGTAAATTATTTATATTGCGTCGCGTACCTCAGTATTTCGGATTACCCAAAACGTCCTTACGTTCTAATATTTGGCGGAATAACGACAACGGATGTAAATCGTGATACCGCCGAATAGTGAAATAAATATTAAAAAAAAAAAAAAACAAAAAAATAATAATAATAATAATAATAATAAATCGGGGAGATAAGCGACCAAAAGCGACGGTAATTCGTCGCAGTAAAAAAAAAACGATTCCCACCGGAGCTCGGTAATCTTGTACGGTTATTTGGTGTGAGTTATACGGTTTTTTTTATTATTATTTTTTTTTTTTTTTGTCTTCCGCACGTCAAGGTAACGCGGAAACCATTAAATAATTTTACCGATGTGTCTAATGTTAATTTGGTGTCGGGTTTCTTTTTTTTGGGGAAATTAAATTGTCGCGGGAAGTTTTACCGGACCATAAAATGCATATCTATAAATGTGCGATGCCATCGATTTAGTGCATTTTCACTAACCGAAAAAGTGTTTTTCAATAAAACAAATATAATAAAAACACATATGAAATAATATTTGCGAGCGAGTGCCCGTAAGTATTAATATTTCGGGACAGCATTATTTGACGTGGATCGCGTTTAAACGGTTTAGAAAAAAAAAATATCAGTTCACTGCGACGTTATCGGGTAATGAATTTATTACGTCTATCGATAAATTACAACCGATTGTTCACTGCGGTTAAATAACGATGACTTTATGAATGTGGGCACTCGTTTAATTGAACACGCCGCAGCCGTTAGTTTATCGACTACCGCCACTGGATTAGACTTCTCGAGTGAGACCCAACAATTATACTGAACTCTCGAGTTGATATTGTTTGACCGAGTCACAATAGTTTAAACGGACAGTAACACGAAAACAATATCGCGGAAACGATTTTCTGCGGGCATAAAAATCGAAATAATTTCGAAATATCGAGTGAGAGAGAAGAATAAAAAAAAAAAAAAAAATACCGAGACACGCACTATTGTAGGTGAAAAGTCGAGAAAACACGGGAATATGGACGGAGAGGAATTTAATTTATATCCACTACGCAACGATAAATCATCGCTAACGAAATACGATTCCGAGCGAATTTCATTTTATCGTGTTTGGTAATACTTAAGATTTTTCATCGAAATGCTAAACGCCCTTCAACACCTAAACATATTTTTAATTAGAATACACTCAATTTTATTCTTTTTCACCATCGAGTTAAGCATATGATGCAAGATCAAATTTGCGAGCAGTTCTGTTCGGACAAAATCAGTTTTATTCAGTTAGTTTGAAAAATATTACGAGAAATTCCGTCATTTTGATTTCCATTATAATTTTATCTTTAAACGTTTATAAAAAAAAAAACTACTACATTACGCTCAACATTTTTTTTTTTTTTTTGAATAGTTAGTCTAATATATGACGAACCTCGCGTAAAATTAAAAAGCCTATTTTAAATATAATTAAAAAGAATATAGAAAGAATATTTAGAATAATAGAAGAAATAATTAAAAAATAGCCAGGATATTATCAAAATTGCTCTATCCCTAGAAAGGGAAAATATTAATATTTTGTTGACATTTCATCTGTTTATGGCTATTTTTAACTGAGTTACACCAAAAATTAAAAAATAAATAAAAAAATGAATTTTCGCGGTAAATTTTCCCGATTTGCATACGTTTTTTCTTTAAATATTAAGAAAACTAGAACATAAAGAAACGACCTCCCCGCAATACAACAAATATATCCAAAATTGTATTCAGAAAACAAGATGCATTTGAAAATCGTTGTATATCACAGGATGTGTGGTGGGAAAGTTGTCCACGGATACATCTTACGCTTTGCTTAGATACTTAATGTGTACAAATTATCGAATTAATAAATTGGACATAAATAATAGTATGGTAACAGGAAAATGTATAACATAATTCATAAAAAAAAAAAAGAAAAAGAATAACACAATCTACGATTATTGGTTTTCGATTTCAAAAGTCATAAGTTATATAGTTTTACCCATGTAAATTTGAAAGAAAAAAAAAAAAAAAAAAATTAAAAACCGCATATAACAAAACACATTTTTCTTTTTACTATATCTCATTTAGCTGTTAGGTAAATTTTTATGATAATGGACACAAGTACCAACCTAATGGCGTATATTTTTGAAAATGTGATGTAACTCGTGTCGACAAAACGATGTTATCGCTACCACTACAGCCCTGTAAAATAAATATTCTAATAAACCGAAAATTGTTACAAACAAAAACGATATTTTTATTTTCGCATATTTCTAGTACTTGAGTGCATATAAATGCATATTTCTGAACTTCCGAGTGCGTTGTTGCCAGTTGTTTAATGCACGAACACGCGTGCGCATTTATGCGATTTCTAGTGCGTGACCTTACGAGCCCTGGTAATATGCAATAGATCAATCAATTTTTTATTTAGTAATTCGATGTTTTCGGAGGCGTCTTTTACCTTTGTGCAGTGTCCTTGCAAGTGTCGAGGTCAAACATTCGGCACCGATAAAACAATGTCAAGTATCGCTATTTATTTATTTTTTCTCTCGTATAATAGTTGTTTGGAAAAAAAAAAAAAAGAAAAAATAGAAGTAATGTTTTGCGGTACGTCTAACAGCAATATTATATAGTGGTGAAGGGGCGAGCGAGTAAAAACAGCGACGATTAAAAAAAAAAAAAAGGAAAAAAAAAAGAATTCTCAACGGATCAATCGATAAAACGATGTCAAGTCGTGTTAAACACAAACACATTTTGTTGCGGGTAGAGGGTGGGGCGTCTGGGGGATTGAAAAAATGTAAAATACAATTCGTTCGTACGTATCATACTTTATTACTCGTTAGGTATTCGTATATTATACACATTGATCTATTTTATTTTGTAAACCTCACGGGAAACGTTGGAATAACTATTACATTTGTAGGTGAGGTAATATATTCTGTAAATTTTTCCTGATATTTCAGAGGGTGGTGGTGATGAACCCCCAAACCTCCCCTGCTTTCGTTCCTGTCTATCGTGTGTTCGGGCATTCGCGCCCGTACCGTTTAACCGCGAGGTATTTTGATTATTATACGATTGATCCGCTGACGAAACCGTATAAATACATTTAGAATATTGTTTCAATCAGTCGCCAAGGCGTATTACATTGTATTATTATACGGTGTACGCAGTCAATTTCGTCGATATAACCGAGACAATCTATATTGTAATATAAAAAGGTCGCGGGATAGGTGAAAAAAAAAAAAAAAAACCGACGACAATACATTGTAATTTCCGCAGTATAAACCGCATCCAGTGGACCAGACTTAAATGCGCGCAGGCAGGTATCTATCGTTATAAATCAATAGGCATCGGCAAGGTTTACGAGGTTAACAACGTCCAATATAATAATAACTGCACGCCGAACCAAAGTCGTTGGCAATAAATAAAAATATAAAAAAATTTATACATTTATAACGGCGCAACTGCCTAGTATATTTTTTGTACAGTAGAAACCGCTACGTATTTAGTACGCTGTGGGACCAAGGTGAAATGCATCGATCGACCGATTGTATGTAATTGGCGATTGGTTGTTGTATTTATCAAATTTATTAAACTTTATTTATACTAGAAAAAAAAAAAATAAAATAAAATTATCGTGGTGCTTTATATTTATTATAGATTTTATATTATGTAAAAAATGTGTCTATGTCATGTCTGTTCTTTTGCGTCGGGTAACTCGATGACCGTGCTTCCCACAAGAGTAATGCTGCGGCTCAAAGTCTCATTCATCTGCACGGTGCTGGACTGCATTCCCGAGGACACTAAGAGCGTCCACAATTTCTTTGTCTGACGGGTATCTCGCGCGGTTTTCGCCACCTACATCGTCAACGTCAAAAGCCCGTCCGAGTGTCTGAGGATTCAAAATCGCATTACAGACCTCGTCTTCCGCCGGAGCCCCTGTAATTTCGAAGCTCGAGTCCATGCGTTTCTCCTGGGAGTTCGGCTGGTTTTTTAGGGCAAATTATATCAACTAACCGACATTAAAACGTTACATTAAAACGATCGTATACGTCCGTATTCCTAATAGCAGGCGGCTGCTACTGTATTATAATAAATACGAATAACTACACTTCAATACATCAAAGGTAACATTTCCTAACAGCGAGTGTGCTCTCGTTTTAATCGTAAACGGTCATTATTATTGGTCCGTAATTTATGCCGATATAGTACGCGCGGCCTCCCCCTGCGAGACCTACCGTAATACCGAGAGAAAAAAAAAAAAAAACGTATTTTCCATTTACGATACCGTCCGTTTAATATTTAATTATAATACCGATAAATGATATTTGAAAATTTCAATTGTTAATCCGTAACGATGGCCGCCGATTAAACTCGGGCGCGGGCGTACGGTTGCATATCAAATGGATTTTCGTCGCTGACTGTAAATTTAAGACAAAAAAAAAAAAAAATCATTTTTTTACATTTAACGATTGTTATCTATGACTTATAAACGGTATAGGCGGTGTACCCCGCACACCGGCGGGCAAATGGATAGCGCGCAACAATTTAAATTGATTTGATTTTCGCGTATTTTCGAGTATATCCGTCGGTCTATCCATTCGCTCGGTCCGCCCACCGGTCCTTTGAAGGTCCGCGCGCACGCCCGCGAACGTGTCTGTAATAAACAATTATCGTTCGTCTTTTACGATTCGTGTTGTATATAAAACGATTAATAATTCGTAATTCGACGGCGTAGTGTCGTTGCGTACGATTTATTTCGTTAGTTTGCTATATCGTATACACTTGTGCACCAGCGAGACGGGTACTCAAACTCCTATAATATTATTATCTTACGTCACCCCCGCACGGAGGCTTACACGGAGATTTCCGAGTTCCCGGTGCGATATTATCTGTTTGGTAGCCGTCAAACGCAAAAAAAAAAAAACGACGAGAAAAAATACCGATGCGAATAATGCGAAACGGTTTCATAATGTACGAACGTGTAAGCGGCATATCGTGTTTCCGGTTCAATTTTAATTTAAATCGCAAACGCCCGGAGAACTTATAATGCTCATTTCGTTGCCGTTATACGCGAGGAGTCGTGACACAATAATATATTATCGTCATCGGCAAAATTAAATTTACAAAAAAAAATGCCACCTATAATAATAACAATGCATTGAACGTTGTACGAAATGAACGACCAACGAATAAATAATTCCCCCGGCTCGAATCAATTACACGTAAAAAAAAAAATGTTTTCATGTTTAAAAATAAATATGTATAACGTATTATTTTGTATTTAGCGGCCAACAATAATCGAGTCGAATGCAAACGTAATAATTAAATTATATTTTATCGAATGTATTTACAAGATTTGAGGTCGTGCAATTGGAATACAAGAAAAATAGGAAGCATTCGGGCAATAGCATTTCATATATACATATATATATATATATATACTTACAATTAAAAAACAAAAAAAAAAAATTAAAATAATGTGAATTAATCGAATGAAATACTGTCGGGTATATATTAAATATTTCTACACAATTTAAAACGATGTGATTTTACTATTAGTTGCATTTTTTTTTTTTTTTTTTTTTTGTAGAGTGAGTTGGTAGGTTTTCATTTATATTATTAAACACCGTGATTTTTTTTTTCATTATTATTACTTTTTTTTTTTTGTACAAATATTATCGTATTCTACGAACGAAAACATTTTTGATATATTTTTACGAGAATATTATTTTTAAAAAGAAAAGTGCGTTACATATGAGCTTATATACGAATATATTGCGTTTTACGGAATACGGATTTTTTTTTTTTTTTTTTTATTATTAATTTTTGGCGCAGGAAGGAAATCATGAGATCCGGGCGTGCCGGAGATAATAAAATTCGTGAAACCACAGAGAATCCGATTGTTTGAAAATGCGACGGTGAACGGATCTAAAATAATCAGCGAACCCGAGTGTTATAATTATAGCAGTGTTATAGTTAGAGCGATGGAGACCAACTGGGGAAATATCGAAAATCAAATTACGCCTAAAAAAAAAAACGGTGAAAGCGATAAATGTATAGGATGAAACAAGCCCTGGGAGATATAAGGTGTGGTACATTGACAACAAAGAGCACACGACGTCGGTGTTTGTTTCGTTTCCGTGCCTCGCCTCCCTCAATTGCAATTTTGACATTCTGCCCAGTTCGACGGGCACAATTATTTATTTAACAAGCTAATTGGGTGCTATCATTTCTGCCATTCCAAAAATTGTTTCTTGAATAACTCTAGAGACCAATTATGACGCACAGACGGCCGGATTTCATACACAAACGATCGCTTTGGCCGAATGGTCCAAATTTTAATTTGGGTGGCGCGGAAATGGAGCCGCCGGTGTCGGAAAAAGCTCTCGAAGAGTTGCGATGCCGGGGAAAAAGAATGTTTTAAAATTCAATTTTTAATCAATTATCGTTCGTATTTTTCGTCTTGGGAAGTCTATCGCTTACTAGAGCCGTCCCGTCATCCTCGTTCCAATCCTCGAATTTTTCTCTATAAGCTACACTTAAAAATACAGTTGGACACTTCCGTTTTGTGATTCCGCGTTTCTAGTCGTACCAATCGAAGAGATTTCTTTTCGTCCACGGTGCGTACAATTCGATTCGGACTTTGCCAAGTTTAATATAATTATAACTTAATTGTAAAAAAGGCGTACATATTTCGCACCGTGGGAAGGTCACTGTTGTAGATGGGTAGTTTGGGAAGGTAATTGAAGAAATTGAATTTACATATGTTTGCAAAGATAAGTTGCAAACGATTAATGATTCTTAACGAAGTAATTTTAAGTCGTGGTTGCCATGGTAACCCAGATATAAACATAAATAACAAAAAGAAATAAAATAAAACTCGAGTTTGACGAAATCATGTTTTTGCCGTTTATTCGTCATTTTTTTTTATTTTTATTTTTTTAAGTAGTTATTTTTCTGCTGCGTTAAAAAAAAAAAAAAAAAAAAAAACTAATATATATATCGAAAAACGACGTCTTTTCGGTACCCAACTAGATAAAATTTGCTACCGAAAAACATTATACGAGTGTGTAGAACGGAAAATGTGGAAAATGCGTTTACAGGACAATAGAAATAAAAAAAAATAAAAAAAAATAACCATCATTGTAAAACCACCAAGACCCTTCGTCCTGCTCGGAAACGAAAATGTAAATTTTACAAAATACGTTTAAATCCGTGTTGCGCGACGACTGCAATTATATTTTTACATAACTCGCGTTGTTTTTTTTTTTTGTTTTTTTTTTACGAATAATAATAATTATTGTATGTTTTTGCCCAAATCGGCAACCGTACAGTTATTCGGAATATTCACTCGGTGCTATTTAATCGCTTAAACCACTAGACGCATATTTGACGATACGCATATATTCTATACGTATTGTAAATAGTGCGTACTCGTATTGCACTAAATTCTGGGGCTAAGCATAATTCAAAACCTCGTATTTTGATCATCATTTCCTGTTGTGTACAGCTGCTGTTATGCACGGTATTTGTGCAATAAAACGCCATTACAGTTGATTAAGCGTCGCTTCTGTTTTGCCCGTAGCTCGTAAAATACAAAGCAGTACACTTTCGGTTTTTTACGATATTAATTGATATCAATTATCGTTTTTTTTTTTTTTTTTTTTTCTTTTTTTTTTTTTTTTTTTTTATTATTATTCTCTAACGAATCCATAAATACGTCGATTGCCGGCCGTTGGATTCGATGAATTAATATCGGAATATCGATAAAAAAAAAAAAAAAAAAAAAAACCGTATCATGACATTTTTTTTTTAGTTCGGATACCAACGGATGTTGTGATTTATCTACCGGTTGTTTAACAATTTTAAAACACCAGTAGTTTTAACGGATTCGGCGATTATTTTTCATTAAAATACTTACATTGTGCGTTGTACAATAGTTTTTAATCATTTTAAGTATTTTAATGATAAAAAAAAAAAAAAAACAACTATACATGTATATAAACCGTTAGATAATATATCATAATAAGCGGTCCTCGTTTTATTGCGTAACATCATTCTCTTGAAAATACATTATGGAAATTAAAGACGCGAAAACCTAATCCGTTGTCTTGTTTTGAGTCTCTCGGTACGAAACACAGAAGAGTTTTTGTTACGCAAAACAATGCGCTGTACGTATCAAAAGGAATTAGTTAAATTCGTGTCTGGAAAGAGATTGTATATACACTCTGATCAAATTAATATTAGTGCAGCCGAGTTACACTGTAATCCGGGATTGCGTTAAAAGTTTTTGTTGACATTTTCCCGTTTAAATAGGATTTTTATTCTACCGCTGAACATATTTAAAGAACCATTTTGCGTCGCGTGAACGTTTCGTTCGATATACTATGGGCGATTTGTATAACTCGGTTATGCCGGCGATTCGTCGATCTTATCGCTAAGAAAATCGATAGGCGTAATTTTATTTTTCAAATAATTTTCCAACGAGCACATTTCAAAAAGGGCAAAACTATGAATATTGATTCGTCGTACGGGAATTTAAATAATTTTGCGATTTCGACCTACAGAGCTCTTAGTACCGGGTCTACGGATAAACCAGCGTTTACATTTTTAATGAGCCGGTTCCGGACCTCTAATTTACCGGACCGGCTACCTTCAGTTTAGGGGGCCACTAAATTTAATACGTGTTCGATGAATCATTAAATAATTTAATGATTCATTAGTACTCTAATGGTTTATAAAACTTTATGCAACCCACCGTAAGAAATACATTATTTTTAATACCGAAAAGATATTAGCTGCAGATTAGTCTTATAATGCCGACATTAATATGCATGCCTATTCACGATGGTTTATATTATTCGAGAGTTCTTTTAGTTCCGAAAACTTTTAATTGTATAAAGTTTTTACAACTTTATAGTAACAAAATCCGCGGATTTTCAATCCAGCCGCTGGTTTTTTTTTTTTGTTTTTTTTTGTTTTTTTGTCTTCGAAGCGTACAAGAACCGTATCGTCATCGAATAACTCGCCGTGTTCATTAATAGCTTTTGCGTATTTTATTGTGAAAACAATCGGGAATACATTTCCCGATTCGATTCGGTCCGTCGTCGGGTCGGCGGCCGGGCCTCGGGAAAAAACGAAATGGGATTATCGGAATCCGGCGGGTGTTTTCAAAATCGGGCGTTATTATAAATGTGTTTTTTTTTTTTTTTTTGTTTTTTCCATGAACGCACGCACCGCGGGCGTGTTCAAACGCCGAACATCGGTTCGAATTGTGCATTTCGCCACTATAATAACACCGGATTTACGTAATTCCAACGTAATCATATTAGACGATATATCGCGTATTCTAATAAACATTAGCCCGTGGTGTATTAATTAGTTTAATCACGCGTATTCCAGCCGTGAACCGTGTAATAATAAATCTAACTTATATTACCCGCTACACTGCAGTCCGTTAAACGTGTTAATTAATATGTTAGAACGCCGCAATGGGGATATGAGGAGCCCGTAATAAGTACCAAGTAGAACGCTACCAGCATAGACACTCGAACTCCAATATTAAACGTCAAACAATCACCTACACGATGTTGATATTATTATTTAATCATTGGTTATTATTATTATTATTATTATTATTATTATTATCATCATCATTCGACTACATAACCGTGTAAATTGCCCGAGTAAGTCACACCTCCGCAATACACTACGTGCACAGAACTTTATCGGACATTACCTAGATATATTCATGTATACAGGGTGCGGCAGAGCCGACTGACGAGTTTAATGACTGTCATTAGCCTGTGATAAGATCAGAGCGGGCCTTAATAAGTGGTATATTTTGAATTGTACGGTAATGCCGTATTTATTCGTAATCATGGTCGATGGACAGGTGTACACCGTGGTTTCGTCGTGCGTGCGTATTACGAAAATAATCATTCTGCGATCGCTACGCAAAGGGCTTTTCGTATACACTTTGACGGTATATTCCACGTGCTGAATCTGTTCCTCCTGCTAACACTATCGAATCGTGGACACGGCATTTAGAAGACACTGCAAGTACCCTAAGTAGACTTGGACACGGAGCACCCGGAACGGTAAGAATCCTCGAAAATGTGCAGTTGGTTAGAGAGTCAATTGAGCAGTCACCCGGAATCACTGGGAATCTCGGACCGTTCTTTGAGGAGAATTCTTCACGAAGATTTATCATTCCATTCCTATAAATTAATGCTTGTCCACGAGTTAAATGCTACTGACTGCGGCGATCGTAAAAATCTCTGTCAGCAAATTCTTTTGCAAATTCCTCCGATATCAACTTTTTTCTGTAGCGATGACGCCCATTTTCATCTTTCTGGAACTGTAAATAAATAAAATTTTCGATACTGGGCTACGAATAACACACGGCAGCTCCACGAAAGACCACTCCACGTGGAAGTCGAGGCCATATCAGTCGAAATGTGCCGAAAATCATATGAGAGCTTCAGAGATCGTCTACAACAGTGTATCAATGCTGACGGCCGCCCTCTTGGAGATATAATTTTCAAACAATAATTTTTAAAAATGGAATTGAATACTGATTTAAATAAAAAAAAAACCTTTTCTCTAAGTTTTACTGTTCATTATTTATAGCCCATCAAAACTCGTCAGTCGGCTCTGCCGCACCCTGTATATATATATATATATATATAAATATGTACCACGATCATTGTCGGGCGATTCGAATAAGGTATTGTGTTACGTTGTTTTGGTTTGTCCGGTGATCCTGTACGACCCAGTTATATGCAGGTCGTCCAAGAAAATGCCCCTAATATTTGAAACAAAAATCTTGCGGTAAACCGTAGCGGCCTACCGAACACGAAGACTGTAGAGGCTGGAGAGAATGGCAGCGAAATGCCATAAGTACACCCACGGTGCAAATCGACTAATTAAGCTTGAATCGTTTGGAAGCGCAATATTATAATACTATGTCTGTCTGTAGAATTTACGGAACACAAGTAAAACACAATTGACATTACAATAAATCATAACAATATTATTATAGAAAAAACAAGACACTCACATATTTAGTGGTTATGTATATTTTTTGGTAATATAAATAAAATTATTAAAAATATATATAAAATAAAGGTACTTAAAAAAAATGCCTTAAGATTTGCCTTTAGTGTTATAATTTGTTGTGTGGATTTACGGCTGGTTTAAATTGAAAAAAAAAAAAAGAACTCATCATCAGGTCAATTATGAAAAGCGTCTTCTGATATTCCATACTCTCAGCATCGTTAATCTGTACGTCAACCTTGTCTTAACCGTCCTCTGGGACTTTTAGTGTTTGGTCTCAATCGAGTGAACTGTTCAATTAGTTCTTCCGATTTCCACACGTGCCTTATCAAACTTTTTCTACAGCTCTTTAAAAGGTTTTTTTTTTTATAGATTTTCAAAATGTTAATTTCATCTTATTGTCTATTTTCCATAAATATTTCTTGTTAGCGCAAAACTCGTTCTCAACATCATTTTTTCTAACACTTCTAGCTTTATTTTATCCGATTTCGTCGTGATACGAGCACAACTCGCATAAAAATTACATAGTTTTTTATTCTATTCGAGTATAAATTGTCTATCGCGTTGATTCAAAATAATATTTTTAAATCCACTATATAGTAACAAACTACGAAAAAGCATTTTAAATCCCTCTGCTGTTGATCTTTTGAATATCACCAATTTTGTTCTCTTTGAATCGGTAATCGACACTTATTATTCACATGTTTCTACTCCCCGAGCGAAATTCTCATCGGCGTGCATTTTATTTACGTATTTTCTATTAAGACATTAGATTTCCGGCCAAGTGTCTCACTATATACGTACTTGGGTGAGCATCTCGGAAAGTTTGTAATAATTTTTGCTTAAGCTTTTCACAGAAAGCTGGAAATTGGTATTAACTTAGGTACCCAACAATAATCCGTTTAAAATAAAGCTCTCAAATCCTCTACGCTCTTTCCGGCCTGAGCTTATTCCTACACTTCAGGCCGTATCGTTTCCACAACCAGGAAATACGGCCCGCGAGGTGTTTGTTCTTTTAATTTTTAAATACATTTCGAATATTATAGTTAAAGTTACAAGACTCTTTCCTATAGTTTCAACGTTCCGGTGTACGATTCACCGCTATATCGGTTTAAAATAAAAAATTTAAAAAAACACCGCTTTATCAAACAATGATAATTTTTGCACAAGTATAAATATTTTATAAACCGCAGTCGTATATCAAATATGTATTGTAAGATTTTTTATTTTTTTTTTTTTTCATAATAAGTTTATTAACTAAAAAACTTTGAAATCGAAATACACACAAAAAAAAAAAAAATAATAATAATAATAATAAAAAAATGTTAACTTTATATATTATATTACTGGTATTTTTCATTTTTTTTTTTTTTTTTTCGTCAATTAAAGTAATCGAATGTTGAAACTGTCGTAAATTTTTATCTTAAAACATTTTCGTAATATTGTATTATTCGTACGCCCAGTTCGATAAATATCACCAGTGTCCACAATAACTGTAAAAACGCATCGCAGCCTATGCAAAGTCGGGTTTGTTTTTTTTTATTTTTGTTCCATACGCGTTTTTGAAATTAACAATATCGCAAGTGCGGCGGCCCGGAACAATAGTAAATATAAAATCGTTTCTGCTCGGCCATAAAAATAACCGATTTAAAGTTTTCATTTTCTATTAACCGTCCGGTATAATAGTGATTTGGAACGCAATAATATAATATATTTCTTTTCCATTTACCTCTGTACATAGTTATTAATGTCGCACAGTGACATAGTTTTATGGACGATGCATCGTTGGCAAATTAGTTTAGTTTAGTAATCGTGCAGTTTCTTGAAAATGTCCAGTTCGAAAATACCGTCGGCAGGCGGGTGTGTAGGCACATAAATAAATAATTACGAGTGCGGTGTTAAACTCCAAGGCGCCCAATCGAGTATAAACACTCGAATATTTGGTGCGTTTAAAGTTAGACATTTCCGTTAAAATTCGTTAAAATCACATTGAATATTATTCCGTAATTTACATTCCGGTTACATGTATTAATAAAACATTTAAATTCAAATTGATTGGAACGCGATTAACCGAACTACTTTTGGAGTTTTTCGTTTGCTACGGTTTGTCTTCTGTAAATTCCTTCGTCAATTCCGGCTTCCCGTTTTTCCGAACCCCACAGCAGTTGCTTACCGAGCGCCGGTTTCGAGTAAAATTTGTGTACGGGTCGTGGCTAATTTATTTCGATGACTTATTATCAAATTTAATACGAACATAAACGTATTTGTTTAGTAATAATAGTAAAAAGAAAAAATTATCTACTTTATAATTCGTTATCGCCGATGTGCCGACTACCGAAAACGTGTTTTTTTTTTTTTTTTATTTTATTTTTTTTGTCCGGTGAATTGTAACGATCCCACGAAATCCCATTTTCTTTCAGCTCTGTGCGCTTGCCCACGGATCGTCTGTTATTTTTTTTTTTTATAATTTATATTTTATAAGAATTCCTAGTGTACGATTTTTTTGATAATGCATAAGTGCGCATTGTTATTCGTGTACATATTTTATAAAATATTGTCGTGACAATCAAAGATCGCGGTCTAGTATTTAATGTAGCAAAATAACGTGAATGCTTAAATAAATAAATAATAACGAAAATAATACTCGTAAACAATAAACGCAAAATCAATATTCAGTATCGTACATAACATAATAATATATTTTTTTAATTTTTAATTTATACAATACTAGGGGGGTGGGGGTGGAATCGTAGTAAGGTATCTTAGCCGAGAGTGTAATTTTTTATTCTCGATGCAAAATTGATTTTTATACGTAAATTAAACGTTCTCATTTATAAATATTTTTAAGAAGCTGGATTGCTAATTTAAATATTATTATCGTCGATATACTACATTTTCGTTTACGTATAAATACTCGCACATCCCTACCTAGTGAACGACACCGTAAAAATTCGATTCAAAAAAATAATAAAATAAATAAATCATTTCGTTATGTGAAGAAATTATTTAATGAAAAAACGCACGGGAATTGTTTTTTGTAGTATAAACTGCCGGGCCCATAGGTGCAAATTGATCCCAACTATTGGAGGTGCTGGAATTATGGAACGCTCAAAAACGAGGCATCCCTAGATGCCCTTTCTCAATTTAGTAGTAACTATAAATACTATTATTCAATGAGCAATACAAATTGTAAAAAAAAAAAAAAAATGTATAGTTATCTCTAAACACAACGATAACGGTGCTAAGAAATAATCAACTGACCACTAATTTTGATAGCAATGCAGAGAGTTTCTGCACCCGCGGTCATAGACTTGCGCAGAAATAAAATTTTTAACAAATTTAACAAATTTACGTTGTGTTTATCCACCACAAACATCTATATTATATTATGGATGTGTATATATATATATATACAGTAAAACTTCTAGATAACGGTCACCGAAGGGATTTTAAAAATTAAAAATTATATGTACATACTAAAAAATTCATTTATGACATTTGCAACATCCAAAGTGTTAATTGCACTTTAAAATTAATAAGTTGTTGCATTTTAGATTAAAAAATATTTCGCAGTGTACATTACAAATATGCAATAAAATAATTGAGTAATATTAATTCGTTATACGTTTTTAATTTTTTCGAAATTAATTTCGGCCGTTATTAATAAATTAAAACCATCTACGACACTTTTTTTTTATTAGTAAAAACAGCTAATTGTTTTATTTGATTAACAATCGCTGTATAATATGATACATTGCACTCCGGTTATTCCGTTCTACCAGCTTTCTCGGTTTCTTTATTAAATTCCTCATTATCATTACCACTAGTGATGAATGACTTGATACCAGTACTTTCTTTTTCAGTGTTCAGATTTCGGTCGACCGAAATGTAGACTTCAACTTGCGAAGGAGTTGTAAACCTATTGATATGTAACTATAAACCGGCCGAAATAACTTGGGCGAACCACACAAATTTCGATTTTGGATACAAAGTACTTATATTTTGACCGTAATTATAAAGGAATTAATGTATTTTACCCATAACGCTTGACGGGAGAAAAAGAAAAAAAAAGTGACAGTTAACGGAAGTTTTACTGTCTATCTGCCAGTCGATCTATTTGATAACATAAATGTCCGCATGGTATTTACAACAGTTTTTGGCACAGACGGCAAATAGGTACGATTTTTTAAACCGCGTGTGTGGGGCTGCATTCGACCATGAATATTTTTTCATAAAAAATTCCGGTTAAATGAAAAAAAACAACGGAATCGCTATTTTTACGAATTGATCGTAATTTCTAAAAATTTTAAAAGTGGGACGCAATTTCTGAATTTGTATCCGGAGTGCCGAGTAAGGGCTCGAAAACGATTCAGAAACCCCCCTCCCAAAGCCGGTGCGAGGAAATCATTTTTTAGATTATCAAAAAAACAAAAATGCAACAAAGTGCATTACTTCTTAGTTTTTTAATAAAAAAAGGTTGAAAAAAAAAATGTTATTTTTTTACAGAATTAAACCAAATAATACAGTTTGATAATACATTAGTTTTGAACGTAGATTATAACGGTTTTTTTTTTTTTTTTTGTTTTAATTATCAAATTTACTTCGACGCACATTGGCGCGGCTCCGCCCGAAGCAGCCCAATTTCGTCTCGCAAAATGTATAATTGTATAAATTTACTATCGTAAATTATACAATTCGTCCTCGACCTAAATGTTTTAGAGAACGCAAGTTTACGACACGACGACAGCTGAAGTGGTACACGCGCCGGAATACAATATGGTTCACGTTATAACCGGATATCCGAACGGTTACAATAATACGGTCTTGTAATAATATCCCGAAAATTGCACGGATAAAATGCAAATTTGATAGGCGGGTGGGGGGGGGGTTAGGGGAAAAATGAAGTGCACGTGCTCAAAATAACATGTAGGTCACCGGATGCTGAAAAAAAACATTGGCATAATATGCGGAGTAGATATTTTTTTTTTTGATTATGTTAGCTTTCGGACGAATTTCGGAAATTCGACGTACAACCGTCGTTTATTTGTTATTCGACGTGCGCGCGTTTTCGTATGGTTTGACCGTCAACTTGTGGCCTCGTAGACGATAATATTATTCCGCAAAATGCGTTCTGTTCGCCGGTTAATACGATATTATATACTCTAGCCCGTATAACGGTTTAACAATGGGCGTCCGTTTACAATATTTTTCGTGTTGTCGAACAAATCTGCCGGCGGGCGAAAACGATGGATAACAAATCGACATTATGAATCCGGAATCAAATATCGTTTTCTTTTCGCCAGTTTTCACCTAATGACCGACATACGAACGTTTTTCAATACTAAATTCTCGCTTGACGATTTGAACGAGACCTCTGCTATTAGGCTTGAATTAGGCAAGCCCGTACCTTTCCGGTTAGCGACACACACCGATAACGACGTCCTTTACGAGAAAAGAACCACTGCGCATCAATAGTTATTACTTATTTAATTTCAGTAGTTATATACTTAATTTCAATAGTTATTACTTAACACTGACTTTTGATTACTTAACACGTAGTTGATTAGTAGTAGGAATTATTAATTTCTAATAGTAGTCTTTATTCATTAATTATAGTCAACTGTAAAATTGTAAGTAGTAAAGGCTACTTTCTCGTGAATTATAATCAAACTCGTATAATATACAATTTTATATATTTTCATATTTTTAACTAGTAAACTACTAATATTTTTCTAATAGTTAACTACTAAAATATGTCTTAATAGTTAGTCCGAAAAACCTACTATAACATTGTAAGTACTTTTTTTTTCATTCAAAGTGTATATTAAACGTCCGATCAGCGACGAGAGAAAACGATTGAACGTATACACATTCTAGTCAATGGAAAATGTAAATAATGCGAGTTGTCTTGTTTTTCTTTTTGGTGTTGATAATTTGGTTTCCCTCAGTACATTCGTGATGCGGTGTCTTCGTGATACCACTACTACTCTAAAACTACTCTTTATATTTGTAGTAATTCCGAACATTATTACTTCGGCGGCGTTTAGATAAGGATTGTAGACCTGCACGAAGTCTTTACACGGACTGTTGTGTTATCCGCGTAATTGAGTTATACCAGCACATCCGTTCACCGTGTTGTTAAAGTGGCTATTTGTCACTATATGGTTAGAAATGCGCTTGTGTTTTTTTAAAGTATTAGGCATACCTACCTCTACACCACCGCTACAATATTGCAGCTAGCAGTGACACCTCGCAAATGTCGCAGATGTGCAGTGTTCCTGCAAAGCCTACGCAAATTAATGGCATCGATTTATCTTCGAGCTCGCACGTGACGTGTTTCGCGTCGGGTAGGGAACCCGACCTACACGTACGTTTTGTCGCACAAATAAATAATTTTAATCTCGTGTAAACACCGAAATACATCAGCAACGAAACGGCAACGGTGGTCGTCGATAACCGAATTATAAAAAAAATAACGCGTGACGTTCGTATACGGTCAAACTTTGATAACTCAATATTGCTGATAGGTATCTCGAACTTGAACCCCAAGGAAAAAATCGTGCATTGCTCGAATAATTCGCAGATGATACAAAATTCGGAATCACGTTATGCCTATACGTGTTGTTTTCGAGAATTTAGACGATTTCTAGTAAATCCACAAGAAGTCGGCCATGGTTCTGCAAGTCATTATAACAAACTTGTCCAATAACAAAAATGGTTAAACAAAAAATAACTATGTTCTAAAATACCGAGCGCAGCGAGTAATGTATTGTTTTAACTACGATCTGTCCTTATGTGAACAAATTGTCTACCAGAAGTGTTGCTCCGATCAAAAAACTACAAAAGAGCATTTTTGTTGCGGTTTGGATATATTTGGCGCATTTGGGAAGTCTCTTTTTTCAATTTTCCTTGTAATATTTACACAATAACGATAGTTTTTGTTATTCTCGATTTCGGTTTTTGTTGTAATTCAGTCACTTGTAACCAAGGTAATACGAATATAAGCTACAAAAAAAAAAAAAAAAAAATGGACGGATGTATTAAGTCATGGGTTTTTTGTTGTTCAATTCTTACCAAAAACCGTTGGCAATCTAAACATGTGTTACAACCGAAGTATTGTCGAGTGGAAATTCCGCATCTTTGATATACGCTGTCCGAACATTATTTTACTAACCGAAAGTGTTTCCCGGGACAAAGAAAAAAACACAACATATAGTAAATCTAATAACTCAATCGTTACACTAGCTATTGGAATTTTAAATAGAGTTTTTTTTAAAAAAAAAAAACAACAACAAATATAACTGTATACGAGTTCTGTTCAAAAAGTACCGGGATTTTATTTTTAATAATTACAAAAATGAAGTTACACTTTATTTAAAGATATCTCCTTCAAAATACTCTCCTCCGGACGATAAGCAGTGATCTTGCCATTTTTCAAAAGTCTTTTGGAACTGTTCCAAAGTTGAAGCTATGGGTTCTGATGCCGCGTTCGCTTTAATTTTCTCTACATCTTTAAATCGTTGTCTTTTAAGCGCAGATATTAGTCTCGTGAAATGAAAAAAAAAATCACATGGGTTTTGATCAGGAAAATAGGGAGAGTCAGCGGGACCACAGCAATTTTTTATCAACCAAAAATACACGAATCGACAGCGTTTAAATGTGCCGGTGCATTGTGGTGGTGAACGAATTTGGCAGACGCGACCCTTCTCATCTGCACGTTTTCCTGGTAAAATTGCACGACAATTGAGATTCGCTTTGTTAACTCACGAACGGTTAGTCGGCGGCCATTTTTTTCGCAAATTGTCGCCACACCATCGTTTCTGGATGACGTCGACGGTCTCCAAGAAAACGTGGGTCGTCTTCGGTTGGCCGCCGACTGTCTTAGAAACGTTTAAAACACACGAAAGTCACGGAACCACCGAACGAATCATTCCCAAAAGCGGTTTTAATCATTTCCGTTGCATCATTTTTACCAAGTTTCGAGCGAAACCTGATGCACGCGCGTTGGGTTGTTCGTGAATTTCGGACACGTGGAAAACGAAACAAACTGCGACTGCATGCAACCACGTGTAATGTTAAACGGAGACGAGACACCGACTTGGGGTTATGTTCCGAATATCCGCTAATTGGCGGGGAACACATACACTATTTACAATTTGTAACGGAATCGTGTGTAGATTAGCTGGTAATGACATTTGTGCCGGTACATTCCGAACAGAACCCCCGTATACGGGGGTTAGAGCATAACCCGTCGCGAAGCCGATCCGGGCGGGCGGTTCTAACCGAATTCCACTCGTACCGTAAAACACTGCGGCAATATTACGCAATCCCGATGATAAATCGATCGGGGGACGGCGACATAATACGGCCGCCGGGATTACATTGTATACGTACGAAATGTACGCCTTTACGTAAACTTTCGGTGTCGGGCGCGAGCTTAAAACGGCCGCGGGAACGTATCGGCCGCGGAAATGCGTTTAATTTCGCGCACCGTAGTGAAACAAATAATAATTCCGTACGAACACTACAGGTCGCCGGGGGGGTGGGGGGGGTGGTTAGGATACGCGAATTAATACAAACGCGTCTCGTCAACCGCGCGCGCGTTATCGTTATTAATCGTTATTAAGACGCCGCCTCGCCGCCGACTCCGGAAAATGGGTTTTAGTTGAAATAAATGAACGTGCGCCGCCGCGTTTTACATTATCCGATTAGGGGAATATGTAAAAAAAAATATCGAGAAAAAAATTTGCCCGGTAATTACACGCGGCCGGGCTGTCGGCGAATTGATATCAATTCCGCTTTTGGCGCGTGGACCCGCCGAACGGCCCGGCGATTAGCGGCCCGACAACGGGCGCCCCCCGCGTTCGGCGGTTATTAATAACCCGGCGACGGCGGCGGTCGGGCGTACGCGTGCACGGCCGGTGCCCGAGACCCGGGACTACCGCGGCGCACGCCGTTCGATACGCCGTGCCAGAGGTCGCAAAAGTTATTCCGTCGAGTTTTTACGATTTCCGAGCACGTTTGTAAACCGGCCCGACCCGTACCCGTACCTACAATAATAACCCACGCTGCAATACTCTATTTTTTTTTTTTTTTCTTCTTCTTCTACTTTTCCTTAAAAATTCGCTAAAAATGACATACGCGCGAATAACCCGATTAACCGCCCGGGGTCCGTGTAACGCATACCGCGCCGACATTTCGCGTAAACCGTATTTTTCATTATTGTCTTTTTACCGTGCGGCAAAACACCAAACAGTAACCCTGCGGTTTTTGGCGACAAAATCAAAACGAAATTTCGTTTTTTTTTTCCCGTCCCGGACGGTGCCGGTAAACATCAACACGGCTTTTTTATTGCAATAAGAATCACCGTCGACAACGGTTTATAAATTATCCAACGGACAATAGAGTTTCGGGATTTCGTTAGTCGCGCGATAAGATTATTTTTTTTTTTTTTTTTTTACATATACACGTGTACCGTGTAACCGTGTCGTATAATACTATAAATATACTTATGGGATTTAGTACCGTTTGGTCTGTTGCCGTAGCCCGTTAAGTGCGATTAGGTTTTTAATATATTATTTATGTTATATAACAACATAAAGAACTCTATAAAAAAAAAAAAAAAAAAATGCATCGTACAATACACATACACGCAAGCTTATAGAGCTGTGCAGGAATTCGCTCATATCGAAGCTAAACACACACCGTTAAAATGTATAGGATTCAGTAATCACCTCTAATTTGTCTGTAAAATGTTGTAACAAAACTTGAAACTATCGAATAGAGGAGAATCGTTGGTATTGCGAACAATATGAAAAAACGATTTGAACCGAAAATATGATGAAAATAAACTTTTCGTAAAAGACTGACAAATAAAATTTGAACAATAACAAAAAAGTTGTATTATTTTATTCGAGTCGTTTTAATGTATTTATGTCAGTATTTATCCCCTAAACAAAAAAAAATAATAAAAAGGATTTTTCGAAATACATTTTGGATTTTTTGATTACGTAATTTTCCTTAAGCATTTAAAAATTATTTTGCACGGCCCTCGCGGTTCTAAAATCGATTCGGCGTCGCCGGATGCAATAAACATAAATTTACACGACGATGGTTAAAAAAGTACAATATACAAGTAGCGATCTTAAAGCAATTTTGTTTTGTATGTGCAGGTGAAAAACTACCCAAAAGTTTTTCCTTTCGTTAACATTATGATTAGGTTTTACTCAATTCGGTATGGACAAACGTCTTGTTGGAGTATAGTTTTTTTTTCAAACTAGAAATAAAAACTGTAGTTTTGAAAATAAATTGCTAACGCGTGATAAAGGGCTATAGGGAATTAAGGTAAAATTTCGAAAACAATTAAAACGGGATGTTTAAACGCCAGCCCCTTAGGCCAAGGGCCAGAAAGCGTTGATTGGACGGAATCGGAGAATACCCGGAGTAAATGAGAAATATAAATTGGAAAGATTGATGTATTCTAGAGACAAAGACGGAATAAAATGGTAATTAATTATATACGGTTCTTCTATTTAAAGAGGTACATTCAAGTCGTTACGAAGAGCGGAATTTTATATATACGGAGGGGAGTTTGCGTAGAGACGGAGTACGTTAGATTGGAATATTTGAATTTTTTTTTGTGTTGGATTTTACGGCAGAGCCCCCAAGAGCTGAAGTTCATAGGTCCAGATAGGTTTTCGAAAGTGATTGTTGACGGGGATTTTTGACTCCAACATAGGTATGGAGAATTCACTAAGGATACTTAAAAGTAGAGAAGGCCTTTGGTTGCGAGTAGTTTTTTTAATTTTTTTTTTTTTTTAAATGTGTTGAGTCCAGTTTAGTCTTTCGTTTATAGCCCAGTTAATCGACCGTATCGGATGAGCATTGTTTAGGGTATTTAGGAGGATATTGACCTCGTCTCGGTGTAAATACCACGGGGATTGATTTCGATTCGACGATTTTTACATTTAAAATCGGTAGTAGGTAATCAAAGGCGTGTCTAGGAACTAATCGCAGACGTGGCCAACAAAAATTTCGTGGGAGATCACCAATGAAGTCAGTCCCAATAGGCGTTGATAGAGGGAGGGGATTTGCCTCCACCTAAAATATGTATTAATTTTTTTGAATTGTTGCCTATTTATCGTACACTTTTTATGTCTCTATTCCCAAAAATCCCCGAAATTCATGGCGATTCCCGAGCTCTTAAGCACAGAACAAAATAATCAATATTTTATTAACAATATTTAATAATAAAAATGGCGTGTATCGGAACCTATTGATTAACTGCCCTAGAACGGCAAGGCAATGCGTTCGAACGATTCAACGGCGTTTTTCGTCGATTTTGTTAATTTACACTAGACGGCACAACAACACTTTCACGATATGGGAATTCGTACGGAATCCGCGTTATCCGTGCGCACTTGTCCGATACCAGTTGATACGCTAGTCGGTGACTAGAGCGACCCGCGCAAACGGAAAACGCGATAGGAAGACGGTGGCGGCAAACGGACGCGCAACGGTAGGGCGAAAGACTTTGATGGAAACTCTCACGAACCCGCCGCTGATCAGTGCGGAATAAACGGATTTTACTACAGCCGACCAATTACCGGGCGTTTACTGGAAATTCGAACGACGGGAGACTGATTTGACCCGGGCGCGGCCGCGGCCAACCGCAATCCGCTCGTAGTCGAACGTAGTAAAACAATAATTATCCAAATAAGTACCAAATGAGGAGACGGTGGGGTTAACGCCCGCGATTGTCCACTTACCGATTTCGCAGCGGGCCCCTTCGAAATTCTTGTCGCGGCACTGGCATTTCGGCCCGTTGTCCGTGGATATGCAAATCCCGCCGTGTTGACACGGATCGTGTTTCTCGCAAACGTCCGAATTGCCCCGGCGGTGTCCGGTACTTCCGCCACCGCCGCCGCTTGTCTGTAACATAATAACGACGATAACAATATTAGTCACCGTTTTTTTTTGTTTTTCGCTCCCATTGCGGTTACTTCCCGGTTTTGTCCGCAACAATCGACAATAATATTTCAATTGAATTGCCGTATCGGCACACCGAACGGTCGGCCGAATTGTCGGGACGGACCGACAAATTACCCACCGGACCACGGTAATAATTTCATTTTCCCGTACGTTATTATTATTCCGCATTCGTACGGATACGGATGTTCGTCGGTTACGTATATTTAATTAGAAAACTCGGCGGTCGTGTAATTATTATCGTGGTCCCGTCCGCACCGAAAAACCGAACGAAAAAGATGATCAAGGAGAAGAAGAAGAAGAAGAAGAAGAAAAACCTCGATATTTTTATCCCCGTGTCCGTCGCGTTGTCGATGTTGAAAACCGTACGGGATAACGAAATTATTTACCGGTACGCGAACGTCGGGCCGCCGAAAAGACAGAATTATACGAGGAGGATTTTTTTTTTTTTTCTCGCCTCTTTTACACCATTTTGCGGTTTCGCGGGATTTCGCGGGAATTTCGAGAATTCCGACTCTTTATGGTATACGTTTTATTTAATAACAATGCATTTGTACAAAACAAAAAAAAAAAAATGCAAGAGAATCGCGCGCAAACAAAAATTATATAACAACTCTTTGACTGTGTTTTAATATCAAAAAGGATTTTCCCGGTAAACTAAATGTTTATATCGTCTTTGTACAACTGAAACCACGGCTTACTTACCGCTTGGTCTGTATTACGAATTTAAAACACCTATGTAAAAAAAAAAAAAAAAAAAATGGAATCGCCGCAGGCTTTACTACATTGATATTTTTTTTTATCTTTTCGGTCGATCATAACCGTTTGTATAAAAATATTTAAATAAATAAAACCGCCAACCAGGCGTCGTGGGTAGGCTGGCCAAAAGTCGGAAAAGCAATTCATTGCAATTAACAATTCTAAACTCGGTAAATCGTGTTAATATTTCTTGTTGCCGGGGTAACAACGGAAATCAACAAATACCAAACCGACAATTCGGTAGTCTGTCGTTGGTTTTTTAGTAGTTTTTATTTTAGAAGAACTGTTAGAAATCTAGAAAAAAAATTCGTTCGAATAATGAATCGGCTGTGGAAAATTCCGGACCTGTTAATAGATACCGCGAGCCTTAATCCCTGTAGAACGTTTACAAATCCGAAAATGTGTTTCCGAAATAACAAATTTTACTTAGTAAAACAGTAACGCGCCGCTGAATCGAAAATGACACTCCGTCGTATAAGCTCGGATCGAGAATGGAAATATTTATGTGACATAAATCCGGATTATCCGAAAATCTAATAAATCCGGATTACCGATTTCAAAATCCACAAATCCGCGATTTTTTACTTTTACAAGTACTTGCCGGGCCAGCTGGTTTAATATATTAAATTTATAAGAGTGTTTTATATGTATGGTTTTTTTTTTTTTTGGTTGTACTTGTTTTCTATTATACATTTTCACGTATGAGATTATTTTTCGTTTTGTTAAAACGTATTCGATGTTTTTCACGTTGAATGCTATTAACGATAAGACAACACTAATAGTTTAACGAGAAATGAATTTAAAAAAAAAAAATACAATTTTGAATCCAGATCCGAAAATTTCGGATTTCGGATTTACAATAAAATGTCGTAATTCACATTTCGGAATCGGAAAATCCGGGTTCTCGAGCATTGGCAAATCCGGATTTATCCCATCACTAACCGACACAAGTGTTACACGTGCATAATGTATATTTGGTGTCATAATATATATATATATATATATATATATACACACACGTACAGTTTGGATCTGCCGGAGAACGAAAAAGCCGAATGAGAATTCAACGCGATAAAAAATATTATTGTTATTAAATATGACGGCTTATTCTATAAATGCGGTTCGGTTAAAAAATATACGAGCATAAAATATTATAATATAATATTATGCGCATAATACGTGTATAAATAAATTAAATATACGCAGTGCTGTTGTGGTGTATACTGTGTGTATATATATATATATATATAATGCTAGCTAGGGGGAACTAAGAGCTTTCTTCGGCGAGACGTGTTTTTCTTTCTCCCCCTGCTCTCCTCAATCTTCCATTTCCCCTTTTCCCCTTTCGTCAAACACATTATAATATTAAATTTTCTAGTATTATTGCAAAAGTAGAGCGGCGGCAGCAGCAGCATTCTACTCATAGCTCTTAAACTTAACGACTTGCGAGAAACGGGATTACCCGTGCGCGTTATCAATTGGCGTAAAAATTGGCTGTTGCGGCCGTATATTATTATGATTTTTTTAGTTTTTTATTCGTATCATACGTGTCGAATTAAGTACAACGCCGTTCGGCGGTGTGGTTGCGTTGCACCGAGACGACGCGTTTAACGGTTTTGGCGTTCCAAGTATCGCATAAAAAATCGAAATAAAAATACATCTAAATCAGACAGTTTTTTTTTTTTACGAACGGTGGTTTCTAAACCGTTAAATTAAAATGTTATAATGAAAATTGTATATAAAAAAAAACCAACATAAAAACTACTCGGAATATATATATATATATATATATATATATATATATATATATATATATATTATATATGCGTAAAAGAAACGAAAAAAAACGAAGAAGAAAAAGAGAGGATATTATAAATTATGTTAATATTCACAAACGAATTTCGAAAATACAATATGTTCGCCCGTTTCTTTGTTGTTCGGACGAAATCCGTAATCGCGTATTCGGAATATTTTATCATAAACTTGTCGTCGATAGATTTCGGCCAACGCGTCGATTTTTTTTTTTTATCCCGTCCGGTGTAAATATAATACTTTACGTATGTGACAAATGAACTACCGCCGGTGTCTTTGTATACAGTTTTTTAGAGTCGAATTCATCCGGTAGCGGAATAAACCCGCAAGACTGGATCCGAATATCATCGGATTGCGCCATAGTTTTTTTTCGCCCGGCACGAAAAAGAACAACGGAAAACTTTTATTCGCGTTACGGGTAGAACTTTTTTTTTTTTTTTTTTTATCTTCATTGAAGCGAAATGATTCCGAACGGTACGGGGTACCGTCACTTTCGTCCGACGGCGCGATTTTTTAACGGACGGGACGGGCCGGCGGAGTGCCCGAATACTTAAGACTGTAATTGGTTTCACCGTCGACGATTCGACTAAACGTTAAAATCATTTTGTTGTACGATTTATTTAAATATTGTCGGGGGGTTTTTTTTTTTTTTTGCCCGAGCTTTCCGATCCGAGTGCCGGCACGCAATTGTATTCGTTTTTAAACGTTTTTCCATTGTTCCACGTAGAACAGGTCACCGGAGTTCCGGACAGACCGTCAATTATATATTCGTACGAAACGCGCACATTTTTAATGTTGTTAATTTTTGTTTTTTTTTTAAAGAGTTACACTAACCGCACTGCCATAAATAACAGACAAATATTTACTGCTACAATATACACTCTTGTTGTAACCAAGATCTCAGAAACGAATTATTGTATTCTCGTAATTGTACATTATTTAAGAGTAATGGTCGCGATTTTTACTATAAATATATATATTTTTTTTTTTTTCATTATTTAATCATTTATCTATTGTATATCGTTGAGGTTTCCATTTCCTTTTTTTTTTTTTTTTTTTTTTTTTTTATTTATATTAACAAAATTGCTTGTTGTAAGTACAGTCACGCTCTCCCTTCTTCTCACTCACTCACTCACTCTCTCTCTCTCTCTCTCTCTTTTTCTCTCGTTCTCTCCCTCGATATTTTCGTAAGCCCCGCCGCGCGTCGTGACGACAATAAATTTAATGCCAACAGAGACTTATAATATCTTTCCGTGTATACATCGGACAAAAAAACAATTGCGGTATTTGTCGTGTTACGTAGAACGCGCGATTGTATACGGGGATAGAACAAAAAGGGGTTACTTATGAATCCCGCGGCGGAGTGAAAAATCTATTGGTTTTATATTTCGTTTTATTTTTATTATTTCTTCGCCGTCTTCGCTTCTAGAAATATTCATGGGGTAGTGCTCCGAGAGGTTTCCATATGTACCAGTGTACAAGTGGGATTATCGGTGATATTATTTTTACATTTTGCCGCGAGTACAATAATACACTGTTGGAGAACCGCGACGGGATTTTACAACGAGAGTAAACGTTTTCAACCGCAAAATCAATAGCCGATATTGTTCGCAAATCAAATATATATTTTATATTTTTATTTTCATACGGGCGAATATTTATTGTCGGGCGTCGAAAATCTCGCGGCTACGAAAATCGCCCGTTTAAATTATAACACGTAATGGAATCGGGGTTTTATTATTCTAATCGGTTTTCTTTTATAAATCGTATTGCGCGTAGTCTGCCGGCTACACGTATGCGTGTACAATGCGATTATTTTGTCACGTTTCAACGCTTTTTAATACGACAAAAAAAAAAAAAAAAAAAAAAAATGAAAAAAGTGAATAGTAATTCGAAATCTCCGAAGAAAGTTAATCGCCGGAACGTGATAGTGGAAAAAAGTTCCGTTGTATTAATATTAATATTCGGATTTCTTCGGCTTCTCGGACCGTCGTCCAATCTCGCGATCGATCCTCCGGCTATCCGTCGCCAAAATCTTCCGATTCGGTCCTCCACCGCCTCCCCCATCATTCCTACGTCTTCCCGCTTCGTCGTCGGCCCTTTCAAATAATACTCATTAATACACTAATACTACTGGGTGTTTGCTTTTCCGTGCATCGCAGCCGTTAAGTCTTCCCATTTCGTTGATCTCTAGAAAATTCTAATATTCTAATACTGTCCGAATACCGGTTGAAATTTAATTTTCCCCGTCCGTGTCCCATAAAAAATCCGTATTTAAATACAAATTGACTTGCCCATTACCGTAGAACGAACAATAACAATTGTTTCCACATAATACGCCGACGTCCTACCAAAGATAATCTGTACGATTAAGGATTCAATTACACAGAAAACTACGCGTGTAGGTATCGTTCGCGTATCCGTGTCCTGAGTTAACATTGCGAATTCTAATTACGGTGCATTGTCATTTTCTTCTACTTTCTTTTAGCAGGACTGGTCCGACAGGCCATCAGCACCAGGGACGTCGTTTAAGTTTTTCTATAGGACCGCGAATTTAATTGGACCCTCAAGACCGGGCCAGTATGTTCATTACGGTTCCTGTTATATGCATATATGAGAAGAATTTTTTTTTTTTTTTTAATATTGAAGACGGCTGGCAGAACATTTATTCTAATACGTCTAATAACAGATTCCACAAAATTTGAACCCGATTTGAATTCAGAGTAGTATGGAAAAGACAACAATTTAGTTTTTCGGCGGATAATCGCAAAAAAACTAAAAACCAAACAAATTTCATAAACTATGAAAATGATTGTTTTTTTTTTTTTTATCAATTTCGAATGAAAAATTTAACTTTACAAGAAAGTACAAAAGACAATTTGTTTAGGAAAAAATCAGGTCTACAATAAAGGTTCAATACATTTTTTTCGTTTTATTAAGATTTACGGAAATTTACGTCAATAGAAAAAATTTTTTTCACTTTTTCATAAAACTTTGAGCTTGAACCGCGGCCTTTTAATCGGGTCCAATTAAGCTCAAATATTCCGGACCAAATTATTATTAGACATTTCCGGCTGGCACTCCCTAAAACTTCAAAAATACCATGCGCCGTAATGTAAGTATAGCAACAGTGGCGTATGTATAAGGCTTTTATTTTGCCGAGCGGTGGGGAGGATGTGAATATTCAGTGAAGGTATAAGTTACCCTGAACTCAATAAACCAATTCAAATTTTAGACAAATACTCCGCTGCCTACACGATATACGAGGATCTACCGGTATGGAAATAACGACGGCGGTCCTGAATTTCGGTCCGCATTCGCACTATTCCCCAAATGACGCGCCCCTAACCGTGACCGTCCCGTAAATTCCTTGCTCTTAACCACCGTGTCCGACCCGAAATTTTGAGCTTCCGAGCCACTCGAACCGGGCGGTCATCCAAGTGGTCACATTCCGTCCGCGATCTCCTGCGCCACCGTGCGTTTAAGAGGATTCTGTCTTCGCCGTGCGTGCCCGCCCGTGTAACGTTCCACTCATGACCGTATCCAACACAGTTTCTTCGAATCCGGCAGGAATTGTCCAGCCCGTCGTCTTCCACGTTCAAATATTTCCCGTACGGTTTACCGTTCCAAAACGGTGTTATATGTACGCATTAAACACGGGTACGCGTGCGCGTGCGCTTTTATTCCGGAGTTTGTGAACTACGGCCTCGGCGTTATCGAATTATCAAAGTTCTCCGGTATTAAATCGAAATAGTATTCGTTCGCCCGAAAACCGTTTACCGCCATAAACTTATTCAATCGAATTATTTTAAAAGATATACGAACGCATATAGACGCGGACAACATTGCACGATTCCCCGCCCGTATTTGTCGCGATTAAACTGCAATATTTATCATAATCGTACCGCCGATGTATTTTGACTGCGAGCGCCGGCTAATTTAATTACGAAAACGTTTCGTTACGAATAATTCGTATTAACAGTACGGCTACATTGTGTTTCGTCGATAATAATTAACGTTAAAACGATATAAACAAAACAAAAAAAAATAAATAAAAAATACGTTGGCCACTGATAAAATATGGGATATAAAGAGGAATTTAATTTGTAGTTCATAAATCGGCACTAACGAAAAACCGTCCCGAGCAATGTTCGGTTAATCGAATGCATTGAAAAGCTGGGATTTTTACGGTTTCCGTCGAATCCGTCTAAACATCAAACGTCGGTGATTACGTATTTACGATGTTTTGAAAAAAAAAAAAAAATTTTTTTTTAAAAAAGATACACGCTACGCTCGGCGAATAAAACGAATTCGTTTGTGCACTTGCCGTGTTCCGTTCTGAGTCCGATAGTTACAATATCGTGATAGTCGGTGTTGTGACTATCGGCACAGTGATACGAACAAAACACAATATTATGCGTTTTTACATGTCGCACAAATATCACGTATAGACAATTATTTTAAAAAACGTATACAGCAAAAAGCTACATGCTAAATTACACTCTAATTTATATAATTGCTGCAACGTTGTTTTGCTCAAAAATCGACAAAATTTCAGATTTTAAAATCCTAAATCCGGATTAATTATATCTTCGGGTAATCCGGATTTTAAGTCACGACACTAGTGTTTGTACAGTGACAGTTAAAATGACACTATTACAGTTTCGCGATAGTTACACAAAACGTCTATCGTGCATGTTACCGTCATGTTATTGTATGACGTTTGAGTCACTAGCCTAGTTAAAAGAAAATTAAATGAGATTTTGTGTTACGCGGATTTATTTTGTATCAACGATTATCTATCGTGATGTAATATTATCAAACTCAAAATTATTGATTCAACTATGATGTGCGTTTTTTTTTTATTTTTCAGACTGTGTTCAACTTTTTTTACGAGACATTCCGCTCCGATTTTCGAGTGTAGCACAATTAATGGAAAGCATTGACGATCCTTTCGGCGTTCCTAAGGGATATTATTATTTTTTTTTTTTTCGTTGTAGTTTTCTTAATTATTGGAAGGGGGAAGGGCGGGAAACGTGGTCATTTACTGTTATAATGGTTTTATTATTATTTCGTTTTGTTGTACCTCGGTTAAAAAAAAAAAAAAAAAAAACCATAGAGACCTTCAATTTTAAGAGAATATTAAAATAAACCTTTTTATAAGCGTGTACAAATTTTTTACACGATGTTCATGATAAGTTGTACTTAGTAGTCAATAAACGTTGTATAAGAAGTGGTTTTTTTTTTTTTTTTTATAATCGTTTTAAGTTAACATTTGAATGGAAATCGTGTAAATCGCGTCATTTCTATACACGTAATTTCCAACATTTACAAGAATACGACTTTTTTAGCACCCTAGTAATACTATTCGAGACGACTGTATATTAAACACGGACAATCGTTATTTATTTTGAAGTTAAAAACGTATACAATTTGAATAATTTATCAAAACGATTTTACCGAACATTGTTCAGAAACGATTGTCGACGATTTATCGTCGCGTACAGATCTAAATTAAATTCCTGACAAAATCATAGCTTTTCAAAAGAAAAAAAAAAGAAAAAAATATTTGTGCACACCATTTACACGGGCACGTCGAAACGATAATTCTCTTTATCGTGTCCGTTAGGAGTTGTTCGTAAAACGCTCGCGCCGTACGTTAAAAATACTCGGATATCCCGGCAGGTGGTTTCGGGACGTTCGCCTGGCCGCGCGACGTCAATTTTGTATTTTTTTTTTTATTTTTCGTTTTCTTTTTCTTTTTCTTTTTAATAAATTCATTTAACCGTTTGTTCGGACGGGTTTCGTGACGGGATGATATCGCAACGGACGAAGTGTACGACGAATCCGGGGAATAGCCGCGTACGTTCACGGATAAGCCGAAATTATTAGAGTTTCGAAAAACAAAAAAAAAAAAGAAATTACGGTCTCTCTCGTTCGGTTATGGACAAACGGTCCGGCCAATATAGGCTAGGCGTACACGTAATTGTATTTGGATTTGCGATATTGTCGGCCGGCACGATCGTCCCGGGACACAATAAGCCTTCGGCGGCAAACGGCTAGCGGGGGGGGGGGCCCGTCTTGCGCAAACAATTTCGCAAATCGCCAGTGGCCGTATGGCCAGTCATATTTTCAATCCGGTCGCCGCTATAAACGTTCGATACAACCGTTCGGACGCCGCCGGTGCCGCCGCCGCCGCCGCCGCCTCCGGCCCAGACGGCCGACACGGTACCAGTTGCCAGAGGCCTCGTTTTGCCAAATGGGCTCGTGAAATTTACACTCCTTCCGGTCAACCGCCGAACCCGCTTCCTCCTATTGCCAGCCGGCCGCCCGCCCCCGGAAACACCCCCCTCCCCACCGACGGCCGTCAACAAATCCCGGCCCGCGCCGTCGCCGCCCCTTCCAGCCGATTTATGGGCCGTCTCCCCGCCCCGCCAACCGCCGCCGCCGCCGCCGCCGCCGCCGCCGCCGCCCTACAGCGCGAGCACACGCACCACCCGCACGACCGTCCCGTACGAGACGTGTTTTCGACGGGGCCCTTTTACTCACAACCCCGTCAACCCGTGTCGTCGCACGCCCAAAACGGACTAAACGGCCGCCGCAGTTCGTGCGGAACAAAAGACACGCACATTATACGCTCGCACGCGTGCGGCACGCTCGATCCCTCGGCTATACTACTATCGCGCGCCGGCCGTCTTTTAACACTTTGACTCTCTCTCTCTCTCCCTCACACTCTCTCGCTCTCTCTAACTCTCTCTCACTCTCTTTCTCGCTCTCTAACTCTCTCTCTCTCTCTCTCTCTCTCTCTCTGACTCTCTCTCTTTCTAGTCTCTCCGGACGCGTGCGCGTTTTCGATATGCTCTTCCGGCGGGAAACGACCTTGCAATCGACCCTCCCCTCAAGACAAAAAAAATAAAAACACTACGATGTAGAAAACCTTTTCCATCAAAGTTCCAGCGAACGCGTGTTTAAAATATAACGGACATATACGTTTGTAGTAAACGTAGTAGTGTAGTATTTTTTGTAGTAATTGTAAATAGTAGTAGTAGTAGTAGTAGTAGTAGTAGTAGTAGTATTTGTAGGTAGTATAGTAGACCGCGTGCACCAATATTGATCTGGGGATGTGGCGGCGTCGTCGTCGGTGCCGGCGGTGGCTGAGAACTCCCTCGGGTTAGCGTTAAAAACGATCGCTCAGGACCGGGCGGTGGTAACCACGGTCGGCCGGCGGATCGCCCACGCCCGGCCCGCCGCTACCTCCTCCGCCGCCGCCACCGCCGCCGCCGCCACCGCCGCCGCCGCTGCCACGCGCTTATCCCTCGCGGCCGGCCGTCTTCGTTTCCGCGTGTCTCCGCATCGCCGCCGCCGGTTGTCCGTTATATCCGAAAAATTGGCGGCGGCGACGGCGGCGACGGCCGTTATCCTCTCTCCGCGGCGCGCGCGACGTCGCGACCGTCAGCGGTGGGTGTAGTGGCGGCGGAGAGAACGTCTTTTGTACCGCCGCGCGGACACCCCCGTTTGCGCCGCACCGCGACGACGAGACAATGGTACGCGGTGGCCACCGACTCCTCGCGACCGCGACGACGCCGGGATATTTTCGTAACGGCCGTCACGACGACGCTTCGATATCGTTTGCGTTTTACTATCCCATCGTTTTCGCTCCCCGAATTGCCGCCGCCGTCGTGATTGTTGTTGTTGTTGTTGTTGTTGTTGTTGTTGCTGTTGATGTTATGTCTCCGGGTTTCGCCGATACGTTGTTTTGATTATAACGCCCTTGGGTGCCCGACCGAATTCTAAGGTGAAGGTCGCGTCCCTCAACCTTGATCGTTGAAATCACCGGCATAAAACCGACCTGTTAAATCCGCACTAAAATATCGGTGAGGGGGGGGATTTTTTTTTAAAATTTTTTGTAAAAAAAAATAATAATAATAAACTCAATACTCATTAGGAATTTTATAATTTTCAGTTTTTTTTTTTCGCGCCAAAATCGTTGAAACCATCCTGTAATACCGATATTTTCTTCCTCAAACTCCGTTCTGCGGCCCATTGCTAACCAGCCCGGAGTATTGTGTTAAAGCTTCGTGAAGCCTACACAGACGTTATTCGGAATCTTTCCAACGAATGTCTTCCCAAGTGGTCTTATGCTTGTTGGATTTTCAAGTATCACTTTTTCGACCGTTGAGTGTTGTTTACCGTACGCGCGATTTGCCAATTCAAGTTCCTTTCCCTTTAGCTCGTTCATTGTTTACAATAACTGTTCGTTTAGACAGCTCCTCTAATTACAAGTTATACCATTGCGTTCATTCCTCCGTTTGTGTGTAGTGTATTCGTTCTCAAGTTTCATTACGCGTTTGTTAGTCAATAATGTACACGAATTACTGCGGTTATAAACAAAAAAAAAAAAAACAAAAATAACACTAAAATCAACGGAAAATATTTTTTTAATAAAAAAAAAAAATGTTGGACATAACGTGGAAATAGAATTGAACGAAAATTACCGATGACTCGATGCACCGAGCACGAAGTGATTTGAAAAGACGGTACACTTGAAAATTGGAGCAAGATTTCTGGTGAAAATGCTCTATAAGCAGACGGGCTAAATAACACGCATCCTAATAAAACCATTAACATTCGTCGCTACGTTTAGAATGTATAAGAAAAAAAAAAAAAAATTAAATTTCCATTATTAAATACTACAACATTATGGTAACACGTAATTTCTTAGATCATAAATTAAAAATTACGAGGATAATCCTGCGGGCATGATATAAAAGACTCATTGAATATATTAAATACTTAAACGTAAAAAACGTTTTATAAGACAAAACAGAAAAGTATTTTATACGTTGGAATCATTTGAAAACAGAATTAAAAAAAAAAAAACTAAATAAAGAATAGGAATTAGAGAAGGCGAGGGGTCTTAAGCGACCATCCCAACACTATAGAATAATAATTACAACGAATTTGTAAATCGAAGATTAAACGAAAAAACATCATTTTTTTCTTCTTGTTCTTATTCTTCTAAGAGACAATTATTTTTACCGTCGTTTTAATATTTGAACGTACTAAGGCGGCTCGTTTACCATTTTTTATCTGGCAACGGATACATTTTTACGAATTTTTACAATTTGAAGAAATCGATACATATTCCGTGTTCCGAATTTGTTAAAATACAATTGGACGATAAGTTTAATTCTTTCCCATTTGGACGGATTAATTTTAGAATCCGAACATGAATTGAAGATGTAGAACTCGTACGTTCTCAAATATGTTTGTTTAATAATAATATTTTGGTGACTCGACAAACAAACGTGTCGGCTTTCGGTTTCTTTATTTTTTATCGTTTTTTTTTTTTTTTTTCGGTAACTCTGGACAAGCCATTAATACGCCATAAACGATTTTCGTTATGAATTTCGTGCTCACTTCTTGACGCAAATTAATTTCGTAAACTAATTATTTTTCGCTCGAGTATGATAATAATATAATAAATTCGCGCGGATTAACACGCGTAATACTGTTATACGTTTCCTCCGCGGATTTTTGTTTTTTGATTAAAAAATGAGACTATTATAGCGTTTAATTATTTTTTAGTTTTTCCGTTTGCGATCAACTTTTATACCAAACATATTGTTCCGATCGAAAAACGACAAGTGATCTTTAGTGTTGCGTTTTAACCGATTTTATGACTTTGTGTGAGGTGATCGTTTTTGAAATTTTATTCGTAGTTTCCTCATTAGTGGAGGAACACCGGGAATATTGTATATGCGACTTAAGATTTTCTACTTTTTAGACGTGATACAATTTCTAATACAATCTGGAAATTTTTTATTTATTCATTGTCGTTTGGAATTCTAGAGTTATTTAGTTATCATCTCTCAAAAATACACGAAAATTCATCCCGGTGTTCGATATAAGTTGAACTTAACGGGGGGAAAAAAAACTGCACGTCGTGCAACAGCTATTTATTATAATCGATTAATATTCAACATTTTGACGAAAAACTTACGGAAGAATCGTTTCTCGTGCGATTTCTCGTCCCAAACGTCGTTTTACATCGTTTTTCACGGTTTACCGTCGCGGACGTGTGGAAATTAAATTCCTCTCCATACCCCCAGCTACATGATCAGTATTATTAATTTATTCGTAAAGTTTACAGCCGATTTGTCACAAAACATTTGGCATACAACACCTTACTTATAGTAATTTAAACAATTACGAACTATCAATATTAGCGAACACAAATTATACGCATAAATATTACACATCTATTTCCGATTCGGACAGGGCCACAGGGGTCCGCGTGCCCTTCTTAAACGCGGAGGAGAACTTTCAATACCTCCTGGAAAATAATGTCCTGTGCATCCTGCGACAATGCGGTCCGTTGTCTGTGCCGTCGCACATCAACCTCACACAATTCCGAATCCACTGGGTTCCATTCGGCCATTGGGCAATTGGTCGTTTCTCGACTACACCGGAAGCGATTAGGCCTGAGTCTCCTGGACAAACGGAACCCCGGAAGAATTTTCTCCGGTTCGTCGACCAGTTCTAAGCGGTGCCACTCTTATCATTTGTCTAGCTTATAGGTGACCACGAACGCTATGCCGCACGCGAATCGGCGTACAAAACTCCCGCGACGCACCGGCGGCGTTCATTATCCGTCGCAGATTTTTTCCTATCTTCTAATATTCTTTTTTTAATTTTAGAATTTTTAATACGCGTGACTTGCGTTTCGAGATTATACACGGCACGAGTACCCTATATTTATTATTATACTGCGGCGTAGTGCGCTCGTCCGGCCGGCCCGACCGCGGTAAAGTTTATACCTCGTTACACTCGGGTCCGTTTTCGTTCTTTATGTGCAGACACCGCGCGACGAGATTAGATACCGCATAGTTATTCCGCACGTGTACCCTATTAATTCTTCTATTCATATATATTCTCTAACCTAACCATAACCCGCCTAGAAAAACTATCTATTCCGTAGTGCTTATACGCGATAAGGACGAGTCGCACTATATCCCCGGTGTCACGACAAACCTCTCGCGGACGCGCCGCTGAAATCTCGATTCGATATACATTTTATGGGTTTAAAACCGATGAAAAATGTACGGTAAACGCATATATAAAAAGAAAAAAAAACCCTTTGAAAAAGGAAGATTACGGATAAAAACAGGAAATACAATGACGGGGAATTTGAAAAAAAAAAACCAATAAAGAATTAGATTGGTTCCGGGGCAGTGGTAGTCGATCTGTAGAATTTATTGGGCGGATATTGTGCGGATATCGGAAGGCCTAATCGGACACACAACTAGCCGGCGACCCCAGACGAACGGCCAAGACAAAGCGGAAGACTTAAGTCTTTTTATTGGGGTTTCCGAACATCTGGAATGCGGGAAAAATTCTTGTTCGATCTATCTAATATTACATTGCGGACGATATGGGAAAGTGAATTGTTGCGGGATCGGGCCTCGAGGACCTGTAACTAAGCCAACGTAATCTACCATGGTTTTTATCGTGTGCGTTTCGTTTATTCGTCTCGGCGATTCTTTGTTTCGATAAACGATAATCTAATATTAACATTGGCCGACATTGCTCGGCAAATAACGTCATTCGGTGAAATAATTAAAATACCCCGGGTATAATTATTTGCACAACGGTTTGAGCTGTGGAGACCGAGCGATTTAAAAGATTGTTATTTGTGAGGTTAGGTTAGGTTTTATAACCATATGGATAGAGGAATACCACAAGTGTTTTGTACCGTAAATACCGAAATTCATTAAAGAAACACGCCGTTTCGGTCGTATTGCTGTCGTCTCGAAATCTCGGAAACCATATCGTGAATATACGGAAATTTAATCCAGAAAATGACGCGGATGGTTTATAAAATGTGTTTGAACTTTGCAAAATTGCAAAAGCCATAAACATAAAAGATGAATTCCTTCAGATTGCATCTAGAATTTTTGTGAGATTAATACAAAAGAGAGAACGAGAGGTGGAAACCGGCCACGGAACGGAAAACATCACCAAGAAGGCCCAGAATGTGTTGCGGCGAAGACGAAAAAAAAACGGGGTGTAGGTTGGCGGGGGTTCAGACGGGAATGTTAAAAACCGGAGAATAGCGGTTAGCGAAGAACGGGGGCGTACGGCGTGCGACCGTCGCGAAATGCCTGGAAATCGGAGAACAAGAAGAAACGCCACGAAAATTCCTCCGGATAAAATATTTCGGCTTAAACCGATTTTACGCTAGGCATTTCATTTATTCGTTGGAATAACGTCAAAAACGAGGTTATTCGCGCCGCACCGAATTCCTTGGCCCCTAATGATACCACAAATAATCTTAATACACGTCGAATAAATTGTTATTCAATAGATAAGGAGTACAACGGCGATAAAACGATTTAAATAATATTCGAATAACCCATAAAGTATGAATAATGACGTAGTGTCGCTGATAACTGGATATTTTGCTAATACGAATATCATATAATATTTATGTGTCGTGCAATTCGATTTGATTTACACTGACACGCTGGCTCCAAATATTCGTTTTTAACAAATGTCTTTGAAGAAAAATATAAATCAAAACACTTTATACGTTTCTTTTTTTTTTTTTTTTTTTTTTATGCGTGTATGTATTCATTGTACTGTATTGTAGGTTCGTTTTACTGGGGTTTTTTTTTTGTCCCTTCAAATATTTCATTGTACCGTATCTAATTTTTATTGTGGATATCGCCGTGAACGTTTTATTACGGTATGGACATAATGACATTTAATTCTCCGGGGACCTGTGTTTTTTTTTTTTTTTTTTTTGTGAATATTTTGCGCCGATAATAATTATTTTCCAATTTAAGCACCGTGTGTTTTTTTTGTTTTTTTCATTGTACGAACCGGCAAGCATTGGGTGTTGTGAGGGGGTGGATGGGGAACGTGAACATTTTTTCGGCATTTTCGTTGAAGTACCCTAAATGAAGAATACACGGGACGGAATTTGTCAGGCAGAAGAATAGAAGAAAAAAAAAATCGAGGTGAATCATTTTACTCGACGGGTAACTCATAGGGCGTGTGAACGAATCCGCGTTGTTATTTTATTGAAATTATACCGGAACCCCGACGGTATTGTTTATACGAATTATATAAATTGTTAAATCTCTATTTATTGTCTTAGTCGAACGATTTATATATATATATAGAAAAAAAAAGAAATTTGTCAGAATTAAAAAAGCGCCGCAACAGCCGTTTCACGCGTAGTTCACATGTATTTCTATCGGATAGCCGCGGTGGTGAAATTGAAATTAAAAAAAAAAATTAAAAAATTAAAAAAAAAAATGATTTGTTCAGTCGTACGCGTTTTAATGGAAAAATAATAATAGAAACGCAAAACTAAAACCCGCACACCTATACAACGGCGTTACCCGATATGCAGGTTTTGCGATTAAAGCAATAATAATGTCGGCGGATAAAATCTACGTATAATTATATCGTCGCGTTCGTAATATAATTATTTTTTTTTTTTTTTTTTTTTTATCATTACACGCACTTATATTATAATTCTGCAATTAATATTTTCGCACAAAGGCAAACAAACCGTATAATACCATCATAGGTAGTAGTAAACTTAAACGCAAATTATATAGTACGATTATAGTTTTTTTTTTTGTTTTTGTTTTTGTTTTTTATACGTGTATATATTTACTTATACGTGTGCACTGTATAATTAGTTCGAGCGAAAAGCCGATTGTAAATAAAACATCGTAGTCATTTTTTTTTACAAATTTCCCAGATGAGGATATTAACACAGATTATATAATATCGATCGCGCCCAAACAATGGACCGTGTGTACCTAAACCTACACTTACGCTATAATTGTTTTTTTTTTTTTTTTTTTGTCCCTCCTCGTTTATTTAAGCGAATAATATAGCGTTTAATATAGCAATCGGGTAATTTATCTCGTGTAAAACAATTCGTTTGCATATTTCCATAACGACTTCGACTGCAGGTCGACGTCCGGTCCAGAGCCCCTACAGATTTATAAGCGGCCGCGTGGTTTATTATAATATTATTACGGTCGCCTCCGGCCACGTTTTTTTTTTTTTTTTTTGTTTTTTCTTTACTGTTTATTTATTTATTTTTTTTATTAAGTTTTTCACGGACGCGTGTCGTCAATAGTCTATCTATTCGTTATATCGGGGGGGTTTTTTTTTATCGAATTTATCGGATCCGGATACGACGTTATTAACGGTTATACGAAACACGTAGAACCCCCGAGATCATATTCTAACGTACACGGATATTAGTAGACTTAACAAAATGGAGAACATTACGACGGCATAGTAGTATCCCTGTGGAAAAATACCTCTGGGATGGCCAAGAACGAATGAGAATGTATGTAAGCAAAAAGGACGTGGAACTACTGTACGAGCTGGGGAATAAAAAAAAGCCGTCGGTAGAAAAGAACACCTACCCTCGGTCGGGTATGCGGCGGGACGGTCCTCGGAGGACTAGAAACCGGGAGAAGAACTATACGAACAGTTATACCGTTACGGATGACAAATAATTTCGCGAAAATCGGTCAGGAATATTTTCGGTGTTCCGTTTGGCTCTATAGAATTGTTCGACTGTATACCGCATATGAATACAGAAACTGCCATTCTCTATCCCTCCGTTACCCCGGCATCTTTTCACATTTAGAATTCCAATTGAACCTCCGGAATTGATTTTGAAGTTCACCGTTGTGTATATAATCTCCTTCGTTCGTTATGGGTTTGTACGTCAAATGGACCGATCATATTTTTCAGACAACTTTTCTCTCTCTCTCTCTCTCTCTCTAGAGAGAGAGATAAAGAGAGATTTCCTTACGTGACGGCTCGGAACCGTACGAAATGACATTATCGGCCGCTGTGCGGTACATAATTGGTTTTAATTCTCATTGTCCGGCAATTGAAATATTAACGATCGACGACAATTTCGTTACGACGATAATACACCTAGGCCAAGACCCGATTCGCGGTCATATACCGTTAAAATATTGTATGTTTATACGCACCCCGGACGATCGGCAACGTCAAAAATTACAATGGTCATAATCATTTTTCGCGTACGAATACAATTCCATAGCGGCGCAGTGACAGACGTTGTTCGCGAGGATCTCGTACCGGCAACGGATCGCTTTTTTATATATAATAAAAACAACGAGGAACCGACCGATATTCTTTTATTGCCGGTGAAACGAGAACCGAGACTTCCGTTCCTGTTCACGGGGACGGGGCGCAGCTGTAAATCAATCGGAAGCACGTCGCCAACACCGGACAAAATATTATACGGCCATCATAAAAATAAATACGAATATTGTCGATTTTTATTACAGTGTTTCCCTTTGGCTACGGGCGTGGGAGGGCGGGGAGATACGCGAAATGTACTCCGCTCAGATTCGTTATTCGATTGTAACGATTGTGTATAGTTGTTTTAAGTGCTAGGTCTGTTCAAAAAAAGTACCAGGTCATATTTTATTACGGCTAATCTACACACGATTACGTTTCGAAATTGTAAACAGACGTATTCCCCGCGAATAAATTTGATATCTTTAACAAATCTCCAAGTCGCTATCTCATCGCAGTTTAATATTACACGTGGTTGCACGGAGTCACAGTTTGTTTCGTTCGCCGTTTTCCGCGCGCCCGAAATTAACGAACAACGCATTGTGTGTGCATCAGGTTTTGCTCGAAACTCGGTGAAAAATTATGTAACGGAAAAGTACGGAAATGGTTAAAACCGCTTTTGTGGATGATTCGTTCGGTGATTTCGTGAATTCCGAGTGTTTTAAACGTTTCTAGGACGGTCGGCGGTTAACCGAAGACGACCCACGTTTTCTGGAAGACCGTCGACGTCATCCAGAAACGATGTTGTGGCGACAATTTGCGACAAAAAATGCGAAATGGCCGCCGATTAACCGTCTGTGAGTAAACAAAGCGAATCTCAATTGAGTCTTGTCGTGCAAGTTTACAGGAAAATGTGCAATTTTTTGCTCCATGTGAGTTTTTCTATTCCCAAGACTAAACGCTACGCTTAGAGGACAACGATTTCGAGATGTAAAGAAAATCGAAGCGGCAACAGAACTCATAGCTTTAACTTTGGAACAGTTCCAACGGACTTTTGAAAAATTGGAAGATCGCCGGGATCACTGCATATCGTCCGGAGAAGTGTATTTTGAAAGAGATATCTCTGAATAATATGTAACTTCATTCTTGTAATTATTAAATGTAAAATCCTGGTACTTACTGAACAGACCTCGTAAATAAACTGAATTACCTTACTACAGATATAGTCCATAATCCCCAACTACAACGGTGGCCTATCCGTAGACCACGGTGTGAAAAGTGTGTCCTTCTATTTTGAACATTGTTTGTTTGTTTGTTTTTTTCTTTAAATTTTGAACAAGAAAGTAGATAGTACTCGTTGGTTTTTTCAAGAAACGGAGACCGGAACGGATGCCATATTCGCGGGGACTAGACAAACACCGAGTACAGTAAGTCTGCGAAAGATTTTGATACGTCACCGAGTCTACGGTAACGGTTTATTGTTATACGGCACTCGGATTTCCCCTCTTACTCACTTTCACACGATGAATTCGAAATGCAAATAAGGATTTAAATACCTGCAGTATTTACCGATGAGGGTAAGTGCGTAGGGTTTAAGTGGAGAGAACGCAACGGTCACCCTTACTGTTCCGTCAAAAGACGGTCTCTTTTCCGACACGTTCGGCTGTTATTTTATACGTTTTCCCATCGCATTTCCACGATGTACCACGATTTTATTTTCGATTCGCATTTTTTTTTATTTCTTCCAAAAGTTTCACGAAAATCGCCCGTGACCCGTTAATTATTTTCGACGGTAACTATATTTGTACGGCAAACACAAATGTATCTTCTTCAATTGGATAACAAATAAAAGTAGACGTTTGATATTTTCGTCTCGGGTATCGGTAGGTAGGGGTTTCGTTTTCGGGGTGTTTTTATTTTTTATTTTTTTGACTAACGCGCGTGCTCTGCCGAAACGAACAGTGACAAAAAAAAAAAAAAAAAAAAAATACAAAATACAAAATTATGTAAAATGATATTAAAACGCTAACGCATGGCCGGGGGATAGAGGGTAATAATCTTATCGGAAGCGTGTAAAAAAAGGAAAAAAAAAACATTTCCGGTGGAGAGATATACGTATACCACGTGCCTGCGGGAGGGCCTGCGGAATAATAATATGATAATATAATTTTTAATATTAATTTTATCTTATACATTTTTTTTTTTTTTTTTTTTTTTCTATAGTAACGTTCGTATAATTTAATTTTATATCCGTTTTAGTTTTGTATCACCCGAAATTACGAACGTTGACAGAAAATGATATTAAAAAATTCCAATATTGAATCCGTGAAAGCGTGTACCATCGTACACGATATAACGTCCAGAATCAAAAGCTAAACTGTTATTAAAAAAAAAAAAAAAAAAAAAAAAAAAAGCGTACAATTAAATTAACATTTTTTTGAAATTCGGACGGTTTTCCGTCGAGAAGCAATTGGGTAGAATAACGCGAAACACTTTTCATAATTATTATCTTATTGGATAATGACAAATTATCGGTATTGTCTAGTGCTGGGATGGTATTGAATTTCGAGTATAATATTTAGTGCGGCGACCAAATTATTCAATAATTTCGGCGAGCAGGGGGAAATATGATTGGATTACACCCGAAAACCGCCGCCGTGTCGCGTAATTTATTCGGAGCTTATTGACATTTTAAATTCCGACGAGTTATTCGATTTGCATGATATCGTGTTCAGCAGTACGCTCTCAAAGCTCGGGCACCAGCTCAGTTACGTTTTGACATAAAAAAAAAAAATATAATATAGTGCTAAAACTCGATAATATATTACGTTGCATACGCGGTAAATTGAAAAAAAAAAAAAAAAAAAAAACGTCATCCCTAACACGGCCACATAGAATTACTTTTTCCACTTTCATCTTTTTTCTTTTTTTTTTTTTGATAAAACAAAATTTACCAAAAAAAAAAAAAAATAGAATAGGTACATTACGCCATGAGAAACACTATCGCATTTTGTAAATATTATATAATAATAATACAATTGAATACACTGTAAACGCAAAGTCCTAAGAAAAAACATGTTCTTTATTTTTCAATTGTTCTGGTGTATTATTGTTTATAAGGGAAAAAGATCTTCCTAGTTTTCCTACGAATCATAGAAATCTTGTGATCCCGACCTATAAAAAAATTTGATTCCCAACAGTAACGTGGTTGGGAAACACTGGACAACACAAATCATTCGGAGTGCTAGGCGTGACACTAAAGTAACTAAAAACTTTCCCAATTAAACCCAAACTATTTGCGTTATCCGCGTACCGTTTATTGAGGAGATATAATAAAGAAAACACTCAAACATCCAAGTACACAATCGGTAAAAATGAAATCGGTTCGATTTTCTTATATTTATTTGCATTTGCCTCTGTACCGGTGCAGTGTTCGGCAGTATAACCGGAAACACGTTAGAATCGAAAATCCAACAATGTTTTTTTTGCTAAATTAAAAATAAAAAAAAATCTACCGCGTAGTCGTTCCGAATGTTAAATTAATTTTTATGGTAATGAATGCATATCGCTAGCGAGCGTTTTTGAATGGCGTAGACGGTTTTGTAGTGGAAGAGAAGACGTCGGAGATGACGATCGCTCTGGTCGTCCTACCACGACTTTTTACAAACGGAAATGTTGAAGACAGTCAATTAATTTATTATTATAAAGAAGTATTAATTAAATTGAGAGAACGTGCAAGAAAAAAACGACCCGATCTGCGGAAGAATGGCTGGGTTCTTCACCAAGACAATGCTCTAGCTCGCCGAGCAATTTCAATTCATCGTTTTTTAACGGCAAAAAAAAAAAAAAAAAAAAATGCCTATAATTCAACAGTCTCCTTGCTGTCCAGACCTCTATTCTGCCTGTGGCTCCTATCCGTTCTCGATAATTAAAACGTCATTAAAAGGAACTCCGTTTGTGTAACGGTCGATGACGTAAAAACGAAAACGGCGGTACCCTTTAAAAAGGGCCGACCGAAAGCGATCGGCAGCATTGTTTTTATGTTAAACGGCGACGACGTATTCAACGTTGTGCAGATGTCGAGGGAATCGTATACAATTTTCCTAAAAGACCGCATTTTATTGATAAAGTCTCGTTATTTTTGTGCCACTGTTCGTATGCCGGTTAATAGCGCATTGAAATTTTTTTTCGAATCGCTGAAAACTGGCTTGTAGGTTCTTGGTCAATAAAAAAAAAAAACGAAGATTCCGGTAATATTATTATACGAGTAAAACAATAAGCGTGTGCAATTCGGAATACAAACCGCTCGTATGGAGCAAGTCCCGTTATATTTCTATGGTTCCGGTTTTTACATATTTTTTTTTTTTATGTTTTTTCGTATGCTCAAAGGGGGCGCGTTTTCCGGTCGGTTTCGCAAGTGTTTGGGGGGGGGGGTGTTCGGCGTGCGCGCCGCACCGATCCGGACCCGCGATAATCGGTAGTATTGCCGGCGGACAAAACAATTCCCCGCGGACGTTTCGCGCGTATGCGATACGACGACGGCAAGTCGAGAACGTAACACGTAACCCCGTGAACCGCACACGTACGTACCGCGATAAACGACGGTTTTAACGACCGGACAATATTATATTTGTGCCGCTATTATCCGCGTTTAAGTACACGCGTCGTACTCCGGCGGTTCCCCGTGTACCCGGATCGTCGGATTTGTGTGCGGATAATGTTCGTGTTGTACTACGCGTTTGCGCATTTTAAAACCGCTGCGGCACCGGATCCGGCTCCGGCTCCGGCCGTATCGTAATCGCGGTTTCGCGATATTTCCCGGACTCGTCGCGGATACCGACAACGTGCGGCTCTCCGAAATCCCGCCGGCGGCCGGCGGAGTGGGCCACACGGGACCCGTGTCTACGTCCCTCGTCCGTATTTATATTAAAAAAAAAAAAAAAATCCCAATTGGTTTAACTTTTTTCCGCCATAATCGTATCGTATCTATGGAATTCTAGTGCCCAATTGGATAACGATAATTTTTATCTACGTGATAACCGTGGATAATAAACAAGGTACAAATCTACGCGGTCACTAATAATGGAATCGTTATCTATGGTGATAGCGAATTACGTTTGGGTGCGTGTTATCAACAGCTATATCCGATTAACCGCGGCTACCATAGATAACAGGGAGTTCGTATCTACGGCGGTTGCACACGGTTGCATACCCGTGACAATTACGTTGTTTGTATATTTTTTTTTTTTCTATGACCGTGACGTTATAGTTGTTGATTTTTGCCATGCCCTTCCACGTCACCCATTAAGAAATCACGGTTACGCTATTGGTCGTGACGTAAATCCAATTCTACACTGTCGTCCAAAACTACTGCAAAGTCTTCGGCAACCATGTCGGGGGATTAGGTGACAAATGAAAAAAAAAAAAAAAAAATCGTATTTCGATCGTACATTAACGTCGTTTTTTCATCTTATGTACATCGGTTTGCATAATATTTCCATATAACGGATACCCATTTTCGAACCAAAAAGTTATTATCTTCGTTTTCATCGATCGTAGTGAATACGAAAGGAGTAAGAATATTATACGATAGAAAGGTACGAAGGAATAAAAAAAAAAAATCTCTCTCTCTATATATATACGAGTATATTGCCAAATAGAGTCGAAGTTCTATGCGTATTCATAGGTAAACCGTCGTCGAAAATATTATAAAATCGCTATTTTAGATATTATTATTACTCGATTCGTGTCGGTGGAGCCAACGAGACAATCGCTTCAAAAACAATCTTTTGGTTTTTATTGCATTCAAATGGCGATTCGGCGGAACTGCAATAGTTCGATTAACGATTAATACGATATTCGACACGATTACAATTATAAATTATGCTGTTCGAAATAACTCGATTAACGGTGTGTATATTAATCTAACACGCAATTTGTATCGAGGGTAAAATTAAATATCAAATTAATTACGGCACATCTCCTTTATTTCGGATTATATTTAGTTTATTGCGTTTTAGAATATCGATTAGTTTATTAACGGGACTTTAATAGACGCGGAAATATTCTACAACCGTTACCCGTAATCGTTATTAATAATTCTGTAGCTTCGCCATTTTTAATACTTGCTAGCCTACTTGCACTTGATCGATTCGAGTGCTTACAATTAATCGCTATTCCGAGGTACTTACGCCGACCGATTACACTGCGTTTACTAAATAATTGTTCCGATAAAATACCCGTGCGTTGTCGTCCAAATAAAATCACGTCGTCTATTTTCATTTGGAAATCTCTTATTATGTTTCGTTAAACCGATTCTCCTTTCCTCACACGTCCGCGTTCCACGTTAAATCGCGTAATCGGGCAAAGTAAATGTAATCAATAAATTTCCAAGTTTTTTTTTTTTTTTTTCATTATTATTACTATTATTATTTTTTATTTATTTATTTTTTTTTCTGATGATTCCCAACAATGCGAGGCACGTATTTATTAATACACTCGAAAAACGTTCGTGTACTGCGTGTACGTTCGTTAGTACGTAATAAGTACAAAATTGTTCAAATAATTTGAGTCCGCCGATGTGTATAAATATTCATATTTCTCACTCGTGCGCTTAGTCACTTCACTCACTCGTATATTATTTTTAAAAAATAAATAAAAATTGAAAAAAAAAATGTTATTCTATTTTAATTCACGTTGGGGCTCGGCTGCGTGTATTGAAAACGTTCAATTGTTGTATATTTGTACGCTTTTGAATAGGTATTGATATTTTGTTTCATCGATTTCCAAACTATTTCAGCTGCTAAAACTAACGTTTTACATATGTTTCTGTGCTAAAATCCACCACTTGGGATCCGGTAAACCCAATCAAAAAAATGTCGGACACTAATCGTTTTTTTTTTTTTTTGGTCTTTTCGTCTCGAATCTCGAAAGTTTTTTCTCCGTCGCATTTCGTAGTGGCCGTACACGCGTGTCGCATACGAGTACACACGCGAGAAATCGAACAATATGCACACGTAACGTATACGCCGTTCGTTATAATAAAAATTTACGTCGATAAAGTCTTTTTTTGAGGCTTAGTGTTACCGTTTCGCGTGGTGTTCGGCCGGGACGCTAATTGTTTCCATAACTATCAAAGTTTAATACGATAAATAGGTAACGGCACGGGGATAATTCGGGAGCGAGCATAAAGTAATACGAGCATAAAACACGCCTTGTTACGGTAATTGATATCCGTGTATAATTAGCGGATCGCAGAATCGTAAATCCGCGCCAACATTAAACTCTGAACTGATTAGTCGACGTATACGATTATATATATATATATATGTATTTAAATAAAATTACACTCGACAATATACACGTGCGTCTGCACATTTCGCGTTACGATCTTATTTCAGGTGAGTTATTATAGCTGTTATATTCGCGAAATTGCAACGTAGTAACGAGAGAGTGAAAACTAATTCCGCATATGTTACAATAGCAATAATTAAGTCGCACACACTCCAGGAACGTTTAAAATACGAAACCACTCGTCGTCGTTCTAAGTGGAGCCATTACGATTTCGGCTTTCGTTTCGTAAAACAGGTGCGGCCCCGCCGTTCAACTTGAATCCCCGTTAAAGATATAAACCCGCACACTTATAGCACGTCGAATTTATAACGTGATTCTTTTTTGACAGTACGGTTTTGAGAATAGTCATTACGAACGCCATAATCACGGACAACCGTCGTCTGGAAAACTCGACGGTGCCCAGTACCGTTTTTGAAATCGCATTCCATGTCCCGTCCTATTCGGGCGTTCAATACTCTGCGAATTTTTTCCACCTTCACAATCGCCATCCATCACTTTATTGTGTCCCCAACTACTTGTCTTCAATCCTGTCCGCCCGTCCTATCGACGTGTTCTCCGATGACTACTTTCCAACGTTTCCTGTGCCGACACCGTGGTGGTTTATCGTCCGTTGGTTTCCAATTCCAGAATTCATTGCGTGTATCGTCGTCGACTTCTCAATATCCATTGTCCTCGTATGGAGTTTACGACCGATTTCTTTGTGTAGCTCTGCGTTCAATTTCCTCTCGTGTTATCATACACTATTCCTCATATTGTATTCGGTGTTCTATTTTCGAACGTTTTTATTTTTTCATTCGGATCTTTCTAGAGGCGATGAAAATCGTTCATACGAATTCGGGTATTCGTAGATTGTGTCACATAAACAGACAACGACGATGCCGTGATATAAGTGGCTGCGGCGTAGGACATAAAAAAAAAAAAAAAAAAAACACCCAGAGAAATCTAATTGATGAACGAAAAACGGATACACGATATAATAAAAAATAAATCTTTTGCGATTTTCACGAGTTAAATTACGTTAAATACCATACAGGTTTTGGGAAAATTACGTGTTTCGAAACATTATAGAATAGCGACGGAAATAAAAATTATTTACCTGTCATAATATTATTATTTATGAATCTGATTGCGAAATAAAAACCATTCTATTCTCATAATTCCAACCTAACCGTTCATTGTTTCTTATACGAACAATCTGCCGTTTGAATGGATGACATAAAAAATTATACGACAAAAAAAACAAACATATATAGCACAATATGAAGACTTAAAATTAAAATTTGTCAAAACGCACAATGGGGTTGGTTTTTTCCCCTAGGTTATTTATATTAGTTTTTTTTTTTTATTTTTTTTTTTTGTTTTGTTTTTACCGTAAAAAAAAAAAAAAACAACAACAACAACTTTTGTTTGCGTCACATCAACCGTTCGTAAAATACTCAAACATAATAATATAGTTGTGGGTTTTCACGGACGCCGTCGTCGACCGTGCACACATTGCAATTTTTTAAATATACCGATTTTTCATTAATAATGACAATAAAAATAATAATGATAATGGGCGGCTATAGTATTTTATTGCCGCCCGTTTTTGCTAATGGCGTTGCCGTGTTTTTTTTTTTTTTTTTAAGACCATTGGATTTGACACTGCCGCGGTAACCGTGATTAACATTATACCGGAAAAACTTTAAGTACCTTTACTTAAATTCTTCGGTCTGGCTCGCGACGAACGCGGGTGCGATTATATATATATATATATATACATAGTAAACCATAAGCCCACTCCGTTTTCGTGTTTCATATTTCGGATTACGAAAAATTAGAGTAGTCCTATTAGGTATGGCCGGGCGTGTGCTCTCGCCGTGTGCTGCGTAGAGACGACTTTATAATGTCAATATTTCGGTAAGGTTTTTTTTTTTTTTTTTTTTTTTATTTTATTTTATATCTGTCGACTACCGAAAAACGCGAAACGAACACGGGAATGTTGTTTGAAGACAACCGAAATCAAATTCCAATCCGGATTTATTGCGCCGTCTCGGCGGACACCTGACCTGTCGCTGTTCGTACGATTCGGGGGTTTCTTTTTTATCGTTCGCCCGACCCCACTGCGATTTCACACGACCCCGGGAAATTCTAATAATTTTTTTTTTCTTTTTTTTTTTATACAACAACAACAACGACGACGGGCGTTTTTTAATACATTCGAAATAATCATCGCCGTGGCAACAACGCGCGTACGTAAAACCGTTATGATACTTGTACGGCTGACCAAACCAGTGGCGTTTAGACGTGGACGACAGGTGAATCAGCCCCCTCACCACCGTGGATTTTTTTAACCGTGATGTTCGATTCACGGTTACTGTCTATTTATGGCGATAGACCTCATGGAAATCGTTAAAAAATCGATGAGTGTTTTGATATTGATTATTATCATCGCCACTATATTAGTTCATTGCTTCGCGTTATCGCCTCTTTAACAACTAGTGTAGATTTTCTACTTTTCGCCGGTAGAATACGTTTACGATTCTTTACGATTTAGATATATTTTTATTGTTCACAGACGCGTTTGCATTTCACTCGACCGTATGCTTTTTTTTTTTGTTTTGTTCGACATGGTTAAGATCTAAGATGAGGCGAGGATAGACCTACAGGTTTGGCATTAGTTAATGTACATAGAGATATCGAAGTGGCCCTCCGGGGGTAGTCATAGATTGGTTTAAATGTGAAAAAAAAAAAAAAATTAATATTACTTTAAAATTATTGTAAATATGTTTCCTATATATTTTGTATACAATTTTTTTATGTATATATATTTGTTCACATATTTTTTTTTTTTGTATAATATTTATAGTTTATACCCCCCCCCCATATACTATTTTATTTAATTGACAAAGAGAAGAAAATAATTGTAAATAAAAAATTATTGCCTTTTTTTTTTTTTTGGTACGAGAAAACCCCTGGCGATATTTCGTGGCGAATTACAATTATTCAAACCAACCTCTCCCTCCTTGATTGAGCTCCAGACACGTCACTTAGCTAATCGATTGCACTTGGCAAATTGTAAACTCTTAAAACGCGAACTTAATAATATTTTACTAAAAACCTAACCTAACAACGGTCCAACGAAATAATCTTAAATGCTTATCGTCGTTAAAAAGTTATAGTTATTATATTCCACGGACTTGTAACGACAACGTTATCGGTACGAAATAAAAAAAAAAAAAAAAATACCCCTTTAGATATTAAACTACAAACTCGATATAATATTATTATCGTTCTGAAATTATATAATATATACGGAAGTAACCTTACAGCGGTGGAATAATTTTTTTTTTTTTTTTTTTTTTCCTCTTAACTACTCCGAGAGAAAAGAAAATATTAGAAAAATTGAAGTGCCCGTTCTGAATAATGCGCACAAAAAGCGAGCGTAATACCGTATTATTAGTTTCTATAGATATACGACGACCTTCCACGCGTATCGAATATGATAAAAAAAAAAAAAAAGTTTACCGAGTAAATATAATATATTCATCGGAACAAGATGAGACCTTAAACTCTGTTTTACCGGTAAAAAAAATAAAAAAAAAAAAAAAGGTGAAATTCCAATAGAATAACGTTTAGAAGCCATTTCCTAACGTATTCCGTCGTTTAACTGACAAGAAAAAAAAAAAAAAAAAATACCTCGCAAATAGCTAACCAGACGTTTTACCGAAACTCGAGGTACGGTGCACGCCGACGGTTCACGGCGGTTGCGGTGTCCCGGCGATTTTTCGCGTGCCGTCGTCGCAGCGGAGATCGGACGAGACGGTTCGAGGGTCTGCGGGACAATGTAAAAAAATTTAATATGTTCTCGGCGAAACGGCCAAGTCGAATTTTCAAAATAGTTCCCGTGAACTATTTCCCGGCGGGACGGTACGCGTATTATTATAAATAATATATGGTTTAATTTGTAAACTTTCTTTGTGGAATCGTAGGTGTGCGGGTGCATATAGGATTTCGACGGTAGACGCGTTAGTTTCGACGGCGAAAAGAAAAAGAAAAGAAAAAAAAAAAAAAGTTATCCAAGAAAATATATTATCTGTTTTATTTTGATACTTTATTTTGATATATTAGCCGGTATTTTTCGCTATAGTAATACAAAACTACCCGATTGAAATCTCAAAATAAATAATAACCCCGCCGAGTTCTTAACAGTTATTACCTTCGTAACAAGAAGATTGCTTTTTTGTTTTTTTTTTTTTTTTTTGTTAATAATATATAGGAACGGATACGTCAGAAAGTAATATTTGTGATAGGCGGTAAAAAAAAAAAAAAAAAAAAAAAACCATTATAAACAATATATTCGAGTGAAATAATATAAATGCGAGTTTTTCGGCGCATTCAATATATTAATATTTATATATATATATAAAAATATTATTCGACGACGGCGGTTTATTTGTTGCCTTTATCTTTTTTTTACGGGCAATATAGCAAAAAAAAAAAAAAAAAAAATAAAATATAAATATATATGCGTGTTCAAGTAAAACAAACGAAAGAGCGTTTAAAATCGGTTTTTGGAGACGAAACACTTAGATTATTCAATTTGCAGTTGGTGCCGTATTTAAGGACAACCATTCCGCCGGCGTTTTTTTTTATATTTTTTTTCCATTTGAAATATTAATTATTATAATAATTTTCACGGTTGTTCAAAACGAAAATGCAGTATACGTTATTCCGTGTGTTTTTAGAGTAAATGTAAAACGCCCGCCGGCGTTGACTCCGAAATGTCGCCGTCTGTATATTTTTATAATAGGTGTTGTATCTCCCACGCCGTTTCTAAAAAGGCTTTTCCGTTTGTTTTACATAAACGAATTTATTGCTTTATTGCCCGTTTAGAAAGACAGAAACACCACTCGCGACGGCTACACGTAACAAGCCGTCGCGAATATTTATCATAAACGTTTTCACTCCACATTCTCGTTTTAATGCTCTACGCGTATTTATTGATTTAAATACGATTCGTCGACAAATTCGCGGTCGCCATTCCCGTTGTTGTTTTTTTTTATTTATTTATTTATTTTTGAATAGCTAATAAACTCGATTTTCGGCCGCGCTATAGACGAACCCTGTCGAATTACAACGCCAACGGCCGTTATTGTGCTAAAACACCTTTTTTTTTTTTTTTTTTTTATCGGATTTTACGTATGCACGTAGTTATATCTGCCCGATCGCGTTGTGCGACCGCCGTCGGATTTTTAATTGAATCGCAAATGTAATGCGCGGATAGTTTTTTATCCGTAACCCATCCGTATAAGTACGGGGTTTAGTCGTTGAAAAAAAAAAAAAAAAAACACGCGAATCACGAGTTTGCGTTCGCGCGCTCGTGCCAAATCGATAGTTTTTAGTTATCGATAGCGATCAGGTGCCCGCGAACGGAATAAAATCGGTAATACGCTTTAATTGGACAATTATTTTATTGTACGAGCGTTCAGCGGACTCGCGGCGTACGGGAAATAATAAAAATTAATGCGTTTTCAATAGATTAAACCGATAAAAGATAAGGATCGCACGCCGCGCGTAATTTTATTTGTTTGGCGTTTTGTTGTATAGAAAAAAAATAAAAAAAAAAACCTTGTCGGCTTATCGGCGAAGACTGTCGTTCGGGGTTGCCCCCGCCGGTGCCGGACTGGCCTAGTGCGCAAACACCTTGAAAACCCGCAGCACCCAACCACCCCGCGAACGCTGTCCCGAAAGGTTTCTCTCTCGTTTAACATTCGTGGCCGGCGCCGCGGGTTTTCTATTAGCGAAAACCTATCGGCGCAAGACAACGGACAACGTCTTATGTACCCAGTTGCCCGGCTGTCGGCGTTTACTGGAAACGGCATGGTCAGGTCAGTCAATGTTTAAATGTCAAGGGTCAAGGGTACTAGGGTACGCGCTTGTCCCGGTTTGCCCGCAATTGTTACCGCCGTTCTCTCTCCTCGAGTATATCCTCTGCGTATACCGCGAGAGCCGCAAGAGACCGTTGACACGCGACCAGGTCGGCCGCGGACCACGGCCCCCGGACTCCCGCGGTGTACGAGGCCACAATTAATTGCGCACGCTGATCGGCGTGCAGAGGACAGTGTAAAAGGGTACGCCACGAGTCCTCCGGCAAGGACTCGGCCGCGGATCCACGACGCGACGCCACTTATCCCGAATCGGTACAAGTAAGCCTCGAAGGCACCGTCACCGGTGAGGAACTGCGCAGACGAGCGCCCACTGGACATCAGGTATAAATTGATACGTAACCCGACCGGTAAAGGGTTCCATCTCTCTTGCCGCCACTAAGCTCTCGATCCGAGTGACTGATTCGGGCGATCATATAAATCGGACCTCTTGCGGACTTCTAAGTCTGACCCCGCCAAGACTTGTTGTGCGTTCGTAGGCGCTGTACGGTACGCGCCGATTGTTGAGATCAGTGTCGGCCTCTGCGCTCGGTTTAGCGTAGTCGCTAAGCCGACCGATTGGACTAGACGACGAGCCCCCACGCGCTCGCCGCAGCATACGACGCTTGTGGACACTACCGCTCCTTCATACAGGAGTCTCAGTGCGGGTGCTCTTAAACCAATTCTCAAGGCTAAGATCTTCGCCTTGTTCGCGACATAATTAATGTGCGCCGCAAAGTTGACTTTTCGGTCGAGTATGACTCCGAGGTATATCGCCTGCGGGACGACCTTAACTCTGGCGCCGCTCATCTTTATGAGACGTGAACGCGCGTGCGAACTCGTTTAAGTACAAGCGCCTCGGTTTTATCCGAGGGTATATATATACAGGGTGCGGCGGAGCCGACTGATGAGATTTGAGGCGCTACAAATAACGGACATTAAAACTCAGAGAAAAACGATTTGTTTTGTTCAAATAATTGGGAAATCCCAGTTTTTTTCAATTATGTTTGTGAAAATGAGATCGTCGAGATGGCGGCCGTCAGCAACAATACATTGCTGTAGGCGATCTCTGAAGTTTCGATAAGATTTTCGGCACGTTTCGATTGGTACGACCGCGATTACTTCAGTGATTCTCTCCGTCAAGTCATCTATCGTATGGGGGTGATGTTTGAAAACCTTATTCTTAAGCGACCGCCGGAGGATAAATCGCACACGCTTAAATCGGGTGAGCGTGCCGGCCAGTCTACGTCACCCCTCAGTAAGACCAACCGCCCGGGGAACGTTTGTCGCAAAACAGCAAGCGAAATTCAAGGTGTGCGCGCTCGAGCCCCGAATCGTTAAAACCGCACGTCTCCCAAAGTCATGTTCTTCAGCCGTTTCCTCCGACCTGCGCTGCAAATAAGTTTCCGACATCATAACATTCCCAAAGCAACCGCGTGTTTCCGGGCCGAGCGACTTGGTGACCGCTCAATTGCCTCTCTAACCTACTGCACATTTTCGGTGGTTCTTACCGTTCCAGATGCCCCGCGTTCACGTCCGCTTAGGGTACTTCCAGATTTTTTTTAATTTTCGAATCCAAAATTTAATAGCGTTAACATTAGGGACAGATTCGTTGCGTGGAATGCCGAGATGTGGACGTGAATCCCTTTGTGTAGCAATCACGGAATAATTATTTGCAAAATACGCGCGAACGACGAATCCTCGATGTACACCTGTCCAGACCACGGTTACGACTAAGAACAGCACAACCGTGTAATTCGAAAAAGGCCACTAATATACGCCTGGGTTTATCCTATATCGTAAACTAATGATTTCATTTAACTCGTCGGTCGGCTCTGCCGCACCCTGTACCAGTGAAGACTTTAGGTTTCGTGTATGCATTTGTATTTTTAGATAACTATCTATAGATCTATATAAATATACGAGGCCTCGATTGTTCGGCACTGTCGCAATCAGCGGCGGAACCGGGTACAAAAAAACTAGCGCCCTCCTCTAGTAAAAAAATTCATTCGCCACGACGTGGAAATATATTTCCTGGATACGTATACGGAATAATATCAACGCCTAACGGCCACGACTTAATTGTCCGATAAAACGAAACTTAAAAAAATCAACGAAAGCCTACTTTCGTAGGCAATATAATTGATGCAAATGTCTCAGTTTTTCTAATTTCCTCTCGCCCGGATAATGTCAACTTATCATAATACATAAGAAACGCGAATTTCATATACGCAATGATCTTATCTCGTATGAATAAAAAAAATATAATTAATGCATTGGCATCGTCATTATTATTGTTATTATTATTATTTTTTTTAAACGATTCAAAGATTTTCACCGTCGGGGGGCTACTAGTGAGCAAAAACTATTTTATACCCAGCCGCCACAATTACTCCACTGGTCGTGGGAATCGTATAGAAAACAAAATAGGATCGCGAACGTAATACTATAAGTACAATTGTAATGTCGTTGTTGTCTATGATTTAAACGCATAAATAAATGTACCTTGGAGTGATCCACAAATTTCAACTAAGAAAATTTCACGGTAGGCCCGTTTCACCCCGAGTTTTGTTACATACTAAAAAAATGCAATTTAGCGCCTTAAAGAGCGTGGACAAAGTAACCAAAGGTCGTTTTTCGGTTTTTTTCTAGAATTATACTCGAAAACTGTTGCACGTAGGATAATTCCATATAAATGCAATATTAATGAACATGATATACTCTAAAAATAAAAAATTTTACAAAATTTGCCCGAAATCGATAGTTTTCTATGAATAAAATTTATAGTTGTTGTTCTCTTTATTTATTTGACGGTTTAACGTTTTTTCAGAAATAAAGTACGCGACAAATGATTAAAGGACTAAATATTTTTTTGGAACATATTTCTATATTTAAAATAACCAGTACATTAGTTGTCGTACTAATCATTTTTTATTTTATTTTTTTTTGTACCTATGTTAATGTTGTACATGGTGAGTTTCGATTTTATCACCGGCTGTTGTCATACAAATATTTCGAATGGATTCGATTTTGGTGGGTTTTTTTTTTTTTTTTTTCAGCCGTTATATCTGATTTTATATGTTTGCAATATATTTTGCGAAAATTCACCCTTATTCCGTAAACCGCATGAATTTCGCCCATAGATATTTGATTGTCAAATAGCGATGCGCGTTTTTGAACGATTATATTCGAAAAACGACTTACTTTCAATAAAAAAAAAAACAATAAAAAAAAATAGCGTAAACAATCGGAAGATTCCAAATTACCCACAGGTGTTTGAATGCGATGACTTGATTGGTTAGTGTTAAAGATATTTCATTACGTAATTTAATACGGTATATATATAAAAAAAAAAAAATACACTTTTTTTTACACTATTGGAAACGTTGTTATTGTATTATTTAAGTTTCAGTCGTAATATAGAACGGTCGGAAGTAAAAAATAAATAATTAAATATTATTAACATAAATTTAGTTATTTAGAAGCAATCTCCACGAGCGCATTAATGATTTTCGAACTATCCGTGGTGATCCAATACCTCCCCGAATATCTTGTTTACTACCTAATTTTCAACATACTCTAGCGTTTTTCGAGAGTGATAAATATTGCTATTTGAATTGTTTGACTTTTTTTCATTTGTTTCGCGGATACAAATGTTGTGATTTATTTTTTTTATCGGCGTTTTAAGGTTCGAATTTTCGTTAATATTCGCGATAAACCCGAACAATTGCAACATCTGTGTCATAGATGTAAAAATTAAAAATCCATTTCCAATTCAAATTTATCAAATACACGTTCAACCGGACATCACTGAGAATCGCTTTTCGTTTGCAATGATTATTCGTAGCGTACTGATGAAAATCAAAAACAGTTATCCAATTTATCCTCACACTCCACCCCTATTAAATCACCGGCCCAGCCCACGGTGCAAAGTATATTATCTTTTCTATCGTTGTGGTTTTCTTGACTTTTAAATAAAAAAAAAAAAAAGAATACAAATCAAATACGTATAACAGTCGTGAAAACCTATCGTTTTTTTTCGCCCTTCAATAATACGTATATCGACTTTTAAATTCGTTCCGTGATTCTATTAAAACTGTTTCGTTACCCGTACACTGATATCGGTAAACGTCAAGCTTAAAAAAAAGAAAAAAACAAAAATAGTACTCGAATAGTATTTTGTTCGAATACTTTACAAGTAGAACAAGCACAAACCGAAAAATAAATGTGTGCATGGACAAATGTACAGTGTGCTATTCACAAAACGGGGCCGACAAATCGTAATAGATATTATTATTTTTTTTTTTTTATTATTCCAGTCGAATCGATAATAATTTTGACAACGCTGTAATGTACGTTATGTCTGAGATGAAAAAAAAAAAATAAAGTATTCGGATGTCGTGTAGAAAAAAAAAAATAGCCATACAAATCATATATAAAGAAATGCATCAAATACAATTCGTAAGAATATTTTTAAAAAATTCAATTTCCGTCAAAAACGATATGGTCCGATTAGAACTGCCGTGGTCCGGACCGAGTTTAGTGGTTTTTTTTATTTCGTTTTTAATAATAATAATAATATATAAAAAAAAAAATATAAAAAATAAATAAATAAATACTAATAAAAACGATTTAAATCGCAAACGATACGGGGATTATACTATGCGCATTATTCGACAACGTCCGTTGTACGTGCATCTGTTTTTTTATATTTTTTATTTTATTTCTAACCCGAACAGCGGCGCGACTTTGTTATTTTAATGTAAAATTTTTTTTTATTTTTTTTTTCATTTCCACTACGCAAACGAGCGAAATGGCAGCGGACGATTGCCGGCCAACGTTCGGCTACCGATTTCGAAACGTTCGCGCGCCGGCGATTAATTTTCGCCTAACCACCGCGCCGGGTCGGCCGTACTGTTTTATTTAATTTTTTTTAATTCCCGCGCGCGTAAATCCGCCCCCGGCGGTTGTATATACGGCGCGTTTTCGTTTCTGTTACCGTCATTGTGTTTCCGTCTTTGCCGGGACATTCAGAACAAAAATAAATTCAAGTCAAGTAAAGTAAAAAAATATATATATATATAAAAGAAACGAAAAATCTATGCGCGCAAAACGATATCAAAATTTAAAAATACCTATTGTCGCCGGATGGAGAGTTTGCGTTATGATAAACCGCCCCGCGGCGACTTTATTGCATTATATTGTTGCCATTGAAGTATTTCGCTTTGATATTGAAAATTAAATTTCAAGTCCCAAAAACGAAATTGAATTAATTCTCGACATGTTCGAAATGTGCGTAATTGAAATTATACAATAAAATATAGATTTCGTTATATTGTTTTACGAAATAACAAAAACAATTGTATACGTTTGCATTTGTTATTATGAGTTTCGAATTTTTAATTCGTACGCGAAAAACAACAATAATACAAATAAATGACGTGCCGCCGGTTCTGCAAGACGATACTAATAAATACTAATTTTTTTTTTTTTTTTTTTTTTAAATAAATCGTAGTTTTAAAAAGTTTCGTTCGAATTGGACTAAAATATTTTATTGAGATTTCGTCATATTTTTTTTTAAAATACAATTGTATTATATTTGTAAAACATTACAATTTTTTTTTGTAATTTTTATATGTTATTAAATTATTTTACAAAATAATGTATTAACTATAATAAGGGTTTTTTTTTTTTCAAACCGAACATATTGAATGGAAACATTATTATATTGAAAGAAATTACTATTCGCGCGTACACGCCGGACAATATTTGGTGAAAAAATTGATATAAAAAAAAAAAAAAAAAAGGACAAATTACATTAAATAAAGTGCTAATCGCAGGGAACGGATAAATTGGTTTATCGAGACCAATTTTTTTTTTCGGACGCATCGGCAAAACCTAGTCACGAGAAATTACGCAATACGACATAGCGATGGACTGTAAAATGAAATTAAAAAAAAATCGCCCGGCACGTAGGAAATAATAATGAAAAAAAAAAAAAAAAAAACCGCCAAATAAGCTCGGCACGAATGGTAAACGCAAACACGATTATCGGTGTACACAATTTCGACAGTCGTACGATAATCACGATTATTCTTATCAAATTAACACGATAAACTCATGATAACCGTACGATAATATTCGATAAACTCCGAAAAAAAAAAATTCATCGACATTCATTACATTAATATTCCATACGCATTCTCAGTCGGACTAAACTGATTATTTATCGTTATCCACTTCGAAAGATCGTCTTCCATCGTGTTGGGTGCGCAGTCGAAATTCGTACGGCCGGTACTATAAAAACAGCGGTTAAATCTAACTGTTTCTCTGTGTACCGTGTACTATATTAATACAAATAAAAAAAAAAAAAAATGAAATAATTCCTTTTTTAATCTCTCGTCAATGGAACAATATTGTATAATATTACAAACAGTGACAGAATATTTTTTTTTATGGAATAAATGACAATGAACATTACATGTTTGAACATTTGTTTCTTTTTTTTATTATTATTATTTATTTTGCTAACGCGACAATATAACGAATATTCTACAAATATATCAGTGATTTAAAACGATTCAATCGAATGTTAAAAATGTCAAATGCTTTATGAGAAACTATTGTATTTACGACGGTTCTAAAAATGTACATTTGCCCCGTTTACATTCCAAACTAAATTTAATTGAAATTCGTATCATTCAAATGTTATACTCAATTTATAGGGTCAAACGAAATCATTGCGATTTTCGCCAAGACGAATTACATTCGGCATTACTCTGTTGACTACACACTGGGAAAACAAACGAATTTCGAAAGAGCATAAAACAAAAAAAAAAAAAAATAATGTCAATCCGCAAGGTTAAATTTTATTTCTGAAGCCTTTTTTTTTTTTTATGTGTGTATATTTATATATATATATATATATATATTCAATAAAAGAGCAAACGAAATCATTCCGATTTTTGCCAAGACGAATTACATTCGACATTATTCTATTATGTACAGTGGATTACAGAGGAATTTCGAGAGCGCATAAAAAGAAAAAAAAAAAAAGTGTCCGCCGCCCGTAACGTTTAATTTTATTTTTTAAGCTCTTTTTTTTTTTTTTTTTTTAAACTTTTCCCGTGACACCGAAACACCAGTAATCTACACGCGTGCGCCACTGATAATACGGACGTTCACAATGATATACAGAGCTCTTGAAAATACGAAAACTTCATGCATAGGTAATATTCTTTTTATACCCGTTAAATGTTTGTTTATTGAAACTGACAATATATTTTTTTTTATTTTTTTTTTTTTTTTCTTGTATTTCCGCTCTCGGGTGAAACTATACACTGACTGCACCGTGCCGTGCATACTATACGTCAACGTATTACAATTTATATATACCGGAGCGTTGAAATATTATCAGCAAACCCTTTAAAAGAATAATCTTTTTATATTCTGCATCGCACGACTTTTCGAGAGAGCCTATTTTTTATTTTTATTTTTTTTTTTTTTTTCATAATATTCTTTTCCTTTTTTTTTTTTTTTATTATTATTTACTCCGATATAGTTATACGAAAATTCGAACGGCTCGGTAGTTGTTTATTTTTTTTTTTTTTTTTTTTTAATATTATTATTATTTTTGTTTTGTTTTGTTTTTTTTTTTTTTTTCACTCGATTGTCGTAATAACGCCAACTAAAGAAGGTTGGTAAAAAAAAAAAAAAAAAAACCCAAGTTACCACGACTAATGATGGTCGAGTGCTGAGCGTCAAACATTGTTCGAGTAGAAGTAATATGGTTTTTTATTATTTTTTTCTTTTTTATTTTTGTTCACGTCATTATTCCTTTGTGGGTATAAACATGCGAGGGCATGTGCAAATAGTACAGAAAAAAAAAAAAAAAAAACAACACAATAATTGTTTTAGAAAATATCCAGACGACTGTAAACGTAAGTTTTCTTCATTCGTGTTACAAACCGATAAATTAACAAAAAAAAAAAAAAACCGATATTCGCGTCTGAGCACGTATTTAGAAATGAAACGACGACGGAAAATCCGGTTTCAAAATCTCCAAATCGTCGTTTAAATCGAAACCGGCGCTTTGGTTATTCCTGTTGGAAACCGTGCCCGGCGAAAATCAGCACAATTCCGACTCGGTGTGGGGATTCGTATTGTCCAGTATTAAAGAGTGTGTGTTGGTGTTTTTTTTTTTTTTTTTTTCTTTCCGATTGGAAATCGACGACGAGTTAACCATTAGGAGTTTATAATTGTTTTTTTTTTTTTTTTTTTAACGCGGACGTCAGCGTTATCGAAACGTTAACATTCGATTGCCGGCGCCCCGAAAACCGAGCGCACGAGTTTGTTTCGCGGGAAGACATTCCGGCGATGCCGAACAGTGGCGGCGGGCTGGGTGGCAGACGATATTTGCACCGTGGTCGGGTTTTTTTAATATTCGGCATTGCGGTAAAATATACGGAATGCTGAATTATTTAATCGGCTCGAGGGCAACGAGAACGCCGCCGTGCCGTACGAATTGTCGTTTTAACATACGAGAGCGGCGAGGGTTTTCCGAAAAAAAAAAAAAAAAACACTGGCCGTTCCAGCACCTACCGCGATGCCGTCACACTTTTCGTCTCGGCATAATTGGAAAAACAAAAAAAAAAAAAAAAATAAAAAATAAATACCAGCCTTAGGTACCGGTCGAACGTCATCCGTAGGCGTTGAATCCTGTCCGAATCGCAGTGTTTTATTCGTAAACAGCAAGTGAAAATGAATTTTTTCCCGGACCGGCGTGCGTCGGCCAAAATTCGGTTAAAACCGTGAAAATTTTTAATATTCCCGGTTGACTGTGCGAAAAGACGGGACGCGTCGTATGAATATTTTTTTATTTTATTTTTTTTTGTACATTTATTTAGAATAATACGCGTTCTGTTGTTTCGAATTGCGTCGGTTTGTTTCGCACGTAAACGGATTTTGCATAAACCTCGTGAAATCACTCCAAACGTTTTATAATTTTTATACATATATATATATGTATAAGTTCGTCATGTACGAGTATAAACCGTGTCCGTCAGTCAGTATAAATTATCATTTTAATTCGTCTCCACTACGGATTTCTAGGCCTCGGCCGACCGTCCGATTTTCCGTAATAAAATTCCCCGTCCGTTGCCCATTCTTACCGGGTTCGTACCCCGACCAAATGTTATTCCGCGTCCTTGTTTTTCGTTTTTCGTTTCTTCTTTATCTTCACCAGAAGTCACACTTTATCCACACGGATCCCGTTCCGTATGACGAATAATTATGGATAATTACACAAAAAAAAAAAAAAACGATCGTTGTTGTTATAACGATATTAATGTATTTCTTCTTAATAATAATTCCTATTGCCACATATTATTATTGTTTTTCGTTGAAAATAATGGATTTTTCTCTACAGACTCTGAACAAATAAATTTTTTTCATCTCATAATAAAACGAACTAGGCCGCAAAGTTAATCGCGACCAAACCGAACGGTGCGATTTGTAAACGCTTCCTTTGGATTCAATGAAAATCACGAAAAATTGCAAAAACACGCGCCCGAGACCAAGTGTATATCTTTTAAAAAAAAAAAAAAAAGAAAAAGGAAACACTCGAAACCCTATCATCAGACGCTTCGGACCCGGCTTAGTTTCAATAATATTATTGACGAGCAGTGTCCAGGTGGCTATAGGAAACGATATCCTTCAAGCCTTCGCTCCTCCATGCTGATCGAACGATTCGTTATTCTGATTTGTTCGGATATCGATCCCATAAGAAGAAAAAAATACTAGTGGCAGGCGAATGGTTACGTCCGTCTTGCCCGTAAATTTTTACGCGTTTTATCAATTCGCTATTTTGTTATTGAACCCTTTTGAAAAAAAATGCTTTTTTTTTTTTTACAATATTTAATATTTGTACGCCTACGGCAATTTGTTCGGCATCGTACAAATACTCAACATTAAAATTTAACACAATGATTATCATACGGTTTTCTTACTTGTAAAAAAAAAAGTCCAGCGTGTAATGTCACATTTTTTTTTCTTTTCCAACACGAAGATTTCGTTGTTTATTCTCCCTCTAAAACCGTCGGACTCACCCATACGGCAATATCGAACCGGTACACTTTATTATTTATGAGCGTTTGATGTATTTTGAATATCGGAGTACGGACGAAATAGCTCCGGCGTACGTTTTATGCGATATAAACTTTAAATTCTTATAAATAATAAAACGTTACTGTTCGATATATTATTATTTTGTTTATCGTATCGGAATACCGTCAAGGAAACACGATCCTGAATACGAAATTAATAATAAGCGTACGCAATGTGTACGCCTATTTTTTACGTAATACACCCCATGTATTATATTCATTCCTGGAGCGGTTAAACGGTGGGTGGGGGGGGGGCGGGCGGGCGGGGTGGCAGGAATAAGAGAAATACGACCCCCCCCATATGATTACATTTTCCTTTAATATTTACGAGTTGTATAATATATATATATGCATATGATATATATATAAAAAAAAAAACAAATAAAAAAAACCTGTTAAAAAGAACCGGCGCCATTTCCCACGACAAAATTATTTGTCCTGCGTCGATTTAATCGGCACACGTCATTCGAGCGCGCCCTTCGGAAGTCAGCGATTCTCTCTGGCGTACGAAATAAACTGATAAACGGTTTTTTTTTCCTTTTTTTTTTTTTTTTTTTTTTAACGAACCGCGAAAACCGCGGATACCTGCTCAGACTGCAATATAATCAACGGCTACGGCTTTTAAAATAGTTTGCTTTATACTCGTGTGCGCCGAGCGTACATCGGGCATATTGTATTATAAATCACTACGATATGCACACCGAATCGTTTGTTATAGAAAATCTAAAGTTTTCGGTATCGTTAGTTTGCAAAGTATATATATATAACGGTCCAACGGGCGTGTATAAATCGTGCGAGAGGGCTATACCGCCGAATAATAAAATTAAAATAAATTTAAATTCGCCAGTAAGACTTTAGCCCGTATTGACGTAATCTTTTAATATTATTAGAAGGTACGGGATAAACCGCTTGGTTTTTTTTTTTTTTTTTTTTTTTTTTTTTTTTTTTTTTATCTTTCTAGAACGCGCGCTCGGCGAGCTATTCAATTCGATGGGAAATCGAGTTGGAATACGCACGTAAACGAATTTTGCATAATCCTCGTGAAATCACTCCGAACGTTTAATAATTTTTATATATATATATATATATATATAAATTCGTCATATACGAGCATGAACCGTGTCCGTCAGTCAGTATAAATTATCATTTTAATTCGTCTCCTCTACGGATTTCTAGGCCTCGGCCGACCGTCCGATTTTCCGTAATAAAATTCCCCGTCCGTTGCCCATTCTTACCGGGTTCGTACCCCGACCAAATGTTATTCCGCGTCCTTGTTTTTCGTTTTTCGTTTCTTCTTTATCTTCACCAGAAGTCACACTTTATCCACACGGATCACGTTCCGTATGACGAATAATTATGGATAATTACACAAAAAAAAAAAACGATCGTTGTTGTTATAACGATATTAATGTATTTCTTCTTAATAATAATTCCTATTGCCACGTTTATTATTATTTTTCGTTGAAAATAATGGATTTTTCTTTACAGTCTCTGAACAAATAAAATGTGCTTTTTTTTTTTTTTTTTTTTTTTTTATCTCATAATAAAACTAACTAAGCTGCAGCAGCAATAGTCTAGAAACATCCTTTACACGACACTTGTCTTTTCACTCCGGTGATTTTAAGTTATCTTAGTTTTTCCTATTTCCCTTTTCTTTTTCTTTTTTCTTTTCTTTAAATTAAAGCATTTAATTTCGAACGAAATTGGACTCTTTCCGCCATCGGCTAACGGATTATAATCGAAAAATAAAATAATAGTATGAGTTGAGATTTATATTGGATTTAGGTCCGCGGATAATATTACGGCAGAGTGAACGAATTACTCGCCAATCAACCAGATTCGTCGAGCCAGTGAATTTTAGCCGCATATTTAATTACTGTGTTCCTACGAGAAAATCGAAATCGAAAATAATAAAATAACGCTAAAAAATAATACTTTCACTTGATTTCGAATGAATTTCGAAACCCTTTGATCGACCGTTCGATTATACTGATGCTTCCACATAGTAAAATTGTAATTCCGCAATGGGAAAATATGCTCCGAGTCATTATAAGACAAATTTTAATCGGAACGAAATCAGTCGAGATAAAAAAAAAAAAACTGTGAACCTTTCCGTTTAGGTTATTTTATTTTTTTTTTGGATATATCGATTATTTTATCTCGGCCGGACACAAATAAATATATATATAATATATCCGTCCTAAAAGTAAAGACGATAATATAATTTCGTTTTACCTAATACATATTGAACACTTATTATTCACATTTAAAATAGTATGTTGTATGCAACATTGAACGTTTTAAAAAAAAAAAAAAAAAAAGTGTTCGGTAAAATTGTGTATAGAAAAACATTTTTTTGTTTTTTTTTTTTTTTATTGATTTTAAAACGATACATTTTTTGAGATCTGTTGACCGTGAAATATAAAACAACAACTGTACATCACGGATTTCGTGGATTTGTATACATATATATATATTTTTTTTCATTACCATATTAGTGGCAGTGTACGCAAACGAAATACATTATTGCGATTTAATATATACACGAAAAAAAAAAAAAAAAAAAAAATTGAACAAAAACCCTTTAGAAATTATTGCCATTAGGTGTATGGGTAAAAAAAAAAAAAAAAAAAAAAACGCAAACATGTTCCTCATTATTTTCAGTCAACCTTTTCAAATGTAATATTGTTAACACAATATTTTAATATAGCGCAGTGTGTTTTTTATAAGCACTGTATGGTTTTGAACATCGTAACTGTATATATATATATATGTGTGTATGTATTATAGATTATTTATTTTATAATTTTGCCGTATAATTATTAATATACGGTCGATAATTAATTGCTCGGTAATGCGCATAATTAAACGAAAATATACATACATTATATATATATATATTTTTTTTTTTTTATTTTTTTTTATTATTGAAGGACCACAAAACAAAAACATAAAAAATAAAATAAAAAACCATTATTTTTCGCAATATTACCCGTACGTGTTGTATTGATTGTACACTACGTGCAAACGGGTGGTTGGGGGGGGGGGTTAAAAAATGCATAATACACCATGAGGGCAAATTTTATCGATTAACCCGTGCAATAATATTTGTTGTGTGCCCCACACGAGCAACGCGATTAATACGACGGATGCGTTTTTCGAAATCGTTTTCGCCCGAATTCGGGTTCAATGTCACGGCGTAATTCATGGCGTAAACAATTAATTTCATCATGGATAAATCAATACGATTGTTCCGCTATTATTAGTATACGATTTTCTGTCACCAGACATATCCGTATCGTACGGACACCGGTAGTCGTACCGGTTGTTTAAAATGACCGCGCAAAGTATAATTTTCACCGCGAACGAATATTTACGTTGTTAATATATTGACTTACTGGTGTATCGCGGCAATTTTCGTCGATTCCCCCGTAATCGTGAAATATTGATTTTTTTTTTTTAAACAATTTTATTTTATTAATTTGACCCCGTTACTGCATAACATCTACGTCGCACAATATACCTTACATTATACATTAATCGTCGCCCGTTGGTGTATGGACAGGAAAACCATCGTGATCTCAATAGCTAACAAGTTAGTGTTTATTATCAACGCGTATTTAATTTACATATCGACTGGGAGGAAATGGAGTAATAAAAAAATGAATATTTTCAATACTATTAAATTTAGACAATATCTTTTTTACGTTGTTGCACGCTATAGCCGATAACACGCGTTGAAAAAATCGTTATTTTTAATGCTGTTTATAGTACAGGAGACTGTACAGGATTATGCATACAATATAAAAAAAAAAAAAAATTGTATACTATGTAATATAAATATAAATACTATAATTAGAACCCACCTCCCACCCTACAGTCAACAATATTGTGCGACTGTATGGCGATATTTATGAGTGGCAATCATTGATGAAACACTTCGTAGGTGTTTTTTATAACATCATGAAATTAATTACTTCCATGATTGCACCCCCCCCCACCCTCCAACCAGTGCTGTGATACAAATATAATTATCTTTTAAACCGTAATCAAGATAAAATATAAATCAAAAATTACAATTAAAAAGTGTATGTTTTATGAAATATTCCATAGTAGAAAACATTAAATATCTAAATGTACTCGTATATTTTACTTAAGCTAAAAATCCATAGTTACTAATTATATAGTGTAGAGTGTTTACTCACACCCTTTGCATTTAAATAATTATTTTAACTGTTTCATGTTTTTATCTCCCTACTATAATGTTCTTAACAACGACAACAATAGACGCTTAAAATTAAAAAAAATTATCTTTTTTTTTAATCTAGATGAATTCCGCCCATCTATCGTCTCGCCTGAGTGAATTCAAGTATTCGTTATTTTTATCTGTAAATCGTGATTATTTTGTAGCAATTATCTTATGTCTTTATCAAGATTAATTTTATTTATCTACGTATCGAAACGGTTCCCCCGGGTCTTCACCCTTAAGTGCAGTGGCGGCTCGAATTTTACTTTCCTCGGCTCGCGTATAATAATATTTTTATCGTTACAGTCGTACCGAAAAAACGACACCCACCGACCCATTTGAAGGTTTGCGATGCACACGGTTCAAATATACGGCCTACGAGCCGCCACTGGATCTGTATGTGGTTTCCATAGTAATAATGCGACGCGCTGCTATCATGCCTACATGTTCGATGAACGTTTTTTTTTATGCTTCGTCGGACGAATATACGGATTTTTTTTTTCCTGCGATGCGTGCGCGCGTGTCCCCGTTGATGTATAGATCACAATTATAATAATAATAATCATTTTGAGCGAGTGACGTGCAGTGTCGTTAACGTCACGAATACACGATTTGTGTACATTACCGCATTTTTCGTGTGTGATGTGGTTTTTTTTTTTTTTTTTTTGTTCGCTATACTTGTATAAATATTGATACATAAGTACAGTGTACTTAGTACACGCTCCGTCGATTATCGCCGTTATGTATTTATATTATACAAAAATTGCATCGTTATTCGGCACACGAATTCGATTACCTTCCGGAAATAGTATTTAATTGTACCCAAACGGACTGTACTACTACGGTGATCTCCATTTATAGAAGAAACAGTTTTTTTTTTTTTCAAATATATTATATACAAGTACCTCCTTCCCACTGTTGAGTAATTTGTGAAAAGATTTTTCGTTACATTTTATAACGGTATAACTCAATTCGTTCCGGTGCCACAAGTAGTTTTATGGGTTTTTTTTTTTTAAAAATTTAGGTAAAAAAAAAGAAAAACTAAACCACTGGGCATTGAAACGCGGACAAAACTTGCGGTTCTGTTTTGCTTGGGAGGTTCATCATTGTAATTTGTCGCCGTTTCAGTACGTTTTCGATTCTGAACGTAGTGCAAATACAAATATATTCCCCGTGATGGTTTTACTATGATGTGTAAACACACACGTTTTGTTTTTTCGGTCTGCGCGAACGGCTTTTCTATCATAAATAATGCCGATTTCGGAGGCTGTTTCTGATGACGAATTTTGACTAAACGGCGCACCGAGTAAATCATATTTCGATATTCCCGAACGTTTTCTATATGATCGGTGGAAAAATGGTGTAATCGACTAATAAATACAAAATAACGGTTTCTGTGTTTTTTATGCATGTAATTCAGATAAAAAAAAATCAAAAAAAATCGTAGAGAGACATGAAAATTGTCCCCGAATACTTTTACCGGCCGCCTTCTAGGCGTGATACAATTCGGAGTTTTTCCTCTCCGGTTAAAATTTACGATTAAAAAATTATTATGTTATTTTTATTGATTTTGATTTTATTTGCTATTATTATGCAAATGAAATTTGTTCGGTATTTTCAAAAACGTTTGAAAATTTCACCTGTTGTTCGCCATTCCGAATTCGCGCGTCTAAAGTATTTACCCAAATTACGTTTTCGGTTCTCTATATATACAGGGTACGTCAGAATTAACTTCCTAGTTTGAAAAGTTTATAATCTGGGATCGGATTGAGATAGACTAATGGGATTTACTTCGATAGAAAGCTATAATTATACCATTATAAGTACTTTTCATGACTTGGTCTGGAGGACATCGTCGAGGAATTTATTAAAAACGGCGGTTCACTGATATCGACCCAGCGTGCGTTTCGTGTTCGGTTCGCGCTTGGTCGACATGATCCCGTCCTTGACATCAAGACTATTCAAAATTGGGTTTCAAATTTTAGACAAACAGGCTCAGTACTAAAAACAAAGCTCACCGGCTGACCTAAGACCGTAACAGAACTGTAAAACGTGTACTACTTTGAAGAAGACGGCGTTACGACAACGGTGACCACTAATCATTATTGTGCGATTCTTGTAAACCTCTTTCGACCGGAATCGTTTTTTTTTTTTTAAAGAGTATGTACAAGATAATGTGCGGATCCAACAAGATGGTGCACACAGCTCATCGGTCACTAAGCATTTCGCGAGAAATGTTTCCCGTGCATATGGTCTGTTTACGCGGCGACATCGGGTGGCCAGATTTGAGCCCTTGCGATTGTTTCCTTTGGAGCTATCTCGAAAGCCAAGTGTACCGTGGAAGACCCGAAGGGGGTAATAACTCAGGAAGTCGCTGCCGTCCCGCCCGAAATGACCCGTAGAGTCATAGTTAACTGTCGAAAAAGGCTCAATCAGTGTATTGAAACCGCGGGCCGGCATCACTTAAGTGATGTAATGCACAATTTATAAAAAAAAAAATAAAAATAAATAAAAAAAACTTTTTGATATTTGACTCGGTTTGGTATTTATATGTTTGACAAATCAGGGAGGTTTTCGGGACGCGCCCTGTATATATATATATATGTAAAAAAAAAGTAGAAAATTGCACGAAAATCCTCTAGGCGCGTATTAATCTGGGGCGTTTTCTCGTTATTTATTTAATTTTTTTTTTCTTCTCTCTCAACCAAACACCGCCGTCGGCGAATTACGCAATATATACCGTATTATCGATAATGTTCCGTATTGCCGTTGTCGTTACGGGTCCGGCGTAACACGCCCGCGAATCGTTTTCGGCCGTTCGGTCGCGTGACGCGCGCACCGGGACCGGGTAAATATTAACGTGCGGGGCCCCGGCCCGTCTCGGGTAACGATTTATTATTTATTATTATTTTCCCTGTCGATCCGCGGCCGCCACAACAATATTATATTTTAGTAATAATATAAAAACAATATCGTACGATTCGCACGAGCCGCCCTCCCGCCCGCCGTCCCACCCGCCCGCCCGCCGTCCCGCCTGTCCGCCCGCCGGCACCGCCTGTCTGCTTACCGGCACCGCGATATTATACCGTTTGTTATTTTCCGCGGGGACGTTTGCCGACGGGCGCGCGCGACGGCGTTACGCGATAATTTCAATTGCGCGCGTACGTACACGCGGCCGCGTGTATCGTTACCTAGGGCCGCGCAGAAATATGCATTTCCATACATTTATTATTAAGAATGTAAATAATAATAATCAAAAAATAAATAATAAAATAATACCGAAATGTTTTATTTAGGGTATTTTGGCGTTTTGGCATTTTCGGGGCGTGGTTTCAACGTTTCGTAAATTTCGTAAATTATTCTCAGACATTATTTTCAACTCGACGAATCGAACAACTTGTCACGGGTCGTTATTATTCGATTCATATTCATATAATCGATACGGTTAAATTATCGTATAAAAATATCACATAGTTATATCAAAAATGTTACAATATTTTCTACTGGCCGCCATCGCCCGGCCTCGTTCGGTTCAAGTTTGTCGGTTCACCACAATCGTCGTCTTACGACGTGCGCTTTTTTTTTTTTTAATTCCATATTACTATTAAATTTTAAGTTTACATTGGCCTATCGCATAAAATATTTCCGTATACACCGTGTTGAGTGTCTGGCCTTCTGGGGCCAGCACAAATAGATCATTGGACGGTTACGCGTAAACCCGCAACGTTTAATGTTCGGCTCTGTGCCTTACTTATGGCCATTAGATATTATAATTTTACCGACAATTTTGAGCCCTTTGAATTGGAATGGTATGGATTGTCCGGGCTACATGTGCGTATCGACCCGGACTGTGATCGTTCCACTTCACTACGGGTGTCTAAACTAAACGCAGCTCGATCACTCTACATTTGATTGTATATTTTGTGGAAAAGGATTACCGATTAAGCGTCACCAAACTCGCCATTTTATTCTGTATTATATTATTCTATACTATAATTGCTATCCATGGCAAATCAACAAATGTTCTTCAAAAAGAGAGGCTCCAAATTTCGTTAGTTTTTTTTTTTTTTTTTTTTTCCGGTGGATTTTCCAATAAATTTTGTTTATACAAACCTTGTCGTAACAAATACGATCACAAAAAAAAAAGACAAAATCGTTAAAGTTTTTTGTTTATCGTTATACGATCATCAAAAATTTCCCTTTGGTTTTCAGATAAAGAGACTAATTCTAATACTAATACTGCACTCATTTTTTTTTTTTTTTTTTTTTCATAGATTATTAACAGCGTACTATATAAAATATAAATTAACCTTTTATTATAATACATTTATCTTTTACTATATTATAATTTAAATAAATATGAATTTTTTATAGTTTTTTTTTTTTTTTTTGCCTAATACTAATACTGCACCAATTTATTTTTTTTTTTATAAATTATTAACAGCGTACTATATAAAATATAAATAACCTTTTATTATAATACATTTATCTTTTACTATATTATAATTTAAATAAATATGAGTTTTTTAAAGTTTTTTTATTTTTTGCCTTTGAAGAGAATATTTCGAGGGCATATATTGGTAATTTCTTAGGGCACGACTGCATACATATTAACTAGGTTTTTATGGCATATTATTTTTCTACACTAATTATTAGTATTATTATTATAATACCGAATTGTATATCGTAAAAAAAAAAACAATGTCTGTGGCGCGCTAGTGTATTATTATTAATATTATTTTTTTTTTTCCTCCCCCGCAAGTTATTACCGTCACCGCGCGTTTGTACATTATATAGTTCTCCCGGGATCGCGGTAACGACTAACGGCGATACAATAACAATAAAACTCGGAAAGAGAAGAAAAAACTGCCGTTAAAATTTCAATTTATTATCGGTATAAGGTGCCGAGGGCGATTTTAACGACGACGACGGTGGGCACGAGAAAATAAAAAAAAAAAAAAAACCCCCGAAAATGCGGCGGCGTACGGATTCCCGGGTCCAAACAGACCGTTCGAACTTTGACAAACTATTGGCGGCAGTAGATAATCCAACGTGATTTTTCCCCTTCCCATTCGATCAATTTAGTTCATCGTTTTACTAAAAAAAAAAAAAAAAAATATTGAATTTTGTATAAATTCCCTCGTTCCCCAGATAAGCGATCCCAGGGTCCAGTCGACGCTCTCAATTTGCCTTAATCAACAATAACGTAAAAAAAAAAAACACTCGAAATCAATATTTTCACGTAATAATATTTCGCTATTGCTACTGGACCGAGATCGAGTGATTCACCCGGTCTCCGGGCACACCGTTTCAAATACTTAGGGAATATAAAAAAAAAAAAAAAAAACATTATCAATTTTTCATTGCGCGCAATTCGGTACAAAACAATCGACCGCAACGTTGCACCGTTTACCTATATCGGCGTATTTTTTAGACGCGGACCAATGTCCAAAGCTTTTTCGAGCGATTTATTTATAAATTGTACACAACGATCGTCGTGATGTGTACTCGGCGATATGTCGAACGTAATACAATGTTTTTTTTGTTAAAATTACGACGATAATCAAAAAAAAAAAAACCACGGCGATTCGGTCAACACGTTCGACCGCCGGTTGCTCGCAACCGTATTTTGTCAGTAATGATTTTATCGCGTTTATCCCGTTCCTTTTCCACTACCTACAACGATGATCAGTGTCCGCGATTTGATTAATTTTTTTTTTTTTCCATTTAAAAATGAATGTCTATTTGCCGACGCCACACGTGCGCGGTACGCCCGTGTACAAAGGAAAAGAACAAAATTATTCGGAAAATCAATCGATGAAAAAATTCCCCCCCCCCCAAAAAAAAAAAAACAAAAAAAAAAACGAACGAACGCTACTATTTATATAATAACTTTTAGGGCCGCCTAAACAATACCATACATCCGAGGTGTGGCTATTAAATAACGAAACTTTCGATATAAAAACTTTTTATTAACAGTTGATAATAATTTTAAATTGTTTCCCTTCTATAAACTCCCGTGCCTGTTTGACGCGCCGCGCCGTTCGTATTTGCCATCGATCGGAACACAATGCTTTTAATACCTCTGTCGATTGTGTTTCTACGGCCCCTCGACTGATTCGAAATGCGTCTGTTTTAACGCGATTTTTAATTTTGGCACGAGCCAAACGTCGCACGATCTGGAGATCTGGAGAACCCGAGGTTCGATTTTCGGACCAAAATCGCTTTACAGATCAAGCAGTATGAGTCGTATTTTTGTTGGTAAAAGAGGATTTTAGGCAGCATTTAAATGCGCAGACATTTGTCAATTGATCGTGCGAAATGTGTCCAACACAATGCTAACCGTTCCGGCTATCATTCTAACACTTAGTCGCCGATATTTTCGCACGATGTCGGTTAATTTCCGAAATGTTATCGTCGGTTTTTGAGGACCGCCCGGGCGTCGTTCGTCTTCAACTCCATTACGACCTCCGACAAATCGTCCGTGCCGCTGGAAAACATCGCAATCGCCACATAACAGCGTCGGCGCACACGTTTCTCGGCGACCAGCGTACAATTTCCGTAAGAGTTTTGCCTAGAGATTCGCAATTCATACGACACGCTGCTCAATTCATTCGTCCGGCGTAATTTCCACGTACAGAACGTAAGAGACAAATTCAAACGACGTTCGTACGCAAACTACAGGACGGACGTCGGACATAACTGGTATATTATTCGGTGCAGTGATATTCATAGATCGTAAATACACCAACGGCAGGCTCTTATCCGCAGTGTCGGGTAAGTTACATTTTTTAAAAGTAATTAAGTTACATCACATGTTACTACTTAGCGATAAGTGTAAACGGAGTTGCGTTACTCGTTAACCGAATAGAATCGTAACGAAATTACGTAAATTTACAATTAGAAAAGTAAATACGTTATTTTCTGGTTATATATAAAAAATTAATATTATTTGGTATAGAACTATTTGAAAATAGCATTCAATGGTTTATACTGTTTTTCGACGGTCATAATTACGCACACCGCGACACACGTTACGGATTTAGACGGTTTTCATGAATATTAAAAACGTACCCTTTATGTCGTAATTTTCTTTAAAAACGTTTTTAAACGGCCGCATTCACCTCGCGTTTACATTCGGCCGACATTAACTGGTAACGCGTTTTATAATGGCGATAACTTATAAAAAAGAATTCCCATTACGTTATTCGTTACGAACAATGTAACGCCTGTCACCGGTGTCTCAAGAAGTCTCGCCACCTCCACTGGCCAAACTCAGAACTAAGCGCCATTTTTACAAATGAAAAAATTGCCGCGATAATAGAATTTTTCATGTTCAATTTTTACAATTGATATTTATTACGGTGTAAATGTCGAATTTACAAAAAAAAAAAAAAAAATTTGATTTTCTCGCTTTATTCGGCTGGCGAATACACGTGGACAATTCCACCGTATGGAATTTGTCTAGCGTATTCGCGCCATACGGATACAATTGCCACGGGTGTTTAATCTCTCTAATGATCGTCGTCCCATGATTACATTCGCACGCGGTGCGGACAATTAGACAAAATCGTACACATTTCAAAATGTACAATGAATATACAATGTCGTTTTGAATGTATCGCGTTCGAAACACGATTTCGCGCCCGTTTGCAATTCCGGCGGACAGTCGTCTCGCGCCTATTATCGCATTAACGCGCTTGAAATTCACGCGGCCAACCTGTTTATTTTTTGGATTATTATTTTATTTAAGTATTTTTTTTTTTTTTTTTTTTTTTAGTCAGTACCGTGGTTTTAACGTCGCGTATTCCATAAGTCAGTGGGTTAACGCGGTCGTCATTACTCACGCCGTGCCGTCCGGTGATAACGGTAACCGCACTAGCCACCCGCTACCGACAATTGTCTATGGTTACGCCTTCCGATGATAACGTGCAGTGTGATAACGAGCACCGGGGGATTGGACCGATCGGTATCGCGAAATAATTTTCGGTATGGGAAAACCCTTCGCGGTTATAGCGATTATAGCTGGTAATAGCGAAATAAAATAAATGGATTTTAGGGGCCAAATTGAACGGTACAATGCCCCGATGAACTGCCGGTGCCATAGTCTCGTTAATTGTCAGCCACACCTCGGACACACGTACAAATTTACGTTGTGTGTCCAACGTAAAATCCGCCACCGATATTTTAAGAAAATAAATTGTCCGTTTATTATAAATAAATATTTACGTCGTGCGCCGTGTGTCCGGGATCAACATGTGCGTGATTAATCGTATACTAGTAATTCCGCCATCGGTTTAAAGTGTTCAATGTTTATACCTACACACATTCATCATTATTCAAAATATGTATTATAATATTAAGAAAAATGAATTTCAACAATGAAAACAATTAATCTTCTCATTCGAGAATACGGAAAACAGATAGTTTTATGAGGCTTCAAGGACAAGTGGAATTTTAGCAAAACGAAAAAAAAAAATACTGCTCGGGATGAAATCGAAAAATTCATTGACATTGACGTAGAAGACGTAAATAAAAAAAAAATATATATTCTATGTTCATTAATAAAGGGAAAAAGCTACAGGACAAAAGGTAATACCTAAAGATAATAGTTTCATCGATCACAATCACATACTGATTTCCGTTTTGGTAGAAATGTTTCAACGAGAAACGCCAGGATTTTTTATTTTTTTTTGTTTCGTTTCCTTTATGTCGATTAAATAATGGTGCATTATTATGAAAACGGCAAATTTTTGTTTCGTTAGGACCAACGGCGGCATTAGCCATTAATGTATAGTTTAATTACTATTTATGATTAATTTCGAGACGAGAAAAACACGACGTGAAAGAAATACGTCCACGCTAGAACGATGATGCGGCGTAGTAAATGTACGCTGTGGCGCAAAAAAAAGAAAACCCACACGCGTCAAAAATGCGCCGAAGAAAATATTTGTGTGCGCCGTCGTGCGGCGAACGCGTCCAGTGCCGCGCGTACGAATTCGCGGCGAATACGGCGCACGACGTACATTCTTACCGGTGTGCGGACGCGGCATTAAATTCTAAAACGCAAAATAAATATTTACAACGACTCCGGCGACGGTTGCCCGGCAAGTTTTCCCGGGGTGTTCTATAGGTGTATAATATTCTATACGCTGTCCATTAATAACCATTAGCGCGATGCTGTGTGTATATATATATATATATATATATATATATATATATATATATCCCGCGTCTGGGCGTTAAACTTCGACAATGCACACGCCCGGCCCGTACCGGGTGCGTGTCCGGGGTCTTTGACAATCTTACCCCCTTGTAATCGCATAGGCGTATACGTCGATCTCGGGCGCGCCAGCCCCGTACGCCGAAAGTTATTATTTATGAACAACGCCGAAGAAGATTCTCGAATAATATTCGCGCGGCTAGAGATTGTGGCAAAACAGAAAGAGAGAGGAGAGGCTGAGAGAGAGAGAGTGCACCGAAACCAATTTGCAACACCTGTCAATGTTATATTAACGTTTATAATCTTGCAGTGACTTCGGGACGATAACTCATTGGTTGGGCAAAACGTTAAGAGGACGTGCCGATGTCCCGGTATTCAATGGGGTCGCGTAGTACCCGTGGCCGATTTTCCCGACAATTTCCGATAGAAAATAATTAAAAAAAATTGATCGGCCCGAACGCGTTCTAATTCACGAACTCTTAGTCGCGCGCCCCCATTGTCCCCCGGGTACTCTTCCACAAGAGTAAAACCGAGTAATCCTTTCGCGCGCACTCTTCACGAACTGTAATTTTTGGATATCGCCAACGCAAAATTGGATTATGATTTTAATTAATTAATATTCGATTTCAGAACAATAATCACCTTCTTTTTTTTTTTTATTGTTTTTCTGAATTTCCGGTGCCGTACAAATATAATTATCCTCGATTTATGGTGAAAAAGTGATTTTTTTTTTTTATTATTATTATTGCTCGAGAAGCTTTTGGCCGTGCAAAACTATATGTGTACAGTGGAATTACGGGCGGTAGCCATTGTTTTTTACTAGTTATGGGAAAGTATTATGGGTATTAAACCCAGCCGCTGCGGGGGTTACCGGGATAAATTTCAAAATATCGTAGGTATTTCCGCGAGAGAAAAAAATGTAATATTGTTTTATCGAAGTGAACCTCGGGCCGGTTGTGTTCTGCGCACGTCTACGGTGTGTACGCGTGGCGACTCTAGAGATTGAAAAAAAAAAAAAAAATAATCAAACTAACGTTGCACAAACGGCAACTCGCCTGGCAGGTTATCCGACAAGCGAAAAACTACTTAAGGTTTACACTCGATATGTACGAAACGACCCTAGAATATTATCCAGTAGTTTATTTCCATTAAAAGTTCGCCGTGTCGCGCGTCCGTAGGCGAAAATTAAATAATTGAAATTCGATACGCTATCGACCGGACGGAATATCGTACGCGATTTCGGTTCCAACGGCAATACTGTACTACGATTCATTCCGATTTTCGATTATAAAAAAATTGAAAAAAATTCCTGTAGTTTCCGTCCGAACGGTCGGGCCATCGAGTTTTTATCGATTACCGGTCGAGTTGCGATAAAGTGCGCCTAAGCCGAGTGCCGCGATTCAATTGGTCGTCATCGTAATGCCGGCCGAGCAACAAAAACCGTCTTGTTAGTGTACTCCGGTTCGGAAAGTGCGAGTCTGCTATTGCGGTGCGGCGTGGTTTTCGACGAACGATTAACATTGGACCAACCTCCATCAGCTCAAGACGGCATAAAACCCACCAAGTCACCGGTCGCCCGTCTAAGGCCAAGTCACCGGGTCGATCGTGAATTTCCAACGGACATTGTCGTACAAATAACGAGCATTTTTGTGCCTACAAACGATTGGCTGTTCCAGCGACTGCGAGCCGACGGAGACGATTTCATCTGCACAACAAGATGGGACACCGCCACCACCGTTGGTCCCTAGAAGTCTGCAAATATCTTAAGGCCCTCCTCACACGGGGATACTCAAAAGAAACTGCAATTGCTTAGGTACTAGGAGACTGGGTGACTAAGCAACTACAGTTGCCGGTTATCTTCACACACAGTATACTAAATTTTTGTTTCTAGTTTTTTAAACTAGTGTCGCCCTACTATTTTGACAATACAGTTCAGTTTTTCGTATTATATGAGTACATTGATATTTATACAGGAAATAAATCAAAATAAATACATTTTTTATAATGTCTAGTAGTGATTCGAGTAGCGATGAAGAAATTATTCTTTATCATTACTATAAACACCACTTAAACAAACGCAGAAGAAAATATTGGATCAATCCTTATATTTTTAAGGTATAATTATATAGCTCGGGATACTTTTCAATTTGTTGCACAAATTTTATAATAAAATTTTGATCCATGTTATATTATTTTATTATAGACGAAATAAAAATTACCAAGCAACTCGATCAACCAAAGTAGCGAGGAGACCGGCATGTCTAGTCGCCAGTTGACTAGTCGCGTCAGTTTATCAGTCGCGGCGACTTTAGTAGCGCTGTCTGACCGACGCCATTCAAACAGTCGCCTAGTCTCCTAGTATCTAGGCGATTGCAGTTTCTTTTGAGTATCCCCGTGTGAGGAGGGCCTAATGGTCGGCTACCACGGCGACGGATGGGTCGCCGTAATGTTCTTGGTCGCCCCTCGGTTCACCGGGCCTTACAATCTGTGATTTTTTTTTTTTTTTTTGCTTTGTGGTTACAAAAAAAATACTATGTTGTACTTGGCACGACGAATTGAAATGTCGCATTACACACGCCGTCAACTTGATTCGACACAGTCGACATGCTTCAACAGGTTTATGAAGAATTTGAATATCGCTTAGACGTCGTGTGTCGTGCATGTCACATTGTAAATTTGTAAATATTATACCTAAATCTTAATGTAGTCGACTGACTCGTAAAACTTATCCTGACCTGATTATTCAAATTTTACAATAATTATGATTTTTTTTTTTTTTGAAACTGGACGAATCGTTTTGAAACACAGTGCAAATACCAAATATAAAATAAATAATTGTATAATGGAAACCGTTGGTTTTTTTTTTTTTTTTTTGATTCTAAGCAAAGCGACGAATGGATTTGTAGTACTATGATATGTGTTCGTTTTGTTTGTCTACGTAAAACTAGTCTACCAGAAATCTCGCATCGATTTTCCAAATTTTCCGAATGCATTTCGGATCTTGTCGGTGCGTCGAGAGGAAAAATTGTTCGATTATGGTTATAGTGTATTTTGATAATTAGAGGAGAAACAAAAAAAAAACGGGAAAATTTACAAACAACGACGGTTCAATTATTTTATTTTCGTTAATTTCCGGGTTACCGTGGCAACGTGAGAATAACACGACGATGTTTTCCGATTTATGTGGATAAAAACACTTTTACGATTCCATAAAAATACGCAATCATTTCGCAAGGAAAATACACCGACAATTGTATTTCATTTAATATTTACAATTATCAATTTGAATATTTTATCAAAACGTTTTTACCGAACTTCGTTCAGAATCGTTTTTCCTTTGCAGTGATTTATCGTTGCATGCAGTGTATACATTTTAAAAACCCTAAAAATCCTACTTTCCCAACTATCCAACCATACAACAGTGACTTACCCACTGTGCGAAGTATGTTCTAACATTTTAATTTATTGTTTTTTCAATATTTTCATTTAATATATTTAATTATTATATTTTATAGTATTTTTTTTTTTTTTTTATTATTATTATTTTTATTTTGGGAATTAAAAACGAGCTATTATTTTCGAATATTTTTTATATTACGGTTGTATGAATAATAAACAGGAGTTGTACAATGAAAAAAAAAAACCAATGAAAAATATACGTTATGAACAACGAACAAGCAATACTCAATTGATTAAGATTAAGAATAAAATGTTTTATCAGTGACGCAGAATCGGTTCCGAATTGGTTCTCGGATTATTTTAAAAACGATTAAAATATTCCTTCTAATTTCGTACAGACGAAATGCACGTGCATGGCTAATACTCGGGGGGGTTTTTTTTTTTTTTGTAATATTTCAATATTTTCTATTATCAGCTTTAACGTTAGTTCGTAACATATATCCTCGGTACATTTATTTAATATGTCTGTTAGGGGCACTTTAATGCTATCGCAGTCGAAAATGTATCCTGCAAAAACGTAACCAAACCTATTAACGAATATCGATTACGGTTTTCCATCGAGACTCGATCGTGTGGAAATGTATTAGACAATCTTGGACCATAAACCGAATTATAACGTTGCGTTTGGCCTTTTTCGGAGTCTTTAGAAATCGAGTGGAAACCAATTCGGACGCGGCCGAGCGGATGTGAAATAGAACAAAGAAATTAATGTAGGTAATGTTGTTATTGGCTAAAATAATGATTTTTTTTTTTTTTTTTTTTTAAATGGCCAATAATAAAATTACGATAATAATATTATTTTCCAATAATAGAGAGTAAATTAATTTTCGGTATATAATTGCGTTATACAAATACGATTAACGTTTAATTCAATTTTAATTTATTCTCTATAATTATAGTTTATATAAATTCCGGTGAATATATTACGTTAATGGATTATTAAGTTGTAAAATGAAAATTCTCTCTTTTTTATCATCCCGCCGAGAAATAAATATCAAAAATAAATAAATTATTAATACGATTGAAGTTTCGATAAAATGCAATAGAATTCGAACGTAACGGTCGAGCGTGAGTGAAATCGAAATTGCGTATCGGTGAAAATCCGCGGTAGGACAAACGCTCGAGATAAAAAACAAACAAAAAAAAAAAAAATAAAAAAATAATTTCCAGTCTGAAACCCGGAATAGTACGCGAAACCCATTTACTGGGAACGCAGAGTTTGAAAAATTGCGACGATTGCGGAATTTATATTATACGCGTGGGCGATCGCGTTAGAGTTTTTCTCTTTAATCCACTATTTTTTTTTTTATTTTTTTGTTTTTTCTGTAAATCGTATACGACTTTCAACAGTCGTGACACGTGACATTTTAAACGGTCTAAGTGACTGTTACAGTGAAAACAATACGGGTACTTATAAGCTCCTTATACAAAATAAACGAAGCGCCGCAGCCAGCGGCGAACCCGGGAAGGGGGCGAGTTTCGGGTCCGGACCACTCGCCCATTCCGCTCCCCGGCTAGTGTTAAATTCGTCGAGATAAATTTCGATAAAGATTTGGTATTTCGTATAATTCTTTCTTTTTTTTTTTTTTTTTTTTTTTTGTCTTCCTGAACCGTTCCCTGCGTGGCTGCCCGGCCGAAAAACCTTAGAAAATCGTCCAATGCTGGCCAAAACTGTAATATCTCCCGGAATACGTAAACGTATCGTTATATTTTGTTTTATCCACCGTCCATTTACATTTGATTAACATCCGACGGTGTTGTAAATTATATTCACATAACATTATTTTTATTTTTATATTAATACATTGACACTAGTTGACCCAATCGTGCCACTTGTATAACTCTCGCCTTATCTCGCAAATTCGTTTGATAAGAAAAATGTAAAAACCTTCTGTATTGGACTAGTTAAATTGCACACACACCATGATTGTTGGTTATAGGCTACGAGCATTAAATTTTACACACGCCTAAATGTTCTATCTGTTTTAGACAAAATCGTTTCGGAATATCATAAACATTCCATAGAGCTTTAAAAAACATAAGCTTTAGAATATATTTTTATTTAAAACGCCCAAAGCGTGTAGGACCAAACTCGATTATTATCTGTCTGCATAGAGAAGACGATTGACCCGATTAAGCGAGTAGTGAATTTAACACACGAATCTATCTGTGGTGCAATGTAGCTATTGAGGTGCTATAAAAAACGCAACTTGCAGTCGACTTGTTAAATTAATTACAAAAAAAAAAAAAAAAAAAATTAACTATTCGAATGCGTAATCTCGATAAATCGTCTTGTAATTTTCTATTCGCATTTTGGACGGCTGCGTAATCGAATTCTACGAGCATAGCTATTTGTAATGCGTACACTAAATTACTTTTAGTATTCATACCGGTAGTATTAAAAATAATGTACATTTTTTTTTTTTTTCTTTTCGTTCATCTTTCTTCATTTTTATACCAATGGTTTTGAGCGTACCAAATCACATTCCGACGTAGCTCTTCGTGCACGGATTATTATTTTTTATAAATTTAGATTTAGCACACTTGATCGGGGTTGCCGCGCGAGTAAACTCAGCGATAGTAAACCCCGCAGCCTAACCCACGTACGGCACCCCACGATACGATTATTTTCGAAACGTTGAAATTATCGCGTTTGTCGTATTATCAATAATTATTATTTATTCTGTTTGTTTAGTAAACTATACGTGACCGCGGATAACTCAAATTACACAAAACGTGTCTTTTTTTTTTTTCCTTCTTTTATGTTTACACATTATTTTATCGTATGTTGTGTGTTTGATTTTTTTTTTTTGTTTTGTTTAATTTTTACTATACAACAGTTCAATTCGCGTATAACGGATTCTTTAATATTGAACGTTTTATTACGCAATGCGAATTTCTCGTTTTGAGGTCATCTTTTACGTATGGTTTTTTGCGATCAAAGGGTATACTTGGGTGTTTTTTTTTGTTTTGTTTTTAATTCGATAATAACGTGTATTTTTCCCTCTGTACGTTATAATTTTTTTTTACAAATAATAGAACCTATATCTAGAGAAACAGATGACAGGTTGATATTAAAAACAGGTTGACATATTATTATACGAATAAATCAAACACATTTTTTTTTATAAAATGGTTTTAAAAAAAAAAAAATGAATATTTTTTTTTAAAATAATTAATCAAGTTGTTAACTACCTAATATATTCGTATTACGGTTTATTTCCCTCGGTATTTGTATCGTATACAAATTTGTAATTATGATATTTTAAATTTGAATATTAAATTAATATTACCATTATTTAAATTGAGTTTTATGTACAGATTACGCAAACTCGTAAATCTCGATTAGAATATTCCTTTTTTTCATTATCGTTTATAATTTTAGTAACATTTTACTTGTTCCGTTTCGAAAAAACGTGATGCACTACGTATTTCATCCTCGTATTACAACAATGTATTTTTCCCCTATGTAAAAAAAAAAAAAAATTGACGTTTAAATGCATTTAATAATTAATTCTAGAGAATTTTCGTTAAGATATTTCGAGAAATTGCATATTACGTATTTACGAATGAAAATTGTTTGCGTTCAGTTTTTTTTTTTTTTTTTTGATTTACACCGTATTATTGTGTTTTATTCACGTAGATATTTTGATTTCGAAATAGCAAGTGAATAAAATGCAATTATCGCGTTCTCCAGTGCAGAGGTTTTCGACGTGAGGGCCGCGAAAGATTGTTGGGTGGGGGGGGGTCGCAAAAAAATTATCAATTCGTTTTTCATATCAACGTATATTATTTTTAAAATTAAATTAGAGTGTAATTTAAACTCTAATACGGAAACTATAATATCGAAAATTCCAGCTCAAGTTTCCCATGACCACGTGAAATTATGTGATAAACTGTACATTTTTCAACTTTAATTAATTATTTTTACATATTTTATTTTATTTATTTATGTACACATATTAAATATAAACCAATAATTGTTCCGTTATGAATTCCATCAAGGGGTCGTAATGTAAAATAAAAAAAATCTGTAGTCGCGATTCGAAAATGGTCGACTATTAAGGTATATAAGGCGATCGTTTTGCGATCAGTTTCACCTTTTCGATTATTGTTTTTTATCGGTTCGCCTGGAATGCTAGCCGCAGTGTATACGCGAACCTGCGTTGCGGATGTTCCGCAATTTAAAATTAAAAAAATGTCGGCGTTTACATCGTACAAGACGTAAAACGAATCGCCGCGTCGCGTACCCGTACATTAGGGTCGGCCCGTTTCTTTTGAGCGTGTAAAACGAAAAAAAAAAAAAATCAAAAAACGTCGGTGTACCTTGGAAATGCGGTCGTACGGACGCCGGAGCCTTTATAATTCTCAATAGACACACGTGAAAACCTAAACCTAACCCCCGGATCGGAAAACAAAGGCATGCAAATTCAGACGCAACGTCGTTTCGAAAGGAAATTACGCGGTGGCCGCGTGCACCGCGTTAGATGGGTATCGATGTTTTTTTTTTTTTGTTTTTTTTTTTTGTGAGGAGTTCGTTTATTTATTTTTTCCGTTGCGAATAATAACGCGTACGGATCAATAAATAAACGGACTTGTGGTTGACGTGGAGTGAGGAAGAGGACCAAAACTGTTAGAGTAATATAGCGTGTAACGAGTCTAGTTCACCTGTACACCCATTTAATAGTGACTAGTAGGAGATGAAAGTTTAACAATAGAAACTAATACATTGTTAGAAACGTACAGTTTAAGTCCTACCGTATTGTGCCCCGGTTAGGCATTGGCTCTGTCTTTCTAACAATGTCCCGGGGCATGGGGCAGTCCGTATATTACTATGGTATACGATTTTTTCGCGATAAATTTTATGTCAGAGTAAATATTAGTTGAAATTCCATTGTGTGATATATATATATATATATTTTTTTTCGTTCTGATATTGATAGTAGGGCCGGGATTTTAATGCCTTTAAAAAAAAAAAATGCATAAATGCCTAAATAAAAAAAACAAAAACCCGCAAAATATGCGCTATAAAAATGCCTTTTCATTTATTTATAACAGCTTAAACGGTAAAAAAAAAAAAAACATTTACTACAAGCGTTTTTTTTTTTTTTTTTTTTTTTAAATAGTTTTCTACGTCATTTGACGGATAAATCGTCTGACATAATTCACTTCTTAACTACTTCTTAATCGTTTATTCTGAAACATAAATTTTTAAAAAAAACACATATTTATATTTTAACTTTTTTTTTTTTTTATGGCCACTCTTTACGCAGGTCTGCGTTTGATGTGGACACATCTATTATCGCAAATCTGCATTCACTGTGTATTTAAAAAAAATGCTCTAACAACTAATAAAATGTCGTAAAATAATTGTCAAAAAACTCACAAATATGCTAAATAAAAATTACATTAAAGTAAAAAGTATCATCCGAATCACATAATCATATTTATCGACCTACGTTTTGGAACACCGGAAAAAAAAAGATAAAATTGCATCAAAACCACCAGCCCTAGTTCTATTATGCTATTCATGTTCATATAAAAATCATGTTTGCGTGAGAAAATTTAGAAATTCATTTATTAAATTCATATATTTCGGCTACATAAACACAAAAAATGCCCTATAAACCTCTAATATACTTAAAAAAAAAAAAAAAAGTAAAAATTAAGAAAACGACCAGATAATCGAAAATAGTGGAAAAATGCAAAATAAACCTTTTTGTGTTTTTCTTTTCTCATTCAGACGTACGCGAAACGGATCTGTGATTGTACGAGCATCGGCACAGCGAGTTTTTGAGAAAAAATAAACAAAAGAAAAGTGCGTCGACACGGCAGCCTTTGTCATCGGTAAATTGCGAATTTCGCTACATTTTGTGCAAAACAACACTTTAGACACTTTTATGGATTTTGCCGTGACCCGCGTGGGTGTATAATTCGGTTTCTGACAAAAATATACGCGATTATTCACCGGTAATTTGGCCATAATTTATCTAAGCAGGTGCTTGGTATCGTATATGAAATATTACGTTTGTATACGTAACCAGGTACCCCCGGTACCTACAAATTAAAATAATTTATAAAAGTCTCGTATTTCAACTGCAATAAATATAAGTGCATTAATATACTTAATACGGACGTTTTAATAATTGCGTAGTAACAAATGATTTATTTTAACAGCACCGTGCAATGTAAAACACGAGTACAAAACGAGAAAATCGTTTATTTTGCAAAATAACGACGCGACGATAAATAATTCGCAAAGTCATATCTGGTTTTACATTCCAAATTTGTAGTTATTTGAGAACTGTAACCATATAATACCTGTAGATCAGCGCAGCCGCGTGCATAGAAATGGTTTTTTTTTATATTTTTTTTTTTCTGTAACGAAAATGACGAAAACCAACCGGCCCGATTACCGGCTAGATCCTATACAAAATTATGTAATTTTTTTTAAAAAAAAAAAAGGCACCGCTTTTTTTTATTTAGACGTGTTTGTGCGCACGTCTACTGCGGTCCTAGTAAACAGATCGAGTACTCAAGCGAGTAAATTGACATAAATTTCGAACTAAATATATTTTTTATTTATTTATTTTTTTTTTAATATTACGTATCTAAAGTAGATTTCCGGTTGTTTTATGGCGGTCGGAATAGGTCGGATAGGCGTGTCGTTTGGATTTACGTAATTTATATAAGGACCGGCGTATATTACGACCACCGGGGGTTAGATTTCGTTCGGAATTGCTCGCCGAGATAATATTTAACCGACCGACTGCGCTGCCAAGAGATTGGGTTCGTTGATAAATTATTTTAGAGATGATTGCCCGGTGTAGTGTAGAGTATCGATACACCGTAAAGATAATTCCACGGTATTTTTTAACGGGTTTTATTTCCGCAGTTTTTATACACAGTCGACGACGATATACTCCCCGGCTAGATAGTTTTTATTATTATTATTATTATTATTTTTTTTTTAATTTACGATTGTCGTATTTCAATGTACGTGCTACGAGATTTCGCGGACAATTGGGAAATTACGATAAATTATATAGTAGTTTATGGTATAGTTCGTAATATCGAATGACCGTATATGGAAAACAATGACCGGAACAAATAAATCGACCGGAATAAGAAAAAATAGGTATTTAAGGGAAGCCAGACGAAAAAAAAAACCTACCCCTCAATTACACATAATTCACTACCAGAAGCCGCCCCTTAAGTTGAATCGAAATCAAAAAAAAAAAAAAAAAACGTTATATCGAATACATTTTTTGTATATATAAAAATATAAAAACAATTTTTAAATTTAGTGAAAATAATTTTTAACGTCTACGGTATGAAATGTAACCGCAAAATTCAAAAAATTGAACACACGTAAAACATTATCATATTTTTTCAATATTATAAATTCAAAAACACTATAGTTTTTCAAATAATTTTAAGAATTAAAATCACAGCGAAAACTCCCTATAACAAATCTTGAGGGACCAAAAGATTTCATTCGTTTAGAGCGTTTTCGTAATACAGAGGGTTTTGAAAAGAGAACATAATTACTTCAGTAACAATTACCGAAAAAAAAAAAAAAGACTTTCATCATTGTTTAAACTTGTTTGCTCTGCTTATGATTTCCCTGTACTTTTCGATTCATTTTGCCCGTACCCCGGGAAAAATTATATATAAAATGTTAATTTGATAAAATAATGCTCGGTTATTGAGATTGACCAATTCGTTATCGAGAACGGACCAATAAAACAAACTAAGTAATTTGTACGTTGCAAAGAGTTTTTTTTTTTTTTTTTGTTAAAAAGATTTTCCACATTGATAATAATTACATATTTTTGTATATATTTAGTAAAAACAAATTTCAGCGTCTTACGGTATGAAATGTAGCCGCAAGTTGGCTACCAAATAAACGTGGTGTACGCATATACGGTGTTAATATTGACGTGCAAGTCATTTACAAAAGCGTACCTCTAGCGGTGTGCCTTTATCAAAGGCTATCCGGGTCGTGCAGATTGTAAAAAACTGGACATCATAACGATTTTTTTTTTTTTTTTTTTTTTGATTTTCCCCCGAATAAATCACAGTGCGTATCGTTGCGCCATAGGTTTCGTATAATTTCGTTTGATCGCAGTGCAAACGGTTTTGTCCGTTACCGAAATTGAGATTTCGGAATATCGCCTAAAGCGAATACTGTAAATTTGTTCACATACGGGATGCCGCGCCGTGTACCCCGTTAAACGTCATTTTTTAATTGTTTTTTTTTTTTTTTGTTTAATTCGATAATTAACAATTGTGTTCACGTGTATTCGTGTTCGGACTAAAAACGTTGGTTCAGTAAATCAAATTAAAAAAAAAAAAAAAAAAAACCATTGTATTTGTGCCGCGGGACACCGGTGTCAGGTTGCCAATGCGATGGCAACCATGACGGTCTCGATTTCGGACCACCGACTATTTCTAATATTTATAACTTTTTAACATGTATTTTTTTTTTATTATTTTTTTAAACACTGTAATTTGCGTTACTATTAACACGCCGCCGGCAGCCGACCGACCGCGTTGGGGGGTTTTTTTTTATCATAATAAACGCGTTCGTAAAAAAAAAAATAAAAAAAAAAATTACATATATAATATTACAACGCCGGCCGTTACACCGTCGTGTCGTTTTGTTTCCGTGTCGGCAAAACGGTATGGCCTAAAAATGAGCGGGGCGTTAAAAAAAGTTTTATTATATTGTTTGAACTGTATAGTTTTGTTTTATTTTTTAATTTTTTTTTTTTTTCAACTTTTTGTTTCGTAATATATAAATATGTTGCAATTACTGTTCGTTTAAACGTATAAATCGTATTCGTGTAATCGTGAATTCGACTGCATATTAACTTTTAATAAAGTAGGTGACCACCTCCCCCCTCTCATCCCAACCTACCGCTTGCCGCCATAAACTGTAACGCAATATTTTACACACGGGAATTGTAAAAAACACAAAAAAAAAAAATAAAATAATAATAATCAATTGTATTAAAATATATCGACTGTCTCCGGGCGCGGGCCCGGTTATTCATGACGTACGCGAATTTAAATTTAATTATTAATCGCGTATATTCGCGGCTGTAAAAAAACCGTATAAACTCACCTGATTTCATCCTCCCCCCGCACCACATTTGGGAGTTTGTATATTTTTCGTTTTTATTATTATTATTATTTTAATTTATCACATTTTTTTTTTTTTTTTTTTTTGTATTTCGTACCGTACGAATCAATATAAAAGACGCGGGCGCCCTGTTGTTTTAACGGTATCGCAATAATATTTTTCGGTTCGCGCGCTCGGACGACGAAACGCGTTCCGTATGTTTCGTCATAGAAAATGCGACTCGCTGATATTCGCGTATTGTTATTACTAGGGCTGGGATTTTAATGCCCTAAAAAACCCCGAAAAATGTCCTAAAAAAAAAAAAATGCTTTTATGACCTAAAAACTCTAAATAATGCCCTAAAAAAAAAAAAAATTAACTAGAGTAATAAAACTGTGTTAACGACGACAAAACTCGTACTGAACGTCGAACGATAATATCACCGGACGTCGATTTTACCGATTTAAGATTATTTAACAGGAAATGCGGATAAAGGTTACTCAAACCTTGTCCGATAATACTGAACGTCGAACGATAATATTATCGGACGTCGATTTTACCGATTTAAGATTATTTAACAGGAAATGCGGATAGAGGTTACTCAAATCTTGTCCGATAATATAATACGAATTACGAGTACCTACTTATAATCTGTTATATTTATTTAAAAACCATGTTGGTGTAAAAATCTTAAAATAAAATTTCAAAATTATACACTTGGTTTCCAAAAACTCCAAAAAAATGCTCCAAAAACTCTAAAAGGCCCTAAAAAATTAAGAAAATGACCTAAAAACTAAAAAATGCAAAATAAACTTTCTTATTCGCATTCAAATGTACATAAAACAAATTTGTGACAAGATGAGCATCTCTGAAAAACAATGCAAAGTGCATCGAAATCCCAGTCCTAGTTAATACTATGCTAATACAATGTGTATACCGGTGGGCATCGGGTACGGTAATAACGATAATATTATTATTACGTTAACCAGATGATATTATTTTATTGGCGATTGAATATCGTCGCAGGACTTATGAATAATTGATAGAAATTTCCATAAATCAATTACTTATCGTACCTGTACCTAAAATAATAATAATAAAAAAAAAAAAAAAAACCGCGCACTTCCGCGAGCTTTACGCGCGGTTGGTAGTTTTCGATTTATATAAAACTACGACTGCCGCCTCTCTCCGGTGTAAATATATTAAAAAAAAAAACTACCAATTTTCAGAGTATTGATTTCACTTCTATACGCCTCCTATACAGTGTATAAACGTATAATATGTAGAGTGTTATTGACTGCACAAATTACACGCCGATCGGTCAATTATACAAAGAGACACGCGCTACTGTTTGCTACTGTGTTTTTATGTTGGTAACAAAAAAAAAATAAATAAATAAATAAAAAAAATACTATTCGTTATCCTTCGCGCCGGTTCACTAATAATAATTTAATATCGGCGATATAATAATACTATTATATATATATATATATATATATATATATACCGTTACGTTTTCCAGTTCTAAACGATTCTGTCGGTTTTTTTTTTAATTTTTTTTTTTTTTTTTATCATCCTTTCCGAACCGCTCGGCCAAATAAAACCCGCCGGCCACCGTCAGCGCGCCTATTGGCGGCTAACCTAACCGTTTTTTTGTGTTTTTTTTATATCCGAACCCGGTTCGATTCCGGGCAAGTTCGCATTCCGGTGCGTAAACCCGAAAAATCTATAAATGAAAAAAAATTAAAAATTAAAAAAAAACCACGGACGACGGATTTAGATAAAACAGACGGAGGAAATGGAAAACCAGCTCCGGGAAATAAGCCACGGCGGGAAATTGAAAAATATCGGATGTACCGTAACCGGTGCCGGTTTCCGCTTCGACTTGGCATTTTAATTTCGTGAACGGTCACTGAATGCAAATGGATAACCGCGGCTCGAAAACTAAAAGCTAAACCATTCGAAATTGTCTTTTTCCGAATGTTTTTTTCTGTAGTTTACGCGCGACGAATATTTTTTTTTAATTTTCGTTGTTAGGAAATTATTTTTACGACACTATGTCGTTTTTTTGTAAGTTTTTTTGTTTTTTAAATTTTACAGCTTTTATAACTTATTGTCAAACTAAAAAGTTAGAACGCCCGTGTTATACGTTAATTATTCTTCTTATAATATTTTTTTTTTTTTTTCTTAACGATATATACGAGCACGTGGATTATCTCTGTTTAAAGATGTTTAAAAATGAAAATAAAAACAAAAAAAAAAAACTGTTGAATAAAACCAACGTACAAACACGGATAATGTTCTTAACTTTACGTTTGATATCGAGGTCAGTTTCGTTTTATATCGAACCTACGGCACGAAATTGCGTTTTGCTGAACGCTGGATATAGCATGTATATGTGTCTCGTTAATATTACGAAAAAAAAAAATGAATTTTTCGTATTTATATTTGACAAAAAAAAAAAAACACGTGACGGCCTCGTGGGCACCACACTCATTAATGCTATTGCGTTTCGGTTGTGAACGTTCGCGTTAGGAACACGCGGAAATATTACTATTAACAAGTGATTGCGCAAAGTTGTGTTAAATTAGTTAAATTTAAACGGTATCGTACCTACGAGAGTGCAAACGATTCCGTAGGTGTATGACCGGCATAAGTTTGAATGTCAAAAATGTACCTCCTATACGCCATTTACTGTCGACGGCCGAATAAAATATACGTACAACATTATTATTATTCGGGGCCACGAAATAAATCCTCGTACGCAAGCAGAGCGAGACCGTGAGGGGTAGAAAAGTTTCACAAAAAAAAAAAAAAAAACTTTGCGCGTAAAACTTTTCATGAAATTCGACAAGTTTCAAGGCCGTTGAAATGAAAACTAAACGAAACTTTACTGCCACGTATAAATGATATTCACTATTAAAAATTACATTGCCAAGACGATGGGAATCGTTGAGTGTCCCGTGAACGTACGGTCGCAGATCCTAAATGTGTCTGCGTTTATCCGAATATTTAGCGTGTAATCATTCGACGTTCGTCGGATTCGGGTTTATTCGGTATTGTCAATCCGTTTATGCCGTTACGCGTTTGTGTCTGCGCGATTTATGCACCGCAAACAGTTTTGTACGTTTTTACGGGTAATGTTGACATTCGGATAATGTTCAACTGTCGGTTTATAACTGGCCCGATGCTAACGTTACCCGGACAATATTACTATTGGCCAGTCGACCCCGGGATAATGTGTTAGTAAAACAATATCAAAAGTTTTTCGCTGAACGCACAGCGGCGATAAAATATTGTAATTTTCACCGTAATCGACAATTGACGGCGGACAAGGTTTCAGAGTCCGTACGGACGGCATTTCCCGTGATATGATTCACAATAGAGTTCGGTCAAATAAATATGGTTTTAGTCGGTGTACGGGTAAATGCGATAGTAATAGATCATGTAAGTGATCATCTGACATTTTGCGCAATTCAAAACGTCATAGAAGCGTGGATTGTAAAAAAAAAATAAATAAATAAAATAAATTGTTCGTATAAATAAAATAAATGATATATTTATAAAAAAAAAAAAAAAATGAATAATTCAAATACCGTTCGTGTCATTAAAAACCGTGCCGGCATTATCCGAAAATGGTTAACATGTTGGCCGTATAAATATTGAATTCGATAATATTATTGTTTCGAGGTGTCGTATACGAACGATTATTATGTTGACGTTTCAGTTCAAAACGAATTTCACTGTCTACCCGAGAGCGAAATGAAAAGTTTTTTTTTTATTTTCTTTTAATATTAACATAAAGCATCTATATAAAAAAAAAAAAAAACATGCGCAATAAGAATATACGATATATGAAACAATAACGTCTCAATGCGACGGGTATCGCCAACTGATTAAGAGTTTAGATCAGTGTTTCCCAACCGGTGGTCCGTGGGCCAGTCATAGGTGGTCCGAGGTCCCATAGATTTTTCTATTACAATTATTAATTTTTTTTAAATAGCAAAAAAAATTACGACTTATTGAGGAACCGTATAATATTATACGATTATCTTATCGTTGTTGCTGCTGTAGACCGATAAGTATTTTCCACTTTTATAAGTGTGTAGGTATCAGTCACAAAAACCACACTAAGTAAATTATTCAGTATAGTAAAGTATAGTAATAAAATGTAAAGTAAAATAATAAAAATTAACATTTTTCGATAAATTTTGTGATAATTCTTGTTAATGAGCAAACAAAAGGTATTCCTAGTTTTCGTAAAAGTGAGGTGGTCCGCGACCTTTAAAATATTGTCGAAGTAGTAAAAAGAGGTGGTAAAACACTGGTTTAGATGAACGATCGGGCGGTGTCCGCGTCTCGATTTGTCGGGTATCGGGAACCGATTAAGAGTGCTGTTAATTTTACCTTTCCGTTCTCTACACCAGTCGGGGTTTCGATGGCGTTGGATAGTGATTGGCCGGAGGGGGTTTATGCACGGATATTATGGCGTTTCGTCGTCCTTCATAATCCGGTACACTAAAATTATTCCACCGACCGGAGGATGTTTCGGACGATTCGGAAAGATTGTAATTTACTCGTATTGGACTTTTGAGCCGATCCCCAATGTTGGAGTCCGTACGTCCCAGATAGGTTACAGAAGTGATTTGTAGATTACGATTTTCGTTTTCCTGTCGGCGGATTTGGTGGTTGAAAGAAAAATGTTTTTGCATACGGGAGCGAGCGTTTAAAAATTACTATCAAAAGTTGTTCAACTTTCGTTCCGAGCAAGTCTTCTTTTATCGGGGTAGAGTATTTAATAGCGTCTCGGAGGCGGGGGGGTTACACTATTGTTTAGATGGACGACCGGGCGGCGTCCGCGTCTCGATTTGTCGGGTATCGGGAACCGATTAAGAGTGTTGTTAATTTCGCCTTTCCGTTGTCTACACCGGTCGGGTTTTCGATGGCATTTGACGGTGATTGGCCGGACGGGGGAAACGTTGCACGGACATTATGGCGTTTCGTCGTCCGCGTAAATCCGGTACACTAAAATTATTCCACCGACCGGCGGAATAACGAATACGAAAAAGTGTGTGTGTGGTGGGGGGGGGGGTGGAAAAACCGGAAAAGTTTACGTTTAAATATATTTGATTCGTTACCTACTCCGCGGCGTTCTTAACGTTCTCAACGTTGGCCGGCGGGAAAAACCTCGAGGATTCGGTAAACGCGGGCGCCGGGGCAACCGGCCGGATCGCCGCGCGCAATTACGCGCGTTATTCACGCCTTAATAACAAATGCAATGACGTGGGCAACGATTGGGTTTAATTTTACGGAATTCGGCTTACCGTGTGTGTGTGTGTGTGTTTTATACAATCGAACGAACGCAATTTAAACCCTATTAGCGTCGACGGGCGCGCCCGAGGTTTTTCGGCCGGCCGGTCGGTCGACTGGATAATTCTGTACGTATAACAATATATTAAATACCACTGGCCGTACTGTTACGGTGTATTATGCGGCAGTGAATTCCCGCGCCGGCGTAATACGGTCATAATTTTTAATATTGTACGGTAAAACGGCAAGAGAAAAAAAAAAAAAAAAAAAGATAAAAAAAACAACGGCAGCCGAGAATCCGGAATCGAAAGTTAGAAAAGGAAAACCCCTCGCCCCCAAACCGCGACAAAAATGCGGTCGTTTCAATAACTACACGGGTCGTATTTACACGTCTATTGTTCCGTACGGTTAATTTTTGTTTCGTTTCGTTTTGTTCTTTTTTTTTTTTTTTTTTTTTACGGTTTTCTTCTACTGACCAACGATTAATATAATTATCGCGTGCGCTCCGCAAAACAATATTGTTATTTGCGAACACAATATACGTATATCGACATAAATTTTCGGACAAATTAAACATGATCATGATTTCAATTCAGTAAAAAAAAAAAAAAAAACCGGCAAACATAATATGGATAACGACAAAAATATATAAATAATAATAAAAACAAACTAAACAAACAACACTTTAACATATTGGAGAATTAATTAATTAATTAGTTTTCTTTTTTTTTTTTTCTTTTTCTAGTATAAATACCGAAATAATTTCCGTCGTTAATATTTCAATTAATTTAATTGACGTTAAAAATTATTTAATTTTTAGCTTTAACAATACGCCGGAATGGATTACATACTGTTTTGTCCGATGCAATTTCACTAAATAAAACTCATAAATAAATACATAAATTGATTTAAAGTTTGAACTAATAAAAAAATAATTATTATTTCGTTTATATTTGTACATAGTAATTTCCTGTTTTTTTTTTTTTTACAAATCAGTAACAATTATTAACAAAACATATTGTTATCATAATCGTGCGCAGACTTATGTAGCAGACATGACCACTTTTTTTCTTTTTTTTTTTTTTTTTTACTACCCACGGTACTCACAATTCCCGAAAAGATAATTTGGATGTACACACACCACAACAGAAAAATAAAACGCATCCACTGGTAAATAAATATTGTTAACATTTACAATCAACTAATCATTTCAATTGATTTTAAATTTTATATGAAGGGGCCTGCGTGTGACCTGTTCTTATTTTTTTTTTTCAAAAAAGAAACGATACGGTGCACGGACATAAAATTTTGATTAAGTAACCAAAAAAAATTTGTCAAACAAACTGTGAATATCGTATCACCAAGACAACCCATAAATCGACAAAAATATTTTGTTCGCTGTACTAAAAATACCAATTAATCCTGTGTCAGGCTCCCTTGCAACGCCCACCTATCAGGACCAATTGTGAATCTAAACCATTCAGAAATCGATTCAGACACACACAAAAAAATTTCATCTAACTCGGTCCAGTCGTTTAGGTGGCGTTCAGTAACATACACACGGACAGAAGAAATATATATAAAGATATAAAATAATCGTTAACCAAACGTAACAAATCGTACCCGGAAAGAAGAATTGCGGGTTATTATATTATTACTAGGGCTCGCATTTAAATCCCCTAAATATATCAAACAAATGCATTAAAGACTTAAAAACTCTAAAAAAACGCATTTAACATTAAATTTATTGTTATTATCGTTATTTATTAATTTAACATTTTAAAATTCCGGAGGTAAATTTATAGATTATAATTTAAAAATATTTAAAAAAATGAAATTAATCTAATTAAAAACCGGATTGCCTGATGTATTACAGTTCATAATGAAAATGATTTATATTACGTAGCACAATGTTTTATTTCAGTGAAGTCAATTTTTTCAGTCATAATACGAAGAATAGGTCGAAAATGTCATAAAAAAAATGCCCCAAACAACAAATTTCGTAGTTACAACTTGAAACACATGTGTCGATTGGGAAGCATAGTGTAAGACATCCCAAACTAAAGAATTCGAATCCGAGCCCCAATTATTATCATAATATCACAGGGTGGCGGAGTGAAAAAGAAAAAAGAAAAACCACATTTAAAATAGGCGTAGCTCCGGAATGGGTTTAGTACGCGACTGGAAGTTTAGTCGCGATGGCGAATTTGGAGCGTTCGACGTCGCACGTTCGCCGTAGAGACGTTTTTTTTTTTTTTCCCCACCACCCGCAGCAATGAGTTAATCGCGGCTACACTACGCGTCTTCTGCATGCGTTTGTTCCCGGCCGTCGTCGATCGATTTTCAACCGGGTTGAGGATTCCGGGGTACGCGGTAATGCGGTCCCCGAAGACTCCTCCTAGACGGGTTGTGGCATCCGGCGACACCAGAAAACGTAGATTTAATTTTGTAAACGCGAATTCATCTATTCCCGAACGTCCGGTCCCTCGGAACGGTGACGTTACGTGACCGCCTCGCTCGCCCGACCTCGTCCCCTGCGACTTCATTGCGCGGGCAATGGGGGGGGGGCGGCGTATCTGATGTCAAACGTTAACCCGTCTCGATCGCCAAGACGGAATCGTTGGCGAAATCGCCTCGTTTCCAGTGGCGGAAATGTCGGTGAAAGCGACGAGAAACACTGGCGGGCACATCCAGGAACCGCGTCGGACATTCCGTTTGGCGCACGAGTTTCTTTTCGTATTTCAACACGAACACACGAAATCCGCTGTGATTCGCGATACGTTTTTCCACCGCTCTGCATCGACAACTATTATTATGGACGTCGATTCGAAATTCGTTTTGTTTTCTCGTCATTAGTAGGCTTTATAATAATAATAATATCGTTGAGAATATTACGGAAACGTTGTCGGGGAGTGGGCCGGCGGGTCGTCCGGGTCCCCCGGTAACCGGTAAACGCGTACGACCGTGGCCGCGGTCGCGGGGATCCGACACCGTAAACTATAATACGTACGGCGGGCGCCCGCGATAAAAAAACGTTAAGTCCCGGTCACGCGGTGGATATAAAATATTTTATACGCCTAGGTATAAGCTCGTATATTTTAACCGGAAAGTGGTACGGCGGCGGCGGCGGCGGCGGCGGCGGCGGCGGCGGCGGCGGCGGCGGCGGCGGCGGCGGCGGCGGCGGCAAAAAAAAATTCGATTACCGCCCGGTCGGATTTTATTTATTACGCCTTCGCGTCGGTTACACGCGTACACACACGCGTACACACACGCGCGCACGCGCAATATGTTTCCGGATTTTACGGTCGCGCGCCGGGGCCGCGAAATTTTATCTCGCGCGTACGCACACGCCCAGGAATATTTCTTCCGGTCGGCAACCGCGGCCCGACGAAATCCACCCGAATACACGGGGGTCGGGGGACCCGCGAAATTGGCAGTGGTCGTTTTCGTTTTCGGTCTTGTCGTTGTGAAAAACTAACGGCAACATTTTTATTACGAATACAGAACGGGGCGCGATGCCATCGCCACCGCCGTCGTGCTCGTCGTTAAGTCTCGTCCGGTGTAAACAAAAAAAATATTAACAATTTTTTTTCGTCGACTAGCGATTGTTTATAGCGATCGTTCGTCATAACTAAATCTATTGAAACGTCGAAAAATCGACAATACCGCCACACTAGATTCTTGAACAATTTTATTTTTTTATTCAAACCGGACCCAACGTTGTATATTGGTTTTTCTTTATTTTTTTTTTTCTTATCTTGCCTATCGACGAATAAAGTAAGGTACACTATACTAATGTATACTTTTAGTGCTAGAAAAACGTGCTATACCATGAGCACGACCCATCACCTTTACTATCATCCCAGTAAACCGATTTCGACGATAGTATTATATTTTGTTTTACGGTATATTTTTTTTTTATATTTTATTATATTTCTAAACGCTTTGAAATATTTCAACGAAGAAAACGAGGAACCGCTGTCGAAAATTATCCCTGACTTATGAAAAACACGGATGCCCTTAGCAGGATATTTGTAGTTAATCCGAATAATAGTGAATATTTTCACTTATGAATGTTGCTCCGCTTGATGAAAGTTTTGCCGAATTCGTTTTGCAAGGAAGAATATAATTTTTAAAAACGAAAACTGCATGCTTGCGTGTACGGTCGTGGAGCTAGGGAAACGGTCGTGATCCCTAGAATACCGATGATTTAAACCGATCTATCGTTTTAGTTTAGACGGCCACTGATTTTCCGTAAAATTATGCTTTTCAACGTCTGCCAATAAGGCCCAGGGCCATACATTAAACGTCAAAGGTTTAGACTTAACCGTCCGATATTTTTCCAATATTCAATTGTACGCCGCTCTATCGCATGTCTCGTGCACGATCGGCTCTATTTGTGTTGGTCCTAAAAATATTTTATGCGTAAGGCCAATTGAGAATTAAAATTAAGCAAAATCTAAAAGTAATATGGGATTGCATTAGATTTAGAGAGGGAAAAGAATTGTAAAAAAAAAAGCACACATCATAATAAAACCAATGTATATTTCACACTTCGGATGATGGTAAGTAGTATATATATAATTATATTCTCATCGTCGCACGATAAAACTTTATCGATATAATTTCCGTTTTCCGATGAGTATTTTTTTTTTTTTTTTTTTTAAGTGGTTAGGACAGGGGAGTCTTTCCCGGCTATCAGACTAAATACGGAATAATTAAATGAAAAAAAAATGATAAAATATACAATCTCGCGCAGACATTGATGCGACGTCTAAATGGTCTTACGTCTTGTAATCAACTCGACGTTTAGTTAAACCGCTAGAGGATGCGCAGTGGCCTCCGCTTACCAATAGACTCAATTGCCCGGGCATTACGTTTAACCGATTCACCATTGGTCGTACCTATGATCCCGTAGTTTATGATAAAACGACGTAGAAGTCGTTTGAATAAACGGAAATATATTTGTATTTACTTCGTATTGTCTTTAATCAAAATTAAATCCGAACGTTGCTATTATTGTGAAAAATGACAAAGATCGGGTTTTATTTCTATATATATTTTTTTTTCTCTAAGAGATAAAATCAAGAAAACTCGGCGTATACCCGGTATTCGCAATAAAATATGATAATAGAAATTCGATTACCTATTTAAAATCGAATTTAAAAATAATAAATCTCGATTGAAAAAGATTCTATATAGATGTGGCTAGCTAGTTCGAATACGACTCCGGGAGTTCATTTATCCGTCTCGCAGTGAGATACAAGACCTAACCTGATTGGCCATCGAATCGTATTATTACTTACAATTTATATCGCACACTTCGGCGTAGACAATATTCGAAAATTTTTATTGTGGAAAAAAAAAATAATAATAAAAAATATTAAACGGAAAATGTAATTCTATCTTTTCCGTTTAATATATATATATATATATTTTCTTTCTTTTTACCTTTACGTATCATTTTTATGGCTTTTTTATGGTGGTCGTATGATAAACTGCAGCTCATAAATCCCGTTCGCCTGCCATTCAAACCGTTCTCATTATAATAATATACGGACATATCCTACGTTTTTATATTAGAAAAATAAAATGACCTGTTATCAATTGTTAATAAAAATATCTGAGTAGTAATAAATAATTTCGGACTATTGTCGTCGATCAAAATTATTTATATACACGCAGGGACGGCAGTTTCTTGGATAAAATTTTATCTTGTATCGCAATACATTACCGAAAAGTATCGAGTATCGATTGTATTGCCATACATTATAAAAATATCATGAAACATGTTCTCTTTTTATTATTGTCTAAACCAAAGCATTTTATTAGATACGGATACTAGTTTGTGCTTTTCAGCACCCGTAGGACGGGTGATTTTATCTACCGGATTTATGCATCTGGAAGCTAACTATCCGGGTGTTTCGTATAGGAAACTTTTAATTTAAAAAAAAAAAAAATGTACAAATAAGTAATCGACACTATTTACAGTAAATTAATGTAAAACAATAATAATCTACGATGTTATAATTATAATTATAATAATAATTATAATAATTATATAATAATTCAATTGTATATGTCATTTATCTTTATAGCCCATTAGTAATTTGTACCATTCACCGTTTGGTTCCTTTAACGATTACAGTAACTTATCTTATCTATGATTTATACTGTATATATATATATATATATATATATATCTAGTAAGCAAGTAATAAATGTAATAATATAATAATAAAAAAAATGTATTATTTTTATTTGAATGTGTCGAGTAATCTTGCAATGCAATAATTGTAACATGTATTTTAATAACGGAAATCAACTTATTAATGTAACTAGTATCCAGAAGATAATAATTTTGATGTATTGATTGTATCTTGCCCATGTCCGTAAAATACGTCGATAGTAAAAAATTGATATTTTCGTTTATCGTTCACGGACATAAAAACCGTCGGAATATTTCGAAACTCGTATCGCGTACAGAAAACGTTAATACAAATTGCGTTCAAGTCTCCGAGATTGTTTTTTGCCGAATGGAAAAAAAAAAAAAACAAATTACTCTGCTATTTATTGATGTTTGATTGTAAATAAAATATACGCGCGTTTCGGTAAAACATTAAACCGTCAACGTTCATAGGATAAAAAGGTTACCTATTTGATTTTATTTTATTATTATTTTTTTTTTTTTTTTTTATTGGACCTTTTAATTATTTATTACAATTATATCCCGCGACCGGGATCGAGATCAAACGGTTTTTGCTCAAAACAATAATAATAATAAAAAAAAAAAAGCTATCCGGGTTTACGGTGGAATTTTTCGAAATGACGATTAGCAATACGGATGCCCGCACACGCCGCCAACGTCGTCGGTCGTCCGCGTGTGCGTTAGGGAGAGCAATTTTTTTTTTTTTTTTTTTGTTTTGTTTTTTCATTTTCATCGTTATTTGTGCTTGTTTTTCCATTTTTTTTTTTTTTTTTTTCTAATTGAAATTTCCGCGCGCGCAGGAACTCGTATACAAATACTGGCCGGTGTACGTACCCGCGTAAAATAATATACTCCAGACGGCCGCGGCCGTAATAACCGTAGGCATATAGGTCGGTATACAGGGCGGAAACGGTACACATAAATATCGCGTCGTACGTTACGACACCGGTGGAAAACCTCGGATATGCGTATCTGCGCGGTCTTGTCGTGTCGCGTGCAGGACGGCCGTTCGGCCGCGCCCGCGAACCGGTCACCGGTTCGTTCGATCGAATTCGGATTTTTTTTTTTCTTATCCCATTTCTTCCGCACATCTCGTCCGGCCGGACGTTACGGGGCGTCGTACGAAATCGTTTACCGAACGGTTTCGTTTACAACGACAACACGCCCGCGCGCGTTCAATACACCACGGCGACGGTTGATTAATAATTTAATTCTCTCTCTCTCTCTCTATCTCTCCCTGTAAATATCGTCTTTATTCGATTTGCCGCTGCGAGATGGATATCCGTACGACCTCGGATTGAAGCCCCGGGAGAAAACGGCCGAAATCTCCGTAGGCGCGCGCGTTACGATAACAATTAAAATCGCCCTGTACATACACGCACGTCCCGTTTAACGCCCGACCAGGTCGACATTCCCGGGGATAATATATATATATATATTATAACGTCCGCAGTCGTCGCGAACACGCAGCTGCTTTAAACTATATATTATATTATTTATATATATATATCGGGGGTGGCCGACTAGAAGAGATTCGCGAGACATACAATAAAATAAAACAAAACGTAAGAGCCAAGAGCGGGTGAAAAATGAAAAAAGAAAAAGGTTTTTTCCTGTAGTAGTCCACAAACATAATCTAGACTTCGAGAGACTTACAAAAAAAAAAAAAAAAAAAAAAAAACAAAAAATACAAAACAAAATTCGAGCACGCGACAGATACGTTGAGATTACTAAAAAAAAAAAAACAACAACAACGTATTCAAAAACGGTACAATTTTTTTATTTATTTACTGTGAAAATTAAAATTATATTATAAATAATTATTACGTGTTTTCATATTAATATTTAAAGGAGAAATTCTTTTATATATCAGTCAAACATATTGAGATCGATTTCAAATACGTAATACTTTAACCGCTTGCGCATTAAGACTTTTTTTTTTTTTTTTTTAAACCCACACCTCCAATTTTTTTCTACGGATTCGTGTCGAGTTAATATTTTTTTTAAAATAATTTTTGTATACAAAGTTTCCTAACCCTAAAAGTCGGGGGATGTAAAAATTTGATATTTACGAATAATCTGTTTTTAACGAAATTTTAACAATGCGTAAATATATATATATATATACTAGTGTTTTTTTATAACATCTTTTAGACGATTAAATGTTCCACAAAAAAGCTAAAATATATTTCTATGCCCGGTGCATACTTTTTTTTACTTAAAATTGAAAAACCAAAAACTACACACTTTGACCGTTTTCCAACACTCAATGTAGCACCAGAAGGGGTAGAGTTATCATTATGAAATTAAAAAAAAAAATTATTTTCATATAGTACTTAACAAAACAGAGGGCACGTGTGTTCATAAAATAAAAATTCAAAATTAAAAACCACCCGAATATACCGGCGGCGTTCGTTAACCGTTTATTCATAAATACACAAATTGAGGCAGGGGAGTATTCGGCCGACTGTTCTAGAAAATAATCGATCAACAAAATCTACGTCTAGTCAATTATTCAAGGGCCATCCGGAATATTTTTTTTTTTAATTTCGTTATTTCGCTATAATCGTTTTATTTCGAACAGTTTTCGAAAATGTCCGGACTTCCGGAACCCCCGCCCCCCCCCCACAACGGATTTCGATTGCCTTTTGGTGGTCCATCAAAATTTGTTTGCTTTCGAAAAAAAAAAAATCAAAATAAATCGTTAAAATGCTTGCCGGACGTCATCCGAACATTATAATATTATCACTTGTATGGTATTGTTAAAAAAAAAAAAAAAATGTCTACCGGACGGATACGGGTAGACAATCGTTTTGTTGGGACGTACATATTATCGAACGGTTAATAAATCAAAATCGTAGGGCACCGGACCGCTTTGGTGTAGAACGGTAACACGGCAGGTCTCTGAATATAGGCTTAATATTATTATTTTTTTTTCTCTCTCTCTCTCTCTCTCTCTCTCAGGAGTACCGTTTCGCTTCGTTTTCACAACGGTCGTTTAACACACGGCCGGGTATTACGATTATTATTCACTCGTACGCGGTTATCCGTCGAACGGTTCGTTATATATATATATATACATATAAAATAAAAAAATAAAAAAATCGCGGCGCGTAAAATAATAATATACGAGCAACGGCGTTCTCCGCGGCGGGTTTTTTTTCCCCCCGTTTTCCACCGTCCGGAACACGCGCACCTGTTAGCCGGCGGCCGCCCTGTCGCGATAACGACCGACCCGCCGCGCCCGTCATAATACGCATTATTCCCGTACCCGGGGATATCTGCAGATCCCACCGCCGCCGGCGTACGACACACATCCTCGACGATGTCAATATACGATAGTAATATATTATTATTATTACGACGATAATATTATAATATACGTATACAATTTTGCGATCAAAGGGCTCGGCGGAAACGTCGCCGGGATGTTATCGGCCGTGACAAACGCCGCGCTCCGAGCGTTTATTAATTAAACCGTACGTATAAATATATTGCGCAGATATATTATCGGTTTATGTGTTTACGGCGGTACGCGGCGGTAATTAAAGTCACCGGCACGACCGTGTACGATACTCTGGAATATTATTAAATTGTCGTCGTCGGGATCGCGGTAAAAAAATAAAAAAATATTTTCCAAGCTGGTCCGAGCGCATCGTCCGGTTCAATTGTAGTGCCGGGTCGACCGAAACGGTAACGGTCCGCCGGCACTAGAACCGGATCACCGTTATTACACACGAAATTGGATTTATCATCAAAAAAATCGAAATCGAATATTGCCGAAGAAGTGAAAACACGGGACAGCGCGGAATGGATACCTTTGAGCGAGAAGACCTCTAGGACGGGACCCGGGAAAACAAGAGTTGGAAATCGTTTCGGAGTCGACAGCAGTAGTACTGGTGCGAATAGGTGTAGCGATGGCGTCAAAAATTCTCACAGATAATTCAGAGATAATCGTGCCGTTAGTAGAGAGAGAGAGAGAGAGACAAAATGAAAACGAAAACGAAAAAATGCGTTCAGCGCAAAAATCTTGTGGTGCGGTCGCGTAGTAGACAATAATATATATATGTCAAAATTGTGTCGAACGTTCGTAATAAACAAACGGACTCAGTCTATCCGAAACATTTTCTAATCCGTTCGATATAGTTTTTAAACAGGATTCCGGAAATTGATCAAACTTTGGCCCAGAGCTACACGCCGAGTATTAACACTGCGAAAATAACAAAACTTTTCGGCCAATCTCCGCGCGGTGTCTCCCGGGCAATGGAAACAGGCCGGAGTATTGGATTTTTAATTGCTAGGCGCTCGGTTTGTTCGATTGGACTCGGGATTGCGGTTTGGGCAAAGCGGGCCGACAAACGTGTTGTTTTTGATAATGGCATTACTACCGGAGAATAGAGACGGTGGAAAAAGAATCGGAGAACCGCGTGAAAACGTAAAGAGAAGATAAAGTCGAGGGCGACACATCGGAAGACGTAGTGAGCTTTACGGGAGCTTTGGGGGGCTTTAGGGAGTGGGCCGATTCGGAAGGTTTTGGCGACGGATATCTGGTGGGTCGACAGTAAGACGGCATGGTCGTAGAGGCCGAATAAACACAAATAATAGTTGCAACGATATTGTTAATCGGAGTGATCGAATAGATCGGCCAATGTTTTAGATGGTAAGTTGCAGAAGTGGGATATATAGTGTGTGATATTCACTTAGTATATGTACACAACGATAAATCGTTGCATATTCGCAAACGAAAAACGATTCTGAGCCAAACATGGTTTGTAGATAGCGCGTGAAATGTTTACCGTTTACGTCGACATTCGAAAATTATTCTTTAAAAAATCACAATTTCGGATTTTCGATATTTGTATGGTGAACCTTGTAATACATTTTCGAGCATCGTTTGAAAGCTAGAATACTTAAAAGCCGCGTAAAAGGTAAAAGCCAAAGAACAACTCGAACATGTCAAGTAGTTATATGAATAGCTCAATACACGCCGGAAAATTTCAAGGGTCGTTTACGATTAGTTTTAATCGAAATAGGTACATTCGGGATCGCGGAGGCAAGGGAAACCGACGAAATCGGTATAAGAGAAACCGTAAATTTCCCCGGTTTCCCTGCGATATTAAGGGAACTGCACAGTAAAAATCGGATCTCCCGGGCCGTGTTCAATTCAATTCAATTATAAAAAAATATCGTCGACTGCCAGCGCGTCTTTTTATTATTCTTACGGTGGTCGCTATCGCGTATAGATGATAATAATATTATACAATACGCTGGCTACAGTATTATATTTTTAAACTGTACGATAGACGTCGCACAATCGTTTAATTCTCTCGTGGTACCCTCGACTAACCCGTATATTATCCTCTCCACATCGCAATCTCTCTCTCTCTCTCGAGCGTATCTCTCCACATCGCACGGGAGTTAAGCGAGAGAATGAACACGTTGAAAGTCGACCCCGTTAACGTATTTTTTTATTCCTTTTTTTTCTTCTAGAATATAATTCGACGTTATCGCGTCGTATTCGAAATCGTATACGTATACGCCGTGGATAAAGAACGCTATACAATCATAATCTACACACGCATTGATACGGACGACAACAATAGAACGTCATAACAATATTAAACTTTCGAGTCGAAAATTAAAATATAAATTATTCCGCACGAGGAATATTATTTCAAACTTTGAATGTCCCGCCGACGCCGACGCCGCCCGTCGTTCTTAAACAATATTGTCTTTACTCCGGTCGTTGCATTGTTATCGGCAGCCGTGTCGTAGGTATATTATTGCCGGTGTTAATAATTTACTTAAAATTAAATTCTAAATTCCGAGTGTGTATGGCGAAGAACGCGGAGGAGCTATTAGTTTAACTAAGAGCCGCGTATTATTAAATAATTGTCGTAACTGTAGTGCAATTAATGGTGCCGGGGAACGGTAAAACAACAACGTTCTATTCTATTCCGCGGGCCTTTTAATTTCCGCGATCGATATTATTTAAATACATTAAACAACATCTGTACATTTTAATCGAGTTACGCAAATTCGAATATAACCACTTACAGCGGTTTTCTGATAACAATACACTAGTGCATTCTAGTCGGGCTCGTTCCCGGACAATCCCGACAATTTCCCGTTCCCGTTCCACGATAACGCTGGTTTTTAAAACGGAGTTTAAACGAAGACAGCCATCCGTCCAATCCGCAGTCGGCCGTTTAACGTCCGTTTTTTTTTTTTTTTTTTTTTAAATCAGATAAACCGGCGTTAACGGTGTAAAACGTCTTTTCACGTCGACCTTCATCCGAGAGGTTATTGGGTAAAAAATGTTCGGTATTTTGACGCGATGTGTTATCAGACGGTTGTTAACCGCGTTTCACGGACCATTCGAACGCCGAATAAACGCAATTCGGGATTATATTATATACGGACAATTATGATTTCCGCGTTTAAAAAAAGAAAAATTATATTTATACAAATAAAAGTTAAAAAAAAAAAAAAAATAAATGTATTAAAATGGTAACGTTATTACGAATTACAAATTGTTCGTGGGCGCGTTGAAAAAAAAATAATCTAACCTTATGACGACCATGATCATTCGGCCAATGTCAAAAATATGTTCACCCAATATGTTTGCGACGACGAATATAAATTAAAAAATCGATTTTCGAATTTTTAAATGCGTTGTGTACAATATTTGATTATAATGTTATAATCGTTTTCTTCGTGCGCACCGTTCCCGCTGCCGTTATCATAAATAATGCGAACTCCGTAGTATTACACCCGGTTTTTACCGTTCATAAAACATTTCTTATTACATAGTATTTTAAGTGTAATGCTCCCATAAGTTCTACCCGTATAATATTGATGACGCCGTTACGGGAAATTAAAATTTATTTAAGTACATTGGGCAATTTCGGACGCCCGGCGATAAATTATTGAAAGTAGAAAATACGATTTTACGCGGACCACAGCTCTATCGCTTTTTTTTTTTTTCAGCTAAATCCGACTAGGCGGTTTTATTATTATTAAATATTTATTTGTTTTTTTTTTTTTCTTAAATTCCGGAGGAACGCTTATTGGAATTGATTGCGGATGTGTAAAATACGTGTGTGTTCGGTGTTATCCGCGTCTACGATTGTTTCTTGCCGGAATACAAAACATAATTTGTATAATTTCGCGACGCCGTCTCCTCGGGGATCGTTATCCTTGTACGCGTCGGGTTTTCGGTCGCCGTGTAAAAATCAAAAAAATTAATTAACTTTCCAGCGGCGATACCGTTTAAAATGTTATCCATTAGAAGATACCTACCGGACGATAAAACCGAAATGTACAACTTTTTATATATTACATTCTTCGCATACCCCTCCGTTTTTATCTCGCGCAAGTGACGGGATCAGCCATACTCTCGTTTCGCCCTCCATCGCATTACCCTATATCCGTCACTATTTCTTCGTCTACTTCACACGCCCCCCCGTGCGTATCTACCCTCGTAATCTCCGGCTACTCGTATACTCGGCTTATCTATACCCCGGCTTCCACGTTCATACACTTAACTTACACGTATTTTACTCGACGTTTCTCATTTTATCCAAAAGCTCATATTTCACTGTCTTGATCATTTATCTATCATCATTTTTTCCCCCAAAGCACGTTCGTCTTAACGCGTTCTAATTTCCGATACTCGCGTTACTTTATCCAATGTCCAACACTCGGGATTCGCTATCGCCGTACTCGCTGAAAGTACAACGGTTTTATATTATATATATATAAAATAAACCTATTTTATACTTGATAGGAAATTTTATTTTCTATCAAATGTCTTCGTTATTTACCCTGTATCTATAAGTTTCCTCAATTATCTTGTATCTTCCCGCCGAAACCAAAGACGTATTTACATTCTGTTTCGCCTGGGGGGGGGGCACTTGTACTTCATTGCCCTCTTTTAAGAATAACTGTTAACTATGATATGGCGTGGTTATTAAAAAAACCCCGAATATTTTCATTTAGAAAACTTACATTTTTAGGTAAATTGATTAAGTCAAATTTCGAAATAAAATATAATATTCTACGTGGATTTTGTTTTGTAAACGAATTTATAATGCCGTCACCGTTCATATCAATGGTAAGTGCAGATTCTGTAGAAAGAATCGCTAACCAATTAAAACGATTATCAGTCATTCTGGACCTCGGTTACGATGAACACTCTTCGGCGGTGAAAATGATTTTCCGGACAGCATAGATACACATCATTAATGCATCTACATCACACGTAAGAAAATAGTTGTTATAGGTTTTCGGTCCATACAGTTTTACAAGTATCTATAGTAGTTTTGGGAATGTTTGCTTTTTCCGGTTACGCGCGTTAAACGACATCTAAACTGTATACACACATTGGACGACGACGAAGAATAATATCGTTTTTTTTTTTTTATTCGACGACTATTATCATTTATCGCGCGGTCGTGGGCGCATGCACGCCGAAGCGATGGCTTGGACGGGCTGAATAGCGAGACTATTGTTAGCTCTATTCGCGTATCGGTACGTTATAAAAAATATTTTGTTATTACGCACGGGCAGGTTTGTCTGCTATCGATTTCGTCCGGGCCGTTGGTGACGGTAATAATAAAATATCTGTCGCGAAAAAATTACTGTTTTACTCTCTTGTTTAGCACCCTCTTGGTGGGCGCCTGGAGGTCCGGCGGCCGGACCAGAGGCACATCTCGCCCCCCTGGCCGGAAAACGCCCCCCCAAAGACCTATACGAAAATACTGCGTTTTTAAAAATAAAATTAAAATTTGCGGCAACGCGGAATACTGTATTTGTACAGATAAAAGGCCGTCTCTCGAAATCACGTTCGCGGCGAAACCGAGAAATTCAATATTGTATTATATATGCCGAGCACCGTCCGAGGATTATCGGGCTCTGCGTTAAGCGGTCGGAGCGAAAACTCGTCCGGTACACCGGAACTTAAAATATTATCGTGCTGGTAACCCCGTCTGCATAGCCAACGCACGTTTAGTCCTATTATTTATGACCAATATATATTTATGACGTGTACAATATTATTATTATGATTCGTGTTACGGGCTCTTTTTTTTTTTTTTTTTTTTAATTATTATTTTTTTTTTTATTTTATAAATATTTACGAAAATATTCAATAATCGCACGTTAGTTCATATGATTAATATTTTGCGCGCGTGGTGCTGACAGGTTGAAAACACCGACCGGATTATAAAAGCGTTATAAATGCGATTTAAGCGTAATTTTATTTCGGGCTCATTATCGTCGTACGGCGTATGGGTAGCAAAAGATCGTAATTATTCCCGTCCGCGGGGCAAATGATATTTAATACGTTCGGGTGGCGGCCAAACGGTTTTTTGTTTTTTTTTTTTAGTATTTTTACACCGCGTGTTTTTATATAAACGCCGCCGGCGTGCGTACATACATCATAGACTTGTCGATGGGAAAGATTGGAAAACCCAGAATTTTATCTGAAACTAAAATTTCGGTTTTTATCGTTGCTATTGTATAACCGCAAAATCGTCCCTCATAAAACTATTACCGTTATCGCATTATCAATATCGTTGAATGTGTAAAACATTAAAATAATAGAAATTGTATTTAAAAAAAAAAACACACATCTCTTACACTCTAATTTATATAATATATTACCCAGGTGGCGTGGCAAACGTTATTTTACTCATAAAACACACAAGAATTTCCAATGTTTGAATTCGAAACTGGAATTTTCCGATTTTAAAAACCTAAATTCGGATTTATTCGATTTTCAGATAATCCGGATTTATTAGATTTTCAGATAATCCGGATTTATATCAAATGTCACTTAAATAGACATAAATTCCGGCGGAGTGTTAAAACCGTACGAGTCTCATCAACGTTTAGTCGGTCGATTAAAATATATCGGGTAATAATTTCGTGTAAAATTGAACGCCCGACGTAAATCCCTTAACCCTTCCTAGGTAAACACTCCAAATATACCCTAAAAAATCAACTACTATTATAAAAAAAAAAAACTCTCTTAAAACCAATAGGGTCTGACGGGATTCAATTATGGGTTGCAGCCAAACAAATCAAACGTCTAAAAAATACAATCTGTTCGATCTATTACATTGCATATCGTTACCAGAGTATTCATCTACGTCACAAACCGTACCCTACACACAGAATTAAATATACCAACAGTCACCGGAGTATCCACTTTATCGAACAAACTCTATCGCGCACGCTTTGCAAACCCCATCCGAATCCTTTTGATACTTGCCTTTAATTCTAACGTCGTTCCGGTTACTCCTCCGAGATGTCTAAATGAGAAATCGGTGACGAGACTTAGAATAAATTTACCAAAAAAATCGAGTCAAAAGTGTTACTACACCGGGTAACTCCTTTAAATCAAGTCACTCGTATATCATCAATTCGAACACGATTGTTGTAAAAAAAAAAAAAAGAAACCCACAGATCGTATGTATTCTAAGAAATAACAAGAAAAAATCATTTCGGACGAAACCCCCGACCGTGTGCTCGCACCCTGGAGCCGCCACGCTGCCGGGCGGGTTTGTCTACTCTTTCTACTACGAGCCGGAGTCGACGAGCGCGAGTATTTTTAAACCGTTTTTCGGTTAACCGAGTGCCCGGTAAATCAACCGGTATTAGAAAAGTGACAAATTAATTTTGAGTATCGTCGACAATAAGTGCCGGACTCGGACTCGATGTCCGCACGGTTGCCCGGTTAATGTATACGAATGGTTTACCGAGTTCCGCCGCACTGCAATCCGTCGAATTAATTAATTAATCCGGACACGGACACGCCACCGTCGACTGTTACCACCGAGTACGTTGCGGTTACGTTACCACAATAGATAACGATTTAACATACGGGCTCCGGCTGTGGAACTCGATGATTTCAATATTGAATTACTGTTTAATGAATGAATTGAATTCAATCGTAACAAATTCAAATATAAAATATAAGAGGTAACCGCCGTTCGATGTTCAATACAACACAAAACAAACTATTTTCTCGACGCTACGTTCGCCAAACGACCTCCGTTGCTATGTACAAGATACTCTTCAAAAAGTTCCCGAACTATAATCCCTAAAAATAGAAACTTTATAGTATCGTAAATGTTATTAGATTAAAATAAAATAGAGATAAGCTATCTTTTCGATTAAATCTCAAAGGTTTATAGCTATCTAACCATTAATTGTGTGCGTTCAAAGTAGACGAGTCGTATGTATTGTGAGATTTTTAAGATGAATAACATTCACGAACAACACATTAACATTTCATTTTGTGTTAAACTTTGTAAATCATTTACTGAGACTCATAAAATGTTGCAAAATGCTTATGGTGATCAGTGTTCAGGACGTACTCAGTGTTACGACTGGTTCAAAGGTTTTAAAGACGGTCGGGAATCAGTTGATGACGACCCAAGTTCAGGACGTCCGTCGACATCGATAGACGATGCTCATGTGACAAAAGCAAATGAAATTGTGCGGTTTTTTTTTTTTTGGACAACCTGTGTGTTATTCATCACGAATTTCTACCTGCAGAACAAATTGTTAACCGATGGTACAATCTAGAAGTATTAAAACGTCTTCGAGAAAAAGTGCGGAGGAAAAGGCCGGAAGTGTAGAAGAAAAACTCATGGTTTCTCTATCACGACAATGCTCCGGCAGACACTTCCCTATTAATTCGTGATTTTTGCGTAAAATATTACATGACCGTGCTTCCTTATCCACCATATTCTCCTGACTTTGCACCAGGAGACTTTTTTTTATTTCCAAAACTAAAATCTCCGTTAATAGGACAAATATTCGCTAACGGATCATCTTTACGATGATTCATAGCTTTTTACACCACAACTTGCCCGTAACCCAGTGAATGAACACGCAAGACGGGGCAACAAGCCGCACTGCGAGAATTTCGACGAGTGCTCCGAATACTTTGTTCTCGGGATGCGTCATTTCACGTAAAGGAGATATCCCATAGTCCCCTGACTCTCGGCATTTAACTGTTTGTGTTGTTGTTTTTTTTTTTAATCGAGGTTCCATGCATCAAAAATAATTCAAGCCAATCTACCGAGAACTGGCTATGCACTCAAACAACGAATTCGGGACGAGATTAAAGCAATTCCCGTTAATATGTTACGAGAGGTCATGCAAAACTTCCAGTTCCGACTACGAGGATGCATACGTTGCTATGGAGGTCGTTTGGCAAACATAGTGTATGGTAAATAGTTTTATTTTTTTTATTTTTATAGTAAACATCAAATGGTTACCTCAAATATTTTATATTTATATTTATTTAAACAAAACTAAATTCGTTCTTTAAATAGTAATTAAATATTGAAATCATTCGGTTTTACTGCCGGACCCTGTAGTATATAGATATACGCGCGTTATACGGTTCGAATAGTATTTTCGTGAGTGGGCAGAGGAGGATGAGGCTGTGGGTATTTCTCTGGTTTTTATTTATTTATTTATTTAAATTATTTTTCATAAAAATTTATATATATATATTTCTATATATTCGGCCGGTCGATATCGTACTGTGTTGGGACGTCGATACGAATTGAATACTTTTATAGACACCTACGACGAAATCGATCGGCCGCCATCGTTACTGGGCCGCCGCTATACGGGTAAAGATATCAATCGGTCACGATAAATATTCATATAAAACAAGTTTTAATTTTTTTTTTTATTTATTTTTTTTTCTTCCACCCTACTGACACGATAGTGTTCTGAATGTATTAACACTGTAATCTCCGTTGTCGCTGTGCAGAATATAGAGTAGTGCACTCGTTGTAAATTTTAAGTGCTGAATATAATATAAAATTGCATAATATATAACACTCCGACACTCGGTGTTAATTGAATACACGGTGTTACCGTACACGAAACCAACGGAAATGTGTTCAATGACGGTAAATTGCCAAGTTTCGTATAGTTTCCTATTTATACCGGCGCTATATTGACTCGTATTGTCTAGATTACGGTTCACTTAAAATTGTCGATTTCCAAAGGGTTTTAAACGGGGCATTAAGACAGAGGTTGTGTATCCGTTGCTGTGGAAAATCGTTGATAGTGTGACGACGACGACGACGAAGAAGAAGAAGAATACGAAAAATTACTATCGACGTTACTACCGGAAAATAAACCTACGGCATTGTTACATATTAAATAACGAAGAGTTGTTAAAATTACATATTAAAATATTATAATTTCCCATATAAAATATGGCGCTGTAATTTCTATTGTCTAGATTGCGGTTCACTTAAAATTGTCGATTTCCAAAGGGTTTTAAACGGGGCATTAAAACAGAGGTTGTGTATCCGTTGCTGTGGAAAATCGTTGATAGTGTGACGACGACGACGACGAAGAAGAAGAAGAATACGAAAAATTACTATCGACGTTACTACCGGAAAATAAACCTACGGCATTGTTACATATTAAATAACGAAGAGTTGTTAAAACTATATATTAAAACATTATAATTTCCCATATATATATAATAGGATTAAACAGTTTAGAAAGTTGTTGTTCGACTTTCGGGCCGTTTAACTATAAATTAATAACGTTAAATGGAAATCGCAACCCTGCCCCCACACCACCCCGAAGGATTATTAATTATATACGATGTATAAGTGTGGATTTATACGGTTAAAAAAAATCGATCGGGAACATTATAACCATATGCCAACCGTTAAACGGGCGGTTAGTGACTGTTGTTCGCTAACCGTTCAATTTAGCACAACAATTTTTTATATATATTATTTTTTTTCTATCATTTTGTCTCGTGTACGATAATTACACCGTACATTTCCATATTTTCCGTATTTTATACGCGCGGTTTCGCGAATTTCCGTTAGTCTCGTCGAATTTACGCCGCACCGGCGGGTCGCAATGAAATATTACAAAATTTTAACCCGTATTATTTATACCTCGGCAATGCTCCGTAAACATTTTTGTAAATTAGGTCAACCATAATGTTACTTGTTATTATTTTATACGCGGGCGTGTGTGGGTGTGTGGCGCATAGGTTTTTGACGAAACATCCCAGGAGGACAATGTCGCGTAATAATATTAATTTTGAAAATAATTTACGCGGCGCGCGGGTTTTTTTTGTTTTTTTTTTTTAACCGAATTTCTTTCGCGGAACACCGTAAAAGAAAATAATTTCGCGCGCGCTACATAATAAACGAGAATAATAAATAATATTAATATTAACGGCGTGCGCGTTATAGTTCACGATGCAAACGTTATGCACCGAATTGATATTTATAAAAAAAATAAATAAATAAATAAATAAAAAATTCGTATGGTTTTTTTTTTTTTAAATTAAACTCTACGGTTAGCGACTTAGGCGTTAATCGCCATAAACATACAATCGATTGGTATTCGATTGCAGGGCGGTTTTTTTTTTTTCTTCACAAATTTTATCGCGTAACTTGGTTACGACCGACATTGTCGAAACGATTATCCAGCAAAACGAATTATACCTATACGGTGAAAAAAATAGTACTCGTACAACATTATATTAGATTTTTTTTTTCTCGTACAAACCGTACGTAAGTAGGCACGAAAATGCAAAAAAAAAAAAAATCAATTCCTATTCCGCGAAAACCCGACGGTTATTTCCAAACTATTTCTTTCGGTTATCCGTTTTCATTTACTTGTTTTAAAAACTAATTTCCGTCCATCTCTGTCAATATGCCGTGCGGCGTTCGTTACAACTGATAACCGAGAACGACTAGAGCGCGGTTTTTTTTTTAAGTGATAATTTGTCTTTTTGGATTTTCGTAATTTATCGTTACGAGTCATAATAGTTGGATGTTAATGGCAAATTACCCAATTTCTATATTTGCACGCGGATTTCGACAAAAACCCAAAACGTATTGCGTACCGGAACGGTAAATTAAACTAAACGGGGGGCTGGGGGGGAAATCACAGAGACAATGTCATTCGTCAAGTATAAAATGAAAAAATAACGCAGCTGCCGAATGGTGGAATTATCGTAATACATCATAACGATAACTGTTAAATAAGAATTTTTTTTTTATACGTTTTTATCCGATTTGAAAATGATTTTTTTTTTTTTTCTCCGGGGAATACGCAGGGGACTCGGATGGATTTAAGTGCGTATAAATCCCGCGTTGTAATCACAAAACGGTGTCGTATCGGGTGTAAAACGATTCCGTAAACGGGAATCGTGTTACATAATCGAAAGCGTATTTCGCGGAGTTTGTTGATATTGCGCGCGGGCTCGCGCGACTTGAACGAATCGCCGAGCGAAAATCGCAATCTCGAATCCGTTCGTCGCATAATGCAGACCCGTTTAAATACGAGTGCACATCAAATAATGGAAACGTACGGGGGATAGGGGAAAAAAAAAAAAAAAAAGAGCATTTGGCGCGGGCGACGAGACGCCTTTTCGTTTCCCGTCTAGTCGCGCGGGACTTCACTACAATACCACACCGGGGCACTCCAAATCAAATTCACGCTCGACACGTCTTTCGGCTCTCTCGCCTCACGGTTTATTATCATCTGCCTCGTGCCGCCGCGGGCTCCCGTACAACACGCGATTAGTAATATCTGTTAACGGTTCCGGAATAATTTTCCGTTTAATTCGCGTACCGCGTCTACAGTTTAACGTGTACGCGTGTACTAAATGTACACGTTTACTTAAACGCCGTACGTCCGCCTCGGGCAGGTCATTTTTTTTCCCCTTTTTTTTTTTTTACGCCCTTCTTAAGGTAAGGAGATTAAACTACGCGTTTGACTTATACGACCGCGGTACGACCGCGTCGACCGCGTTGTGACTTGACTACGAGAAATCTATCCGGACAATATTATTTCTTTCTGGATTTTCGTTGACCTTTTATCTTATCTAGACGGATACATCGATATCCGTCCAAAGTTTAACGAGATAAATGATCTTTTTAAGTGTTTTCCAAACAGAAATATATATATATATATATCTTCAACAAAATTACAATAATTAAATGCCTAACAGTATCGTTTTACATTTAGTTTATCAACTCGAAATCAGTAGTTTAGCGGTTTACACACTTTGTATTTACAGCATTATTTCAACCGTATACATTTGTATAATTCTGTGTTATAACGTCCACAACGGAACACAATTCTAAATATCTGGTTTTTTTTTTTTTTGAATCCAGATACCTTATCTTAGACATTTATAATATTGGTTATATTTATATCTGTATCTAGATGATTTTTGATCGATTATCATTTATCATTATTCAGATACATTTTGCTCATCTGCTTCCCGACACACTAGTGGTAAGGCATCTAAAGAACATTGGACGTTTGTACGATGAGACGTCCGTTCGACGAATACTCAAATTAAAAATGCGTTTATTGATTTATGTTAACGCGGTATTGGGTAATATCATTGACCTGAAATAAACTAGAAATGATTTAAGTGTACCATTAAAACCGTAATCTCCGACCAGTCGTTGACAGTACGTGCCCGAGTAGCCGATAAAGTCGGCATACATTAATTATTGTTTAAGGCGTCATATTCAAAACTTAAACTAGACAGTTCAAAAGTCTCCGTATAACTTTTATCGATTTCGAAACGAAATTGTTTGCCGCCCGCGATGCTTCTGAAAACATTGGCATCGGTGAAGGCACGGCTTTATACGATAAAACCACGTCCAACTTTGAACACGTACCGTCAATGACTGGTTTGAGATAACGACTAGAATTGTGCACTAGAATATTGAATGAAAAAAACTCGAAAATTTTTTGTCTAAAAAAGTATTATACAAATATATACGAGTACAGTTATTGAAAAATACATTTTCGTCATAGACATGAACCCGAAATTTAACAATGGAGTGAATCGAAAATATAGATACCTCTATGTACAAGTATGATGAAACAATGGCAATACTATGAATTCATGATAACCGTACATTAAATTTGGTTGTTTTTCAAATATTCATAAGCTCGTAAAATAATAAAAGTTGTGTCGTTCGGTTAAAATATTCCGTACTACTCATATTAATGTAAATTTTCAATGAAACCATAATTTAGTATTTTATATATTATAAATAATTCAAAAACTATTAAAAAAATACATACATAATACACGTCTTACTTTTTGACTTTTGCTCATAACCAAAAATAGATTCAGTCTTTTTAGTAATTTACATAAATAAATTAACACTAAATAACACTGAAACAAAAAAAAAAAAGAAGTTTTTATCTTTTTTTTCTTTTTATTATTACCTATACACAATCCCGTTTATTTGTTTATTATGTTTTATTCCCCAGAGAGGCGTGTCAGATGTTTTTTTTTGTTTTTTTCTCGCATCGAACAAAAAGAAAAACACTCAAAACTTTTAACCCGAAATTAATCATTTATTTGATATGAAAAGTAGTTAAAAAAAAGTAAAAGCGAATAAATTACAAATTAAAAACCCGGTTAGTTCTAATATTTATTATTGTTTCATAATTGACTGATTTAAAAATGATTATTTTCGAAACAAAATAACTAATACGCGTAATAATAGATGATTTAAAAATATATAAAAAACAAAAATAAAATAAACCTAAAGCTCTGGGTGGTCCGCGGTACCGGTGTAAAAAAAAAAAAAAAATAATAATAATAATAAGACCGGACCGGACTAATGAAACAAATAATTGATTAGGCGTTTTTTTTTTCTACTCTTTTATTTGAAAATACCGAGGCCGGACCGTATTTTACGTATATTTACAATTAAAAGATTGAACCGGGATAGTGTGCTGCTCGCGTATCGCTGCGATAATCGATTAAATGTAATTTGAACTAAAAAAAAAAACAGGAAATGTTCGTGAAATTAATACTCGATAAAATATAAACCATAAAATTGTATTTGGGTGACACCTCTAAACAGCGGACGTTTTATCGGGAACGGGGATAATTTCATCGAGGGATCCGATGAGTTGTGGGCCCCATTGTGGTGGGAGGGCATGACAGGGCACATCTCCGTACCCTAAAAAATAATATAAAACTTATAATTTATACTGATATACTAGCGAATTTTATGTCGAAAGAACGTTTTGTTTTTTTTTTTTTTTTCCTTGGTCGTTTGTATTTGCACTCGTCCCGATGAAATTTCACCCAAGCTGGGGGCGTGCGACGAGTAATAAAATAATAAACGGCGGCCTGGTAATTCGCAGCGATCGCTGCAATGTTAAAAATCCGTTTACGAATTATTTGCTACGGATTTTATTTGTTTTTAATTATATTATTTAATACCGCGTCCACGAGATCGTACAAAATATAATCATCGGCAGCGAAACCGCGAATATACAGCGTTTTTTAATTATTATTTTTTTTTTTTTTTTTTTTTTTTTATAGGAAGATTGAATCACGAGATCGCTAAATTGCACGTCTCGAGTCGATTTGCGAATCGTTACAACTTGTGGTGAATGCACGCGCTCGAAAAAACTTTTATTTTCTTAAAAAGAAATACTTCATTTTCGCATCGGATGCGTATTCGGATTTTTTTCAAGCGACTTTTTTTTTTTTTTTTGCTTGTTAAAAATTTTATTACCACAAATCTCGACGAAATTAAAAACGAACCGATATCTTAATTCCAAAAAGTTTTATCTTGTTTGTGCATTAATGAGATTTTTTATTTATTTATTTATTTTTTTTTTTTTTGATTTTTTAACCTTTCTCAATAATTGGAAGAAACCGAGGAAAAACGGGTAAATATTTGCACGCAATAACGGTATGGTATTTTATGGTCGTAGTACAGTAAAAATGTTCGCCGAATACTAATGGCGCTTAAAAAAATAGCGGTAATCCAGAGCGACGATTTAGTTTTTATTATTTTTTTTTTTGTCTTTGAGCGTTTAAAGTGTAAATTTTGTTGAAAATCGAATAAAAAAAAAAAAAAAATACCACTATTTTTCCGGTTTTACGCGGACGAAATTTTTTTCGGGACCGGGGAGGAAAACAAAAACGAACGCTAAACAAGTTGAGAGCGGGAAAAAAAAACGCGGACACGCTGTAATTTATGACGCCGTAGTCACGCGCTAATATAATTTTCAATTCCGAAACGTATTTTAACCGAACACCGGTCGGGACGGTAGGTATTCCGCGGGCAATGATTTATCGTCGCGAAATACAGAAATTACCGTACTACCGTCCCAACTTCCCGCCGGTTTTTTTTAAATTTTTTTTTTTTTTTTTTTTAAATTCGTATTATTTTCTCAATACAATATAACGTAACCCGTACGGAAACGGACAACGGGATAAGCGCCCGGCTGTCCGGACGGGGTTGTCCGCCGGCGGAATAAAATACCACGCACGGCGTGCCCCGGCGAAACCCAAGTAATATTATAATATTGTGCGCGTCTCGGAGAAAACGATCCGGGTCGGTGTTTGCGTTGGCGTTTCCGGCGTAGGTATGGTTTTTTTTCGTATTTTATTATTTTTTTTTTTTTTTATTTGTCGACGTTTTATTGTTTACCGTGGTAATTGTTTTCCTCTCTATATCGTTTGCAGACGGCGGGCGGCCGCATAATCCGCGGGCAGTGTCGTTCGACACCGCCGTAATCGAGACGGCCCGACGGCCCACGGCAACGCGGCTTGTGTGAATACGGTTTACTTTGGTTGACGGGCGATTATCGAAATCGGATCGATCGTTCGTATCGATCTAGATCGTAAAATATACGTCGATCTAAAAAAGAATCGTTCGCAAAACGATCGATAATATCGGAATTTTATTCGAATACGCAAATAAAACAATTATAGTTCGATCGACCATTTCCCTAGTACGCTTAATTTTTTATTATTTTTTTTTTTTTGTGACAAATTATTTTATATCAGTAACAAAAGTGTAGAGATATAGTGAAGAATTCTCGTTTCTCAAGAGTGGATTGCGGCCATTCGTATCGTTATTTTTTTTTCAAATTTTCAATTCAAATAGTAAATCTAACTAGTAACCAGTAACTATAATCGATACCGCCACGAATAGAACGATTCGTAAAAAGATCAGTGTTTGTTCTGTGTATTTTTTTTTTTTTTTTTATTAATTTTTGTTCATATGTCGAATTAAATTCACGGAGATCCGGATCCGAAAAATCGATTTTTCCGAAAATCGATTCTGGTCGACCGTCGCTAATTTCCATGCGAAAATAATCGTCGGGCCCGTACGTTAGTAATAAATTTTGTCAACAGTAATAATATTGTCCCGTAGCGCCGATTCGATTTGATAGGGCGCGGACGTGTTTGTCGACGGCCGGGGGGCCGCGAATAGTTAAATTCGTACCGTGGACTTGTTGATTTTCCCGCCGAACCGCCGGCCAATTTGATGTGCCGACCCGAAATTATCGCGTTGCGGCGCCCGTACCCGGACGCTATTATGTTGCGAAATCATAGTAAACTGTTTTAATCATATTTAAACGTCGTCGAAAATCTATCATAGCGCGACGTATTTGAATACCGTCGGTTTCTCACGCACGTAAACCGTTAATAATTTATTCCGTTTTACCGGTGGCGTGCCCACGGCCGGGCCAACAAGCCGACGAATTTTTTCTTTCGCGGCGCTCGTCCGCTCGTGATGCGGGCCTGTTGTAGTGATTGTTAAGCGTTTGGCTGACGGCGTTATGGTTGAAATCGAATCAATACAAAACAGACCTATTTGGCCCCTAGTCGTTCGGGCCGATCATTAAAATTGACTGCCGGACGCGTGTCAGCCGCGCCGGCAAACTGGATAAAAAAAAAAAAAAAACAACAACCGATAATATGCTGCAAGAGCGCAGACGTTCAATGTCAATCGATTAGCCAACCTTACCATAAGACGAATTGTCAAGTTCGTGATGAGTATATTATTGGAAACCCGGGTACAATGCGAACCGCGGAAAACCGCCGTTCTCTTACAGACAAAAAAAAAAAAAAAAAATAATAATAATCTCGTCGGAATCCCACCGTTCTACATGACACGGGGAGTTCAACCCATAAGTGGTTTTTTGTCAAGCCAAAAACGCTCCGCATAACAGAAAACCCTCTACGCACAATCGTTTTGTTTTTTTCCGTCCGTCTCGCGCGCGTAATGTACCGACAAAGGCATTCCCCGGCGATCGCCACTCGCCGGTCGAGTGTAGGACGAAGGGTAATACGTTTTATTAAGACGATCGGACATAGTAATCACTTACGCCTTGTGGCCGAATGCGCTTTTAAAAATATTGTCACCCTAACGGACGGTTAAAAACCAATAGAAATTCATTTAAATTAAAACACGCGTTATTAGGTCATTTCGTTATTAACCTAACCTAACGCCTAGACCACCTAGTTGATATTTTTGCCGCATAAAAAGAAAGAAAAAATATAAATAAAAAGATTTTAATAAGTTTATTTTTTTATTACGATGTAATTGTTCTTACTATAAATATTTTCCCAAATTTAGTTTTTATTGTTGAGCATAAAGAAATGTTAGGTTTTCATTTTATCTTTAAAAACATATAAGATAAAAATATTAAGTACAAATATATACTGATATGAAGGAAATGTAAATTTATGAAATATAAGGATGAAACGCCATTTTTTAAGTAATATTGTAATTATTATTTCCAAAATAAAAAACCGATCACAGCATTGTATTAATAACAATGGTCAATGAGGTATAATTACTATTTTATATAAAAAATACTATTAGATTCAGTGTTAGTGTTAGTTAAAGATAACTAGTACAATGCAGCTAGATAAGCGTAGAAGATAAACTAAGAAAATGCATCTAGACAATGATAATTGTTTGTTAAAAGTGGAAATTATTTCGAATAAGATAATACACTATCTATTTTTAAAAAAAAAAAAATATAACAATTTTAAATTTTAAAAATTGTTCATTAATTTATTTATATTATTAATAAATACGTTGTGTCCACGTTTTCCATGAGTATCAAGAAAAATACAACGAAAATCAAAAAAATGGCCTCTTCGTTGCACCAATAAAGTCTAAAATACTATTTGATGAAATGCTAAGATTTCCAGTGGAAAAGTTGTTTAAAGAATTAAAAAAAACTAGTTCACATATTAAAACATGTACATAAAACAATTTATCTGAATAAATTATTTTACAAAATTATTGATTTTAGAATAAAAGATAATTATAAAATATAAAAATATTATATGGAACGACTAATATAGATTAATGTTTTTTTTTTTTTTTTTTTAGAAAGATTAAGGCCACGCAAATATATAATTTTAAGTCAATTTTCGAAATACGCAATATAACATTAATTTCATTACACAGGAACGCTTATATTTAACATCAGATTCGAATTAGTAATATTTTTTTTGTTTTTTTAAGAAACAAAAAACGGTTTTATGTGTATTAAATTATTTTGGCATCTCAAAAAAAACTTCGAAAATTTTGTGTCGACACAGATGCGGTGGGCGTTCAATGGCTTTTTGGTGTACACTTGCCGAATGTTTTTTAAACTATTAATCTAATTTAATAATTATTTTTCAAAAAAATTCACGCAAGGAGCATTAAAAGTTTTTGTTTTAGTAGTCATGAGAAATATCGAAAATCTAAAGGAATTTTATTTTATTTAATAAGCGTTTGATGAGCATAATTTAACGGAAAACGTAAAAAAAAAAAACACGGCAATTAAAGACACGATTAACCGAAATCGGCTCAGACTCGTTTTTCGTTAGCGTACAGATATGAATTAAATGAAATTATCCATTATAATAGCCTTCCGTCTTAACTTCCCACCTACGACACTTACCCACCCGCGAGCACTGTTTATAACATTTAACGACGTTTTGGGCGTACATAAAACTGCAAGAAGCGAGAGAATCGTGTCAATTTTTTAAGAGGTCGTCGTCGGTAGGTGGGCCGAACCTCTTATACTACGCACAAAAGCCAGTCCAACTACGGGGGGTAATGCGGGTGATGTATCACCCCTCGAGACCTTTTTTTTTTTATTTTATTTTTTTTAGATACTGAGTGAGTAATCTATCGACTTTGCTACGGTGATTTGTGCTTTTGATTTTTTTTTTTTTTACATGTTTTCTGATCTTTGTGCTCGAGTTACCGACCGACCGAGTCTTTTTGCTAAACAATCAACAACTTCAAAGCAGATTTCGTATTAAATTTTTTATCCATTCGGTGTATTAAAAACAAAAAGGAGTTTTTTTTTTTTTTGCTTATAACTCGTACACTTTTATTAATTATTCGGAGGAGGGGACGTCGGAAAAAAACTGAAAAATGTACATCGATTTTTGTTAAATTTGATTAGGGTTTTTGTTGTAAATTCAGTAAGAGTTGATCTAGGTTTGTATAGGGTGTCTGAAAGAATTTGTTTCGAACATTGCTCAACGATTAAAAAATAATCTGCATAAATAATTATCTCGGTTTCCTATGAATTTTTAAACATTATTTACATATAAAAAAAAAAATAAAAAAATAAATGGTTATTTTTTCTGTTTACCAAAAAACAAAAAAGTTGATATTTATCATAATCGTCTACTTGTATAACGTTTAAAGTTTTGATATTTTGACGAAACGCAATAATATCCCGTTAAAAACCGTAAACTATTCTATAGTTAAAAAATTAATAAAATGTACAATCAATCCGCTAGAATATTGTACGTTTTATATAAATATAAAAAAAACCCACTGTTCGGTTGACTGAAATACTTAAGGAACTATTCCGACGATGGAAATGTCGCGTTTTTCTTTTATTTTTGTTTCATAGCTTCGAACGTGTGAATAAAGCTGTAGAGTATATTATTATTTCGTTATTAAATATAATAAAACGTAATAAATATTATGGTAAATGTGTTTTTAATGTTCGGAAAGTGGCAGAAACATTATTTTTTTTTGGTTCGCCATACCCGCGACAAATATTTATGTCCCTCGTGCCCCGAAAATGGCCCTAAATATAGCTGTTTTCGTTTTTTTTTTTTTTTTTTTTTTTTTTCACCGTTACTTTTTATAGTAATAATTTACGAAATTTATTTAGTGCATAAACATTAATTTTGTTTTTTAGTCTTATATAAAACTATTCCAAAGTAACTCGGTTCAACTGCGCGGTAGGGTATCCTAATCCGTGCTATAATAATAATATGTGCTCGGTTGTTATTTCAAGATGCGCACTTATACACGCCGTACGCATTATTCCCTTTCAAAATTAAACGCACTCTTTTCGTTGCTGCACAGGTGAATAATATACGTAAAATATTTTTTTTTTTTGCCGTTTCTATGGACGCCCGCCCGCCACCTAACCGTCTTCGCTAGAAGAATATTCGCAAGGTTTTTTTTTTTTTTTTTTTTTTTTTTTTTTTTTTTTTTAACTTACGTTGCCGCCCAACGTAACTGGTCCCCTTTGTGCTACGACAAATTCCACTTTTCGCCGAGCAACATAATTCCGACCGCATTGTTTCGCCGCAAAAATGACATAATATCCATAATACCATCGCCCGACAATAAAAAAAAATAAAATAAAATAACACGCGTTGATTATGTTTCCGAGCCGATTATTTGTTTGCCGGAGTATATCCGGTAGCGCAAATCTGCGATAGCCGAGAGGCAGACAGTTTCCGTTTTTTTCTCAGGAGAAGCAAAACAAAAAATATACAAACGGTTTTTATTTCATTTAGACCGCTGACGAAAAGTCAATATTAAAGTTTTACCGACCCGCAGGCCGGTTTTACTTGTTGGAAAAGTCTATGCGCTTTACTGAAATACCATCTGTTCATCGTGTACTTTTTAACACTAGGACTTGGATCAATTAGTGCAATCGCGTAAAAGAAATTCTCGGACCATCCATAATCCACGGATTATTCGGTTTTTTTTTTATGTTTGTCAATAACAACCAGTGTTGAGACGCATATAAGTAAAATGTATCCGGGGATTATGATAAAAGACAAATGCTCAAAAATCGTCTAGATACAGATTAATATTGATAATACTTAAAAAAATATGAGATAGGATAACAGATTGGTTGAATTTATCTAGATAAAATAAAAAAAATAATAATTATTATTTTTTTCGAATTGTAATTTGTTGAGAACGGTTAAAATAAATTTGTAAATCACCATCTGTGGATTTTTAACTAAGTATTTTCTACAGAACGGGTAAACATAATTTAAAGATATATATTTTTTGGTATCTAGAAAATTGCCAAAAAGATAATCGTTTTTGATCTTAGACAAACTTGGGATAGATATTCGTCTAGAAAATGGCGGCAAAACGAATTTATCCCGACGTAACGACACGCGTTTCGGGTGAACAAAAATGATTTTTTTTTTTTTTTCGAGAAAGAAAAAAACCACCCGAATACCCGAGGTTTTGATGGGAAAAAAAAAAAAGGCACCGGTGGCGGTCGACCGCGGGTACCGCGATTAGGAAACGACCGCGGTAAAAAGGCCGGCAATGGGACAAAAAAAAAAACCGCACTTACAAAAAGCGTAATTTCGTATATCGTACGCCGGGCCGTTATTATCGGAACGACATATTGAGCGCAAAACGAATTTACCGAAAACGTTTATTATTTTATTCGGTTTTTCTACACCGTCTTTTGTAACGTTCGCGGCTTTCACCTAATGATATTTATGTTATTATTATTCCATTGGTCGGGGCGAAAGAGATACGCGTAGGCGGAGTCCGACATAATGTTTTAATAACGGACGATTGGGCGAGCTCTGCGAGGCCGGGCGACGTCATTATTTTTATTTCCATTCGCCTAGAGCCACTGCTTCCCGGGGTCCGTGCCGGCCGGTGCCGCCGGCGTTGTACAAGGGCGTGCCGGCCGGTGCGGCCCCGATTTTTATAAATCCGCGCGGTCGGCCGTAATTGCGATTGGCCAAATCCGCCGGTGCTCGCCTCGAATACTATATCGGTCGGTCCGAACACGACGGACGCCGTCGAGTAAGACGCGCGGGACGGTGCCGGTGTTGGAAAAAAACCGCTTATGCCGGTTATATCGGTTTTTCACATTCTTTCTTTCTCTCTCTACTTCTTTTCTAACGAATAATCGCAATGGTTTTAACCGGACGTTTTACAGACCTTCGTCGTACCGACCGCCGGCGAACCCAACGATCCGGTACCGTCGGCTAACGCCTGTCAAATAGGCGAACGGACAAAACCTACGTGAAACGCGTTCAACGCGGAAATACCCCGTCCGAAAGAAAAAAAAAAATAAAAAATAAAATAATAAACCGTTCGTATAGCCTTACCCGACCGACCTGTGAACGTCACTAGATTTTAGGGCCGGTCCAGCAGAGACGTTCTGCACGCAGACAAAACGTATCCGGCAGGAGCAGATTTCGCAATCTAAACGTTGGCCCGTTGTCGAAGCAATGTCTACCTCGAAATATTGATGAAATCAAAACAAAAATAAAACACAAACGAACAAAATTCGAGAAGAAATCTACCGATACGCCCCGTGCGGTGGGAAATATACGAATTGGGCCGGACACTCGGGCTCGAAAAAATGATGGCCGTCGTGGCCAACGCACAAATTTTTACAAAATAAATCGCAAGTTTGCGTACTCCGTTGTAGTATTTTTATAACGAATTCGATTCTATTTTTTTTTTTTTATTTTGTAATTTAATGTTGAACATCGGCCGTTTCGGTGTAACCCACCCTGTATATTATTATTATTATTATTTTTTTTTTTCTACAATATTATTATCTCGACAATATAATAAGGATCGCACCGGGATCGGTACCGCCGTCACTTCCGAAATCGTGCGCCGTTATTGGCCGGTCGCGTGTTGACCGTTTACCCGTTATTGTTTTTTTTTTCTGTATTTCCCCCCCCCCCCGACGCTACTATTGGTACGAATAAAACGGTCTCTGTTTAAAAAAAAAAAAAAAATGTTTTTTTTTTAAAAATAGTTCTCCAAGGCGTACATTCAAATGCTCGCGCCCCGGCGTATCGATCGGCGTCCCCCTGGCCTAGGCAATGCGTTGATTTCCCGCGGGAAACACTCGGACGTTAAAAAAAAAAAAAAAAAAAAAAAAAAATGAAGGACATATACACTCGCACTCAGACTACCGTTGTAATAAATACGTCTTACAGAAACGACCGAAAAATTCCGCCATAGTCGTCAGAGTAGTACGTCACGGAAACATCGCACAATTGCTGCCCGGTTAGGAAGGCGGCATCACGGACATACACTTACACCGATTGCACGTGGCTGGCAGTGTTAACAAAAAAAAAAAAAAAAATAATCTATCTCGACAGTTCATTTTTACAGGCGATACATTACCGTAGAATTTTATAACAAGAAAAGAAAAAAATCGAATTTTAAAAATATCAAGAACAACTATGGTCCTATAATCGACGAGTCGAGAATCAATATTGCCAAAGTTATTGGCCGCGAAACGTATGAGCCGTTGAAAACTCCTCCATTTGGACTACCCTTAACAATATATTTTACTTCGCGGTTCGCGGCTAATAACTTTATTAATTTCGATTTTGTATTAATTTGCTATAGAATTCTATTTCTACCTTTTTGCATTCTGATAATTATATTTTATATATTTTTTTCGTTTTTATCCGGCAATCATTTAAACAGTAAAAAAAAAACAAAAAACAAACACATACAAACTGCGTTGTTCGCATAAAACTCGATGCTGGTGTACACATGCTTTTTTTTCTTGAATTTAGATTCTATGGTATTGTTACGAGCTTGATAAATAAAACCATTTCGGTCAATCCCTAATACTGAGTGATGAAAATCGAATGCTGTTGAGTTACTTCATATGATAACTTTTTGTGTACCGTCGACTCGTTCGTGTTGTAATACAGTTATTTTTTTACGGTGGAAAATATAAAAATTGTTTTTAGATTAGATATTACACAGCAAATGTCGGTTTCGGACATAATCCTTAGCTAACTCGGGTTGGCCCTAGACGACGGTCGTTTCATCTGGAAGCCGGATTTTACATTTTCAATATATTCCCCAATAAAATAATATTGACGGGACCCGACCGTTGAGTTTCGGAATATTTCTGCGTTTCCGACCCCGTATCGATTCTAAACCGAGTGGCGCGGTAAAAAAAAATTCTATGCTTTTGAACGGAAAACGCTTTTATGTTGTCCTCTTCCTACGCGTATACGCGAATTCGCTATACGACACATTATATGAAAGAGAGGGAGAGCTCTAAATCCTATTAAAATAACAAGGACGGAGAAAACGAAATTACCGACACGTGTGCGCGTGTATACGAATATTATATAATACAGTATTCTCTTCTATTTTTATTTTGCCGGCGAAAATGACAAACGACGTTAAATTTCCGTCCGGCCGGTAAAAACGTACGCGCCCGTTTTACGGGTGTAAATGTTACCTCATTAGGATGCAGGCTAACCAAACCCCAAATAAAAACGTTGCCCGCGATCCGAAAATCGCGAAAGCCCGCAGTCGGTTAGGTCAATTTTCTTTAATAATAGACACCTAATTTTACGGGCCAGTGGCGGTCGATCGTCGGAATATCTCGTGAAAAGAAAATATTACGTCGCGACGTGTTCGCAGTACACAAATGTCACGTGACAAAACGTGATTTGTCGTATACGAGACTCGAGAACAATATTGATTCCCGGGTAAAAAAACTGTTAGCTAGCACCGCGGTCTGCTGCCGGGGCCGTAAAAAAAAAAAAAAAAAAAAAAGTGCGTAAAAAAAGGAGAGAGGCGACGGGGAAATTAGGCCCGGGCGGTCGAATTTCAATACGTTTAATGGTGCGGCCCGCCACCGCCGGAGCCCGGCGGAATATTGTAATGACATAATTTTTTTTTGATAAGTATTCGGTAGACTTAAACTTTATGTCTATAGCGACCGGAGTTGAAAAATTATACGCCGGAGGCTAAACGTTAAAAAAAAAAAAACAGTGTGAAAAAAGAGAATTTTATTTTATTTCGTGAGTGAGAGGTGTGTAACATATATGGTTGACCAAGGGCTAAAACATTTTTAACATTGCCTAAAACCGCCTAAAGCGCTGTATAATTTTTTTTAATTTTGTTTTAAATTTTTACGTGATATATACAATCTGTGCCCTAAGGCACAATAAGATTATGTGATAAAAAAAAAAAATATATATATATATAACATGATAAAGCTTGAAGGAAGAATGTACCCAGTGATGACACTACCTGACGTATGATTTAGATAATATTTTTATTTCCTTTTTTTATTAAATACTGAGGAGGTCTGTACACCACTTCTACAGCGGAATAATATTAAATAATTAAATTTTGATTGCAAAATCGCGAATTATTACAAATTGTTCGGAGCACCGTTTGTAATAACGTCTATATTTCATGGAGACGACTATTTGTTGACTTTGTGAGTTTTGCCGAATGGTCGACGTAATCCACGAGCAGTGTATGCAAAAGAAAACCTTTTTAATGATTTTTGAAAAAAAAAAAAAACACTTGTTTATCGTGTGCCCGCGATATTCTCGTCTAAAGAAACGTGTTTCTAGTGAAACTAATAAACTTAACGCGACGGTGGTCTTAATAATTATATTATTATATTAATTTTCGGCGTTTTATTTATAAAAAAAAAAAAAAAAAAAAAAACCGAAAAACTTTTTAATTGAATAATATTATAAAAACGGATTATTTTATTTAAATTACCGCGGTGCCGCTTAATTATTATTAATAAATTGAAAAACAATTTAGAATCTGAGCCGAGCGAAGAATCTATTGGATTTACTATAACGCGTGTGTTATTTTTTATATATATTTTGCTGTCCTTTGACAACTTATCTACCATTCAGTAGCTGGTCTATTTGTCTTTATATAGATATTTTTAAGCGTATCTTTATACGACACTGTATACAATTTTAATATTCCGTGAAATATTTCGTTTTCGCAAAGAAAACAAATTCAATTCAATTTACCAACTGCATTCTGATATCTCTTAATTATCCGAGTTACAAGTTTTTTTTGCCCTCGCATTCAGACTAATATGATTTACGCCGTCAAGTGTGTTCATTACACTTACACACTTTATTCGTGAATATTCTTTTTAAAGCATGTAACGTTATATGGTATTTAAACTCTCGTCGTACACCCGGTAAAATTGTACAGTTTAGACTAAACGCTAACCTAAAACGTTCGACATATTTGTATTTGACAAGCCGGAGCGATTAGAAGTGAATATAATAATTTCGGGGGTGGGCGGGGGGGAAACGGTTTTTGTCGAATCCGTACAATTTCGCTAGCGTGTAATTTCCAAATTTAAATATTTTTATACGGCAATAAAACACTGCGCGTACAATGCGACCGCGTCACATAATTTTACCGGCGAAATCCACGGGAATTATCTTCGCGTTGTGTACGTCTCTCTTCAGACGCGGGGACACATATTTGATGTCGTACCAACATTATCCGTGTGCGCGCACGGGTAGGGGGACAATAGACGTACCATTGGGATGGTATTGCCGAGCAAAGTGGTAGAAAAAGAAGAGAGAGAAAAAAAAGAACAAACACGTGTTGCCGTTAATGCGGCTAGGATATCGGTCTGAATTTCGACTGCGGCGGGACCCGGGATACTAGTTTGGTATTGTTAAACGTACAAACCAAACAAACAAACAAAACAAAAAAAACAAAAAAAAAAAAAACCGTAAATTTTTTTTACCGATAACACAATACTGTGTGTGCGCGCACGTACCTACGGGAAATTATTAATAATAATAATAATAATAGTGAAGTGTCTATACAATGTGTGAAAATGAAGTGCGTTGATGTAGACGATACGACGAGGCAAGGACGGACGAATAATAATGGGTCAAGTGACGTTTGGAGAGGAACGGGAGCGAGCGCGCGCGCGTAATGTTGCAGACAGTCTCGCGGTGTATATGAAATGCCCCCGGTTGCCCGTCGTAAAAACCGTCGCCATTATAAAAGTCTCTGCGCGTTTTCGCGAAAAGTTATTTGCAATAAAAGTATTTATTGGACGGTGCCATAACGGTTATGGGCCGGGAGTGTATCGATTATCCGCATCTGTGGCCTAGACTTTATGCGGAACGCGACGAAAACCTGCAAAAAAAATATTATATCGCGAACACACTCGACGAATAAATAATTGTAACACGGTCTCTAGTCGTCGGCGCTCACAATCCGATTTGGATATATACAACAACAACAACAACAACAACAAAAAAACAACGAAACAAACCTACGATAAAATCCGTAAAATACGGTATTTCCGAAATATTGAAACCGTAGGTCGCGGGCGAAACTCCCGCGAATACCGACGAAACTACAAAAAAAAAAAAAAAAAAAAACTATGTCCGTTGCAGAGACACGTGGGTTTTCGGTGCTCCGTAAAAGCGCACACCGTTGCTTAACGGATAATAGTTTTGATTTTACGGTGCATTTTTCAGACGATTCCGTTAGATTTCCGTGCGTGTGTTTTGCACGAGTTACGTCTACAGGACAATGATAATTGAGCGAATCGAAATAAATTATTTCGATAAATGCCGTTTACGTGATATTGGCCAAAATAATGTTTTAGGCATTTGTCGTCCGTACCGAATGGACAATTGTTTTTTTTTTTTTTTTTTATGATTTGCATTTTTAACGCCCCGGGGACCAGATGCCGCTGCGTTTCGAGTACGCGCATAATTTCGATACGTTGTGTAACAGATACTTTGAAAGCGACACGTTTATTTCGCATTTTACCCGTTTTTTTTTTTTTTTTTTTTTATTTGTATAATAGCGAAAACATATTTGACTATTCGATGGTTTAAAGCGCAAAAGGCCGGCCAGTAAAATGGTACACACAATTTTATCATAAACGTAAAATCCCGTCCAAATTAAATGCCGCCTATGGTCTCGGGCCAGAAATGTAATCGTGACACAGACAGATTTACCAGTAATCTATCCGGATAATGATAAAATATTAACCGAACATAAATCGTCTACATCGTTTTAGATAAAAGATATCCGTAATTTATATCTAGATAAAAAACATCGATTACATAATAAAATTGTATTAGATGTTGAATATATCAATTGTCAAACCAAAGTGTAATAATATATTTAGGTTCGATATTATTTATCACGTCTTTTTATTTATAGGATTATTAATATATTGTAACCAATTGTTATTATTGCTGCGCATCGTTATTACCACGTATAAAAATAAAACTCGGATTTATTTGATTTGTGCGAATAAAATGCACGTTTTATGTACGGGACCCCGTAAAGTACACCGGCGAAATCCCTCTAAATTTACCCGTCGAATTGGGATATAATTTTTTCGGTTATATTTATAATTTAGGGTCCGGCATGGGGGGCTATTATATAAACCGAAAACGTTTTCTACCCTCAACATACTTTTCTACAGATCAAATTTGATCTTAATGATCGCCATTTTCAAGTCAAGTTTTTGGCTCTTCCTTCTCAAGCATTGCAAACATTAACGCGGGACTGCCCTCATGGTGGCATTCTTTGTTAAAATACTGTAAAAATATTTTTGCGGTAGACCAACGTCAGTAGCTGAATTCGCGCACAATAAGGCAGACAATTATTGCAGTACGCGAAGAACCACGAATCGCTTCAGCAAACCTCCAAAATCCTCTTGACCCAATGTCGGTCTGGTACGAAAAATGACGAGTGAAAATCGATCAAACAGAGTCTGCACACATTACTTTCACTCTTCGTCTTTATCGCTGCCCCGAGGTGTCCCTTGGTAACATTCCAATCCTTTGGTCCCAAACGGTTAAGTACTCAGGCATAATTATTGACCACCGTCCTACGTGGACACTCCAAACCAGAACGAAAAAACTATCCTTTAAAGCGAACGTTTTCGTTCGATCAAAACACTAATATCCAACAAACACGCCGAACTTTCCGTGTATACATCTTTAATAAAGCCCACTTATGGCAAAAAATCGAATACGAATAAAATTCAAACCGTTCGAAACAAAACTCCTACGGTCAATCACTAATGCCCCGTCATATGTCTCTGATTTTATTTTACACTCAGATTTAAAACATTTTACGTTGAAGCAATAACGTTCTGTAAACGATTTCATAATAGTCTTCCTTCCCGTCCCAATCCCCTTGCTAGTCCCAATCTAGCTACACGGACAATTCCGGCCAATCCACCACCCTCGGGGCGTTCGAAAAGAAATCGGTGTCGTGATTTGTTTAACGAATAAAATTAGAAAATTAATTAAAAACAAAAAAAAAAAAAATAATAATAATAATAATTAGACAGTGGATTTCGCCGGATGACTTTATCCCTCACGGGGTTCACGTTATAAATGATCACTTATCGCATAAACTTATTGCGCCCGAGGGCACAGATCGTTTAGTTCTTGTTTAATTAATAAGACAATATATATATATATATATATATATATTTATAATTTAACTTTTTTTTTTTTTAATTTTTTACTCGATTTTATGAGCAATTTGTCCTGGCCGAACCTCAAACGCTGGGACACGGTCGACCGATACTTGCGATGCGGTTTTCGCGCGAACGTATTATTATCAATTTGACGGCGGGCGGTCGAAACCGTCGACCGTACGCGGATTTAATATATAAAATATTACAAATCGCATTACGCGTTTTATTAAAACGCGTCCGTTGGATTTACGACATTCTTGCACAATGTCCGCAAACAATACGTCGTCAACTCCAATAAATATAACCCGACAGCGTCCCGCGGAACGCCGCGATGAGTCAGGCCAGTACGTACGCGGTACGCCAGACAAAGACGGATGTTTTTTCTTTTTTTTATCGAATATACAGTACACTCGGGGTGGTATTGTGTTCCGCAACACTAACGAACGCAATGATATTTATACCGGTCGGTGGATATGGCCGGCGATAAAACAAAAAAAAAAAAAAAAAAATGAAAGATAATATAATCAATATAATTTATCGTTACGATTTTGTTTTTCGATATTTTATCGTCGTCGTCCGCGGAACTTTAGCCTCGTGCGAAATTTCGGCTCGACAGGCGTAACGGGGACGGACCACGGGTCGAACACGATTCACGGGCGCAAGACGTTTTCTCGTCTAAAAAAAATATAATAATATATCCGACTATTTTTTTTTTCCCCCCGTAATAATATACATTCGCGGTGTACGCAAACCATTAAGCTTCGTCGTTCGGTATGTAAGTGCTCTTTTTTTCGGCGGTTTATCAAATAGTCGTCATCTATCACAATACGATTTACCGTCGGGGCGGTATAGATAACGAAAAACTAACAACGCCACAATATTGAATTGAATTGTATCGCGGAGAACATCTAAATTCGGAAACATTGTTAACGTCGTCTTCGTCGATCGCATATTCGACTATCTACGGCGGTAAATAAATATCGTTAAAAAATGCGAATGTAATGAAATCCGATCAATCCGATCGGGATAGCGGAGAACTACAACCGGCAAAAAACAAACACAATAATTATCAGAAGAAAACTGCACGCGTAGTAAAGAAAAAAAAAAAAATAATTGTAAATTCTCACACGCCGAGAACGCGAAGTCTCGGAAAAATATTCAAATATAATTGTTCGTAATTTCCACAAAATGTATACGACCAATTTATTTTTTATTTTTAACAGGTTGAATAATTTTTTTTTTTTTTTTATTTCAAATGAAACGATTTATAACGAACATATCCTTTAAACGAAAAAAATCAACCGAACGTTTCTATATCATAAATCCGCTGAGAAAAATAATTATCTCGTCGTAAATAACGAAAAATATTCGAATAGTATTTGTCTGGTTTGCGCGTTCGGACAACGCCGTATTATTGCTTTAGAAATTAAATCATTTATCCTAAATCGAATTTTAAACGCATTTTTTTATTTTTTTATTTTTTTTTTATTGTATTATAGAGTTTTTTTGCGTTCGTACGAGAACCGGTAAATGCTGGGAAAATTAATTTCGTTTCCGGACTGTAAAGAAAACGTGCCGGCGTGAGGATCTGTACGTTGTAAAGCCCCGATATCTCCGCCCTTATAATATATTGTTATCTACAGACAGCGTTACGAATAAAATACATTTGGCACGGATGCCGATAGTTCCCTAAAGTAAAAAAACGACCCAATACATTATATTCGCTTTGCTCGGAAACTTAAAGATTAAATATTTTTTTTTTTTTTATTTATAATAACGACCTATTTTCCGGGCGAGAAATGTATACGCATAAACTACAGAGAATATTCTCAATATATTCCGGAATATTTTCGCAGACAATGATTTTAACGCATTATCGTTTTTTTTTTTTTTTTTTTGAGGGTTTAACGAGTTAAGAACGTTAAAATTCCATTAAATTCTCACTGTTAATTGAGCTATTAACCTTTAATTTTTATACTAACCGGATTTGTTTTTTTTTTTTTTTTTTTGCATCACGTCTTGTAAATTTAAATTTCTTTTTGTATTTGAACGCGATTTTATACTGACAATCTGTTTATCGTGTAAATATATATATATATTTTTTAGCTAGATCTTTTTGCGGAGTTGCCAGTTTAAAATAAAAATATAATCTCCCAGATTAAACATTGATCATCCGTAAATTCAACAAATCACATACCCTATAGGTTTAACCATATACAGGACTACAAACAAAATGTTTTTTTTTTTTTTTTTAACATTATTTTGATTTTTTTTTTTTTAATCCATTTAATCGAGTAAATATAATTCGTTAATTGATTAATTTGCCCGGTATCGATTATTCTAGACATAGTGCTTAAAAAATGAAATATTATATCGAGCATCTATAATATTTAATACGAGCTGGTAAAATTGATAAAGACGACAAGACGGTTATTATATTAAACGTTTGAAACGATGCAGAAATAAAACTAATTTCAGGAGGAAATTGTTGTTTATTTATAATATTATTGTAAAATATAAATGCTATTAAAACTTTATAGCGTTTATACAAAGAACGTATATCACATTATTTAACATTTAAGTAGATATTTATAGTAATAAAAAAAATAATAAAAACTCGAAACGCGTATAAAAAAATATTAATCAATCGGGGGAACAATCGTAAAAATTCATAATTTGTTTTTTTAATAAATTTTTCGTGTACTCGGAAAATATTAAAAGAAAAAAAAATAATCCGCGATAAATAATAACATAAAACCACTAAAGAATTATTATTATTATTATTATTTTGCGTTAACTTCTCTTAATGGAAAAACCGGTACGGTTTCAATGGTAGACGAAACAAAAAAAAAAAAAAACACAAAAACAAAAAAACCTACGCAATTATTAGAAATGCCCGAGTGGAAATTGCAGAGAAGACAATTTTTATGTACAAAATAAAAAAAATTTTTTTTTCTTCAGAAATCTTACGTCAACAATTAGTTTAGTGCACAGATAACTTTAAAATTATTTAGACAAGATAACGGACAACACTAAAACGAGTTTATCTAGATGAAAATCAAATAATTGTCAAGATGTTTATTGATTTTCACAAAATGTAAAACCACTTCTCTGTCACAATTCAATAATTCAATTAAATATAATCGTTTTTCCCGCCGAAGTACTGTCGCTGGACAGCCTCTTCAATTCGTGCATTTCGTGCAAAATAATATTACTGTTATTATATAAATAGGGATTATTGTAAATACTCTTATACTATTGTTTTATTTCTATTACATTCCACTAATGCTTTTTGTACGCGTACAGATTGTATAATTTTCTTCTTAATGAATAAAAAAAATTAAAAAAAAAAATATAATCATAACAACATTGTGATTTTCACCAAATTCTTATATTAGCACTTTCTGTAAACGGTTTAGAACATTCTAGCCGGTCTTTGATTTTTTTTTTTTTAGTTATCACTATTTGGTTTTATATGGATGTTCGGATGTTAAAACAATGTTCGAAATTTGTATACGAGGGGTTCGTAATTTGTTCTTTTGCCACTATAGAAATATTGAAAAACCGTTGTGACGGTTTTTTGTTGTTATTTAAAACCCGAGAGCTTAAAAACACGGTATTCCGCATAAAATTTCCGTTCCAAATTGAGACGAACGAATCAAACACGGACGGATGTAATTTCCTCTGTAGTTAAAAATTAATATAAAATTTTCGATTTAAATTTATCAACAGGGCGGTTTACATGGTTTCCGCTCGGAATCGTTTTTTCGTATCGTTCGTCGGTTTATTATCGTCGTCGCGCATTCATGTACATATATATATATATGTGTGTGTGTGTATATATGTAACCCTATACTATCCTTGTCCTACATTTCCGATTTTTTATTATTATCATTATACACTTGCTTCTTTTTTTTTTTTTTTGTTCAATTTACACGCGGGATGTTAAATACGTACGTATATATGTATATTTGATGACGACGGGTGTCCGGGAGTCGCGCGTGACGATTCGCCAATTCCGCGTTTCGGGAGGATTATCGGGTGGCGAGCCAGTGTAAACGGCCCCTTATCCCCTCCGTCGTACCACCTCTGCCGACCCCTCCCCCCACCCATCACAGAAGTAGACCGGAAGCTTCGCTGACACAAGAAGGCGCCGTTCGCCGTCAATGTATATGCCGAGGCAAGCATTGTGCTCGGATCTAATTCGGCGACGCCGGCGGTCGTAATTAAATTTGATGATCGCACGAAACGCGCGTAATTACGACTTTAAAGAGCGCGCGATCAAATCCCGCGGCCTACGGATTACGAGACGTACACGGGCGCATAACCAGGATTAGTTTTTTTTTCGAAATAGGCTGGTTTTTTTTTTAAAATTATCAAAACGGTCAATGTAGATGGGTTAGGTTTGACCGGGGAAAACAAAATTTAGATCGTAGAAACAATTTCGGAGGGATGGGCTCTGGACCCCGTGGACAAACTTCCCCTGCACTATCATCGTGCCCATATATACAAATTTGCATCGTACTAATCTGTAATCTAAATGTGTACATGGCGGGTGTTTACCGGCATCGAAATTTGTACCGTGCAAACGTGGTATGTAAAATGATTGAATTTCAAACGCACGATCCGGGATTTTACGGATTTCAATGTCCAAAGGATTTACATTCCAAAGTGGAAACGTATTGATTTCGATGTCTGTAAAACGTACAAATTATCCGAATTGTACTTTTATGATTCGTACGGTCCAGATATATCCATTTTATATACAGTATCCGTCACGTTGGAGTACTAATAGTTACTGATAGCTTTCGAATAGGAAAAAACAGAATAAAATAAAAAAAATCATGAGATTTAACAAAAAATAATAATAAAAAAATAGCGTCTCTGTATTATTATTAAACTCAATATATTAACACGACTCTGATTAAATAATTTGAGGGAAACAATTTAAAAAAAAAATGTTTAAAGTTAGTTTTAGAAAGCTTTAGGTTGTATGATGTACTAAGGTTTCCATGTCGGTACCAACAATTTTGATGACAGTACCGGAGGAACGCTTTAGTAGATATTCAAATTCCGACATTCCTAGGGTGGTCGAAGGCGATGGAATTTTGAAATTTGAGTATACATTTCACGATTTGTTTTCCGCGTACCGGGCGTTTTTCTGTCAGGAAGAGGAATGCTTGACCCCGTCCCTCGAGATCCAACAAACGTGTTACCGACATAGTTAGAGGAGGTAGGTAGAGAGAGGTAACCTAACCTTACGGACTCTGTCTTGAACCGATCCATAGCCAGGTGTAGATCAGTTAAGTCGAGATGTTCAAAACTAGAATTACTAGAATTAAAGTGGTATTGAATAAATAATGTGTTTGTAACCGGATGCTGTTGCGACATTTTATTTTGAACAAGACTAAACTATAATATTAAGAAGTTATCGAGCAAAAACTAGACGCATTTATTTAAATAGATTTGTATAAGATCGGATTTAGCCAGCAGCTGCGAACGACAAGTGGATATCGTAACAATTCAAATCCACAGGATATGTTCCGACCCGACCACGACTAGTCGAGTCCGACTAAATAAGAGCCCCGGCCGAAAGCAAAAAAAGATTTTTTTTTTTTTTTTACTGTCAGGACGTCAGATCTGAACCACGATTTAATGGAGGAGCGAGAGCAAGTCCGAGGAGAGGCGTCAACACCGAGCCAACCCGTTGCGTCATTACGATTTGCTCATAAAGCTTTACGAATGGACCCGGGTCTGGTAGCTAATTGTCTTGGAATGTAAAAAAAAAACTAAAATTTTCATGTATCGATTACAATTGTGTCTGCCCATCTCTGTACTGTCTCCAACCGGCACGCAACACATTATCGACTGTACCCCTGGTACGGGGCGGCAGAATGAAAAACGCGTCGCTCCACTAGGAAATTTAAATCGAAGATTATACAAAACAGCGATAGTTTGTGGGGGTTTGGGGTAAAGCGTGAGTGTCGGTGGCGGCCGCGAAGAAGACGAGGCAGATTTCGCCGGACGTGCCGATATCGTTGTCCGGGTCGTCAACTGTCTACATCTCCCACCCGCCAAAATAAAATTAAAAAAAAAAAAAAGAAAAAAGAAATCGTAAATACGTGGTCGGCCGGACGGGTTTGGCGATATCGATTTCGCGGCGTGTATACGTATATTATGATATTATTGCGAGCGTATGCGGGAGCGAACGCGGGCCAGAAAATCCTCGGTCGTCCGCCTGTCTGACACGGGTGGGGGAATAAAAAAAAAAAAAAAAAAAAAAATAAAAACCCGGGAGATTTTTATTAACAAACGGATTGCGCGAATAAGGGCGCGGTGCGGCACGAGCGCGAAGATAATCGCTTTCCCTCCAGGTTTTCCGCGGGCTCGGGGCCAACATCGACGGCGGTGCCGAACGGGAAATTCGGCCGATTGGATTGGACTAGGCCGCCGTCGTCGTCGTCGTCGTCGTCGTAGTCGCCGCCGGCGGTTCCGCCGCAGTGCGCGCGCCACGACTCGGCCGGCCCACGGCTTTTCGATACGGTTTTTATCCCATCCCATCACACCCCACACCACACGCCGTGCCCGCCGTCGGCGATTTTTCTACATAAAAAAAAAAAAAGCCGCGGCCGGGAACACGCGTCGGTTTTTTACTACGCGTGTGTGTTATTATTGTTTATTTAATTTTTTTTTTTTTCTATTTCTATATACAACTTATCCACCGGAAATCTCGCTCCGATCGGAAAAAAAAAAACACTACGAGAGAGAGAGAGGGAGTTTTGGATTGTTGGGTATTATGATATTTTTTTTTTCTCGCGGTTACCGTAACAACGGGGCCGAAATATATACGCCGTTCAAAAATAATACTAGACACTAACCTAACCTGACATTCGCTATTGAAAAATGAATTCCGATTTTATTTTTTAGATTTTATCAGGATTTTAAAATATCAAAAATCTAAAAACACGGTTTTTTTTTTTTTCATACACGTGTACATTTTATCGGAAATAGTAAAAATCAAAACATTTTTAACCGACCTCTCCACTCGGAATCGTGTTTGTCGGCGTATAAATTAATCAATTAAAAATAATAATTGATCTCGTACAAACATAAATTTAAATCATCTCCGTATCCCGTCGTGACAATTTCCCACGCTAAACAGTGGGCCCACTTTTATCTCGTTCTTTCAGACTGGCCACCCTCCACATATGGAATTCGTCTTCGGGACGGCCCTTTTAATACACGCGTTTGATTACAATAGTGAAAAACGTATAAGCTCTTCGGAATTTCCGTGAAGAGTAAAACGGTATAATAAGAATGGCTCAATTACCAGCCCTATGTCGAATTTCCGAGTTTAAATTATGTCGTACACGTCCAATTACTATGATGTTCACTCGCTTGACTCAGCCGCCGGCCCGGTATAATGTATTCCTTTGAGGTTATTATCTCATAAAAAATAAACATTTTTTTTTTTTTTTTTTTTTAGTGGGTCCCTCTCCCTTTACCGACAATACGTCAATTTAAAAACCTAAGCAACGCGTTTTTCGGAACGAAAATAAATTATTCGTAACGGCGTGTCTGCAGCAGCCGCGTGATAAATAAAACGCAGTTATACTATTTGAATTTTTGTCGATATTACATTATGTGTTTACCGGTTCAACAATGGCGTTGTACGAGGGGAGATTTCTGGAAAAAATGCTTTTAGATATGTTTGAAAACGCGGTGTTTTCGACGTACTCAGGTGTTGAAAGCATTCTTGTAAACGTTCAGTATTCCGAACTGCCGAGAGAATAAAAAAAAAAAACCACGACATTTCTTGTAGAATAGTAATTATATTTTATGGCGGATGATGCGGAACTGTAGGCGTGTCTTAATGTTAGGTAAGGCAGCGATAAAAAAAATCGTATAAAACTATTTCACGAGGCGGCCCACAGGCTGTACTTCTGGGGCTATAAGGGCCCGAGTGTTTGGCGGTCGAATGCGAAAACGGAAGCGGCGGAAATGAATAGGTTAAGTGTTCGGCGCGAACATATTCAATAGAATTATAAATGAAATATCCGCGAGCCGGTCTGGCGGTATACGTATATATATATACGTCGGAAACGCGCGAGAAATAAACGATTGAAATGGTACCGGGCACGAGACGATACGGAATAATATGCGTAATAGATGTGCGAGTCGCCGGGGTATAAGAGCGAAAAAGCGACTGGAGGGTACGTTGCGGTGTAATAGCGCCGGGGCCGTCAGCGGATGAACGGGGGCCGGCGGTGGACGTCGCCAAGGACGCGGATAAGAGAGCGCGTACACCTACCGCGGGGCCCGGGAAAACCGACGGAGAAGATGGAGAAGACTTGTGGATGTGGTGAAAAAAAAAAAAGAAAAAAAGAAAAAAAATCGTCGCGCACTTAAGACGACACGCTTTGTTTATTGTTAGGCGGATTATTGTCGGGCGAAACGGTTATCGAGCAAAACGATATAGAGCGGCTATACATACACCGGTATATTCGCCGCGGGAATACGTGCCCGCCGGATACGCAAATAATATTATTTTATACGGTTGTAAAGCGGCCGCGGCGGCGGTCACGTTTTCGGTAACCGAAAAACAAAAAAAAAACCAATCGAAATAATAAATACCAATATTGTATTATTGTTATTCGCGTCTCGCGACAAACGCAAACCGTATAACGACAATAATAATAATAATAATAATAATAATTGATTCGAACACGTCCGCGGCAAACCAATTTCCGGCGTCGCCTTGCCCCATCCCCACCCACCACCCGTGCAGCCTACCGCCGACACTTATCCCGACAAATCCTGACGAATCGTTTCGGTGACTATGTATTCGGATAAAATCGTCAATCTAAATAAAAAAAAAAAAGAAGAAGAAATATCAATAACGGATTCAGAACGTTCTACATGTGGAAAATATTAAAAACGCCTAAACTGCGCTCGCGTACGCATTACGTCTGGTTAAACAAAACGTAAATTTATTCAGTCGTAAAACGATTGACGTCCCCACCTATACACGGTTAATGGAATTGTTGTGTTGACCCCTTGCAAACGTCTCTTTTTATATTTCGATAAATTTTACGTTGTCTTATGTCGTCTGAGAAAATGTTTAGTATACGCAATCCCGATCTGTAGTCAAGACTATGTTTGAGCGATTATCCGTTTTGTCTTTGCGTCTAGACAAATACAATTGGAACACAAAACTCCGGAATTCCGGTCACCGTACTGTTCGCAGGGCCGGGGTGCAGCGGCGGACCGAGGCGAACATTCCCGGGGCGCGGACGATTTCCAGGGCCCGTTCCCCCTCCCCCTTCCTTTGGTAACATAAATTGCTGGCACGTAAAATACGTGAAAAAAAAAAAAAACAAATAATATTAAAAGGACCCGAGTATTTTTTATCTGCGTAACTATCGTCATAAAAATTAATCGCAGTGTTTATTATAATTGGTAAGTCGGTGCCCGGGACGCGACTTAACGTTGGCGCCCCGGGCCGATACGCCGTTGCACCTACACCCACGCGGTCGGCAAAAAAAAAAAACTTTGGATTTTATACGACCGAATAAATAGACGGTTTAAATTTTGAAGTCTGCAAAACTAATAAACGCGATTTCTACGGGGTTTTATTTTTAAATTTATTACGCGCGATTAAAGTAATATTATTATCGTAACGTGTATAATTTATTATCGTTTATTATTATCAAAGGACAATAACGTTAAACGGGGGAGGAAAAAAAAAAAAAAAAAACATTTTTTTTTTTTTTGAAGTCGGCAAATATTTAATCACGACCATCCGTCGCATTTTGTCAGCGCCCGCCGTACACGTCGTGTCGGTCTTGCGTGTCAAAACGTTAAAACCGTTAAGATTGATATACGAGTATTATGGGTGCCACGAAATTAGAAATAACGTACGGATAAAGAACGTTTTCCTATATACCCGTTTTATAATATATACCGTGTATTTTTTTTTTTTATTTTATTTTTTTTTTTTACAGTTTAGTAATACGCGCCGCGGAACGGGAATGCTGTACGGTAATATTACTATTATTATTATTCGTCTACTTCGCCGTAGATAATAACAACCATTAACAATACACTCCGGTCCGTGTCCGGGAATGGGTTTTTTACCGGGCCATACGGAATTGGGCGGATGTGAGGTGTTGTAATACACCGCCATCCCACAGTTCCAAACAGCAATCCGTTAAATTTCGGTCGGCAAATCGGACGTCTCGAGTTCATAATAATCATTCGATAATAAATGTATAATTATAATAAAAATATTTATCAAATACGATTTACGATACTTGTAACACGTGATTCAAATATCGTTTAATATTTATACGTCACACGGTTAGGACCGTGGAACAAATCGAATACCGATAAGAACGACTGACCGAAATAATTTCAATCCGTGATAAGAACGGAACAATACGCCATAGAGTGGGACGCATTGCGTCCACGGCGGAGTGATAACGTCTACGCGCCAAATTGCCTTTATCACTTACCATAATGTTTATTCCATTTTTATTTTATAAAATCGATTACAATAATTATGTAATTTCAACCGCCCCGCCCCCCGTTAATTTGAATAATAATCGGACAAATTTAGAAATTCAACAATGAACACTAGTAAGAGAATTAAGTCACAGTAACTGTCGGGCGACTGTGTTTTTGACAATGACCATATTAAGAGAAAATACGAAATAAATCAACATGCCGGTAAGATAAACGTACAGGTCCAAGCATTTTGTGATAATCCAATTTTTAGCCTTGATAATAACGATAAATTTAAAACGAAAATTGCAACCGTCTTATCATTTATCGCGTTTAAATGTGCGGCGTTCAAACTTTCACAGATTTTCGCGACCATTCCGGTTACAACCGCCAGTAAGATGGATATAGTGCCCACGTTCAATATTGAAAAGATTAAAGACGAATTATCGAAAACACTGATAGACCGGAGGATTTACGCAGAGAAATATACCGACAGTCCTCGATGACGCGTTCCAAATGAATTGACTACCGAAACAATAAAATTTCGGTCGATGCAAAAATAAAAAAAAAAAACGTGAATAGATTTTTTGATATAGTCTAGCAAAAATTAACAAAGAGTGGGTTTTCGTTTATACACCTCTTGCCACCGCCGCCATCGCTATTTCCTGGACACGCCGTACGACATAATATTCGAAAAATATTGCGGGATGGAGAAATTGTTACCCTTTTCTCCCACCCCTCAAAAAAAAGCGTGTAAAAAGATAAACGTTTGCGTATTTTTAGTTCGCAGTGCTCGTCTTCCGCAAAACGCGTTTAATATACACACACTTTGTCTTTGTAAACGGTGACAAAACGTTTCTGTTATTTTTTTTTCTCCTTCATACTTTTCCCCCTTTATTTTTCTTTCTTTTATACCGGCAAATCGTATTTATATGCAATTCTCCACACCCCGGCCGCCGTCATCGGGTCTTATTTCGCACTATTACCCGGCCTCCTTTCCTGCTCCTCGAATAATATTCGGCGAGAATATTATTATAATAATATATATTTTTTTTCTCGAGTTTTGATATGATAAATCGTACACAGCGAACGCACACGTGCACAAACACCGCAAAAAAAAAAAATAATAATAATAATAATATAAATAACGGCACGGCGCCCGATAAAATAAAATATAATACTACGGTTGAGTATTTAGAGTTTTAAATTGTTTATTCCATATTTTATTGGGCGGGTTTATAATATTTACGAATCGGGATGATAATTAAAAATGCCCAATGCCCACTATGTGTGGTATACGGGCTTTAGTAATTTATTAAGACCGCTATAAAAAAGACCGTATTGCCTGGTGCGATGCAGGCGAATCTTAAGTTAAGCGATACTGAACGATGCAGACCGTGGTTAAGGTATAAATATTGTGTTAAGAACGACATTAGCGTGAGAAGTCAGTGGAACCGGATACCCGATATGGAAAAAAACTCACGGAGATAAGTCGAAGGTTTTATATTTGTCGGCGGTATGGTCTGATCTAAATGGTTTCCGATCTATTTTAGCCAGATATAGATAAAATCCAGCTGCGGTGCCCTCTTGCGAAAACCACGACTCAATTTGAACTTAAAACGCCGAGAAGAAAGAAAGAAAAAAACCGTCACAACGCTAACAATTTTGTTCATCTCGTTCGGTACAATTTAAGATGATCCTTGGGTCGAATCGTTGTGGATTGTTACGGGGCTAATACGATTTGTATTCGCATATAACCAAATACACTAGACAATTTCAAATAGATTTAAAAACCCTAAAAACGTACAGAATATTTTGAAAATTATGCACCACGTCAGGAATATGCTGATATAAGTGTTCGGTGAACAGTTACACTGAATAAAACGAAAATACTGGTTCAAAATTAATTCGGCTCCTATACATCGCCTGAAAAGAACGTTCGCAAGAAACTATTCACGGTGATTGAACTAAGTTTTCTGGCGAAGAAACTCTTTAGAGAAATGGGGGGGAGGGCTCGAAAGGCACCAATCATAATAAAACCAACGCAATCTTAGCTTGGATAAGATTACGTTAGGTTATTGTAAATATATAAATTTGTATTTCCGTATGGGCCACGGGTGCTTGTGAAATGGGCTGGCGGTGCGCAGTTTGTAAACCGCTGGTCTAATCTAATGGACCGGTGCCAATCGGCCGAGGTGAAGAGGCGAACTCGAGTTCGTATATCATTAACCGTAATTCGCGTTATTATCAGTGGCGTGCCCAAGAATTTTCAACGGCAGGAGACGTCGAACCTGAACACCCGAATGACAATCACGAATAAATTATCATCGGTGAAATTACTGTACGAATTCGCGTAAATGTCGAATTTTGTACGCCCATTAACCACTCGCCATCCGGCACGTTACCGATCGTATTCGATTAGAACATACTAATTGTTTTAAGAAATTATCAATTCCGGTAGGGCGCCCTATTTCGAACATTGAACTATTGTCGGAGGAATACGGTAATAATCGGGCCGTTGCTATTTTATCAAATGGGTACGATTAACTCGATACAATATTTAAATGTGCAATTATTATTGTTCGTTTGGGAAACGGCTTCCGAACGCGTACGCGCAAAAAACAACTCAAAAAAAAAAAACAAAAAAAACGCGATTCCAACGATACAATAACGCGCTATTACGACGTGTAATATTTCGGGTCGTCGGGTTCCCGTCGTTAAACTAGCGCACGTGCCCCCGAGTGTTGGACGGCGTGAGTCAACGTATTATTTTATGATAATTTATTACACCGTTCGGTTTCGTAAAATATCGTTCGTTCGGAAATAACGAGTCGAACAGTGCGAAAGCCAAAACGTTTTCGTGTCACTACCGTCGTCGCCCCCGTAGAGGATCCGTTCGGATTAATATTTTATAACGATACCGCCGCCGACGTCGTGCGGTTCAATTATTATTATTATTTTTTTTTTTTTTTTTTTTGTTTTGTTTTGTTTTGTTCTTTTACGACGACACGGTCGAAAAGTCGTTTTGCCCGGCCACTCCGCAACGTCAACCCGGTAAGAAAACCGCAAATAAAATCCGCATGGAAAAACGGCGATAAATTTAGCAATACCGTTGTCGATCAACGCCCGCGTGCGTACAAATACAGAAATTCCGATAAAAAAGCGCAGTTTTGACGAATTTTACTATTATTTTTACCGTTCGGATTTCGAGTTCTCTACGGGCCGCTCCGGGACAACGCATTGGCCGAGAGCACATAATTCGATTCGTGCGCCGGAAACGTTTTTCACTCGGTTTTCATTTTTAGGTAATTTTATTACCTTATGCCTGCCGCAATGTGAAAATATGCTATTCGAATGATAAACGCCGAGACGATTTGTTTTCATAAAAATCTGTACGCTTGCGATCGACAATGGTTGATGATTATAATTCTGGAGGCGGGGGGGGGCGATCTAGGAAAATACGTATTTCTTTTATTTCGTAACATCATTTTCGACTTTATCATTCCGTTTTCGATTTTTTTATTTTTTTTATATATATATATAGTTTTTAGGGTATAATTAAATCCCAAGCCGTGGGGATTACGGCCGGACCGTGAATCATCGTTAAAAGTTAAATTTCTGTTGACGCGAAATTCGCTATAAATAACCGAAAAACCCGTACGCGAGGGATTGCGTTTTTTTTTTCTTTTTTTTTTTTTTAACAATAACGGACGAGTACCGATCTATCGGAATTTAATCTAAAAAACGAAAAAAAAAAAAAAAAATAAAACAATATTTACCGGGGGATCGTAAACAATCCGTAACGCCACCGGTGTTCGGATTGGCAAACAACAATTTAATATCGGATAACGGTTTATCTACGGTTATGATAAAAGTGACTTTTTATTTACCTAGATGATATGAACGGTTAAATTCATATAATTGTAAAAAATAAAATATATTTATATATTTTAAGTAATACAATTAGACGATTCTTATTCAAATAACCATTAATATAGATAAAAAATTGTATTATAAAAGTTCTAGCAAGTGCGTGCCCGTACTGTTTACTATCATTTTTTTTTTTTTTTTTGATTATCGAAAACCGATATTTATAGTACACAGCGTATTATATATTATAGAAATATTTTGGTATTTTTTTTACTAAAAACAAAAATCATTAATAATTCGGTATGACATATTGTAACAATACCACAACGGTAATGATGATCAAAATGAGATATATTTTAATTTTACCGAGATAAAAAATAAGTGTACGCCATTATCTGGATAATGTTTTCAGTGGCGCGCTCAGCATTTTCCTGTGGAGGAAGGGTTCATCGACTTTATATTGTTTTGTCGATTGTCATAAATACAAATTTCCATAATCTACGTAGATTGGAGTACACACATAGGCGAAAACGGTGGGGAGGGCTTGAGGTGCTAAGTCTCCCAAAATATTTTATAACCCCACCCAAAATAATTTCTGTTCTAAATGTGGAAATTATACATTTATGCTAAAAACTTTAGCCCCCCCCCCTCACCTCCACCATAGAAATTTTAATGGATTTCCAATTTCGAGTACACATTTGGGGTAAGTTAGTGTTTTTAGCAGTAGGTTGGGTACGATTTTATGTCAGAATTTACGTGACTATAATTGTACACAAGAAACTAAATACTTTTTGGGTAAACGAATCCAAAATTAACATTTTATAAAATATACATATTGAACAAAAGACAAAACGTTTAATTCTAATTACTTAGACATATTAAATATTGTAAACTAGTTCAAGTTGTCTTGGTTCTTTGGGCATTTCGTCTAAAACTTCATCTCGTGTATTAGTAACCAAAGCTTTTAAAAAAAAAAATAAAAATCCATAGGTGGGATGTAAAACCCTCGTTTCAATCCTTTTATCACGCCCCTGTATCTTTAAGATATATTTTCTATCTTTTATCTAGATAATAATAGATATCGACGGCGGTGCGCAACGGTACGATATTATTATCGGTGGCGAACGCCGGACTTTCCAATTGTGGAGAGGGGCTTGAAAATTAATAATTAATCGTTTGTCACAAGTTTGAAAAAAAAAAGTGGGTCAGTAGGTGCATCCGTAATTTTCACTTAGAATTAATATAAAATATAAACATAAAACAAATTGAAATAAAAAAACCTTAATATTTAGAGCATTATAAAAAAAAAAAAAAAAAGATGGGCAGTAAAATTAAAATGTTTTATTTATAATAATTGCTTATAATTCCCACGATAACTTTCAATATTGACGGACAACGGTGGTAAATTAAATTGATTACTTACGAATAGGGCTCGTACTTAAAATGCTCTTTTAAAAAATGCATTTAACATTAAATTTATTGTTATTATCATTATTTATTTATTCATTAAAGTGCATATTAAAGTTGTGTAGGTACGTTCAAAATCAATAATTGTATAAATATAAAAAACGAGTAAAAAATTAAATTTTACAAATTACAATTTGTTATACACTTTACGACGATAGTTTCATTAATATTATGAAATTTAAACGATCGACGGTTGTCTGCCAAAGTTTTTATATACTGAAAATGACCTAGAAAAATTAAAAAAAAAAAAAAAAAAAAAATGCATAGAAAACGTCAATAATGCCATAAAAAGTATAACATCCCCTAAAAACGTCAAAAACGACACCCGAAAAAAAAATTCGCGATCAAAACACAGAGCACTTGAAACACGTTTGTAGTTCGGAATGGCATCGCGTAAGACACTACGAAAAATAAAAAATAAAAAACAATAAAATTATGAGAACGCGTTGAAATCCGAGCCCTACATATACGGATATGGTGTATTTTTTGTGTAAACACGATTCTTTTTGGCAGTTCGTTACGGTTGATACTCGAAAAGCGTATTCGAAATAAAATAAATGTATATAAAAAAAAAAAAAAACACGACCAACAAGGGGGGGAATGAGGTCTTCAATCCCACTTTCCATCCACTATGACGTACGTCTCCGATTATTTTTATTAAATTACACGTTTCGGTTTCGGTCGAACTCTGTAACTTTTAATATATTACACTTACACTCCGGCCACACTATCGCCGTCATAACCTCGAGCAAAAAATACTTGTCAAAACGAACGCGTACAAAAAGATACGAATGCATGTTACGGGTGAACGACGACAGTATTGGCGAACGGCGTCAGTTATCAAAATAATGATTCAAATGTGGTGCAGTAAATAAATAATGTAATAAACAATTTAAAAAAAAAAAAAAAAAAAACAATCAAACAAACAACGCGTTTTATACTCAAATTCGCCGGCCAAAAACGAGACATTTTACCGTGTCCCCATTTGATCAGGACAGTCGAGTTTTTTTTTTTTGCATATTCGATGTCTTGTTTAAATACGCAGCTTTTATAAAAAAAAAAAAAAAAATCCAATACTAATCATGTTGCTGTGCAAGCGCATTTTTTACTGTGACAACCAGTTGTACGGTCAAAAACTGTTTTTTTTTTTAAATGGTTTACGAGTCGGTAGATTTATTTACGAGTTATGATAAAATGATAAAACGACTGCGTTCGTCGCACACTCGACACACCGGAACATACCGGTTTGATACGAATTGAGAAATTATTTAAGTCGTATTGTTATTAGTGATGGGAGAAATCCGGACTTGCCGAAGTTCGAGAATTCGGATTTTTGATTTCCGAAACCTTATAATTTAATGTAAATTTTTTTCTGAATCCAAATTTCATTTTTGAAATCGCGATTTTACATTCTATATACAATTCATTTTTCATAAAAATATTATTTTAGCAATAAATGTGTAAAACATTCAATATGTTTTTACAATTCAAAATAATATCACAAATAGGAATTTGTTTAAAAATTCCAGTACAGCGAAAATATTCATAAATATTATTACACTTTAATTATGTATTCTCTACTAACCAACCTGGCAAACGTTGTTTCACTCATAAAAAATAAAAAAATGTTTATAGTGGCACACCTTGAAATTAATGAAATTGTTTAATTCGTTTTAGAATGTAAAAAAAAAACAGGTAAATCTGTACGGTCAAACGTCAATTTTGGACATACAAACATTGAAAATACGAAATTTCCGATTTTGGAATTCGGAACGTACATTTTCGGATTTCGATATCCGGATTTATCGAATGTTCGGATAATCCGGATTTGTGACCTCATCGGTTATTGCTCGGCCGTTAGGTTTGCCTATGGAATATTTAACTAACAGACCTTATCGCGATTGCGATTATCACTGGGCGTTCTTGAACGTCGCTCACACCGGCGTGTCTTATTAAAAATGTATTCTCCAACTCGACCGGTAATCGACGCCAATAACCGGGGAACGTCAACGATTTTACGACACTTGCGAATTTTTTTTTTTTTTGGGCAACGACACAGTTCGCCGGGAAACGACGTCGTTTACCTATCGCGTTTACGTCGTTCACCGTAACGTTTATATAAAAGTATACCCGTTATACTTACGATAAAACTTTACTAAACTGCCCACAATGGGATATATTATCGTACGCGACTATTCCAATATTCTCGTATTATCAATTTCTAACGCACTGTATAGTTTTTCTATAACAGTGATAATAGTTTACGTTGTACATATAGAAGTTCTACATAATAGAACGGTATGCAAATATCACGTCCGGATGCCGTTAATGCCAGATAAAACGCTGTTTGTTCGGGTCGATCAGGCCCCATAAAAAAAAAAAAAATGAAAAAAACCGAGTCCTGTGTATATTTGTTCAAAATATTATTTAACGTTGAAAAATGCTACACAGTATATAAATATTTATATAGCCAGGATGTTGCATCTAGTAGAATCAGGAGAAAACCCGGCTATAACGGAAATATTCAAGCGCCTGTGGAGTCGACGAGGAAACGGCGATGGGATATAGGGAGATTCGGATGACGAGGATATGAGAAATTAATGCTGACCCAATTTGAACGAGACAAACACAGAGGACGTGGGTGTGAATAAGACGAGGGAATTATACGCGGTTAGGGTAAAACTTGTCGGAATCGTGTTACGTCGTTCGTTAAAATCGGGGCCAGGATTTTAGGATGCCCTAAAGACCATCGGGAAATTAGTCGAAAATTCTCTAAAAAAAAAAAAAAAAAAAGGAAACATGTTTAAAACGCGTAAATATTTCTTTAAAAGTGTAACGGGACGCGGACGTGGCCGCGATGTAACAGAAAATATTTTGAATTAGGTAAACCAAAATTATCCGGTCGTATAATGTCGTACACATGCTGGCACGAAACCAATGAAATTGGCGACAAACGATCCAAGAATGAAAGAACCATTGAAATCACAAAATAAAAAAAAAAGTTTCACCTTTGAGTTATCCGATACACACGAAACAATTATATGTACTTGGAAGGCCGTGCGTACGACGGCCCAAAATACGATGCACTTTGCATCGGAATTATAATTAAACCACGGAGTACTACTTAGTGGTTATAAATTATAATTTACGTGACGGTGATTTTCGATAATACTCTGCACAGTGACTTTATGTAACGTCTGATGACAATAATAATAATAATAATAATAATAGTAATAATAATCTGGTCATCGTGAACGGATCCGGTATTAATTAAATTACCCGACGTCCGGGTGGTATCAACGCATCAACAAATTTTTTTTTTATTATTATTATTATTATTATCATTAAAACGTGATTTGAGCACTGTGTTTTAACATTCATAGAGACGAACATCACTTCAAAGGATTTTTTTTTTTTTTTGTGTAAACGTAAAAGAATATTTGAGGATAAAATGTAGAGCGAAAAAAAAAAAAAAAAAAAAAAACGGTTCATTTTGTTAATTAAATTCTTCTTTTTTTTATTATTTTTTTTTTTTTTATTTTTTCCGAGATATCATCATTAATCAGGGACAGTGATTCGAGAGCACTTAATTAATAAGATAAGGGTTATTTTTTTTTTTATATGTATATATATATATATATATTCCATTTGTCTGCAATCTAATTAAATATAATTGTAATGCTGTTAAACATTCGCCAACAGTAGAACAAACGAACGGACGAAAACACAAAAACTTATTAAACATCCGATTTGACGAAAACAAATACACGCCCTACGGAGTGCCTATCGCTCTGGGGCTAAAGGGATGGGAAAACAATTCAATTGGACCGACCGCTCCGATACAATTGCGAATCGAGTAGTTCGAAAATATTTATGGTGCTCCCAGATAACACAAATGAAAGATTAGAGATAAATTTAATATACGACGGACAATACAAAACGATACGGCCGTTAGCCGTTAAGGACGGTTATTGTATTTTCGAATCGTCGTTTACAATTGGTCGGACTGGGATTCCGAAGGCGCGGAATTCGGTTCTTGCTCTACTAGTTAAAAACCTATTGTAATCATTACACAATAACGTAAATGGTTGGTTTTTTTTTTTTTTTTTTTTATATTCCCGAAGCTAATTTTGATATTTTGTCCATTTTTTTTTTTTATTTCCGATAATAAAATAATACGCGTATGTTACGAATGAATAAAACTGCCGGGACCGTCGACGAAACCGGGACGGTTCCCGGTGCCGTTTCATTTATAGTGCATTTCGTCGAGCCATTATAGATTTTAGCGAGTGTAACGTAAAAACCGTTATCGTTTTATGAGGTGTGCTTTTTTTTTTTTTTTTTTGCAGAAAAAACCGCATTATCGGCTTCGTAAAAACGCTCCGGTATTTTTTTTTTTCCGCGCGATACTTTAGAAGATACCGAATTTCCGCCCGTCGATAGATACCGGCGAAACGGTTTGTATTTTTTTCTCTCTTTCACTCCAAACATACGCCGCCGGATGCACTGGATGATTTTCGTCTTTCGTCGACCGACCGTATAGAAATATCGTTTGAAGGTACGCGTACAGTACGACAATAATCGGCCGATTGGCCCGCGAGCACGCGGTAACCGCACCGGGGACGCGGACGGCCCGGGAGTTTTCGCGCGCAAATTCCGATTTTCCATAGTGTCGCCTAAATACCGTATATTTGGGACGTCGGCCGTTCGTAAATAATAATAATAATAATAATATCGGAATAATCGATACGGCACACGGTGATTCGCCGCACCGGAGTGTATTATTATAACCTAATAAAATTCAATTAATAATCAAACGGGCGATTGTGCGCGCGGCCAACGGTTTTTGCGGACGTACGCAATGCGCCGATCGCGTAATAACACGTATGTCTGCGAGGTGTGTTCAAAAAGTACCAGGACAAATGTTATTACTGCCAATCTACACACGACAACGTTTCGAATTGTAAATAGACCGACGTCGTATTCCCCGCGGGTTCGTGGATATTTTTCAACGAAACCCGAAGTCGCTATCTTATATCTCGGTTTAATATCACACGTGGTCAAATCCGGTCGGTTTAATTTCGTTCGCCGTTTTCGACACGTCCGAAATTGACGGAACCGTGCGTGTGCTCCAAGTTTTGCTTGAAACTTGGGAAAAATGATGCGACGGAAACGTACGGAGATTATTAAAACCGATTTTGGGGACGTATCCATTCGGTGATTTCGTGACATCCGAGTGTTTTACACGTTTCAAGGACAGTCGGCGGTCAACTGAAGACGGCCCACGTTCTGGAACACCGTCGACGTCATCCAGAAACGATGGTGTGGCGACAATTTGCGAAAAAAAAATGCAAAATGGCTGCTGATTAACCGTTCGCTAGTTAACCAAACGAATCTAAATTGAGTCTTGTCATGCAATTTTACAGGAAAATGTACAGACGAGAAGGGTCACGCTGCCAAAATTCGTTCCGCGGTTGTTCACCACGTCAATGCACCAGCACATTTAGCGCTGTCGATTCGTGCATTTTTGACTGATAAAAAAAATTGCTGTGGTCCCATAGCCTATTCTCCTTATCAGTCCCTTCCCGTGATTTTTCTTTTATTCCCAAGACTAAAATCTGCGCTTAATAGACAACGATATCGAGATGTAGAGGAAATTAAAGCGAACGCGGCTACAGAACTCGTAGTTATTTTAACTTTGGAACAGTTGCAAAGGACTTTTGAAAAACGGCAAGATCGCCGGGATCACGGCATACCGTCCGGAGGAGAGTATTTCGAAGGGGATATCTTTAAATAATATGTAACTTCATTTTTGTAATTGTTAAAAACAAAATCCTGGTACTATTTGAACAAACCTCGTACGTTGTAACCCGAGACGAAACACCCGGTCGTATTGTGCCGATTCAATTGTATTAAAACGACGATATAAACTAGTTTCCGAAAAAAAAAAAACAAATAAAAATATCGAAAAACCCGGGCAAATGTCCGGGGCGGCCCCCGGCGTGTCGGCGGAGACTTTTTACCGGGTCGGTGAATACACCTTATACCCACGTCGTCGCGCGCGTACCGACAAGCGGACGAAAAACGTAATATATTATCAAAAATTGTATTATAATAACAATAATAATATGTCCCGTTTGAGGAAAAAAAAAAAAATAAAAATAAAAAAATATATATATATACCCGTGTAAAAGATACGAACTGTGCGGTTGGGTGATGTGTGTGGGGGGGGGGTAGTTTGCGTGTCAAACGTTGAACCGTCGAACGCAATATATACGCGGGGATCGCGACGACGACGACGACGACAGCGACAGCGACGACGACGGCGACGACGATGGTACGGCGGCGGCGGCGGGAGGTTTGGGGGAGAAACTAAAAATCGATTGGACTATACGGGAAACACATATAATAATATATATATATACGAGTACCTATATCTGTAGATATCAATCTCTAAATATATATATATATATTTTATTGTACGTATTATACTATTTAACCGGGAAAATAGAAACGCGAAAAAACCGACACGCGAGTGTCCCGCAAAGACAGCCGAAGTCGTGTCCGAAAACGACGCCCGGAGGACAACCGACGGGCGCGTGTCCGCTTGTCTCGTCGGCGGACCGATGTTTTTTTTTTTTTTTTTTTTTCACTGTCGAACTATCGTTACGCCATTGTTGCGCACCGGGCCTCAATCGAGAGTCGCGACCGTGTTGCTGGCCACGCGATTAATTACCGGCGAGGGGAGTAACCAAAGAAAACGACGTAATTGTACAAATGAGAAAAGAACGCCGACGCCGTGGGTACAAATTTGGTGGTGAAATTTTCGGACTTTTAATGACGGACCAGCCTAACGACCGGTGAGCGGGGGGAGGCGCGGTATAGGACAATAAAGTAAGTACAAAGTAATGCCAGCCGACTTATGACACCACCAGAGATGTACGCGGTACCTGGAATAGGCTGTCCGGACGACAGGGTACTGCCGGTGGCCAATGGTTCGCCGAGAAGAGAAACCCCGACGACGGAATTCGGATATTCAATATGAATCTGTTGCACTAGCCCGGTCTTGTAACCAGGACACTCTTAGCGTCGTATTTACACGGAGACGCGTGCAAAATGCATTGTCACATCAAAAAATCAAGTCGAAACAAGCCCGGCCAGACGTTTAGAACAATTACTTGACACGTGTAAGAAAAGCACGTTTATTTTTAGAGGCTTCACGTCTCATAAAGTCCAAGTGCCGTGCACCGGGATATGTGCAAGAGTCAAACGCACTATAGCCACAACCGCCAACGGACTAGTCGAATCCGACTGCACAAGAGCCCCGGGCCGAGGGCTAATAGAAGATTCGTTCAGATTCAATCAGAGGAGAGAAGGCCCGGAGTTACGAGTGTCGAGTTCAGGGAGATACACCTACGTCGGCGCGTAGCGTCATTCCGAAATAGCTACACGGGTTTGGTGGCTCTTTGTCGTCGTTTGTAAATTATCGTAAATTTATCCGGCGTTATCAAACGTGACCAGTGAGGTTTATGTCTCGGTTTCATTTTCTATCCAATTTTTGTACCGTTTCCAACCGGCATGTGAGAATATCTCATACGCCGGACGGAGATGTTTCCGATCTTATGTAATACCCGAAAAACCAATTATGCGTACGCAACAGCCGTAATTTCGTAAACGCAGAGCGCGGTATAGCCGAGCGTCTTTTCTCTACCCGAAAATAAATAAAAAGTTACGTACTTTTACCGCGGTGCCGGGTCGGGTGACGTAGCGGAATCATTGGACGTTGGTGTCGCTTAAAGTCCCTCTACGCACGGTCAGTTTTTAACGACAATCAACGTGATTGGCAGTCAGATTTACCTATTGACATCTTCCGTATACGGTCAATCATGACCGACAATCTTCGGTCATTCGTTTATTTTATTTAGTCAACGCAATTATAACCGTTTAGAGTGTAATGTATTGTAGTAGTTCAATATTCAATTTTTTTATTGTAATAAAAAATATTTACATGTTAAAATATTTAAAATTAAACATTGCATTAAAACGTACAAAGAAGATATTTATGGTAACGATATTTACCTGGCGTGTGATAAAACGAAAACAAAGAGAGAAAAAAGATTCCGGATGAAAGAATTGTTTTAAAATATAGCAGTCTTGTTTTAAAATTCTATATTCGTGCATATCATTTTTTACATTCCACGTAGCGGGTAGACTACGGTGTAAATGTATAAAATCGCACCGAAATTCTTCATTATTTAACTTATTCGTCATTTCTTGACGAAGATATAAAATTTACAAATGACAAAACGAGACGACTCGTCCACCACTATACAATTCGATTGACCGACAAATTGTACGTTCATAGACGTACACGGTCAGTCATGAATGTCAATCACGTGGATTTCCATTCAAAACCGACCGTGTAATGGGCTCCGATTTTTTTATTATTTTTTCGACAACTATCGGTCCGATTATTATCTCGTCGCTTTCCCAGTTCTCGCCGTATTTTGTCCGTTCGCCGATATTCCGGCCTTTCTTCCGAGCCATCGTCCGTAGCAGCACTACGAATACAACGCCATCCACGACTATTGTTATGAAAAACGATTTTTTTTTCCATTTTCCTTGTTTTTTCGTCGGCAGTCTATAACCCGTTGATCAACAACTGGTCCGCATGTTATTCTAAGCCAGTGGTTCTCAATATTTTCACACGGCGATGGGTTTATTTTAAGATAGAATTCAGCCGTGGTGCCGCCCTCCTTTGAAAACCCCGAAGAAGTTTGTACTTTAATCGCTTATAAGAAAAAAATACCAACATAACGTCTGTAACATTGTTTTTTTTTTTTTTTTTTTTTTTTTTTTTTTTTGTTACCATTCTGTACAACTTATGATTACCCCCTTGGGTCAAATTGTTGGCCATTTTCATCGGGCCGAAATAATTTCCCTTCACAATAAACTAGAAAATGTCGAATATTTAAAAATAAAACCTAAAAACATTTAGAATATATTGAAAATTGCACCACGTCTAGAATGTGCTAAGTTAAGTTGAACATTTCACGATTGTTCATTGCTAAATTAAGACAAAAATGCCAAATCGAATGTAATAAATACCGTTAATGTTTTCTGGATTTGTTTCGGTTTCCCCCCTCCCATTTTAAAGAGAATTGTAAGAAAAAAAAAAAAATCAAAAATTGACTTCGTGTTCAACAAATGGCGTTACAACGATTGCCCGAAACTACCTCCGATGGTGTTGACGATTGAGATATCTGGTCGAAATGTCAATTACGGACAGAAATAAAAATGCACACATCACAGCCAAGACCAATACAATCTTCGCTTAGGTTTACGTCAATTTAGGTAACCGTCAATATAAATTTAATTTTTCGTACGGGCCGTGGTGCCCTCGGAATCGGCCCCCGGAACGCCCTAGGGGCACCGCGGTGCGCGGTTCGGGAACCGCAGCGCTGAGCGAATTTCATTCTCGGAGCGGCGCCTTGCGGGCTGTGCGCGTGTCGCGACAGTGTTGTTACGGACGTCGGTCTTATATACGGTTACGCCGAGTATTTCCATTTGCCGTTGAAAACGATTCCGGTTTAATGCGTTTAATCGGCGCAAATAAATGAAATAGAAATATTATAATAATAATAATAAAAACACTATTTATTTATTTTTATAAACGCGTTTGCGGTGTTTTCGACGGAAAGCCGTGGCGTTTTAACGGCACGTTGCGCACCGTACACACGCACGTTATGAAATATGTACCGGTAACCGTATACGGAATGGAATATATATATATATAAAAAAAAAAAAAAAAAAAACATAAAAAAAAAATAAAAATAAATAACGGTAGCCTATTTGTAATAGCGTTGTGCCTACCGCGCGGTCGTATGGGACCGTCCGTCGCCGCCGTCATTTCCGCCAGAGGGTATTATTAATTATTGTTTTAACCTCGCCGCCGTTGTTGACATAAAATATTATCATAAATATACGGCAACGGACGTGCAAACGAAAAAATACCAGCGGACCGGTGCGAATTTCCCGATTGATCAGTTGACACATATTGGAAAAAAAAAAAAAAAATGTTTAAAATAAAAAAAATTACCGCGTTTCGGCGTTACTCGAACGACAGTCGCGTTTTCATTCCGTCAATTATACTCTTAGAAATATTCCGTAATCCACACACACACATACACCAATTTCTATAAACGAGCCGATACGACCACGGTCCGACAAAGCTCGGAGAATCGATAACGCCATATGAATTTTTGTTCGTTGAATATAATTCCAATGGATCGCTAAAATATTCCCGACGATTGACGAAATTTCGCCGTCGAAACCGTTTTGGTTTAGACGACAGAATTTGTTCACATCGTGTGCAACTAATTGACAACGATGCACGTGGAACGTGGACGGATAACGGCATTCTTATCAGAAACCGTCGAAAATCCCAGCGCCAGTGAATACGAAACACACGAAGAGTACGAAATCAGCAGTGCACAATTCGACTAGCTAAACGCGCTTTTAAAACATTGCGATATTTCTTTGAGACTACTACGGGGTACGGCGAACATGGCACGTTTTCTGCATTATCCGATTCGGAAGTTATCGTTGAAGATAGAAATAATAAAAAACAAACTTTAATGACAGATTCTCGAAGAAAAAAAAAACAACAAACTATTAATTAAACTAGATATCTCGAACTATGTCATGTTCCCCTCGAGATTCAACATAACAAGAGTTATCAACATATCAATTGCATGCATGATTTTTTTTTTTTTTTAAATTGTGTTCATATTTGTCAGTACAAGGTTTGCGTGAAAGCTAATTCTTGGAAAATCCACCGGGAAATTCGGAAATTCGGAAGGTAAAAAATAGATAAAAATTTTAAGAAAGAATGAAAGATATTTGTTGATGATGGTAACATGGCAACCAAAGCGTTACGCTCAATCGCTAAGAAAAACAAAACAAAATAGTAATCATGCTACATTTAGTTTAGACTTTTGAAAAAAAGTGAAGCAATTTTAGATCGGACAATTTACCAAAATATTCCAACGAGGCAAACGAGAAACCACCGTCGAAGGTTATCCTAGAGTAAAAAAAAAAAAACAGATGCCCTTGGCAAAATATATGTAGTTCAACCGAATATTAGTGAATGATTTTACATAAGAATTTTGTTCTACGTGATCCGACGTCGTTTTCAAAGGATGAAAATCTTTAAAAAAAAAAAAATAAACTATCTGCTTGAGTGTACTAAGATCCTTAATGGAGTAAATCTGGGGAAACGGTCTTGATCACTAACTTTGCAAGTTTATACCTAACCGTCCAATATTTTTCCAACCATCAATAATTGTACGTGTCTCATGCTGGTTCCAGGAATATTGAATGCGTAAGGCCGTAATTAAAATATTAAATTTTAAATTTAATTCCAAAAAAAATTTAAAATTAATATGAAATAAAAAAAAATTAAAAACATTTAATTCTATTTTGACAAAAAAAAAAAAAAAAAAAAAAAAAAAAAAAAAAAAAAGCACGCATCTTAATAAATCCGATACATTCCGCACTTCGCTCTAAATTTCAAAAAAAAAAAAAAAAATGATGCATGGGAGTATGGTCCGCTACAGACGAAGACAAACAAAATCTCGCAACTGTCGAGAGATCGGAGCGTGTGAAATAGTCACAAACAAATAGCTAAAATATATACGTATATGTGTCGAGAAAAAAAAATGATAAAATAGAATAGTGACGATATCGGAATGCGAAATAATTTTTAAACTAGACAAGACACGCGTAGTATAATGTGTAAACTCAAGGGTGTGTGACCGCTACGACAGGCCGAGACAGAATACAAAAAGACGTCGGACTTGCTGGGAATAAACACCGGTGAAGAATTGATAGCTGAAAGGAATAGACGCAGAGGAATGGCGATCGTGGCGAAAATTATGCCAACGATACAAAGAACATAAATAAATCTAGTCAACGAATTTAACAAAAATTTAGATTTCCGGTATAACACGACAACGGAAAAAATTCGGTGATCGGCGTGTTATCGATAGTAGTGTACGATCAATACGGGGGCCGTAAAAAAAAAAAAAAAAAAACAAAAAGATAATTTAGTAAACTCGCGAGGTGAGGCCAACGACCGATTGAATGAGAGAGTCGAAATAAAAAATGGAAGCGGCAAAAATGATGGGTAAAAATTGGCAGCGTATCAAAAATACGGATTGCATTAAGTAGCGTAATCGTTTTTTTTTTTTTTTTTTTTTAAATTCGATTCGCGGCGAATTACTTCAAAGCGCAATTATAGAACATCGGTACATTTTGTTAAGCTCGCCACGGCGTTCGTAAAACGTTTTCGAATATTAAATTACTCGAAAGTAAAATAAATATAGCTCCGACTTTCCAGTTATATCGAATTACATTGTTACAATGTGGATAAAATATTATATTCGTTTGTATAGTTTTTGCGGGTTTAGTGAATTATACGGTATAATTCCGAATCGATTAAACGGTCTGGCGTAAAGCTTAATAAATCTAAACGGTTTATGTAAACGGCCAATTCAATCTGATTGAATAATCGTAATAATATTTCAGGCGACACTATATTATAATACCTCTACACGGTTTTACGAATATCATACGGGTGTATTCATAAATATACGTATCCGTATTATTTCGAAATATCTCCGCATGTCCTCTGGACCGAGAACATTATTAATTATTACGGTTTTAAATCCTAGATTGATCGTTCGTCCATTGCATTAATAAATAATAATACAAAAAATGATTCCCCGAAGCATAAATCGTTTTTTTCCACCCCTTCCCCTCGCATTCAAAAGCTTAACGAGTAATGTAACGGTTCTGCTGTGATGGGCGGTTTTATTTTTAATGTTTGTTAACGACTATTCTACCGAAAATCTTACTCCAAATCGGAAATTAAAAGGATTATTTTAGCATTTGTTTTTATTTCCCCCTTGTTGTTGTTCCTTCGATAGTAAATTTTAATTTCTATTATGGGTTTTATTGTGGGTTAGAACTCGTGTTCGAATCCGTTAAACACGCGTAATAATCTTCATTTGTTTTTGTAGTTCCCAAATAATACGGTTTTCGATTAAAATTGATCAAAGAAACGTGTTTGATCGAACTTCGCCCCGAATCGTTTTCGTTTCGCAATGATTTTGATCGTTGCGTATATAAAGAAATTAAATCCTGTCTACCCAACTACAGCCGTGGCCCACACACGGTGCGAAATATGACGGATTTTTTTCATTTCCACTGGTGTTTTATAGATTTTATTTCCATGAATTTTAATAAACTGTCGACGGGTAAACTGTTCCGCGGTACGCCGTTTAGGTAGTTGGGTACTTATTGGTTTGTTCGAGAAAATCGTGGTTTTGGAGCGAAAAACAAACATTTCATAAAGACAAAAAAAAAAAAAAAACAAAAAACCGTAATAATAACATCCCTGGTGACTATATTTATTATACAACGTCAAATAATACCGTCGACAAAAAAAAAAAACCCTGTCAACGTTTAAATTTCAGGTGGTCGATGGATGGCGTTGAAAACAATACATAATATGTAAAACGCGGTAAAAAAAAAAAAAAAAAAAAACTACTGTCGACTAAATTAAAACCGAAAAAGGTACGAAAAAAAAAAATTGTTTAAACATAAATTATTTATCGGTTTTTTTTTTTTTTTTTTTTTTTGTAACCAGAATTGTTACGACGACGCTCGACGTCTACATTATTTAGGTAATATATTATTATTATTATTATTATTACATAAAATATTGTGTACATAACACGGACGGAATAGTAAAAAACAAAAAAAAACAAAAAAAAAAAAAAAAAACCACCGATACGTGCTGCGAGCTGTTAAAACGGAGAAAATTTATGACCGGAAATCCGAATATATTATTATTAACGTGTACACGCGAAATCGTATTTCGGGAAGTCTTATTTTTGGCGGGAAAAATCGTTTTTTCCCCCTTTTTTTACCGGCAGTTAGGATCCCTTTTTAATTTGTTCCCGTAACTTGCGGCCTACTTACCTCATAATATTTAAATAAACCCCGCAACTCCGTACGGCCGCCAACGCAGTTGTCGGTGTAAATATTATTATACAAAATTAAAATTCCAACAGTATCGTTTCTCAAAAAGTACGTTACGATAAATAAACGGATTCTATATATATATATAAAAAAAAAATAAAAATAAAAAAATACGTTCGTACGCGGATTTTCGTTTTGTCACTGAGGAATTCAATGTTTATACGACTGAATCGGAACATAAACTTCGTTGAAATCTCTCATAAACGAAGACGTGAGTATAAATAACGTACAAATTGTACCGGTGTATTTTTTTACACTGTAAATATTCATACTGATTAAAAATCGTGTGACTCATCTCGTTTCAATTGTATTCGCGAGTGTAATGGAACGTTTGTTTGACGAATTTAATATATTTTAAACATTAAACTAGCCAAGAGTGTAATATACACGATTGATAGTAAATTGTTTTACAGTACAGAGGTTTAGTCTGCTCACACCCCCCCCCCCCAAAAAAAAAAAAAAACCAACGAATTCCTATTGAAATGCGAAAAAGTTCGTTTTATTAAATTTAAATTGAAATTAAATTCAGTTTATCGAACGAAAGTTTCGGGAATAAATCCATCACCGGGGCTTGACGCACTGACGCGCCCGAGCTAAAAATTTTTGACTTTTTCATTTAAAAAAAAAAAGGAAAAAAATACGTTCATACGCGGATTTACGTTTTGTCACCAAGGAATTCAATGTTTACACGACCGAATCGGAACATAAACTTCGTTGAATAACGTAAAAATTGTACCGGTGTATTTTTTTACACTATAAATGTTCATACTGATTAAAAATCGTGTCACTCATCTACTCGTCTGTTATACCGTAATGTACACGATTGATAGTAAATTGTATTTCGTGTGATTTAAACCGACCGTAATTACAGGACTTAGATGTTTAGTCCGCTCCCAACCCAAAAAAAAAAAAAAAAAAAAAAAAAAAAAAATAACGAATTCGTATTGAAATGCGAAAAAGATCGTTTAGTTAAATTTCAATTTCAATTAAATTCAGTTTATCGAACGAAAGTTTCGGGAATAAATCCATCACCGGGGTATCACTGACGCACTGACGCTCCCGAGCTAAAATTGTTAACTTTTTCATTTAAAAACGAAAAAGAAAAATATTAATAATAATACGAGAATAAAATACAAAGTTACGGTAATACGCGCGCACCACGGTACACATGACAAAACAGCGGGGCGGGCGTCGAAGACATTTCGACTGTGTCGGCGGAAGGGTGCGGGATGGTGTGGGGGGGGGGGGTGAGTCGTAACTCTGTAACTCTCAACCGCCGCCGATCGAAACACACGCGGCACTTTTATACGGCGGTAATACGATACGGTATTATATCGTACGTATTAAATTATTAAATACGCATGAGCGACAGTCGCCGTTTCGTCGGTTATTCAATTCGCCCTCCGAAAATAACAATTATTATAATAATAATAATAATATTAATATTAATCGTATTAATAATAATAATATTAATAATATTAATAATAACGGCCGGTTCGGTAATGTTCAAACACGCCGGACAAGACGGACGGGAAACCGTTCGGTTGGCGACGCCGCCGAATCGATGTCCGAACCGATCGAATTCTATCGTTTTGTTTGGAATTCGTCGGATTTCGGATTGTCAACCCCCGGGACCGAACGTAAACGTTTGACCGCGTCAAAAAAAAAAAAAGCAAAAAAAAAAAAACCCCAATAAAATAAATATTAATAATAATTAGCACCGGTCTATTATCGGATATCGGAATATCGGATGTCGGAGATTTTATTTCGCATCGGAACCGGCGTTACCGGAGTGAAAAAAATGTCAAGAATATCACGCTCGAATACGATAAAAAAAAAAATAAAAAAAATAATAATAATAAAATAAAAAAAAAAAACAACACGTCGGTCGTTCCGACGGGACGGGACGGCGGTGATTCAATATCGTCGGCTCGACGGTTTTCTATTTCAAATATCGGGGGACGGGATGTCGGGCGACGTGAATACCGGACTATCGAATATCCGGAAAAACAGGCGAAAAAAAAAAAAAAAATAATAATAATTATAAAAAAAAAAAAGAAAAATTATAAAAAAAAAAAAAAAAAAAAGAAAAAAAAAAGTACATCGCGTATATATATAGGTAAATAAATGAATAAATAATAACGGCAATTGTGTACACATGTGGCCGCGCGCGGCGGCGGCGGCGGCGGCGGCGGCGGTTACGCCGGCCACTAAAGCCGTTCCCCCCCGGGCCGGCGGGAACGCGCGCTCGGAACCTGGGACCCGCGTAGTACGCGCGCGTACGCGTCTTGTACGCGCGTACCGGCACGCGGTATTATGTGCCCGAGGAGTTCAAAGGAGCGCCGACACACGCGCGGCGAGTCACACGGGCGCGCACACACGTCGGGCCGGGGCACACGAGCACACGCACACGCACCGCCGCGGAGTGTACTATTGAATCGATAAGAGGACCCTGACCCCCCTCGCCCCTGACCCGTACCCCATTGCCCCTCCCCCCACCACACGACCCGCGACGCTTTTATCCCGGGGACGGGCGCGCGCCGTAATGTTAGACACGGTCGAAAGTTTTCCGGACGGCGGCGGAGACGGAGTGCCGCGGACGCCGCCGTCGCCGCCGCCGCCGCCGCCGCGGTGTTCCTCCCGGTGCTACGCCGCGGGTCCCTCTAGCGAATCGCCTCGACATCGCGCCTTCCGCCGGCCGGCCGACGCCGCCGCCGCCGCCACTCTTGATTTCGGTTTAATTAAAACCTTCGAGAGACTCCTCGCGACCGCCCGTTCCGGTTTTCCCCGACGCCAAAGTTCACGCGTTTTTATTCTCGCCACCCCCCCCCCCCCCCCCCCCCCGCGGCCCCCTCCCCATATCCACTTCACTTCTTTCCGACACACACACACACACACAACTTTCTTTTCCCCTCCCCCTCCCCGTTCTTATAGCTGAACGGCGCCCATAGTCGTTTAAGAGTATATATATATATTTGTATAGAGGAGGTCCTCGGGGACACCACCGCGCGAGGTCCACTGTTTGATTGTCGACGGGGATTACGATTCTTCCGGACGACGCACGACGGTTTCGAATGGCCAGTACGGGGGGGACGTCCGATTGTTTTACAGTGCCGCGAGGACGACTCGCGGCGGCGACCGTAGGAGTTTTTTTTTTTTTTTTTTTTTTTACAAATAACGACTCGATTAAACGTCCGATGAAAAACGCTCGACCGTTGCGAATACCTCGAAACCCGACAAAACGTATTGACATTTTCCACCGCGTCCGTACGCACAAAGGGCTCGGTAAAATCATTGTCAACGGAACCGCGTAACGGGAAATATTGAAAAACGGACGTTCTTCGCGTCACGGGCGGGCCACTGTCGTATGCGGAAAGTCGTCGTGGTGCGTGTATGTAGATGGCAATACGGTTTTGATCTTTTTACCCGGCCATTCGTCGTTGCTCATGAAAAGCAATTACGTGCAAAGTCAAGTGAATCGTTTTTTTATAGTTCCGTAAAAAAGTACGCGCTTATATAACAGTATTTTTATTTTTTTTTTTTTTTTTACCGTTAATTTCTAACTATGGTAAACATTGTGTCAAATTTGAATTGTCCCCTCCCCCCCCCCCAAAAAAAAAAAAAAAAACTAACCAAAAACATCCAAAATGCTTTCGGATAGGTTGCGCGATGAAAAAATCATAGCCGGACGTAAAATTTGTCAAAGAACGGGAAAGAAAAAAAAAACACACACACACACAAATCGTAGAAAAACCAATACAGAATCGTTTTGAATCTAAAAAAAAAAAAAAAACATAATCGGATACAAATTTATTCGAAATAAAACATTATGATACACTTAGCATTTTATTCACATCGTTATGGAATAATATTGTTGTTTGTATAAAAGTACGGTCCATGAAAATACACCGTCTTGTTGTTTGTATAGGTCTTAAAAATTGATCGTTGAAAAAAAAATAAAAAACTAACGTTTAGTTCTGCAGTATTATTTACCAAACGACTGCGTAACCGGAAAAAAAAAGAAAAAAAAAAAAGAAGATAATATACGTATATTTTATCACTTCCTGTTAACGACGCGAATTCGAAATTTTATGAATACGTACAAGACTCGACGTCGAGATGGAATTTAATCGGGAATTCCGGAAAGAGTACGCCTCCGACACACACGATTGAAATAGTTCGGTTAACATTATCGTGTTTTTTTTTTTTTTTTTTTTTTAGTCAAATTATTGTCGAAGGTGCGACGTCGGTGAATGTCAAACTACGGCGGTAATTTCCGAGTGGAAAAATAATAACACCTCAAACAGACGTCGACGACATGCATTTTATTTTTTTCCTTCTTCAAAAGTCAAACGTGTCGCTTACGGAAAACTTTCTATTGTTTCTCCGGGAAATAATTTTGATTTTAAAATAAATATATTCGAATCGAAACAAAAAACTCGTTTATATAGATTTGTGTCGTCGCCGTGTCGTGTCTACACCCGGACGCTCGAAAGAGGAAAGCCACCGGTATAATAGAATTATGAAATATTATTATAATAATATTTTTTTATTTTTTTTTTTTCTCCCCCGAAGACTGCGGAATGCAGATGGCACTGGGCTGTCTATGGAAATTTAATCATTTTTTTTTTTTTTTTCATGTTTTCTATCAAACAGTCGGATTTAATAAATCGCGAACGTTTTATGGAATATATTATTATATCGAAAAGCTCGGTATATTAAACAGACGAACGGGCGTAAGCAGCATATTTGGCCAAAAATGTCTTTCCGATGTTAAACCATTCGAAAAAATCACCTTTGTCGACTACAAAAAGATCGTAGCACTTATAATTTTGACACGGTTAGGGAGCGGAGAAATCAGTTGTTGACTTATTGTCTTTTGATCTTATTTCATATCGAAATATCGTAAGTGAAAACCAAAAAAATCTTTAATATGCGTCATATATTAAATTTTTAAAACGGTTTCTTCGAGTTCCGAAACAAGTGAACAATCGTTAAAATATCGCACACGCCCATTTGCCTATAAAGGCTCGAAATTGTTATCGTCTGAGCCGTAAAACATATTATCAAATTTCATAGATATACCTACGGACTTTTATACTATGTGTACACACTTTACAGTTTTTTTTTTTGTTTTTTGTTTTGATTGTGTGTGTAACCAAGAAACTATTGGTTTTGCCGAGATGTGTTGGTTTTAATCGGAAAACAATTTTTGGTTAGTAAAAAATTCTCGGATATTTTTCACACGGTACGTAAATAAATGCGGATTTTTTTACTTTATTTGAAAAATGTGAAAAGTATGCAAAATTACATTTATTCAAAAAAAAAAATCACTATTAATGCCGATACATCGGCAATAAGGAAATAAAATCACGCGAGTAATCTCCGCTCAGAATCGGTTTTTCGTTACTTCCAGCCGTATACAACGTAATAAATTACACTTAATCCTAGAAACTTTTCAAACATTCCACTTAAGATTATGGCACATTTTTTTAAATTTTGATTAAATAATTACATTTGGATTTAATAGTGATAATAGTAAATACGCATTGAATATGTTGTATATTATGATTGTGGTGGGGGGGGGGGAGAAAAAAAATAAAAACGAGATAACCGCATAAACCGCAATATTCAAAAGTAAAGAATAATATTATGGTATATTCCACGGGCAAGGGGGACAAAAAAAATAACATTTTATTATTGACCGTTGTCGTTCGATATATATATATATTAGACGTTGTTCCGATTTTTATTGCAGCGCGGCGTTTTCTCTATAACGTTTCCCTCCGTTATATTTACTCGAATTTATCAAAATAAATATCACTACTTGCATTTATCGTACCAACAACAGTATAAAATTCCCGTAAAATACACACGCGGGACGCGAGAATCGTCTCGATAAAAAAAAAAAAAAAAAAAAAAAAAACAAATAAATAAATAATAATAATAATAATGGTACAATTAAGTTATCTACTAGAAAATAACTGATATATATATATATATATATATATATTTATATAAATTTTTTGGATATAACGCAATATCCGGACGGAAATTTGAAAATATATTTACATTATTAGACGTGTAGTTAGTCTGTAGGTATCGGAAAATGACGGTTCCGAGACGATGCGCGGGCTACGGTTTTTAGACGGTTTATTATTCGGTGCAAATATATTTTTATACATTATTACAGTATCGCAGAGTTAAAATAAAATAAAAAAGAACTAAAACTCTTCTAGTAAACTTCGCCGACCACACAATATTAATGATAGGCTGTTTAACCTTATCAGCGGGAAACGTATAATATTACAATGAGTTTAAAAAAAGGCTATAGATTTATAATAATAATTTGTAACTTAAATCTTGAATTGTAGTATTTTTTTTTTTTTTTTTTACGCAAAAATAAGAAACAATATTTGTCGGGCAACGGTACAATAAAAATGCAATCTATGTCGATAATGTAATGAATATTTGTGCAACATGACCATCAAGAAAGGCCAACAATTAGGCTATCTGTTTCGTTGAAAAACCCATGTTCTCACTTCAACTCAAAGTGTGGCCGCGGTCACTTCGTCGGTGAAATTCCTATCCATTTACTTATTATTTATGATAATAAAAATTCGTATTAAGTATTAAATAAAATATAAAATGTTTAATATTTTAGTTTAATAACAATGTTTTATGCGATGACCAAATATTCAACTCGTTGTCGTGAAAACAGAGCGACAAAAAATTAAAATTTTGATTACCGCCGAGTGGGCAATATTTTCGATAATTTACTTTTAATGCGGCGACACTAATCGTTTCTTTTGGTATTTTTTTTTTTTTTTTGTGAAGGGGTATTTTTATACACGATTAACCGTAATTTTTTTTTATTGTAAAAAATATCATTTTAATCACAATCCTCTGTCGATATTTGTTAATACTGCGGGATCATCAGTGTATGAACACTGGTAATACTAGATATAAACTAGATATGAATCTATTCTGGTAGTTCATTTAGATAATATTTAACAATCTTTTATCGTATCTAGACGACAACTTTGATAAATACTTGAGGTTTTTTTAAGATAAAACGTTATAGTTTATTACAATTATATTTTAAATAGTTAAAATATGCCGATAAAAAATTCAATGTTTTGCCCATAGTAGAAAATATTAAATACCTAACTGTACTGTTAGTACTTTTAGTTAAAAATTCGAAGTTACTAGATGGTGATTAGCAGCGTTTTCATGTTCAGTACTGTTTTAACCGTTTAAATTTTTATCTCCATATTCTCAACATTAAACTATTAAAAAACATTATCTTTATCTTGTGTACATTTTACCGACCTGCGTATCAATAATTATTACAATGTGTACAATATTGTATTCGGTATGTCGTAACAATTTCGTTTAATTCGTCGGTAATATCGTAAGCTTTTTTTTTTTTTTTTAAACAATAGACTATGATTTTTTTCTTCTATTAAAGTATTTAAAAATCTATTCGAATACAAAAAAAAACAACTATAATAGTAATTTTATGAAGACACATTTTGTCGGCTAGGTACTTAACAACGGTAGTCAAATTTTATACTACCGGACATCAGTGTTGTAAAGTATATTCGAGTAAAACTATACAAATACCGGTCTTAAAATACTTTTTTTTTTTGTAAAAATTCAAGTTTAAACTGTTCAATAATAAAAGATTTATTTGTGAGTATTGAATACTAAATAATCTGAACGTTTTTTTTTTTTTTTTTTTGTTTAGTTAATCACCCTGTATATATGAATATCCCGTTTTAATACTGTAAATACATTTAATACATACAAGTTTTTAATGAATATAATAGGGATAATTCAGTACATTTTTAATATATCTAATTTTATACGCGATAAATTGTTAGCGTGTCGGGCTAGACGGGAAATAAATTCGAAAATTAACGTAATTGTATTTAAAACTTTCCGAACATTTACGCGAATATTTTCGTAATTTCGTTTATAAATTACGTCGCTGCGTAAACACCATTTACCATAGTCGTGGATTTGAGATAAGTCGTTTTCCGTGGTTTATTTTATTTTTTTTCAGAAATTAATAAAAAAAAAAAAAAAAAAACCGAATTGAATTTGGGCGACTGTTTAACGCGCGATAAACATTATACGAATACGACGCATAATATATCAGAATCTTTACCAATAAATCGTACGATGCCCGCGAAATGAAATATAGCTGTAAAAAATAAGAAAAAAATAAACTACGTACCTTTGTCTTTTTATCTCTGCTCGGTGTGCGGCGACATCTTGAACCGGTACACTGTAATAAAAAAAAAAAAAAATAATTATAATAATAATTAATTAAAACAATGTTTAAAGAATAACATTTTATGATAACGGTTAAATGTATGTAAAAATATGCGTTTAAAGTATATTTTCGTTCGTAAACGAAATGCAAGTACAATGTAAGATTAAAAAAACACGATTGGAATAGTTCTAAAAAAATAATTTCTGGTTCGATCCTCGACAACCACCGTGTAAAACAATACACGGGCAAGTCAATATTGTAAATAAAAAAAAAAAAATAATAATAATAATAATAAATATTAAACACAATATTTTTCAAAACTTTATTTCCGAAGTCCTTGAAATATATTATATAACACGATGTTTTTTGGATTCTGAGCGATGCGAGAAATGTAAATGGTTTCACTAATTTTGTACGTGTATTTATTTTTTTTTCCTACGCCTGTTAACAACCTGTCACTAACTAAAAAATCATTAACTTCAGATGTTAAATTCGTTAGAAAATTGTATTTATTTTTGGCGCTAAGAGTTAGAACATTTGTTTATTTACCTTGTAGTTTTCGCAATAATAGGAAAAAAACGTAGGAACAATGAAAATATTCTGTTATTTTCGAAGTAATTTTTTTTTTTTGTTTTTTATTGTTATTTCGAAAAAAAAAATGGAACTTTTGCCAAATAAAATTAAAACGTGCTGTAGACGTGATGCAATTTCCAAAATATTCTCGCCGTTTTCGAGTAATTCGTGGCTATATTGAAGTGGGCAAGGATTTTTTTTTTCTTTTTTTTCTACGGATAAAAAATGCTTATAATCTTATTTTATCGGCGGTTTAAGTTTGAAATTTACGTTAAAACCGTGATAAATTTTATCCGTTACCGATTAAATACAATTTCTCAATTGAAACACGACAATTGTTCATGTTCGACCGAATTTGAAGAAGAAACGGTTTTTTTTTTTTTTTTTTTTTTCATCATGATTTATCGTACGAGCATAAATAAAAAAAAAATAAAAAAAAAAACGATAATGCGAACGGCGAGTAAACCGAACTATTTGTCGGCAAAAAAAAAATTCGACGCCGGCCATAATAACAATAACGATATAGTTACAAGAATACAATTGCGTTATTAAAAGGAAAAAAAAAAAAAAAACCCCGTGGGGGTTAAACGCGGCGAAAGATGAAACGCCGGCGAATCTCGAAATTTTTTTATACGGTTGTATGCGTTTGGACTTTTACGGAGTTTCTCCGGGCGGACGTTTAACGAAGTTTCGCGGTCGGTTGAGCAAAAATATCGCGTATAATACACGAGTGCCCGTATACATAATTATAAAAAAAAAAAAAAAAAATAGCTATACCTACTTACATAGTGAGCTACCGCCGACCTTTTTGTCGGAATATTTTTGTCGGGTTCGCATGCGCGCGTGCCCGCGACCTTTGTGAACACGACTCAAACGGGGACGGTAATTATAACCGCGCAACATATTTTCGAAATAGATTATTACAATACGGGGTCATTCGAAACGGTTCGTCCGGTAAACAGGCGAACTCGATCCTATCGAATTAATGTGTACATATATCAATTTTGACGCAGGGCGTTCCCGATTTTTAAGAAATCCGCCGAATCGCGATTAAAAAAACGAATCGGCAAGTAGTCATTCGCCGCAAATACGTCCGCAAACAAAGCGGATTTTCAATGTGTGGAATAACTGCGCCAACGCGATTTCCGTCGTCGTTACCGGACCCGACTGCTCCGGAGCACGTAGGGTCGATGACGATCGGATTTGTGCGAAAAAAAAAAAAAAAAAAATAAGCACAGGACGACCTCGTGTATCCGGTAACAATTAACGGATCAGATTTTAGAATTATAGTTCGGAAATGTCCGACCGCAAGTCGAGTACCGGTAATCCCGCAAACGACTGTTGGGCGTTGAACTAGGGAAATTGCAATTCGCGCAGGCATTAAAGCCTACCGGTAAATTGTAACGGATTCCGTTCAGAATTTTTTATGCGGGGTGTGAGTTTGTCTGCTCGCTCGGTTTTCAGTGACGCGGCGGCCACCTTGCACCCACAGTGGTGAAGGCGAACAATCGCCGGGAAAAGAGTCGGCGGAACGGCAGCGCTAAGCCCCCGTCGACGTACGCCTTCTTCGAGCTCCCCCATTACGACCTGCGAGGACAGCAGGCGGACTTCGGGCCTGGCTACTGCCCGTTCCCACGATAGCGCAAGAACTGTTGTACCGTCATTTTCGTGAGCCCGTCCCGCCTTGGCGGAAAAAGGGATTTCACCTATAATCTGAATTGTAATTTCATTTTATCATTAATAAATGATGGCGGCCCGCCTCCCGAATTAGTGCCTCGCGGCGTTTCCGGAGGCGGGGGTATTGCCGGTCGAACCAAAAAAAAAAAAAAATAAAAAAATGTGAACAATCACGACTATCCTGTATGGCAGTGGTCTTCAACCTTTTTGGACTCGCGACCCACTTTTTCAGACCTACATTTTTCGCGACCCACGTGAGCTTTGTAAAAAAGCTAAAATTGCTTAATGCTTTGCAGTACTATTATTAAAACTTCATCGAAAATGTATAAAATTCATATGAAAATATAAAATAAAATGAAAATACGATACAAAAATTTTAATGTGAACTTTTTCCTTGAGTGTTTTCACATAATAAATTCCACCTTGGCTCGATTTGAATAAGCGCGATCCGTAAATAATCTTCAGTTTCAAGTATATTTGATGTTTCCAAATTTGCCATAGTAGAAAACGCCTTTTCGCATAAATAAGTCGATGGAAATATTAATAAAATTGAGATGGCTTTAGTTGCTAATTCTGCGTGATTTCCCGTGCATAAGTGTGCCCAAAATATTTCTAATGAAGTTTCACAGAACATTTGTTCCAATTTGTTATCACACGTTAGCTTAATTGATTTTCAATGTCAGTAGACATATTTACTGTCTTTATGTCTACTGCGAATGGTTGTTCAATCCACTCATAATTTACTCGAATATCCTCAGGAAAATATCGGTTAAATAATTTTTCTAAGTTTGTCAAATGTTCGTTTACTAATTCAGAAATGTCTTCAAACTTGATTGAAGAATATTCTTCTAAAAACTTCTAAAAACTTGTTCTAAATTTTATAAATTTAATTTTAATAAGAAGACTTATTGCCACCCAATTTTAAAACTTACGCGACCCAAAAATGGGTCGCGACCCACCGGTTGAAGACCACTACTGTATGGGATACGAAAAACACTCGTGCCATAATCGAACACGAGCGTGACTCGCCTGATGTCCGTGTGTTCTGGGTGCCATATCGAAGACACGGCTATATGGAGCAGTTTAAAAAAAAAAAAAAAAAATTGTTATCATTGAAAACACAGTAAACGGTAGATAATATTTAGAAACGCTTCAAACCTGGATGATAGTTGCACGATTGTGCAATGGTTCTGATTACTACGATTATTTAAACTTTACATAATTTTCTACAATTATTATTATTTATTATTTATTTATTATTTATTATTATTCAATGTGCAGTATATTGTTCTAAGCCTAACAAATGAAAATACGTAAGCAATTGTTTGTCAAATCTGATGAATCATTTTTTAATAACCCCGTTATAATACGCGGACGATAAAATCGTTACAACAAACACCATAATACGCGTTTTAGCACAACGAATTGCAGTGTGATGTAAATCGTAAACCGTTTGGACGGATTTATTTATTATTATTTTTTTGAATTTCTTTTTTTTTTTTTTTCCTTTTAACTCCGGCAATATAATTATAATCGATATTTTGTTGTTCGACGAGCAGTAAAAACGAATCTTACGGGACACTGGTCGTTTTTTTGTTTCTCGTAAAAATTCGGTTTCTGACGAAACGTGTGTAATTCAACACGAGTTCATTCGACGTTCAGCACGAATAATATAAAAAACTATCGGGATCGGTTAACAGTTAGACGTTTTAGGTTTTTAGGTTTTTATTGATATAAAATGTAATTTTTTTTTTTTCTACATATTAACATTTTGATTGTGAATTATTACCTGGAAGAGTTCCTCGATTGTACAATGGTTCTGATTACTACAATTATATAAACTTTACATATTTTTCTATTATTCAATGTGCAGTATATTGTTCTAAGCCTAACAGACGAAAATACGTAAGCATTTTTATCAAATCGGATGAATCTTTTTTAATAATCCTGTATAATACGCGGACGACAATATCGTTCTCAATATAACAAACACCATAATACGCGTTTTAGTCTGTCCACGCGAATTCGCGTATTACGTGCACAACGAATTGCAGTGTGATGTAAATCGTAAACCGATTGGACGGATTTATTTATTATTATTTTTTTTTTTAATATCTTTTTTTTTTTTTCCTGTTAACTCCGGCAATATAATTATAATCGATATTTTGTTGTTCGACGAACAGTAAAAACGAATCTTACGGGACACTGGTCGCTTTTTTTGTTTCTTGTAAAAATTCGGTTTCTGACGAAATGTGTGTAATTCAACACGAGTACATTCGACGTTGAGCACGGACAACATAAAATACTATCTGGATCGGTTAACAGTTAGACGTTTTGGGTTTTTAGGTTTTTAGTGATATAAAATATAATTTTTTTATTTTTTCTACGTATTATCTTTTTGATAATGAATTATGATTAATGGATTAATACGTTTCAATAACTCCCGAGTTAATCATAATTTATTTTTTTATCGGGCATGGAACATGAATAACAAACGTTACATTGCGCCATAAAACATAATACATACACATGGTTATAGTTAATAGATTATTTATTGCATTGTATTATATGCGTTATAGATAAATAAATAAATTAAAAAAAAAAAAATAATAATAATAATATTTAAAATAAATATTTATACGAGACAAGTTAAACAGGACCTATTGAATAGGTTTTTTTTTTATTTTTAAAACAATTATAATACTAAAATTCCTTAAAAGACAAACCTAAGAAAATATACGAAAAAAATCCAACCGAAAAATACGCAAAAATAAAATTACGATAATGTATTCAACGTTTTGTGTAAAAAGCAAATGTATTCCAGATACATGTACGGTGTTTAATCGTCGTGTAGTGTCAATTGATAAGCTATCCAATTGTTGATTTTTGAACTTTTTCTATTATTTTTTTTTTTTTTTTTTTTTTTTTTTTTTCTATCACGCCGTTCGATTACGTCGTGTACACGGGGCTATTCGTTTATTGCGCGTCCGTCGTTAGACAATATAATAATTCGGTTTTAAATGTTACGACAGAAGAAACTCGCGCCGATTGAAATTCGACGAAACCGCATTTAACGGACGCACGGAGAGGGGAATTAAAAACGCATCGGATCGTACGTATGGATACCGTTCCGGAACTTGGCCGCGATACCGTTGAAATCGTATTTAAAAAAAAAAAAAAAAAAAAACACGATTGCGGCCCAATAGCTCGTGCCGGCATTACACACTTCAAGATATTGTTATAAATACCCTTACTTATACGTGAATATTAGAATATTAGGGTGTATAAAAAACGCGACGAACTGCGTGTCAAACGCGCACGCTCGTACGAGTGTTGCGAGCACACTCCAAAGAGCTGTCGCGTCTCGTGTTACGAACGGCAAGAGTGTGTAGCGCCGGGCCGTTAAGAGACTCGCAAAACGCTCCACCTCCTCCTCTTCCTCCTCTTCCACCTCCTCCTCCTCGCTCCTCGCTCCTCCGCCAGCTCTTCCGCGCGTCGCGCGCCGCCCGTCACGCCGTCCCGCGCGCCGGCCCCAACCGGAGAGGAGAACTCACAAAAGCGGCTATTTAAAAAAAAAAAAAGTTTCCAAAGCGCGTAAAAAGTAAAACTGGACAAAAGGGCACCTACGCGCTGTATTATTTGTTATTTTCTTATTTTTTTTTTTTTTTCGCCATATATTACGCAGTGTATTATGTTCCGATACGGGTGTACGATACGCACGCGTACGATATATCCGGGCGATCAGAATTTTATGTTACAGCAATTTTCTCGCGTGTATTTATGCAAAACGGAGAAAAATGCGAAATAAAAAGCTGGTACCGTATTTAATATTAATAGTACGGGTCCGGGGGAGTGGTGAGTGACGTTTGCGATGGTGCGTTGTCTAACGCGCGTCCATCCACACGGTTATTTTAAGAATCGTTTATGCGGCAATTCCATAAAAATGATGTTTTTTCACCGCTGAAATTCATAAATAAAATAACCTTCTCGTTTGATTATAAAAAAAAAAAAAAAATACATAGTTCACTAACGTCTAGTTCAAGAATATACTGTTTAACCGTACGATATTATTTTACATTTTCCATATTTTTATTTCGTAAAATTCTGATCCGGTATACGACGTGATAATTTTCAATATTTTTGTTTCGTCTTAGATTTATTGGTTTTACTATGGATGTTTTTTGACCGCTAAAATTCATAAATAAAATAAGCTTCTCGTTTGATTATAAAAAAAAAAAAAAAAATTACATAATTCGCTTACGTCTCCTTCAAGAATATACTGTTTAACCGTACGATATTATTTTACATTTTCCATATATTTATTTCGTAAAATTCTGATCAGGTATACGACGTGATTATTTTTTAATATTTTCGTTTCGTTTTAGATTTATATGTGTGTGTTTTCCCCCCGCCCCCCGTCTGCCCAACATCTTTTTTACTAAAAACGTTGATCCGACAAGTTTAGTCTGGTCGTTTTGCCGATTTTCCTTCTAGGTTACTTTATATTCGGGAAAACTCAGAAAAACGGTAAAATACGCATTAATTTTGCGTTCATTCTTTATTTTCGATTCTGATTTGTAGTTTTATTCGATTAAATATTAATTTACCAAAACGTGCAACTTGTACAGAATATTAACATTATCCAAAAACGTGGAAAATGTTCAAAACATATTGACGATTTTATTTTTTTAATTATTTTGACCATATAGGAATATGTGACAGTTTTTGAGAAGGGAGAACCGTTCGGGACGCAGATTCTTAGGGCCGGGAACAGTGTAAAATTGTTTTGTATTTTTATGGAAAAAACTACGGCACTCTGTAACTGTGTAGTAAATTGAATATATTTCACGAAACGAGGGAAAAAAATCATTCCTATATCTTTTGGTAGAAAAAAAAAAAAACGTTTGCAATCGGTTTTCGTACAGCCAACGGGTCTATGGTACCCGTAATATCGGCAAATACAAACTTAAAATAACAAGAACAAAACTGATCGACGTACCTTGTTTGGCCCACGCGTTAAACAAAATAAAAATAAAAAATTTATAACAAGTATTATTTCCTATTGATTTATTGTGTCCACGTTAATATTGTTGTCCGTTAAAACTATTTACTTTAACCGTTATTTTATCGATTTTTTTTTTTTTTTAATTATCATTATTTTAAGTCTATAACTTTACTCCGGGACTGGAGGAATACAGAAAATTTGGCGTTTTTCTTTTTATAAAAAATAAAAAACAGTAAAAATCAAACGATCATATTTTTACAAAATCTTAGCCAATGAAATAATGTTGCTATCAAGTTGAAAGTGTCCATTTTTTTATAACATTACGAAATTTAAAATAGTCGAGTTGGAGATATAACATTTCTTGCTTAGGTGATCGCAGTATTCCCGGGGGAACCATTCTCCCATAGACAAAAGTGAAACTACTAATTTCTCGAAGTGAAGAGGTCATTAAAATGTTGTAGATATGTGTCACCGGTAGAAGAACATTAATATTTTACACGAGGTTCATCATAAGTTGTACTTAAAAAAAAAAAAATAAAATAATATGCGAACATTATGGAAATCATTTTTTTTTTTTTTTCTAGCTGCAGACGTTCGCGAAAAATTGCAAAGTAGAACACGGCGTTAAAATGGTTTTAAAATAAACGCGTTCGTTCGTTCACATAATTCCCTATTTATTAAAAATAATAATGTGTTCGAGACTGACGACCGCTTTCGGAGTTTTTGGCCGAATATTGTAATAAAACGCGGTTTTTTTTAAGTGCCGAGGACGGTACGAATCGTGCAAACCTAGGCATTTTTTTCGACAATTTTTGTCATTTTATTCCGACGGACAGTTTCATAAAAATTCCAAGTGTACCGACGAAACTGTCGGTTTTACTGCCACGTGATTGTTCGCATATAAATCGTGTCCTCGTATTCCCGTGCGTGTATCGTCTGCGTTTTCATATATTTGTCCCTTGGCATATTCTCATTTTTTTTTTTTTTTTTTTTTTTTTTTTTATAATACCCCATGCTTTTTTATATTCACCGAGGCCCTGGTGTTTAACTCCCTCCGTTCATATGATTTCTGTTGGCTTACGAACGCTACGGATTATTATTATTATTATTATTGTTCAATTCCCCCCGACAAGGCGAAACTCGAAACATCCGATTTTCGGCGTAGGCCCGGCGAACAACGGGAACTCTTTTCAGCAGACCGTACCAGCAGGTCGGTGGATATATTTAATAAATCGAGTACGTCCGCACACGGACGGGCCGTACACGTATGCCCACCCGAGCGGGCGATCGCCGGCAGCCGGCCATTAATATTGCCAAGTCCGACGACGGCCGGGCCGATAAACTAAATCGATAGGGCAATTATACGAGCGCTTAAGAGAATCGTCTTTGCACCGTACCGGCCAGCGGCCTCTCTGACCAACCCGGTAACCCCGCGGCCACCGTTTTCGATTGATTGCACGCAATTCTCGTCCAAAAAAACGTACGAATACACGCGTACAGAATCGCCGCGATATAATTTCGTATCGCCGATAAAACATTACGAGAATCCGTCACCGGGATTTCGCGTTTTAGTTTCGACGGCGTCAAACGGACGGGGTAGCAAGTGATATAATATTAACTCGGTCGGAATATGTCTCGACACGTTAAACGCCACCTGATTGTCTCGATTATCGACTGTGAGTCACGTCGGAAGTTATTTCAGACATTTTTAATATTTTTATTACGTCGTTAATGCGCTAGTAGCTATCGGCCATAACGAATGAGTTTGTACGATTTTTTCGACAATTAATAATAATTGACCAATGTACGCAAATAGGTCACAGATAATGAATCATTGGATAATCAATCAACGATTGTAATAATCAGAAATTGCTTTATTTTCTTTTACGGCCAATCGCTTGAATTTAATGATTTTGCAATGATGTGTGGTTTTTTGATTTGTTTTTTTTTTCGTTTCTTCTCTGTCTATCAAAACCATTCCTTCCTACTCCGATTTTCAAGGTTGAGTTTTTTCTGAAAGAGTTCTGGACCTAGTTGATGCATTGAAGAGGTAATTTTCTTTCCTTTCGTTGTATGTTTTCTTAATAATCGGAAAAAAAAAGACAATTTACGGCAAAATTGATTTCATTCATAGAAATAGATTTAGTTTTTTTTTTTTTTTGGTCCTTCCGAATAAATGAGTATTGGCCGAGTAGACGCGCTTGGCAATTTTACACAGGGATCATCGTATAATTAGTACCAAAATGTTAAAAAAAATTAAGTTGAGCGTGTAACAATACATTTTTTTTTTTTTTATTGGCGATATGAATATCGTAAAACTGACGTCATTTCAATACATGTCCACAAACCGAACTTTGCTCAGAATCGTTTTCGATTAGCTATGATTAATCGTTTAGTACAGAGGTAAATTAAATTTCCATCTATACAATTCTGACTTCTCATTTACAATTGTGGCCCGCCAATAATGCGAAATATATCGGCATTTTTCATTCTCGATTTATTCTCCTATATTATATCAAAATAATAAATTAATTTAAACAAAAAAAATAAAACCTAAACAATATTATAGTTAATTATTACAAACTCGGATTGTAATTTCTATAGACAATCATTTGTCACCTAGTTTTATTCGCGCGTGTTTACCTATTCGGAGTGTAGAGATTTTTATATTCGCTTCAAAATGTACGTATGATAATAATGGGCCGACCTTGACCGTATTACAATATATCTTCATAAAATCCATCCAACAGATCAATAGTTTTCGCCATAATTATAGATACAATAAATGTCGTATATACCGTATTGCGAACCGATGTAAATGCCGCAAAATGTACTGCGTAATTGCCTGAAATTTCGCGATAGCCGATTTCCCGAGGCAGTAGGAATACCGATTGGTAATTTAATAATTTTAACAATGTCGTACGCAATAATTTCGTAATCGATAACCTACGGACCGAGGCCCGATGGCGTTTTAATTTAATTTTATTTTTTTCTGTCGGTACACTTACGATTTTGCAATACGGATATGGATTGTACCGCCGAAAGCGTAATGATCGCGGTGTACACCGACGGAAATTGTCGACAACGGCCGTCGAACTACTCGCAAAAAAAAAAAAAAAAAAAAAAAAACGCCGTCGGCGGTGCATACGGTAAAAACATTCCGATGACGTAGGAAGCTGGAGGCGAAAACGTACAGGGCCTTAACCCCGGAAACGGCTGTGCAAGAGATAATGAGGAACAGGACGATCTGGAAGAGCACAACACATATCATCAAGGAGGTCCTGACGACGAGAGATGAGGAAGAGCGCTATTGTCGGAGAGGTGCTCGGAACCCAATTGTATAAATATATAAAATAGCAGTAAGGCCAAGTAGTCGAAATTTAAGAAATTCCCGTGTATATGAATACGATTCAATTAAATTGTAATAAGTAGAACTAAGAACGTAGTATGTGCTTGTATGAATGATTTTGATTAATAAACGATGCGCCTGCGGGTGAAGGATTGCCCGGCCGGGTAGAGTTCACCCCCCCCCCCCCGGAGGTTGCCGTCCGAAAAAAGAGAAAAAAAAGACATTCCGGTGACGTGGGAAGCTGGAGGCGAAAACGGGCAGGGCCTTCACCCTGGAAACGGCTGTGCAAGAGATAATGAGGAACAGGACGATCTGGGAGAGCACAACACATATCATCAAGGAGGTCCTGACGACGAGGGGCGAGGAATTGCGCCATCGTCGGAGAGGTGCTCGGAACCCAATTGTATAAACGTATAAACTAGCAGTTAGGCCAAGTAGTCGTAAATTTACGAATTTCCCATATATATATATATATATATATGAATACGATTGAATTAAAAATTGTAATAAGTAGAACTAATAACGTAGGTAGGTGCTTGTAAGAATGTTTTCGATTAATAAACCATGCGCCTGCGGGCGAAGGATTGCCCGGCCGGGTAGAGTTCCCCTCCCCAGGGGTTGCCATCCAAAAAATGAGGAAAAAGAGAGAGAGAAAAAAAATGACGAATCCGGTGAAGATATTCTAAACGGGCCGGGACGAGAAAAGTAACCAACCGGGTCTCGTAATGTAACGATTACGACGTGCCGGTCTCCGAAATAAAGTACACGGGTGCGTGTTCTCTGGCGACAAAATATCGATCACACGCGGGGCCGTCCGCCCCGCGGCCGCCGTGGCTCTAATTACGCCGCCGGTCGACCGCCACGAGATCGAATTATAACACCCGAATCCGTTAACCGCACGTCAACAGCGACCGTAATATTATTATTACCGTCTATTATCTAATGAAACATCTAAAATACGTATTATAATTATTGTTATTATTACTATTACTATTGCCACTGTTGTCGCCGTAAAACGACGGTGTACGGCTGCGAGAAGAACCGCCGAATATCCGTCACGGTTACGATTGCCGGCGCGGCGTGTCATTTCTGTCGTCCGGACGACCCCTCGTTATCCTATTGGACCGTCGACGATACGCGTCCCCTCGGCCTTTGCCGGGGAAAAAAAAAAAAAATAAAAAAAAAAAATACAATAATCGTTCGCGTCCAGGGCCCTCGGCCCGCGCACCCGTTTGGACAGACGTGACGATTTTCAAATAGTACCGCGAACGACGTTCGTTAATAATTTCCCCGGTAAAACTCGCCGGGCTATATCGCGTAATCTTCACGAATTACCGGAGAACCGATAACAGACACCGGTACACCGGCTCGACCGCTGGATCCGGAAGATCCAGAAGCGTTTTTCCTCCAATTATCTCCGTGGCTTTTCGGCACAAGAATATCAATACATACAACACGATTGGACGTGGACGGTGATCGGTCAGGAAATCTAAGTATTAAAACCCACCCAGTGTCGACCATCTCGTTAATTTCATAATAATACGTTTGAATCGTAATCGTATTGTTTTTCCCATACAAATAAATTCATTAAATCTAATAAAAACCACATTGAAGATTTCGGTAACCAACGGACAAATTTTGTTAAATCATTTTATAAAATATAAGACAAACTTCAATTGTATAGTAGTGAGGGGAGCCGTGCTCTTCGAAGAGTTGAGAACCATTGGTGTACAGTACACGCTTAAAAATACTTAGAAAAAGGACAAAAAAACCGTTAAGGTCCTACTGCCACTGGCCACTAATTGTCGAAGACGGCAAAGGTAAGATAATGTTGTTCGCGAAAAACGATTCTGAGCGATGTTCGTTTTTAAAACGTGTTTTAATAAAAATCAATCTTTTACATTGTATCTCTTTGAAATAAATTGCTACTTGCCACGTATCCTTCGTCTTGTATCGTGGTGCGTTATTAAGGTAGCCAACAAAGTTTTATCCGCGTTATTGGGAAAACGGCCGGTACACCGTAATTTTTTACGAACTTTTAGCGATTGCAATCGAAATTTATGCCTACCACACTATTATTTTATTTTATTTTTTTTTCATTATCATTAATTACAACCTTGTGTGGAATCACAATGATTTTTGCGAGATCAAAACAATAGTATTCACAATAATCGTAAAACTGTACGCGAAATTCCGTGATCTTTACGATTTCCGTCATGATGTGAATTCAAAAGCTAAAATCCAAATCGAAAATAACGGAATAATCGGAATATTTATTGCGTTTATATTCCGGTTTTTCGCCATTACTAGGGAAACTACTGGGAGAATCAATAAATAACCTCCGCTAAATGCACCGAAAAGTCCCGAAATGCTCCAAAATAGCCATAGTGTTGTTCTTAAAATTCGAACAAATTACTGGTAGGGCAATTTTTTACAGACGAAAAAACAAAAAAAAAAAAAACAGGCATTATAGTTAATCCTTATACGTTCTTCGTTACAATCAGATTCTTAAATACAATAAAACCTATTCTATAATAGATAGGTGCACGGAATTAAACTTTGCATTTTTTAAATGCAATCGATAAAAGAAAAATAATATTAAAAAAATAAACAGATAAACATTTTATTTTCACAAGGTAATACATATATATATATATATATATATGTTTTTTCTTTTAGCTACGAACCAGCACTATGACCTACGGACATTTCGAGTAAATTTGATTTCTCGTGGTTCTTTTTTTATGTGAGTCATTATCAAATCATTTGCTGCGGATCTTATTTACGATTTTTTTTCATCACATTTTTTTAACTCAGATACCGCGCAAATGGAATTCATTTTTTCTAAAAAAAAAAAAATAAAAAAAGCCGCATAACACGCTGCTATAACGAAAATCGAATTTACTCGAAATCTTCGTAATGTAATGTGATTCGGATGAGAAACAAGTTGTATAAAAACTATAAAATACGTTTATATCATCTAAGTATGATAATAATCACATGTCTGTTTTATTTATAATTGCGATAGTTTAAAGTTTAAACGACTGAATATTATATAAATTCGACACGAATATACTTTCCAAAGTTTTTTTTTTTTTTCGAAAATCGTGCGGCGTTCGTTTAAACTGTACCCGCACGATATTATTTTTGATATTTTTTTTTTTTTTTTTTTTTTTTTTTTTTTTTTTTTTTTTTTTTTTTTTTTTGGTTTTATCCAATTTATTTATATATTATTATATACGTCGGAAGGACTGCTGCGAATTTTAAGTTTGTACCTACTGCAAATATCGTTATAAGAAAACGTCGCCGTATGACTAAAAATCTCTTGTCTTTTGCCACGGCGTTTGTTCGAGTACGTAATGTAGGTTAAGTTCGATAACATTTTTGCTCACTTGATTATTTCATTGCAAAACGCTTTTTTTTTACCTTTTTTTTTATTCTTTCTTTCTTTCTTTTTTACCGAACTTAAGTTAATTGCGATTATTTTTATCGACTTACACTACACGAGTACCTACCTCATGCGACGCCGAGTCGTAAAATTAATCCGTCTTTATATTACAGCGCGTATAAATACTTAGTAATTTTTAATACGGTTTTTACGCAATTTTTTTAATTAATTGCATTTCGCCCCCTTGCCCCCCCCCGTCGATCAATATATTAAATTATTTAACTTATACCCTGTACCGTAATAGAAATTATAATAATTAAAAGCACTTGATTAAAAAAAAAAAGAAAAAAATCAATTTAACGATTGGTCAAATTTTTACCTACCCCCCCCCCCTCTTTAGGGCGTTTTATAATGATAATTATTTTCCCTGTTTTTTTTTTCCAATCCGTTTAATTTCGTTACGTTTCTTTAGAACGAAAATAATCAGTTTAATATATTAGTTTTATGTATTAACTTATACGCGATTTACGTTGTAAACGTCATTTATACATTTTAGAAATAATAAAGAATAAGACCAGTTTTTTTTTTTTTTTTACATAATCCTACTTGACTTTTATGATCATTATTATGTATTATTTCTTATGGAGGTTGTTTTTTTTTTTTTTACGTTTGTTGCGAAAGTATTTCATAGCGGGAAATTTGGATTATATTACGTAATGAACGTGTTGTATTTTTTTTTTACATACATTTTTAGTATCGGATTTAAAAGATGACGAAATCTACAGGAAAACATTCTCGAAATCGCTAGACTACAAAAATGCGCCCGGAATTTACTACAATCGATTGAGGGGTGTAATTGAAAATTTACCGATTCCAAATTCCGGACATGCCGTCTTTTCGAAAAAAAAAAAAAAAAAGACTCGTCAACCCGTCATTACGTAAACTTTGATAAACGACGATAATTTATCGTCGATAAATAATACGTTTTACGATAATCATAAAACGGTGATCACTGAATAAAATTCCAGAAAAAATAAAAATAAAAACAAAACGATTTTCGGGTTTACCGACTTGAAAATTAAATTATCGTTGAACCGCCCAATCAGTAGTGTAAATTTCTAAGTTGGCACCTCCCCGCACGCTTTTTCCCTATCGTATTGTCCTTCAAAAAAGATATAAAAATAAAAAAAAACGTCCGTACTCGAAGTATACGCTACGCGAATCGAATTTTATACTTCCTAAACGCATTGTACGTGTACGTATTTCGTACGCGAGAAACCGACAAAAAAAAAAAAAAAAAAAATGCACTTTGCGTTGCCCTACATATTAAATTAACGTGTGTATTTGCCAATTTGTCGATATTAGATTCTATCCAACGTGCCGGAAAACCGGACAAAAAAATTACCAAGTGTCGTGTCGATCCGCATTAACGTTGTACAATAATAATAATAAAAAAAAAAATAAATAAATAAATAAAAAAAAAAAACGTATATCGCAAGTTGGTTTATCGTTAAAACCACAACTTGCGTATACACGCGAATTGCAGTATATTATTATTATTATTATTTTATTAAACGTATAGGTTTCCACATTTATGCATACCACAAATAATTTATTTTGGAATTCGCGAGGAAAATTTGAATTTTTATTCATCAGCTCTCTAGATATAACAAAACGGCGAGCGTTACGTATTTATGAAATTCCATTCATTTTTTTTTTTATTTTTTACTACGAATGGATAATAATATCATTGGGTATTTTTACATTTATACGCATTAATAACAATAATAATAATATATTGGCACGCAGGCCCGCAGCTAGGATTTTCTCAAATTTTCTTAGTAAACTTACCCTTATGTACATATATATATATATATATATATATATATAAATAAATGTTTTATTTTTTCACTTTTTACGTAACTATTATTATGATATTAACAAATAAAATAATTAAATAACGCTCAGTTCGGTATTAATCATCGGTATGTCAATGCGGAAGCACCCAAACTATGCACAAATACGACAAATCTTTGGGATATATATTTTTTTTTTTTTTTTCTATTCTTGCTACCCGCCACATACTAATGACCCGCGTGTTATTTAACGATATTTTGAACTTTACGATATTCGTATCAGATACGAATGCATTGATATAGTGTAAAAATGTATTTAAATATTAAATTTCCGTTTAAAACGATTCTAGTTTTCTCTTATACAACCGAAAAAAACGATCGAAATTTAATGCGATCCGCATTTTAAGAACGTCTGTGTTGAAGAGTATCAGGTCGAATCAGCGGTATAAAAAGTTCTGCGGTAAATACAATTTGTACGCTTGTATCAAGTGTTTGATAGCAAAACAGACGATAAAAATATTCTACACAGAAAGGTATTTTTATTTCGAAAAATAAATCAAACATTTTCATCGCGTTGGATGTTTTATTCAGTTTTGAAAAACATTCTATTCAAAAAAATCGAAAGTTTTTGAATGGCTCGTGGTGATGGAGGTTGTAACCCGATAACCCCACGCCCACCCCTAGTTCGTTTGTCTGTTACATAGTTTACATTTGTTACATTTGTTATAGGTTTCGAAGTTGTTTTTTTTTTTTTTTTCCTTTTTAATATTTCAATAATATTAACGTCGACAAATTTATTCGCTAAGAAACGCGCTAATTTTCCCTTCATTTATTACCGTAGGAAAACATTTATTTTTCGAATTTGTCGGTGTTTTAATGATAACGATAACGAGCCAAAATATGAATTTAATATCCGCGATAAATTCTCTCTCTCTCTCTCTCTCTCTCTCATACACACACACACACACTCCCTCGTACCATATTTAAAAAAAAAAAATATTTAATATTTTGTGGGTATCGTTATTGCCGCGGCGTGTTTAACAGCCGTGCTGAAATCGTCCCACCGTAACGAGCAGAATTATACACTTATAAAATCAAACGCCGGAAAATAATATTCATTAAAAAAAAAAAATCCCATGCTTTAACAAACGAGATAATTTTTAGATTTTAATTAAAATGTTCAACATATATAAATACTTTTTTTCTAATGACCCAATAATTCTATCAATAATTGCAATATTACGCTTTTATACACTATAAGGTAATATAGCGTACCATCAAAAAGAAAATAATTTACATTTTTTTCATTGCGCGTCATCATTATAATTACTTTTTTTTCTTTCTTTGTTTTTTTTTTTTGTTAAAAAAAAAAAAACACGCAGGATTATGATCAAACGCCTAATGTTGAATAATAATTTATTATTCATATTTTTTTTTTTTCATCTACCGTTATATATTAGATATAGTCATGTATGTATACGGAATTCGTTTTATATTCTAAAAAAAATATCTCCATAGAAGACTATATAAGTTGGTATTAAATTCCGGTCACAGAATCCGTGGAACGCGCCGTCTAAATCCTGTGAAAGTGCGAATAAAAATTTTAAAGGGGCAAATAATATCATGTACGTGGTCTCTATTGATGTTTAATATATATATATATATAAAAAAAATCTGTATTGATAAAAAAAAATTCGATATAAAACTCAATCAAATCGGTACTTTCTCCGCCGTTATATTATTATTATTATTATTATTTTTTTTTTTTGTGAATATATTAGTACGCGAAATAATGGAGCTATAGAAATTCAATTTTTTTAAATCGTTAAATACAATGTAATGTCGAGTAAAAATATACATAATTTAATACGCGAGTACGTGTTTCATTATCATTGGGCGTCCTTAAATTATGGAAAAACGGTCGTATCGATTTTTCAATGGTGCACATCGATAATTAATTTATTTCAAATGTAACCTAACCCGAAAACCGACAAACGCGAGCAAAATTTCTGCCGACTGCCCGGCGCATTTTTCGGTTTGTGCGTTAACCAGTAACGAATGTACGGGAAAAAACCACCGTGGCTTGAAGGAATTGTATAAACGATTGTCGCCGGTTGTACGTCCGAGTATTTACCGGCGTAAAACAATAATAATACACGGACGATTTGAAAATCCAACAACAGCCACAGAGAAATAAAATATTTCGGAAAAATACGTTTGAAATATAATTTTATTTTTATTTTTTTTTCTCCCCTTCGAAAAGAACGATCGACACGTGCGTCGGGGTATCTGTATTTGTATTTGGCGCGCGCCGCCGTTGACGCGACACACGCGAAATGTAAGTACGGTGCGGTATTTTTTTTCCTTTTTTTTTTTTTTCACTCCTTTTGTCGTGAGTACGTTTAATATCGGAAGGCACTTTACGAGAGGAGGGGAAATAAAAGAAAAAAAAAAAAAAACGTTTGTGGCGTTCACTCCGGAAACGATTCAACCGAATTGAATAGGTCGTTTTCAGGGTACCGGGTATGCGTATACGCACTCGTCGTCTACTGCCGAACCTGACCCGTAATTGAATCCGAAAAAAAAAACGGTAATTGTACCGCCGCGGCGCGAGCAACGCTAACAAGTGGCCGTGCCCCCTCCCCCCGCACACACACACACACACACACACAACACCGCAAACCTAACCTAACCTAACCTAACCTAACCTAACCCTCGAGCACCTCCCCCCCCGGGCCCCTTTAGTCACCACTTGTCTCCCCCCCCCACCCCATCATCACGGTAAACACACACGCACGTGGTTAAATTGGATAACATCAAAAGAACTCGCACCCCCCCCCACCCCCCGCCCCCACCGACAAACAGAAAACGGACGGACCGTTTCCGCGCCCGCAGACCGATCAAAGTCTCCGGCGAAACCGCCGCCGCCGCTCATATTATTATTATAATTATTTTTTTATTTTTTTTTTTTTTATTATTATTATTCTGATCGTACCGAAGAATATTATAACTGTTTCACTATGTGCGTGCGTGCGCGTGTGTGTGTGTGTTTTTTTTTTTTTTTTTATGACCTTTTCCTATGGAAATTTAGCTACAATCGAAAAAAAAAAAAAAAACGACAATACAACCGAGCGGTTGAATTTAAACGTTTCCCATATAGTTTCCTTAAAAAAAAAAAAAAAGAATAAAATAAATAAATAAATAACGATAATGGGAACACATTAACGCGACGCCGGTTTTTGTCGTTTTCGCTTTTGGTTTTTTACGTTGTAATCCCGTTAAAACACCAGACGGTCTATGCGGTGTAATTGTCGAAATGTACGGGCTATATGCGAGTTTGGAGTGTTTTTATTTTTTTTTTGTTTTTCTCCCCGGACTCGACGGTGTCCGTTTGTTCACCGAACAGTTTACGATTTCAAACGGATCCGAAAAAAACAAAAAAAAAAAAAAAAATTAAAAAAATGAATAATCGTTTGTCGCCGCCGTACCGTTACCGATTTCGAGTAAAACCGTATTGAATCGCGACGCTAAACAAAACGTTGATTTTTTTGTTTCCTCAATCCCGACCGGATTTTTGTACTTTTTATTTTGTTTTTTGTTTTTGTTTTTTAGGAAACGGTGCGCGGTGTTCGAGTTCCGGAATTAATAATAGCCGCCGTCGGATTCGTTTGCTTTTTTCCAGTCGCATTTGGGTATTAATTACCGGCAGTCGGCCCCGGGCCGATCGATACCGCGACGGGCGCATGCCGGCCGTTATGTTCGAATAATTTTTTTTTCATTTTTTTTTATTTATTTATTTTTTTTTTTTACGACTTTTACATATTTTATACGTCCGTTTACTTTAGCGGGCTGGGCGGGCGCGTAGATATTGAATAAATAATTATTGTGAACGAGAATCAATGGCACGCGGTGAAAATACCGTATTCATTCAATAGAAACTATAAAATTTGTGTTCGGTCGTCGTCGGCCGAGTATAAAATATTCAACTTGTTCGGTGATTTTATATTTGAAACAACAGCTGCGTATAACCGGATGTGTCGCGGGGTTTTTATTTTTTTTTTTTTTTTTTTACATTTTCAAAAAAAAAAAAAATTGCGTAGAAAATATTTCAAAAACACCCGGTATGATGAATTCATAATATTTATGTACAAAAAAAATAATAATAATAAACCAACGAAAAACATTTTTTTTTTTTTTTGTAATTATTATTAATTGTTCGAGGAGGCGGTTATTTTTTAAATCCGGACACTCGATTAATATTCGTCAAACGTGGATACCCGTTCGGGGGAGAGGACTGCCTTTTCTCAATCCAATCGTAAAGCGTTTTCGATTTAAATTTAAAATTGTTAAAATCAATCGAACGTCGATACACATTATCAATGTGGGTGGCGTTTAAATCCCGAAAGGGTCGAAACAACCGACAGCTGGCCACGTTTCAGCTCATTTCTACATCGAATTTGTTCGACAAAAATTGCTTTACGGCCCAAAAAATCGTCCCGTTCAAAACGGTTTTGGTTAAAACGTTAAATTTCGTTAAAATAGCATATACGCAACCCACATTGAGTGTGCGGGTGTCCAATTGACTGACGGGATTTCAGTCCGGACCCATTTAAAAATGTATTTCGATTGATTTTTTTATTATTATTATAATAATAAATATACAATACTATAATAAGTATATGTGAAAAGAGACTGAGAAAAAAAAAATGATATGTTTCATTAAGAAGTCACCCGCCGGTGACCCTTTGCTTGAGGGGCGATTGGGGAAATATTTCAAGTTAAGGTGTATTATGAGGAAAAGGGACAAGAGAGAGACGAGTTGAGAAAAAAATAATTTTAAATATCAATGAAAAAGATTTCTGCGCCATCTTGTTTTTAGTCGACGGCGAGGATTATCGGTGAGCGTTAGGGTATCAAAGTTACCGATTAGTGGATTTTTATGGTTTGCTAGACGTGAGAAAAAGAACTTGTAAAATATAACGGATTCTCCTTGGATAGTTTTTAACATGTTGTGGCGCGTTAGATTAGAAATGTGTGGCGGAACATTAGTAAGTTGCCGTAAAGTGATATTTCGATAAGTTTGAATTTTGTTTAGATTCGATTTTTTGCCGAGCCCCACAGTTGGAGACCCGTAAGTTCAGATTGGTTAAAACCGATTAATTCTTAAACAAAAAAAAAGTGGATTTTTCGTTTATTTGTTTATTAGTTCCTCGGCGTGCGTACGAAATCGTCCAGTTTTGCGCGCAGGACCGCTTCGGTCGGTAAATTCGTTTCGCGGGCGGTCGTGAGGCTTTGTTGTTTTTTTTTTTATTTTTTTTTTTTTGCCATAATATTATTGAACGTGCCCGTAAAAATTGTCGACATCTATACGCCAGTTGTGAACATAACCTAACGCAACAATTTATCAACTTACCGATTTGTCATTGGGGCCGTGCGACTGGCGAATCGAAAAAAGAAACATTATTCCCATACACGAGGTTTGACGCGCCGCGACCGATTCCTCGGGTCCGTTCCACCTGTTGCGTGCGTTCCTCCGCGCCGCGTCTATCGCGTAATGTATTTTCAACTAATCCGACGAAATAATACGACGGTTCGGTATATTTGGGTACAGTGTTGAGACAAGTCTAGATACGTTTTACGTCCCACCTAGGTAAACATTGCCGAACAATCAAACAAATGTTTATCTTGGATAACGACGTCCATTCACATCAGCAATGTCATTCTGTCATTAGATTTTTTTTTTTTTACAATTAAATTTTATACGCTACAATCGTATAATCGTAATGTTTAATAACCGAAAAATATATTATTACACTTTAATCTGACAATTCTGTTTACATGTAAATGTGTAATCAATGTCTACGAACAATTTGTCTCTTTCTTTATCGATATATATTATGGTTATCGATAGATTATCGATAATTTCGGTTCTTTTTTTTTTTTTATCTTTTTCCTTGATATATATTTGGTATTCTATATTAATCAATGTAAATTCGAACTATTTGCGTCTCAACACTGTTTGTATAATTACTACGTCAAATACGTTCGAAAGACAAATGAAAATAGATAGTTCCGAAATCGGGATGTGGGGTTTTCTCGATGGTAAACGTGAATAAACTGTAACGGCATGCAGTCGAATACCGCGGTGGTTACAAATACGGTATGCCTCTGTTCCTATCGTATCCGATGAGTACATTGCCGGTGCTTCAGAACTCGAAAAAAAACGAAATTCAAAACAATACGGGCAAACTACGGTCAAAATTGATTTATAGAATAGAGATCGTGTACGCGTGAACAATGATAGTTTTCTCCTCGAAACATCAATCGTCTGATTGCTTTGCAGCAGATCTCAGCGGCACCCTTTCGCAGTGTAATCCTTTTAAATCCTTGTAACCGTCCCTATCCGTGTCTATCATAATTTTTTCCGTGCACTTATACCGTCCCCGGTTCTCGTCTACGGCGCTCCCCGTCAATCTATTGTGACGCCATGCCCTATCGTTTTGCCTCATCTGACTTTAACACTATGCGAAATTCACGGTTTCCCTCTTTTCCGTTCGGTACTTCCTGGTTCGATAATCTCCCTGGCCATTGAATCATTAACGCTTTCCTATAGTAGCGAATTTCAAAAGCTTTTAGTTTCATTATTATCTCCCGTACACGATAGTTTTACGAACAAAATAATAAACGAATCGACGAAAAATTATCGCGCTAATGTAAAATTCTCTGCCCGCGCATAGATGATTCGTACGTCTAGTTGTGACGTACGTTTATAGATTCTGGGGGTATCGACGAATTTATAGGTATAATGGTGTTACAATGTTGAGTGCATCTTTTTTTTTTTCCGTCTGTGACTACTTTTCGAACCAAATGCTTGCTCCTATCGAAAACTTTATAATGACTTTCTCGTTACGTATTTGATCTAGTTGGTATATTGCGAAGGTTTTTTTTTTTTTTATTACCCATGTGGTTTCCGTAAAAACGGGCAGATGTGCAGGGATAAAACATTTATTATCTCAATAACGTTTCCAGTTTTTATTTTTCGATTTCGTTATGTTGTAGTGAATACAAATATATATATATATATATATAAAAAAAAACGTAGGAACCGAAAATTTTCATCGAAAACTTCCACAAGACCTTTCTATACGTGGTAAATTTTTAAAAATATTCTAGCGTCTATTGAGTTATATACGGCGATTGTGGTAGTTTAAAGTAGGTACAATATTGTCGGGGTATGATGGTTTTTATTTTTTCTCGAAATAAAAAAGATAAATAAGTTAGCATTTGAATGTTGGCGTTTGATGTCGAATTTCAAGAAAACTTTATAAAATTGTCGGTACAGGATATATCGAGTATATATATTTATATATAAAAAAACACTCTGAAAGAACGCGATTGTCGTCACGAAAAAAAAAAAAAAAACAGCAAATATAAATATATATTTTTTTTATCGTATTCTTTTTGTAAGAGCCGGCCTTTAAATTTTGCCCGGCGGTTTCGCTCGTATGGTCGCGATAATTCTTCGGTACGACCGAATGGGAAACGTGAAATACCTTCGGGAAAACGCTTGTGAAATAACTACGACACAATATATATCCATTAGCGGAAACGGTCCGTTCGTTAAAATATCGTACAAGAGGCGCCGGTGCCGATCGCGCGCCCGACAGAAGGATTTCGCGAACAACCGGCAAAGTTACTCATTAAATAAACTATTGACGGGACCGCCGGCCGGCTGGTCACTGGACGGCGGACGTGCGAATTTAATAATCAAAAATGTTAACGTGTAGACGGCCGCAGAAAAATTCGATATACGGCGCGAATACAATACGTGTAAATGTACAGTCGGATAATAAAAACCGAAAACCCCGGCGCCTGTCCTAGACGTTTACACTTAACCGTCGTACGTATTCGTCCGCCCGCGTGTTCAATGGAATTAGTTCAACGCGTGCGTTATTAATAAAAATAAAAAATAAAAAAATAAATAAATAAAAAATAAATAATAATAATTAAAAAACAAACCCCGCGGTTCTGCGCTTCCGCGGGCTATTGAACGTAATAACGTCTGATTGCGCCGTTCATAACGAATTCGGCATTCTCGGTTTAGTTCTCCGAGTAATTTAAAATACGTGTTTTACGCGTACAAAGACGTATACTTTGGATATAAATATGTATAAAAAAAAAAAAAAAAAAACGCGCGCGCTTTTTAATATATATATATATATTTTTTTTTTTTATATAAATATAAACTAGCTATCATTATCACCCGGCCTTGCACGGGTCAAGTGTGTCGCATGTCCAGAATCGTCTACTAGTCCCTTTATTTTTTAATTTTTTTTTTTTTTTTTAAATTAACTATTACACTTTCATGTTTAGCCGGATTGTGAATTTTTTCTATTAAATTTTTAAATTTTAAGTTTAAATGCATCCGATATTTCTGGGACAAGTGACAGGAGCCACGTAAAATGGAATATGATAGAAAAAAGAAAATGTTCAGTTATGTCTATACCCGCAACGTTTTATGTTCGGCCGTGTGCTTTGTAATTATGGTCATTGAAATGCATAATTTTACGGGAAGTCGGAGTCGTCTGAACTGCAATGGTAGATTGGTCGGTATCATTAGTATTCTTAGGATCGAGACCGTTAGTCCGGCTTCACAGTAAGGGTTTCCAGCAAGGACCGTACACTCTACCAGACAGTTTTCAAAATATTTCAATCCTCGATTCCTTCCAATTGGGCATCGGATAGACCACGTTGATCACGTAGACCGACATTAGTATGTCATTCGGATAAACTACATATATCTTGCAAAGGGAATCCGAATTCTTAATTCCGGGATAACCTTTGGCGGTAGTTTCTCGTTTTCTTCGTTGGGAAATTTTAGTGCATTTTCCGGTCAACATATTCTGTCATCGACCAGACTGACATTGCTACACACTATTTCGAAAATCTAAACTAAACGCAGCTCGACCACAACTATTCTTTTTATATGTTATGGAGGAGAATTGCCGATTTAGCGTAACGCATTGGTTACTACAGTAACTAATATTGCCGTTTTGTTGTCGATAGTTATTTGCACGGTTCGTTTTCCGTGGTAAATCAAAAAATGTTTTTCATGGTACCTTGCCTTTTTTTTTTTTTTTTTTTTTACCATCCGAATCAGCCAAATCGGTCGAGCCGTTCTCAAGTGGTAATTTTCCATACACGTGGGCATTTGATTTTTATACGAATAGATATATTCAAGTCGAAAGACGCATTTGAAACAATTTTCAAAATAACGGTCTGGTTTTATACGTTTTAAATTATATTATTTATTTGACTGCGTTTATATCTTTACGGTAGGTTGTAAACTGTAGTGCGCACATTACAAAATAACCTCGAGCCTTTTCTAAACTATCGGTACTCAGTGGTTTAGTTGAAACATCAAACCAATAAACTAAAACACTCGTCCAAGGTATTACTCTGCGGTCTGCGCGATCAATTAAACGGAACTATTATTTATTTAATTTGGCGAAAATAAACGTCTGATGAATAAATCGACAGGAATTCGTAACTTTTTTGAAAATATTTACTGCAATTACAATTTCTACATAACTCTAATTATATACTATACGAAACTTGAATAAAAATTCGATTCTCAATCATTTTAAATCGAAAGTAAAACAATATTTTTAACATATTTAAAACACGAAAAACTTAGTTTAAAAAAAAAAAAAAAAAATAGTTTTATTTTCTTATTTTATTTGCAACTTCGACGATATAACATGACCAAGATGAGCAAAATGTATTATTAAAAACGGCCTGAGTAGTGTTGTGTTCGATAGAAATGTTTCAAGGTGCCTACAAAACTGTGGCCCAATTTTTTCCATTTGACCATTTTTGTATTCGGCGATATTTTCGTCTGTCATTTTTGGTATATGGATTTTTCATTAAAAAAATATTTTATTCAGAGTCGTTTTTGATTTCGGCAATGAACGAAAAAGTTTTCAAAAAGTCTAGCGAAAACGCTTTCAAACGACCTATGGCCATTTAAGATAATAAACGTAATCCAATTCAACGAGGGCGACGCTTCTTATGTGAAAAGACATATTCTATGTACGTGACGTGCCGAGGTAAAAGTTTTTTTTTAAAAAGGAAAATTAACAAAAGTTATCCAACAGTATCGTATAAAAAGTATCTATTTTTCCAAAAGTTTTTGGATATTCGATTATTGTATACGATTCTTGTATTGAAAGTTGACGATTTCAAAAATCCAGATTTATCGCCAGCGAATTTCCCGTTGTATACATGCGGTTTATTTTTTTTATATTTTTCATAAAGATAACTGCGGTCTATACGATTTTTTATAATATTATTTCGCAAGCGTTTTATTTTTTTTAATATCCGTTTACAATATATTAGATTTCCGGTGAAAATGTTTATAATTACTATAAAAAATTACAAGCTGAATTGGATATGTTACGGTGCATAGTGTGACTGAATACAAGTTAAAGATAATGTATATTTTTAGTACCCGGTTACAAAACTAAATTATACGTATAGTTACAAGTTGCATACAAGTTATTATAAATTTATGTTAAACAAGCAAAATATAACTTTCAGTCAATAAAACACTTACGGTTATATCAAAGTTTAAAAAAAAAACAAAAAAACAAATAACAATTTATAGTGACCTTAGTTAATGTTTAGATTAAATCTTTTTTATTAAAAGTTGAAATTAACTCGGTTAGTCGTTCTCACGCTTGCTAATAAATATTCAACTACGATATAGAAAAACTAATCTGTTTTTTCTTGGACAGTAACGAAAATAATATTTAAGTAATCAAAATAATAATTAGTAATTTCCAAATCGCTGAATATAGACAGTATTTTGTGGTTTTATTTATTTATTTTTTTTTTTATAAAATTGATTACGTTTATAAATTACGAATTAAACTATATTTTTTTTTAATATTAAATATTGGTTTATCGTATATTGTAACTGGTTAAACGCAACAAATTACAAAAGTAACTGGACTACGTGACTTTGATTGCATTCAACTGTTTATTGCCTATCGCTGGTTACAATAATTTCGATAAACAATCGAATGATGATAATTTTTTTACTAAACCGTAATAAAGAAATTTGCGAGAGATTTTTCCCAGTCACCGTAGTCACAATAACAATATAAATTTATTCGCAAATGAATCACACTGTACATAATAATTTTTTTTTTTAGTAAAAATTCGGTTACATGCGGATAGAAAATGTGTTTGGATATGAAAAAAAAAACGATTAATAAAAACACGTTCGATCGAACATTGCCAATCGTTGAATCGCTTTTCGTCAGCAGCGGTTTGCCGTTGCGTCAGGGTACGAAATAAATTTTAAGTGCGATGTGGACTTGAGAATCGAAAAATACTTGCCCGGGACGGTCGAAATGCTTCCTATTAGGTGCTAATTTTGGAACTAAATGATAGGGTCATCGTGCGCTGTACGAGCATAAAATATTTGTATTTTTTTTCTAATCCGGGAAAAATAAATATTTTACCGAAATACCGATCGTTTTATTATGATACGCGAAAACGAAAACGCGGACGTGCACTATGATCAAAGACCGGATCCTCGTGCAATTGCATCCTTTAATTTAGCTATCACCACGACTAACTGAAACAAATAGTTTATCAGAAACAAGAGAAGTAATTCGATCGTAATTTTATTTCGCACACGAATTACACGTTTCGGGGTTTTCGTATTGAAACGCACGATATTCCATCATATTCGCCATGTTTATTTTATTCTTTTTCCTTTTTATCTGCAATTACCGGGCACTGTGCGCATATTTACCGTAATCTGTGCAACTCTATCGTTTTCACTGGACTTGTCCGAAAATATAATACGGCGGTATTGAACAAATAGCCTGGAACTCGAGCGAATTGGGAAACGAATCGAGGCGAATACTACAATATAGTAACAGTACGAACAATTTAAATCGGTATCCGTTAAAAAACCCGTATACGATATTTTAAAAAAAAAAACAATACGATGCTTCGCGAAATGGAATCGACGTCGGTTTGAAAAATCGATGCTTTTATTGTAGGGCCGCTACAAACAATATCCGACGACACGTGACGATGTCGAAAACGCGTATTAGGTGACAAACGGTCACAATTGCACTGAAAACGACCGCGGCATTGTACGTTTAAATGAATTTTAATAAAATTTTCTCAATCGGATTAAATATATACGGAAATCTGAGACATTTGAAATGTAGTCTATCACGATTTTGCACGTTTTGGCATATTAAATGCGCATATTTCAGGTGTCGGCTGCACACGTATACGGTTTTCAATATCGATAATTTTAAAAGGGGATAAAGTCGGGATGCTTTGCGAAATGGAATCGACGTCGGTTTAAAAAAATCGATTCTTCTATTGTAGGGCCGCTACAAACAATATCCGACGACACGTGACGATGTCGGAAACGCGTATTAGGTGACAAACGGTCACAATTGCACTGAAAACGACCGCGGCATTGTACGTTTAAATGAATTTTAATAAAATTTTCTCAATCGGATTAAATATATAGGGAAATCTGAGACATTTGAAATGTAGTTTATCACGATTTTGCACGTTTTGGCATATTAAATGCGCGTTTTTCAGGTGTCGCTTGCACACGTATTCGGTTTTAAATAACAATAATTTCGAGAGGGGAAAAAGTCGGGATGCTTCGCGAAATGGAATCGATGTCGGTTAAAAAAAATCGATCCTTCTATTATAGGGCCGCTACAAACAATAACCAATGACATGAGACGATGCGATAAACGGTCACAATTGCACATAAAACGACCGCGGGATTGTACGTTTAAATGAATTTTAATAAAATGTTCCCAATCGGATATAATATACTCGCGAATCCGAGACATCCGGTATGTAGATTCGCGCGGTTTTCCATGTTTTTGCATATCAAATGCGCGTTTTTCAGGTGTCGTTTGCACACGTATCCGGTTTTAAATAACGATAATTTCGAGAGGGGGGAAAAAAGTCGGGATATTCCGCGGCAAATAAACTTAATGTTGAACTAATATACAATAATATTATATGAAATCCCGCGGGGGAATGTACAGAGCCCGAGACGGGTTTCCGAACGCCCGATGATTTATCGACGCTTCCGGTGTACTTAAAATAATGACAAAATATCGGCAGACCGTATACGGCCCGCCGGCAGAGGTGCGAGGAAGTATTTGTATTGTTTTTTTTTTTTTTTTTTTTTTTTTCCCCGAACCCTAAACCGGGAGAATGTGAAGGAAAACTTTTTTTTTTTCTCACGTTTTGACACGGATCTCGCCGAATCGCGGTAGAGTGCGGATTAAAGTTTTTTTTTATTTTAAAAATAATAAAAAAATACTAGAAAAAAATGACCGATATATATTTATATTTCCCTCGCCGTGGATGGGATGTCCAGAAAGTATATCCCACATACCGACACCGGAATTGTACACCGTAAGCGCGGGACAAGAATTGTAAAATTATTTCGATTGGTTTTGAAAAATGCGTGTTTTCCTATCATTTATGCGTAGAGTCGAGGCCGGATAAAAAAAAATTTAATAAAAATAAAATAATAGAATACGGCGCTCCGTGTACGCAATTTTACTACACCGGTGTTCCGGTGGTTCTTTTTGTAACGAAATATTATACAACCGATGTTTTTAATATTATTCGGATTGTTATGAAAAAAAAAAAAAAAAATGATAAAAAGAGGTACGTGTTTTGCAGCACGGGTGGGCCACTGTTGTTGATAAGAAATCATTAAGGCAGCATTATAGTAGGGGATTTAATTTCCATCTGTATGCAATTAACGACAAATCCGTTTCTGATGGTACACGACTCTGAGTAAAATTCGGTAAAACTCACTAACCCTCACGAATGCAATTATTACACGATCCTCTAATTTTAGTTATTTTTTTTTTTACTTTTTCACCGCTAAGTATACAATTTTTGATAAATCTCGTGTCACGTTCTCGTGTATTTCTCACCGACCAAATAATAATTATACGAAAAATACGAATAAAAAAAAACTTAAACTGCCAAAAAATAGTTCGAATATGGCCAAGATATTTTGACTATAACCCTCATATTAATTATTCTGTAAATAAAAACTGGGTCCATAGGATTCATTTACCAAAAATCGAAAATAATGAAACCATTGCCGTACATTTCCTCGCTTTTTCGAGGTTTTTTTTCCCAATTATTTAGGAAAACACAACGGAAATCAAAATATGACCGTATCGCATTGCACCCAAACCAGATCCAAATTGCTTTCAGAAAATGTTCATCGCTTGGAAATCAGAGCAGGATATATGGTAGAAAAGTTGTCTACAGGGGTGGGTTAAAAAAACACGCGTACCCAAAGCAAAAAAAAAACCAATACGTTATTCGTTTTGGCCGCCGTCTAAAGCACCGCATAAGTGGTCCGCCGTTTTAGGCCGGAATTATCGTAGGTAATATTATAGGGTAATTTCGTTTATATCTCTGAACAATGATCGATCGTTGAAAGTTTGCTCGGAAGGGTTTTGATGAATTTAAATAGGACATTGTATGCGATGTGCGATAGCGTTGTTGGCGTTTTTACTGGATTTTATCGCAAAAACACGTAACCATTACGATAAATTACAAAAAATTGTTATAGGCAAAAAAAAAAAACTCGACATAATCAAATAGCAATTGTTAAAAACAAATTTCGAATTTGGAGAATTGAACGCCGAATGAGGTTTCGGTGAAAACTCCGTCGTGGAAAAACCGAAATGCTAAAGAAGCGAAAACCAGCTCGGGGGGGGGGGGTAGATTTCAGTGCATTTCGGCGGTCGGCGGTGTACCCGTCTGTCGCGCGTGTCAGTGAGCGTCAAGTGCTCTTATAATGTCGTAATTTAAATAATTCAATTTCGTACGCGGCAATATTAAATAATATAAAGTGCGTTTATTATTCATTGTAAACGTGTACGGTCTACAGTTTTAATGATTTTTTTTCTCTTTTTTTTTCGCCCCGAAACGTCGGCCACGGCGACATCGAACAGTATTAATTATTCACGCCGTGCATAAACGTTGAACAATTGTATAATAATTCCGGAACAAAAAAAAAAAAAAAAAAAATTGTTCCGCCACACGACTAAACCGGCTCTTATCGACCTCCCGTGTTAAGATAAGGTATTTTAATATTGGCCGGCATTGTTCTGTTATCATTCAAAAGTCGTTCTTCGATTTGTTTTCCACTCGTTCACGATTGATTTCCCAGAGGTCTTTGGCCACCTCGGCCACCGGGGAAACTCGACAGAACAACGCGATTGAGTTTTTCCTAACCCAACCGACTAGTGTTTTTCGTTACCAATGAAATTAGAGTACAGACAAACATTGAAATGCTCGCCGTTAAAACCTAACCAAACCGACTCGACGTCTACAACAGTAGCCCGCCCCCGAGGCGCTGGAACGCGTCCGTCTTTCGGGTTTTTTCTTTAACTCCTCGAGTAAAATTATTATTATAAAATATTACGATAACGTAAAATTTGCGTAATATTTCGTTACGGGAATAGCCACGGTGCAACACGTATACAATCGCGTACATCCCCAGCGCCGTATTCGAATATTTTATTGTATTTTTTTTTTTTTTTTTTATCCGGCCTCTGCGTAAAAACGGTAGTAAAAACACGCGTTTCTAAAACCCGATAATATTAAATTTCTAGTATCGCGCGTACAATGTGAAATTCCGGAATCGACGGCGTAGCTGCGCGTATAAAAATCCCATCAGAATATCGCGTCGGTTAAGAATTCTCTCGGCGGAACCGATGTAGAAACAACAACAAAAATAAAAAAAAAAAAAAAAAATGTAAAAAACAACAAAATAAAATAAAAATGATAAAAAAAAAAAAAATACTATTCCAATCGCTTTAATATTATACACGGGGATATTGCGTCAGACAACTGTGTACGAGCGCACGGTTCGAATAAACTCCGCGGGTTGTCGTAAAACGGTATTTTTCATTGCAGTCGAGGGAACACGACGTAATAATTTATTTAAATCGTTTTTTATAACCCAAAACGATTTCGAGTTTTCGGATACGCCGCGTTACCGTATTGTTTATTATTACCGCGTACCGATGATACGCGCCGACGGCGTTTTAATAAAACCCTTTTCAAAAGGACCGTTTTCTTCTTTTTTTTTTCTTTTTTCAAGGTAACCGCGAAAATATATCGATTTGTCGCGCCGTCGAGCATTATATATCGCGCGGTATAATGGATCGACGCCGTGTCAACCGGACGGATCTAATAGAGGGTACTTTTTGGCCTAGAGGTTCGACGGGTGGAAAAAAAAAAAAAAAAACCGAAAAAAAAAAAACACCGTTTAACGGGCTGGGTGGGTGGTGGTGGGGGGGGGAGTGAGGGAAATAAAAAAAAACTTTCGGCGTACAATAACCGACCGGAAACGCACGCGGGACCCGACGGACCGCCGGACGCACGCCGGGGAATTGTCGGGCGGCGGCGGGGATCGCAAATAATCGCGCGCGGACCCGGCGGCCGGGAAGTCGCCGTCGCGGGCGAGCACCAGCGCTGTTTACAATATAATCAACTTGATATTTAATCGAATCCGTTGGCGGTAGAATAATTACAGGTTTTAATATCGTCAAACGGCCCGACCCGTCCGCCGGGCCGCCGGTAAAATTCCGGTTCCTCCGCTTTGCCGCAGGCCACCGCCGCGCCGACGACCGGATTAATGAAATTACGGCGGTCCGGGGGCCCCGCGTGACCTTAACCGGACGGACGTTTGTGTGGACAACGGCAGCGGCAGAAGTGTTTGTGCGATTAAACGGCGGCCGCGCTATGGGAACCGGCGGAAAACGATATAATTGCAGTTTAACGGAACCGCGCGTTGACGGCCGTGGCCGCCGGCGGCCGGGAATGTCGGACGTCGGCGCGTGGGGACCGAATTACAACAAAAAAAAAACGGAATTACGCGGCACCGGTAAGCGGGACGAAACGAGATCGGCCGGGGTTTACCGTACGGTAAGCACGCGGCCGTGTGGAGTAGCTGAACAATTGGATATTGATAGTCGGACGCGGAGGACGGCGATTGAGGGCAGTCGACATATCACTCGCGGGCTTTTTAATTTTTAAAGGTTTAGGGTTTAACCACACCGTAACCGCCCATCGCCAATCGACCTACACGAACAACAACCCCGGTCGCAAAACACACAGAGAGAGAGAGAGAGAGAAAACGGTATACACACCAGACGAAAAGAACGCAATAATCGAGTTAAAAACTCACCTCGGGTTGCCGGTCTGGGTCGGTGACGGCCGTCTGCCGTCTGGGGTACGGGTAAAACTCGTCGGTGTAGACGACGTTGCGGACGGCGCCGCTGAACCGCGGTTCGAATATGACGCTGGGCAGGGCGAGCCGGGTGAGCCGGCCGTTGTACCAGCCGGGCATGCCGCCCACGTATACGGCCGAGTTGGACGTCAGCCGGCCAAAGTGCAGTTCCTTGCCGACGGACGGCGCGGTGCTTGTCGCGTTGTCCACCGTCAGGGCGGTGACGCGGCCGCGCCGCTGTACGGCCACCCGGTGCCACCGGCCGTCGTACAGGTCGTGGCCGGCCATCAGTATTTGGGCGCCGGCGCCCAGGTTGTACCGGAGCCGCATCGTGCCCTCGACCATTTTTAACTCGAAAAAATCGTACGTGCCACCGTCGTCGGTGTACATGAGCAGCCCGCTGGGCGCCCGGGTCTTGAATTCCATTTCCAGCGTGCCGTTCAGCCCGGCGTTCCACTTGCGGAACTGGCCGTACGTGCCGTCCAGCACCAGCCCGGTGGCCGCGGCCAGCAGCGCGGCCAGCCACCAGACGGTCATGACGGCCGCGGTCGTAACGGTCATCGTGCGGACGGGCCACGGCCGTTCATCGGCCGCCGCCGACCGATTGGTTATGTCCGCCGCACACACCGACCGGAACTGCGAAAACCCCTGTAAAACGGTATACGGTTACAAATTAATCGTTTATGCATTTTAGTAATCTAACCGCTTAGCAATGGCCGGTTTTTTATGATATATTTTACAAAAAAAAAAAAAATTATACCAAACATTTTACAAAGCGCCAATAGTTTTCCGTTTCTCATTATTGAAATGCGAAGGATTTACGTGGGTCAGAAACGGTTTACCAAATGTTCTCGAATTGCGTAGGAATTTAAACAATTTTTTTTTTTACCTTTTGATGATAATATTTTCCACTTATTCCACTGCCCGTTACCCGTGAAAAAGTGGACGGCCGTTTTTACGTTATTCATAAACGTCTAACAATTATTTATGTTCTTTGGGTAATTTAATAATAAATAAAATAATGTTTAAATTCATAATCAAGTTTACATGTACTTTGTATACTTTGCACCGAGGGTAACGATTTCAACTTGAAGTTTGTAATTAACGAGATGCAACGTCGAAATGTGTACAGATTTGTCAATTTCCAATGGCAATTGAAATAAATCGAAAACAATAACATTAGAAATATACTCCAACCGATTCAACTTGTTTCTTACTCGTGTATCATTATATTTTTTAATATTAAACCACACGGAATGGGTAAAAATTGTACAAGGCATCTTTTTAATGAAAAGTTTTTAGGAGCTTTAACAAAAATGAATTTTATTCATACTGCAACCGAACAGTTTTACATTTTTTTTTTTTTTTTTGAGCATCACTGTATTAATAGGTACGTAGCTTATCAATATTTTTGCGACCAAAATTCAAAAGTATTGATTAATGATAAAAATAATTCACTTTTTTTTTTTTTTTTGTATGTTTGCCCCATTTACGGTCCAGTATCAATTTTTTATTATGCATTTCCGGAAATTCGCTCGTATACTGCAATATAATCGAACGTTATTAATATTAAATTGTCGACGTAAAAAATATTCACGTTTTATTTTTTTTCTCTCTGTCGGCAAACCACGTCTGTCGGGCAGCTCAAAATCCAGATTAAATCGCGAAAAAATAAAATTAAAAAATTTATAAAAACAGAATTCCATATATTTTATCGGAAAATCGGGAGTGAGTAATGTAAAACGTCGAGTACGGTCTGTATAATTTAAGCGCATTGCAATTCTATCGAACGGAATTGAAAAAAAAAATCGTGTGTTCTATCCGGCCCATAGGCTACGATCGGTCAGTTCGAATATTAAACACATTTACGATCGAAATAGAAAATTCCCGATGACATTATCGAAAAATTATTAAAATATAATCAATTTTACGCCGCGGTTAAATATGCATAATTACGAAAATGCCCAACGTAAACGTCCGATCGCTATCGATTTTGTATCATTAATTATTTTTCCCTCCCCAATTCTGTACGGACGAGTCGCCAGTGTTGCCAATTTTCCATTTCGCAGACAATAAATTATTTTTATTATTTATATTTGTGTTGAAAAATAAATTGAATTTTACATTAAAACGCCCGACGGTTTCGGGAACGATCCGTGTTTAGCGATTTAAATTAAATCGAAGGTTATCTTTTTTGATTTTTTTTTTTTGTACCAAAAAAAAGTTTGACAGACAAAATCTATTTCTATCGTCGATCCGACGGGCCGCGCGGTTTTCGGTAACTTTTTGTAATATATTTTATTTGGATATCGAAAAATTGGTGCGGATAACGATTTCCGGGTGTTTCCGACGTCCGCGCGTATTATCGCCGGAGCCAAAAAAAAGTCTACGGGTCGTTGGCGCGATTTCAATTTACTAACTAACACTTGCTAAAAACAAAAAAAATAAATAAAAATGTTTACGACCTTACGACGATACAATTGTATTTTTCAAAATGCAACGTTTCGAAACGACGCGGTTAATGCGCGAAAACTTTAGCGAATGCGAAAATTCGGCCGCGTACGATAAACTGGTGTCTATTCTGACGATATTCGATTAAAAAGGCGGAATCGCGGTGACGATTTCGATTTTGCAAAAAATGTATTTATATATATATTTTCATTTTTTACGTGAAACGTGACTTATAATATTATCTGTAAACGGACGAGGATTTTTTTTTTTTTTTTTTTTTTTAAGCCCGGGGCGGCACCAAGAATACGGCGGACCGTTCTTATTTACTTTTATTTATTTATTTATTTTTGTTTTTTGGTCGTTATTCATTCGCTTTTTTGCGAAAAAATCGCATTTGAAACCGCGCAAAAACCGAGGAGACGATTCGACAGAAACGAACGGCATTCTCTCGCCATTACGCTAAACGCTCGCACTACGACGCGAAATCCGTATTATTATTGCTTTTTTTTTTTTTTTTTCGGAAATATCCGTTTGACGCGAATAACGAAAATATTAAATAAACGAGAGTGGTTTTTTTAACGGCACCCATTTAAAGATTTTTAATTCGCGTTCAACGTTAAAAAATCCTGAACAATAATTATTCGGGTGTTTCGTTCCACTGCTGAATATATTAATTTTTCAATTACGCTAATATTTATGCCGCACAACATTTAATAACGAATATTGTATATTTATTTGTATACGTAAAACGCGACGACAAATAGTATTAAAAAACACACGGGGGTCAATTTCCTCGGTGGCCCGCCCCCAAGACGCGAACGAAGGGAGAATTTATTATTTCGACGTGCGTTCGGCGAGATTAAATTCAAAAATAAAAATTAAAAAAACAGTCAAAATTTAAATTTAAAAAAAAAATTATATATATATTTGCGTACACATTACGTTTGCGCGAGCGAAAATTAAACGTGACGGTATTGCGCAAACAGAAATTGTCAATTTGAGAGGAAGCAAAAAAAAAAAAAAATATAATCACAAAAAATAAGTATGATTAACATTCTGTGTAACGGAAACTACCGACAATACGATAATTTTCGGGATTTTATCGGTATGCGACGTATTGCCGTGATAACCGAAAATCCCGTATCACGGTAATTGTTACGATCGATTGGAATCGTGAAATTATATTTGCATTTTTTCAAATTAAATGGTTTATAATTTTAATACGTAAAATCGAATGTACACTGGGATTTTAAATTCAATATTCTCGGCACTCTAATCCGTTTTCTATGCAAATCGATATTAGATTTTCTACATTACCTTTTGTAATGCGTTAACCACTTGTATCTAGATTTTAACCACCCCTCCCCCCAGATAAATGTTCAACATTAAATTCCGAGAGAATTTTAAATTCCGATTGGTTTTACTATGGTGAGTTTTATATTTCCGACAGTGCACAACTTTTCCACCGCACGTTTTGTTCTGATTTTCGAGTTTTGCAAACTTTCTGGGAAAATATTCAATCTACTTTACGTTTTTTTAATTTTTTTTTTGATTTTCGTTGTAGTTTCAAAGAAAAAAAAAATTAATACTATTTTATTCGTATACTATATGCGCGAGAAACATTGTAATTATTAAAACCCATAATTTTCAATCATAAAAAGATAAACGTGCGTACACGTTGCCGGCAGACTCTAAAGTTTTATTCAAACTCGAGATAACGGTATATGTGAATTATTTTTTAATTTCAAAATGTTTTTACCGCGTTATTCCAGAACGAGAGGTACACGGAATTACGCGACGGAAACGATCGGACAAATATAATTCGATATTTTACGTATACGAATCCCGCGAAAAAAAACCCTGCGATTGTCTCCCAGATTTCGTGTTCCCGTTTCGAGTGTACCCGACGCCCGGACCGCCGGTTATTTAATCCCTCCCGACGTGAGAAACATTTTAATTACTAAAAACGATAATTGTCAATCATAAAAAGTTAAATGCGCGTACGCGTTGCCGGCAAGCAGACTCGGGTTTTATGCAAACTCGAGATGACGGTTTAATCCGAGTTGTTCCTTAGTTTCGAAATACGTTTTCCGCTTTATTCGAAAATGTTAATAGGTACACGAAATTCCGCGACGGAAACGACCGGACAAATGAAATTCCATATTTTTCGTCGACGCATCCCGCCGAAAAAAAACCCCTGCTATCCGCACCGTGATTTCGCGTTCCCGTTTCGGGCGTACCCGACGCCCGGAGCGCCGGGAATCGATCCTCTTGGCGCAGTCGAATGCACGCCGGTCCGACGACAATTATCGCGGACGGGACGGCTCGGCCAATCGAACGGTGGAAATCGCCGCGGGAACCGGACGGAAATTCGCGCGGTGCGATTGAAATGGTAAACCGTGTAAAAATGGGCCGCGAAAACGATCGGTACGCCCGGAGTGTAATATTCGACGGCGGATGTCCGGCGATTACGACGCGGCGTGGACTCCAACAGGAACGGCTTGGGGACGAACAGTTTTTTACGGTAAAACAATGTCGTTCGATGTTTTACGGTCGGTTCGCCGCGCGCACACCTCGGCCCGTCCCATAACGGTGGCGCTCTCGAAATTAGTAATAGTATTATTAAAAAAACAAATCACTAATCCGGACGATTAAACGAATAAAACGTAAAAAACCTCGTAGCAAATCGAACGCGATATACCGTCGGTACAAAACAAAAAAAAAAAAAAAAAAACGTAGATACTCTACCCGTGGGCAAGCCACTGTTCTAAGTCGAACATTTTCCCAGGGCAGTGTAAAATATTGAGAAGAATTGAATTCCCGTGCATTTGTACGTGACGATTGTTCGTGGCCAACGAAAATGTCGTATTGTTCGGTAAATCGTGTTTTGAAATGCCGCGATTTACGAGATTTTCGTCAAAATTTGTCTTTAAACGATTTCAAACATTGAATTCAAATGATTGCATTACGATAAAATTTCCGCTGGGCAACAAAGATAAAAATACAATTTACAGAATTCAAAAAATAATACGCAAAATTTAAACGCTTACAAAAAAAAAAAAAAAAGAAAACCTACTTATAAAAATTAACGCTGAAATAAAAAGAACAGGTTATGATTATCCTTGTGTCAATTTTTTGAAAATGTTTGAAAAGCCAAAAAAAAAAAAAACTAAAACTACTTGATAGTTTCAAACGGCTATAATTTATAGACCTAAAACGTGTAGAATGTTTTTTTATTTTAATTTTAACATGCTAATAAAGCCATCAAATACAAATCTTTAGATTTTTTGCCCCGGAATCACAATGTAAGAATTGAATCGTAGAAAACAGTAAATATTTCGGATTTTCTGGTTTTTCCTTCGCTATTATGGAAACGTCATTGAAAACGAAAAAAAAAAAATATATTCATACCCTCGATTGGCGAACAACGTGCAAAACACAAGGAGAATATTCTCATGTCGGTTATTGGTTTGAACGAATTTTCTGGAAGAAAAGTTATAAACTGATTGAATAAAATAATTAAGGCATCTGATTAATTTAGCCTAAAAAGTTCCTAAATTAGGTAAAAGACCTAAATAAAAATATTAACGTACATTTCGTAATCTCAGAGGCTCGTTTATACGTAAAATACTTTTAATTTGTTAGCTATAGTCAAGATAATTGAACTTCGGTTATAAATCACGACGATATGACTCTGGTTAATACTTCCGGTAGGTGTATAATTAATTAATTAGTTTTGATGAAAATCGTATGAATCGTAAACGATAAGCATATTGAAATTTTCAAATTTTTGCGGATAATACTTCTTTTTTAACTTCTTTTTCACCTATGGTGCGAAACATGTTCGTCTTTTCTTTTTTGTTTTTTTTAAATACCCGAATAATATTGTTGAATTTTGTAATAATTCATTATAAAAAAAAAAAAAATAAAAATAACCAAAGTCATGTTGTAATGTTCAGATTTATGCGGATAAAACTTCAATATTGTCCGCCCAAGTAATATACACATAAATATTAGACGAAAAAAACGCAGACAATAGTCATTAATTATGTCGATACAAATTATTAAAAAACTTTCAAATTTAAATATGGCTACCAAGAGACTTTTTCCGAACTTTGCTCGCAATCGTTTTCCGTCGGCAATGGATTTATCGTTGGGTATAGATATAAACTAAATTCCCCTCTCTAAATCTACCTTCCCAAATGTTCGTCTTTACTTTTTCTTTTAAATACCCGAATAATATTGTTGAATTCTGTAATAGTTCATTATAAAAAAAAAAAAAAAAAAAACCAAAGGCATGTTGTAATGTTCAAATTTATGCGGATAAAACTTCTTTGTTATCCGCCCATGAAAAATATACATTAATATTAGACGAAAAAAACGCAGACCAATAGTCATTATTTATGTCGATACAAATTATTTATACAATTTTCAAATTTGAATATAATTACCAAGACACTTTTTCCGAACTTTGCTCACAATCGTTTTTCGTCGGCAATGGATTTATCGTTAAGTACAGATATAAACTAAATTCCCCTCTCTAAGTCTACCTTCCCAAATGTTGGTCTTTACTTTTTTTTTTTAAATACCCAAATAATATTGTTGAATTTTGTAATAGTTTATTATAAAAAAAAAACCACCGCAACACGAATGTAGTAAAATTGCATACAGATAGCGCCGTTTTTTCAATTTTTTTTTTTTTCAATATTCATCTGGCCACGACTCTGTATATAACGGTAGTAAAATCGCATTTGTAAAAAAAAAAAAAACAAAGATAATCCATTCCTAGTTCCGAATATAAAATGTCAAATTCCGGAATCGACGAAATAGCTGCGCGTATAAAAATCCCATCCGATTTCGTGACGGTTCGGAGTGGTTTTGAAATCTCTCGGCGGAATCAAAGTAGGATAAATAAAAAATAACGGAATAGCAAAAGAAAGTAAAAAAAAAATAAAAAAGAAGAAAAAACCATTCTAATCGTTTTACTATTATACACTGAGATATGGCATCAGTCCACAGTGTACGGGCACAAGACTCGAATAAATTCCGCGGGCTGTCGTAAAACGGTATTATATTTTTATTAAATTGATAAAATCGCAGTAAAACCAATACGGTACATTCAGGGTCAAAAATATCGCAAAAAGCAGGGATAGGATATTAAATGTTGAGCGATTTCCGACTAAAAAATGTACGCTTTTTTTTTTTTTTTATATATATATAATCCATCCCGGGTATAATGTCAAAGTTTCGATAGAACTCGTAAAAATCACGAACATATGAGAATAAAAATTTCTTCACCGTTTCTATATTGAACAAAACCATTAAAATAATAGCAAACAAATATAATAACATAATGAAATAATTTTTCGTTTCTCCCCCCCCCCGAACCCCCGTTTATGTTTAATAAAAATAATAAATACAAAAATCCTACACGGCAAGAAGACTTTTTACGACCTCAATGCTGGGAAACGCGGCTCTGGAGTCTAAGTTAATTCGCAGTTTGTCCTCGTTCACGGCCTATAGGTTCGGCGAATCCGGTCTCCTCGTCACACGTTCATACCGGTGGATATTAATCTGTGCCTCGGTAAAATTTGTTAACTTCGATTTGTTAACCCCTGTCGTCTCCCGGATCCTCTTGTTTTTACCACCTACGGCTCTATTGCCGGACGTAACTAAACGCACGTTTGTCATTTTTTTTTTTGTTTTTTTTTTTACCGGCCGTTTGTGGACGAAATCTATTATTGTTACGATTTGTTCCGATCGCGAAACAACTGCGAGCTGTTCTACCGATAGAATCGTCGAATATAAACGCCTATTCCAAAATACCGCGAACACAATATTCGGACAACAATTGCGGTAAAAAACCGCGTGGGTTTTCGCATAGGTTCCGTAGTTATAACGAAATACGATTTTACCATTTACCATCCGTAATGTTTTATTAACAACCCTTTGGCCGCAGTCCGTTTGTTTCGAGCGCAATACTATTATAAACGAACGGCCGACTATCGCACACTAACGCGCAAATATAATCGTTCGACTTTATTGGGAAAATGTAAATTTTTACCGTATTATTCTTATACGATAAAAAGTCCGCTAAGAACTAATAAATTAGGTACGCGCTTTCGTGTCTAAATTAAATAAGTTCCGTGAATAATTTTTCACTCCGCGCGCTCTCGTCCCGTTAAAAACTTTACCGATAAAAAAAAAAAAAAAAAAAAAAAAATAAAAGAAAATCCAAAACGAAACTTGGCTTTTAAACCAAAGCAAACGAATTTATAGCGTCGACCGGAATCCAATTGCGCGTAGCTATAGCGGTTTAATCAACGGCTATCGAATTAATTTGTGCTCGGTTAAAGTGTCTGACATAAAAGTCCGTGTATGTACAAATTCTAATTACAAAAATATATATTTAAATAAATATTAACGTAACGCTCATCTATCGAATAAAAAGTACAATTTTTATAAACGTATAGATAATATTTAAACTCCGATCGTTTAAGTCCGTATTTCAGTGTAAAAAATATCGTAGCCGAAATAAATATTTATGAAACAATTAATTTTATTAATATAATTTTACGTATATATATATATATATATATATATATATATATTTTTTTTTTGTTTTTTTAAACGTATTACATTTGAGGCGTGTATTTTTTTTTTAATAATTTTCAAACTGGCCAATATTTCCGCCGATCGCGGGTATAATATATCGGGACCGCGAAACGGTGCAGGACCGTACGTGTCGGTTGGGAAATTGATATTTACGTAATTTTTATACGTCGTTGGACGATCCGCGATAATTCATCATAAGCTCGTTCGAAAAAGCTCTCCGGCGGTAAATATTTTTATAAATAGTTCGCGTGCCCATTTTATCGCGACCTAGACATATATTTTGTGTTGTTTCGAATCTAAACGTGTGACTAGGAAGCTATTGATTGCACTGTAAAACGGTAGGACGTGTTGTATTTTTTCTCATAAATACTTCCGGTCGAAATGCTCCTGATTCGTTCTCGCGGGACTCGCTCTTAGAAAAATCGGTATTTCCGCACTGCGGTTTTTTAAATGAGCTATTGTTTTTTTTTTTTTTTACATATTCAACAGTCCGCCGCAAGATTCTATTTTTACGCAGTTTTGTCTTAGATTGGTTTGACAATTTAATTGGTTAGGTTTCAAGACTGCAAGGTGTAATAAAAGCACTCGAACAGAGCTTGTTTACCGAGCTCCGCAAACAATCGTTTTTGATTCTGCGCGTAGGTCAGGGCTATTGTTGTTTTACAATGGTATTCAATTTTTTTAATTATTTGTTTTTTTTTTTTTTTTTTCCGGTAAACACATTTTCTACCAGAAGACTTCGTCCGATCTATTACACACCAATACAGTATCCGAAAGCAAATGTCGGTTTATTTAAATAGGCCATTTTGCGATATACCTAACGCGGCAAAAAAAAAAAACTACCAAAAGAAAATGACTAGATAACAACAAATACGCGATTTCGTTAAACTCGAGTTCTATTATTTGTTTTTTATTTATGTTGAGTTCTAGGTTACTACGGCAACAATAACCAAAAAAAAACCTACTAAAACTACTCTGCTCAGAATCATTTTCGGTTTGCAATTCATCGTTGCATACCGAAATAAATTAAATTCCTATCTATATACTATTCAACTTCAAACCTACAACAGTGACTCACCCATAGTGCATAGTTTGTTTGTTATTTTTTGCTCTCTGATAAAATAATTTTATTTATGAATTTAAAAACTTAAGATAAAAAAAAATGTAGAACTATATAAATTTTATAAACAATGTTTGACCACAGCGCTCGGAATCGTTTTTTTTGCATTGGTAATAATTATTTATCTATATATATATACTTTGCACTTGCCTAAAGTGGCCTCCCAGCAAGCAGTTAAACCAATTTTTTTTTTTTTTTTTATATATATATTCTGAGCGAAGCAAAGAACAGTATACTTTAACAATCACACGTGTTTTTTTTCTATAAAATAATATTATTAAGAGTAGTACAACTTACGATAAGAAAACAAAAGGAAAATAAATATTAACAAAAAAAAAAAAAAAAATATGCGTAATATTATATTATTATTCCCACTACAATATCTAAACGACAAGGAAAATGTTCATAATTCTTTTTTTTTTAATTGAAAACCTCGAGTAGCTTTAAACGAATTGTTCCTGCAGACATTATTTTTAGACTCTGGGCGAAGTGAATAATGTATTGGTTTTACTGTGACGTATGATTTTAACTATACATTTTTTCTCTTGTCCTTTTCCGAAACATCGTGCTCCGACTTTTTAATGTAGCACCTCTTTTGAAATAACCTTGGATCATTTTGATGCGTTAAAAAAGTCATAAGTATGATTTTTAATATAGATTTCTTAATACATCGGAAAAAAACAAAAAAGGGAAAATTCACAACAAGGGTTTCATTATTTTGAATTTTTTGAATTTTGTTGTAACTCTGCTGGTAATCATCGTAGAAACCTGACATTTATACAAATTATTAATATTAGGCCTTTTTAGGAGTGGAGGAATTTTGGTCAAAATCGTACTGGCCATTTTTTAACTACTTATAGACGTTTAAGGTGTTTTAAATCAAATAATTGAATAAAATTGTCCTGACCGAACAGAAATACACGGAAATTTGAGACAATATAAGCCGTTAAATATTAAATACATCGATACAGACAAAATGTATGCGTGTTTTAAAAAGTGTCAATATTGATAAAAATCTTAAAACGGAGCTCGATAAACAAGCTCTGTTCGATTGCCGTTATTCTACACTGTAATCTTTCAAGACATGATTTACTGTTATTCGCTCTGAATCATTTTTCGTTTGCAAATTTTTTACGTTAAGTACGTAGATTAAAATTCAATTTTTCTCTATAACCCACCTTCCCGACATCCGTATACATCAATGGCCCCACTCATAGTGCGAATCATGTCCGTATTTTTTTTTAACTACCAATATAACATTTTTAATGATTGTGTAATTTTTCATTACAAAAAGAATCACCGAAACACGTGTGTAGTAATAATTTGCATAAATATAGCGCCGTCTTCTAAATATAATTATGATTTTTTTAATTAAGTTTTTATTAAAAATATTTTGAAGATATTCGCGTTTTTCAGTACGATATAGTATTTTTGGTAAAAATACGTAACCCAACGAAATTCAATCGATAATAAAAAAAAATTAAAAACCTTCAATACGGTTCCATTAAACAGCTTTATGGAATTTTTTTCACGGAGCACGTGTTGATTTCGCTGGTCAGGAGTCGAAAACTTACTCTACTCTAAGAATAAGATATATAACACTCATATGTACAACGGAGAACGTCAGGGTCACTACAGGTTGACATTTCTAAGGATCATCGATGCGATGTGCTCACATTAAATTCGTCGACGATTTATTTCACGTGCCCGTTAAATCAGCCAAGAATGAACAACAGTAGTATATTAACGATAAATAATATTCCGGCGAAGTTTACGAATTTCGTTAGTCTGTAACTACAAAATATATTAGAATTGTTCGTGTGTTTAAAAAATTCAAACATAAACATGAACTTCAAACAACAACGATAAAGATAAATATTACAGTGTTGTTATACATATTAAACCACCTAAATAAAAACACGACAAATTCAAATAAGTGTTCGGTGGGAATATCAAGTCTACGGTTAATTTCCACTGAATTTTAAATAAAACAAACGAGGCGCAAAAAATAATTACGGAATGGCAGCCAGATCGTAAGAAGACAAAGAAGGAGACCGAAAAAAAAAAACGGATGAATGGCGTACGGCAAGACGTGAACCAATTGGAAGATACGGAAGACTGAGAGCAAAGGATTCTGGACCGTGTAAGTTTAAGGACACTGACATAGGCAGCTAAAGCTCTCACGGAGTTATTAGTTACGAATGATAATGATGAAATTGAAATAAAAAAATTCAAAACAAATTTCATTGAACTCGGCAAAAACTGTTATTGCGTAAATGTACTCGTATCCTGAATTTTTTCCCCGATTATTCCCCACAATTAAAAAAAATCGGAAAAGCCAAAATACGACTAACTAGTGCAACCAGAAAGCAACACTGATGACAATAATTGCAACGATATTTCTACATAGAAAAAATAAATAATAAACGAAAGAAATATGTAAGAAAAGCTTCTCCTGCAGTTTCATAAATTATTGTATTTAATTGATTTTAGATTCTCGAGTACAAATGACTTGAGCAGTTTTTTTTTTTTGTTTTATGGTCATCTTTTTTTCATTATCATATATGTTTTTACGGTGTTTACAACGAATTGGTTTTTATTAAACCGCACGGCTCCGGTTTTATATTTATTTTTCAATATTGACTTTCGGTCGTTTTTCCGCGCGACGGGAAACGTACGATTATTGTTATATATTATTTTACTAGCTGTCATCGTCTTCCTTCGCCCGTAGGTTACCATCTCCAAAATGAAAACTCTATAAATCAATATGGCAGGAAAAATTCAATTTTGCGCGTCTGCCCGTTTCCGCAGCGGTATTTCATATTTTCCAGATTCGTATATAATATGTACGTATGTACCGAGCTCGGTTTGATTTGCTCCGGGCGTGACAACCTGCACGAACTGTGTCGTTGTAAACAATAATCCATCCAGAAATCGACGATAAAAAAAAAAAATACTACGCGCACAATCACCGTAATGCACCGAGCGATTGTTCAGTGCAGAAGACGAATATTAAAAATCCGATTGACCGCATCATCACCCGCCCCCTCGTGATGATGAGCTCAGGATTTACCCGGACCCAGTGTGTTATTTTTAAAAAAAAATCAAATATTGTTTACCGTTAATCCGGCAAAATATTTTATTTAAATTATCATCGAGATGGCAGAGGGGGGGGTTATAAAATACGCATCTTTGAATGGCATCCGGGCGTGAACACAACAACGCGATTTTATTCGACGAAAAAATAAAAAGCACATATGTTATCGGTAAAACTACGTCTTTATTGGAATCTATACGTCCGAAATGCATGGGTGCAGTGAGAAATTTCGTGAGAAATTGCAGATCTCCGCGTTCACATTGATATTCGACAGGTGCTGAGTGTCATTTTACAGTTTTTTTTTTTTTTTTTGTTCAATTTACGTGTCTTGGTCATGACGAGCAGGCGGAAAACAGCGTAAAAAATTGCACATCCATGCGGTACCGCGAATCCGTTTTGCGCAAAACGGATTCATTACGTAAAAAAAACGTCAAACCGGCGGCGGCCCGGGTAAAAAAAAAAAAAAAAAATAATAACAATAATAATGCATTTTTTTGTTTTTTTTTTTTTTTTTTCCATGTCGATTACAACTGGAGCTTTTCTCGTTTGAAATTCGCGGATTATAAATGATTGTGTAATACGGGGACGACCGGCTGGATCGATCGATACCGATGACGGTCGTCAGTTGTCGCCGTGACCGTAAAATTGACCGTCCGGGACCAGCTGACGTGCGCGTGAAACAAGAGGGGAAACCCGACGCCGGCGTGCCGGGCGGCGGCAACGGAATCGCGAATCTACGCCGTTAAAGCATCGGCATTGTAATAATTATAATATCTGCACGTGTACGTATTAAACCGGCACCGTTGACGTCGGTAATCTTGCGGTCAATTTTTCGCACGGTTTCGCCACGCTAAGCCCACGTTTCGGGCCCGTCGCGATAACGGCGATTTATTAAACCCCGAGGCCGCAGCCGGGATTTCTCACGGGATTGCCGTGGGCACGGTGTGTGTGACGCACGTCCCCGTGGCCCGTTAAACGTATTCCGGAATTTTCGAGACTTTCCGCTGTCCGGGACGTCGAAAATCGACAAATTAACGTCCAACAGCCGCTGCCGTATACGCCGCCGTCGCCGTATATACGGTACGGACCCGTCGTGGGCTGCTCAAACTTTTTTTTTTTTTTTTTTTTTTTGGATTCGTGTCGCCCCTATCCACAAGAACACCATAGAAATGTCAAATAATTCCCGCTGTACGTTTGTCGACAAATATTATAAGAGCACACTGTACGCAAAATAAAAATATATCAATCACGCGTTTTGTTTAAGCAAAATCTATGTTTATTGATATTAAAAAAATAATAATAACAACAATAACAATATTGAAAAATAATAATAATTGTTCAAAATCCGAACAATTAATGGGATATTTGACTCTGGTGATTATTACATAGTTTGGGAATTCTAGGGATGACGGTGGAAAAAGCGAGACTTTGTCGTACGTCAAACGGATAGGAACTAAAATATTAGTAGACCTAATGAAAAGATAATAATTTCGTGGTAGCCATGCCGTTCAGCGTGAAAAATTATTGGGATGTTCAGACGGTGGTGGAAATTACATGACTGCAGCTGCATAAATACGATTTTTATTCGTGAAATTCTCGTATTTTATTATCGTATTCTATTATTTTCCCTGAGGTTTTCGTGTCACCCCGGTTGAGAACCACTGATATTGACGATAACTCATAACCATTATCAGGTGTTTGATCTTCGAAAAATTTTCAATAATCTAAAATAGTTATATTGAATACGAAATAGAATCATCTACAAGTTTATAATAAAAAAAAAAAAAAATCCGTAACACGATCAACGGATTGGAGGAGGGGGTGATTTTCGCCGCTAAAAACACACCTCCTAGCTACGCGTTTTTTAATAGTTTTAATAGGCTACCCTGTTAAAACGTGTATAACCGATACGGATGTCAAACTCGTATTATATCCCTCGAGATATTCTAAACGGTGTACGTTATAGTCTTTATTTGATGTTTCCTTACAGTCGTAATTTCAAAAGCAACTGAAATTTTTTTGCAGGAAAACTTAGCAAATGTGCCACGAACCTTTTTAAACGCTATTTTTTAAAACCTCAGTCGTGTTTTTCCCGGTCCCGTGTCGCCTCGTTTTGAATCCCGCGAGTATCGCAACCCCACCCCCCACAACTGCCATAAGTTCCCGACTCCGGGAATTTACTCAGGCTAAACGACCCGCCCTTCACGCCTTTGTTGTTCTCAATCCTATCCCTAAGTACCTATTAAAAGTCAAGTTACGAGTTACTTTTCCTGATAACTTTAAACGCGAGTAATAAAAAAGAAAAAAAAAACTGCTCAAGGGTGTGCGACTGTGCGGAGGGGTAGCTTTACAGCGGAGATTATGGTTTATGTGTTTACACGACGGCGAACCCATTGCTGACGACCAAACGCCATTCTGAACGGAGACCGTGAAAAATGTTTCGCGTAAGAATTAAAATTCGAAAATTGAACTTGTACGTAAATAAAACCCCATAATTATCGTTCTTGTCGTTATTTCGTTGCGACCCGGTCGGAAATCACAAACAGCATGAAAATTACGTTGGAAATACGACTAAGTCTTAACCGTCGCCCTTCTCCCGACCACCCCCAACACCGCCGCCAACGTGCAAGTTTGATTCCGCGGTTTTTTTTTTTTTTTTTTTAGCGGTTTTTTGGGCGATTTCGAGAGCGAATATCACGGAATCTCGGATCCGTCTGAATTCCGAACGCCCCGCGCCGTAACGCGAATCGCGACGCATAAATCTGCCGGCCGCGGCTGCACAACGGCGTCCGGCAAACGCGATATACGGGCATAATGGCGGAAATAATAATTTCACAGCCGACGTTAAAAACGATTTAAACCACTATTATCGTTATTATTATTGCTATTATGATTATTATTATTATTATTATACCGTCCGTATATTATTCTAATGATATAGCAGTAATAATAATAATAATAATAATAATAATAGGACAAACGCGAGAAACGGTCCGGCCACCACTGTCGGCCCGTAATCGGAGCTTTGCGGAAGTGCGTACGCGCGTACCCTCGGCCGCCGGCACGGCGATTTAATATATCGGCGGCGATGTTATCATTTTTATCGTTATTCTTTTTTCGACACCCCGTCCGGTATACGGTCCCGCTGTTCCGTTCGACAAAAAAAAAAAAAAAAAACTATATATATATATATATATATATATATTATTGGGGCGGACAGAAAACGAAAAAAAAAAAAATCGTATTTCGAGAGACGAGAATAAAAAATTGTCCGGTTCCGCGAGCGCTTTCGGGCGACCAAACGCGGATTCTCGGACATGGATTTTATTTTCTATTTTTTTTTTTTTCTTTTTCTATCCCACCCCCTCTACGATTTAAATCCGTACAATCGGACCGCCGGTAAGCGCGAAATCATGCGGTGGACGAGATAACGGACGAATAAGGTACTATTAGCCCGGTAGATATGTTTTTTGTGTCGGAAATAATGGCCAAAAATCTAGATTTTTCACAGCCGATAGGTCTGTTCTAAAGACGCCTTTAGAAATACGTATTTACAAAGCCCCCGGTGTGCTCCCCTGTGTATTTCTCTCTCTCTCGCTCATTCTCTCTCTCTCTCTCTCCCTCACTACTCGTCCACGAATGCGATTAAAAAAAAAAATTGATCATAAAAAGGGTTCAGGTGATATTTGCATATTCCTAAAGACATGCAAAACTGTATTCAACGAGTGGAATGAACGGGGACTATTGTATTAATGCAATTCTATAGGCGTTCTATCATCTGTAAAAAAAAAATTCCAGCTTTTCCGGAATTATTTTCGATATTGGCTGAGTCTGACTAGGCTATCTACGGCCAACGAGATAAATATCGATGTGAACAAAGTATACAACGAAACGTAAAAGATTACATAATGTTGATAAATAATCGCCGGGAACTTCCCTTGAAAATATTTAATACTTTTACGTTTCGTGACTGAAATTCTTTTTTTAAATATTGATTTTCTTCGTATCAACTATGAGACCTTAATTGTTTCATACCATACGCTTTTTTTTACTCAGCAATAATTTAAACCGTAAAAAAAAAAAAAAAACTTAAACACACACAAAAATTGCGTTATTCGCCTGCCGAAAATCGTTGCTCGCTAACTAGATATTATTATTATTTATTTATTAATTTTTTTTTTAAATAAGATTCTACGATGTTTGGTACACGTGTAATAAGAAACTATTAAGAGACGCCCGTAGAAATAGTTTTTTTTTTTTTTTGGTCCACCAAAATATGTAATTATTATTAGGTTACCGCGAAAAGTCAACGGCGGCGAGCAGTCTTACGCGGGGCGTATTCTGGGTCGTCTGAGAAAGAAAAAAAAAATACAAAGAGTCCGAAATCCTTGCGAAATAATAATAAATTGAATTGGACACGTGGTTTTCGGAGTCTTTTTTTTTTTTTTTTTAAATTGAACTAGCTCAACTGTAAAGGACGCTCGGATACAACGCAAATCCGGTAAAACAAGCGCGTTTCGACCTCGCGTCTGTCCGCCACCATGGACACAAAAACCTACCCTTGTCGCCGGCGGAATTCGATTTAGAATTGTTTTTTCCAAAGCAATGATTTTCCGTTGCGTACGGATAGAAATTAAATATCTATCTACATGAAACCTTCCCACATTCCTACTAAAACAACAGTGTCCTGCCCACGTATGACCGTTTTTATTTGTGTTCGATATAATCATGTCTGTTCGTCTCCTGCGATTCCGTCGTTTTTAACTGGTCAGATCAAAAAACATTGTCTGCAAACCTAGTAATACTTTTGCGTACAACTACGATGGAGGATTATTCGTAAAAAAAAAAAAAAAAATATAAGAAATTCTAATGAAAATAAACAAATTATATTTAGTTACCGCGATGGAGTTATAGGTCGTATTAGCTTATGAAATAAAAACGGTTTTGTATTTCCATCGTCAATCGGGTAGAACTGCTACGTTCTTGTGGAATTATTGTTCTTTTCTACATTGATTTTACTATACGGCCTACCCCCACATAAAGGCGTATTTTTTTATTTTTTTTTGAATAAATCAGAAACTTTTTTTTAATCATTTTCCCGTCGATTTTACCGGCGTACAGTTGCTGGCGTGTGCAGCTCATCGTGTGACAGACGATACGGGGTCAACATGCCGGACAAAAGGGTTGTAATTTAATATTATATAATCTTAGAGTCCTCGTGCGGTTTCTATATTACTGCGTGTATTGTTATTATTATAATTACACTCGGGTTTATTTTTTTTTTAATTTTATTTTTTTTTAATACTCTGATTACGGTTGTTGGCTACGAACGTGTGACGACGGACAAGTTTTGTACACACGCCGGGATAAAACGAACTAGTGTCCACAAAAAAAAAAAGGTAGGTGTAACTATGCACGGGTATGCGACTATTGGCCACCGTGGGAAGTAGAGAAAGTAGGATACCCACGATATACCCACGGGAAGATACTATACACAACGATAAATCGTTGCAAACGAAAAACGATTTTAGTGGTGTTTTTCTCTTGTCCTCAAGGTATCCCGGAAATCGACAATTACAGACAGTACTGATGTATCGAACATAGAAAACAAATTTTTGCAAAAATTATTGGGAATATTTGAAAAAAAAAAAATTGCACATAAAGTACCGTTGGACAGATGCGAATAGTCCACATAATTCAATTGTACGCCACGAGAAAATCCGAGTATTTTTAATAACTGAACATACGGATTCCGGAAGAAAAAAAAACACAATTTTGTAAAACTAATATCATATTTTTTTTTTCGTTACACTCGGAACGTTAAAGGTTATAATAATAATATTTTCGTCGTGATTTTATTACATTAAATTTCAAAAAAAAAAAAACAAACGGATAAAATCGTATCAATAATATCGAGAGTGCATTTTTCTTGGGGGAAGTAGGGGAGAAACTTTTCAGTCGAATAGGGCGGGATCCACATATAAAATGTATGCGGTCAACCGAGTAAAACATATTGTTTATTTAAAAAAAAAAAAAAAACAAAACTAAAAAATAATATAATATATGATTATTTTTTTAAAATTGCAAAAGGAAGAAAAAAACGAAACCATCGAACTCGGGCTATTAGAAACCCGATGTTTGCAGTTCCAACATACACTTCAACGCGATGTTCAATTTGTTCCACGGTTAACAATATCGGCACTAATTTTACGGACATTTTTTTCATACACGAAACGTCCGATAAAACCGAACGGCAAGCGTTGTGTGCCGGCCATTTTTCACCAGGTTTTTCGCGATTATTAAACGAAACCGAATCGAGTGACCGTCCAGACGAAGGGGTCCTGGGCGCGGTTAGAAAATCGGCGCGGCACGTCCGGTAGGACAAAAAAAAAAAAAAAAAAAAAAAAAAAAAAAAAAAAAAAAAAAAAAAAAAACCGTTACCCGTCGACGGCCGCCGCGCGCTCGCGGAGAATCGCGACCGCCGCCGCCCGTTAGATTAATGCGTACAATATTAATAATTATAATTATATTATAAATATTTTTATTTTTATTATAAAAATATTTTTATTTTTTTTTTTTCATCATATTATTAATACGATACGCCCGGCGGACGTAGTCGTCTGCCCGGTAACACGGCGCGTTAGTGAAATTAAAAACGCAACCGTTGCCCGACGAATCGTCGTCCGGCCGCGGCAACGTTCGTGTCTATTACCGACCCTGTGGCACCGCCGTCGCCTCGTGTCCAAACATTAACCGTACATAAGTATATTACGTAAATCCTTCTCTATATATATATATATAAATATATATATATATACACGAGGAGTGACTGAAAAATTACGTGACTTTTAAAATATTAATTAAACTATTAACGTTGTCCCTAATGCGATTATGAAAATACGATTAGGAAACGACTTATCTAAGAATATTATTAATATTAATGAAATCGGTTTATATGTCTCGTGTTTATTAGCTTTGTTATAATCGTGCGGTTGACATAAATAATGTAAATTTTGTTAGATTTAAAAGCCGGATCACGTGTATACGTTAAATTTCTTGTTAAATTAAAAAAAAAAAAAAGTGCCGCAGAATCGTTTCGAACGTTAGGTGAAGTTTATAATGAAGACTGCAAAATCATGTTCTGGGCGTCCTACCGCCGCGTCTTCGACAAAGGAAAACGTTGAACAAATCGACAAAATTATTCGGCAAGTCCGTCGAGTGTTAGGTGTTAGAGCTGTAGCGGAGATATTCATAGAGAAAGTGTTTGCAGAAATTACAGTAAAAAATTAAAATATAAAAAAAATGGCACCTACAAAATTGGACATTGGATCAAACATGCTCTAGCTCACAGTGCAATTTCAGTTCAACATTTTCAAACTGAAAAAAATATTTCTCTACTTCCAACTCGTTTGACACGCCAGAACTTGCTCCTTGCGACTAGCAATTAAACACTAAAATTAATAATTCATTAAAATGAAACCATTTTCAAGCGGTTGATAATGTCCAAATGAAAACTACAGAAATACGTCATTCAAGAATGACAGCGACGTATGGAACAGTGTGTAGTTGCCGAGGAAAATATCTTTGAAGGTGATAATCATTATAATGTAAAATTTTAAAATAAACCACATTTATATAAATAGTCTCGTTATTTTTATGTCACACGTCGTATTTATTAATACAAGATGTGTTCAATATATGCCCGGACAAAATATATTGAAAATCATATTTCAAACTATTTAAATGGATCGCCATAAAATTGGGTCCTTTAGCTTCTGTACAAAGCCCTCAGCGGTCTCGGCACTTTTGAAAACACCTTTGAATTTCCTCCAACGTTATAGCCTTTAGCTCTATTGTCGCATTATGGATGGTTTCGTTATCGTCTTCGAATCTCTGACCTTTGCGGGTAGTTTCTAGTACGAAAACAAACAAAAATCGCACGAGGCCAAGTCATGTTAATATGGTGGACGAGGTACCACTGCTATATTTTTGAATGCCAAAAATTCACGTATGGAACTTGATGAATGCCCTATGTAGTGTCACGGTACGAAAATCACTTTGATTTCCACTCTTCTGGCCTTTTACGACGTACTCTCTCGATTTATTTATCTAGTACTTGTTTTTAGAAAACTTGATTCACTAACTGTCCTGTTTTCGGTGCAAACTCATAATCAACTAAACAATAAAAATCGATAAAAAAAACAATGTGGATTGATGTTTGAAGCAAACTGACGACATTTTTCGGACGTGGTGAATTTGCATTGCGATTATTGAACTTCGGTTTTAGGATCATATCCACATACACATGTTTGGTAACCCGTAATAATTGATTTTATAAAACTCGGGTCATTAGGAACCCGATTTTTACATTTCCAAACACACTTCAATGCGGTGTTCCTATTTGTTCATCGGTTAACAATTTTGGCACTATTTTTATACACAATTCATCTGATAAAATCTAATGACAAGTACCAATTGATATGCCAACGTCATTAGCTATTTCTCTGACGGTTGTTACTAAATTTGTTTCAAACAAAAGTAACGGTATTTATTTGCTGTTGATTTTGATGGACGCCCAAGACGGTGATCATGTTCAATAGATATTCGGCATTATTTTAAACGATTGAACCAGTCAAAGGTTACACTTAGTGAAACTTCTCCAAAAGCTCATTTAATTAATTCGAAAGTTTCCGTAACATTTATCGAATTTTGAAACAAAATTTAATACACGCACGTTGTTTCGTAATATAATTACGATAATCGTATAATCGCGATTTTGTACAAAACAACCAACATTAAACGCGCGCCGTCAATGACTAAATATTATAGACAATGATTATTTTTGTCATTATCTCTAGTATATTTTCGTGTAACAATATTATCTAAAAAATTAATAGTTTGCACGTAATAATTTTAGTATTTGGGTATTTGTTGAACGCACCTCGAATATTAGGGCGGTCTGAAAAATAGACGAAAACTAATTGCTATGGAAAGTAATACTCCTACACTTGAAAATTTTCCTCGATATTTCCAAATCAAGTTTCCGAAAAAAAAAATAATAATAATAATATTTTAAATTAATTATCGAGCCATCCCGGGAGAAAAATAAATGGTTCATACATAATATCTTTAACTTTTACGAGTAAAACGTTAACAGGTCATACTATAGGGAAGAACACAAGGTGGCAAGGGGCAAACATCGACGATTTTGGGTTTTTAGGACCACCCTAACATATACACGATGCTATATATATTATGCACAAAGCAAGTCCGATAAACGACGAGCTCCGTATGTTCCTGTCCATTATTTCTCCCCCGGTATTTACCGCCATGACCTCCGGGGATGTTTCGAATTTCCCGGCGTCGTCTTCGTCGTCGTCGGAGGAGGAGGAGGAGGAGGAGGAGGAGAAAGAAAAAACGTGTAAAAACGGCCGGCGCCGATTATCTTTATATTGTTAGGGTGCTAAAAATGTTGTTACGATGATTATAATAACAATAATAACAGCACAATAAAAAATATATACGTACATCGCACTGCGGGTGGGCCAACAGTGTGGGTGGCGATTTGGGAAGGTACTCAACTAAAGAGGGATCGTCCGAATGTCACCGCACGGTATGCCGGTTCCGGACAGACAATTTCGAGTGCAGTAGATCCTGTATCTTTTTTTCTCTTTTATATATACGCTATATTAATACATGATTAATTGTTGGCTTTCAAACGTGCGTTTGTCGTAGTTTGTCAATAGTTCCGGGGAGGTATAGCGGAATCCGGGCCGCCGGATAATTGCCACCCAATAACGTGCGTACCCTGTATAATTCGCGAATTCTTTACACCTCGAAACAGAGGGATAAAAACTCGAACGATAAGCACCTAATAGTCCCCTTGCCGTAATTTGGCAAAATAGAGGATTTAGCTACGGTCCGGTGGGTAACAATTAGCCGGGGGAGAAAAAAGAGGCCGTCGGTCTCCAAAGCTCGCCCATCTCTCGAATTCTCCACGCTGCGATAAACCGACCCCGTTATTTATTCCCCGTGTTTCGGACGACCCATCGTCGTCCGGGTTTAAAAATTCCATACTTTTTTTTTTGTCCGTCAACCAGGTAAACGTAAACTCGCGTTTAAGAAATATCAATCCGACAATATCAATGGGGCTCGGTTTAAAAAAGGCCGAAAAACGATCTGAAAAATAGCCGGAAATGGTTTTTATCGCGATAATGCCGGTAACGCGTTGCAGTCTATAAAAATTGCACACGTCTTAAATCTACTAAAATATGATAAAACCGCAATCGCCATGTAACACCGACTGACCGTTACGTTGTCGTTCGTTTGATTCCCGCGACTCCCATGACAGCCAGCCACAAGGTAAAGACGGTAAGTTCAATCATAAATACCGCGGATGACAACCTATTTAATCGAGAAACACCGTAGAAAATAAAAATCCATCGTCGCATCGGTTATAAAATTGTTTGTACCTACTCATGTTTTTTTTTTTTTTTTTTCGACCGGGTTATCAAAAAACTTTCGACACAAATATTTATAGCTTTTTATTTTTTTTTTTAGTCCTCGCGGCGAGAACGACGAAAACCGCTGTTCGTATTCGTATTTACGGGACGGCCTACCGGTAGTACTTTTGCCCGGAAAACACCGGCGGAGGGCGAATTTCAGCGACTGTCTACCCTTTGGCGAGTTTACCGTATAGATAATAAAATAACGATAATAAATCGCGGTGACGCCGGACGACCCGCGTACGCGCCAACCCGTAAAACAACGATATTATATTATAAAATACGCACCAGACTCGAAATAAGATTATTTTTTTTTTTTTTTTTTTGTTTAATGAATGTTTTACGGACGTTGCGCTGTACGAATCCCCCGGTCGTCCGGCCGCCGCCGCCGCCGCCGCCGCCGCCGCCGATTCCGTTATTAGACCGCCGACGCCAAATAATATTCGACCTTATATACCGCCTGTTCTACCCGAACGCCGCGTTATTAATATTTCGGTCGGTTTGTTGCCCTTTTGCCGGCAAACCCGGGCCCCCTCACCCCCGAATATTATACCGAGTTTTAAATGTACACGTATACGTGTATACGAATATAAAAATCGGCTAGGTGTATTCGGGCACCTCCTACATAAATATACACGGGCCGGCCGGACGATATTTTTCACACCGCCGCCGCCGCGAGTTTTACCGCCGGATAGGAAAAGAAATCGGTCGGCGTGCGTGCCGACGACCGTCGACGGTGTTTGGGGGAGGGGGGGCGGAATTCGGGTGCGTGCGACCGCGTGCGCGGCGATGCCCGCGATCGTGGGCGCGCGGGAGTGACGAAAGAAAGAAAGAAAAAAAAAACCACGTTTCCGCGACAGTAAAAAGCTTTTAACGGCAAAGGACCCGGCGAGAAATCGCACGTGAAAAAATCGCGGAATGAGAAGGAAAAATGGAAAGAAATAAAAAAAAAAAAATAAACGCCAAGATGAAAAAGAAGAAGAAAAAACGGTGCCCGCCGAGAAACCCATACGGACGCCGGCCCGTAGTAAATAATAATTGTTTTTGTTGGCGCAAGCCGCCCGCGATATAAACCGCAAAGTTCGGCCTACGCGCGGACGTGGTCAGAATTCAAATCCGTAACACAATAAACAATGATAAAAAAATAATATAATAAATTATTTTTGGGCTTTTGGATGCACAGAAATATATATATATATATATATTTTTTTTTAGATACTAAGAGAAAAATGTATTGATTTAACACCGATGTGTGTGAGTGTGTTTTTTGTTGTTGTTTTATACGCCCGTAAACAGTGTTTGAGTATTAACTAGATTATAAATCATCATGATAAATAATTAATTATTTTTTATCTTATATAGATATTTGACGAAACTGTTTATCTAATCTTTTTCTTATACGAATAGTTGTAATATCTAAAATAATTTATGCGCCTTTTTTTTTTCATTTTAATTTTAATTTCTGTCCGTATACGATTCTTCTGATCTAGTTTTCGGGGAGATCCTTTTTTTTTTTTTTTTTCGTTGTACTTTTTTCCAAAAAAAAATAAAATAAAAATCGGTAAAATCAACTGCAATTACGATACGGTTTTATACGAGATCCGAGTATTTAGTTATAATAAATTGCCGGAAAGAAAACCATAACGTATTTTGTATTTAATACAATTCTTATATTTTAAAGAAATTATTAAAAAAAAAAAATAACGACGTACTAATTGCGAACGCCTCGCTTTGGATTCTTTTTTAGTTTTCAGCGGGTTAGGTATTTTTTTTTTTTTTTTTAACTAATCAATTTAAAAATGACTTCTCTATTTACTAAAACACAATATGTGTCTCCTCCGTCCGTGATCTAATGACGGGTCTACGTGAGACTTTTATTTTATATCCAAAAAAACGTGATAACCGAGAAGAGAATTAGAAAAAAAAAAAAAAAAGAAAGAAAAAGATAACTCGTTGTTAAAACTGATACAATAGAATTGTTTTCCGTTTGGAACCTAAAAGAGCGAAATGAAATACCTGATTCGAATAATAAATGTCGACGCCGGTAGAAGAACGAAAAATTCGGTCGTTTTTTATTTCATGTTGTGCTTTGAGAAGTTTATACGATACCAAAATATATTAAACTATATCATTTAACATGATAAAGCAATGAAAATTGCAAACAATGCATTAAAAATGTTAACAAAATAAAAACATTGAAATTCTGGGCGATGTTCTGATAGATATATGAGTATTATAAAAGATGAATTGTTAAAAAATGATTGTAATATATTACCGCGTATGTTAATTAAACACGAAGAAAAAAATTAATCCGGACTTATCTCACACCGTGGGCAGGCCGTTGTTGTAATCGAAAATTTGGTTAGGTACGGACGCCGTGCGTTTTCCACCGTTTGCAGCTAACCGAAAAATCATCTAAACAACTAAAACCGATGTGTCATCATTGATAATATTTTATTTTGCAAATCGTTTAGAGCAATTGTTACGAATTATCCAGATAAAGTATAGCCGGACGTTAAATACGCCCATTTAGACTGGCCGGAAAAAAGTGTTTTCTGACGAGTAAAAACAAACGCGTCTTAGTAAAAAAAAAAAAAATACTTCATCAGAAATCATTATTCCATACGCTCGTAATAGAAAATTACCCGAAAAATTAACGAAATCCTGTTCTCGTAGCAAACCCCGAATGTTTCGTTGTATAAACGGGAGACGATAATGTTATTCGTATTTTGTACCAGAACTGTAATCGTTATGTATTTACAATAAATACGAAAAGAAAACCGTCTGATTATCATCCGGCAACGATCTTAATAATTTATTATACCGGCCGATTATAATACGGTTTCGCGCTGCCGCGGGGGCGTCGGGACGTGAATCTAAGTCGTTTAAAAGTTAATTGGGATTTAATCGCAATTCACATAATACATTATACGAGTAGCACTGCGATCGGTCGATAGGATTGTCTCAGCGCTGAACCGCGATGGTTAGATTGCGTTTCGTATAAAATATGAACACCGCGATCTCGCAGTTATATATACGGAATAAAAGTTTTTGATTATCGTTACATTTTATAGCGGATGTGCGCGCAATTTCATACGGTTAAATTCATACCGTCGCCAAAGGCCGACACGTCGGGAATATCCGGCAAACGGCGGCGGGTACGGGGAGACGACGACGGGAGAAATTAAATATCCAATACGATTATTTTTCTCCCGCGTTCGTATATCGTTATATTTTTCGGATTGTTTTTCTATATTTTACGGGTGGTTTTTTGTTTTTTTTTTTTTGGTTTGGTTTTCCTTTTTTTTCTCTCTCTCTCTCTCTCTCTCTCTCTCTTTAATAATTTATTACTATAAGGAAACGCAACGATAACTCTCTCGACGCTTCGTCGTCCACCCCCAGCGCACACCACGAAAATACTGCCAGACCGAGACACCCAATTTGTATACGAGTACTATTCGAGGCGGTGTAATAATAGGTATAAATATTATTATTTTTTTTTTTTTTTATGGTTTAAAAATATATAACGAGGGGTAATTGCTGCGCGTGCTCGATAATAACAAAAATATTTAAATATTAAACGAGAAACCTTTGCGTTTTTTACATACGTACAAATGCAATCGCCTCCGCCGCCGCCACGCCTAGCCGTAGACCACTAACCATGGCTTTAAGGAAATATTTATTTTAATTAAAACCTTTGTACGATAAGTATTTTTAAATCGTTTACAAAAAAAAAAAAAAAAAAACCGATGAGCCGCTAACTAATGAGATAAGATGAAAGAAAGAAATCCCTCGAGAATTATTCATAAAGTCAAATTATATAATCAATGAAATACGACACGAAATACACTGCTGAGTAGACTTGGTCGTGTAATTGAATACAAATCAATTTGACCCCTCCCACCACACTTTTTATAAACTTATTTTTCTATAGTTTAAGAGATATTATTTAATATTTTCGATAGGATTCGGATTAAAAATTCCATGAATATTATCTTAAAATGCTCCAAAAAAAAAACCAAAACTGGTCTTTCACCGTAATAATGCTATTAAAAAATTATCCAAAACAAATTAAACCATTAATAAACTAAAATACGAGAAAAAATAACGTTTAATAATTTCCGATGAAACAACACACAGGTTAATAACGGTATCGAAGTCATAAAAAGTTTCAGGTTTGACAATTTGAATGGATGAAGAATACCTTAGACCTAGACTATAGAACATATATTAGAAACTATAATTCCATAAGATAAGCATGATTTTAGTTTCTTAAAATAAAATTATTGGCTCTTATTATGTATAAATATGCAATAAAAAATATCAGAATTATCGAAAAATGCTAACAAAAAAAAAAAAATCACTTTTAAAGTATCTGCTAGATAAATGGAATTATGTAAATAAAAATGGAACCAAATAACAATACACATTGCATTTAATACCATGCCCTAATTATCAATATAGTATCAACTGGGCGTGGAATTCGTGATAAAATATAAAACAGTCCCGCATAGAAGAAAACCACTTTTTAAAAACCCTTTTTTTTTACAAAATGACTTATTATTTCACGAATTGTCCACGGCGTGTGAGTATACGGAGAATTCCGTTCGATTCGAATATGTTATACGGATTTGCACGACGGTTAAAAACGAATTGGAAACCGAATTTACTCTAAATTCGCGTATAATCACTGGTTTGTCGGTGATAAACCGACGATTCGCCCTGTATGTAAAGACTTTACCGCGCCCCCGGGGTTTCCGGTCACTTTCGTTCGGAATGTAAACAGACTGGATACGCGCAAGAAAATACAAACAGCCGTAACCGCAGTCTCGATGTCGATAACCGCAAACTCGGGCGGGGGCCGTAAACTTTGAGAAAATCGTGGCGGCGAGCCGCACAAACTATAACAATAATAATAATATTAAATCGGATAAATTTTCGCGGCGATTTTAACTATCGGTATCGATGTGGATACCTACGGGTTCAAACGTTCGAAAACTATATATGATATTCTATTATAATCTCAGAAACCACGATTGTCACTTCTAAACGAAAACCCATAAGAAAAAGTTTTCTGTATACGACCCAAAGTTGCGGTACTACGATTGCGACAAGTTGAAATAAAATGGCAACCAACGTTTTAAATTGCGACGATGAAACGGATATAATTCTTCGGCTGAACTTGAGCAGCTAATAAAACGTCTTCGTATTAATTTCAAATTTGAGTTATAGTTTGTCCTTTCCTTAAATAATCGTCTTCTTCTTCTTCTTCTTGTGGTTTTCAGAGATGTTACACGCCCAATCATACAACTCTCCTTATCGAAATTCCCAATCTGATAGTCCGTTTTGTAGATTCCACGCCTCTACTCGACACTTCTTTCACATCTCGAAAAGGATCTTCTAAAATATTTCTATCCTTCCCGATTATCTTCAATTGTCATGCATAAAAATGTATCAGACTTTCCGAGCGTGTCCAGCCGATCAATATAATAATTTTCCTTTTAACAAATATGATCTGTTACTGGAATAGTCCCTCTATTTTATTTGATTTTTTTTTTTTTTTTTTTTCATCTTTTCCATTCGCCCATCAAATATTACGGTTTCAAACATATTCCGCAGGATTTTCGTTTGCGAAACAGTAAATAGTCTTTCCGTAATTTTCCATAAAAATTATTCTATTAGTCATATGATAAAACCGGACGGTGTGGCTTTTTACGAACACAGTTATTGATTTTTGTGTTTATAAAACAATGCAATAATTATTATTGTTGTACGGCCCATTTTTTTAGAGCTACGTTCTTAAATAAATTATATTTCTACAACAGACTTTTTTCATTCGACGATTTGAATACGTCGCTATAAGTTCGTTGTAAGAATTATATAACGAGCAATTATTAAACAATAAAAAAAAAAAAAAAAAAAAAAAAAAAAAATACTATTTATTTGTACACGTATTTATATCTAAATTATGTTTAAAACTATCTGAGTTTTAAAGGAATCTAAAATAATAAATCGTTATATACATTGCAGGTAAACATTTAATCAACGAGAAAACAAATAATAATAATAACATTAAGTTTTTAAAAAAAAAAACAAACAAAATGTATTAGTACTATAACTACGTTTTTTTATTATGAATATATATTATACACTTACAGTATATTGCATTAATGAAATTGCTACTCGACTAGGGGGTACCTACTTATTCAATTGACGAATTATTAAGCGAAAATATAATAATGACTACGAAAGAAAATAAACGTAAAAAAAAAAATCTCGCTGAGACAATGTAATCATATCGTTCGAGAAACGAAAAACAAAGCGCATAAATTTCCGTCTAAAAGTTTTCAAAGAATTTGTAATGTAATGAGCAACTGTTTTATTTGAAAACAAAAAGAAGTGGTGGGATACCTACTTTAGTATATAGTTGATACTCGAGTTTTAAATTCACCTAATATACTTTTTTTTTTTTTTTAATTTATCATTTTTTCAAGAGTGCATTGTTCGATTGTTGATAAAAAATCATTATTCTCTGTCGGCATCGCATTGCGCGTAATATTAAGTGATTTCTCAGCCCTCCACCACCACCAACACCCCACGAACCAGCGATAATCTTTACGATCTTGTAATCTTTTAACGGTTTTGTTCGACGAAGATACTTTTAGATATTTTGCTCGTATACTGCCCGATTTCGATTTTGGTATTCGATATATGATTTCCAAACGGCCACACTCCCGTTTTTCGTTTAACTCGCATCCGAACATAGGCCGAATGGCCTCTTACTCCTCCGGCTGTTCCGAGTGAATTATTATTACACGAAACCTCGGCCGTGGAGGTTAATCGCCGGGTCCGCGACGAAAACAATCGCTCATTACGCTTTATTATTATTGTTTTTTTTTTTTTTTTTCTCTGCTTGCATTTTACGATCTTATCGCCGTCGTAGTTTTATTAGATATTATCCGTCCGGTCGTCCGACAACCGTCGTCGGGAATCCGTGACGTCGTCGCCGTCGTAGATTTAACGATCGTCTCCCGCCGTAATAATAATAGCAATAATAATAATAATAATGATAATAAAAAATAATAATATAGCGTCGTCGACTTAAGACTTATGTCGCGGGAATCCGTCCAAGACGACCGTCGGACTCGAAATCGGGACACGGGATACATTGCGATGTGCCCTCGTGGGCATTACGTAAATTACGATGTATTTGCGCTACGGCTGCCAATATACGCGACCAAAGAGCCGTTGCGTTTTTTTTTTTTCCCCCGTCGACAGATTTGGTACGGAAAAAAAAAAAAAAAAACCGACAGACCGACCGACCACTCGTACGTTTACAATATACGGCCTATTGATTTTCTCATCGAGTCATACGATACGGCACATTATACAATATACATCGCGTTATTTATAAAATAATGGCTACGCATCATATAAATTCTATAAGTGTATGACGAAAAAAAAAAAAAATAAAAAAATAAAAAAAAAAAAAAAACGTATTAAAATATAATTTATATTTATATTTATATATATGTCGGTAAATCAACTCGTTCATTGTGCGCAGCTCCGTGCGCGGGTTTCGACTTGCGACGCCGTTACAATAAAATTATTATCATAAAACCATAACCGTTTAACAACGCCGGCTGGCGTTATAAATATATATATATATATATATATATATGCGTATAATAATGATTTGAAATGTTTTTTTTTTTTTTTTTTTTTTACACTCTTTGTAGTGAAAAAAGAAATTACATATATATATATATAAAATAAAACTCGTATTATACAGTCTCGCCGATAACGCGCTAAGCCGATAGCGGCTATACAGAGTAACAGTAAACGGTCGATCCATAAATCGCAGTTTTAGTCTGGAATACCGTATTATTATTATTATTATTATTATTACAAATGGCTAACGTCAGACTGTACTGTATTACGGTAAAGAGAATTTTATATATATATTTTTTTTTTTTTGTTAAACAATTACACGAAATACTGACTATAATCATAATGATTAATGTACGCGTATTAATTATTATCGATGGGTAGACGCGCTCAACGAATTCCACGCGTCGACAAAGCTGCGGATTTATCCTCCGCATCGTTCCGATATCGATTTCGATATTAAACGCATTGTTTTCAACATTAAAATAATAAATATAGTGGTTTTTTTTTTATTATTATTATTATTATTTCTATTATCATCTCGGGATTCTTTCTTGTTTTTTTTTTTTCGTCTACTTTCCGCGATTTATCGAGACCGTTATATAATAATAACAATTATCTATGTGGATTGCCAAATATAATTTAGTTTCCCCGCGAAAAACCACGATATCGAAATTAAATTATACGGCTACGTGAACGTTAAAAAACTCATATATCGTGCCCCGATTCTCCTGAAATCCATTGATTATTCTTACCGGCTCGGACGTCCGTCATAACGTCGATTTGTGTTTTAAACATCGACCGCAATAGCGAAGAATGTATAAATATTATTTTTTTATACCGGAAATCCAACTCCGACTGTCAGCTTCAGGAATATGCTACTGGGTAGCAAATTTCGCCTAGACGATGCATCGGGGAAATCAATTTTATTGAATTTCTTAATCGTTTTCTTGACAATGAGAAAAACCAAGAAAAATAATGGACATCTGCAATTTCCATTTCCGATTTGATTGTTTTTGTTTCAATACAGTTTAAAATAATCATACAGGCGAGGTGAAATTTTTCAAATATTCCGTTCTTTATTAAGTTATTACTAACTATTTAAAAATGGTCGAGATCTATTTATTTATTTATTTATTTTTTTTTTATGGATAAAAACTGCGTAATTTATCGATGTTCAAATTTACGTAAAAATTCGTAAAAAAATTTAAACTTTTATTTCATTTCAATATACAAACGAATTTAAATTTAAATTTTTCATAGTGTTTTCAATAGAACTAGGCTCAGAATCGTTTTTAGTTTGCAATGATTCCTCGATTAACGGTTTATGTCGAGCCTTCCGCACGGATTCTAGTACGTAGCCAATTTTATATTAATTCATTCTGACTCCTACAACTTTGCAATATCCATCTCCTGATTACGTCTACAATGAACTTTTGTACTTGGGAATAAAGCCTCCGGCTATGCGTTCGTCTTCCTCTTCTCCGCTCTTCGTCGACTTTATTCCTGGATTGTTCGGAAATGTTTGTTTCCGGTAATAAGAACTTTTTCCTCGTCTTCTTTGTATACGTTTCGGGCCCGTACGTGATGATCGGACGGATCAAAGCTATATTATTATAATTGGCGGTTTTTTTTTTTTTTTTTTTTTTTTAAGTCTCCCGATAATCACAGCGGTCCCGGTATTATCGCCGGATCATAAACATCACCTAGCATTCGGAAGATACCACGTCGAAAGTAAAATTTATTCAGAATATTTTATATTCGAACATAATAAAAGTGGCAAAAAGTTGCACGCAAAGTTTTCTCGTTTCGGAAACTTTTTAATTTCGCATTGGATATGATTCGCGGCGTCCGTTAATCGTAATATTTAATAATTTATTATACGGATTCGGTAAACTATATTTTATAAACCGATCTGCTGTTCCGCGTCACGATTCATAGTGCGTGTAACATTAAAGGTATCGTTGTGTGATCCGAACCGCACAACAATCGTACATTTCGTATTTTAAATGGTTTATGCGTGTCAGTCCCGTTAAGATATATTAATGTTGTGTGTGTACTCGTAATATGTAACGAGGTCGTATCTATAGATATCCACTGTTCTTCATATATATATATATATATATATATACATAAAAAGCACGTAATTTATGCTAAATATAGGTTACTTATATATGGGAGGAGGAGGCATTAATTTATATACATTTCATTTTTTTTTTTTTTTTTTTTTTTTTTTTCATATATACCAATTCGTATCCGCCGCTGGAACATATTTAAAACACAACGCATTATTATAAGACAATAATTACCACGACGTACGGCTGCTTGTATAAAATACATTTTTTTTTTTTTTTTTTTTTTTTATACCAATGTCCTCCAAAAAAAGTTTGTGCGACGCAAACGGATCGAAATGTGAAATTTTTATTTTCCGGTTTACACGGGAAAACAATCGATTTCAATTCAAAGGTTAAACGGTCTCTGCGCATAATCGGTTTCGTTTGGTGTTTTTAAATTCAGAATGTATTGGTTTTACTATGATGTGTGTATTTTTTTATTTTTTTTTTTTGTTTCTGTATTAAAAACTTTTCTACGAGACATCCTGCACCGATATTCATGTGTAGGATTTTTTCTAAAACCGTTTTGATTTTCGTTGTGTTTTTCGTAATAATTGATGAAAAAAAAAAAAAAAAAAACCGCAAAATGTACGGCAATAGATTTATTATTTTCCAATTTTTCGTTTTGTGGTTATTTGGATAAATATAACCGTGAGACCCGTTAATTGTCCAGAATATTAATATAAGAAAGAAGCGCCTAGGCGTAGACAAATTGTCAATAAATTCTGGCCGTTTTCAAACTATTTTTAGTTTTTTTTTTTTTTAAATAATTAAATAATACTGTTTTGGCCGAACAGAAATGCACGAAATTTCGACACAAGGTGCAACATAGGTTTTATGTAAAACGTCGAAAAACGAAATGGTCACAATTATTTTATAAGCATCGTGTGGAAATTTCGATGAAAATATTGATAATTACGGCATTTGGTTAACCGAACATCGCTCACAGACGTATTTCGATAGGAATGATTAATCATTGTCGCGCACGGATATAAATTAAATTCCACGTCTACATCTAAACTTGCCAACTTTCCACCTACAACAGTGGTACACCCGTGGTGCGAAGTTTACGTGGAAGTGTTTTTTTTATATTTTTTATTATTGTTGTTGTTGTTGCTGTTGCATTAAGTTATCGTCCCGTTTACTGGATTGTTTAGTATTGCGATGAATATAATTCGTTGTTAAATATCGGGCATTATTACAATTGCATTCGTATATCCGTACTCTATTGTACCGGTATTGAAGAAAATCGATACTATTAAAAGGATTTACGTTAATAATAATAATAATAATGCGAAATAAAAAAAAAATATAAAAGCACTTGATGTGTTTTACATATTTCAGCGAAATATTTCCGGCGACGAAAGGTTTATCTTGAAATATATATATATATATATCGAAATACATTAGACGGATATTGTTGTTACGAGTCTGAAACGTATTCCGAACGGCCTGTGCGGAGCGCACTACTATGGAAACGGATTCGAACGTATTGAAAATTTTTAATACGGTGCGGTATTTTTCGCCGTTTCGGGACCGGGCGAGGAGACTTTCTCGGTTTTCCGTCAGTAAGCCCGGCGGCACTCGCGAAGGTGTTACGTACGCCCCGCGTTTATAACGTACGACAATACGAAATATCCTATCGCGCCGGCACCGACCGCCGTTATTCCCGCGACGCGCGTAAATATTTAACGGCGTCGCCGTGATTATTCGCCGGCGGTGGGAAACGCAACGCAATCGCAACGGGGCCGCGCGCGTTCGGGACGCGGGGGTGGGGGTGGGATGGGGGGGCGGGCACCCGGACGGTTTGGCTTAAAAAGGCCCGACGAGAACGGGGAAGCGCGATCGCCGGACGGACACCACTTTTTGTTGACTTACACGCTCGCCCGAAATCCGTGCGCGCCCTCCCCCTGTTGCCGCCGTTACTGTTACCACTGAAGTCGGTTCGATAAGTTTACTAATCCTGGATATATGACCGAAAACTGCTCAGCGCACTTACCAGAACATCGATTGTGTTACAAACGGTTATTCGTGTGTTTGAGTAGCGCCGTGTGTCCAGTTCGGTTTAACGTTTGAATTTAAAACGATTTAAAACCGAAAATTATTTCGGTAAATAATGTTCGTTATTCTCGTAGTATTGACTTACGCAATCCCCCCCCCCCGGTGCGACGCGATAATATTCCTCCGGTTGTGTGTGTGTGTGTGTGTGGACAGTTCCTGATCCGGTACAATCGCATTTTAAATACGAACAATCCGATCCGTTCGATTTGAACGGTTAGTTTTTTTTTTTTTGTTCGAACGAAAAATAAATATCTTCGAGACGGGCCCGGCGGGGGGAGGGGGGGAATAGGGACAAAGTTCGGTGTAAAGAACGCATTTCGGACCGTCGAAACACGAAGACTATACCGTTGACGGTCGTTGAACGCGAAGCGGACCAGCCGAATCTCACCACTTGACGCGATTACAAAACGAATGTGAACGCTTTTTGGAGCCAGAACAAATCGAAAAATTCCAGAGGAATATGTTCCGAACGACTATTAGCCAGCATTATTCCTAGACGGTTTTCACGTGGCGAATTATGTTGTTTTCTTAAAAGCTTTCCCAAAAGTTAACGGACAAATAAAAATAAAGGAGAAAAAAGGAACAAAAAAAAAAAAAAAACACACCCCTATCAAATTTTATATTTAATATCGTTATTGCCCGAACCGGGAATATAACAATAAGAACAACACAGCCGGGTTGAATCATAATATTATTAATTACTATGAAGTTTTTATACCGTTAATCAACTCCGTGCTATAGACTACGGCGTCGTCGTCGTCGTCGTATAATATTATAATATCGCGAGTGGGGACATTTTTCTGTTGATTAACAAAACACTGGGAGTCGCGAATAAAACGCGATAAATTATTAAAACGTTCAAAAACAATACGTTTAATGAGACGGGTGGAAAAAATTAAATTACGTTTTTAAACGTCGCCCATTGTATGGGACGTAATTATTTTCTTACGGGCGCTTAGTTCGAATGATTACACTGTATATACTCGTACCGTTTCCGGTTAAAATTTAATTAAGTTACATTAAAGAAACCGGCATCGGGTTCCACGCGAACGTAAGCAATACCACCGCGTAGGATTAGTAATAATACAAATGTAATTTTATAGAGGGGGGGGTGGTGGGAAAAACAGAAGAAAAAAAAAAATAAAAAAAAAAAAACCTCCTCGTACAATATAGTAAAAACGAGGGGGCGCCCGTTATGTCTCGTTCGGGCAACACACCGTCCGATATGGGGGTTTGGGTTACAAACTAAGATAAATTTTTTTGTTTTTTTTTTTTTTTTTTTTTAAATTTACCGCGGGATTATATGATCGTCGTTTTCGCGAGTGCCCGCGGTTCCGGGGGCCGCGTTACCTTCCGGTGCGTTCGGGATGGATTTTTTACAACGTACGTAATGCATTTACGCGAAACGGCGCTCGGCGTATAGGAATTTCAATGCGCGGACCCTATCGACACACCTGCCGGTACGGATTTTAATCGTGACTATTATTGGCGAAACATATTATTATTATTAATATTATTATTTTATTTTTTCTATTTTTTTTTTCCATTTCATTTTTCCCGTTTTAAACGTTCCACCATGCCTACCGCCCCGAATAACTGACGGTTTTATCTGGCCGACGGGGTATTATTATTATGCATTCATTATCGTGCCGTTTGAATCTATTGTACGGTGAAATAAAAATAAAAATAAAAATAATAAAAAAAAAACCAATCGATCGGATTACCGTAACGATACGACGGCGGCGGGGAGGGAGGGAGGAGTTGAAAATTATAACGCAATAATATATTATTATAATTTCCGGTTAAGCCGTAAAATATCGACGAAAATCAAACTAATAATAGTATTGTATTGTACCATTATATAGAATTCAATCAATTTTATTCGTCTATATTCACTCGTATTCGTTGTCAATTTATTTATAAAAAAAAAAAAAAATAATAATATTTTGATCGTCGAATGGTACTAGCAGTTGTTATATTCACGGGCGCCCCGTGTACAGGGGGATTAAGGGTGCAGGATATTTAAAAGACGGGGCTCTGTCCCGTACGGTTTTCGTTTAAAAAAACAAAAAAAAAATGCATTCATATCTGCAACCACGTACTTCCATAAAACATTGGCATTATTTTCCGCATGACAATACGATAATAGTTTTAAAAAAAAAACCTGAGAAATATAACCCGTTATTGTTGATATTGATAAAAGAAAAACTATGGCTAGATAATATCTATAGGTTTTTGCTATTTATCACATAGATAATAACTTGTTATCACGACCAAACTGTTTATCAACGTTCAAAATCGCAATTCACATACTGCATACTTTATTAAAACGAAAAAGCGAATCTCTCAACTTATTGGCGGTCTGCATTTCTGATTTTTTTTTTTTTTTTTTTATTTGCTTAACAAGTTTCGATAAAGCGGAGGAATCAGCAGATTTTCATCTTACTTGGTACTTACTGCAAATCAAAACTATTCTCAAGAACAAGCAACGTGCATTTTTACACAACAATTTTCAGACCAACCCCAACATACAATTACAATTACGTGGTCCGGTATACGACGACGAACAGCACGAAAATCAACGGGATCCGGAAGACCACACAGTTCACCGATTACCAAATATATTAACAAATTTAGCGAAGGCTAATCGGAGAATCGGATTGTAACCGGGACACCGGAATCAGTGAACGTCAAGATGCCCGTTGATTGGTAACCAACCGGGAAGAGACTTAGCGGATGGATGGAATGAAAAAAGACCTAGAAAAATTAGGTGTTATGAGATGACAAATAAAAGTAAACGATGGCGAGCAGTGGACGCCAGTGTTGGTGGCAATGAAAAAAACCCTTGAAGGGTTCTGATGTCGGATAGAAGAAGTAGAGAATATGGGAATATTAGTTTTGATAACGACAGATTTTATGTGTGGGGGGGGGGGGGGTTTACCGTTAAAAGCATTTTAAAATGACAAAATAAACTGATTATTCGGAAATAATTCGGTACAACGAAAACGATTATGAATATATTTTTGGTATAAAACAATTACGATACTCGTATAATATTATTACGCAGTGACGGACTTAACGGTCGTGAAATTTGATGAAAGGGGTCCCCGTTCGTAATATTATTACGAACATAATTAGATATTTAATACGCATTTTATTTCGCAGTGTCGTCAGCGGATAGTTTTATATGCAAATATCATTATTGAAGGGTTGAGGATTTTCGATGGGGAAATTAAGTGAATAATTGACCGGAACAAGTACGTTAATAGACCAAAATGTAACTATAAGGTATTTACAATTATGTTCGATCGACTGATTACCAATAACCGACTCGTTATATGTTCTCTAAGTACCGAAAAATATATTTAAACGTGACACGCAACAATGGCACAAGACGATAAGTGACGACTGGAACGGCTGCGGATTATATCAATTATCGGTTAGCCGTGTGATATTATATTTTTTTTTTTTTTTTTTTTTTACTATTGAATTAAAAAAAGAAAAAAAAATTGAACATAAAAAAAAAAAAAATAAAAACAAACAAAACAAGATAAAAACTGGGACAAACAATGTGTATCTCGTTTGCCAGTAGTTGTCCGGGGGGAGGTGAAGGAGGTTATTGCGACGCAAACACACAATGGAAATTCGCACAATAAAAACGATGACTGCGGGGCTAGCGGAGTCGGCGCGCTGATATTATTTTCTAGGGGAAACCGACCAATTTCGTCGCCCGCCTTTCATCCGGCCGCAACGGCGCAGTTTTCGCCTCGCCCGCCGTTTTCCCGCCTTTACCCGCAAATTATTATAATCGTTACGTGTTCCTTTAGAGGGTTAGTGCTGTCGGTAGGGTTTTTTTTTTGTCCGGCAAAAAAAAAAAAAAAAAAAAAAAAAAAAAAATATAAAAAATGAAAATACATTAAATAAATTATACGGGCGACGACAGTGGCGGAAAAATGAATTCGCGGACAAGTGAAGGCCGCCGAATTTATCTTAATATCGAGGGAGTCGCCGGGGGGCGGGAGTTGTCGGCCAGAAATTAAGACGCGGTACAATGTCAAAAAATATATATTGCACCGCGTACGATGAAATATCATACTTTTAATATAATATATATATATATATATATATATATATATATTCTTTTTCCATTTAGAGAGAGAAAAACAGAGAGAGAGAGAGAGAGAGAAACAGAGAGATTAAATGGACCGGAAATGCTGTCTATCTGTCGTGCCGTGACGTGTTTGACGTTGAAGATGTTATTAACGAATACCAGTACTATCGAACCGAAGAAACGCATTTCGTTATGAAATCGCACGATAGATTATAATAAAACGGATGTGACATCGTGTTGGTCGCGCCAATGTCATCAACGATTGCATATCGTTCGGCCCCTTGGCCCCGAGGAGAAAAAAAGAAAAAAAAAAACAATTACGACTTACTAGCGGAAAGCGTGAAAAATATCGATCAGCGTTATTGAAAGGGATCTACTTTTTATGCCAGTCTGTCGGATCGGTTATTTACATTCGCGACCGATTCCGATCGAAATCGAACATTTTAGAAAAAAAACCGTAATGTTCACACGTAACGGGAATATAATTGGTCGGCTCGTGCAAAACAACGATACTTTTAATTTTTACCGGTCTGTGCCTGTGAACTAATTTTTTTTTTTTTATCTCCGGGTGATATAACACGTATTCGACGACACGGTTAGCGATATAATGAACGGGGAAAAAAAAAACCAAAATTTCGAATATCGCGCTCATGATGTGTACGAACCGAATTACCGAATGCTGAGAAAATAAATAAACGGCACACGAAACACATTATATTTTAAATATAAAAATAGTATACAACCTAACCAGAATAATTAATTGTTTTTTATCGTTTTATTTACTCGGCGGATCTCGGGGCGCGAAATAAATGACAAAAAGTGTTATTTCGTTTTGTTTTTTATTAATTTGCGTATCATTTATGGAATTGTTGAGAATCGTTTCAAATTATAACAAAATGAATAATATTTTTATCGATTTTAAAACAGAGACTACGTATATAATTGTATTACATTACACGTACGTATAGTGTATATTGAGACAGATATAATCGTAATTTAAATGATAGAATTTCGTTTTTAATCGTTAATCCGATGGAAAACCGGCCGATATATTATTCGGGTCTCTAGACCTTTACAAAATATTCGGCATCATCGTTTCGTTTAAAAAAAAAAAAAAAATATTAATTTATTTTCCGATTTTTTTATCACGAAAATTTAAGAAACAAGCGGCTCGTTGTGTAATGTTACACTGCCAATATTTGTTTGCCCATCGTTGATTTTCGAATCAGTGTGACCTATATTAAAACTCCCTAAATAGATGAAATATTAGTGTAAAATACATTTAAGTGTTTTCTATTATTAGTGTTTATTATTTATGATATTCCGCTTTGAAATTAGTCGTTTTGTCAGCAGTGGGTTGAGTGACGGAGCGATGCCACACAAATGATGATCGACTACTTTCCCCCTATCTACAGAACGATTAATACGCAAATGAAATAGCTCGTTAACCCGTAGAAGAAAATTTAAACATCGAAAAATAATTTTTGCTAATATTTTACTGATTTATATGGAATGTACAATAGATGTTTCTACTTGAAAATCAAAAGTGAGCGGTGGTTTCACTCTGGAAAATACGGTAATGACGGAAATTGTCGGCGATGTGACATTTTAGAGCTGCTTGTTTCTTAAGTTTTCAAAGTAAATACTTTCCGAGACAATGAGTGTGACATGTAGTCGGTCGATCGTCCCGTATAATAATGTCGAACATAAGGTTTAGCGTCGGGTAAAACAAGCCGGATGAACGCTAGTGTTGTCGAAATTCCCGAAAACTGATGCGACAGTAGTGCAGAGCGAGCAGATTAGGAGGACGTAGCCGTCCCGGATAAACTGTCGGTAGGAAGGTGACGACGGCGGGGGTATCGTTGGATAAAACGGGCATATCGCAAAGAAGAAAAACCGGTGATGATAAAAAAATTAAAAAAAAATTTAAAAAAAAAAAACACACCGCGCAATCAAACCGGAAGGATCGGAAACGAGACGAAGGGATTTCCGTAGCCGGTGTTCGCGTGCCAGGACAGACGATCCGACGAGGGAAAACACGGAATGGGAGACGAGTGGGAAAATGATGGGAGAAAACGGGAAAACGGCGCGGGCCCGGGTTGGGTTAGTGGTGTTGGCCCCGGTATCGCCCGGGACGGGGCCGTTACCGTCGCCCGGAGGGTATCCGTCCGCCGAATACGACTTAAGTATTATTTTCCAGGCACGTGTATAATTCCGAACGAGCACGTCGAGCACCGCGTTTATATTATAATGGTATGCGTTCCACGCGGCAGGCCATCGCACGCGCACACACGTCGCCAGTTAAAAAATATATGTATTCGTATCGATCGCCGTACAAAGAGACTCTTGTGTCGCTATTGTGTTTTGAAAAATTCTCGTTTAAATAATTGTCAAAGGGAACGCGATACTGCGGAAAATTGGGCAGCGAACGAGGCGGCCGGGTTATAGCCCGGAGTCGTTGTTCGGTCTCTTTCTCTGAGGTCCGGAACGATAAAAATTGTTTTTTTTTTTTTATTATTTTTACCGATACGACTTTATCCCCGCGACGTTCCACCGTAGTGGGATATTATACGTTTGATACGCGTATCGCGCGTACCACGTCCGTTTTGTATAATACGTTCGATAGAATACAATTGGATTAAACGGCGTGAAAAGTCGAAGGATTTTCCGATTAACATGACAAACAAGACGAGATACGACGGAAGACTGTAAGCACATAAATCGCACTACGGGTGGGCCGCTGTTGTGGGCGGAAAGTTACGAAGGTAGAATATAGAGGGAAATGTAATATATATATATATATATATATATATATATATATATATACAGTCGATTCGCGATAACTCGAAGAACTCGACAACTCGATTTTTTTTTAATTTCCCTAGAAATTATAATAACACTCAATGTATTACAAGTCTTGTTAACTCGAATATAAAATTGTGATGAATAGAGCTTAGACGAAGTATATTTTTATATCTGCTATATCTGGATATTCTGGGTATTTCGTGATAATTATTATGTATTATGTTCTATCTACTCCAGTACTGTATAATAAAGATTACTGATTATTAGCGCGCACACAATAATAGTAAGTATGGTTGGTTAGTATGTGTCTACACTCTACCTGTCGTGTTTGTCGTGCGTATTTTTGAATGTTTTTAAACATGTCTCAAAAACGAAAGTTAAACCATTTAACTATAGCTGACAAAGTTCATGCGATACAATTGGTGGAGAAAGGTAACCGGAAAAAACAAGACATCGCAAAAGAATTTAATATAATAATAATACATATTTAGTTTTTGTATAACATTTACGTACAAACATAAATGTATTATATTTGTCATAACGTTTTTATCGTAAAATTTTAAAATTATATTTCATTACATAGGTAACTCGAAGTAGTTATTTTGTTTTGATAAATTCGAATTAGGTATCTCGAATAATACATATCTCGAGGTGAATTTTTATCACCCTTCAACTTCGAGTTATCACGACTCGACTGTATATAAATATATATATGTGTGTATGCAACGATAGCAATAACGTAAAACGAATTTCGGTTAATCGCGTTTTGATATGCCGTCATTTTTACGATTATCGTCGAAATTTACACTTAACGCTCATAAAACACAATTATTAAAATACACTCAATTATTATTTATTTATTTATTTTTTCGCGTCATTAAGTTTAACTTATGATGAACCCGGCGTCCGGTTGCTGTGCATTCCTGTTCGGCCAGAACAGTTTTATTCAATAACTCCGGGACAAACTTAAAATGCCTATAAATATTTTGGAAATGGCCATAGAAGTTTGAAAACTACTCCATGTCTATAAAAATCTTAATGTTACTATTATGTACAAATTTCGGATCCCTACGATTGATCTTACCGAATTACAACAAAAAGAATAATATCAAAACCATTTTATTGCGGTGAATTTTTCCGATTATTACGACCACCATAAAACGATCTCAGCAACGCACCGACTAATTTCAAAACGCTTTCAGAAATATTTCTATACACGAAAATCGAAACAGTCTGATTAGAAAAGTTAGAAAAAATTAAACAGCACACGTCATGGGAATACGTTTTTCGATTGGCTCGGAATTTAAAATACACCGGAGTCAATTTCTCAATATTATTATTATTGTTGTTGTTGTTGTTTTTTTTTTTTTTTTACACCTGACTTTAGAGTGTTTTATAAATGTATACGTTTGAAAAACTAGTCGAGAATATCATATTATGTATTGTCACGAAGCATACACGACAACGATTAATATTCATACAAACGATTACCTATCGCCGCCGATACGATGATAATTTACCGGTAAATATTTACCCACCCACCGAAATAATAATATGACGGGGAAAAAAAAAAAAAAAAAAAAACGTACAGTCGAATTCGCATCTCGAACATATATCGAAATAAACGTGCGCGATATTGTACGTATACGCTCTGCGCCGACACGTCCATTAAATAAAAGCAATAAAAAAAAAAAAAGAAAGAAAAACGTACGCTCTCATCGCGATTACAATAATAATGCCGTTCGCTAAAGCCTAATAAAAACGTCTACGACCGCGTACGTGAAATTACTAATGTCCATTATGCGTACCCCGTCAAACGGACGTGTAAATAAAATCAACGGTACGCCCTGTCGTACGCGATATTTTTATTGTTTTTTTTTTTTTTTTTTTTTTAAGTCTATTACACGAAACACAATATTATTATGCGAATTAACGTACGAATGGGTCGGGGGGAGACGTTTACGGTAACGTTACGGCGGGCCGACGGATATCGTCTTAGCCCCGGACGCCGAACGACGGCCCTTTAAAAACAACAATCGATTTATTAATAAGATTTTTTTTTAAGGGGCCGAATGGATTTTATAATTTTTTACCAAGCGCCCAATACGAAAACCGTCGGGAAATCATCTCGACAACAACCAACGCGGTGCGCTTTTTACCGTAATTAACACCTTTGCCCCGGAATAATCGGGAAAACCGTGGCAAATGCCCACACGCGATGAGAACAAATTACAAAATCGAATATTCTTATGAAGACGAACCGTGTTGAAATTATTTATAATCGAAAATCCCGTAAAAGATATTATAAATACAGTGATCGGTTGGTTTAGCAAAAGGATGGAATGAAAATATTAAAAAAAAAAAAAGTTCTAAAAACCGGAAAACTGCGAGCATACAAAATAAAAGATACTATTTTGGTATACCTAAGCATTATCGACACGAGCATTTCGAGAGTAAATTTAATGTTTCCATCGTATTGAACGGTTTAACGATTTTATTCTGAATATTTTCGCAGATTTGTTCTGTGAACATGTAGGAATAAAGCTAATTATTCGAAATTAGTACTTTTTGAAGGAGAAGAACTAAGGCGTAAAAGTGGAAAAAAAAAAAAGTAACCGTTTAAACAAATCTAATCTATTATCATAATACTATTTTCCATTTTGTTTCATAGTGATATGTAATAAAAAAAAAAATTCTTTATACATAATTGTATTAAATAAATACATATTTGCAATTAAAATACGGTTTTGTCTAAATAACGTTTAATATTGTTGACTACTCCGAAGTTAGGGAGAATATGTTAAAAATTATGTTTCGTCATTGATAAATGCTTTACAGGCTCTGGTCAAAGTCTATTTCTATCATTGTCGTTTCATTTTGTATCGTAACAATTTCACTATATTATCTTAGAGTCGAATATTAAAATAGTAAAGAAAAAAAAAAAAAAAAAAAAGGCACTTTATAAAAATGTGAGAGTACGATATTTTTAAGAGCACAATAGAGATCCTGTACGTATGCTTTTAATTTATTACAGAGGGTAACCCTACGTATGCACAATATCTGTTCAAATTATTTATCTACAAAAAATAACACTCCGAATAAATTTTTAAAGATATATGCAATTTGATTATCTAAAATTTATACAGGAAGAATTAGAAAAAACACGATGACTAACCGTCGTCTTGGTCCAGATGTTTTATGACTATTCGCAATTATAGTCTTACGTATATCCAAATTGTTCTCTTCTCGTACCGGAGTTAAAAAAAACATTGTTTCATGTTTAAAGACCAAAGGCTACGTGCTCGTTTATGATAAACAGAAAAAGAGTATAATTTTTATAAATACTGTAAATTGGATCGTAAAAACGATCCTCTAACGGTAAACACAACATTTTTTATTAAAAACCAAAAATTCTAATTTACTCAAATTTTACATAGATACACACAGGTTGATGATAAAAAAAAATCACACTATGGGAAAATCCGTCAACATAACGTTGTTTGTCTTAAAAGTAGTAAAATTTACTACAAAATACATGACCAAATACGAAATTCAAACGACAATAATTTTCTATTTCAAATTCTTATCTGTAGTTTTTATAGACGAAAAATATTGTAACCGTGCACGAAATAATAAAAAACGATCTGTACAAAACATTCTATATGGACGGTTCTTTAATATATTTTTGGTAAAACTATATTTATTTCGATCGTGTCTGGCGGGTGTAATTTTCTGTAATATCATAAATACTACCCCAGACATTATGTAATACATTTTTTTTAGAAAATCGGCCGCCATATATTATTATTGTTTGTTTTTTTTTTTTGAAATAAAATCTTACGGACACCAATAGCGGTCTTATATATGTTTTCAATTTGTGAGGAAACTTGCTGCGGATTAAAAAACTCGCAAAAACGACAAAACGAACATTACCAAAACTTATGAGACAGTTGCGAAATTGAAAATTACCGAAATATAAATACGTGTCTATGGTATTATTATTTTTTAAATTTAAATTCACCAGTAGTATTCTAATATATACCTAGGCGTACATAATTTCGATTATTATTTATATTATACAATTGGTTTTTTTGGTTTTTTTTTTTTTTTTACATAACTCTTAATATTTTTTTAGTCGACTATATGAATATAAAATAGGGCCAAGTATATTTTTTAAGGTTAATTACTTGTACCCCCAACAGGAACGTTTTCCAGGCGTGGTACAGTTTTCGAAACTTTTCGGCGGTTTTTGAGATATTTATAATGACTGTTTTAAATTTTCTAGTTTTTTTAGTTTTTTGTTTATTGTTTTTTTTTATTTTATGCGGATGAAACAAACGTTGTTGTAGTTCTAATTTACTTTAACGGTTTTTTTTTTTTCGAACAATTTCAATTTATTTCTTAGTTACCCGCAATGTTCAGTTTAAATTTATCAAAACGTGTTCCAGACGAACTTTGCTCGGAATCGTTTTTCGTTTGCAAAAATTGATATCGTTGCGCACGGATATCAATTGAATTAATTACCTCGTACGACGTACCTTGTCGACTTCCCACCTACACCGGTGGCCCACCCGCGGTGCGTATTACGTCGGCTTTGCAACTCTTTGTTAAAACGTAACACAACGTTATCGAATTTAAAGATTGTAACCCCGAACAATTATTTCTAAAAAAAAAAAAACAAAAAAAAAAAAAAAAAATAATAATAATAATATTGCATTCGGCACATGGAAACCAAACGAAAACATTTTGTCAGTGAATTATTACGTAAACCTAATAGACGTTTAAACAAAAACATGAAAACTTTTTTTTTTATTTTAAACAAACTCGACTTTTGGAAGAAGAATAAAATTACTCGTGATATTAAAGTCAATATTTAAGTATGCGTGTATGCTCGTTTACTCTTGCGAAATTGTTAAAAATAATATTATTTTTATTAAAATATCTATATAATACTGTGCATATTTAACGCCGAACGAATATTTTATATTTTCATATTATTTCTATTAGAACACAGACTAATTTATTTATTAACTAAATATTAATTTTAAATGAAAATGGAATCTTGGTAAAACTTTGGTAAAACGTGACATTTAACAGCGAACATTTAGGTAAGTACGTGTTTTTTTTTTTTCTATTTTTTGTTTCGTTTTTACCCAATACCCATCTAACGAGTTATATATATAAAAAAAAAATATATATATTATAAATTATTCAACCGACGTATCGAATATTAATACGTATGTAATTTTCGATCGTACGTAAAATTTAAAAAATCGATATTTACCATAGATCTCGCAATAGTAACTATACCGATTATTATCATTTTTCAGACAGGATTTTATTGATTTTTTCGGGCTTCAACTTACTCAAGTACCACTACTAACGCTACGAAAACATACACGTGATAAAATATATTCATGATTATGAATATAGATTTGTGGTTTTTTTTTTTTTTTTTTGATAAAAAAACTGTCGTAACGACACGTTTTTCATTGTCAATCGCGGCGACCGTAGAGTATAATTATTGTTCGGTACCGTCGAATTTATAGTCAGTGTTGAGCATTATCTTAGTGAACTCTCAAGATTATAGTGTTTATCTTGTCGGATCTCACCTGTTAAATAAAACTTTCGTCTATTTGTCCGTAGACAATTTCACTGTTAATATTCGATTAAACCGTTAAATGTAACCATCCGTATTGATTATATTACGTTTTCGTTACTATAAATTGTGTACTCGCTCAAGAATAAAACTCGTCGTCACTATCGTTTTTCTCGTATATATTCTCTAAAATGTCGAGATTCCGCATTCCGAACACAGCGGAACTAATAATGCAAATACGTATTAAACATTCTTTTCTTTTTTTTTTTTTTTATTCAAACTTATAAATGTTATCTGTATAATAATATTTCTATATAAAATAATAATCCACACTATTTGTCGATAAATAAATATATATATATAATAAAATGTTTAAACTATTGGAATATCGGTAAACCAGCGATAATCGATAATCAAATAGGTAATACCTACACGGGGAAAAATTCTAGTATACTATATTATTCAAAAGCCATTAAAAAAAAAAAAAAAAAAAAAAAAAACCTAACAGCTAGACAATTGTCCGTGTTTTATAACTAGATAAATACATGGTAGTCTTATCTGTTAATCTAGACACAATTTATTGAAAAATGTTATCTAGACAAACGTTTATCGCGTTATTCGTTATTTTATTTCGATAATTGTTATAAAGTTATTTGTGTACGACGCCAGAAGAACCCCCACCGTTAAAAATTACGGCGTCGGCGTCTCCGGATTTTCGAAAGATTTATACGAGTTTCTAAATCAAACGCGATTTAAATTAGTAGGTACTCGCCGCGATTAAAAATGTTAAAACAAAACTCGGTTTGTAATCAAAAGTTTATTGTTTTTTTTTTTTTTTTTTCGTTGTTTTGGTTCGCGTTAGACCGTCGAATTATTCACAATATAATAATAATATCGTAAAACGTTTAAACGTTATAATAATAATCCGGCGCGCGTCGCTTCCCGGGGGCGATTACGTTCCGCCGCGATATCAAACGAATAAACACGCCCACGCGTGCCGACCGATTTTTTTTTTTTTTCTCGAAATCCGTACGATAAAACGCACTCGTCGTATTATTAAAATTTATATTACAACAGTTGGACACCACCGCTTATAGGACACGGTCGTTAAATAGATTCAATTGAATCGTCTGGAACGGTCCTCGGGCGTATTCAAAATACATTGTAAAAACTTCGGTCATACGACTAAAATTTTCGTATATAAACATTTTTTTTTTTTTTTTTTTTTGGGGGGGGAGGGGTTTGAAATGTAGAAAAAAATTTATTTTCGAAAATTACATATGTTCGTTGATTATTTTACCGGTTTCGACGCACGGTTTACAATGTGTGTGTATGTACGACGAATTTTATCGCATTTCACATTTAACGAAATTTCGATAAATTGTACCGCGATTCATAAATACCATTATGCGCAGCTATCGCAATCGGTAAGGTCGAAGGAAAGATAATCGTTTTTGCAGTGTACAATCGACATTCGGGTATCAACGCAGTCCTTTTTTTTTTTTTTTTTTTTTTTTTTTTATTGAAAACACGAGTGCTAATCTGACCGCGACGTGCTATTTAGTTCGAGTGACCGAATAGGCATCCGAAAGAAATGTGCGACGGTCTCCCGGAGATGGGACAACGTCGAGTAGCGAGTAAGCCAAACATTTCACAATCGGCATTGGACCGAATAATAGTAAATAATAGGGAACACATTGAATGCAAAACGTTCCGAAATATGTCACAATCGATCACAAAAGAAACAACCAGCGATAATTAAGGGGTGGAACGGGGGGGAGGGGGGGTAAGACGAAAAAGGGCTGTTTATCACTGAAGTAAAAATTCCTATGTACAATAAGAAGACGAGCAGTATATTTCCCGAATATTAGAACATAATTCGAAACAAACCAGAATTACAAATCGTCTAGATAATTACGTGCAATGTGTAATCATTTTTATAATAATATAATTGTAATTTTTTAATCGCAATTCGATCGTTTTTATTCACTAATCTGTAATAATATGTATTTACGTATGTATTAAAGTAGATTAAAAAAAAAACCGAGATATGTAATAAAATAAAATTCGTAAGTATTTTGTTTACCCACTTCGTCTTTATAAGACTCACTTTGTGCTGGCCCCAAAAGTGAGTCTTACGAGCGGCGTCTACTTTATATATATATATATAAAAATAAAAAAAAACAGAATTTGATGTTTTTTTTTTTTCTTTTATTATCCCAGCAGATATCGCTACGAGTGAACTTCGGGGTACACTCTGTATATGATTATCGTATAATATATATTCTACATACTATACGGTATAATACCATAAGTGTTTTTTTGTATATGTTTTTTTTTTTTTTTTTTTTGGTTTGTTTCGCCTATAAGATTCATCGGGTCGTGGGATTCGTTTTTGTGCTGGTAACAAAGTGATTCTTATAGCCCACTGTATTATTAAAACGCCGTTGATATATCCGACCGACGGGATTTTCGGGGCAGAATAGGAGGTGTTCGTGCAAAATTAATTACGCATTTTGGCCGTGCAGTGATATTATACACACATATGCAATACGTACGAATAGCATTGCGACGGAATGCTTTTCCGTACGGTGGTCCCGTAAACCCGGTGGCCCGCGGAAACGGCATCTGGACCGACACGGGAATATTTTCTATTATAATGCCAAACCATTGTCGGAGCGCCGAAACGGCATTCAATACCCGCCGCCCTTTTTTTCGTTTTTTTTTTTTTTTTCTCCCCGAACCGATATGCCAAACCCCGATCGCTTTGTTCGCCGGCACTTGCCCGATCGGGACCCGTGAAATTAACATTTGAAAATAAAAAAACAATAATTATTTTCCGCCTAAGACACATACTTCTTTATTAGCTCGGATGGCGGTTTGTTTTCAAATCGAAACAGCGTGTCGCGTTTACACGGCCAATGTTACAATGCCCCGGGGCGGGGATTCGTTTCGTCCGGTTTCTACATATTTCGTATTTATTTGTACCGCGTACCGTACAGGTGTGTAATGCGGTCAAAATCCGTATAGGTTAGAATGATTTTTGAAAAAAAAAATCCAAATTCAGTAGCCCCTCCGTCACTAATTTGTAAAAGCAACAAGAATAAATAAACTCCGCCATATCGAACATATGCGAATCGACCGTGAATAATCGAAAATATATTTTCTGGACGATATGAAATTATGCAAGTTTAATTCGTTTTTGTTTTGTATTCAACGTTTAATTTGTATTTATTATGTAGATACCTGATGATGATAATATTTTTATTTTTAAATTGTTTCGCTCAGTTTTGTTGTATACGTTTTTAATTGCGTTTTTTATCCGCTCATTAACAAATCGCCGGTACATTTTCCCCGGAAGTTATTTGTAATTTTCAAACCGGCGGATCGCACGCAAACCATTAAGACCGCGGCGGTACATCGCAACGGGCCCGGTGAGTCGGGCACGCCAAACGAACGCCAATTACACAAATTGCAAAATACAAGGAGAAGCTCGATTATCCGAGCGCCTTGGGTTATGGCGATTATTAAAATAGTAAACCCGACGTAGTCGTAGGTCTAGTAGGCCGGCGAAAAACGAACAAAAGCGATCCTCGGGTCTGCAAGCACGAAAGGAAAATGTAAAAAAAAAAAAAATGAACCTAACCCTATTTCCGCGGCCCGTCCGCTAAACGGTCGGCAGCGTCGCAGACGGCGGCGCGAGCCGGGGAAAGAGGTTTGGGTGGGGTGGGGGGGGCGATAAGATCTGCCGTTCGGCGGGCCTAAAAATACGGCGCCGGTGGACGATTTGTACGGCGGTTCTATTCCGAAACGAATACGAGTACATTACGGCGGATGTCCCGATGGTGTACTCGATCGATCGTGTAAAATCCGGGTATTAAATTCCGGCCCGTTGCGCGGAACGGGCGCGGATGATGATTATGCACTCGTATACGGGATTATTATTTACGATACCGCCGGGCCACCACCGAGGGGGCCGGGAAACGCCGGTGAATAAAGCGGGGTACGTACGCAAAGTGCCGAACGGTGGAATACGGCCCGTCCGTAATCGAGTGCGAGACGGAGAATTATCGTCTGGAAATCGAAAACGGGACGCGGGGACGCGATAGCTCGGATAGTAATAGTAACACTAATAATAATAATAATAATAAACAGTGCTCGACGATAAAGATAATTAATTAATCCGGCGACGGATGAATAATGACGAGACTCCAAGACTCGACGTGTGCTTGCAGGGGGGGAATCGCGGTTCTTTATTTCGATTCCCGAGAGCCAGTATATCCGAGAGAAACAAAAACCCCGGGGATCCGAGCGCAGTTCGGTTGGTCGACCGTATTATTATTATTTTTTTTTTTTTTTTTTTTGGTTAATTAAACGTTATCCGACGACCTACGAAATAATTTCGAAACAATTTCGTCAATAATTGATTACCACTATAATGACTAGGGCTCTTCGGATTTTTTTAAGCACAATAATTAACAAACAAAGCTTACAACTGATTGAAAAAGAAAAAAAAAAAAAAAGGAGCGTAACTAAAAATTAACCCTCTCGCTGCTCCGGACGAACTATCACGTTCCTTTGTATAGGCAAAATAAAATACACGTGACGACAATACCGAAAAATAAATAAAATAATAACCAATTTTTATCGCACAAAAACCACGCGATTCATATGCCGTAAATGTGAAACACATATTAAATTATTATTGTTTGCATTGGTTGCCGAAATGCCGCAATCCTATAGTATTCGGTAAAAAATTGACAATTATAACGTATTATATACGTAGTTATTGTTTTTTGTAATAGTTTCATATTATGTTCGTATTTAAAACAACCGAATGTCGACATATTTTACAAAAATTTCTTAACGTAATATTCAATTAGTTTATATGGACTGGTTAGCATAATACACAGGTCTATACGTTAATCAACAAAACAAATTCTCGCCGAAGTGCTGTTGTTGGACAGTTTCTTCAATTCAAGATTTCATGTAGAATTATAATAGGGTTACATATAAATATTCGTTTGTATTAATTCTATTATTATTATAATTCTCAAATATCTCTTAAGCTTATTGTACCATGAGTACAGATTGTTTAATTTTTCTTAATTCAAAATGAAAAAAAAAAAAAAAATGTTTATATGGAAATATAACATTTCGGCGAGCAAAATTCGGACAGTTCGGACGACATTTTGGATGATGACTATTCAAATGACGAGTTTGTGGACGATATTGTTCCGTTTCAATTTTCACGATAATATACAGAACACGAAACATAAAAAATACTTTGTATTATAATTATAGTATTGTATGCCTATGTAACTATCGAATTTTCGGAAACCCCGTCTTGCATTACGTTAAACATAAATAAATAAGTGGATTTTGATCTAAAACATTTGTTTTCACTTAACAGTATTGTTCTATCGTTTCGACTTGATCTATTAATTCTAAAATATCAATAATACAAACAATTTTATTTTTGTAGTTGCGGAACATGAACAGTGTAGCAGTGAAAAGGGTTAAATAGAAAGAAAGAAAAAAATTTATTTTAAATTAAAATGGAATTAACGCTCTCGTATATTTAGTTAGATTTTCTGTTGAAAATCTTAATCTTTTACCAGACGAAATATTATTGTACACGGCAAACGAACGCTCTTTGTTCACGGACGTGTTTGGTGCACATTTCATACATGCCGTTTCGTTGAAATCAAACCAATGTAAATTAGTATTCGATTAAACACCACACGGTGTGTTTCTGACGTCTTGTAAATGTTTCCAAGCCTTTGTAAATGAAAGAACGCTATTCATTTTACCCCCGAATTGTAGTTGCAATCGAGAGCTCCACCTACTGTCAAACATAAGTAACAAGCGTATTTGTTCATTTAACATTAATTTAATTTTATTATTATTATTATTATTATTATTATTGTTATCACCGCACAATAGACGTAATAAAATGCCAAAATTCGAATAATTGCAAATTACCCGTGAAATATAGTGTTTTGATTAAATAAAAAGCAGAAGAAAAAAAATGCTGTGTTTAGAATCAGAATGACGTGAAACGAATTTATGTAAAAAAAAAAATTTCATTTCTATTTCGTGTAGAAAAAAAAGAAGCGTATACTTTAAAATCCGAACATTAATAATGGCCCTCGATCAAATCGGTTAATTGTAACCACTAAAAGCTCAAACTATATATCTATCTAAACAATTTTTATTTTATTTTTTTTTTTGTAAACGTTATTGGTTTTGATTGAGTTTTTAAAACGTTCCGTTGGGTAGGTACGTCTATTCCAAAAAAAAAAAAAAATAATAATAATAATAATAAAAAGACATCTTTTTTGTCCGCAAACCTATATAGATGTTCCATTTTTGCGATGTAAAACGATTATAATAATATATACGTAATAAAAATATATCGTGTTTATAGCCTCGTTCAAAACGCTCTCGTTATTCACAATGGTTTTTTTTAAAAACTTTTTATGCCCTTAATATAAAACGAAACGTTTTATGATAGGCATTTTTTTTTTTTTTATTACGATTGCACGATTAAGACGGCAAGGACTCGAATAAAACATTGTACGTGCACTATTTCTAAGATATCTCGTCGTTATTCAATTCTAATAAATTCAACCAAACCAGACGCATAGTGTATAGGTTGTGTTAGGTCAGATTAAAAAATCTAATCCGGAATCGTAAAAAAATTACGTAAAAATAAATTATTCGATGAAATTTAAAAAAAAATAACACATAATATATATCCGCACCGTGATCATTGCGTACAAAAAAAAAAAAAAAAAAACGATTTCAGAACGGAATTCAATTAAACGTGTATTGACAAATTTAAAATTAAAATCTCGCATTATTTTGTTGAGTCGATGAAATCGTATCGACATGAATCCGAAAACGGATTTTTCGCGATTATAATCATAATTTTTAAGACGCTTATAAAAAAGAAAAAAACCTCGTGAATACGGATTTTTTTTTTTTTTTTTATGTATTCCTAGTGCCGTAAGAACGGATTACGGTGAACCTCGTTCGCCAATTTTCGATCATTGTTCTAAATTATTAGTGTAAATGTTGTTTGAAAAAAAACATACACACACGCATCATATATAGTAAACCCGATACACAATGGGCTCGCTACGCTCAGAATTTAAAATCGCACACTCAATCTGTTCGAGTGGAGTTATCCGACAATCAAATAACAATTACCTATCAAATATCGTGCCCGGGGTAAAAACAAAATAAATACAAATACGATACGTTCATCCCTTAAACACTTTGTTTGTCTTTACTTTTAAAATACTCGTAAAACACATGTTGTAATATACGTTTTACAAGTGCCCAGCCACTACACGTACGCACTAAAACGGACTCGCGATCGGATTTATTGTGCGCGAGTACGAATTATCGCTGTGCTCGACCTTTTTCTTTTATTATTATTTTTTTTTTTTTTTGTTGTTGTTGTTAAAAGCTGATATATAATTTAATAATACGTCCGTTAAGCCCGGTAATACGGCAAACGCGCGGGCTGTGTGCACAGGAAAACGCGGATCACAAGTGATATTTTCTGTTTACCGTAACAAGTCGTTTTTTAACCATCGTCAGTTGCGTTTAAAAATGCGAAAATACGTTTACAAACGATTTCCGTTAGTTGCCCGACCTTGTCCAACCTACCAAACGGGCGGGTCGCCCACTAGTGATAACGAAATGCAGCGAGGTCCGTCTATAATATTGGATTATATTGCATATTTAGAGGGTTGGAGACGGTCGAAAAATGCTCGACATTTTTACACGCGGTTACCTAACCGGAATATTTACTGAGTAGTAGAAGAAAGAAAACATAACGTTGTCATTTTTTTTTAATAAAAATGTTTTAAAGAAAATCGCAAAAACGAAAAATCAAAAAACATGATCATAACCGAACTTCGCTCGGACTCGTTTTCCGTTGGCGACGATTATACAATATTTTACAGTATTATTGTCGTAATATCATAATAATGATTATCAAAGTTTTCAAACTGTATAATCACAGTTAGCTATTTCATACACAGACGGTATATTTTAAAGACTAATTTCCAACAAAAAAATAATAATAAAAAAATTGTATAATTTGTTTATTCGAATATTCGAGTCGAAATCTCTAAAACTTGAAAAACAAAACGAAATGCGCGAATAAATGTTGATTCCGAAACAAACAGCACAAACAACGTGCCTACCCAGGGGGTAACTAAATCGAAAACTTTTTTTCTTTTTTCTTTTTTAACCTTATAGTATTACGCGTGTGTGGCCATAAAAATGAAACTTTGTGTAATAAATAACTCGTAAAATCTGTAAACATAAATATTAGAAAATATTAGAAAACCATCACAACCCATCGGCCTATCTGTGGAAAAAGAAAAAAAGAATACATTTGGGACACGACGCCCGAGATAACGTAGTAATATCGACTGCTGGAAATGTTATAAATTATTTACAAAAATACGACGACATTTTATTTTATTCCTAATTTTTATTTACTGTACGACAACGATAACACATTCGTATATTCGCCTCTATAATTATTATTATTATTATTGTGTACGTAAATATAATTATTTTTTGAATATTATTATATGGCGTGTTCGTAACTTGGTCGATTTAAAAAAAAACTCGAAGGAAATAATTTTCTATTTAGCGTTTCTACCGTGATGATTATGGAAATAATAACAATGGTTTACCGACTCGTTTTGTATACGCAAAAAAAAAAACCCCCCTAAGCATGTGTTTGAAATACTTCGTAGTTGCAAAAAGTACAAATTAAAAGAGACGACTGGAAGCATAGGAAAATGTGACGTTACCGCGAGATGTTCGATATTCCGTGGCGTGACATAGTACAAGTAGAATGTGAAAAACATAGCTTTGGCAAATTAAAAAAAAAAAAAAAAAAAAACAGAAGGGATTGATGCGATAGATCGTATACTATGACGCGGTGTTTTTTTTTTTGTCAGAGTTGAATATTTGAATGTTCCGTAGACGGTAAATAATTGAAGGAGAATACGGGCACTTCTTAAGGACACCGGAATGAAAAGTTATCCGGGGTAATCGAAGGAATCGAGTTTTGACAGAGTAATACGAAAAGCGGCGAAGGTCAACCAATCGTAAGACTGAAAATAAAAAAAATTATTTCGATGGACCTATTCTATAACAAATTATTATAGAACAATTCCCCTCCCCCCCCTCCGTTTTCTGTGAACAAAAGTAATCTAGCTCTGAAAATAAAAAAAAAATAATAAAAACGAAAAGAAAGGTTTTCGTTACGTTTTCAATCTATTCGGTGCATTATTGCAGAGAGTCATTTTTTGTAACTTTCCTTGTATATTTTTTTAACAATAAGAAATAATTGAAATGTTAACGCAATAAGAATTTTCTAATAATTTCGATTATCGTTTGTTTTTTTCACGTTGTAATAGGTTCGGTTACAGATCAGACATATTCACCGAATACTTTTTTTTTCTCCCTTTTTAGACATAGTCAAATTTTTAAAACTTTTGTACATTTTTTTTTTTATTTGGTTTTTTCATTGGTTTTCAGTGTATACAATTTGTTTGACCTATCGGCAACGCACGAAACTTTAAAACACGGTTTATCGTGAGTTGTACAAACTGGTAACAAAGGAAAAAGTTGCAATCGTAATACAATCGGTATTTTTTTTATTTATTTTTTTTTTTTTTTTGCGTTGTAAAATTCAAGTTTTTATGAAAATCGCATAAAGCACGGCATTTCGCGATTTACGCGAATTCAATTTTTTTGGCTCCGCCATAAAAATTCCTAACGTATCCAGACGGAAAACACGGAAAATTTTAATTTATTAAAACATTTTCTACAAGAATATCGTTTTTAGTATCGTTTTTCGTCAGCAGCAACGATTTATAAAATTAAATCGCCTCTATATCCTACCGTCCTAATTTCCCGCCTACAACAGCGGCCCGCCCATTGTAAGAAGTATATCAGTCTTTTTTTTTTTTACTTTTTTTTTTTTTTGTTCCATTCGAACAACATATTTTCAAGTTGACATTGTTACCACCACCACCACCACGACTACTATATAGATAGGAATGTATGTATAATATTTATAATGATATGTACACTGCACGATGATGCTGCTGAGCTTTCCAAAGAATATTTACTAATTTAAAACAGGTAGATAGGAATGGGAAATGGAATTACACTGCCGCTCTAAATTAGTAAATTCTCGCGAGAAATTCCGTATAGTAATAAAAAGGCGTAGGTTTTTGTAAATACCGTTAGCGATAAAAAAATTATTAAAGTTCCGCGCGAAAACTTTTTACTAGTTTCGAAAGTATCATTAAAAAACCTATAATAGTATAGTTGTATTAGTAGTTGTATGATTTTTTATGTGTTGTCATTAAAATAATTTTGAATAAATTAACACGGTGCAATTACGGAAATTATAATTCGTAACGTATTTATTTTTTTTTTTTTTTGGTGATTTTTTTTTTTTGTAAAATATATTTAAGTAATAAAAAAAAAAAATATATATGTTATTAATTCTCGTATACAAATACGTTCCGTATACTGTTCACTAACAACTACGGCGAGATCCGTTTAATGCGATTAATACTGCACCGGTTAATAATTGAATCTACCGTTTTCAACACCTCGTATTGCATTCCTCAATTCCGGACTGTTGAAAAATATCGTAAAAAAAAAAAAAAAAAAAATGCTAATAATATACTAACCGTACGGGGTGCTCGCGATTCCGATAACGAAATTTTTTTTTTTGGCTGCCACCGAAATCTGTCGTTATTTACACTGGAAATAATTGCGCAAATTTCTATATATTTAATCTGTGAAATCTGACGACAGACAGTGCGTTTGAGCGTTTTAGCGCATCGAAATGCTGCGAAAATTATATTTCGATTCGTACGAAAACTTTGCAGGGAAATTGTTGGAAAATTCGTGCCGATTTGTAGACGTAATCCCGGTTTTGGTGGTCATAGCACCGGGCGCGATAACGGTACGGCCGTTATGGTGGGCTGTATGATATTTTTGGGATAAGCGTGAAAAAATTAAAAGCGATAATACAAAACAATGGGAACAATTACGATTACTCGTCGTCGAAGCGATTTATTTTAACTCTGCCGTATTACGACGTGTGTATGGGATAATAAACAATATGAAATCCGAAACCGACCGGCATTTTCTACGGTCTTAAAATGCTAAAACGGTTAACCAAAAACGAGTAAATCGTCGATACATTGTTTGAATTTTTTTTTTTTTATTATCAAACCGACGAGTTTTACCTATTATCCGACCCAACGTTAATACAATATAATAATACGGTCGTAACGGTATGAAAGAAATCGCGCGTACAATATTGTTTTCAACGGTAAGGCGACATTTAGGATCAGATTTTTTCGGGGGGACATTTTGATTAATCTTGTAAAAAAAATTACATTTTCTAACCGGATCAAAATGTCCCCGAGACACGGGCGTTTTACGGTAAATCACTTATTGTTTTGACAACGTTAAAAGTATATTTTTTACGGTACACACTCGGTTATTTATAGCGATTTATAACAAATCTGCCGTATTACGACGTGCGCGAGATAACACTATGAAATCCGACACCGCCCGGAATTTTCTACGGTTTTGAAATTTTTCGAGTACACTTCAAACGAATACCGCCGAATTACGAAAACGCAACACTACGGGTATACCGTCGATTCGAATCGGCGGTGTTTGTAACACTACGGGTGAAATTCGAATGATTTACAAATATTATTACTATTATTTCATTTTTTTTTTTTTTTTTTTCGTTTTATAAAGTCCCGCAAAGACCGACGAGAAAATCCCATAAAATCAACACAGGATAATAATTACCCGGACGACGAACAATTGGAATACATCCGACTGATTAGCCGTCGTAAACGATTAAATTCGATGACTTCTTAAGAGGACGCGTCGCACCGGCGTTTGCGTCTCGGTCTATCTGACAGGCAATTTGAACGCGAATAAAAAAATTGCAATAGGAAAACAAATTTACTACGTACAGTAACGTTTTTCTAAAGAAAAATTAAAAAGTTCTGGCCAGTTAGTTGGCTGTCGTTTATGTATAAAATGGATGTGATATTTTTTTTTTTTTGTTTTTTGTATGGCAATTTCTTAGGGGTGTAGGGGAAAGTTGCGCGCACAAGCCTGGGAAATATTTTCATTGTTAAATAATACGTTATTGGCGATCAAACACCGAGTTCGACTTAAACGCCACAATTTACGGTCCAAGTACGACGCAATTCGCAATATCGCACGTTTAAACAGACCTAGACGGAAAATGTCCGTGTGACGACACCTCGAGAATAGAATATCATCGCCGGCAATAAACTCCTTGCACTCGAGTTAAAATTCATAAAAAATGCATAGGCGCCTATTTACTCGCGAGACAATGCGATTGAAACGTGAACACAACCAGTTTATATCTACCGGTTATAAATTACCGTCGGCGCAGAAAAAACGCGTGTACGCCTAATAAAACAGCGTATTAGAACGATTCGGCGAACCAAAGCTTTTAGCTTTTATTGTTTCTTTTTCGTATTTTTTTTTTTTATTATTTTTTTTATCATCGGGTCTCGGAAAAAATATAGCTGACGCAAAGGCGATGAATGCCGTTTTGAATTTTATATTATTGCCGTAACAGCGGTATTTTATTTATTAATTTTTTTTTTTTTTTTTTCGTTTTATCTCGCCCTCTGGGTATTGCAGCGCTGAATTTACCAAAGTCGAGCGTAATATAATTATTGTATCGAGTAAAAAAAAAAAAAAATGAATTCGGACCACCGCGACGCGAACAACATTATTACATGAATAAAAATAATTATTATCGTAACGACCGATATCGACATTGATAGCACGAGCAATTAAAAAATTATATTTACCAGTGACGTATCCGCGGGAGGGACAGGGGTACCGGGACCACGGGCACAGGGTGCTCCACTGGAGGTATTTTTTTTTTTTTTTTTTTTATATATATATATAATTTTATCGTAATCCGTTTAGCGTTTGTATTGCCACCTCATTGTACGGTGTACGCGATTAATTTTCATATTTTCTCGGCTGAGTGAAAACTATAGTAAGTACTTGTTCCCGATTTCCATAAAGAAATTAAACGTTAACGTGTCATTTTCGGGTTGTTTACTTTGCACCCTAACCATTTTGAATCCCGGTCGCGCCACTGCGATATTAAATGACGTTCCTTACATATTTATTTTGTGCGATCTTCCGACGTCGTTTGGAATATTCAGAAATATTACTGTAGTAGGTGAAAAGTTTCTATGGTATGGGCTAATTAAATTTGTATACCGCGAGCAACGATAGATTCGCTCCGCAAACGAAATAACGATTCTGAGCGGAGTGTAATATTATGCGAGAAATCCGCTAGATACGAGTCATGGTTCGAACGATTTAGAACACTTTTACAAACCGAAAAATGTGTTTCCTTTTTTTTCCGGAAAAAAAAAAAAAAAAAAAAAAACATATCCTACGGAGTGGACAATGAGTGAGAATTTCGAAAAATGATTCAAGTAAAGTACCGCCGGCTAGAAATTTACCATATTTTATGGTACTGCGCGAAAAACCCCGGAGCATTTCCCAAACCGAAAAAGTGTTTAGAACAAGTAACGGGAAATTCGATAAATGTTTCAAACGAAGGCTAAAAATCGGAATTTTTAATGGTATGACATAAAAAAAAACCGGAACACTTTTACAAACCGAAAAAAAATGTTTCTCCAGAAATTAAAAAAAGATCCTAGAAAGTGGACATTTTAGAATTTCGAAAAAATTTCCAAGTAATGTATCGCCGACTAGAAATTTAGCATGTTTAAGGGAACGCGCGAAAAAAAAAAAAGCTCCGGGCATTTGCCTTACCGAAGAAGTGTTTAAAAATGAAAATATAAAACATTTTTTTTTTTTTTAAAGTAACGAAGATTTCGATAAAAGTTTCAAATGAAGACTAAAAATCGGCATCTTTAAAGGCGTGACATAAAAAAAAAAAGCCGGAACACTTTTAATAACCGAAAAAAATCATATATCAGTTTAATATTATACGCGATTAAATCCAGTCAGTTTTTTTTTTTTTTTTTTTCGTTCGCCGTATTTGGCATGTCCGAAATTAACGTGTGCATCAAGTATTGCTTGGAACTTGGTAAAAATGATGCAACGGAAACGATTAAAACCGCTTTTGGGGACGGTGCATTCGGTGGTTCCGTGACTTTAGAGAGTTTCAAACGTTTCGAGGACAGCCGGCGGTTTTGCTGACGACGATCCGCGTTCTGGAAGACCGTCCAGAAACGACGGTGTGGTGACAATTTGCAAAAAAAAAAAAAAAAAAATGCGAAATTAACCGTTCGCGAGTTACCGGAGGGAACGTCGATTGAGTGGTGTCGTGCAATTTTACCAGGAAAATGAGAAGGGTCGCGCCGCTAAATTCGTACACAGCGATTGTCCGCCACGACGGTGCACAGCGCTGTCGATTCGTGAATTTTACCGTGCCGAAGTAAAAATATTACCGCGGACCCGCGGACTGTCCCTGTTCGGGGCCCCGTGTGATTTTTTTTTTTTTTTTTTGTTTTTCTACGCCCAAGACTTAACAATCTGCGCTTAAAGAAGAACCCATGGTTTTGGAACATTCGGGACGGTACCGAAGGACTTTTGAAAAACGGCGAGACCGCCCGGGATCGGCGGCGGACCGTCCGGAGTAGAGCATCCCAGATGGGCGACACCTTTAAACAATATGTAACTTTATTTGTCGTAATTATTAAATATAAAATCCCGGTACTTTTTGTACAGACCTCGTACATATATATATATATACACGGGAATATAGGTAATTCGAGCGGTTTTGAAGTTTCAACTACGGCAATATAATAGTTTAGCGACGACGGCGGCGGCGGCGGCGGCGGCGGCGGCGGCGGCGGCGGTGATTATATTATCGGACGTGCGGCACGGCTCGGCGGCGACCGTTTTATTATTCGTAACTCCGAAACACTCGCCCGCACTCTCCACACTCTCTCTACACCGCTAATATCGAATCCGCATACTTTACACAAACAATTTACGAACTTTTCGACCCCGGGTAGGGAGGGGAGGGGGCGCGCGTTTTCCCGTCCACCGCCGCGGGCTCCGGCCACCGCGGCCGCCGCCGCCGCCGCCGCCGCCGCCGGGCAAAGACCCTGTCGGTATTAAATCTAATAGAGACCGCGCGATGTTTTTCGGGATAATCGCGTTTCGACCGATTCGAATATTATCACAATTACTATTAATGCAGTTATTATTAATGCAATCGTTATTAATGTAATTATTATTAATATCGTTATTATTATTAATGTAATTATTATTAATATCGTTATAATTATTATTGTTCGAACACCGGCACGTTCCGCGTCGCGCCCGCCGCGAATATTCGCCGCGTTTTCCGTACGCCGAGACGACCGGCGCAACACCGTAATTATTTTTTTTCCTTTTTTTTTTTTTTTCTCCTTTATTTGAATTAAACAATCTATACAAATAATGTATAATGAGCTTAAGTGCTAACAATTTAGGTTGCTGTCAGATGACATGAAGGAGAAGCCGCCCACCGGTGACACTCCTGACCGTAATAATAAAATATAAAAACGTTATTAAATATCGTTTTATTTACATCGGACGATTAATATCGTTTGAACACGATCCCGTTCGTTACGGTTTGTTACGAAACACTGTAGAACCGTAAGGTTTGGACCACCCAGGCACCTCCCCATAAATATCCAAAAAAAATGTCCTATTATTTGTATTATTTTTTCGTCATAAAAAGAAGAAGAAGAAAAAAAAACCACATAGATACACTATTATTGTCACACACGATAATTTGTATTTGAAAAAAAAAAAAAAAAAATATGTCAATATTTTCACGTTTTCGAAAACGTAAACCTCCAGAGTACACGATCCCGTTAAAAAATTATAATTTTTTTTTTTTTTTTCGGTTATAATACCGTTATTGTAATATTTTAAGAATAATATTTAAAAAATAATATTATCATGATAATATTTTGTCGTGGTTTTTTTTATAGTCGTGTTTACAACCGTAAATTCGCCGGGGTATCCCAACGGGACGGGAGTTCCCGGGGAATGTCGAGAGGGACTAAAAATATATAGGAAAAAAAAAAATAAAAAGGGGAAAAAAAACGATGGAAAAAAAAATGCAAAAACGTTTTGAGCATTTGTCGTGTCTACTTCCTCTACTGCCTACTGCGCAGCTCGCTGTATCGGTTTACTAAAAACGAATAAATCTTTGATACTTACACGATTTATTTTTTTTACTTAACTAGATTATAATACAATATTATGTTTTTCACCGATTATTTAACATAATATTATCTCACTAACGGTATGAATGAAATCGCGTACTATATTTTATTTAACGGTTTTACAATAAAAAAAAAAAAAAAAAAAACATTTCATTTTCTAACCGGATCGAAATGTCCCCGAAATATGGGAATTTCACGGTAAATCACTTTTTTTTTTTTGTGTCGACAAATTTTAAAGTATATTTTGTACGGTACATACTCAGTTATTTCATTTTGAAAATAGTTTTCAATTAAACGGTGAAATTTCTGTATGGATCATTTACGAGCGAACGAGTCGAACCTGGGTATTTAATCAATTGGATAAATAGTATTATTTCTCGACTGGACATGAAAAATAAGTGGACATATTGGTCCGAGGTGACGTTTTGATCCGGTTTTTTTTTATTTTGAGAGCATATTTTTTGCTATTTTATATGTTTTGAAAAAACGTTAAATTTTCTAACCGGATCAAATTGTCCCCGGAGACATTTTGATCCGGGGGGGGGGGGATAATTCGATCCGTTACGTCGTTGACCGGTGGCGAATTACCGCCGAACAAAAAACGGTTAGAAAATTTAAATCTTTAACAAAACCGATCGAAAAGTCCACGAAAAAGAATGGAAAAAACCCGAACGAAATGTGCGTCCCTCCGCGCCGGATCATCGTGTACCCGGAGACAATTTTGTTCGGATAGAAAATTTAATTTTATAAAAAAAATTAGTCGGCATTTCGCCCTAATCCGGATCAAAATGTCTCATCTTACCGTTAAAAAAAAAAAAAAAAAATAATATAGTATGCGTTTATTGTTCATACCGCTGTAATAACATTACGAGTGTATTGTAATATTATTAAAATGTTTATGTACTGGAAAATTAATGCGTTTTGTCGACGGGCGGTACGGTTTTCGACCGATATCGAAACGCGCAGTGGAAAAAAATTCAAACAAATATTTGTTTAAGTTGTTTTACAGTGAAAAAAAAAAAAAACCACCACCACTTTATTATAGTATAAATATAAAAAATTATATCTAAAATCGCAGTCGAAACGTGAGGGGTAAATTAAATTGTCGAGGGCGCGGAGTCTGCGGTGAGACAAAAAAAAAAAAAAAATCATCGGATATGAAAAATAATAGTAGGGGCCTTTGTCCCTCCTGCCGGATGGACACCGCGATAAGACGAAAAATTGTGTGCACGTGTTTTTTTTTTTTTTATGTACGAACTAGTACAGAGTTGCTCGGGTACGATATTTTTATTCGTTCATTTATTATTATACCGCGGACGGAGGAAAAATATTTCGCGTTGTGTTAGTTTTTTTTTGAAAAATTGCGTTTAATCACTATTTTGGCCCCGCGTTCAAATATATCCGGACGACCGGTGTTTGTAAACGAATCCGAATTCCGGAGGCATCGCATAACGACGTATCACGATTTTACTACGCCGGACAAAACCAATTGCAAGAATAATTTTCGCCGCCGCGATACGCGTAAATACATTAACCGGCGACGAAATTCGGAATTACGCGAATATCGCTATAATTAGTATTCTTAAAAAAAAAAAAAAAATAGTAATAATAATAACAGTGAAAAAACAAAAAAAAAAACAAAATTAAATAGCTTTTCTCCGCATACGTTTCTCCGTTAAATTCGTTAACTAACCCCATCACCATCACCGCCACCGCCACGCATCGAATTATACGGCCAGCATTTTTTGGCGATGTACGATTCAATACGCATAATAATAATAGATACTAAAAAAAAAAAAAAAAATTTTAAAAAAAACCGTTGTAAAACGGCGAAAGAGAAAAATAATAATTCTCCCGCATTATGTGGCGTACGATATATTACAGTTAAGCTTATGATATTTCGATGTACGTTACGAACGAACAAACGACGCGAAATACCAAAAAATACAAAACAAAAAAAAAAAATGTTTTAAAAAAAAACACGCAGTAATAATTATTGGTATTAATTGTCCCGGTTCGGAGTCGGATATAACGACAATACAAATAAATAATAAATTAACGAATACAATTGATAAATAATAACAATATTTGTATTTATAATTATTAAAAAAAATATATTGATATTGGTATATTTTTTAAAGATTTAATTACGTAAAACCGCGTAAATATTTAATCGAATCATAACGACATTTCGGGTTCGATGGCACGCACAATTTCGTATTATGTTCGTATCGAATAGAAATAAATACATTTTTGAAAAACAAACAACAAAAATAATAAAAAATCTGTAGTAAAAGAACAAAACGAAATGCATTATCGCTGCGGTAAAATAGATCGGCACAGGTGAACCGGACCAGTGGCCCCCGTATAGTTTTTTATTTTTATTTTATGGATATCTATTATTAGAATTATAATTATTATTAAATTTCCCCCCCCCCGCCAACGGATTGTAAAAAATATAACTCCTAACTAGATTATGTCGGGGATTTTTGAATGGCCGGCGGCGGGGTGGTAGGCGAGAAATGAAAAATAGAAAAAAAATATGAATCACAATGCGAACGTTGATGTGTACAAAAAGAACGTATACGCGAATAATGCCATTAAAAAAAAACCACTGGTCAATAAGTAACGATATTTTCCATCCAACGGTCGGCATTATTTATTATTATATTATTTTTTTTTTTTTTTTGTGTATTATTCGCGTTTACTGTATATAACTCGGATATCCGCCGTAGTGGGTACGGTTTATAGATAATTTTATTATTATTATTATTATTATTACGATTTTTTTCTTATTTTTTTGTATTTTTACTACGATCCACGACCCGTTGGGCGGTATTCGAATAATGTACGTGAATAATTGTATTTTTTTTTTTCTCAGCGGTTTCGTCGACGACGATATAAATATCGCGTGTGGCGATAATAAAAAGAGATACAAAAACAAAAAAAAAAAAACACCCCGTCTAATTAAACGCGGACCGTGGCGTTAGTACGTCGACCAGCGCGTATTGAAATAATGGCGGGAAAAATCGGGCGCACGGCTCGGCCGCGTCTGCCGTCCCGATGTTGCCGCCAAAAAAGCCACGAGCGATCGGCGCTCCGGGCGACTACCGCCGATCAACTACACCGCCACCCCCAAAACGACAAGTCCGGCGTAATTGAACGTCGTTTACTGTACCCGTAACGGGCCGGTTAATTACGGTACGATACCGCGACAATATTGTTATGACGGCATACTCACGTGCGTATCGAGAGTGACGGCCGTCGGCGGTGCCGGTAGGACGGCCCGAAGCGGTGACCGGTCAAACGGTTCCCGCGGACCGGAGTCCGGTCGGCGAAACGCGTCGGCGGCGATTGTTGCCGTCGTCCGGGACGGGTCCACCGCGGCGACAATAGTCCGGGGGACCGCGACAGATTATACTGCAATTAATACTAATAGTAATGACAATAATTAAAATAATTAAAATAATAATAATAATAATATTTTTATTAAAAAAAAAAAAAAAATAATACTGACCGGTTGGGCACTGTGTCTGCGCGGCGGAGCAAATGTCGGAATAATTTCAAACGGAACGGTAAAACGCGGCGACCGGAGAATACGGCAGACGAACAGCGGGGAACGCGTGTGCGTAATTTTCCGGGTACGACGACGAAGACGCGGATCGGCGCGGCGACGGGTCGGCGAGTATGCGTTGGCCGTGGCGGCGGTCGTATTACTGGACTTGGCCGACGACGTGCGCGACCGTACACGAACGCTCGGCGGCGATACGGCGGAGTCGGCGGCGGACGACGGCGTCGCGACGCCGGCCGACGGCGGTGGGCGCGCCGGTTGCGGAAACCGGCGGCGGTGGCGGTACCGGCGCGATGGGTCGACGGCGTAACCGGACGAGTGGTAACGCGGGGTGTACAGTGTACAGTGTATAGTGTATAGTGTATACGCGCGCGGACTTTCCACTGTGCGAAAAAGGCGGCGGCGGCGGCGGCGTGCGTATAATAAATATACCGTTGTCGGGACGTGGGTGCGCGGGCGGTGGTCCCGGCGGCGGGACGGTGGGACGGCGGAGCGGCGGCGACGGCCCTTACGATACCCGCGCCGTATACCACTACGACGGCGACCCGTCACCCCTCGCACGCACACACACATGCGTGGCGCACGCAATGTACAGTACAACTACACCGCCGCCGGCCATCCGGACGCCCCCTCCCCCGCCCCTCCGGGTACCGCGACCATCGCCCGCCGGATCATGTCTAGGAATATTTCTGGAGGGGGGGTTGTCTTGTGTACGGGGTCTTTGGCGGCCGGAGCGGCGTGCCCGACGACGTCGCCGCCCGACGGACATGGTACGCGCGTCCCGGGTTACGATGTACGGTTTACGCGTAAAAAGGACGAGGAGGATTTGGTATGGTATCGCGCGGGATCCTGGCGTCGCGGAGCTTGCGGTCGGCGGCGGCGGCGGCCGCGGCGGTGTCGGTAACCGGCGATAAACGAGCGAAGTGGCGGCGGCGGCGGCGGCGGCGGCTTTACGAAAACGGTTCCGCGGTTATTGTGCGTGATACCGAATCGTCGACGGCGGCCTATAACCGAGACGCCCGGGTGCGGTGTGTTTTGATGGTGTTTGGGCCGGGTTTAGCCGCGGTGCTCCCCTCGCGTCGAAAATACACGTTATTATAATCAGATTATATTTTACGCGTATGCCCGGCGATTTCTATACGTATAATAAAATAACGTACGTAATAAATATTAAACCGTACAAATCGTCGAAAGAATGATGCGGGAAGAAATCCACAAATAAAAACGTGCTTAATCGGTAAGCGTTTTCCTACCAAGTACAGACAATAAACAAAACAAAAAAAAAAAAAAAATTAAAAAAAAACCGGAATTTATCGCGAGAAAATATGTTCAATAGCGTAATTTTTTACGCAATAGAACTTCCTCGTACTGGAAGGAATACCGAGAGCTGTTTTATATAAATATATAAAATTTTAAATAAATTCCCGTTCGGTATTCACCCGAAAGTCGATGCGAATTCGACCTGGAAAACGATACGTTACGAGACGAGAATGTTAACCAATACAAACCCCGATACGGACTACTTTGTTAATTCAAAACAACGCCAAAAGTCTCATTTATGTAATTAAAACATACTAATAATAGTGCACGTATACATATTTGGTTTTATTTATTGCGCAATAAATAATAATTATGTACTTTTTTAATTAAATTTCCTAAACTATAGTTAATACCTACGTGTTTTGATAAACAGAAGAGAAAAAAAATGTAGATATGTTATAACGAATATTTACGACAAATTATCATTTGTATATTCAGATATAATAAGATCGAAAACCGCATTAATAAAAACACCTAAAGCCAACGCCCGAATAATAGTATCCCTTCTTTTCCGATTAATACGGATATGTTTCGCCTAACTGCATGAAATGACGGAATAATGACGTTCACAATTAATTATAGGTACTGAATGTTCGAGAGAGAAACAAAAAAAAAAAAAAAAGAGTGTAAAAAGATAATAAATCGGTCGCCTATTACCACAGGCGTGTGCTTTCGTGACCGTACAAATGCATTTAGAAACATTCGAATTCACGTTTAATCGTTGGTTTTTATTAAAATAATTAAACTGAAATATCGCCCAATCTTATTTTTTTCCAGTTAAAGTGCATGGGAGTGGGGTGCAGTGATTTTCGCCCTCTCGTAGTTGTCGAACGCACGTGCAATTGGAATTTAGACGCGTTTCCATTCCAACGTACCGATTGACCGAGTGAATGGTTAAGTATTTTTGAAAATCAGCTTTGAATTCGTCGTCGAATCCACTTGAGATCGATCTTCAGTCGACTATCCGTCTTTACTCCGTGGGCCCTCCCACGTGGCCGCTAATAAACTAAATTATACAGGTAGCTTTACATACATAGTGAAACCAACGATACGGTAACGGTTTTTGTAACGTTGTCGCAGACGATTCGCAACCAGTCGCACAAATTCGAACAAAACAAGTACCCCCCTTATTGGGCGCAAAAAATCGTCGCAGATTTCTATACGCGTTTATTTGCCACCGTTGTACACACTATACGGGTAACGAGACTTAAAAACTGATATATTTAAACGATTTTTAATAATGCAATTCAACAACAAGCGGCCCGAGAAGAACAAAACAAGAAGAAATAAGTTCGCCAAATTACATTAGGCGATTATGTTTACTTCGATATGAATGGTACGCTGACTTCAGAGCTATTAAATGATCAAGAAATTATTTTTACATTAAATAACCAACCAGAGGAACCTGAATGAAGGCGACAATTGTGACGAAAATGATACTCTCGATAATGTTCCAGAAGATCCTGAAGATCCATCAGTTCAGTGTTCAATACAGTAAAATTTGTATCAAACTCTATGGCTCTGAATAACGTAAGTTCAAAAACGAATTTCGAAAGAAATGAAAAATATCCAGTAAGTTTTCATACAGACAGAGTACAAACTAAGATAATAGATTTTTTTTTTTTTTTTTTTAATATAACGTGAATTGAATTTTAAAATAATAACGCAACTTTTTTTTTTTTTTTTTAAATTGTTCTGCGTGTATTGAAGCCACGATTTAGTGATAAACATATACCGCATTATTATTATAATTATATTTGATTTGTTATTACGACTAATTTCGATTAGTCCTTTGAACTTCGTTTATATACGGTTTCTGCCGGTAATGTAATTCAATCTCGAACTTATATATTTCGACCAAGTCTCCGTATGGAAACTCATGACTCGTGATGTTACGATTTAACGGTTTGGATATTTCGCGTCCGGGTCTTACGGTGCCGTTGTCGTCGGGTTGGGCGTGGGAAAACGGTTGGATTATTATTTATAATTTACTGTTACGTTGAAATTTCCCGGGCACGGCACCGGTGCCGGCTGTAAAAGCAGATTTATGGAACGGCGGATGGGGTCGACGGCGTTTCGGGACCGGCCGAGAGGCGCTGATATAGTCGACAAAAGACGAGAAGAAACCCGAAGAACGAAAAGAAATAAGAGATCTTTCCCGCAATATTGCCGGCTTGGCGCTAACGTCACTCGCACCCCGGGGGTGTATTCGGCGAGTAATTTATAATAATACGAAAACACGCCCATTTTGGCGGCGACGGCCGCCAACGCCATCTGTGCGTGACGCGTAACCTGTGCGGTGTCGGGATTTACCAAATGAAATCGTCTAAAAGATAATCGTTATTAGATAACCACATGCTTTATACTTTATCTATAGACAAAACCGTAATAATATCTTGTCGTTATTTTCTAAATTAACAGTTATATTTTTGTAATTTTTTTTTTTTTTTAGGGGGGGAGGGGGCGCAAAAGAAACTTTTCACTGTTTCTATCCGTCTTACGTTAAATCCCTTCAGCTGGGTCCACTGATTTCGCAAAGTTTTCCCGCCTTAGGCGAAGCATACTTTGGCGGTATTTTCCCTATCGGGTCCTCTGCATTTACCGATTTTACCAGGCATGTCCGGTGCACATTAATGGTTTTTTTTTTTTTTTTTTGCGATTTCCCTCGTAATACACATCCCTCGGGACAGATTTTAGAGTTTCTCGTTATACCGAGTTCTCCGTTCCCCGGTTTGTGGGTCACGGCGCGGGCCATATTATATCCGCCTCGGTATTTTCCTTTCGAAAGTTTCCAGCCAATATCCAGTTTCCAGTTATTTTTTTTTTTTTTACCTTATAATGCAAATTTAAGACTACAGCCCGGGTCTCGTTTATCCGAACGGGCTTGTGAATTATCGCACGATAATAACAATTAAAATAATTCACGATAGCACATCGCGCGTCGTTTATATAAGATTAAATACGTTTATCAGTTGTGTGTCATACAACACGGTGATCGTTTCACACTGGGGGGGCAAAGCGTTTGATCAGCATAAAGGAACCAGTGTTTAAAAAAAAAAAAAATAATAACTCGATATTTTAAATGAATATGTATATAATTTAATATAATAATAATAATTCTTTTTTTTTTCTTTTCTTTTCCGTTGTCATTGTCTCAATTTTACAAACAAAAATTAATTTTTCAGTTATAATTGCGTGAAAATTGGTTTTTTTTTTTTTTTGTTAAGTCATAGATAATCCAAACGAACCTTCGTCCCGATCTCGGTCGGATTGACGAGATCCAATTGTAATAGGTATTTGAAAAATTGCGTTCACGCATTTCCTTCTGCTTGGATTCGGCTCTTTTTTTATATTAATTATAATTATAAAATATTTCAGCACACCTAGTGCTATTACAACTTTTTAATTTTTACAATTTTATTTGTTACAAATTTAAATGATTATAAATGTATTAATCACGTAATTATTAATAGTGAGAATGATATAATAATGTGTTACATATATGAATATAATAATAATAACGATGAGGTCTAGTATATTAATAGTGATCTTCATTTTCTGATGATGAGTCAGTTCCGTGTCTGTTAAAAGAATGTCCTGGGGAAGTCGAGGCCGCAGACGTTTATTGAGTGTTTTTTTTCCTATATTGTAATGACGAGCACTGTCCAAGTTTTTTAGTTTGGCGTGGAAATTTTTAAATTGGGTTTTAATCCATGTATTTATCAGGGGTATTTTCGTGTCATTATGGATCTGGCGATTTCTCATGAACCACGGTGCTTTGAGACATATCCTTAAAAATTTATTTTATAAGATTTGTATTTTGTTTATTTTAGTTATAGAGGCAGCGGACCATACAGGACAGGCATAAGTTATCAGTGATCTGATTATTCGGCTCTTAAGACCACACCACCGCTCAATACACTATACCTGAAACGCATCACTGTTCGCTGCAGTTTTACTCCATTGGCTTTCCACCGTCTCAATAGCCTTCTTAGCACAATGTTCATCCCGATAACTTTGGCCGTACCCTACAGTGTCTTCCCTGTCTATGTCTATTTAAAAATGCGCCGTCCACGACATTAATCCTTTACGGCGAGCCCTCTAATTATATTGCCGGGGCCTTCGGATCTTTTTGAAGTTCTTTGTAGCGATCCGTATATGGTTCGTGTTGTATTCGTCTTCGCCGTCGTGTTATTATTGTCGTTGGATTATATATGACAAAACTAAAACAACTTCCGCATAATATAATAATTGTTTGATGTTTGTATTGTGGTCTTACGATGATACACACCCGCCCGCCCGTTTCAGAGACATGAAACAATTATTTCGGAAAGTCCCCTACGTCCCGCCGCCGCGGTTTTGGATTGTTTATTATGCATTATGTGTTCGTCACAAAGAAAGGCGAAAAAATATATAGAGAAAAAAAAAATGTTTCGATCGTTTTGATAAAATAAAAACTGAATTCCTTTTTAAAACAAAAAACAAAAAACAAAAAAAAAATCCTACGAATATTTATATACCGTTTCATAAAATAATTGTATTTACGTTGCCGATTCGTCCTCTCGGAAAATCAACGTATTCTATTATTTGTCGTCCGTACTCGTAGTTGCTCGAAACACATAAATAACTCGTTTGTTCCGCAATTTCACTCGTACATATTGTTATTGTACGCGAATAAAAAGCGAAGAAAGCATTTCCCCCTGCGCATTGTGCGCCCGGCAATAAATTCGGTACCGAACAAAAAAAAAAGTTACTGTCGATTTCTAATGTAATTTGACTGCAGGTCTCGCGACCCACCCCGGCCCCCGGAAAAAACCGCGATTACCAATGTCTCTCGGTAAAATATACAAACCGACGTCTGCCGTCGTCGTTTTTAGTGGCATATGACGTGACGATATATACCGGGACGTTCCCAACATTTGCCCGGTATCGACATACCGAACAAATGACTCCGGGCTATATAATACGTAATTCGTCGTCGCGAGTTTCGCGCAAACAAACCGACACGCATACGGAATACCAAAAAAAAAAAAAAAAATTATGACAATAACGACCGCGATAATGTGATAGTGTCGTAATTCAACGCAATTATATACCGACACGAACCGGGGGGAGCACAGGAATTATGGCGTAAAATCCCGACGAGCCGAACGACTTCCCGTTGTACGCAATGCGCACGATCGCAAATTGATTTTAATTAATAAATCAGATAGAACGTACGTTGTAGTGGTTAACATGCTAACGTTCTAATGTTTTAACTGCAGTTGAATACGTAATCGCCGAAATGATCGACTACAGCCCTCGGGTGACTCTTGAGGTACGCGCGGCGAACGGGCAAAAACATAAAACTCGCCCGGCGCACAGTAACCCAAGTCGACTTGCATAGCAAATAATCTTTTGGGACGGACCTCTCGAATTTCTTCATGCGTTCATACGGTTTAAAATCCAATCGGTTTTAAATGTATTGAAACGTTTTGGCCCGATAACACGTACGGAGCGGGACTGCCTATGTCTTCGGTACACACTAACAATAGCGACTCTCTGCGTTGTGTTTAGGACTTTTTTTTTTTTTTTTTATCACGGAAATGCATGTTTTAATTTAATTCGATATCTCTTGATTTTTGCCATTATTGACTTATGGAAAAAATGGAGTTTAGCGATAAACTCCGAAGAGTCGCAATCGTTGCGATCGTTACGCACGAGACGGAAGGAGAAAACAAATCGTGTGTAGAGGCTTTTTAAATTAATTTTAATTATTATTTAGATTTTTTCATACGCCAATCGGACGGAAAACAAACGGAGACACTCTTTATAGCCAAACGGATGGTTTAGCGATAACCGCATACCGAAATGTGCAATAGTTTAAGAGATGCAGCGCATACGGACGCGGTCAAATAAAGTATACGAGTAAAACAGCTCACTAGCGGGTGCCTTGACAATATTTTTTAATCGTTACACTTTAATAATGTCGACGTAACGGACGACACGCTCTTTTAATCGATTTAACGATAATTTTATCCGTTTTCGCTTAACAGTGGATAATATATTATAAATAATTTAATAATAGTAATGTTATGTAGACATTTTTTTTTTTTTTATATTTATTTGAGTACATACAATCTGTAAATTTGTTATTTTTTTCTTTTTACGATAAGCACGTTTGATGTAAAGTACATTTTCGACATGGTGAATATGATTAAACGATGTTATCCAGTAGTATCTACCACTTTCGACTTGATATTTTTATAATTTAATCTTAGTCTCGACACCAGTTTCTCTTTAGCCTTCTCGGAGGATTATTCTCTGGGATGATTGTAGAATCGAGGGCAAGTATAAGAGGATTTGGATGATCTGCCGGGCGTGCGCGAAAGAGTTTGTAGGACAAATTGTCTACTCCGGTGACTATTTATATATATTTAAGTATGTGTGTAGGGTATGATTTGTGACATATAAGGGCGCATTGGTAATAGTTCGTAATGAAATAAATTGAAAAGATTGTATTTTATAGATATTTGAGTTTTTGTGTTGCGCCCCATAATTTAATACCGTAAGACCAAATCGGTTTTATGAGAATTTTATGTAAAAGTAGTTTGTTTTTTAGGGTAAGATTGGAGTGTTTACCTAGAAGACGGTGAAGAGATTTGCGTCTGTTGTTCAGCAAAAGTTTTTTTTTTTTTTTGCTTGACATGTTCGGCCCAGGTTAGACGTTTGTCTAATATTAATCCTAAATAACGGACAGTGGAGGTCGGTGGTATTATTTTGTTGTGTGATCGGGGGGGGGGAGATGGGACATCTTTAACGAAAAAGTAATATGTGAGCACTTTTCAATATTGACATTAGTTCTCCAATTTGAGTACCACAGTTCCATATCGTTAAGGTGATCTTGTAGAAGTCTTGTAGAAGTAAATATGATCTTGTCATCTGTGAACTCGGCTACAGAAGTGTGAATGGATGTTGGATAGTCTGGTACATATATTTTTTTTAAAGAAATGGAGATGAAACGGCACCTTGGGGGACATCAGCTAAGATAGGAGATAACGTACAAATTTAATTTTAAATTCCGACGTTTTCGTTTGGCTTGTAATCGTACATTCGTGATTAGATTAGGTCGGGCTACGCTGGGCCAAAGGTGGGCATTTAATTTTTGTCCCACCATTACTGCCCCCGTGTAATTAAATGTTGACAATTTTAATCCAGTCTGAACATTTTTTTTGAAATGTATCGTTTTATTCACTTGTTAATGTTTGTTTAGCAAAATATCATATTATACCTGCCCGACAAATGTTTACCGATACATTCCTGAAAATACGTTATGAAAAAATCAACGGGTGTGCGAGTGGCCAAACACGAATGTGCCCATCGGAAATAAATATTGTTCGGCTTTGTCCACCGGATGAAAAGTGTCCGGCACCGCCACTGCGTGCGATAAAAGTAATAAAGTTACTAGACGCCTGCATATTGAAAATCGCATTGTCGATCCGTATATTTCGAAAATAATTCGATTTAATATAGTATACACCGAATTAAGTATATCGTCGCGGGTTATAAATCGGCGAATTTCTATTCACCGCGGTTGCATTTTGATAATTTTGGATCGGCGCAGAGGTAACGTTATTCAATACGTATTGTACTGTTGCATTAAATAATTACTCCGTGAACATTTTCCAATGGTAAACGGCTCGTTTCGCAAAAGATCCCGTGCACGCCGGATGTTTAAAAACTATAGACTCGAAACCGAATTCAAATGGAATATTGTGGAGACGCGAGTGATTCGATTGTATTGTCCGCTGGTTTATTAACGCGATAAATCGACGGCACCGAGGCACCAGGCGGCCGAAAGTGTATACCGTTCAACGAAATTTTTACGAAAAACCAACAATACAAATAAAAAAATTTGATAAAATGTTTTCATAAATTCATAATGGATAATTTTTATACGAGACAAATACCTATAGGGCTGCGAGCACGTGCTTGTTAGTGTTCACCGGGAAATCGCTCGGCACCGCACTTTTGTGTATGTAATGGGATGATTTTTTTTAATTTTTTTTTTCGAAATCGACAAGACCTATTTAATACGGAGGGCTTGGGCTCCATGATTAAAATATTCCAGCTGATGACGTCATATTTCTTGCATGGCATGTGCCCGTATACGAATGCGTCACACTGACCCTCCTTGTATAACACAAAAAATTTAAAAAAGCCCACAATAGTATTAAGTCATAACCGCTTTGGTTCAAAATATTATGTTTGAATATACGAGCGCACACGATGGTTACCGTTGACAACAACGGTAAGTCTCGGTAATAAAAATTGTTTAACGTTTTTTTTTTTTTTTTTTGAATACTTGACATTTTTACCGAATATTTTTATTGGCGATTTATAGCAAAAAAAAAAAAAAAAAAAAACAATTCTGACGTTGTTTACATAGCTATTGGCAATGTTTGAATTTTTTTATTTTTTTTTGGTTTTATTTGTCCAAAAAAGTATTTTTGAAATATTTTTTACCGGCGTTCTAAGTTCGATTCCATTCAATTATTCAAATTGTTCCGCTAAGATTTATCAAACAACCGTTTAACCGAACTCGGTTCTGAATCGTGGCTTACTAAAACTGTGTCCCGTACGAGTATAGCGGTGTACACAACACACGGCTGGCTTTTTAAATATTACTATTTTTTTGTGTCTGTTATTTTTTTTTTTATGGACATTGTACGACATTTCGACACCGGGTGCTGGCTATTGCACCGCGGTAGAAAACGGACGGCCGTGAGTATCGGAATCGATACAATTTTTAATAATAATACAAAACGAATGCGCCCGAAAACGTCACTTGTATTTTAATATAATCCGCAAATTTTACCGATTTAAAAAAATTCAGGGACCCACCACCCGTTTTCGATTGCATAATTTAAAAAAAAAATTTTTTTTCTTAAATTTAATAACTTTCGTTTAATAAATTACAAATGTTTCAACATTCAACTGGACGAAACTGTTTAACGCTGCAGGTTATCCGTAAACCGATAGACGACTGACGGATGACAGGGGATGCCTATGATTCTGTGATTTTATCTACAACCGCGGTTCACACGGTAGACAATATCATTTGTTGTATACGATTTTAACGTGTCGTGATTACACTGTCTACACTGTCGTTGCACGTTAGCACCGAAATCGTTCTTTATATAGCTATTTAAAATGTTTGAATTTTTTTTTTTTTTATTTGGCCGAAAATGTATTTTTGAAATATTTTTTACCGGCGTTCTAAGTTCGAATCCATTCAATTATGTCAAATTATTCGAATTATCCCGCTAAAATTTATCAATTAACCGTTTAACCGAAATCGAGACCCGTTCCCGCCCCGCAAAAGTATTTATCTGGCTACGACCGCGATTCGCGTCGGCGATATTTCGGAACCGATCGTTTTGGCGCGGAAATAACAATTTAAAATTTCCATTTGGGCGAATGGTGTAATTACGAGATTTTCGTATTGAAATTATAGACGGCGTCCGAAAATGAAAATTCCGGTTCAGGTCCAGACTCCAGAGCCGTTGTACTCGTCTATGGTTCGTTCGGTCGTTATCGACCGTGCATTAGTCCCGAGTCGTTATTTTCGAGCGAATCGTACGGCGTGCTATCAATTATGATATCGGTCGCCGGACAATTTTGATGGTTCGTTCGGTATTTTTAAACGAATAGTTCGATTGTGCGCGCAGTTTACAGCTACAGTGTGGATCACATATTATTATCGTATCGTTATACTGAGATGACGTAGACGAGTTGAATATCGGACAGAGACTCGTGACTCACATCCGCGATCCATTGTCCCGTAATAATATTTGCGTTGTGAATTAATACGTACTTTACAAATTCCGAAACGCGAAAACATGCATGTTATGTGCCACGACTCGTTGAACGTGCGAAAATGTGTAAAATGAAATTCCGTATTTAAACATTAGATACAATGCAAAACGAATTTGCGGCCGAATCCGTTTTCTTATACGGTGCAGCAAAACAAAACAAAAGCCATACGAATACACTCGCGGGCCCAGATAATTTGCAATGGGTACGGAAACGCGACGAGCCGTCGAGTTTTCTCTCGATAATCCACGGGAAATATTGTCCGTTGGGGAAAATATTTAAGGAATTATACTCGTGACATATATTCGTAAACGGTCCATTAGCAAATGGCTTTCGATTAATTTTCGCGATTTAGTGCGGGAATCGTCGATTTTGGCGGATCGTCTGTACCGGAGCAGTAGCAGTTCAAATAAAATTTACATTTTTCGACGTATTATTTGCACTCGGGCACCTCGGGTCACCAATGCAAAACGCAATGCAAAGGTATAAAATAACGTATTGTACGATACATGCACGTGTGCATTAATGCTATTATGTATTAGAGTCGGGTATCGAGTGTTTATTAAAACGTACCCATCGCGTTTCATAGTAATAATTTATAATTGCGTAAATCTCTTCTTATTTTTTTTTATTTTTTTTTTTTTATTTTGCGATCACTAACGGCAGTAGCACTACTACAGTTCCTACACAATAAAACGTACCGTTGAAATACGAAAAGCTGTAATAGTCGTTAAAATGCAACGAAATTATAATATATATATATGTAATATTCCCTTTGCTACTTAAAACCCTCCCGGGGATGACGGAAGTTACGTAAATATATCGTAGTATTTATTTAAAATAAATTATAACGGTAATATTTATAAATAATTTTTTTTTTTTTTTTTTTTTCCCGTAAGAAATCAAAATAAATGGACTCCTCCTAATGGACATGCCGAATTGCCGGTATGGGCAACGGGGCACACTTTCACCCGAAACCCCTGGCATTGTCCTCCCGTTACCGCGCCTTAAAATTCGGGCCCGAGTACGGGAATATTACCCGAGAAATTGAATATTTTTCGGTAAACTATTACGTCACGGGGATAACCGCGACGAGACCGCAAAGCTTGACGTACTGTCGACCATCGTGCCGGGTCAACGTTTAATAATTAATTCGATTAGACGCGGATATTACGGTTTAATTATTACCGCTGAGCGTGCTCGTGAATGGTTAGGTTTCTACGGGAAAGGGCCGATGCCGAAAACAGCTACTCTTTACAAGAGGCGAGATAATAAAACTTTCGTAACTTTGTGTTTTTATTCGTTTCGCCACCTAAGATTTTATACTTGTGTTTCGTGTATTTTTTTTTTTTTTGCGATTTGTGCGTTAACGACCGATTCGATTGCTGTTTATTATTAAACGTTTTAACTGACTGAAGACCTGGAGCATTTACTTTTTATGAATCACGCCGTTTTTCGTTTACAATTTTCACATTAAAACGATTAGATATAACAAAAAATAAATTGTTACGTTACGCTTAGTTTTTTTTTTTTATTTAATTGCCTAGAGGCAATTTTATTTAAACGATAAAAGAATCTTTATAAATATAAATCATTAGGAATATTAATACATACAAAACTTGTGTGAGGTTTTACATCCAATGAAGCAGCCCCATTCTTAATCTAATAATTACTGATACTGGTTATATTAATGTAATTTTTACTATACATATTTGTGCGTTTTTTTTAACAAATTTTTCACAGCATTTTCTTAGCTTTTAGAGCACTTATAGAGCAATACATTGAACGTAAAATTGCGATTATATGTTAGTCCACATCAAACGCGCACCTGCACGCAACCTTGCTGTAACATTGCAAACCAATATTAAAAAAACGTAAAAATATTAAAATGTATTTTTTTAAATTATTATTTCAGAATAAATGATTAAAAAGTAGTTGAAATGTAATTAATTCAGAAGATACATATCGACCAAATGGCGTAAAATACTATTTAAACAACAACAAAAAAACACTTGAAATTCATTTTTGTTTTTTTTTTTTTTTTTATTGTTTGCCGTTTACGCAATTATATGTAAATTAAAAGTTGTCTTTATTTTTTTTTTTTTTTTTTTGAGTTTTTCATGGCATTTGTATAGCGATTTGTTATTTTTACACGGATTCAATGTATAAACCGAAAATGGCCGAAAAGACTGCAGCCCTTACTCGTAAAATAAAACCGTCGAGATAGTGTCCATACTCGACGATGTAATTACGTCAATTTAATATAATAACGATAAAATATTTCGGTATACGATGTTAAAACGTGACCTTTTTCTTATTAATACGATTTTAACGATGATTTTATGGACGTTTAACGGCACACCTTTTATTATAGGTTACCGTATCGCGCTCGAGGAGGTGGCGGACGAGGATGTCACGTCTCCCCCTCGCCTTGACATTTTAGATTATGAACGACGGTGCTAAGCAAAGAATGTATTGGTTTTACTATGATGTGTTATGTTATTATTATTTTTTTATTTTTTTTCGTCCGTGGACGACTTTTCTGCCACACGTTCTGCTCCGATTTTCAAGTGTAGCGCATTTCCCGAAAGCATATTGGATCTTGATTGTGTGGTGCACCGAGCACGATGGGGTTTTCGAGATTTTCGTTCTAGTTTACTTAATAATTGGAGATAAAAAAAAAAAAAACGTAAAAATTCAAACGGGATAATTCACGGTTCAATAGTAGTTTCGTTATTAATTTCGAATTTGTGTGTTTGTCGTGAATCGGTTAGGAAAAAATCTTAAACACCGGATATTTTCAAAAAAACATGACGATTTTACACGGGGTGCATCATGAGTTGAACTTAATAGTAAAAATAATTCAGCTACTACGTTAAGTAGTTTTTTTTTTTTTTTTTCACAGCGTTTAAAGTTAAAATTATAATGGAAACCGACTAAATTACGGCATTTCGAGCAATATTTCTAGAACTAATTGAATAATATTGTTTTGGCCGAACAGAAATTCACGAAAATTTGACACGAGGATCATCGGAATGGTGGATACTAATGGTGAAAAATAGAAAATTAAGAGTAATGTAATTATTTTAATTTCATAAGGCTTTAAAGAGTAAACTTTGATGAAAATCGTACAAACTACGGCATATCAAACGGACAATTATTTAACAGAATATTGTTCAGACATGAACGTTTTTCGTTAGCATTCGATTTAACGATGTGTACAATTATAAATTAAATTACCCTTAATATCCTACGTTCTCGAATTCACGCCTACATCAGTGGCACACTGGGTGCATGGTGCGAAGTATGTGACTCGATCATTTTTTTTTTTTTTTCCAACTGATTTATACTTCATAAATATTGTGTAATTGAAGTTCAAAAGGCATTCTAAATTCAAATGAAAAAAAACAATTTCTTATTTTCTAGACCTGATCAAATATTTTTCACTTCGTAATATATAAACAATACGAACAATTGTTTGACTGAACTACAAATATAAAAAATATAAAAAAAACTAAGTTGTTGTAACCTAATGTAATTATTAAAACTGGGTTAGACGCTCTTCAGTACTGCTCTGATTCTATCCACCCAAATGTGAATAAAATATTTAAAATATTATGTACGCTACCCGCGTCCGCCGCAAAACCAGAAAAAGCATTTTTTTTTTTTATCTTCCTTAAAAGGATAAAAACATATTCAAAGAATACGACGACAGAAATAAACGTAAATTACATACTAACTAACTAAATTACTAACTTTTGTTTTAGTAGCGTCTATTAAATGGATTAACGCTGTTCATAGAGATGACATGACAACGTTCTTGATGCAATGGCTAAAATACCTAGACGAATTGACCTAATTTTGTAGTTTAATGGTACAATAATATAATTGTTGATGTTGAATCTAAAAAATAGTTTATAAAAAAATATATTAGGTTGATAAATCTACAATCTGTCGCACTCGTCATAAAACGCATGCGAATTTTTAATCGAGATACCGAGCTATACGCATGTATTTTAACGTTTAAAAGCCGAAATCTATCGAATAGATTTCGACTATATTTGTCTACTTGTTTCCATATACTGAACGTTTTTTTTTTTTTTTTTTTGATAAAGCCGATAACATTATTAAAAATGCGTGGAAATATCGCGGGCGTTTTATTGTCATGCGTCGAAATAACGTAGTTCCCTTATGTAAAACTAAAATATTTACTTGCGATTTATATACTTACAGGCTTTTAACGGCGTCAAACGCGATAAAACGCTCGTCTTTTTTAATTAATACCGCAGAAGGGTCGAACAATATTAAGAATATTCGACGCGGTCATTTTTTTTTTTTCTATCCACCGGCTGTAAAATAAATTATTTATTATTATTATTATTATTATTATTATTAGTCGAGTAAATTGATTTTGAAAATTAATTTAATTTATTTGCGAGCACGATTATTTCGAATCAATATAATTGAATAAAAATATTCCAACGTTTCGTTATAGATTTATTAACGATAAATGTACGGTGTATACCCACTCGTATAGTGGAAAATTATTAAATTATATTAATCGAAAATCAAAGCAATTGTTCAAAAATACAAATTGGCCCGTTTCTGGAGGCATTGTCGTTATTGTTTTATATATTTTTTTTCAATTTAATCCAAACACTCGAGAGTTAAAACGGATTAGTTTTTAAAAAAAAAAAAAAAAAAAAAAAAAAAATTAATAAAATACCATTGCACGAGTACCATATAATATTTATTATACTATATAAAATTTAAACGTGGGAATACGACCAGATAGGTAATACAATATATCGCTTGGAAATATCTCCCGCGTAACATTTTTTTTTTTTTCGACAAATACGCGCAATATTTATATATATATATATAATTGTCGATTAAAAACATTATACTACTTTTTTTCAACCGACCGGCGTAGTTGCGAATTTTTAATTTATATAATGATGTTTATATTGTATGTAGACTTTTTTTGTAATTTGATACGCTTAAAACGCTCAATTATTTATACTAATCACCGCGATGAAAATTCCGTTTGTATATTGTTAGCGGAATAACGTGCCATTCAGTTTACGGATTTTACGTTCGCCATTAATTACTACACACCTGATTGTAATTGTGATAATTTATTTAATTATTTATTTATTTGCTCATTTGTTTTGAAAATTAATTAAATTAAACACGAAATATGCCTGGCGGGCACCTGAATCCCGCCGAATATCCACAATTCTCTGACGGATTCACTACATTTTATTGTAGGCATAATGAATTTAAAGTCGTTAAGGGGTGTCTGACGACCGGAGCGAGTGTCCCGCACCCGAGACGATCCGATGGATTACAATGATGATTAATGATTAATTCGTTAATTAATTTTGAATATTATTTTGTAATTAAATTTTTTTTTTTTTTTATGTTAAGTTTATATTTAAAAATTAATTAAACCGTTGAGCGTCCAAAAAAAAAAAAAAAATACAACCACTAGAAAATGGAATAAATTCACGGCGACGAATCATTGCAATAAAAAACCATTTCGAATCGAGAGCGCTGAAATCCGGATTAAAATATTTACTATTTAAATTTATTTTTATTCCCGATCTATTTTTTTTTTTTTTTAGCAGTTTTTAGCAGTTTTTCGCGGTTTTCGGGACATTGTAACGGGGAAAATTGTTTATCTCGCTACAGTGTATACAGTTGAAACGTATAGATATTTTTTTTTTTTTTTTAAGTATATACATATGTTAATAGACTCGATAAATATTATAATTTCAACATTTTCTGAAGGTTTTTGGAATAGGTAACGGGACGTAACTATGATGCATAACTGGTCTAATTGCGGATTACGAGAGCTACAGAAACCAATATTATGTTTAAGTTTATTATTTTTATAATTTTTTTTTCTTTCGAAAAAAAACCACTTGCTGTTTACATTGCACGAGTAACAATCGTTGTAATGATTTTTTTTTTTTGTTGTTTCTGTCGTTGGAATGGGGAACGGCGCGGACAATTTCCATTGGTCCGACCAACCGCGCAATCCGTCCGGACACGAATTGCGTATAATAACAATTGCGGTGTCCGCGTTTTATGTCGGGGCCACCGGGCGGACGGCCGGAGCACGGCTGGCCGGTGAATACGCCCGAACACCGTCTGCGATTGTACGCCGTCGATTGTTTTAACGGCGGACGGTCCCGCGCGGAAAAATACATACCGCGATGTTTTATTTTTACGCCGACGAAAACGTCTGGTGACGGTTTTTTTTTTCAAATAGTAACCAATAAACGGTTCGTAATTGTGCGATACTGACTCCGTTTTGGGCCACTTACTGGCAGAACACACAAGGCGCGTGCTTGTGATATCGTACTACTAATCGGCTACATTAATTGCAATTGCACGTACGAGGTGTGGCTATTAAATAACGAGACTATCTACTTAGCGATAAGGCATGAGTAGATAAGGGTAAAATGGTAGTATATTTGTAATCTATGAATATCACTGCATCGAACAATACCAGTTTAGTCAGTTTCCGTTTTGTAGTCTATGTGTAAGCGTCGTTTAAATTGACCTCTTACGTGTTGAACGTCGAAATCATGCCGGACGAAAAAATTGAACAACGAATTAATTTAAAATTTTTAGTGAAACTTGCGACCGAAAGTTTTAATTTATTAACTGAAGTATATGGAGATAGTGTCCTATCACGTTTTTGAGTGGCACAAACGATTTCGTGAGGGTCGTGAAGAAGTTGAAGACAATCAACGAGTGGGTCGTCCATGTTGGTCGTATTTTTCGATATTAAGGGTGTAATAATGACAGAATGGGTACCTCAGGGACAAACTGTGAATCAACATTATTACCTTCAAGTATTGACAACACTCAGAGAACGAGTAAGAAGAAAGCGGCCCGAGTTGTGGGAAAATGACTCTTGGATCTTGCATCAAGACAATGCGCCGGCTCACAGTGCCTTATCTGTAAAGCGATTTCTAGCTAAAAATCGAATTCCAGTGCTTCAACACCCCCCATATTCGCCAGATCTCGCTCCATGCGACTTTTGGCTTTTTACAAAATTAAAAAGTGCGTTAAAGGGCACACATTTTGAGTCAGTTGAAGCTGTATAAACAAAAGCGACAGAGGTGTTAAAGACATTGCAAGAAAAGGATTTCCAACACTGTTTCAACCAATGGAAAATTAGAATGGAACGATGTGTCAAACATGGAGGGGAGTATATAGAAGGGGAAAAATGTTAAACCATTAAAAAATATAAATAAAAAGGTTTTACAGAGAAAATCTCGTTATTTATTAGCCACACCTCGTATACCCTTTGACGAGCCACTGTGAAACGTAACAGATTGACGATATTTTTTTTTTTTTAAAAGACATTCGGGTACGGCGATACAACAGTCCGGTACACGGCGCCATCATAAATCGATATCGTTTTAAAAATCCCACGCGCGCCAACGGAAAACAGATTTGAATTGAGCAGCGGTACAAGAACATAAAAAAAAAAAAAAAAAAAACCCTATTCGCTTCGGTTGCAATAGTGTCCGGGCGAAGTTTTTCCGTGGACCGGTGTGATTAACGGTCGGCAACTATGACGTTCGGACCGATCGTGCGATTCAGTAAGTAGAGAATGCGATTACAACGACACCCGGCGAAATTATATTCACTGTTTCACCGATAACCGACACACAATCCGCAGTATATACAGGTATAGTCTATTCCGAAATTTTTCTGGACGAAAATCGCGCGTGCCGTGTATACCGAGTGTTAAAATAATAACGGTTCGAGCAGCTGCGGAATAAATAATATATTATTGTTTATTTTCCCGTTTTCGCCTCATTCGCGTATTCTATTGTGTTATATCTACATACGTCGTCACTTACACTATTTTTTTTTTTTTTAAATACTTTCAAAAGGTTCTGTATTACAAGAGATTTGGGTACTTATTGCATAGAAATAATAATAACCTTCTGTATATATAAAAAACTTGTCCTGGGTGATTCATCATCGCCTAGCCGGAACTGCTGAAGCTATGAATATGACATTTACAGTAAATGTATTTATTACTATGTATAGGCGCACTGAGAAAGGATTTTTCGAAATTCGCATTTTAAAGGGTTAGTTATACCTAGGGGTACAAGGGCTGATGAAGTAAAGTCATGTCTAAAAGCTTCGTATTTGTGGCCACATATCCAGAAAGTTGCACTTCATAAAAATATGAGGGTTCATGTAAAAGGTGACACATGTGCTGGGATTTTCGCTGAGATGTTACTTAAAATAGGAGACGGAAATTTCCCTTCATTGGAACGTGAGATCACTGATCCCTCAAATTTGTGTACAGTTGTTAGCTCTTTATCAGAACTAACTTCCAGAATTTACCCAGATAAATATCAAGATGAAACCGATCAAATGGTTGTGCGAGCGAGCCATCTTAACTCCAAAGAACGACAAGGCAGCCAAAATCAATGAAATTCTACTAAAGGCATTTATGAAAAAGCTGTTGAATATAAATCTTTTGATTTGGTGATACAATCAGATGATGCTGTCCATTACCCTTCTTAATACTCTGAATCCTTCTGGTCTTCCATCACATAAACTTATTCTTAAAATTGGAGCACCTATAATGTTACTAAGAAATTATAACCCACCTAAATTGTGTAATGGAACTAGATTGCAAGTTAAAGCTCTGCACAAAAATGTAATAGAAGCTATAGTTATCAATGGGTGTGTTAGAGGAGATATAGTTTTAATCCCGAGAATAACGTTAATTCCAACTGATTATCCCTTTAAGTTTAAAAGAATACAATTCCCACTCAAAGTTTGCTTTGCTACGACTATTTATAAGTCTCAAGGACAATCATTGAGCACGGCAGGGATTGACTTGTGAGAAGAATGTTTTTCACATGGACAGTTCTATGTCGCATGTTCTAGAGTTAGCTCTGCCAGTAGTTCGGTTATTTTAGCCCCAAAAGGCAGTACCAAAAATACTGTTTATAAAGAGGTATTGAGATGAACAAAATATGTCAATATAAATATTGGTGGGTTTTTATAACGCCATTATTACAGAAAGTTATAATTTTTTGGGTATATTTTATTTCAACATTTTGTCGATTAGAATTGTATCTTACAATTTGTCTTCAAAATATTAAAATAATTTTTTGCTGACTTCTGATTGTTATTACAATACACGGGCAACCTAGGATAAACTAAAAGCAGCCTGTAATGAATATAAAAACTGATAAAATAAAAGTTATAGTAGGTTACACAAAAAAAACTGTACACGGTTATTCAGCTAGTAAAGTCGTATTTGCATATATACAAATTAAAAAAAAAAAAATCATATTTACATATATACAAAATTAATAAAAAAAAAAAATCGTATAACGACCTGTAGAAAATACAGTCGGGGGGGGGGACGTATATACAAACGTAATCGTCGACAACCGGCGGGTCACGTGACGAATACCTGCGCGAAACCGGACGCGTTTCCGTCGTACATTTTTCCAGACTCGTTTAAAAAAAAAGAGTATATAAAAAGTCAGTTTCGCGTTCGAAAACGCATCTTTATACGGGTCTGCCTCGAACCAATCGCCGCCTTAAGTGGTCTGACCCGGTCGGCCACCTACCCGGTCGGCCGCGGTAACAACAGTACGGTGACCGGCTGTTTCCCGACAGGAATTAATTATAATTGTCCGGTCAACAATATTCTGGAGCTACCGAACTGACTAATAACCGCCTGACCAGAAGTTTAGGCGTACCCGATGGATAATGGATATGGATTACGTACCGGCACCTATTATAATACATACTGTTGTACAATACATACGATCGCTTACGTTTTAATTATTCCTACCTTTCTTTTTCATTTTTTTTTTTTTTTCCACTCGGATATATGTTTATTTTTATTTCGCATTAAACGTCTGGTTGCCGATAGTAAATAATTAATTACCCATAAAAATTATTTCCATTTTACACGCACGTTACGCGTAATACAATTTAAAAGGTTTTATCGCATTTAATGACCGTTGAAAATTAAAATCGCTAGTGCTTATATTAACAACATCTTTTCTTTTCTTTTCTTTCTTTTTTTTTTTTTTTTTTTTTTTTTTTTTAATGTACATTAAAACGTACGGGGTGATTTTTCGTTAAAATAGACAAAAATTACATATTAAAACTTGAAATTATTAATTATTCATCGGTTTATATTGTATTTTTTACATTGGAAAATTAGAAATTGATATCACCGCTAACTCTATAAGGGTAATGCGAAATTTCAAAATTGCGTGTATCGTACAAATCTCTTAAAAAAAAAACATTTAGAGAATCGTTAACGAATGTCCCGTTTTATATAAAAAAAAAACTATTTAAACATTTTATATAAGTGTACTCAACTGATTATCTTTTATGCCGGTATTCAATCTTACAATTGGTTGGCTATAGCCCATCGTGCTTCTATCTAAAAACTTAAATCTTTCAGCTATCGATAACGTTTCGGTACCATTTAAGTGTTTCAGAATTTTCGGTATATATTCAATCGTCGGGTTTCCTCTAGCAATTTCGCCGTCTTCGTAACATCCGACAAACTATCGTGTCGCATGACCTATCGTATTATTATCCATTGTATTACTTTATTTTTATTATTTTTTTTTTTGTTGTTGTAATTTGCCAAAGTTTTCCTCGGTCCATCTTAAATAAAACGTCCACGTTTGTCACTCTGTCACACAGCGATATTTCAAGCAATACCTGACTTACCATTATGCATATTTTATATGAAAATATAACAATATGATTTTGTTTATCTAGTTAAATATTGGAGAATCGTGCGCATAATAATAATGTTATCTACGAATATTTATGAGGTGTCCGTCGGTAGAAAAAAAAAAAAAAATGGTCTGTGAGTAAATCAAATTCGTGATTCGTCAGAGTTCACGTTTTTTTTTTTTCTAATTTATATTCTAAGCCAGCTGTACATGCAGTAGTATTGTTAGTAGGTATCTTAATTCGGCCATCGCCTGGTTTAATTAGGAAAACTACTATAAAATTTTTAATATGAAAAACGGGGAAAAGTTTTATGTTATAACAGTTCAAGGTTATGATTATTATACGAGTCTTGCAGGAAAACGGAAGGATGTGTAACCATCAAATGATTATATCCCTGAGATGTTCGTGTATTTTCTTCAAGTACAACGGGGGAACTATTGATTCGAACGTACGAAATGTAAAAATCATTTTTACGGTGTACACCGTGAACATTCACAATCGGGAATTAGCTTCGATAGTCGAAAGACTATTTGTTTCGATCTATATGCGACGATGGTTTTTTTTTTTTGCAATATTGTTTTTATACACTACTGTGGCTATTGTATTTCGGTGTGTTTTGTGCGTCTAAACACGTGTTAATTGCGAAATTCTATAAATGCTCAGCGTTTTTACCGGAAAATCGCCAAGAAAATTAGATAGGTACTACGAAACAATTTTAATTTGTTAAAAAATTAAAAAAAAAAAAAAAAAACGTGAGCAATTGAATTAATTTAAATTTAAACAACCATTATAATATTATTCTACTCGATAAATAATTCGAAATTTTAACGATACGATACGTCAATAACAACGGTTCACGATAATTCCAACGAAATTATAACCACGATGTTTTCAATTTTTTAACACGACGATATAATAAAATTTAAAAATCTCGAATCGGTAAAATTTCCGTTCTATAACCTAAGCGTTTAAATACGTAAATTAAGCACTCGTATTGTACGGTAAAATTGGTCGATTGCAAATAATTGCATTTATTTATCTTACACGCCGCTGTGTGCGGAAAGGAATATTTTGGTTTTGTTTTACAGAACGGTTATGTAAGTGTAAATTATTTATTTGAATCGACGTTCAGTTCCTCGCTGCAGTGTGTCTGTCTGACCTACAAAATAAATCAAAAATAGATGCACTCGAGGGACGTTATATTTACGTTTTAGAAAATTTACATAGGAAATAATAGATACTGGAAACTTTCTAAGACGAAAAATAACCGAAGTCTCTAATACGTTATTTTATGATTCCTCTCTGTTATAAATTTGAATCGACAAAATAATTCATCCGGAATACACACATAGGTATAAAGTTTTAAATTGTATTTATTATATATAAATATATTGAATTGTATAAAATACATAAGTTTTTAGTTCTTTTTAAAAATGTTTTTTTTAAATTTAATTTGAGATTTGTAGTAATGTATGTGTAAAGTCAATATAACAATATCGACTACAGTAATATCCTAAAAAAAAAAAAACACATTTTAAATTAAATTTCTTACTACTTAATGAACTGAACTAAACGTTACAGTATCAAAATAAATAGATAATATCATTTTGTAATTTGAATGGCATTCGATATTTTATAATATTTCAAACGATATTGTCTGTATTAACATATAATAATCACATATTATTGTGTCGATATTATAATCAAGAATTCATGAATCGCATCTTAGCCACATTCCTATGATTCACAAAATGTTTTTCTTTTTTGTCAGTTGTAGTGAAAATGATTAAAATACCTGATTTGTATATTTATCGTATATTGTCACATTTTAAATTATATCGATTCGTTACGTGTCAGTTGTACTCATATAGTATTGTTAAGTCTACCAAACCTAAGAAAAGAATTCGCGATATGATTAATTTTTGATTCTGAACGAAGCGAAGGTTCCGTCGCTATTAGTTTTACAATGATGTAGTTTTTTTTTTTTTTTTTTTCATTATCTAAACACTTTGTCGTAATGAATATTATTCCTATACCGAAATTTTTTTAATTATCGTGTTGAAGGAACTTGAAAATAAAATAAAACACAAGCCGGATTTCTGCATGGTTATTTATCGACTGTCTCTTATTCGAACGCCAGGAAATTGAGAACATTCAAATATATACATTTTTTTTTTTTTTTTTTTTTTTTTTTTTTTTAATATCTGTATAAATTATATTTCGTCGAGTATTAACAATCTCTTAAATAATAATATCAACTTAATAATTCGACTATTAATTATATCGGTACGGTCGATGCTTGCAATATCGCCTAAAACGTATATCAACCGCGGTCCATACCGTTTTATAATAAAATTCAATACCGAAACACCGACCACACTGGCGCGAAAAAAAAAAAAAAAAAAAAACATAAAAATAAAAATACACCTATCGGCTCTATCTGCAGCTGTAAGTACGATACGATCGCATAGGGGTGAAAAACGGGCACGGGGAAATTGATCGTTTGTACGAATGTTGTTGCGGGGCAATTTAGGTTTACAGTGCATATTGTATTTATCGCAGACCTGATGGGATTTCGAAAACGAGCCATAAAAAAAAAAAAACGGTCGGTATTAACCGCGGCGCAATGACATCGAAACGCCGCGTATTCCCGCGTAGTTGGCTTTTCAATTTTTTCTTTTTTTTTTTTTTTTTTTTTAATTTACAGTTTTTGTCGTAATAACGCCGTACGGTTGACGATTATTTTTTTTTTAACAGCCGCCGTCTGCCTATGTCTCTGGTCTCGAGATGCTTGAAAACGAAATCTCTACAGATTTAATGCGTACGTACAGTACACGGGTCCGTTCGGCTTACGTTTTAAATTTTAAACAATACGTACCCGCCAGTGTAAATCTGCCGAGCGTATAAATATTATATCGTACGGCGTGCAGTGCTGAATCTTAACCTAACCCCGAGACTTTTTTCTTTTTTTTTTTTTTCCAACCGTTTGCCATATCTAGATACATTTTGCATATTTGCGTCCGATTAGCGCCAACGCCGTGTAAATCGGATAAAACAAAATAGTCAAATTCCCATTTTTTTTTTTTTTTTTTTTTTTGTCTCTTTTTTTTTGCTTTTGCCCCTATGGAAATTCAAACGAAATTGTGTACAAACATAAACAAATCGGTTTTTATACCGATGCGATAAAAATCGTTTAATGAACCCATTGCTTAAAAAATTTTATTCTATATAAAATAACAATTAATTACACGAGGTATTCAGTCTCCATTAATATTGCTTAAGTAACGAAATTGCATTAAACATTTTCAAATTACGGTTGTAAAATTTATACTCATCTACGTCCTATAAACGTTTAATTTGTGTTATAATAAATTCCGAAAGTAATGCAATTCGCCGATTCGTTAAGAAAATACGCCAAGCGCCCGTTATATTTATTATGCAAAAGCTCGCTAAGCTCAGTTTCTAAAAATCTGCCGGGCTCTTGTCCTAGTTTATTCGACAAACATGCGCGAGAGTTTAATACATTTACCCCCTGCATTGTCTCTGCGATTGTGTTTATCTGAATTACAACAAAAAACCCAATTCGAAAATAACGAAAAACAAGTAACTATCGGTTTTTCCTCTACATTATTAATGGAACTACAAGGGAAATCGAAAAATTACCAACAAAATACACCGACTACGTTCAAAAATCAATAATAAAACTCTCTTGTCATTTTTTTATTGGATAGAGATTTCCGATATAAATGATAATTAAAAACAGAAAATAAAGTTATATTCTCGCTTAGGAATTCAATACATAATTCTATGCAAACCGATAAATCATTGCTAATGAAAATCCATTCTGGGCGAAGTTCGGTTAATCGCGTTTTAAAATACTGTGGCTTTTACGGTTTTCAACAAAATCTAAACTTTAAACGTTTGTAAAAAATAAGTGCCGACGGATTTTCCATATTTTCATAAAGGTCAAAATATAATTTATGATGAACCTTGTGTCAAAGCCTCGTGCACTATAGACAACCCGAAAAAATTGAATAACACATAAAACCACAAAAAAAAAAAAAAACTACAAATCTCGAAATTTTAAAATAGCAAATAAGGAAATATAATTAATGTCACTATTATACTGATATTTTTAATATTGTAAATGAAAAAGTTAGTATTCGAGCGAAGCAAGAAAAACATTTTTTTTTTTTTTTTTGGTTTGGCAAATTAACGAATAACCTACTCCTTAACGATTTGTTGTTAAAACTCTACGGTTGAGATACTCGTTATTTGAAAAAGTATTTAATTTTTGTGGATTTTTATGGGAAATTTGATAAACAAATATCTCTGAAATTCTATTAAAAAGCTATATTGCGTTGTGTTATGTTCTGTTTTGTGATGGAACCACTACGATAAGACTGGCTGCTTTTGATTTTCGAATAATTATTTATATTTGATGTTTTCAAAAAATATGACGCAATTTGAACATGAAAAGTGGTAAGGTTCTCTAAACATAATAACGAAACAAATACGGGGGCAGTGTAACGTTTTTGAGCTGTAATTGTTTCGTACATTTTCTAACGAGAAAAAAAAATAAACGTTAATACTTTCCGAGATAAACGAATGTCTTGCGGACGATTGATCACCCCGGTACGCGCGATCGTCGATTACGAAAAATAATAGCCCAACAGTCGGGCAGCTCGCGAACTCGTTCGGTATTCGGGTGCGTACGAAATCTCATTTACAAAAAACATTTCGCATATAATAGCCCCCAGCAATAAGACGCACGACAATAAGTCAAAAGAGGTGAATAGGAAATGCCGGGTGTCCAAAATTTAGTGACGGGCAGGGTTCATTTGGCATTCATTTGGCGTCTTATTACAATTATATTGGTGCCATTCCGCGACGTGTTCTCGTTTTTCTTTTCTTATAGTTTCGTTTTTTTTTTTCTAAACGGGCACATTTTGTCGGATATTAAAAGTCGTCGGAAAGTTTCGTAATATACAATCGTAGCCGTGGCTACGGTGTGTGCGGGTTTGTGCAGTTGCACACCATGCGAAGCGTGTCGGGATACGTACACAATTGGAAATATAATGCAATTACAGTTATGAAAGAATAACTAACCCAACCATTTGAATGGCAATATAACATTACGAGACAATTCACGAATCAATAGTAAATATTATATCATATAACTCTAGTTGCTTTATTTTTTTTATTTTATATATATACAGTAAAACTTCCGTATAACGAAGTCTCATGGGGAACGAAAAAAATTCGTCATACAGAGAAATTCGTTAAATAGAATCACATGTTTTTTTTTTTTTTTTGTCCATATGTATCAATTATTTAATTTCCTATTTTATATTAAAAATAAACATAAAATAACATATTATACCCACATATATATTATTATTTTTTTTTTTAGTCTTAAATACATATTATATATTTTTTTAATATTAATTTAAATGAAATAATCGGTGAGTTTCGTTTTTATATTATTTTTATAAATTTTACTGTTTTCGTAAAATGATTCGATTTTATTGAATATAAACAAAATTTCATCCGAAACGTTTGCTTGTTGTCTAAAACCATTTCTCACAACGGAAAAGGCGTTTAGTATCTCTTTTTCTGTGAGATTAGGTGATTTTTCCTAAGAAAAATAGTGATATCCTTCGATAACCTTCACATTATATAGTATTGCAACTGCGTGCTGCGCAAATTAACCGGCTTGCTTATCAATGTCTTATTTTTATTAAAAACAATAAAACCATAGGTATTCTAGAACAATATTTAATATTCATTATATCGAGATAAATTTACACGTGATTAACAATGAAGGTCATGATTCTCAAAAATAATTCGTTAAACAGAAAATTTCGTTAAATGGAAGTTCGTTACATAGAAGTTTTACTGTATATATATATATATATATAAGATTTTGGAGACATTTTAATAGGACGAGATTTTTGCCATCAAAATAATCTACGGGCGTCATAGGGCTTTTTGAGCTCGTAAAAACTATATCGAAAAATGCGAGAACAAAAAAAAAAAAACAATCTAAACAACGTCCGGAAGATAAAATTCCAATTTTTGCATTTGCCGGACGTCCTGTGGTTTCCGCGACTGGAAAAAAAAATGTTAAATTACGAAAAGTATAAATTATCGATATAGCAAAGAAACCGTGTACCACGGACCACAAAAGATTACATAAACTCAGGGGCGTAATCATTTCCCCCCACAATAATTCCCACCACCCGATCGGTGTGTTCAATTCATCCTTTTGGTCTTCTTTTTTTAGTACTTCTACTATTTCAAAGCAAAAACTAAGTAATTGTTTTAACATTTGTCGATTTCTGTTATCTTGTGTACAACAATTTTTAATACATTTTTTTTTTTTTTTTCGAAGACAACAATACTGCCAAAACTCTTTATCAGTTCCAGTGTTTTTTCTGTGGCCATTATATGGTTTTCTCATTTTACTTTGAATTTTCGCTGTTATTTTATGTGATTAAATGATTTAGTTATTGCTACACGAACTAATACACTTTAAATCGCATACATAACATATCAAATATCTAACAATGTCGACCTTTAGAATCGATTAAATGGATTGGCGATGTTGTCAATTTACAAAATTAAACCCGTAAAACCAGAAGATGTTTTGAATGAAGAATTGGCTCTCGAACCAAGGAAATTTAGTTTATTGTTACAATATTTTGAAATAATGTAGATAAATTACTTAACAAAAACTTTTTCTACGTATATTGTACACAAAAAACAGGTCGTGGCATTTTTTTTTTTTTTTTTATGTTTATTAGTATTTTATAAGACCGTTTTCCCGCCTTGAATATACTAAACGAAGAAGTGAGCCGAAGGATCCGTGAGCTCAACAAAGTCGGCGTCCTACCCGGCATTCAAGCGCTCCCGAAACGATGGAAATCGTGTATAGAAACAAGCAGGAAGATTATATTGAAGATCTATAATATTATATTTTGTTTAAAACAAATACTTATTTATCCAGAGGAAATTGTGTATTACTTTTGGCACAACCCTCGTATATCGTATCCGTATATATTACTTATCTTCGTTTATAATTTGGCTTTTAGAATATCCAAGTCCGTGATTTTCTGTGGCGATCGATTTCAAATTGACTAACATTGCCGTAGCGCCTATAATTTGTAATAATTCGTGTTACACAATTTTTAGTTTCGACCATAAATCCGTGGTCAAAAAATAAAATTTGCCCTCAAACATTTATTGCGCTATTTTTCCCTACCGTTTATAGTTATTTACAATCTGCTATTAAAGCAAATATTACCAGGTTTAAACTTTATCATGGCAAAATCTACGGGCTAAAGTAAGAAGTCACTACGACATTTTCAAATTCCGTATTACGCACAACTGATTCGGTATTACACACGAAAAAAAAGGCCTTGCATTGCAAGGCGGTGACCGGAGGAAAAAATTTCAGGGTTCCCAGACTCCTGGCGCTCCGAGACCGTAGGGTCTTGCCTCTCCTCTCCTCTTGCCAATCCGCGCACGCCTATGGGTATGACATTTTTCTTTTCGCATGTGCTGCAAAAAAAAAATCTAGCCACCCCTACGTGTACAATACATACATGGCACGTGACGTCTATTGATTTTTAATTAAGATTCAGTCGGTCGCGGTTAGAACGTGACCGACGTGTCCGCTCTGATGAGTATGATAAATACGAAATTCTCCAAAAAAAAATTTTAAAAAAAATATATATAATTGAGTTTATGGTGAATTGGTCGGAAAATCATTATAATCTGATAATATTTATCGTAACAAAATATTATAACGCACCGAACATCGACTCGGTATATCGTGCATATTTAATTATTAATAACGGTGTATTATTTTTTAAAACAATAAACGACCACTGTAAACTTCCACGTAAAAATAACGTATAATAATATATGCAAATAATATTTGCACTTATACATAATAGTAATGGGTTTAGTATTTTATAATGAATTTTTATTACGATTTTTTTTTTTTTTTTTACTTTTTGATGTCAACACACCCTAAAATAAAATTGTTATGCAATTTTCTAGTCTGTTAAAACAATTTAAATAAATTATTATTATTTTTTTTCATATTTTTTTTTTTTTTCTAACAAATTTCTATATATATATATATATATATATCACTAATGATTGTACTTTTTTATTTTTAAATCGATATCAAATTCGGCTTTGTAATTCAAATAACTATAATTTATAATAAACCTATAACCGCGAGTGTCTAGGCGCACCATATAATTTCCATTTGTAATTCGACTTATTCATTATTATAATTGTATAGAATTATATCTACTCTAAAAATAATATATAATGTAATATCCCGAGAGGATAAAATATTTATTACGATAATTAATTAATAACGTTTTTAATTATATTATATTGTAGTTTATTAATAATTCATATGTCTAGGGACTGTCTGGTTTTTATTTTTTTTTTTTTTTGTTTTAAATAAACCAGAAATATATTAATTATAAAACTAAAATCATATGACTTAAGAAATGATAATCTTAAAATAATCCAATGGCGAAATGTCCAAAAAGTATTTGTTTGCCATTAGGAGGAATCCAATATTGAACTAATATTGTTTATGGGCTAAATTAATATATAACGATTTCGAATAGCGGAATGATGTGGATGAGAAATATCTCTGGGCAACGCGATATTAATCAAATATTCTCCGGGGATACCATTTATATAATATGTTATTTATTTATGTTGTAGTAACATTAGTTACACGATTGTACTAAAATACGTCGGACGGTACCTCTAAAATATTATGTGATCTTCGCATAGTTGATTGCGGATACAATTGAGTATTGAATTTTAAATGAATTAACCGCAGAGCAACCTAAACTAGTGCGGGGTTCGTATTTAGCCATAACACTTACCGAGGTAACATTTTTATCTCCCTTAGGTTTTTATCTCGGCGAAAAATCGCAACTACCCAATCGAATAAAAACGAATTCCATACGAGTGAAATCCTAGGTTCTATTAGAACCATCAATAATACAACAACACAAATCATTCATATACCTACGCGCGAAATATAATACTTTTTCTCTTTTCTCACCGATCGAATTAATCACAATTATTATTACTATTGATAGGTAGGTATTATTAATTAGTTTATTGAAAAAATGATGTTTTCGGTTAGCGAAAGTCGAAAAACCATAAATCTTCTCTAAAAGAAGATTTATGGTTTTACTATGATGTGTGGTTTTTTTTTTTTCCCCAGACTGTAAACAACTTTTCCAACAGACATCCTGCTCCGATTTTCAAGTGTAGCGCATTTTCTGAAAGGATTTCGGATCTAGTACTTAAGGTCATTTTTTTAATTTTTTATAACAATTGAGAAAATGTACGACACTTGTGGTTTTTATTAATATCGTTGTTTTCGATTTTTTTTTTCTTCTTCTTTTAATTGTAACTCTTAATAATCGTAAAGACCTAAAATATCCATAGAATATTAATATTAGCCCTTTTTTGGGGTGGACAAATTATCAACAAATATTGTGGCGATTTTAAAACTATTTATAGGCATTTGAATTGTTCAGGTATTTTTGTTTATATTTGGTTATATGTGAATAAAATTGGTTTGATCAAGCAGTAACGCATGAATATTTAACACGAAGTGGTAAATAGAAGTGGTACTACTAAGTGGTACTTAGAAGTAAAAAAAAGAAAAAAAAAGTTGAATGTAATGCAATAGAGCGATTAAAGTATAAATTTTGATAAAAATCGTTAAAATTATAGCATTATTCAAAACATGATTAACCGAACTCCGCTCAAAATCGGTTTTCGTTAACATTGATTTTTTTTTTTTTATAATTCATATTACGTTTTGAAAAGGTTGGTGCTTAACACTATAAGAAACGTAATGAAACCTACACAAATTGTAATAAATACAAACTATTAGGTAATTAATATGATGGTTCAGTTTTCTTAGTTACAAATTTTACTCGATTTATTTAATAATTTTATTTATTTATTTTTTTATTTTATTTATTTATTTAAACCTATATTTATTTGATGAGAAGTGTCACGGTTCAATTTTTTCCGAATAACCGTATTCAGACAATTCGACTCAATATATCTCAACGATATCCAAAACTTCTACATTACGTATTAATGAATAAAAAATAAATGTTTTCTACGCAATAATAAAATAAAGTACTGGTTACTGTATAATTTAAGGCGTTGTAGTATTTGCCGCTATTAGTTTATGCATTTCTACCATCAATCCGTGCATATGATTATTCAATTTTTCTTCGCTCTTTGTCGTTTCTTCTTCGGACTCCTCGTCACACAGTTCGTGGGTTCTATCGATTCCAGATGTTAGCTCGTAACAACTTCTTTTGTATTTGATAGCGATTTTCTGTCCGTTGCCGAATTCCGCGCCTACAACGACCCATTCGTCGTCGTACTCTTTGGTGGGCATTTTAAATTCCGGTACTTCTGGACATTTATACTCATTTCTTATGGCAATATACTGTTTGTCAACGTTACCGTCCAATTTAAAATCGTTTATAACGGTTGGTCCGGAAAGTAATAAACGCATGATCACGTCCATGTCAGCGATATCGTTGCCAGTCTCGTCGTAGAATTTTACAGTGGTTATCATCTTGAATAAATAAAAAAATAAAAAAACACGATACGTTTTATTAATGTGATCGAAACAATTGTCCAACAACATGACTTGTTGATTGTTAAAGACTTTAAACATTTATTAACTTCTTAATGTTGCTGACAACATTATTAATTGAAAATATTGATAACAAAATCCAAATGTCTGACCTGTGATTTTGGATTACGCGGACAAACATTCTTTAAAACGTCCCGGAAATGTCTAGTAACATTTACACGAGCTTCCGACAAATGTTTTTCTGGACCGGTCTGATAAAGATTTACATGTATAATGAACTCCTTAATCAATTCCGATACGGCGCTTCGATCAAGACCGAATGTAAACGACTTCCCGGCATTTAAATCTAGTATATCCGTAGGAGGCCGGGCAACTGGTTCGAAAACCTGTTGTCCGCGGAACCTTAAGAAATTTAGGTTTATCGCCAATTTACCGCTGGTTTTGGCGTTTGGATTAAATTGTATTCTTTTTACCATAAACGAAAAATTGTAAAGTTTCGTTACTTGATTCATTGGTAGGTGGATTAAATGAAAGTTTGATAATAAAATGAAAGTTCTAAAATTTAATTAACTTCAAATTTGAATCGATTAAAACTGTTTTGTTTTACACGATTAGTTTTTCCCCTCTCGTTAATCCGTTGTCTAGGTAATACGTAAATACTATTAAATATAAAAAATAAAGTAACAATAATTATGTTTAAATTATAAATCAACGCTTTTTGTTGCTAATTCGTACATTTAAAAAACTACATTTATTCCTATTTTTCCTAATGTAACCTTATCATTATAATTCCCTCTGCTATATTGTAGCATATTTCAACGATCCAATTGAATGTGATTAGTATTTTAGTCGTTACAAGATGGATAATAATTGACGTCGAAAAGTTTCCGAAATATTCAGTTATACATTTCGGTGCTCTTTAAATCGCGAAAAGAATTAATAAATCCGTAAAACAAAAAAAAAAAAAGTGATTCTTATTTTCCAACCGCTTTCGAGTACAATTATTTATCGCATAAATAATTGACTTCGGTATTTAAACACGGTGTTGTTGTGGCCGAAATCGCACGACGTCGTCCAAACATTTATTTATTTTACGTGCAGTACGACTTTAACCATATAGAAAACACAATAACGATAACTATAGTGCATTGCTGTTGTAACCATATTCAAAAATGCAGGATATGTTATTCATGCGTGTGGTTTGGTTTATATCTGTACGCATCTGATCGATCATTGTATACGAAAAACGATTTAGAAACCCCTGATGTTGATGATCGGAGTCATATGTATGGTATAGAAAAGCTGTTCACGGGCAGAAAAATAAAAAAACATACATAACGCAGTACAAACAATATTACATTTATCGGTGTGCTCAAAATTTAAAATTAATAGTACGAAATACGAGATAAAAAGCGAAGACAAAGAACAAGATCTATTATTAGTTCGATTTTAATGTATACTATTAATTTTTATAAATTAATACAATTATTGAATGAATATTTTTTTAGCATATTCATTTAATAGGTAGGCACCATGGAAACGTAGAAAAAAATTAATAAGAAATTATATATACATGGAAATATAACATGTTGTACAAATATGTGTACAAGCATTTTTGTACGGGTAAATTGATTTGCACTTCGAAAAACAATTTAAATTATTTTCAATATCCAGTTAATAAATTATATATATATATATATATATATAAATATTTAATGTTGCAGATTAAATAGTTATAACAAAACATTTCTATACGACATTTGATTTTTACGTATCTTAATTATTATTTACTACTTTTATTAGTCACATATTTATGGTATATTTAAAACGAAAATGCATAATATTATGCATTAGTAAGATGATATTCGCCTTACGAAAATTTCCGTCAAAGAAAATGTTCAGAAGGCCGTATGCCAATAACTTAATGGGATTTATGTGGATGGTACATGCAACTGGCACCTTATGGGAGTTATTTCTCGAATTTTCCTGCTCGGTGCCCCGGAAATTGTGATTATAAATCGAAAAATGGCTAGTGAAAATGTAAGTACCGACTTTCGCAGAAGCACAAGACGTATTATTTTAATTCAGAAACGATTAATACGCCATATTGCAAATACTTACTGTTATTGTAGAAAAATTTTAATAAATACATACGTCGTAAACTCGACAAAAACTCGATTATTACTTTTAATTCAATAATTCGCGTATTTTACGTTCATAAAATGATTAGTAATTTTAAATGTAATTCCGTAGTCGTACATTGGTCATGTCGTGAACTGAATAAATATTAAATTCTGAAAAGCATGATCAATTTTTTACATTCTGAGCCCGGCGAAGAATGTTTGTCAATGGTGTCTGTTGTATTAGATCATGTTCTGTATTTTGTAATTTCGTTCAAAATAATTGTAGAGATCTAACTGGTACTTTATTTGTACAAATGTCTAGATTCCCAACAGTTTTTCGATAAAAAGTAAAAAAAAAAAAAACTGACAACATATGTCGATTAGTTGATTTCCGGATTACCTTTGGGAATAAAACACGTCTAAAACTACTCCGCTCAGAATCGTTTTTCGATCGCAGTGATTCACGGTTACTTTCCGTATATCAATCGAACTGCCCTTAATTCTGTGCCTTCCGAACTTACCGCCTAGCGGTTGTTACAGTATTCAGCTTTTCTATTCATATACTAGATAAATAAAAAAATAAAAAAATAGCTAAAAAGTTCATAGCCGTATATTGTTTCCGTGCGTATACCTCGTACATTATTAACGACAAATATTAATTAAATTTTACGCGACATTAAAAATTATCGTTTAATTTTCTGCGCGCACCGTATAGAAGCTATATAGCGAAGTAATTAAAATACGAACCGGCCGCTGAAAACTTAAATTTAACCAGTAATACGCCGTTGTGTCGCTAAACGATATGCATAATACAATACAGTAGAATCCGTTTAGTTGGAACACATAGTGCGGTGGTCTATTTGTGCCCATTAATCGAATAATTTTACAAAATTAAATAAAAACTAGATGGAATCACTTAATTCTCTTCAATAGCCTTCGAAACCCCGCAGTGTGACCTAAATATCTAGGGAATGCACCCGGACTCTCGGTTCAACTGGTAGGTAGCACCACGTTGGACAGAAAAAACTGCAAATTAAAAAGAAAATGCGACAACTGTATTGGCTGGCCGGAAGACATTCCGAACTAGAACTCACAAGCAAACGCCTCTTGTGCGTAATGACAATTAAACCCATATGGACTTATGGAATTCAACTGGTTGTGCCAGCAAGTCCAATATTGAGATTATACAACTTTTCCAGAACATCGCTCTCCGTACCGTTGTCGCAGCTTACCGGTATGATAGAAACGACATTATCCACCGAGACATGATGATCACCTTCGTCCAGGACGACATTACCAAGTTTGCCCACAAACATGAAAAAAGACTGGATCAACACACTAATCCAGCAGCAATTCAACTAGACATTAGGCGTCTCAAACGCCGAAGACCATATGACTTAGTATATGATTCTTAGACTAAGACCGGGGCCACGCCACTGGCAGTGATACTCCACACATGTTTAATTAAAAATATTTATGTACACCTTCGATAATGTATTGTTAATGATTTTTTTTATCGTTACAATAAAAGCTTTCGAACGGTTAAAAAAAAAATAGCCTTCAAAACGTATGCTACTTGCAGTCCACGGTAATGAGTTTTTAAATTATTGATGATTCCCAGTGGGTGAATGAGAGAAGTAGTATTTGGTGGTAGAAACTCTATTTTTTAAATCCATCGAATGGAAAGTTGTGGTCCCGCATTATCAACAATTTATACAACTTGCCTTGAATGTTTTCCGAGCTCATTGTTCCAGTATTTCAACCACTGTTAATTTGTCTAGCTCCACGAACATTACTATGAGGTTGAGCTTTTATTTTATCCTGTACAGACATTTTTTTCAATCAACGTTAAACCTTTACGAGCCATTATTGTTTATACGTGTTAACACAAACTGGGATTGATAAAAAACCGAATGCGTTAATACGGAGAACCGAGAGAACGTGAACTAAAGCTTATCGATGAAGTAATTTTGAAAGTAGGCTAGTCGACTGTTATCTTCGAGGAGTACGTGGTAATAGGAGAAAAAAAAAGTGGTGAACAAAAATAAAATAGGTAATAACGTAAAATTATTATATAAAATATATAACTAGAGACATAGAGATGAGATAATTACAATTTCGATAAGAAAGTAGGTATGTATAGATAAGACTAGATAAATCAATGGTTGTCAACCTTTCTGGAGTCGTGTCGCCCTTATCCACAAGAATCCAACACTACGTCTGTCTAACATCACAATATTAAATAATTTACGCTATATATTTTAGAAGAAATATGCAAGCCCTTTAAAATAATACAATTCGCAGACATATAATACTTACACATTTTATTTTAACATTAATGTTGAATAGACATTGAACAAAAATATAATTAGAAGAATATTGAAAACATAAAAAATGTGTATAAAATCTGAACAATTATTGAGAAATTTGACGACGGCGATTTTTACAAAGACGGGGAATTCGAGGGACGACGGTGGAAAAAGCTAATAATCGTTGTCGCACGTCACACGGAACGTATTTAAAATCGGATGTAAAATTTAAAAAAAAAACTTAATATAAATACAATAACTTTGCGGTACGGTGTAAATAATTATTACGTTTTTCGGGCCGCGGTGGCGATTACAACGACGGCATCTGCATTAATCCTCGAAAAATTCTCATATTTTTATTATTTTCTCCGAGGGCGTTTTCGTGTCACCCCCCACACACTCGATCCAAGTGGCCCGAGGGTGACACGCCACCCCGGTGTTGAGAACCACTGATCCAGTTAGACACTGATATACGTGTCCCTCCCCCCCTATAGCCGACGGTTTGTGCCCGACAAACATAGTGAAATTGCCTAAAACGAGTGCGTTCGTTCGGGACCAACGTGCCCGAATTTTGCTCATTTTATGCGGCGGCTGTCCCGGTTAAACGGATTTTGTTTGTTAATAACCTGACAATACGGGTAATGTCCGGTATATATAAACAATCCGGTAGGCGACTATATTCCCGTACGGTAAAAAAACAACTATTTTCCGCTAATAAAATGATGTACGCTACGCCGTATAACGGGTGAAGTGCGAACGCGTAAACCCGTGTTAAAATGCAATAATAAGGACGTACACCCCCATACCTTGGGCGTGCGTGTCACGTTTATTTCGTACGCTTTTATCGCCCGTCTCGGGACACGTGAATTTAACGAACCGGCGATTACGATGAAATCTCTAAAAGAGTAAAAAAAAAAGCTGCTATACGAGGGTAACGTACGTACGTGTACAGTTTTTCCCGCAAGAAAATTCCGTTACGCCGGGGCACCGTTAAATTCGCACGCCCGGTTCGGATTTTATGTCGAAAACCCGAAAAACCGTTATCGCCATGATTTCGTACCCACATAAAACGGAACGAACAATACGGTTATTGCGTATAACAAAAAAAAATGATCGGCGACTTTGACGGCACTAAATTAAATGTGTCTACGGTATTTAAATAGTAACGACCGTACCGGGTGATTTGGGTATACCGTGCAAACGCCATCAGCGATTTTCCACGGGAATTTCGAATTCATTTACTGATCGCCGCGGGTCCGTGAAAAATTATAATTGCTTTATAACCAATCGGATTTAAATCGAAAATAAATGCGCTTTCGGTAATATTTTAAGCGAAAACCCTTTTTCGATTGATCGGACACCCGACTTAATTTACATTCAAACATTTCGATTTAAAACGGTTTAACGTCGTTATCGTCGTTTCTCTATATATATATATTTTTTTATTTCAACCGATTGCTAAACAAAACGGAACTGTGGACTTGTTAGTGCGTACGTATAGGAATAAGATTTTTTATATATTTAAAAAAAAAAAAAAAATTAATTTATCGTCTATTTTATGAAAACTCCCCCCCCCCCACAACCATTCAAAATTCGAAATGTACAAATCTGGAATGCGCATTCGACATACGAGGTGTGGCTATTAAATAACGAGACTATCTACTTAGCGATAAGGCATGAGTAGATAAGGGTATAATGGTAGTATATTTGTAATCTATGAATATCACTGCATCGAACAATACCAGTTTAGTCAGTTTCCGTTTTGTAGTCTATGTGTAAGCGTCGTTTAAATTGACCTCTTACGTGTTGAACGTCGAAATCATGCCGGACGAAAAAATTGAACAACGAATTAATTTAAAATTTTTAGTGAAACTTGCGACCGAAAGTTTTAATTTATTAACTGAAGTATATGGAGATAGTGTCCTATCACGTTTTTGAGTGGCACAAACGATTTCGTGAGGGTCGTGAAGAAGTTGAAGACAATCAACGAGTGGGTCGTCCATGTTGGTCGTATTTTTCGATATTAAGGGTGTAATAATGACAGAATGGGTACCTCAGGGACAAACTGTGAATCAACATTATTACCTTCAAGTATTGACAACACTCAGAGAACGAGTAAGAAGAAAGCGGCCCGAGTTGTGGGAAAATGACTCTTGGATCTTGCATCAAGACAATGCGCCGGCTCACAGTGCCTTATCTGTAAAGCGATTTCTAGCTAAAAATCGAACTCCAGTGCTTCAACACCCCCCATATTCGCCAGATCTCGCTCCATGCGACTTTTGGCTTTTTCCAAAATTAAAAAGTGCGTTAAAGGGCACACATTTTGAGTCAGTTGAAGCTGTAAAAACAAAAGCGACAGAGATGTTAAAGACATTGCAAGAAAAGGATTTCCAACACTGTTTCAACCAATGGAAAATTAGAATGGAGCGATGTGTCAAACATGAAGGGGAGTATATAGAAGGGGAAAAATGTTAAACCATTAAAAAATATAAATAAAAAGTTTTTACAGAGAAAATCTCGTTATTTATTAGCCACACCTCGTACGTTCCGGTTCGTAGCTGTTGGTACAATAATAATGTTAATTAATCAACGAGCGTATTGATATCGGATTTTTTTGGAATACGTGCAATACTGTTCGTATACGGTTACACGGAATAAAAAAATAAAATAAACTATTCGTTTGACGCACACATTCTCCCGTGTCGTCCGGTCGACGCCGTCAATATCGTCGCAAAACTCTACGCGTCGCCCCCCGCTGTAGGTGCGGGCAAAAAGGCGTACGGGAATCGCGCTCCAAACTGCAATAACGACGAATTACTTACGGTTTTCTGAACGATAAAAACCTTAATCAAATAAATATAAAATATATATTATATATCTCGTTCCGGGCCGTATAGTGTGCAGCGTACATATTATACGATAATCATGTACAGGGTGTCCCGCGGAATTCTCCCGTTTGCGATATCCGCTGGGATAATGAAAAAAATCAATTTCCGTTTTGTTTTCGTTGATGTACAGTAGACGCCGCTTATACGACTCGCTTTTGGGACCAGCACAAAGTGAGTCTTATAACCGAATGTATCTAACAGGCGAAGTGGGGGGGGGGAAAACAAAATACAACTTACGAATTTTATTTTATTACATATCTCGTTGTTTTTAATCTACTTTCATGCATACATATTACATATTACTTATTAGTGAATAAATTAACAGATTATGATTGAAAAATTTAAATTACTATAAAAATTATTACTGGAATGGTAATAACTAGGGCTGGGATTTTAATGCCCTAAAAAACCCCGAAAAATGCCCTAAAAAAAAAATTAACTAGAGTAATAAAACGGTGTTAACGACGACAAAACTCGTACTGAACGTCTAACGATAATATCATCGGACGTCGATTTTACCGATTTAAGATTATTTAACAGGAAATGCGGGTAGAGGTTACTCAAACCTTGTCCGATAATATAATACGAATTACGAGTACCTACTTATAATCTGTTATATTTATTTAAAAACTATGTTGGTGTAAAAAGCTTAAAATCTTAAAATAAAATTTCAAATTCATACACTTGGTTTCCAAAAACTCAAAAAATGCTCCAAAAACTCTAAAATGCCGTAAAAAATTAAGAAAATTACCTAAAAAATGCCAAAAAATGCAAAATAAACTTTCTTATTCTCATTCAAATGTACATAAAACAAATTTGTGACAAGACGAGCATTGCACAGTAAGCTTTGAAAAACAATGCAAAGTGCATCGAAATCCCAGCCCTACCGGAAAAACACTGCTCGTATTCATATGGTACATTAAAATTATTACTTCAGCGATGAACAGCCCTCCTTAACGCGTCCGGGAGCCTCTAGAATCTATTCGTTCGACGGTGGTTCAACAACTGTTCGTCATCGTCTCCTTCGTTGTGGCCGGTTGTTTCATTTGCGATAGATTGACAAATTTTTTTAATGCCTTCGCATTCGAATGTCTTTCTTGTTTGTCTGGTTTTTTTTTTTTTTTTTTTTAATATTCTATCAAATACCGTGAAACGCGATTAGCTTACTCGCTAGTTCGCGTTGTCCCATCTTAGGAAGACCGCGGTACGTTTCTAAAATGCCCATTTTGTCGCTGACGCTAAGCGCACGTCGCGTCAGATCTCACGATACCCATGGTAACGACAAAAACGGACTGCGTCGAAATCCGAATAACGACTGATTGTCGATTTTTGACAAACAGTGTGTTTATAACTCGCACAACAATTACGATAATTGAGATAAATGTGAAATGTGATAAAATTTGTTGTACATACACGCATTATAAACCATGATTCGAAAACCGGTAAATTTCAACAAAAATATGTAATTTTTGAAAACAAATTTATTTTCTACAATTTTTATTATTGTTTTTTTTTTTTTTTTACAAAATTTGTGTTTAATAACCGAATATTTTATAATATATATATTTGGATACGTCCGGATCGTACTTCCAGACGATTTTGAGTCTATTAAGCGACTGAACCTTATATCCGTGATTCTTATAAGCGGCGTCCACTGTAAATATATATATATATATATATATATTTTTTTTTTTAATGAATGGTACTGCTGGATAGCTACCTCTCCTCAAGCCATCATCTCTTGTACGTAAATTACGCTCGTATGCATATTGCAACCGTTATCACAGATTGTGTGTTTTTCCCAATAAAAAAATTTTAAAAATATATATATATATATATATTTATATATACGAGTTACAGAGAAATAAATACTACGAATATGTGCATTTTAATTCAAAGTTTTACGATTTGGTAAAAAAAAAAAATAAAAATAAAAGTAAATTTGTATTTTATTATTTCTGTAAAATTTGAACACTGCCAATTTACAGAGTAATTTTTTTTCTTCTGGAAACGTTGGTAATTTTTTTTTTTTTTTTTTTTTTTTTCATTAACTTCGTGATATTTTTTTTTGTTTTAGTTCATAGAAAAATAGTGCGGTGATATAACATAATAATAATAGTAATAAAAATGATTACACTGTTTCGCCGTAAACTAAAAAAAAAATATACTTGAAATCATGAGGTCGACTAATACAAAAAAAAAAGTTGAAACGTCGGAGTTTTCGTTGGAACAGACTCTATAACATACGCTACGCTGAAATTTTCTCGAAAATAATAATATAAAAAAAGTGTAGTTTCTTTCTTTTTTTTTTTTTTTTAACTTTTCTACTAAAACGTAAAAATGTAATTAAAGTATTAATATTTGCAATCCCGGTAATCCACAGTGTGAGTAGTGTAAAAAAAAAAAAAAAAAAAATTTGATTATCGCGCGGGACACCCTGTATAGACGACGACACGGTATCCTGCACTTGGTATTGCGTAACAATACGGACGGAGACCCGTCGGACGGTCGACCGGCTCCGGCGTACGGTATAGACGTAGTCGTTTGCACACGACTCGTATACGTATAATAATACGTCATTATCTCAGGAGAAATCGCATCGGGTATACCACAATGGGACATCCCGTCGTACACCTAAACAGACATGGACTGCATCGGTGTATATTTTCATACGAGTGGAGAAATCTGCATCCAACTGCGTAATGTGTACGTAAAAATATCATTAGACGTACGTGTGTTTTCGGGTAGAAATCGTCCGATCAATATTGCACAAATTGTAATTTCGTATAATCTATTCGTTTATTTGTTCGCGGTTTAAAGTATCGTGGTTATATATATATATATATATATATATATATATATATATATATATATATATATATATATATACGAGGTCTGTTCAAAAATTACTGGGATTTTATATTCAATAATTACCAAAACCGAAGTTACATATTATTTAAAGATATCCCCTTCGAAATACTCTCCTCCGTCATCTTGCCATTTTTCAAAACTGTTCCAAAGTTAAAGCCATCAGTTCTGTTGCCGCGTTCGCTTATCGAGATAAAAACTATCCTATATTTTATGTTGGATCAAATCACACACACGAGCATAATCGCATCAAAATCGGTTGTGTAATTTTAGAGCACGTTGCACGCGAACACTTAATTTATATATATATAATAGATAAAAAGGTAAAGAACCGAGAATCTTCTAAGGGTGTTTTTTGCCGTTTGTTTTACCCATTTTGGGCAGCCAATAACGGTTAACCGTCGATAAATAACCGATATCGATAAAAACGGACGATATTTGTAGGGAATCTGTAAAGCGCTATTGGGGTTATAAAAACAACTAATCCAGCGACAATGAAGGAGAAGATGACGAAAGTGATGAGGAAAAGGTTAAACCACCGTCAAACAAAGAGGTTCTAGAGGCTCCAGACGTGTTAAGGAGAGTTGTTCATCACTCCTCGTACTCCCAGTGTGCACGGCCCCGGATTACAGATACACTCGATCCGATCGGAAACATTACAAATGCCTTAACTACGTAGTTACGTGTTGAATTTAACGAAAACATATACGAGGCCTGTTCAAAAAGTTCCCGAATTTTTCAATTTTGTATTTATAGTACTTACCTACAAACTATTGAGACTTATCATCCTCGAAGTATTCTCCCTCTTGGTTTATACACTTTTGCCAACGACGTTTCCATTGTGGAAAGCAATCCTGGAAAGCAGTTTCTGGAATTGCTCGTAGCTCCGTTAGCGAATTTTCTTTTATTTCGTCTATCGTAGAAAATCTTTATCCTTTTAACGGAAATTTTAGTTTCGGAAATAAAAAAAAGTCTGCTGGTGCCAAGTCGGGAGAATATGGTGGACGAGGAAGCACGGTCATGTGATTTTTCACGCAAAAATCTCGAATTAACAGCGAAGTGTGTGCCGGGGCATTGTCGTGATGGAGAAACCATGAGTTTTTCTTCCACACTTCAGGCCTTTTCCTCCGCACATTTTCTCGAAGACGTTTTAATAATTCTAAATAGTACCATCGGTTAACAGTTTGTCCTGCAGGTAGAAATTCGTGATGAATAACTCCCAGGTTGTCAAAAAAAACCCATTAGCAGGTCTTTGACGTTTGATCTGACCTGATGAGCTTGTTTTGGTCTTGGAGAAAATTTACCAACTGTGATGATTGGACTCTTGTCTCAATATCATAGCCATAAACCCACGTCTCATCACCCGTTACAATTTGCTCCATGAGCATACTCGTGTCATCATTTGCGCGATCTTACAATTCTTGACATATGGTTACGCGGTTGTCTTTCTGATCATGCGACATCAACCTAGGGACAAATTTTGCTGCAACGCGGTGCATTCCAAGTTTTTCTACCTGGATTTCATGACATGAACCAACCGATATGTTACAATTTTCCGTAATTTCTCGAACAGCTAAACGTCTATTAGACCGCACAATTCCATTGACTTTTGTCACACGAGCATCGTCTGTCGTCATCAACCGATTCCCGATCGTCTTTAAAACGTTTAAACCATTACGTCCTAAACACTGATCACCATAAGCATTTTGCAACATTTTCTGAGTCTCAGTAAAAGATTTACAAAGATTAACACAAAATTTAATATTAATACATCGTTCGTGAATGTTATTCATATTGAAAATCGCACAATACACACGACTCCGTCTACGTTGAACGCGCACAGTTAATGGTTAGATAGCAATACACATTTGAGATTTAACTGAAATGATAGCTGCTTATCACTATTTGATTTTAATCAAATAACATTTGCGATACTTTAAATTTTCTATTTTTAAGAATTATTTGTTCGGGAACTTTTCCGAACAGACGTCGTATTGTTGTCGTGCGTCTGATTAGCCGTCGAAATAATATAATTATTATTGTTCGCCGATGTTGACGTTAACATTTATTGCAATTATTGCCGAACACAATATCGTATAGCTCCAGAATTGCCCCTCCCCCCCCGGGTGCTGGTTTCTTGCATTATGTACTGTACGGCTTTGCGCGCGCGAAAAGTTTAATTTTTAAAATCTCAACACTGGCAGTAAACAATTTCTGTGAGTTCAACTCGGCTTACTAATTGTTATTTAAGCCATAAACGCGCTCATTAAAAATATATAATATTTATATAAACTATAAAACGCATTTAGTGCAGCAATACCGTTTATTTTATTATTTCTCTGTGCGAATTGAAAAGTTTCCACGTCGTTCGAAAGTTCTTAATGGTCATAAACGGCAACGGCCCCGTCCGCGTTCAAAATTAATATTGAACATTAATTACGTTTTAACGAATTCAAAATATATATTGAAATCTCTCTTATTTTTATAAACGGTTTTCGCGAATATTAAATACGCAGTTAAGAAAAATAAATAAAAAACACCCGGTACGTTATGGAATTTAACGTCGTTATCGTTGTTTCTATATATATATATATATATTTTTTTAACCGAATAGTAAACAAAATGGAACTGTTGGTAAGCTGAAAAAACGTATAATGTTCGCATTAATTTATCGTCGCATTAAGTATTTAAACTGAATTATTACTCAATTAACATATACACTACGTTCACAATTTCCCTTTACCAACAAAAGTGGCCTGTTCAAAGTGTGAAGTAAGTCTTGTTCGGTTTTTGTATTTAAAATTTTGTTTTATTTTTATTTTGAATAAATTAGGTATACTACAACATTATAAACATAAAAAAAAAAACGTTTATAGATTTCATAAAACACGTTATCTAATGAAATAAATACTACTGTTTATATACTTAATAATATTTTTATTTTTTTTTTTTTTTTTTTAACAAACACAAAGAATACAAATTTATTTTTAAGGCTTATATTCAAGAATTAAATATATTACATTATATTTAAAACATTGATATACATATAAAATGAATAACCTAGACAAATAAATAAATATACAATAATAAAAGAAAATCCAACGACTTGATAGTGCATACGTATAGAAATAGTATTTAAAAAAAAAAATAAAAAATGGACGATAGAATAAACGATTAATAATTAATTGTCTATTTTATGAAAACTCGTTTCGGGTACCGCCCTATTCAAAAGCCGGAATGTACAAATTCGATATTTGTATGTAAGTTCCGGTTCGTAGATATTATATTATACAATAATTATTCATATTCAACGAGTGTATTGATATTGCCTTTCGATTCTTTTGGAATACGGCAATATTATCGTATATGGTTACGCAAAATACAAAATAAAAACTATTCGTTTAGCTTGTACGCGAACACATTTTCCCGTGTCCGCTCGTCGCCGTCCGTATCGTTGCAAAACCCGGCACACCTCCCCGCCATAGGTGAGGACAAAAAGGCGAACGAAAATCGCGCTTTTCACAGCAATAACGACGAACAACTTAAATCGGTTTATTGACCGATAAAAACCTTAATCAAATGCATATATAATATTATATATCGTGTATATTACACTTTAATCATATAAGGGGGTTGTCCCGCGAAGTTCTCCCGTTGCGACATCCGCTGGGGTACAGGAGATAATCAAATTCTGTTTTGTTGTTTTTTTAAATATATATATATATATATATATATATACAGGGTGTGGCAGAACCGACTGACGAGTTGAATAAAGTCATAAGCCTGTAATAAGATAAGAGCAGGCCTTAATAAGTGGTATATATTGAATTGTACGGTAATGCCGTTTTTATTCATAATCATGGTCTGGACAGGTGTACACCGTGCGTGCGTATTACGAAAATAATCATTCTGTGATCGCTGCACAAAGGGCTTTTCGTATACACTTCGGCATTCCACGTGCTGAATCTGTTCCTCCTGCTAACACTATCAAATCATGGATACGGCATTTTGAAGCAACTGGAAGTACCCTAAATAGACTTGGACACGGAGCACCCGGAATGGTAAGAACCCCCGAAAATTTGCAGTTGGTTAGAGGACTTTTTTGAGGACGAGAACAGGACCGTCACTGTCACGTCCGCTCGTTATGTTATGATGTTGGAAACTTATCTGCAGCATAGGTCGGAGGTGAATGGCTGAGGAACATGATTTAGGAGATGAATGGTTTCAGCGAGACGGAGCTACAGCGCACACAGCTAGAATTTCACTTGCTGTCTTGCGACAAATGTTCCCAGGGGCGGTTAGTCTCTCTGTGAGGAGACATAGGCTGGCCAGCACGGTCCCCAGATTTCATCATGTGTGATTTTTTCCTCTCGGGCTACCTTAAGGATAAGGTTTTTAGACATCGCCCACATACCATAGAAGAAATTAAACAGAAAATCACAGTGGAAGTCGAGGCCATACCAGTCAAAATGTGCCGTAAATCATATGAGAGCTTCAGAGATCGTCTACAACAGTGTATCAATGCTGACGGCCGCCATCTTGGAGATATAATTTTCAAAAAATAATTTTTAAAAATGGGATTGATTACTGACTTAAATAAAAAAAAAACCTTTTCTCTAAGTTTTACTGTTCGTTATTTATAGCCCATCAAAACTCGTCAGTCGGCTCTGCCGCACTCTGTATATATATTTTCATTTTTTTTTTTTTTTTTTTGAGTGTTAATACTGGATAACAGCTACTCTCTTCGAGCTTTCATTGCTTATTGCAACCGTTATTACAGATTGTGTGTTTATCCCAATAAAAAATTTAAAAAAACTATACATATATATAAATATATATATATATATATATATATATATATATACGAGTTACAGAGATATAAATACTACGAATATGCGCATTTTAATGATTTCCAATCACTTATAACTCGTTAAACTTCCCATTTTACGAATGTATACGTAATAACTGTTTGCATACAGTTCAATATGCATTTATTTATGAAACAGTTCGAAAGCATTACAATATTGATATAATATCCAAAGTTTCAACTGCAGGAGAAAACCGTACCCTGTACACACGCCTACGTGGCTTAAAATAAATACCAATTACAGGACTCAAAGAGAAAATAATTTTAAAACAAATAATATAGTTTCGATCAGTTTGCAGACAGTTTAACATCGTTTTCAAATAAACAGTATATAATATTGTTAATTATTGTTTGGATAAAACGTAATGCGATTTATTTAATAATATAAATAATATGTTTACGGCGACGGTGAAAGTATTTAGGCACGAGTAGCGTAACAGTTTTTAACCTGTACACGATGATGTTAAAAAATTAATAATAATTTTAAAAAAATACAAAAAAAAAAAATCCACTAACATTATGGACGTCAAGTGCTCTGCGCTACGGAGGTACACTACCTATAGTATTATTTTTCCACTCCGAATAAACTGAACAAGTATTATATTTAACAATTTAATTATTTAATTAAAAACTGTTTTTTTTTTTTTTTTTTTTTTAATTTTAAAACAACAAATTAACCTTGCTGAACGTACTTCAACCATACCATAACACTATTAATAAACACAAAGAAGAACCGCAATTCGCTTTTATTTAAATAATAATGTCGCCAGCGTTGTGCTGATAATATACGTATATTTATTATCTAAATAATGAAAAAAAACTCATCGTCAATCGATTTGAACGTAAAACACATACAAACATTAATAAACTAAATTACAATATTAATTATTATTAGTTATGTAACTACTTAGTAATTTATAAAAAAAAAAAAAAAAAATATACATTATTTGATACCGTACATCAAATCGTTTTCGATTGCATGTTAAAAAAAAAAAATTAAAATTGTCACCCACGTGTTGTGTCGATTTTCTTACGCGGAACTCGTGACATACTAAATCACCAAAGTTGAACTCGGTTACTATAAAAAAAAAAATCGTGTAAGTCGCCATAGGTTCGGCTATAGAAATCAATGTGTGTAGTGATCATTATTTTAAATACTCGCCCGACTATACGTTTGAAAACGGTGTTTCTCTCGTGCCCTTGCAAGGGAAAAAAAAAAAAAAAAAAAAAAAAAAAAAAACGGTATAGTGCCAAACGTCTGGCTCGGTTTTTTTTTATTTATTTATTTATTATTATTATTATTATTATTATTATTATTCATTCTGACGCGTAAGGCCGTAATCGGCGGGAAAAGTTTTTCGCAAACTCTACGGCGTTTCCCGTATTTAGTATATTATAATTTATAACCTAGTGAAGAATCACGGTGAAGTGCTACGCGGTTGTTGTTAGTCCAACAGAATGCCGAGAGCCATTAAACGCCTACCCCCCCGGACCGTTTTAACGAACGTATGTATATCGCGTACAGGACCTATATGATAATTACAGCCGGTGTAGGGTGAATTAATATTTTCCGACCGTTCGATTCGATTAGCTCGAGTATCCAGACGAATGGAACGAATGCGTACGGATTAAATGGTAGAATTTAAAGTTTTTTAATTTTTTTTTTTTTTTAAATTATTTAAAGAGAAAAAACCGATTACAGTCGGGCGACTGGCGTGTGACCGCCGCGATTCTAGTGGTGTGCAATGTCTCGTCCCATGTGTTATTGATATGAGTTCCATCAAAACAATTTTCTGTAATTATTGACGCGACCGTGTTGACTAAAAGAAAAATTGTTTACGATAAAATCGATCGTGATGAATTTGATTTTTTTTTTTTTTTATTTGAATCCCGGGAATCTAATAAAACCCGGATTCAACTGATCCGAATTCGTTAATATGTCTACTCGGGATACGGTCTACCTTTTACGGATTTTCGATTTTAATTTTTTTGGTGATCAACAGTAAAAGTTTTTTTTTATTTTAAATTTCACAGTTTTCAAACCAAGATTAGAGACCGTAATTTAAAAATGTATCGAGGCCGATCTCGTGTACACTTCACGCTGAATTCAAATCTGTTTTTTAAAAGTCTTATCGCATCACTTGGATTGACGGACAAAATATTGATCGGAAAAACATCCGTTTTGAATGGCGTCAATAATATCGTTGACAATAATTATTATTATCGTGGCTTACATTAGATATTATTCGTTTTGTTTTGGTCGTACGCGTATAGTAATACGTAATATTATTATGTCGTATCCGGTTATTTTTCACCGAGTTACAACACGAAGAAGATGAAAAAAAACGGAAAATTATGAAAACATTATTCCGGTTTTCACCGATTATTAATGAAACTACAACGGAAATCGTGAAAAAAAAAAAAAAAAAAATGCATCAACTAAATCCGAAACGCTTTCGGTATTGGTGCAACACTTGAAAATCGGATCATGACGTCTGGTAGAAGACGGGTTTTGTTTACAGATACACAAAAAAATTATAATAGAAAAAAAAAAAAAATCAAAAAAATCACGCGTCATAGTAAAACCAATACATTACGCGCTTCGCCCGGCGTACAAAAACGTTCCGTTTATGTGAAAATTATAAACGGCCAAAATAAATAGCCAGCTAAACTCGAACGGCCGAGCGTATTATTATATATTATTATACTCCAAGTTGAATTCGACCTCGCGTGCGTGTATACGTATATACGTATATGCACACAAATAGGGGAGGATTTATAAAAGCTTAGAGAAATTGCGCGGTATAGACGGGAGAAGATTATGTGCCAGCTGCTGGTAAAGGCAACGGTATAGAAGTAATCTCGGTAAACTGATTTTACGGTGCCCAGGAACGGTATATACTATTTTCAGATCGCAGTTGGACACGTGCCACGTGGCGTTCTTCTCGGACGAATCTAACCAATAATTATCGCGTATATATATATATATATATATATATATATTTGTGTGCGTGTGTGTATGTGTATAGCACCCTGTACGGTCCTAACTTTACGGAAATTACACGTCCGAGAGAATCTCGTCAGACAATACACGTGTATTGTTATTATCGAGCCGTGTCCGATTCCCCACGACCGCGTTGTGCAGAGCCACCACGAATAATAACACACGGGTACGTATCTGACGTGCGGATCTGCGATTCGCCACATTTGCTCAATGTGCGATCCGTATGTGCCGTATTTAAGTTTTTTTTTTTTTTTTGTCTTTGATGTCCGTGGATGGAGATAGAGGCGATAAATATATCGCCCCTCTGCCGAATTTTCTTAAATTCTAATATCTTATTAGATAACGCACAATAATGTGTTGTTACCCTGGCCCCCGGGGTTTCTCGACCGGTGTGTCGCCGGAATCGTGAATCCGAACGTGTCGCGAACACATAATATGACACAAAACGTACAAAAAACGGTTTTTCACACGGTTTACAAAAAAAACCATTACATATTCGTATATCATTTCTATGATTCATTTGTCGATAACTCGATAACGTTACTTGACCAACACCCCATTGACCATTACTTTTCATCGCTTGGTTTGAAATTGTTCGATTGGCTGCTGAGGAATCCATTTAATCCTAGTCTGGAAACCGCGCACATTTCACGAATAGACGGAGAAAACCTCGCCGGATTAAAAAAACGATCGCGCTCTTCAAATAACGTTTAATGAGCTCGGGCTAGGCGAATTTTGGATACATACAAAAATAAAATATTCAAGTTTATCAAAATTGTAAACATACCGTGTTATTACCGTGTTCAACATTATACTAATATCAAAGGAAGCTTTTTCTGCTAAATAAAAAACAAAACACGGGAACGTTTAATTAACGATAACAACAACAAGAAACAATATTAATAAATATTATTCACTATATTTGCTATAAGTTATTCGCATTAATATCACTAAAACAACAATAATATTGAAATTGCCATAAAACTAAGTAAAACTCGTAAACTTTAAAATACATTGAATATTAATGTCGTTAAATTGGAATTTGTATTATAGATTACTGTTGAGAAAAATCGCATTTAGTTAACAATATATTGATTTGCTTCCGTGACTTACTGTACATACCTTCATCCCATTAAAATGGGTAAATATATTATGTGTGAGTCAAGGAAAAACGAATTCAAGCCGCCACTGCTGGTTGTGATGAGCAAGTAGTAGACAAAGTATTGGCTATACAATGACTAAAAAAATAAAAAAAAATAGAAGATTTATATTATCTTATAATAGATAAGATTAGATTAGATTAGAATTATATTGTATTGTGTTATAAGTAACAAAAAAAAAAAATTATATTATATTAGTGTTTGTCAGATAATTAAAAATAAAAGGTTTTGTATTCAAAATTATTTAATAAAACATTTTTTTTTTTTTTTTTAGACCTCTTCCCACCCTCAAAAAAAATATATAATTTTGGATATCTAATGTATTAAGTATTCGACTGGCATAATTTATAATTACCCGATCAGAACTATTATCGTTGTTCGGGGTAAGTTAATTTGTTTAATTTTTTCTGAATGAAAATTTTGGGACCGTATGTTTTTTTCTTTCTCGGGCAGTCTAGACCATTGTTTCCCAAAGGGTGTACCGTAAAACTTGAATTTTTTATTTTAACAAATTTAATTATGTAAAAAAAAAAGAAATAGTGTACGTGTTAAACTAAATATCCAAATTTGAAATTCTAAATCTAAATACAACTTTAGTATGAAACGTTTATTTGATGCTGGTTGCATAATAGTTCAATTCGAGGCGGAATTTACGATAAACATAATCGCATTCCTTCTTCAAATGATAGAAGTCGTACACGTTCCTTATTTTTTTAATATTAAGTTAGTACTGAAAAACCAAGTTCGCAATGGAAATGTTAAAACAACGTATCTATTGTTTTTTCTGTAATTATCGGATACTCAGTATTAATTAAATTCCAAAAATTGATGATAAAACAGCAAGTTCATTCAATTTTAATTTCAATGAACGATCAGATTGAAATTCCAAAAGTTGTTCTTTTTCGATTTATTTTAAATGAAATATAACATCCGATTGTACTGCAGCAAAACGATTGCGTATCCAATCATATTCGTCAACAGACAATGATGGAAAATATTTCTTCGGTTTTATTTTTTCTTTTAAAATTATAATGGGGTTAATAATCAAAGCAGAGCAGTTACTTCTCCATCTGGATCAATATCTGGTTAGGTTAGGTTAACAAATGTATAGTTGTTTTCTTTTCAATATTCATCCAAAATATTCCGCGACCTGTAGAAACTAATTATAATAATATGCCACGATAGAAAAAAATTTCGGAACCGCTGATCTATACGGACAGCGTCGGGGAGTTTTTTTCCATGTTATTTTGTTAATTTTCAAAGAAAAAATAATAGTAAATAATGATAACGATTCCGAATATCGCGCGATATGAGATCCATTTCCCCAGCACTATCACCTCCAAATTTTGAATCCGGGACTTTCGTTTGTTCTCGTTTGTTGCGAAAATTTCGTCATTTGTTCCATCACTGTTCCCGACTTAAACCCCCCCCTCTCTCTCTATCAAAAATAACGACAAAAAACACCAATGCGGGCTAAAAATTAAACTTTTTATCATCGTTATACATAATTACTTTTTATTAGATATTAAGTTTTTCTTACTCGTATAATTTGAACTATTGATATATGCTAAATTGCCAGAGGTGTTTTTTATGAATAATTTGTATACGTTTATTTTGTTTTTAATAATATTATAATAGCCGCGATAGAAAATCTTTTTTTATTAAACAAAATATTTTGATACACACACAAAAGAAAATTGTAATATCCAACACACGTTCTTTGTTCCGCTCAGAATCTGCGCACTCGCACGTTTAAACATTTCGGAAAAATTAAAAATGACGACCGCCGGATAGAAAAACCGCCATACCGCCCACCCCCGCGCCATGTGAAAACCGTTAGACCCGCCGCCGGTTTATAGTTTGAAAAATGCTAATATTTTTTTTTTTTTTTTTTTTTACCGTATACATATATTATAAGCTCACGGAAAGACGGAAACGTAATAACATTATAGCGGACTCTACAGATCGAGGGAGGGGAATAGAAATTATTCTAGAACCTATAGCGCCGGAGAATAATATTTATTATAACTGCGTGTATTGTATGATAATAATATAGACGTATATACTGTCGTAATAATAATAATAATAATAATAATAATGGTAGTAGTAGTAGTATCCGGTGTGTGTGTGTGTGTGTACATATACCTACTCTTTTATTGAGTCGTTGGGGAAAAAATAAAATAAAACTTAGCCGTTGGCGTCGAACTATCGCGCAAACACGTACGGAGGATATAATAGTAAAATACAAAAAAAAAAAAAAAAAAGAAAAAAAGAAAGAATTGTACACGTTATTATATTATACGCTCCAGTGGCGTGCTCGGCATTTTCATATCGGCGGTATACGATGGGAAAATATCTGAATATAATTGTACGGCCCAAGGCGTCGCCGTCGGCCCGGCGATACGGTTCGCGCCGCGAGAGTGGACTGGGAACGGGAAGGCGAAACGCGTTGACTGCGGACGACGGATCGGAACGGACTCGGGCGGAAAAGGCGGAAAGTGCGGACGGGGGGCGAGAACGATTGTTCGCCGTACGGCAGAGCGGTCTGGAAAATTGACAAATAATCTCAAGCGGCCATCGGCACGATCAATATATTATTGACAGTATTTCGGCTGCTGGCAGTATTGCCGATCGTGTAAGGTGAGTAATGACGCATACTGTCGGTATGGAAAAACAACACGTTGATGACCGATGAAAAAAAATTGGATATCGAGCCCTCCTCGGCATTTTGTTTGCCGATAAATAATATTGACCGTGTCAGGTACATTATGACGGGTTCATGGATAAAATTTTCGCGGCCACGGGTGACGGAGGCCGGAACGCGTCTCGAGATTGACAAATTCTGAATGATTTTATTGCTGAATATGAACAGTTGGCACGGGGACGTGGCGTAGTAAAATTAAAAAAAAAATGCTGCTTATTGATTGCCAAACGTGCTTTTTGCTGTTCGCCCTGTGTCCGGTACGAAGATTTCATTAAGTTATTTAATTACAAAAAATCAAAGATACGTAGGTAGATTACTAGATGATACAAGGTAGAACGCATAGGCACAGCACGACCCAATAAAGACCACAACTGAGAGTATTAACAGTCGTTTTTACTGGCCTTTCGAGTACTATACCGACAGTAGTCGCAAACACTTTAGAAATCGCGAAATACATCATAATTTGGGCGACTTGGCAAAACTAGACAAACACGAAAACAAATGGTTTACAAAAGATATTAATATGACACGGGGTATACGACTCGGGAACCCGACAGGTCGGACTCGTCGATAGGTGAACGTAGACGGTACTCGACCTCGACGGCTACGACGGAGCAGCGGGACGGTCCCAGCGCCGGGAACTTCGTCTGGAGCGCGAACGGCAAGACGTGGCACCGCGAACCGACCCGGCCGGGCCCGTCCTTCGACTCCGTCCGGTGGAGTCCTTCCGTTCGGCCCCGTCCAGCCCGTTCGCTCGTATAACACCACGTCGTTCGCGTTGTTCAGACGGGCCAGCCACAGAGTCTGATTTAAAATTGTTGAGGCCCGGGACAAAAGATAATAAAAATCGGCCTAATATTATGATTTGTAAATTAAATTATAATAACCAGTCAAGTTAAACAATAATTATATGTAGGCGTTACAACGATAATTAAAATTGATAAAATAATTAAATCAAGTAGGTGGGCCCCTGATCCAGCGTGGGTCCCGGACAAATACCCATAATGTCCTCGCGTAAATAAGGCCCAGGGCCCAGCCCGCAGTTTTTAATTTCCGCCCGACGCGCTCGACCTCGTATACCCAATACGAATCCATAAAATTCTTAAATAATTAGTTAATATAAAAACATATTAAAATTGAGTTTAAGCATTTTGTACCGATTTATAAAATTATTTCATTATTATGACACCCCCCCTCCCCCCCATCATCCACCAAAAAAAAATATACCCTGCTATACTTGTTAATACATTTATTATGTCACGTGCGATCATTTGTAAAACTATTTTTTTAGCCACCCCTGGCTACTAATGTACGTACACATATATATATATATATATATATATATACTAGCTGACTCGGCAATGATTTGTTATTGCTAGATATTGCTGTTGCTAGATCATTATGTATGACATTGTCCATGCCCGTGTCACTGTTTAAAAAAAATAAAAAAAAAAATTGTTGGAAAATGGGTAGTCCATCTTCGGCAGACTAAACGTCATTCTACTTTGTCATTTCAGCGGTTAATCAACAAAAATAATTTAAGTCACAAATAAATTAAGTCAGAATTTCATGTCAAACAAATATTTATTTTACTTTTTTTTTCTTTTTTTTTTAACGTAATCATTTCGTTCATTATAATGCTTTATGATATACGACATTTTTTTTGTTTTATTGTTCGGCGCGTAAACAAACATAAACGATGGTTTTACGTGTTTTCACTTATTACCATAGATACCCCCGTACAGCGCAGAGATTGCGCTACAATAATTAAATAACAGTTTTTTTTTTCATTTGTGTTACCTAGGTGACACCTAAAAACCGAATTATAAGGTGATGGTATTAAATAGGGGGTGTATATTTCATTAACTATAAACCTCCTTCTAAAACCGCTCTGCCGTTATCATGTTATGGCGTCAGCAACAAAATATCGCTCCATTTTTATGTATACAAATATAAAAAAGAAATAGGAATATAAGAATAAGAAACGGGAATATAAGGGAAAATGGTGGCCATAAATGACCGACTCCTACAATGGTGTTTATGAAGTTTTTGGTCCCTCTCGTGTATATCCCAATTATACCTATTACGAAAATATGATGATAAATGTATCACTTATCTCTTTGTTCGGGCCGGGAATTCGTAATTTTAACGGGAGATCCCGGTTACCGTAGTAAATGATCGGTTGCGAAATTTACCACCCACCACTGACCGACCTATTAACTAATGTGCGTGTATTTTAACTTAAAACTAGAATAAAAAAAATGGTAACAGTGTTTCGGTTTATTAGGTGATGCGGTTATAATACAGCTCTTTTGGCCCAACGGAATGTATATGTATAAACAGCCACGGCTGTCCTTCTGCCCAACATAATAAAAATATATAACGAGAATAGTTTACGGGATAACTCACAGTTTGTGGAGCGCAGACCGGCCAGCTGGTACTCCTGTAGAATTGTACAGTAAAAATACACGTAAATCACAGACAGACAACAATTCAGCTCTGGAGATTCCTATGCAAGGAGCAAAAGTATGATGATGTGTAGGCATCGATAAACTGTTATAATATGATGTACACTCTATCAGCTTACCAAAAGTAGACGTGAACAAATCCATTGCAAGCACCGGGCGTGCTGGCAACTGTCCACAACGGCGATCGAAACTTCTGTCGGCGTATAGCCGCGGGCGCCTGGAGCTCGCGGTGAGGGCGACGAGTTGCGCGTATAGCCGGCGTTCGTGGCGTAAAAAAGTGCACACGTTTAAACTGGCTAGTAGAAGACAATTGCAATGCAATTACCGAGCACGTGAGGAGTGACGAATAAAAAACGATAGTGGCGGTGAGTGGGTGAGTGAGGAAAATTAGCAAAAGACTCGTGTGCGGCGTCTTATACACCTCGCGGGCTCCCCCCCCCCCCTCAACGCCACTCTAGAGATTTCCTCCTCGTCGTTAAGAGTTGTGGCGCTCCTGGTAGACGGTCCGCGCGATTTATCGAGGATAACTAGAGTGCGGGGTGGACTTATGCGGCCACACGCGGAACTAACAGATGTTCCTCGTAATGGAACTGGTAATCGTATTATGCCACACTCGGCCGTTTATTGGTTTATCGCGGTATATTACAATAGGCATTGTATTTCGTCCGCAGGATTCGCGTATTCCACAACAGATTGATGGGTGCGGCTGTGTGTGGTCCTGACGAATTTTAATTGAAGTTTATTAGCCATGTGTTAGAGACAAAGCAATGCAAACAAATTGTATTTTATCCGACAATAATGATAAAAATATTTAATTGTCTGTGACAAAATGTTAACTTTCAATAATTGCGTTACTTAAGTGGCCGCGTTCGTTTTGTATACCAATCGGCTATCCGTTTTACGCACACTGTAGCTATAGCTCACTGTATATGCGTATGCGCGACGAATTTCCCGTCTAATGTTTTCTTTTCACTCCAGTAATGTATGCGGTTTATTGGCGAGAACGATTTAGATTTCAAAAAAGCCCACGAAAAATAATCGGGTGGCGTGAAATCGCGATGGCCGGGCGAAATCACTCGATTCCGGAACATTTTCCTAAGGACACCTATTGAAATACGCGCCGTGCGGCTTGCAGCGCCATCTTGTTGGCACCGCAGTTCGTGATCTTGTACTGCTAACCGCTGTAATTCAACGGGCAATTATTTGTGGGACATTTCCGCCCAACGTCCAGATGTTACAGTAAAAGTTACATTGTATCAGTGTACAATCGATCAGGTACTTAAGTGTACTGTAAAATCGAAATCGTAAAAACGCCAAAAGTCTAATACAATACTGTAATTACGGTCGTTTTGATAAAACTACAAGTTCAGCACAATAACAATAGTTATTTTATCAGTCGTCCGTTTATTACTGGGTTTTCCACTGGTTTTATAATTGCTGGCAATAATATTCACTAGTCTTTTCCAATCTGATTTCTATAGGTAATTTACCTATAGAAATCAGATTGAAAAAAACCATAAACCGATAAAATGTCGTTTATGTTATATAAATTAAATAATTATCGACCGCATTTAACTGCACGGTCCTCACACACACTCTCATCAATATGTATAATATTAAGAATGTATGTTTTTGACAGCATCACGAAAAAAAATAAAAAATTTAATTGTTTTTTTAAGATTTGTAAAAATTGTTATCGCATAAAAATTTAGATTTGATTTTTATGTTGTAAATATTTTTTTTTTTTTTTTTTTGTTTTGTTTTTAAAGGCTTAACCTTCCTCATCCTCTCCAAAACAGAAGATTTCTTAACCATTTAAATACCTGGACACTTTTTAAACTAGTAAACTAGGCGACATTAGCCCACTGCAAAAAATTTTGTCACCCGGTTGACAGTATTTTTAAAGACTGGGCGACGCACAATTTTTAAAAGAAGAATTTTTATTCTGTGTAAGAAATATAATAATAATAATAATAATAATAATTAATGGTAATAATTACAATAAAATTGTAATATTATCGATATTAAACACAACATGCATTTAATATCGTTGAGTATGAGAACATTTTTTTTTCTTTTTCTTTTCGTCGCCCAGGGAAAATCCATTAAAAAAACGCACTGGTGCCTAAGGGCCTGCGATAGTGTTGATCCCGGGCCTGAGTACGAATACGATTTTCATTCGTCGACTCGGTAAATAATTGATGAATTCGATAGGCGCGTGCCTATACTCATCTTCGTCTAGCTAGGGGCCACTCTGTATTTGATAATCTCCCGTACTCACCAATTACTCTCGGGAGAAATAAAAAATATTCCAATAAACGAGAAACGGCGTGTCGTCAGACGATACGTATATCGGGGCCGGATTGATATATATATATATATATATATTTTATTATTTTTTTTTTTTTTTTTTTTTTTTTTTTACCTTCTAAACTTCATTGGAAACGATAACAGAGGGAGCGATGGAAAAAAATGTATAATAAAAATAATGATTTTTTTTTTCTCTCTCTATAATACCTCTACGCCGGTACATAGAAACCCGCCGGGCGTTCTATTATAATAATAATTGTCGAAAATACATCATTTTAAAACCGACGACAATACAAACCGATCGTACGTATTATATAACTTTTGTAAAAAAAAAAAAAAAAATAATAAAAATAAACGAATTACTAGAATCGGATGGTATCCATTTTTCAATATCACAAAACGACCTACATCCGAGACAACGGGAGAAAAAAAATGAATCACGAAATCGACGAAACAAACGTGTTCGGACCGAAACACAATAGAAATTCTGCTACGGAGTTGAGATATCGTATAATATGTCTGGGGACGCCCTCGAAAAATTATACGCGCCTTTTATTTATTTTTTTTATCATTTTTTATCGTCGTTTTTAAATATTGTATTTCCATACCTAACTATGTATTTATGTGGATAAAATAAAAATCCGCAACAATCACAACACTTGATTTCATTATAACTGTACTGGTTGCTAACCCGATTATTGAATATTTTCGAATATCGCTCGATGTGTACAAATTCAAATTTTGTATTTACAAATCTGTACGGATGATTGACCACCGTGTTGGTGACATGGTCTTCGAGTCAAATTTCCAAAACGCGGTTACCAGCGTAACGGAGCTAATTTTACATTGGTTATGCGATGATGACGTGTACTGCGTAAAAAATAGGAAAAACATAAATGAAATAAAGATAAATCGATAAAATTCTGTTGCGTACGTATTATATTGTAACATGTTGCAATAAAAATGTATAAATACAGTGAATTGGCGGGGCGAGCGGCTCGTGTTCCCTTAAATGCACCGCCGGTTTCTCTATACTGTCTTTCATATTTTTTTTTCTTCTTTTTTTTTTTTTTTTTTTTTTTGTCAAATCGGCAATACCCTCGCCTCCCGAAAACGCCGCGAAACACTACTTCGGGAGGCGGGTCGCCATAATTTATTAATAAATTAACTATTGTCAATTAAATATATATATATATATTTGATAAACTCGTTTCCCCATCGCCCTTGTTGCGGGGCGGGCTCGCATATCGTTATCACAAAATATTTCGTAGTCTCCTATCGGGATGGGCAGTGGCCGGGCCGAAACCCGCTTGCTGCCCTTGCGTCGTGAGAGGGGTGGGACTTCGTGCCGACCACCTGCCCGTGGTCCGGCGACTGCGTAGGCGCTCGCCGGCGGCGTCGGGGTTAATTGTCGCTGCCGTTCCGCCAACTCTTTTTCTGCTAGGACGGCCTCCGCGCACCGGATCGGGCGAGCACCGTCCCCCGGGGCTTCTCGCTGCGGATTTCCCAGTGAGCAGAACGAGGTGGATGACGACGCTCTCCATACCCCGGTGCGTTTGACGGGGATAGGGAGCGCCTGGTCCGGAGGATCGGTCCGTTCGAACCGGGCGACTTGGTGTCGCTCATGCTGGAGTCACCAGACCGCTGGAAAGCCGTGGTCGACTTCGCTGAGGCCGTCATCGCGACGGAGGAGTCGGCAAAACGGCGGCGCCAAGCCCTCGACGTCGCCGGCGTGCGCCTTCTGCACAAGCCTTCTGCGCCTTCTGTGGTACCTCGTGCCAGTAATTTATACAATGTTTTAGATTTTATAATGAATAGTTAGATGTTGAAATTGTTAACGGTCACGTATTTCTACCTGTTCCTTGATTGCGTTCAACTGGGCACGCAACACGATTTTTTAATTTACAAAAAAAAAAAAAAATGATCGAAATTGTATTTCGTATTATTTACGGTTTAGTGTACCCGGGATTCGTGATCCCACAACTGGTCAAAGAAACGCGTGCTAATGTGTCACACTAATTAAATACATATTTATTTTAGACTTGTATTATTTTTTACACGTTGAATAAAAATCAATAAATTTAATTTTGTAAAATCGTATTTCCGTGTTCATTAAATACCAAAATTTGAATTTGTATCACCTTTTTTTTTATTATTTTTTTTTTACTAAATTAATCTGTTGTCAATAAATAGGTTAATATAAACGGTATTTCTGGTTTTATTATGTGCATGCGAATTGTAAACTATAAAAATATAAAGAAATAAGTTTAATAGTGGAAGGGGGGGATGTGTGTGATAATAAATAATAATAAATAAGTCCTATAAATAATAGAAAATACACAAAAGTCGTTCGTGCCTAGTGTTGAGTTGGGAACCACTGGGTCTATACCCACCGGTATTATTCGTGAAATCTCACTTATCCATCTCCCCGCTACCGTTACGTTGTTTATTTGTGTTCGTTTATATGTTTTTAATCCTTTTTTTTTGTCTTTTTTTTTTTTTGTTTTGTTTTATTTCGGCCGATGACAATTATCGACAGTGTTGTATTATTTATTATTTGTAATCGTGTAAAAGCTGTGCAATTGTGTTTTGCTGCCCGCGAGCAATATTAATCGAGTACACCGTAATTAAAAATTATCGAATTGGGTTGTTGAGGTTTTAAAAATTGGCCGGCATTATTGGCCTCGACAGTGATCGTTTTTTCTTTTTTTTTTTTTTTTCTGTTTGTTAACAGTATGTTAATTATTGTAATCCCCCCCCCGCCGCCCTGATAATAAAAAGGCCGATTTTCGTTACGTCAATGCCTCCCCTATTATAAGCCTGGAGGATAGGGTGTCATAATAATGAACTAATGTTATAAATCCGTATAAAATGCTTAAACTCGATTTTAATCAGTTTTTATTGTAATAACTAATTATTTAAGAATTCAAATTAAAAAAAAAAATCACAAATTATATTATATTCGTATATTCGTATATAAAATCGATAAAATAAATTGAAAACGTACAAAACTATTACCTCCGTTTAAAATACAACAAATTAATAGTATAGTGTAATAATTTTTTTTGGTGATTTAATATTTGTCGTCCATTACAATTTAATATACCTATTTAATCAACGCGTAGATAACAAATAAATAATTTAAATTTATTTCATAGTAATATTGACTTTTACTTGATTTTGAAATAAGAACCCAATAACATTGGTTTTTTTTTTTGGTCTTCAAACATTCCCTGAGGGGGAAATGGAAACTCCAACACCCTCCCCTCTAATAAATATTCCACTGGTGCCACCAAGAAGTCAATGGAAGTGTTTTGTATTCAAGGGTAACCCTTAAGGCCTTACCGCGATCGTAGCTCCCGGCCAGTTTGCGAAATACAAATCGAAAACCGTTATCGTCGCCGAATTCACTGTCGTTTTAATTTTTCGAACTAAACGTACTATCGGATTAGTAATTGGAAAATTATTTGAGAATAATGTTTATGTCGTAAATCGAAGCCGAATTATTTTCGACCGATTTTTTTTATCGAAAGCTGGTTTTTCGATACATTTGATACGCAATGTTTATCAGTAGCGCTCGAATTTATATGTATTAAAAAAAAAAAACCAAAATTGCAACAACAAAAAAAATTAAAAATTGTTTTATAAATGACAAAAAATGAAAAAAAAAAAAAAAAATTAAGACACTTTAATTGAAATTATTATTAAACTGAACCTTATTCATCTTGATCCGGATAGTGATGACATGCTCAAATTATCAAAGTTAACTTAGATCTACGGTTTGATCGTAACACAAATTTGTACCGGACTAAAGGAACAATCGACTTTCGCAGAGGTAATGGTGCAAATTTCATATTTGCAATGTTCAAAGGAGTGAGCCGAGCCTGCAATATTATCCCATTTATTCGGCAATGGATATCTCTAATTAATTTTAAGCTGTTTAAACCAGGATTTGTATTTAATACACTGTGCATTTTTTCATTTACAGCCACTCCCAGTGGTCCTTGTAGCTGTTCTATGCATTTTGAACAAGAGTCATTTTTCTCATTTCTAGTTGTTTTGTTGTATCCTCCGAAAAACCGAAATTATCAGATATATAGATTAAACTATTTTTAATATCATCATTGTTTAATAGTTTTCTTACATTTTGAATAGAAACTGCTGAAGTAGGGATGAAACGTTGACAGAACCTCTTTTATTTTTTTCAAAATTTTCGCAATAGTATTTGACTACATTCAACCATGTCGTCCACCTAGTAATTATTTGTTCTGGTGGAAGACACAAATTTGTATACATTTCTTTCTGATTTTCTACGCGACTTGGAATTTTCAAAAATATTTTATTTACCACAACAATTAGTTGAAGAAAATTTAGCTCTAATATTTTCTCCAATTCTATAAAATCCATGAGCTAAGCTTGTCAAGTGAATAATTTTTTTTTATCCGTCGAAAAATATCAAGCCAGACCGAAGTTTATCATGTATGTCAAGTTTAATGAAGTGCATAGGTATATGGAATGGCGGATTTAACGGTCGTTTAGTCGACGGGGCCTCTCACCTAAAACGCCTAAATTATATAGTTCATTTTTTTCAATTTTGACCACAAAAAATAATAATAAATAAATACACTGTAAACCGCCATATCATTTACCGCAGTATAATATGTTACCGGTACATTTTTTTATGGATTTACCGACTTTATTCGAACCCTTAAATCCGCCACTGGCTATATGTTAGCCGCGGTTTACGCTACAGATTATAGTACGAACTAATACATCATCGAGCACTATCATCATGCCCGCGTAGCGCAATACCTTGTCTCTGGCACAGTGAACAATTGTGTGTAAGACAGTTGATAGATATTGTCGGTTTTCTACTACAACTTTCTTATACTGAGAATCTAATTTTTGTACTTATTTTAAAAGAAAAATTTGCGTTAAACATCAAATGGTGGACTGCCCCTCCTAATTTATTCTAGGAGCAATGGCCCCCTCTTGCCCCCCCCCAGTTTACGCCTATGTTCGTAGATATAGAAAGTCGACGGCTGCCTATCCAACGTAATCACCAGTACCTATAAATCAAAAAATAATTTCCAACGAAATAAACGTTCGGCGATTGCCACAAACATTTATGCCGTACTATTCAACTAATAATTTGTATCTAACACAATAATTCAATTTGGAAAAAAACATAACCATTCATCATTGTAATACTATATTTGTGACAATATGCTATAGAATTATATATAATTTAATGTTAAAAATATATTTTTTTTGTTTTGTTTTTAGGGGGGACTTCGGCCCCAAATCCCCCTCACTGGGTGCAAATGTAGCACTTGTACCGCCAGATAATCATAAAAAAAAATTTTAGGTATACCTATAATTTCCATTTATAAAGACAACGTTTGATTATTAAACAAGTATGTACAAAATTGTAATTGTCATAAATATCCGTAATTGTAAATAGAAGCAAAAATAGATTATATAAGACAGAACGATATTCAAATAGAGTTTCCCATTAATAACGGAATCATTAAACATATTTTTAACCGTAGCAACCAACACAGCAAGTTGTGAAAGATCATTTTCCTGTCTAAAGAGATCGAAATCATATCTTAGAACGACGATGGAACAATAACAACTAAGCAGTTTAGCCAGTTTACAACTTGGAAAAAAATTTCGCATTAATTTCGACCAAGTAATTGATGAGTTTGATGCAACGTGTTTTGAAAGAGGACATTGGCTACTCAGTTTAAAATAATAAAATTGTTAATTGAATGTTTTTTTTTTTTTAGTTATCTACTTATAAAGGTTTTACTAACAAATTAATTCTATACATATTTATTTTATTTTATAGAAACAATTTTTGTAAGACAAAATAAATTGTTTTATTAGGCGGAGATTTACAACAGAAGTTATACTATTGGTGGGCTGGAAATTAAATTATTTCTCTGCACCACCAGAAATTGAGGCCAATTTACGCCACTGCTCCGGTGTATGGGTACGTTTAGTATTTTGTAGATTACAGTATCCGTTTACCGATGATATAATTTTAATTTATATACAAATATAATTATAAAAAAAAAAAAAATTAAAAAAAATGCCGTTTTGCATTTTAGACTTTTAGTGGTTTTTTTTTATTTTTTCGAATTTTAGGTGAATTGAATTCACAACCATATAAATCGTTTATGTGGAGTAGGAGGATGGACACCAAATTATCGTCACTGAGTGTACACAACACTATTCACTGATAGGAAATATGTATATAATTTAACGGGTGTCGATACAAAATTTGACTATAAGTACCATTAGCAATGTAACACATTTTTGACACACTGAAATCAAGTCTTTTATAAATCAAACATAATAATATTTAATTCAAACAACATTTCAATCAACAATGTTAATTGTAATAATAATAATAATAATAATAATAATAATAATAGTAATAATAATAATAATAATAATAATAATAGTAATACTAGGCAATAATATGTATTCACTTAGACAGATCATAATATAAACACGGTAATTGTTTAAAACTTTTAACAACATTTTACTGTTAATTAATACATAGTATTTAATTTTTAAAAACGACAAGGAATGATAACAGTCACAATAATTGTTTTCAAATTGAATTTGTTTCACACATTATATAATATAACAAATATTTATTAATTTTATTTACATTCACCGTATTAATTAAAAGGATCGTCTTTGTGGTACAAGTACCTAATATTTAAAGGATAACCTGATTTATTTCATGGTTAAATTCTAAATATGTTTAAGAATGCAAGAAATATATTTATAAATACAAAAAAAAAAAGAAAAGAAAAGAAAACCCCATGACTACATACTAAAAGAAAATTGCTCAATAATACAAACCCCATGCCAATACATTTAAAACACAATAATTTATTTTACAGACTTTCTACTGATAATAAATACTAAATGGTTCATTTAAGTACATTATTTGTTAGCGTAGAGATCAAAAATGATAAACAATAATATAATATTATTTTAACAATTAAGAATATAAAATTATAAAGGGACGGATGGATATATTGAACACCTAATATATTTACACGTTTTGACAGTGAAAAGAAAAAGAAATAATAAGTACAAATAACTTGATCAAACTTAACGAATTTGAATCAATCGGAATAGTTATCAAAATTAAGACATTATTAAAATTAAAAAGAAAAAAATCACATGGTAATAAATGATATAAAACTGGTTACAGTGAAACATAATTAAACAATAAAATTATAAATAATAAACATTGCTGAATAAATCTAAGTACAGTGCTATTCGCTTAAAAACATAATATTATAATATAAAAATCATCATAATATAGGTATTCAATAATATTGCATTATAAAAAAATGTACAAATTAAATAGTAACCAATCCAATGTTGGTGGAACTTTTTAACAATTCAATCAAAGCCTACAGTTTTTTAATCTGAATAATTGCACTATTTTAAAGAAAAAAAATAACACTAACTTAATTTCCATAATTACCAAAAGTAAAGTTTGCTGAAGTATTTAAGAATTATATAACATAAAAGTTTAAATAATACTATGTGCATTCCACAACTCACATAAAATAAAACATAATAGGTATGTGATCACAGTACATATTATTAATAGTTCTAAACAAAAACATTTTTTTTTTTTTTTTCAATTGTTTATAAAATATGAAAATGTATGATATACAATATAATATATTATAATATAATGGTATTTTATTTAATATTTAGTTCATTACAGTGGTAGTTTTGGTAGGACAACATAACTATTATTGTTATAATTTATAACTCGATTTCAGTAATTAAAATTTATTTCTCAGCCAATTTTTAAAAAATAAATAAAAATATTTAACGATATAAAAACATTATACTTAATTATAGATTTCAATAAATACCCAGAAAAGTTTTTTATACTATAATGATTTATTTTGCGAATGTATAGTATTTTCCATTTTTAAACAAATAGATTTGGTGTCATAAACTGTGAACACTTATTTGCTTTTCGAACAGTGTTCGAAAACATCAAAACCACCACTGGATACATTAAATTAATTTTAAAAAATATTGATTGAGCATATTTTGCGCTTTCAACCTTAGGTACGTGGTATTATACTAATAATGTGCAATGTTAATCTTTTTTTGACATTAAAAAATGTATACCTATATATTAAGATATTAATAAATATAAGCAGATGTGATGGAATAGAATTATGAACTTACAAATATTTTAAATATTATAATTGTCGAAAGACAATTTTAATACAAATATTTTCTTTAGTGTGAACAAATTAAAAATATAATACTATTACTGCTACTAGAGCTAGTGTAGCTTTAATGACAATTATTTTTAGATGCTTTATTATCCTACAAAAATAGGTGATATCTAATTGAAGAAGATTCCATAGATGGACATAAAACTACTTATTGTTGTTGACAGGAACAAACCTCCTATATTCTACCTGATATATATGTATATAAAATAACTTGTATATTTACTTTTCCTCAAAATATAAAAGTATAAAGGTAGATCAAGCTATGTTTAGTTTAGACTCCCGAATTGAATTGAAGCAATACATATCTTTCTGTAAAATTATGCTTTTCGATGACCATATATAAGGCACAGAGCTAAACATGTGTCTCGTACAAACAAAATTTATTTGTGCTGGTCCCAGAAATATTTAATGCGTAAAGTCAATTGAAATTTAAATTAAAAATATAAAACCCAGCAAATTTAAAAGTAATATGGAATTTAAAAAAAAAAAACATTTAATTAGATTTAGACAGAAAAAAGTTTTTAAAAAAGCACACATCAATATATAATAATATAACCAATATATTCCACACTTTGCTCTGAATTTTAAAAAGATTATGGTGCGGGACAGCTATTTTTTTATAAAAAATATCGAATTTCCAATAATGTACTGAAACGAATCTATAAGTTGTGAAACTATAAATCTCTTATAGTGGAAAAAAATGTATATAGAAGCACAATTTTCATGTTAAAATTTGTCTATGTTTTTGATTTATGGGAGGTTTTACAGTACACCTACTGTTGCATCCTAATACCTCCAAATTAATTTTGACCAATCGCATAGGAAATATTTAATGTAGATTTATATAAGCAGATTTTGTTTATTTTCTTTAAAACATGGTATATTTTGCCATATTATAAATTAATATTTATGAGCTTCAATACTGTAAATTTGGCAAATAAGAAGTTTGTTCTCATCAATGATAAAATGTAAAAAAATAAAAAATGTTTTATAACGAATAGAGTATTTTTCAATGTGCCCTTTGAATATTAGACGCGAACATAAATATGAGTTCAACGCCGCAACAACCGGGGGGGGATGGGATGGTTCTGAGGGTGCAAAGCATCATTGGGCCGCTATTAAATTTTAACGATAGGCCGAATGATATTTAATAAAACAGTAAACGGTATTTTCCGGGGATTTTTTGGCAGCGTTAAAATGGCTTGCACCCTATACCTAGTTGCGGCAATGTAGGTGTTTGATTTTAATTAAACATTAGCGTATATAAAAAAATATACTATTTAACTACATAAAATACTATAAAACATTTTAGTATAAATCAATTTTCTAAAATTCATCCTAAAGCATCATAAAAACTAAACTAAATATGCTATTTAAACAGATTTATCTAGTGGCATGATAATCAATGTAATTTTCATAAATTAACAACTGTGAGCCATTCTATATTTTTTTTGAGCAATTTTTTAAGTTAATCTATTATAAGTCTACTTCTATTTTCAAACGTGAATTATCCTTTATCCTATAAAACTAGCGGATTTGATTAGTATCCTCTCCTGATGCGATATTCAATAATAACCTACACAATTTCTAGTTATATCTATTCTTGATGGTTGTTATATGAAAATATTAAAAAAATGTGTGTTTATTAAAACAAACCTATAAATAGCAAGTAATAATTATACTTGTTGATTGATTTAACACATTATTTACAATAGTAAAAAATTAAGAAGCATTGATTTATGGAATTTTTTACGCATCAAATGAATAACTACATGGACAATTATAAATTGTTAACAAATTCATGAATGTTTTTCTAACCTAGATATTTGATAAACCAATATTTCTAACACATTTGAAACAAATTTCGAACAAGAAGTAAAATTGATATTTTACTATGAAAACTGGTCTTCAAAAAATGTTCAGTTAAGGTAGTAAAATATTTTTTTAAGAGTTAAATATTGAGATGAATATATCTTAAAAATATTTAAATCAAATTAATTTTTTAAATAATAAAAAGTCACGAAGTTAATAAATAAATAAAGTTAACAGTAATTAATTTATAATATTTAATAATACATTTGGACAGATTAGTTAAACTTATTGCACCTGACGGATTTTATTTCAACAAGTGAAGATAAAAGACATTATAATTATATAATGCAACTAGCTTTTAAATGGTATTACTTAACTTTTAAGTAAAAATAATCTAACTAAGAAATGGATTGTTATTTTCTTTTTTTAAAATGAGTAAATAAGACTTTTGCAATACCTCTAAATCGGGCAGATTATCTAAAATCATTTGTGCTTCAATGCTTATTTTAAGCACATCAGTAGGTGAACTTTTAACGGATTCTATAGATTGATTATTGGACGGTACACTAAATATATCATTGAAAATATCTATACTTTCGGGGCTACTTGGACCTGATACTTCTTCGTTTGAAAATATTTCTTCATCTTTCACAGGTACTTTGTCTTTTTTATGTTCGAGTTCTGCTTCTTCTATCACCGGTACTATTTCTTCTTCCTCTTCTTTCACAAGTTCAGATATTTTCCATGCTTGAGGTTGAACTAAAATGATTTAATGTAATTTTATATATAAAATAAATGCCAACAGTGTGCAAATCAATACTTCTAGCATTATTTTCAGGTTTCAACAATACACTAGTTTACAAAAATAATGTATACATTTTGATAGCAGAACAAAGGAATAATTGAACGGTTATTGTAACAAAGAATGAGTATGTCCATTTTTATACTACACATCAGTTTTGTAAAAAAAAAAAATTTTGTATACTGCATTAGTTGATGTTACTGTAGTAAACTAACAACTAACTACCAGTATGTCTTTTTTATTCAGTTATTATTTTATATATATTGAAATTTAAAAACTATAGCTAAACAATATTTAGTCAAAAGTTGAATATAATAAAAAAAAACCGTTCAATTATTTATTTAGTTAATTGACTGAATTGACTGCAAAACTTGTACAAGGACTTTCATACTACGCAATTTTAAAAATTAAATTACAGACCGAAATTCTTAAAAACCATCTCAAAATTTTAGTTTAAGAACACAAAAGCAAAGCAACTAATGTATACTGTTTAATGTGTTAATATACATATAGTTTTAAAGCAAAAACATAAATACTTACGAGTGTTTTTACAGCAAGGTGCATATTTGTCGAGTATCTGAAGGTCTAGTAATGACGTATGATTACCTATGATAAGCCCACAAAAAATTAAGCATTTCTTAGCTCTACCACCATTGTTAAAAATCATTATAAGCATGGAGACGTATAAGTGAATTAGTGTTAGACATAAGCACCATCTCATTTTGATCCAGACTATCCCATTTGACTGAATCTCCTCATAAGGCAATACAACACTAACGTCAGTAAATGCGCAGGCGGGACGTTATGATTTTTTAGTAATTTAATATATATATATTGGCCAAGTCACAAGTAAACGGTTGATTTTATTGAATACAAATTGGCATTGTTGGATCTGATTTGGAAATTCCCATTGTCGGGTTAAGTCTAGACATAGAACAAGATTCTACTAATTATCCATGATTATATTATTTAGATACTTCATTTTCTCCATTTGAAAATTCCTGGGCACATTACTAGTAATACATGTCCCAGAGAAAATCCTCAAACATTTTTTTTGGCACCCGCTCGATACAAAGATTCCAATCAAATAATGTTATAGATTATAAGTATGTGATTAATAATCAAAGTTAAAAAATGTCACTGAGTGACTTAATTTGCCTAATAACTCATGTTGACCACTCTGATCTTACAACCATGGGTGTCTAATAAAATTGTATATTATTTATTGCACATATCATATGGAACTATTAAATAAAAAATAAAAAATGTCTATTACTGTTTAATTTATTTATGTAAGAAAATAAGAAAAATGTTCACTGATAAAAGGTGTAATAATTATATATTAATATAACAACCAATTATAATCTGAATATCTTTTTTTTAGATTATCAAAGAAAATAAAAATATTAGTTTTGCAATAAAATATCAAAAAAATTTTTACTCAAATTATGAAGTTTGACTCCCCGCTGAATTGTTTATTCGTTTACAATGATTTATCATTGCATACAATATAATATAAATTAAATCCACCTACGACAGTGGCCTACCATAGAGCATTGGCCCAAATTTTTTTTAAAATATTATTTTACCAATGGTAATAATTTTTAGAATGGACAATACTTTATTTCTATCGAATAAATCTTATAGCTAGAAATATGATAAAAATAAAATATTTCAAATTTCAGTTAACCTTACCACAGCAGAATTTACTAAACAGAAAGGTAAATTATAGTTTACTAAAAAGAAATACTATATAAAAATTAAATTTTAAAATGTCTACTTTTGAAGTGTTATACTTTTAAGCTAAATTAATTAATTATTAATATTTATGTAATTAGTTTTGTAATTAATATTGGAAATCTATAAAAATCACTGTTAAATTATTTTTTAATATACTATACTATGGATATTTGTTGTAAACTACATTCAAATTAATTTAAAATTGTATGGGTACACAATAGTTTTTAGTTTTAATTTATTTAATTATATGTAAATAGAAAAAGAATAGGCGTTATTGGTCTATTTAAATTAAGACAATTATCGAATACTTACAGTCCAAAGGGTTTATCAAACCACTGCTTTTCCAATCAAATTGAACATCTGGTACGGTTAGGTTAGCCTTTATCATAATATACAATTTTATTTAAAAATGTCAGGAGTTTCGTTTGTTAATGTTTATTAAGTGAACTTCAATTCACCTGCAATGAATCACTGGAAAAAGATTGTAATATTTTTCTATCTGCGATATCATTATTAGTAGATTTTAACGGCTCTAATGGATGGTCAGACATATTTGCAGCGAATCTAGGGAATTTTGGATTCCAAAAAGCACCATACAGCTGTCACATTTATATTCAATATTAATAAAAAAAACAAACCAACATATTTACAATTAAACTATTGATTACAAATTATATTCGACTTACTATGTTTCTAGAATCAATCGAAAGTGAAGACAGAAAAACTTCATTTGACTCGGATTTCGTCCAATTATAACTAAGAGCGGGACTTGCTTCTATGTCTTTTAAATTTTGCCATACTGACGATTGATTTAATTCGTTTTCCAAATCTAGTAAATTAGTTTCCTTGCATAGGCTCTAATAATTAATTAATATTATTTTTAACTGTAAACAAATTAGTTACCTATAAATATCATAACACTTACATAGTCTCCTTGAAAAGCGTCCTTACAAAACTGTTTATAATCAATTTGATCTTGGAATTTTGAATCTAATACTATATCACATTGTTTATCATTTAAAACTTTACATTCAAAATCACAAAAATCATCATCATCGTCATTACTAGTATTGCAAGTTATATTATTTTGATCGTTAGATTTTAATGTTAGATTATTATAATCATTATCACTGGTTTTACAATTTTCTTGTTTATTATTGGAATGATCAAAATCATTTGTATTACTAATCTCTGGTACAATAGGTTCGGTATAATTTGTAAATGCATGAAAATCACAGAAATCATCAAATTCACTATCTAAATTATCCTCAACGTGGTTTTTATTATTTTGTTCTATATTTTTCTCTACTGAAATGGAAGTATTATTTAATATTTTTGAGTTGTTATCATTAAACTGTACAATATGAATTTGATCTGGGTTACGATACTTGTCGATAAGTTCACGATTCTCAATTATTTCTGTATGTTCTTCGGAAGTCCTATTCGGTAAAGGCACATTTAGAGAATTAGGCAATACAGTTTCAAAACCACAATAATCTGAATATTCTAACTGGTCATTTTTAATTATAATATTGTTATTATTACTATTAACTGACACGTTATTAAACATATTGTACGTACCATCAGTAGTAAAATCACTCATATTATTCTTCAGATTTTCTATTTTTACATTAGGAACACAGTCGGTTTGATTTGAAAATTCTTTAATATCTACTCGCTCTACATTTCCATTGGTTAAAGTTTCTTTTAAAGACGATTTTTCAGAGTCAATATTGACTTCAAAATTACTATTCTCGTTATTTTCAACTACACTAGAGTTATTTAATGGAAGTTCTACATTCGACAAATACTGTGACGTTAAAATATTTGTTACGTTTTCTATGTCACCGATACTTTGTTCAGACATTACAGATAATTTCGAGTCAATTTTAGTACTATTATTTACCACATCGGTTTCAGAAGACGTATTGTTTTTGATATCCATTTTGTAATCGATACTATCACAGTTATGATTGGACGTTAATTGCTTAATATTTTTACATTGTATAATGTTTTCCTTATCATTACATATGGGTAAATTATTATGGTGTAAACTAGTTTCGTGTTCACATATTGATGAATCTAAAGATTGGTCTTTTTTTGCAATACCTAAAGGCCAATTTGATGAACAGTCATTGGTATTGGATTCGACATAGCCTACTGGTTTGTCGACAATATCTGGATCGTAAGGCAAAGACTCAATGGGATTCCATCCGCCTGGGGTTCCATCTGGACCTGTACACCAACGGAACACAACATTAACACACACCGTTACATACTGTATTACACCCGGATTGTTGAATTCTTACTCAGACTACACTCGGATGGCATTTCTGATTGCGGAAAATCCAAAAATTCATCATCGTCTTCCCAGTCAGATTTGGTCATGGGAGGTGGAGTTTCCGATATTAGAGGCGGTATGTCGTCGGACATTTTATCTGACAAACGTAATTAACGTTTATTTAATGGTATTTAGTTAAATTACTTATCCGATCGGTGTACTTACCAGTTATTTCGGAATTATCATATCTTGCACGACGGAGATTGAAAACGGAAAAGAAAAATATCCTAAAATCGGTATATGTCACTACGGGACAAATTATGAATGGGCGGAACTCGTTTGGTTAAGTTAAAACAAAAATGACAACAGAAAAAAAAAAAAGAAAGAAGGTAAATAATAAGAAATTTAGAAGAAAAAACAATGTTAAAAGAAGCCTGGCCAATCCCGATATCGCGATTGTCACGACGACGACGACGACTGCTGTAAAATAATCTCGAATTCTCAATTGTTGAATTGTAATCACATATTCCATTACGTGATAAAAATGTAAAGAGGTTTTAAAAAACCAGAATGTTCGACCTTGGTTATATAATCAGCACTTATCACCAAATTCAAACAATTGATAACAACAATAATATTGCTGATAGAGTGAAAGCGTTCCGTTATCACGAACGTGAAACAATGACCATCCCGTTATTAAACGACAGACGGTAAAATACAATTACAATTTAACGTACCCCGGCCTTACGAGTGTCGGTCAAAAACCATAACGATAAAATATAAACCGTAGACTTGGGATCACGATCGTTTTTTGACGAAACCGTTAATCGCGCAGCGAGTGAGTTAAATCATTTTTCCACAAAATCGGAAAATTGCCAATTAGAAGTACTCGGCTGGTCTACTGTTCGACCAAATTGTTCCACTGCGTTCTCTTGAACGGAATTGAAAAAATCAACGTCCGATCGTGAAAATAATTTTATTCTATTCGGATCGCCAACGCCATTGTTAACGTCAATATTTTTGTGTGTTACGGCCAGTGGCGGGTTTTAAGGTCCGAATCGAGTCGGCAAATACCGTGTGTAGGGAGGGTCACGTCCGTGGCGTACACGTAACGGTATGGGAAGGATCACCATCCCCGAAATTTTTAATTTCAAACCTTAGTACACATTAAATTATGACTGACACGCAAATTTACAATAATAACCAATAAAAAAAGTGTATCAAAGTCTACGATATATTTTGTTTTGTTCGGGAGTCATCCAATTTGTAAATTACCCGCCCACCCAAAAAAAAAAAAAAAAAAAAAAGAATTCGGGTCTACGTACGCCACTGGGCTTCGTACAAAACGTATCGGTGACGTTTACCGCAGTAAATGATATTACGATTTGCAATGTATTTATTTTTTTGTGGTAAAAATCGAAAAAAAAAAATGAACTATACAATTTAGGAGATTGGTCCCGGTCGGGCATTTAAACCAGTGCTTCACAAATCATTTTTGTAATGCGGCCCCCTGAATTTAACGTTAAATTGTTACGGCCCCGCCTGTTTTTTCCTTAACTATATACTAAAATTAAAATGTCGGACACATACTTAGAACACACATAAAATATATAGTAAATACATATGCGTTTTTTATAATATACCTTTGAAAAAACTTTATAATAATTTTAAACTTCGGATATGCATAAATATGCATAGATAAAAAAAAAACCGATAATAAATAGATAAAATTATATTTTGAAAATTAATGTGTTGGGCGGGCTTTTATATTTTTTCTGCGTAACAAATCAACGTCCGGTGTGATATTTGCCATGCGCAAATTTGCATCTAAAGTCTGTTCTGAAAAACATCGTCTATGGTTTGGTTTTTATTATTTGAAGTTGTGAAAATGTAATTTTGTTAATCGAAAATAATTATGATTTCTTTCCATAGACGCGTTTGAAAATAAATAATAAATATACACAAATATTTCACGACCCTCTCCTCCCCATTTACAGTAATATACTTACGGCCTCCTAGGGGGCCGCGGCCCACAGTTTGAGAAGCCCTGGACTAAACGACAGTAAAATCCACCGATGTGTACGGCATCCAATTGTGTGTGTGTGTGTGTGTGTGTGAGGGGGTGGCCGAAAATCCATACGTTCAGGTCGACCACAACACTCCGCCCGTTTACGGGCGCGAGATTTTACGTCTCCGATCACACGATTTACACCCTCGACCCGGTGCGCCAGATCTTGAAATCTGGTGGCCCCCTCCCTTGGAAAATGAAATTCCAATTTTCAGCATAGTACCCTACCCGTTTTTTTTTTTTTTTTTTTTATTAAAAATCAAATCGTATTATTACCTAACCTATAGTACAATATTTAATAATAAACTATTTAACATTTATAATTCATGTACAATGTGGAGTTCTTCTTATCTTGAGAAATTTTTTTTTCTCGCTTTTGCATTTGCCAAATTGCCAATTATATGTTTTGAGTTTTGGTTCGTTCAAAATTTAAATACTAGATAAACGTTCTCGTCCACACGAGTATTTTAGGTAGGTAATGTTCTTTATAAGTTTTAATATGGAAAATTATCGTTCTGCTCCAGCCACAATAATTGGCATCGTAATAAAAACAATGCAAGCACCCACCACCACCCCCCCACCCATATCACAACTCAAATGATATCCCCGGCATAGGTGCAACTAGGCAACATTTGGACAAGGGGTGTTTAAATTCCAGATTTTTTGTAACTCGTTAGTGGACCCCTGCCCCCCTACGCCTAAGCTAACTTTGTATAAGGGGTGCTAAGGACCCCCCAACCCCGTCTAGTTGCCCCCGGAAATCCACCCGGACGGTTAGCCCGCCAACGATGAATTATGCAGAGACTGCATAAATAATCAATAATATTAATTAAATACGACTGAGCTTTAAAAATATCGCCGCTGGCTGGACTATTTTGTTCGGTCGTCCATTTTTCCGTTCATACGCTTATTGTAAAAACAAATACAAAATTGTAATTTACAGATTGATTGTGTATTTATTATTAAAATGTTATTATAAAATATGATTTGATTTTTTTTTTTTTTTTTTTAAATCTTCGTTTAAAGACACTGAATATCGACCATTGTTTTTATAGCTTTATTGACAGCTTGTAACAACGATTCGGCCCGTTTTCTGTCTTCGACGGCCTGGGTATCTTCGGTCAACACTTGTTCGATGGACTGGCCGACAACGTACGGCGTGAACACGTATTCGTACATATAATGGTCAATGTTGTTCAGCACGTAATTCACCATTTTGAATATTATACGTTTGGGCACAAAGTCCCGCACGTTCTTCCGGGCGAATTCGAAATAACAGCGCGTCAGGTCCCGGTGCATCTTGACCTGTTTGGACGATTCCAGCGTTTCGTCCAGATCGTTGATGCCCGACAATATCTGCTTGAACAATTGTTTCGTTCTCTCCTCTTCGGCCTTGATAAACTCGTCGTTGGTTAGCCCTTTTTTGTTCGTCACGTGCGTCGATATGAACGCGTCCTGAATCACGTCCGACGATTTGACCAGTTCCATGATGAAATCCGGGTTCGTAGTGTTCAAACACGCCTGATAGGTCTCGATATACGATTCGATGAATTCTTTAATGCTCGCCAACGTGTCCTCCAACATTCGGGTCAGCACTTGTCTTACCTATAACGATGGAAAAAAGCCATTTTCATTTAGCCACTTAGAGATATTGTACGCATTACCGCAATTCGCCATTAAGATCCAAATTAAAAATGTTACTGTTATATTTTATTTTTTTTTTCTAATAAAATTAATGGTAACGTCTGATTATTAGTACATGTGTATACATGTAAATTAAAATTCGGGTTCCGGATTTCGAGTAGAACCATTCGTATTCCGTCAATAATTCTGGTAAAATTCTGACAAAATTCAACTGTATTTGCATGAATTTTTCCTAATATCGTTAAGGTTTTCTCCTATCCGTTATTAAATCGTAGCCACTAATTATGTAATACAATACTTACGTCTATATTCAATTTCGGAAACCGTTTAAGCGTGTCCAGGAAATTTTGATCGATAGAATCGAATATCTCCAACATTTCCGAACATACGAGGTCCACACAAGTCATTGCCGGTTCGATTAGATTCTCCAATTGTCTTCCGACCATTTTTTCTAGCGCCTTCTCATTGACAAACGAACTTTTTTTAGTGCCGGAAGAATTCAACAGTATGTTACCGATATTTTCATCGGTAAGGCCGAGAAGCGGATCGATTTTCGACAATTTGTCGACGTATTCTTGATTTATGATTTGAGAAATTTTCGCACCTCCCACAATCATATTTTCCGACATATCCTTACGGTTTCCGTTGACCGTATCGCAGTACGATCTACAAATGTCCTTTAACAGGCCCAATACAAAGGACACTTTTTGGTCGGGCGTATGCAACACTTTCAATTCATTCTCCAATCGCGTTTTAATGTCGTGCAATTCCTTTCGTAGCACAGGATACGTTTTTTTTATATGCATCATCAATATGTTTTGCAGAGTCATGGCCAACACTTTATTACCGTGTTTTTTGCAAATTTCAGGATAGTTGACCTTTAAAAATTCTTTTTCGGCCCGCAACGTTTCCTTCATGCTTTTATTGTCGTTAATGTCCTTCTGACTTCGGTTGACAACGCCGATTATGCCCAGTTTAACGGGTATTTTTTGCCCGTTAAGTAGTTCTAATGTGTCTTCGGACGTACCTTTATCGATCAAGTCCAATTTGGTCACCACCGCCACCGTCCTGGCGCCTTCCGGATCGATTTGTCTGGCTATCTTAAGACTCTCGCTAGTGGATGGATCCGTGTTGGCGGTGACCACAGCCAATATAATCGAATTCGACTGTTGGACGTAATTCATTATTAACCGTTGAATCTGTTCGTCAATGTCTTCCGGTTGGTCGCCGACCGGGAGTTTGGTAATGCCGGGCAAGTCGATGAAAGTGAGATTGTACAGTTGCGTGTAAACTTTCAACACGATGGATTCGTGGGATACGCCCTTATTGGAGCCGGCGAGAAAATTCGTTTGATTTTCGATTTCCACGCGAACGTCGTCGAAATTATGAAAGACGTAGTCGGGTTTATGTAGAAAACACGCCCATTCTTTGATTCTATCGTTTTTCGTTAGTTCCAACATCCGATCGCGTTCCTCTTTACTATACCTAATTATCTGGAGTACTAACGGGACACGTGTGACTATACCGGTACCCCGCGGTAAAAACGATTTGCCCACCAGACTCTCGAGCACCGAACTCTTGCCGGAACTTTGAGATCCCACGACGACGATCTGCGGCAAATTGATTTTATGATCGCCGATCACCGAAAACACGTCCTGCAATTTGTTGACTGTGTGGATTAATGATTCCATTATTATTTCTGTTGTATGCGTGAAACTCGTGTAAGGTGTAAAATATCGTTTAAAAATGTGTAATTTGACTAATAATAATTAGTAATTTGTATCTATAATATATATATTATTATTGTTCAATAATGTATTTCTTTTCGGTATAGCCGATATATTTATGTATAGATAATTTATATTACTCTAAATATTAACCATGGTTACCGTGTGTGGCAAGAGCATTTCGACGCAACAATATAACTATATTCCGGATTTATATTCTCTTAAAACATCTAAAATATGATGCTAATATTCTCTAAAAAAAACCTATAAACCTAACCTAACTCTTATTAAATTCTCTTAAAAATTATTTAAAAAAAATAAGCAAAATAATCAATAAACACCAATATGATATGCAATTTATTTGCATTATTTATTTGTTTATAATATTCCTTAAATAATAATTATTGGTGCTATACACTTGCATAATGGAATAATTGCATTATAGTAACAGTAGGAATTTATAAAAACAATGTATGTACATATTTATTATAAAACAATATTCCTTTGGTATATTTAAATTACAGCGAGGTATGACTACAGCAACTTAATAGTATTATCACTGAGTGTTTTTTTCTGTTTGAACCATTTATAAGATGAATGAATGTGATTTTGAATCAACTACAAATATTAAAATTAAAAAAATTAATTGTACGTTTATTTTTTAATCACCTAGGAGACAAATTATAAGAAGAAAAAGTAAGTTACAGTTAAGGGAGAGGACTACTAAAAAAAGCACTAGAATATATTATATGACATAAAAAGGATTAATATGTCATCAAATTGATGAATAATTCAAAAATGTCAAAAAATATCAAACATTTATATACCCATAACTCTGCTGATTTTTAACTTAGGAAGTTGGTTTGACCATAAAAATTCATAAAAAAAAAAGTTGTGTTAGAATTAGTTTAATAAATGTACAACAAAGTTTGTTAGGCATCCCCCCCCATAAAAAACAGAATGAAAATATATTTAATATCTTCGTACAGTTATAGAGTGTTTCCAACTAACAGTTACATACTGTATATGCTATTTTATTTTTATAAAAAAACTATACATAAATTCTAATCTGTTAACAATTATTTATACCAGTATTTTCTATATTATGGTATTTTATGGTCCGTTTATTAGTCATAAACTTTACTAAACTCAACTAATATAAATAAACTATAGGCAGGAAATAATGATGACGTTGTTGTTATTTTGACTAGACAGATAGGCAAATAACAATTTATATTACAATTTACATTAATCATACTTTTATTTCAGCATCTGCTCATATATTTTATGGCCAAGATTGTTCTCAGATAGGCACATCGAACATAATAACTTTTTTATTTTTGCATATGTTGGTATTAATATTTATATTTGCTGTATATAAATATTGATGTTATTTTCGAGTACCTATTATAATGTATAACCACTTGAATAGTTTTAGGGTTATTCGTTGTTTGTAGCTTGTAAGACAAATCATGAAAATTCACTTTACTAACCATTTAAAATCATACTGTTATTTAGTAATACATATTTAAAAAAAAAAAATTTAACATTTTTTACCTATTCTTTAAACTGTTCTTAAAAAAAGGCCACTAATTGAATTATGTAAACAGTAATTTATTCATTCAAACTGTACAAAATGTATTAATTAACATTAGTACCAATGTTAAATAAATATTTTTTTTAAGCATGCATACATAGAAATGTTTCAAAGGATTTTTTATTTTTAATATTATAGCTGCATATGTGTTATATCCCTATCTACTAGAAACTACAGCTCACAGACTCATGACTATGAAAATAATTTAAGTTCCCATTTTATCATTAAAAGTGATTAAATCAAATTTAAAAAGTTAAATCTGTTTTTTTTTTTTTTTTACAATAGGTACCTAACCAACATACAAATTTTTACTAAAAATGCAATTTTTCAAAAATATATAAAACATTTACCTATAACCATAGATTAAAATATATATTGGTATATTTATTTACTTTTACGGCAAATTGGATAATAAGTTTTAAATTTTGGTAGAGGATAATTATTTTTTTGTATATACTTTGTCATTATTAAGTTTAAATTGAGTTTCTTTTACATTCCTACAACTCATATTAAACAGTGAATTGATAATAAAATATATTCTTTTGAATTGAAAATTAGTAGTAACAGATTATATAAATATTAAATTATTGTGATTTTAATATAAATAATGATTAATAAGAATGAAATGTCATTTATGTTGTTTATCAAGATGAAAGAAAACCGGTTAAAGGATTAATTTAGAAAATTACTCTGTAAATACACTCATACTTGATACTGCATAGTTCATAATTTATAAATTTAAAATTTCACAGACAAATAATAAATAATAAATAATAAACTTAAAAAAAAAAAAAAAAAAAAAATGGCCATATGTTATTGTATTAATTTAGTTTCAAAATTGAAATACAAGAGTAATTAATGTAATAATCATGTAATAAAGCCATGCACTTAATTATTCTATAAACTAATTGTTCAATTAAGAGATTGAATTTATTTTACATTTTAATTAATCTTATTAAGTATTTAAATAATAATTACTCTACTATTTATTCAAAAGTTAACAAATAGAAATTATTATACAAATTTAAAAACATTAAAAAGGGTCTAAATTTTCTATTCAGGTATAAGACATAATAAAAAAAATGTATTGAAACACAATCTAACTAATAAGTTGAATATTATGGTACAGTAAAAATTATTATTATATGTAAAAAAAACATAATCAATATTTCAAAATAAAAATACCGAATATTATCATGGATCCATATGTAGAAAAAATTAGATGCAAATCTCAATTGATGGTTGCTGCTGGCGGCGGGGTTTGCGACGAATTGGCGGCCCTTGAAGCACATTGGTGTTGATTGAGTTCAGGCGGAGCCACTATAGGTATGGCCAAATTCACACGTCTCGGGAGAGGTTGTATAGGTGCTTGCGGTTGATAGTATGTAGTCATGAAAGAATCCTGGTAAAGAAAAACAAATACTATAAGTAACTTAATTAAACGCTGTAATTATCTTATATATAATAAAATTATGAAATGGCAGATTTGAGATAACAAGTTTATGAAATATATATATGGTATGCAGACCATCAATAGGTAAATAGTTGCATACGGTAGGTTGTTGTTGCTGCTGAAGTTGTTGCTGCTGAAGTTGTTGCTGCTGAAGTTGTTGTTGCTGAAGTTGTTGTTGCTGAAGTTGTTGTTGCTGAAGTTGTTGCTGCTGAAGTTGTTGCTGCTGAAGTTGTTGCTGCTGAAGTTGTTGCTGCTGAAGTTGTTGCTGCTGAAGTTGTTGCTGCTGAAGTTGTTGCTGCTGAAGTTGTTGCTGCTGAAGTTGTTGTTGCTGATGTTGTTGCTGTTGTAACGGTTGTGGGCCAGGAGGTGGAGACGTAACCGGCGGCGGACCGGTGGGAATAGGTTGGTAAATGGCCGCCTGGGCTGCTAACATCTGCAAAGCCGCCGCGGCCGCTACGACGGCATTTTGTTCCTCCGCGCTGTTACCCTGCGAACCTTGAGTAACGGTTGTACCGTACTGAGGGGCCGCGTACAGCTGATGATGATGGTACATGGACGGGTCGGCCGCCATAAGCACCATCCCTGTATTCGGATCAACTACCATGCTGTGATGTGAATTGATCTGGGCCATAGGCTGATGAAATTGTTGTAATTGCATTTGAATTTGTTGAGGCGATTGTTGCATTTGCTGTGCCAACTGTTGAAGTTGTGCTGTTTGCGATTCTTGCATTATCAAGGTATTATTTTGTAGATGATGTGAAATCTGCGACTGTTGTGATTGTGTTATATTAGTCACAGTACTAAAATTTAGTATGGGCTCAGGCAACTCTCGTTGGGTTTGAACAGAGTATCTCTTGGAATTACGTAACTGTTCAGCATCCATTTGTTGAAGATCATGTTCATCTGAAATGGAAACATTTAATATTATAATATGCAAAGTTTTTATAATTTATAACTAATATATTTTTACAAAATACAAAAATTAAAAATCTAATTTAATAACTGAAACATGAAGTATTTTTAAATTTTAATTTTTTAGAATGTATTTCAAAAACAAATAAACATATTATTTGTTTTATATGTGTACATTATTAATTCGGATTTAAAAAACATAATAAAGCGTGTTACAAATTAAAATTATTTCTAAGATGCAAATTTATCATTAATAGTAATAGTAAATATAGTATTTGTTATCCATTAAACCCCATTTATAAAATCATAACAAAATCATTTAAAAATTAAGTATCAGAATTGGTATTAACACAAACATTATTTGTATGGAAACTCGAATGGATTATGAACTCTTTAAATGAATTGTTTGATTATTATTTGTTATTGTTATAATGATATTATAATATATTACCAAGTATAATTAACGGTTATAAATTGTTAAAATAATAATATACTAGTTACATTGATTGGTATAAATATGATAATGCTCTCCACCGACATGCTGAATGCGACCCGAACCTAAAGTATTATGTTGAATTAAATTGTGCGATTGTGGAGGTAAGCACTTTGGAATAAATCCGTGATTGACTTGCGGACTAATATTATTAAATTGTAGAAAATTATGACCCAAATTAGTAGAATTAGGAAAAGTTAGCTGCTGATTGTGCTCCTGAGTATTATTATAGTGTTGTTTGAAATTAATGGGTTGACTGTTGCCGCAACTCTGTTGTGGTATTATATGGTTATTAAACATATTCGAATTATTAGTTATCAAAGCAGAGTCTTGGGAAATAACTAGTGGACCAGTTTCTATACCAATATAATTGTCCAAAGGACGGTTGAAAGAGTTTTTATTGTGAGGAGGTGATTGTTTAACTCCACTGGTTTGCTGTTCTCGTTGATTAATACGATTCTGAGTCGAGTTCACATATTTTGTAGATGTTCGAGTAACCAGTGTAAACGTTTGGGACGGACCAACAACCGGAGTATTTTTTTCTTCATAATGTGCAGCCGGAATCATTATTTCTTCATAATGTGCAGCCGGAATCATTTTTTCTTCATAATGTGCAGCCGGAATCATTATTTCTTCATAATGTGGAGCCGGAATTATTTTTTCTTCATAATGTGGAGCCGGAATTATTTTTTCTTCATAATGTGCAGCCAGAGTATTTTTTCCTTCATAATGTGCCGCCGGAATCATTTTTTCTTCATAATGTGTAGCCGGAATCATTTTGTCTTCATAATGTACAGCCGGAGTCTTTTTTTCTTCATAATGCGCAGCCGTTGTCTTCTTTCCTTCATAATGTACAGCCGGAGTTTTTTTTTCTTCATAATGCGCAGCCGTTGTCTTCTTTCCTTCATAATGTACAGCCGGAGTCTTTTTTTCTTCATAATGCGCAGCCGGAGTCTTTTTTCCTTCATAATGTACAGTCGGAGTCTTTTTTCCTTCATAATGTGCAGCCGGAGTCTTTTTTCCTTCATAATGTGCAGCCGGAGTCTTTTTTCCTTCATAATGTGCAGCCGGAGTTTTTTTTTCTTCATAATGTGTAGCCGGAATCATTTTTTCTTCATAATGTGCAGCCGGAGTCTTTTTTCCTTCATAATGTGCAGCCGGAGTCTTTTTTCCTTCATAATGTGGAGCCGGAGTCTTTTTTCCTTCATAATGTGCCGCCGGAGTCTTTTTTTCTTCATAATGTGTAGCCGGAATCATTTTGTCTTCATAATGTGCAGCCGGAGTCTTTTTTCCTTCATAATATGGAGCCGGAGTCTTTTTTCCTTCATAATGTGCCGCCGGAGTCTTTTTTTCTTCATAATGTGTAGTCGGAATCATTTTGTCTTCATAATGTGCAGCCGGAGTCTTTTTTCCTTCATAATGTGGAGCCGGAGTCTTTTTTCCTTCATAATGTGCCGCCGGAGTCTTTTTTTCTTCATAATGTGCAGCCGGAGTCTTTTTTCCTTCATAATGTACAGCCGGAGTCTTTTTTTCTTCATAATGTGAAGCCGGAAACTTTTTTCCTTCATAATGTGGAGCCACAGTCTTTTTTCCTTCATAATGTGGAGCCACAGTCTTTTTTCCTTCATAATGTGCTGCCGGAGTCTTTTTTCCTTCATAATGTGCAGCCGAAGTCTTTTTTCCTTCATAATGTGGAGCCGGAGTCTTTTTTCCTTCATAATGTGCAGCCGGAGTCTTTTTTCCTTCATAATTTGCAGCCGGAGTCTTTTTTCCTTCATAATGTGTAGCCGGAGTCTTTTTTCCTTCATAATGTGCAGCCGGAGTCTTTTTTTCTTCATAATGTGCAGCCGGAGTCTTTTTTCCTTCATAATGTGCAGCCGGAGTCTTTTTTTCTTCATAATGTGAAGCCGGAATCTTTTTTCCTTCATAATGTGCTGCCGGAGCCTTTTTTCCTTCATAATGTACCGCCGGAGCTTTTTTTTCTTCATAATGTACCGCAGGAGCCTTTTTTTCTTCATAATGTGCCGCCGAAGACTTTTTTTCTTCATAATGTACCGCAGGAGCCTTTTTTTCTTCATGTGCCGTCGGAGTCTTTTTTTCTTCAGATTGTGCCGCCGGAGTCTTTTTTTCTTCATGTGCCGTCGGAGTCTTTTTTTCTTCATGTGCCGTCGGAGTCTTTTTTTCTTCATAATGTGCAGCAGAAGGAGAAGGAAAAAGAGGTTTAACTTGTTGAACTACGACATTTTGAGGTGGCATTACATTGCCCAAAGTGGGAAACTCTGAAATGTATTCTTCAGCAGGAGTAGACTTTGTTTTGCTCTTATTAATCGGACTACCGACAGTACGCCGTCCGACACCGCTGTGCTTAATTTTTTCATTACCAGCGCCGGTGTAAGCTTTTGGATCTTGCCAGTTTCGGGTATATTTAACGGTAGCAGCCCGCCTAAAATAAAAACAGTAATAATTCTTAATATTGTCGTATAAGCCTATTATTATTATTATTATTAACTAATAACTTATTAGATAATAAGATTGTTGTTATTAAATTACCCATATTTATGGTGTCGTCTGGCTTTCGGCGCTTCTGTTTCTTCTCGAATGTCATATCCATACGAAGTAAATAGCTCATTTCGAGTTTTACGGGTTTGTTCTTGTTCGTCATACATATCGTGATTCCATTTGTCTATCGAATCGATATTTCGATTTTTTTTTACAGCGGGTTTTTTTGTCGTTGCATCGACGTTGGTGGTTATCGGAGTGTCTGTAGGTTCTTTTGTTGCCTCAGCAACCTTTGATATGACCAACACTTTTTTGGAAGACGTATCCACCGCTGGAGCTTCTGTATTTTGAACCGCGGCGACTTCCGGGACATGATCGATTGGTTCGGGTTCTTTATTAACAACGTTTAATTTCTTGTTACGGCGGTGACTAAAAATATTCAAACATAATATTAATTAAATGAAAAGGAAAACACAAAATGAAATACATATCGCAATAATCGCATACAGTGAGTTTTTCCCGTCCCCATTTTTCGATGCCTCGTCGTGCACTTCATTCGACACCGATTCTTCGGAGCTCGTTGTACTGTAGGCCATACGGTCGTCGTGTTCATAAAATCGGCCACGTCTAGGTATGTATTGTGGATCATTGGTATCGTCGTCGACGGGTACAGGCACGGTGGACTCAGACTTATCTTCTTCCTGAGTTTCATTAATCGCCAAACATAAAACGATTTTGTATTAATAAGTAGCCGTGTACATTTTCGACAATTTTATCATATTTATAATTGCATACCGAGTAAATCCATCGATTATATATTATAATAGTACGTTTAACCTACACAATTATATTTAATACTTTGTACCTGTGTTACACCATTGACCCATTTCAATTATTATTTTATGCTCCTGGTACGTTTTGCGAAAATTACAATTAAATTTATTTCAACGATAAATGCACATTTTTATCTTTTTACTGTGTTTTTTTTTCTTTCTATTTCAGTATGAAAGCGTTTAAACATAATCTATACTAAACTTGATAAATATTATTGTCACGATTGCAAAAAAAAATAATAATAATAATAGAATATTTGACAAATTTTTATATTTTAAATGTATATCAGATATTTCAATAACAATAAAAAAAAAAAAAATATAAAGTTAATAATTTGACAGCCTAATAAAATCAATGGCGTTGGTATAAACATAATGTATCGGCCTTCTGTTATTTCAACCGAATTATAAAAATGATGGATATAGGCCTAGCCTAGATATAGGAGACAGAAACCAAAAAGTGTAAAAATTAAAATAATAAATTGAATTAAATTGAATAAATTTAATTTGCCGTTACTTGTCCTTCAGCTAAATCGTCCCCGTTATTTAAAAGTCCCTCTCCGTTGCAATTCTCGGCGTTGTCGTTCTGATCGGGTTCGTTTGGTTCGTCGGCCACTTTTGTATCGTCGTAAAATTCAACATCGACATATTCACTAATGCCTTCAAAATCGCCGTCAAAAATTGAGTTAAGATCATTAACAACGGGCTCCGTCGTATTCGCGGCGTCGTTCGCGTCTTTCGTCGTATCGGCACTGTTCGCGGTTTCGACAATAGAATTATCATTGTTCGGTGTTACGGTTACGGTTTCTTGTTCGTGGTGCACGTCCAAAATGCAACGATCGTCTTGGTGTGGCTCGACGTCGACCGCGTCCGATATTGTTGTCGAGGCCAGTGCTTCGTTCAAATCGCGCTCGGCGGTCGCGTAATTACTACTACTGGCCTCGGCGACCACGTCGGAGTTATTGGCCTCGACGGGTACGGGTACGGCGCTATCGGGAACGTCAGACACATGGTTACGATTACCGTCCGCACTGTCCGCGGCCGTCGCCGTTGTCTCGGGCTCGCCGTCGGTTTTACAGTCGGCCGCGGCGGGTACGTCGTCATCGGCTGCAGTGGGCACGGACGACGACGACGACGGTACGTCCGCCGCGCACGCCGGCGTGTGATCGGTTTCGTCGTTTTTCGGCAAATCGGCGATCTTGGCGGCCGTAGTGTTATCGTCTTCTTTCCCGGTATTATCCATTGTTATCGTTTGCCGCTCGTGTTACTTCCGATTACGGTTGATTAGGCGTACGTGCTAATGGTATCACGCGGTTCCGAACGATAGCGTTAATGCCAAGACGAGAAGACGTGGAGTACAAATACACTGCGGACGAAAACGTTTTCGCGTAGAAACCGATCGCGATCCGGGAATGTGTTTAGCGGACGACGGGTCGAATCGGAAAACAAAAAAAATAAAAATAATAATAAACGATGAAATCTAATTAGAATAATAATAATGATAAAAAAAATAAATAAAAAAAAAAAAAAAAAAACCAGTACGGTCTATGGTCGTCGGTTGGGCGCGTCGTTCGATCGATTAGCAGTGGCCGGAGATACGAGCGAAATTACAGTATTATTACAAAAATAAATATCGATAGAAGCGCGCGAGAGAGGAATGCTGCAAAGCGTAAGAAGCGAAAAGAAAAAAAAAAAAAAAAGAAAAAAAAACCGGGCGGCTTCGAGACGGGTCGGAGAGAGACCACACGGTTATCGTTGTACGGTCGCCGACGTTTGTTTTTATCGGCATTTTTCGCCGAGCTGATAAGAAATTGATGCGCCCCACCGTGTGCCGCACCGTTACCACCGCCGCCGCACCGTTACCACCGCCGCCGCACCGCTGCCACCGCCGGCGCACCGGCCCGTATTGTAAAACGTACGTAAAAAAATCGATTCTGTTAAAACATCGATGCCCGGCCAGTGACGACGCGTCGGCTAACGGCAACCGCTCGGCGGATCGGACGCCGCGCGCGCAACTCCCCGCCATGTTCTCTCCGCCGTTCAATCGCCGCGGCCGGGAATTATTATCGTTGTTTACAAACACGACGGACACGGTTTATGCGCGCGCGAATTTGAATTAGGAAATCCCTATAGTTTTTTTTTATTTATCCCGATACCGACAAGGTTGATAACAAAAAATTATTATTATAACGTATTTGTATTCGGATAACGCGATGTCGCCGACTGCTATAAACGAAACAATTGAACAAATAACAAAACGACGAGATATTTCCAAGTCGTAAATCTTCATTTACGACTTGGACTTACGGTCTTTTCTATAAATAACTTGTCGGTCCAAATCGCACTCGTCGTCGTCGTCGTCGGTGGCGGATTTAAAGGTCATTTAGTCGGCAAATGCCTCTCCTAAATTTCGTACTGGCGAGGGGGCCCAATTTAAATTGTATATAGTTAATTTTTTTTTTCTCAATTTTTAACACAAAAAAAATGTATATATATATTTCCTTTTTATATTGCAAACCGCAATTTTTGTTACCGATTTTGTGCGGGGCCCGGATATATTTTGCCGACCTAATTCGAACCTTTAAATCGGCCACCGGTCCGTCATAATGCCCCTTATTTAATACTCCGCGGCGATCTTAGCCAAGCTAATTTGGTTTTTGTGTTTTTAATATTCTACTAATATTAAATTTAGCTCATTTAATCTCGTCTCTTCCGTCCGTTTTTGTTTTGTTTTTCATTGCTCGCGTATGTTTATTGTGTTTAATTATACAGATTGCATATATCTAATTAAATTTAAAAAAAAAAAAAAAAAAAAATATTCTACAAAAACATTTAATGCGTCTAATGCGCGTGTAATCAAACGTTCTTTGTTATACAAAGTGTAAAAGTGATTCGGTACCCGAACATAATTTAAATCGTATCTTATTGATATTAACTGTATGACGGAGCAAACAAATTATTAATTGGTATGCGTGCAACTTCTATAGTCACCGTACTAGCTCGTAAAAAATCAGACGATCATAAAGCAAACAGAAATAATTCCGAGTTTGTGTTCAACAATTGGCAAAAAAAAAAAAAAAAAACTTTCTTTGCACCGATAAGATATGTTCAAACACAAATACCAACCTACATAAAAGCGTAAAACGTAAAAAAATATTGATATTTTCAAATCATTGTTTACCATTCGTTCAGATTTACTCGTCTCAGATTATTGGATAGTAACATATCGAATGTAACAATATAGCATCGATCCTCGTTGACCTACAGGCACCGAATTTTGAGTCAAGTTGGAATGAAAAAATACTAATAGTATGTATTTTACATTTGAAATTCAAGTTTGTAGAGAGTTTATTTAGTACTGATGGTAGTTTTATGTATTCTAATACATTACTATTCGGTACATACAATACAAGTCTATAATACTTTTTGATATCGTTTCGTTATACGATTAGGCGCATAAATATTACATAAATTATTTTCCGAGCTGACTGGAGAACACATAAAATTGCGCACGACCGTAAACCCGGTGATTTGAATTTTTTTTTTTGCCGCCCGTTAGTTTTAATGTTTGACCCGTGCGCTATAGTTACGGTAATCATTCGAAGCGAAATTTTACGGATAGTGGAAAACTCTAAAATTCGAATCGATAGTCGGCCGCAATCGTTGGACCCGTCGCACGGGTAGGTTAGAATTTGTCGGTCGTTTATTGTCACGAAAAGGCGAGCCGCCGATCGATTCCCGATAGTACCCGGAGATCACTCGACATAAATACCGTTTATGACCATCATATATGATATTGATCGACACTCGTGTTTTTAAACGTTTTATCGCCGCCGTTTGGCATCGTATCTATAGATAAAAGAACGTCGGGTAACCCGGCGAAGCAATAAAACCAATTGAATTATGCCCATCCGCCGAAAATAGAACCCGACCGTCGTCGTTAATAATAGTTAAGTTGAACATCGGTTTCGAACAAAGCCACTTACCCTCCCGCCGCCCCCGTACAAATTATCCGTCGTTATTTCCTTTTTGAAATCGATTTCACATAATATATCAACGGCCGTTGATTAGGTATCATATTATTGTATTGTACCGACGGGCACAATAATCTAATCTTCTGCCCCGTAATCTCGGTATTTATTTTTAATTTTTTTTGTCCACCCCTCCCCCCCCTCCCCCTTACGCTACTTTCTTTCTACAAACGTTCTGTGCCGTTACAAAACGCACAGAGATAACACCGAGATGGCCTAACGTCGTACTAATTATGTACATTACGCAATCGGTTAAATACCGTAAATTATTTGCTGGGCGTACCGCGTACTAATCGAGCGCATATTTCTCGTCCGGACGACGGTTTGTTACGCACGGCGAAACGAATAACAGGCGAGGAGGAAAGCACAACCAAAAAAAAACCCACCGTACATACGGATAAGAATTGTATTTATAATTTATAAATACGTATAATTCTTACGGATAAGAATTTTAATAATAAATTACAATACAAAACCCGTACGAATTGTGTTAGCAGTCCATTAAACGCGCTGCGCAGTGAGCGATTCTTGTTATTAATTCATTTCTTTTTTTTTTTTTATTATTTTATCACGCCATAATATTTTATTACCGTAAAATAAACGTATCGCCCATTATTAAATATTATCTATAATGTTATCTATGAACAAACGTCATATAGTCAAATCTATAAATATTTTATATTTTTTATTTGACCATAAACGCCTACCAGCAGTGGCGTATTTAGAACTAAACAATTATAATTATCGATATAAATTAATTTCGTGGCATTTGCCGTCTCTGTCGTGGGCAATTTAGCCGTTATACCATTGATTGAGTATATTTAATCAAAAAGTGCTTTTCAAGTGAACTTCACGAACAGTTCAAGTATCCAGAGATTTTATAGGATAACTGTGACAGTCGGTACAAAATTGATACTTTAAACAAAACAAAAAAAAAAATTACTTCTCGGCCTCCCTATCCCTTTCTCTTAGATGGGTATTGGACAGTCGATTACTAGAAAAGTCTAAATATAAAACAAATTTTTCGAATATAATAAAATGTGGATAACCGCCACAATATTAATGCCATTAATACTTTTTTTAAATTATGTGAATAAAAAAAAAAAAAAAAAAATAATTATCTTGAAAAACGTGTGTGTATTGACATTTATTTTATTTTAATCAATAATAATAACAATAATATATTATGTTACAGCCATGGTAGTTATTTTGTTTATTTTTAAAATAGCTGTAACCCTTGATTGATAAATTTTTATTATTAAAAATAGAAAAAAAACTTTAATATATACGAGTTTATTTTATATTTCACCACGACTAAGGCCTAAGCGTAGGCTCGTAACTGGATGGGGAGAGGGTTGGTTCTGACTGTTTAACACTTTTATAGTTGATAATTTATATGTACATAATAAAATCAGAAATACGGTTTATATTGTGGAAAATATTTGTATTTATTTATTATTGACAAAAAGACTAATATAGTATATATATATAAAAAAAAAAAAAAAACGTGATAAAAAATTCCAATTTTGGTATTCAATTCACACGGAGGTTAGGTTTTTAACACAATTAAATTAATTGATTTGTCTTCAATGTGAAAAAAAAAACAATACAGGTTTTAATTAATACATAAGTATATCTGGCCGTTAGCCACTAACAAAAAAAAAAAAGCATCGTAAAAATTCAACTCGATATTAAAACTTGGATATCTGTGTTTAAACTCTAATTTCGGCCTAATCGCCACAATTTAAATTTTATGTAATATTATTTAGCTTTGTTGACATTAAATGCGGGCCATACCGACAACAAACACAATTTATGTACGTTGGTAGGTTGAAATTAGAAATAATAATATTTACAGTATTTACAGTCTATTCCTTATCGCAGTAAAATGTTAGCTCAACTGGTTTTGGTCGTACCACCAACGCCGGCCTTCTCTGTCTATTTAATTTCCGTATTAATTGTTTATTATTTATTTTATTTTTATTTATAAAGAATATTTACAATCTGTGTTTGAACATCGACAATAAGTAAATTTGATAATTTATGTACAATTTTGACTTTGAATAATATGAGGAGGGAGGCCAACCCCAGTGACGGAACCCAGCATGATGTTAATTTAGGTATGTAGATCACAACAATATTCATATTTTCTCGGATTTATGGGTTTTAAGATTTGCGATTACTAATGGGTTAGTACGGGAAGGCAGTTACGAATAAAAATATCTGTAATGTTTGGTGGCTAATCGGTCAACTGTCTCGATGTTTAGGCCAGAGTGCAGTGTAAAGTCGGTTACGGACCAAGGTGCGGAGGTTATCATACGGATAGTAATAGACTGGAATGCTTGTATAGTGCGAATTTGTGACGGTAATTAATTATTTTATAGACATTCCGCATGCAATCGCACGCTATCTATTGATACATTTATGGCACTAATTTTGTATTTCCATTTTGTCTATTGACTTGGACAATCTGCGATGAATACTGTAATCAATGGTTATACATTGAACGTAAATTGTGGCGTTTGTGTAGGTCGAACGCAAATGATAAAAATTTAATGGGGGCAAAGGAGATTTAAAGAGATGGATTTTTCCTGACTGGTTGTACGTAGCTAAAATTTTCTAAAATAAAAAAAAAGGCATAGGCCAAGAGGCCACGTCGGCTATTGTTTTTTTTTTTATTTATATTAAACGGTTGTAATTTTTTTGTAGCTCTATTATTTTATATAGCGATTAGAAAGAAAAAAAAAATACCGGCGGACGAGGGTGATGTGGAAACACCGCTGGCCTATAGGCGAATATTAGTCAACTAATTTAATTTACACGCAATTGTACCGTCCGTGTTTGCGTGGGTTACGCGCCTAGGAGTTTTACTAAACGACCGTTATGAATCGGGCAAATAATAACGGAAACACTTAATTTAACTACAATATTCGTAACGAACGGTTTCCTATTTTATTATTTATATATCAATTATTATTTAATCGTCAAAACGGAAATTATAAATAATTGTAATCAGATTTTCGAGTTAATACGCCGATATATATATATATATATATAATGTCGTATAATAATTAGGAATTTTTATTATTAAAAATAGAAAGAAAAAAAGTAAACGTTTACTTTAATATATACGAGTTTATTTTATATTTTACCACGACTCTAACGCCTAAGTGCAGGCTCGTAGCTGGATGAGGGGGGTTGGTTCTGACTGTTAACACTTTTATAGTTTATAATTTATATGTACATAATAAAATCAGAAATACGGTTTATATTGTGGAAAATATTTGTATTTATTTATTATTGACAAAAAGACTAATATAGTATATATATATAAAAAAAAATAAAAGGTGATAAAAAATTCAAATTTTGGTATTCAATTCACACGGAGGTTAGGTTTTTAACACAATTCAATTAATTGATTTGTCTTCATTGTGAAAATAAAACAATACAGGTTTTAATTATTACGTAAGTATATATCTGGCCGTTAGCCATTAATATTACGATGGAAAAATTGCGTAATTAATCCGTAAATAATACGAAATATAATTTCGCTCATTTTTTTTTTTTTTTAAATGTTTAATTTAAAAAGTTCATGAATAAAATGCTTTGGCATCGCGGACTACTTGAGGCGGTGGTCCACGGACCATCAGTTGGAAACCACTGGTCTATACCGTATACCGTGATGGTAACCCAGTGGCGTATTAACGAGGGGGGGTTAACCCCCCACCCGAAATTTTTGGGAATAACAATGAGATGACAGGAAACATCAAAAAACAAATGATACCATTAATTGTGTTCGAAACAAAATTAGAAATGACCGACGAAGAACCGTCAGAGAAGTGACGGCACGACGTTGGCATATCAATTGGTCCCTGTCATTCGATTTTATCAGATGAATTGTGTATGCAAAGAATGTTCGGATAATTACTGCCTAAATTATTAACCGCGGAACAAATGGAACATAGCATTGAAGTGTGTTTGGAACTAAAAAAATCAAGTTTCTAATGACCAGAGTAATATAAAATAAATTATTACGGGTATTTACCCATCTTATCTTTATCTATTTAGATATGATTCCGAAACCAAAGTTATTGAACTCATCGCAATGAAAGACCGCAAATTCATCTCGTCCAATAAAATATCGCCAGGTCCGGTCAAACATCAAAGCAATGCTCATTGTTTTTTTGGTTTAGTCCATTATGAGTTTGTACCTACAGGTCAAACAGTAAATTAAGTATTCTAAAAACAAATAATGGAAAGATTAAGAGCGTAAGTACGTCGTAAAAGGCCAAAAGCGAGGAAATCAATGTCGTGGCATTTGCACCATGAAAATACACCAGCGCATTCAGCACTTTCCGTATGTGAATTATTATAATCCAAAAATATACCAGTGGTACCTCGCCCACCATATTCACCTGACTTAGTTCTCTGTAATTTTTTTTTTGTTTCCGAGACTAAAAACTACCCTCAAAGGTCAGAGATTGGGATACGTTAACGAAATCATCGAATAACGCGACAGAAGAGCTAACGGCCTATAACAATGGAGGAAATTCAAAGGCGTTTTCAAAAGTGGCAAGACTGTTGAGAGCATTTTATAGAAGCTAAAGGACACTATTTTGAAGGTGATCCATTTAAATAGTTTGTAAGTTTGAAATATAACTTTTAATACATTTTGTCTGGGTATTTATTGAACACTAACTTTGTAGGTTACCACAATGACGTGCCTAGACCTGAATTTGGGGGGGGGGATTAAACTGATAGATTCGATGACCCCCGAACAAAACAAAACATATCGTAAATTTTAATAGAGTATTAATTTGTATTATTAATAGTTGTTATTATTAATTTGCACGTCAGTCATAATATTAATGTGTACTAAAGTTCGAAATTAACCGAACTCGATCACACGTACAGGTATATCGGTATACACAGAAAAAATAAATTTTAACATATACAATTCGGGTAAATTTTTAAAACATAAGTCTTCAATTTTTTATTCTGAAAAAAATACCTATACCCAACCGCACTGCTTTGTATTGGCACTTCTCTGTTCTGCTTAAATGAACAAATCCGTTTAGTGGATTTTCCCCCGGACAATTGAACACACCTCGTATTTCTGTTTCGGTCGATAATAACGCAAAACAAACGGCAATAATAACTAATAGTCACGTTGTACATAATTGAATTTCGATCTGTCAGTATTGGAATTGAGATTATCAATAATATTGCTGTATACATTATTTCGTGCAGGCAATGGATATTTCCACGAAATTTTTATAGAAAACGAGAGTGGAATGGCGTAATTTGATTACGATTATCTTATCTATAGTAATATTTACTATTAACAGTTACAAACTGTTTACGACGAAACCTCTTGGTCGTCGTCTCCGCACAGCCGTGCCGACAGTACGCATTACCGCGGTGGCACTTCGTGCGCTATCAAAAAAAAAAAAAACAAACGAAAATACTAATATTGTATATTTATAGAACCATATAAAATCCGTATTTTTATTTTATCAAACTCGGCGACGGGCGACTAGTAACTACGGCGACAAGTACGTTTACTCCAATGTATTTATAATGTATAGAACATATTATCTTAAGCTCTATCAATTAGTATATTATTATTATTATTATTATAATAAATTGTCAATTGGGCACAGTTGGAGTATAAGGCGTATCAACAGGGCCGGGGACAGGATTTCAATTATTCGAAATAATCCTTGTATTATTTCTTTTTTTTTTTTTGTTCAATTTCACAATTGCAATTGAATTGGCCGAACCAGGCCTACAATGGTACAATTGTTCTCGGCGTAGCTACCACAAGAGCCAACAGAGGCATCACTAGAACATTTAATATTCAAATACAGCTGATTATCATGCCATTACAATATTTCCAATATTTAAACTCGAACTTGGACTATTACAAAATATATTATTTTGTACACTGTATACGGTATATCAACATCAACAATAAAAAATTGTTTCGACATTTATTTCGATTTTTTTTTACTTCGTACTAAAAGTCACAACTAACAACTATAAAAAAACGAATATAACTGAGACGCCGGCAACGGGGCGTCAATTTTTGTTCGAGCACTTATACGTGTGATAGATATACGCGCTGGTGATTGTTAAGTACTTGGTAGACAAATTAGAGTTGAAATTGATTCAATATAAACGTGCACGGGGAGCAGGCCTAATTGCCAATTTAATTGACTGCGGTTTATTGCGTCAACCGCAGCGACAAACTGAAAAAGCTGATTATATGTTGAAAGAGCGCAGACATTAAATTCGGCTCATGCCGAAGAAACTGCAAGATTTTTTTTGATTTTTACAAGATATATACAATCTATAAAGTTATGCGCAATAAGTATTTGTGCGATTTGAATAACTAAACATTATGAGATTGCGTGAATAAGGAGCCATCCATCCATTAGTAGCACTTAGCTTGGAAGTTACGTCATTTTGGATAAAGGTAAATGATCTCTACACCATTTTCTTTAACCATCATTTTCATTTAAGTCTTCGACGGGGATTTCCTTGGAGTGACGGGACATGTAAGCCCTTTATTAGAGGATTTTCGCGGTTTTCTAATTTAATATAAAAACGTTTATAGAAAATGGCAGCTTCTTCTTCTACTGTTTTCATGCATAGGTCTTTGTGAAGGGTCAGGTTTGAGATAAAAGGGTGGAGCATTGGTGATTTTTCGAAGTATGATATTTTGGAATGCCTGAATTTTATTTAAATTTGATTTTTTCGCCGATCCCCAAAGTTGGATCCCATACGTCCATATGGGTTTCAGAAGAGATTTATAAATTTGTAATTTAGTTTTTAAGGTTGAGAATTAATTTTTTGAGAGTAATATTTTTAAAGATCGGGAACGGGCATTAAGTATTAATCTTTTTTTTTTAAAATGATTTTGCCATGTTAGTCTTTTGTCGAGGTTTAGACTTAAGTATTTAACTGTGTCAAGTGAAAGGATAGGTAGATTATTTAAAGTTATGTTAGGGCAAATTCCGGGTCTCAAGGTGAATGTCGTATGAACTGATTTGCTGTTATTTATTTTAATTCGCCATTTTGCGTACCATTCGGAGAGCAGGTTTATATGAAACTAGGCTTAGAAAATGCAAGATAAAAAAATTGTTGATTATTATCGTTTTTTTTTTTTTTATTATTTAATTGTTATTAATATTTTGCAAATTTAAATTTGGTTGTTAAGCGAAAAGAATGGTTAGGTTTGCATTTTTTCATACAAATGTACTCGTATGATGGAAATGTAAATTTATTCAATTTAGGAATAAATAGACATTTTTATAATGTAATAATGTAACAATGTATTTTTTCCAATTTTTCAAAAATAAAAAAATAAAAAAAATACGATTACTCGGTCAAAAATAAGTACGATCACAGGATTGCTTTAATGACAAAGGTCGAAGTTCTGTTTTATATTATAATGGTGAACAAATATTTTGCCTCAGGGCGCTTCAATGTGTAGCTACGCCACCGGTTATTTATGTTTTGAACATTGGACAGGTAAAATATTGAACACGACTGACTGAAATCGCCCAACCCGGCCCTGCGTATCAACTATAGATAACAGAGTTGTGAAAAAACCTAAACTAGGTACGAGCATTGCAAATTGTGTCAATGATTTTGTTATCGGTGATGATAGCAGCCGCTCATTATAAACTCATGCGACAACATTTTCAATAAACAGTTTTCTACTGTAGAAATAAAGACGTAAAGTTTCGCGATAGTTTGAATCAAACTCGGTTGTTCCAACTATATAGCAGCGTCGCTCGTAAATGTTCGTCATTTGAGTTTATACTTTGATTTGACGTATTTCATTTTTGAAAAAGTTCGCTCACACATAGGTAGGTGTAGAGCTGAAAATATTAAATTATTTCACGTGTACATTTTTTAACGATTTGGAAAAGAGTCAACTCTGGCAACACGGCGTAAAATTTATACTGTCCGGTTCCCTCGAAACAGCTATCGAGCCGGTCGTTTGACGATGTGAGCTTGAAAACTACAAGCCGGAGCTCCGGCTGGTAAAGTTTCAAATTCTATGGCGAACGGATTACCGAAAATCCGAATGTGGCTCAAAACGAATTGTCGAAACGTCAGTAAACTCGAGGATCCTTAGGTTGGAGACCCCTGGAACAGAGAATAGGCATTTAGTTAGTTCCCTGATATGACTATGACATATCCACGATCCCAATTATTGCCGCTTCCCTCACTTCTTAAACCGACGGCGCGTATACGTAATAATTACATAATAATGTAAGAACATTGATAATATTAACGACTATAACCGTACACCGCAATCGATTATACTGTTATAGATTAAAAAATAATAATTCACGATTATTATTATTGTATTATAATCGATTATAATCCGAAACGACCAATAGTCCTAATTTTCGTATTACCGTCCGGCCGACGCCTTATCATAAAAATACAGAATTATTTTTTACTTTGGCTATAATAATTGCCGGAATAGTAATAATAAGAAATTAATAATAATACACTCGCGCTATTATTTAAAACTGAACATCGGCTTTGTGCGATTACTTTCCAGTTAAATATTTAATTGTCGTGTGCCTGCGTCAGAACGGGTCCCGAGCAGGTAAAAACTATTATTTAATGAACTTTTCAAAAATATCATTTCGCAATATTTAATTGCACGTGTACGTAAGTTATTTATTGTCCGTGTTCGTGTCGGCGAGTAGGTGGGCGAGTACCTCCTGTGATACCGCGAGAAGACGCGAGAAATAAAGTCGCCAACGTTTACGTTTACGATATTTTGTATATTCGTCCGGCGTTTTTACCAATCCATTTGTGTTTAATTCCATTTCGGTACTCGAGCGCGCTCTGTCGTCTCCGACGGCCGACAACGGTGCGGGGGCGATTTGACGACTACAGGATCCGACAGAGGACGCCACATATCGCCGCGGTCGAACAACTCCGATGGGCAACACCGGGTAAATATTGCGACCAGGACCCTATGTAGGGGAATGGGAGGGACACATTTTTAGTTTTTATTATCAATTTATAATAGATAATTAAAGCATTAAATTCGCACGAGAAATTGTGTTCTTTTTACACATACTTTTTCTCTACGAAAACTACAATATGTTTTCGTTACATTGGTTTATCCGGGGATTTGATGTAATAACTAAGACGAAACAATAATATATTTCGGTGAGTTATATTGTGTTTTGTATTATTTTTATAATCGTTATTTATAATAAATTTGACAAAAACACGTGTACACACACTTATGCGCATAAATCCTATTAATATTGTAAATGCGAAAGTTTGTTTGTATGTTACACATTACGAATTGCGATGAAACTGTGCGCAGACGTAGTTACAGACAACGTTGTATTAGTGAGGGTAGCATAGACAAGTTGGTTACTTTGGACCAGCATTGTCTATAACTAAACGAATTATACCTTACATGTTAAGAAATAACTTTTTTTTTTTTTTTTGGGGGGGGGGGCAAAAATACGTTGCCAAGGGGAATAAAACGTGCAAATACGATCACCGATTGTGAAAAGAGAAGAATATTTTTCGAGGATAAGTATGTTGCTGTTTTTTAAACAAATATCAAACAAAAAAATATACATCTATTTGTATATATGTGTATTTATTAACATGGCTGTGACTTTTTTGTTCTGATTATTATCGTACACGTTTAAACCGCAGAATCCCATAACCAGTATTAGGGCACTACAGCTGCATTTAAATATGTCTTTCTATAGTGGTATAGACTATAGAGGAAAGTTATAAAACGATAATAAACGATTCCCCCTCCCCCCTCCTTGGATCCGGCCTGCTTGTGGGCGTGTGACTTAAAGCTGGGAAAAAAAAAAAAAAGAACTCGACGGTAAAATATGGTAACTATTTGGTATTTTGTATTGCTGTTGCTAGCAAAACGGTAAGTAATTCGACGAAAATACGGAAAATAACAAAAATTCCGAACAATACGCACAGAAATTCAGTGATAATTATAATTAAAACAGTCCTTTTGACTCAACAGAAATATGAATTGGCAATAAAAAAAAAAAAAATGCGATGCGGTGTGATAACAGCACACTGACAATAATTCTCGGATAATAATAATAATAATGATGCACGAGAAATACAATTGGGTATCGAATGACTTTAAAATAGAATGGGTAACAATGGATTTGTGGCTCAACGAGCCAATCGCACAACCAAAATATACGATTTAACGATTGCAATTTCAAGCGACCATCCGGCACGTATACAGGTGGGAAGGGTCAGTGTTTACCCCCCTAAAACTCTTCGAAAGTATTGCGTAAAGAGAGAAGATTGGGTTATTGTTTTAAACGTAATATCGATTATTGTTATTAATTTATGAACCCCACCCGACCGTAACGAAATGTATTTCTGTGTACGTGCCTGGTGGCGATATGGATTCGGCGATTGGCGCCTATCGTACGATATCTGCGGACACTAACGGGTCGAAACGCGGACGACACTGACGCTCGGGGGAACTATACGAGCCCCTCTCGCAATGCCGACTCTACGTGCATACTTAATTACGTACCGTTTTCCGGACTTTTCGCCTGTGGTTTTATCTGGGCAAGACGGTGGGTTTTTTTTTTTATTCAATTCTCGTTCTTATATTAATAGTGGCCCGTCAGCGTACTTGTTTGAAATGCACAGAGCGGCGTCGGGATAACCGCCGAGACGGTGACAAATGTCGAAACGCACCCGTGTATTTAGTTTCGGCAAGATTTTAACGGACAAATGGCCGCCGTCGTACGTATACGTATGGGCTAAACGAAAAAGAAAAAAAAATCTATAAGAAAGGATTATTTTTTTTTTTTTTTCTTCTTTTGGTTTCCCTAGAAACGCGGCGTCTTTGTCCTTTGTGCCTTTGTGCGCGATATTCGTGTGCCGGATTATACAACCCGGTGAGAGGGGTGGGGGGTAATCGCGATTACAATTTGTTATTGTTGTTCGTCCGTTCCCGTGACGTGGGCGGGGAACGGGAGATCCGTCGCGGGACCCGCGTCCCGTCCCGGGCGTCCCGACCGGTTTGCGGACTCCCGTTGGCCATTTCTTAAACGCCATAATTGCATAATATTATAGAAACGGGGCGCGTTTGACCTTGGGCGACGTGCCCTCTACTTGGCGTGCCGTTTATCGTTATTATTTTTTTTTTTTCCCTCGCCGTTTCGGTAATAACTAACGGTCGTGTCCGCGACTTATTCACCGTGTACCAATTGTGCCGTCGCACAAGAACCGATAGATTATAATAATAATGGAAAAAAAGAAAAAAAAAAAAAAGAGGTTATTTTCACAAAACTCACCGATAGTCACCGATCAAGAAAAATTATATTATACGATATATAAGAAATAACAATCCGGAAAATCCAACGATCAGAAATTCTTATATTTTTATTTTTTTAACGAACCGTTTTATGATTTAACCGGTATTAAGGGCAGGTTGTCAATGGGGAAATCCGACCAATAAGCCAGTCGCCCTCGTCTCGGGTCTAAGCTAGATTTTTACATTCTAAATATAGCCATAATTATTCTAATAAAATATAAGTACATTTTTCCCTATGTTCATAAAAAAAAAAAAAAAGAAAGAATTCATATTTTCTTAAATAAACAGGTAATTAAAAATGTATGTGTACGTGTGTGTGTGTGTGTGTGTATTTAAAACAGTATATCCAAATTATCCGAATCTGGACTTAAATCAAATTCTTATCCGAATTTATGTGTTTTTTTTATGTTATTTAATTATTTGTTTAAATAAAAAAATCTTTTACTCTAGATACACAAAATAAACCCGAAAATTCAGATAATAATCCGCGAAATTCGGATAATCCGAATTATCTGGATAATTCGTGAAATCCAGATACTACAGATCCTAATAAATCGGATTTGTAATATCCGGATGTGCTCATCGCTAGTGTGTAATTAAGTAATAATTAATAATAATTATAATAATTGGTTTAGTTCTACCATGTGAACATGTATATGGATCATTATTATTTTATAATAAAAATACAGTTTCTAAAAATATGAATTTTATAATATATTTTGTACAATTTCAAATTAATATAATCAGTTAAATTGTTGATCGTCAATTCCTCTCTCCCCCGGAGTGAGTGTTAAAACCCGCACGTTTGTGTTGGTTCATTGCCAATATAGACAAATACAAATTGATTGTTGAGAATTTCGAAAGAACGTTTCAAATACAATACCATCGGATGAAAGTTCCGCATATTTTTAGGAACGGTGTGCAAAAATCGGAGACTGCAATTTTTTTGCAAAAATGCAAAAAACTAACCGAAAAAGTGTTTTTCGAAATTTTAAAAATGTTATTAAAAACTCACAATAGCTTTATCGGGTACACTATACGAATCTAAATTCATAATAATATTAAATACGGGCTTGCCGTTTTACATTAATCGTACAAAAGTTACATTATATTGCAGTATAAGAAAACATTTTGATATGACATTCCTAGCCGATGTACTTGAAATAGATATCTACGTACCGATATTGAAACTTACTGACACATCGGTTGAAACCTCTATCTTTTTAAACTGTCTTTTTCATATTCTAGAGACGTTGTTGACTTTTTTTTTTTAAAAAAATTATCGGGTCAAGTATCGGTTTTGAATAAAACCGATATCCGGTAATCCGATGTCGTCAATATCGGTCTATGCCGATACTCACCATTAATATTTATTATTTAATAATATAATTAATATAATGATATATTATTTAAATCTATCACCTTAGTATTAGAATACTATATAAAAAGTATAACGGTCGATTAAGGAATCAAAAAATAAATAAAAGTTAAAAACATACAATTAAGCAAACGCGATATGGTTGTATTATTTATATTAATAAATCCTTCGGTTTTTTAAGTCCATTGAAAAACATAAAATGTTCTGTTTACGATATTTGAACCATGTGCGAATTACCAATAAACTCAGTTTTGAATCTTTTTATTGATTTTTTCATCTTTCTAGGTCATTTATTTCCAAAGTGTTATTTTTTTTTTTATATATTTATTCTGAGTGAAACGATAAGAAATGTATCGGTTTCACTATGATTATTTTTCCCGCCTGTGAAAAAGTTGTTGACCAGAAGACTGATTCCATGTTCCAAATCGAAAACGTAATATAAGCTGTCTCCTAGAATTCTGGATTTTGTATCCGATACGTTTCATTTTTTTTCTCGTTTTTTTATCCCATAGTAAGCGTTTGAAACACGTAGAAGTCACGACAAATTGTAAATTATGATTAGTGAAAAATAATACAGTTTATCAAATTGAATTGTATAGAAATTGTTTAGCCGCGCGCCCCTTGTAAAGGTTACTGTGTTTGCGATTTTCGCTGTTTTTTTAAAACTTTGTCAGCCACGCGAATTGACTTTTTACACATACTCACCCGATAATTACGTGTGTAATTATCGCAAAATAATACGAGTCGGTTTACAAATTCCTGTATAATTTGACAAATTAATTATAAGACAATAATTGTTTGAAAAGTAACAACAAACATATAATGTTATAATTAAAACATTACTTTTTATCTGATGGCAGTATTAACTACCCTCACCCCTCCGGATTAGTGTCTATTATCGTTTGTGGTATTTTTTTTTCCTTTTCAAAGTATCGTTTTATCTGCACGTGATTTTTTATTTTTTTTTTAAATTTAATTTAATATCATTATACGGCAATACAGAATCGAATTTCGCTCCCCAACGGTCGAGTCTCGAGTATACATGCATATATTATAAAGTACCTTTTCCGAGGGTGCGGTGGTGCACGGGAACCGTAGACACCCTGCGATGTTGATCATCCCCTATCCCTTGCAGAACGCGCATCGCACCCGTGCCAATGAACTATTCAAACAGTTTAAAAATACATCAAATGCGGATTATTTATTTATTTTTTTTTAATACAAATACTTATAAACACATATACGAGTATACGACTAGCAAATAATATTAATATATACGTAACACGTATATAGGTACGATCATCTGTACATACACTCGACGATATTTACCTCTTGAAATAGCAAAACGATTTTTAGATCCCGAGCGAAGCGAAGTTTGTATTGGTTTTACTGCGATGTGTTATTATTATTTTTTATTTCCGTCCCCGGGCAACTTTTCTACCACTCGTCCTGCTCTGATTCACAAGTGTACCGCCGTCGGTGCATTTCGGAGGTCATTTTTTTGATTTCCGTTGTAGTTTTCTGAATACGCAGGAAAAACGGGAAAATGTATTGCTACGTTATTTTCGATGTTTTGTTGTAACTTAGTCGAAATTAATTGCATAGATCTGAAATGTTCACAGAATATTATTATTGTTAGGCCTTTCTAGGCATGGACAAATTCCAATTCATATTTTAAAACATTCTGGCCATTTTTGAACTATTTATAGGCGTATTGAGGTTTGTCCGAACGAATTGAATACAACTTGTTTTGGCCGAACAGAAATGCATGGAAATACGACACAATAGGTTTATCATAAGTTTTACTTAAAGTTGAAAAAGACAAAAAAAAAGTCGCGCGTAATGTAATAATTCGATTTTATAAAGCGTTAAGTGTACAATTTTGATGAAAATCGTTAAATATACGGCATTTGAAAATATGATTAACTGAACTTCGCTCAGAATCGTTTTTCGTTAACGAAGATTTATCGTTGCGTACAGATATATGAATTCAATTTGTCTCTATACATTACATTACCAACTTTCCACGTAGTAGCCCGCCCATCGTGCGAATTACGTGTCTAGGTTTTCTCTTATTTTTATATTTCATTATACACGCGTATCGCACATTTTAAACTATTATCAAATTTGCAGACCAATGCTTACTTATATATAGGAGGCGGCTACTTAACGTTATATTAATCGTGTCCCAGTGTATTATAGAGTTGAAAATTTGAATACTAAATCGCTTAAATATATAAATTTCATAACTAATATATAAGTACAAGGCGGGTTCAATTATTCAATTTTTGAAATTCTTATATACGACTTGTTTAAAAAAAAAAAAACCATTAACGAAACGCCAGGCACGATTATCAATGTTCGCGTTTATGATTCTGACAATTCCGGTACAATTATAAGTTATCGCGTGTGCGTAAAACACAAATAACCAGTGGCGTTATAATAATTCGGGGGACGGTTTTACATTTTTTACAATTCTCATTTCTAATTGGATTTTATTTTTATTGGTTGTATAAAATAAATTAACTATTAACTTAAAAAAATAAAATAAAAAATGTATATCGAAGACATTTCGGGAGGGGGTTATGACCCTCTAACGTGCCCTGCAAATATACATTTCTTCCAGTAGCAATATATTATTTTCTCGATTTGAATTACTTATTAATAATTATTTAGCTAATAATATAATATGATAATGTACTAGTATGTAAATAAAAATTGGAATAGAGAAAAACATTTTTTTTTTTTCCGAGCGGCGTCTTTTAAACTGTTTTAATACGGTTTAGATTCAAACTTTTGAATATAATTTTATAGTTTTATTTTGTCTGTACTATATAAATGCCGTGCGGATTGAAGTTGTCCATATACATTTACATTTTCCTTGTTATTTTGAAACTTTTACTGCATTTATATAATATACAATAAACGTTTAAGTTTGTTCTGTTTACTTTATTGTTTAAAACTTTTTTTTCATAAATCTCCAACAAAATACAAATAACCAAATCTTTATTTTCGAGACTACATATTATATTTTTTATGTATTAAACATTATGACACGTTGAGATAAAATGTTGCCACCCCGGGGCAATTTTTTCTTATTATTATTCTTATATTTATTTTTTTCAAGTAGATTATAACATTGTGTAAGAACTAAAATATCGTATACGGTAAAATAAAAAATTACTCGATTACAAACAAATAAATAAATCTACATAATATATTACTATACTAAGTTGTGGGGGAAAAAAAAACGAATATACGTAATATTTGTTACATTTTTTTTTTTACGTGCATAAAATATTAAAATATGTGATGCAAATATATTAATGTACACAGTAAGACATGTTCAATTAATATATTTTTACTTTAAAACAACATACCGATTTATGGTAAGATTTTTTTTTTTTTTTTTTAAATACTGTATACAATACGAAAAAATATTAGTACGAATTTACATTAGGAATTCAGTGTGTTCTACAGTGTAGTAGTTTAACTGTTTTTTAAATGCAGACATTTTATTTCATTATTTATTGTAATATTTTTAATTATAGAAATTCTAAAATATTATTCAGTTCATTTTTGGTTTTACTAATAAAAAAAATGTATTAGTTCTAAGAACAATTACTATTCGAAATACATTAACAATGGTTAAACGTATATATTTTAAATTAAAATACCGAAGAACTACGAGTATTATTGATTGGAATTATACGAATTTGAATATTTTGTCTGGTGCTAGCGTAAAATATAATGATTATATTCTACAGGAAAACATATTGAAAAAGTGATAAATCATTGGTAACGAAAAAACAATTCTGAGCGAAATTCGGTTAATCTACAATCATGTTATGAAATACGATTTTCGTCAAAATTTCAACTTCAAACGGTTATAAAAAAAAAAAAAAACAAAAAAAACCGTGACTACGGTTTTCAACGTATTTATAGGGACTAGATATGAATTTCTAAATCTTCAATATTTTGTTAAATTTTCGTGCATTTTGCATGGGCCAAAAAAATTATATTAAATATAACCAAATAAAAACTATGGAAACTCGATAATTTCAAATGGTTATAAATGGTTGAACGATTTCCACAACATTTTGAACATTTCACCACGTTTAGAAATGGGTAATATTAGTATTTGGTAAAAGTGTCAGGTTTTTATTCTAATTGCTTTTTACCAAATTACAATAAAACAATTAAATCGAAAATAACAGAAACCGTTATGCGGAATTGTCACGTTTTTTCGACATGTTTCCCGGTTTTCCGGATTAAGAAAACTACAAAAAATATCAATAAATGACCCCCCAACGTAATGATTTAATAAAATTTTCTACCAGATAACCATCCCTGAAGTTGATGATCGGAACAATATTTCTGGTAGAAAAGTATTTAACACAGGAAATAAAACAACACACACACACACACATAGTAAAACCAATCCATTTCAATCGTAGCGTAGCGCTCAGGATCTAAAACGCGTTACACGAATTTAAAAAAATAAATAAATATTATAGCATAATATAATATATATAGTAATTTTGGTAATAAATATGTACCCTAGGTATCTTTTCGCAAAATGTTTAAATGTTTATTATATTTTATAATGTCATTTTCCATATTTAGAATTTAAAAAAAAAATAATAAAAAAACAACAGGTCCGTAGATAGAATAAAGGGTAATTAGTTTTTTTATTTTAAAATATTGAAGGCATCCTAAGTAGAGAGCAGATGATTATTAATTGTTCCAATTTTACTTCTCGTTATTTTTTTCAGTACTGTAGTGTTCAATTAATTATATACAAAATGTTGCCGGATAAAACGTTTCGAGGATTATATTCACTGCTTTAAAAAGTGTTTTTCGAAAAAAAAAAAAAATACACGCTATGATTGTAAAAGTATAGTAGCTTTCTCCTAATTTAACACTGCATAGTCTAAAATTTTAGTTTTGTTTTAATTATTTTTATTGTAGTATTTATTTCATGAATATACTTTACTGTTTTCTTCTTATAAGAGCCCTTAACCGTTGTAGTGCTTAAGTATACAAGGATCGACAAGAGGGATATATCGCCCTCAGTGACCTTTTTAGAGTCTGAGCAAAGTAAGCACAGTTTTACAGTGGCGTCTGTGTGTTTGTTTTTTCCTCTCCAAATACACTTTCGGGGTAATAAAAATGCTCAAAAGGTTTCTACTAGCTATACTCTTGTTGAAAAGTACCTATATATATATATATATATATATATATATATATATATATATATATATTTAAAATACCCATATTGAAAAAATCTAAATATAATTGTAAACTAAACGTATGTAGTGTTACAACTGGGCATTTGTAGAAAAGTGCATTTTTTTAGCCGATTGTAAAAAGTAGCTTTCTCAACATAAAGTTTGTACCGGCAGATTAATCCTTGAAATTTTTATTTTACATTTTTAACGTTGCACATTTGTTTTTTTTTTATCTTTTACGGGCATTTTTTCCATTTTAGTTCATTTTTTTGCTATTTTAATCAAATTCCGTCAATTAACGGAAATTTACAGATGTAACATAATCTGTACACGCGTATTTTTGTATTTTCAAATAAAATTAGTATATTATTGATAATTTTTAATCTATGTAAAATTAATATAAACGTGAACATTAAATACGAATTTTTCTTACCAATAAGACGAAAATTTCTTAAGTTGTAAAAATTATAATTTTCTGTGCATTTAAAAGAAAATTAAAGTGCATTATTTATTGCATTTTTTAATATTTTAAATTCATTTTTAAAGTTTTTGAATGCATTAAATTCACAGCGCTTTAGTTATAACATTAGTTTAAGTACTTTAAAGAGACAATTTTTCAATATTATAAATATGAGTTTGCAAAGTTTTGAAATAAAATATTATTGTTAAAACATTGAAATAAAAACGTGGAAAAGTTTTTAGTCAAATTATTTTTGTATGTATTAAAAAATAATACTAGTATAGTTTTGGTATTTGTATTAATTGGAAAGTAATTACTGTGATATTAGTATAACGAAAACATAATATTTTGTTTTGGTTTATAACAAAAAAAAAATAAAATAAAATTTGTTTTCGATTATACGTGTCGATTGTTCGTAAAAAAAATTAAAGTTTTATTATGTAACCCTGATTTCGATGCTTAAATTTTAAAATTGATCGTCCCAATTTTTCATGTTTTGTATACTTAAAATTTGTTCGGACAATTTTCAATAAGTTCTATTGTACGTGGTGACAATGAATCGTGTTTTTAATTTACATTTTACTGAATAATTCGCCAATCATGCATACATTAACAGCCTTTTTAAAATCACTATTCTAATATTGATAAATTTTCGCTGATGCAGGATAATATATTATATTTTTAATGTACTTAAGTATGGTGAGCTATGGATAGGCTAATCTCATTAGTTCGTTAAACTAATATATTATTTCGTTCAATATGTCGGATATTATTTATGTAATAAATTTCAAATAGCTCTTTAGCTCATAGATTCAGAGCGTAGCGAGAAATATATTGGTTAATTAGTTTTGTACTAATTACAAATTCCCAACAAGAAATATTGCTCGGATCCTTGCATCAACACTTGGGGTACATGTAGCAAATTTTCCTAGTTGGTGCATTGAGTAGGTAATTTTTTGATTTTTCTTGTAGTTTTTTTTTTATTATGATAATCGTTCGCGACGAATTATCATTACGTACAGATGTAAATTAAATTACCCTATGGTACCTACCTAGCTTCTCAATTTCCTACCTATAATAGTGGTGTATATTTTTAATTGCGTGTATAGAATCTAAAAAATATAAAGCCGTATTTGCTTTTGACTCTCATTTTTATTTAATTATTTTAAACTATACCTATAGCCCTTTCTTTATACAGAACAATTGCTAAAAAAAAAAAATGTATGTATATATATATATATATATTTAAAATACATGCTTTTAAACATCACCGGAGTTATTGCAATTAGTAAATCCTCGAGGGACAACCTTTATAATTATAGCTTGTATTTTAATTACACACTTTATGGGTTTTTGTATGCATACTTGTATAATAGCGCAGGCGAATTATGAATTATTTGATTTAAAAAAAAATGTGGTTCGCTTTTCATTACCTAACATCGGGACAATTTTTTATCGTATTTAACAAGTATAAATATATATTGCCGCTCAAACATGGGAGTACCTTGGCCAATCCGTACGGGAGGGAAAAATTCATTTTAATTATAATTATCAATAGCAAGCTACAAGGCGTTTGATAATAAAAATAATATCCCATAGGTATGATAATATTGGTGTAATATTTTATGAACAATTTTATTAATTAAAATAAATGAAATTACACACTTGTAATATATAAAATAATAAATAATAATCAACAACTCTACATCGTGCAATCAACACAAAAACCATAGACCGTCAAATTAATCGATTTTTCGAAAGATGGAACTATTAGTAGAAACTGTTCAGTTTCTACTAAATCCCAAAATTCCTTAGCAATCAAACATTTATTTTAAATCAATGTACAAAATATCAGGGAGCAATAAACAATACACTTTCATGATTCTGCCTGGGAATGGCGGAGTTGCCCCTTTTCTAATTTACGCCTATGTGTCTAATTTACAATTTATTTGTCATTCTCTTACCCTCTCTAAATGTTCTAGATATCGTTTAGTTTGAGAAAGGATGATACGATGAGACGCGTAATCTCTAAACCCAAAGGCCGAATACGACATCGAGAGCAGTATACAGGGAAAATTGGAGGATTGGGTCCTTAATCCCGGTGCCCGACATCCCCGGAAGAAAAAGAATAAGAAGATCGTTTAATTAACTTGACGTAGGTATAAACCGCAGTATATTCTGTCCGTCGGGATTTATCGAAACTCAATTTCGCACTTTAACCGTCGCCCCGGGCGCCCGATATGGGTAATTTCAGAGTAGTGGGGAGAGGGCGAACAAATACGGTTAAAAGAAAAAAAAGAAAAAAAAAAAGATAAATCGATAAAATATCCGTTAATACATTTTTATAGATAATAAGTTTATATTTTTTTTTAGAGGGGGGTGGGGGGAGGGAAGTTCCACACCCCTACGGGCGATAAATTTAAAAGTTTTTGTTTCAAGCCGTACCGGAAAATGAGTCAAAAGCGCGCGCTGAAAATATCAAATTAAAACGGGCAACTATATTAGAGAGGTCCACGTGCAGCCGTTACGGTGACATGCTCGGTGAATTTCGATTTTCTGAATTCTCGCCTTTCCAAATACGCCGGGCTTTACGGGGGTTTCGCCTTTTTGTCGCCGATGGATTTTGATACAACACTATGCATACATACATATATATATATATATATATAGATACACGGGAATTTAGCTTTTTTGAATATTTATGTATAATGTACAGATTGTGTGTTCGCGGGGTATGAAGATCGGGGTGTACGGGGTATGCTAACGACGGGGGTTTCGCTTTTCGGTATTTCGACGGGCCCCTGTGTACCCGGGTACGCTTGCCCGCACAGCCGGTCCCGAAAAATCACTCGCCCAAATATTTTAGCGAACGTTATTATAATTATATTATTATGTAATATTATGCGTATACATAATAATATAATAATAACGCGCAGTCGGCGTTTTCGTGATAAAATTATTATTTTACGCGGGCGTACCTGCAGCGGCAAGGAACATATTTCAGCGGCGTACACTGTATATACGTATACATATACTTATATAAACATATATATATATATATATATATATCATATAATCAGGGTTGCAATATGCTAAACTATTCTCGTCGCCGTATATAATAATATATACAGTGTGTATATAAAACAAACACGCGCACGAATATTATAATGTATACAATTACTTGGCGTCGAACGCCGAGCGTCGAGCGCCCGCCCGCCCATCCGCCGCGCCGTGCCCGCCCGCCCCGCCCGAGTGCAGAGCAACTGGTGTTTATAAATCGCCCCCGCAGCGGAGACGGTGACGGGGCCGGGTGTCGCCGCCGCGACGATATAATTTTATGCAGGATTTTAGCAACAAGTAGTGGAAACCGTGTGCGTGCCCGTGTGTGTGTGTGTGGTGTGTGTGTGTGTATATTATAATAATAATAATAGTATGTAAAACGGACTGCGGAAAAAATATATATATATATACTGTAAGAAAAGAGAGAGATAGCAAAAAAAAAAAAAAGAAAGGGACGCCTTTGCATATTATCGTTATTGTGTTACCACTATTACCGCTATAACTTATTATTACGCTCGTACGCGTTCGGCTGCAGCAGCTACCGTAAAAATGCTCGGAGCTCGGAGCTGCTGCACATTGTAAAAAAAAAAAAAAAACAAATACATTTAAAACAAATTCCCACGACTTTTCGCCGGACATTGTTTTTTCGCTGCAGGTCCGGGCGGTTCGGTGCGGCGCGGCCAGCTCCGCCGGACGATAATATTATCTGTCCTAAAATGAGAACCGGTCGGCTGTGGGAAATTCGTTTTCGTAGATCAAAAAGGTCTCTTGCTAACTCCGTCTTCGGAACCGGACGGCGATGCTGCAAAACGGGATCGGTCCGCCGGAGGACGCGGTGCCGGCGATCGTGTCGGGGGAAAAAAAAAAAATAAAAAAATAAACAGCCGCCCGGACCGACGCGCGAATAACGCGTTATTATAATAATATATGGTCCAGGCTAGAATCCGGAGGAGAAAAGAAAAAGAAAAAAAAAAAGCGGCCGTAAACCGGTATGATATTATAATACAATAATCGCAATCGATATTTATACGGGCGGCGTGTAGTATTTATTATTCGATACGGGTTGTGCCCCCCTCGCGGCGCCGTCGATACTCCGCGGGTGCGGGCGCCGAACGAAACCCGTCCGGGGCGGTCGCGGGGTCCGACGACGGCCGCGGCCGCGGGATCCGCCGCGGTCTCCCCGACGGCGGTCCGCGGGACAAACCGGATCTCGCGGACCGAACAGCATCGTTCGCGTCACATATTATTGCGCATTATTCGTTTTTTCGACCCTTTCGGCGGGCGCGACGGAGACGACCGCCGCGGCGGAGGACGTCCGCGCCGCGACCGGCTGGACCCGCGCGTTATTAATATTATTATAATAATATAAACAGGATTCTGTTCGGGATCCGCGATCTCGTAATCGGCGGCGGTGTAATGTTTAAATACGCCGGAGGTCATGTGAACGGCCGGCCCGCGGGGTTCTCACCGCCACCGCAGCCATCGCCGCCGCCGCCGCCGCCGCCGTCGACGCCGTCGCCGTCCATCATCCGCGCCCCATGGACCGACGCCGCCGCCGCCGCCGCCGACGCCGACGCCGCCGCCGCCCGCCCGCGGACTCCGACGTCCGCGGCCCGCACGGGGATTTCGCAACGTTATTTTCTTCCCGCCGCGCCGCCCCGGCCGGCGTACGCATAAAACTCAGGGATTTCGCAACGATATTTTCCATACAAACGCTTCGCCGCCAACTCGCCCCGTGCGTGTATTATGTACAGATTACTAACCCGGTTTAATACCGTACCGCAATAGCAGAAATACCGCGATTTATTGAAACAATACGCGATTTCCTCGCCGTTTCATCGATTTGTACGCCCTTCCACCCCTAATATTATACTCGCCCGCGCCCGTAATACGTGACGGGAATTAATGAAAAAAAAAAAAAAAATAAAAAATAATAATAATTATAACAATAATATTAATTCTATATTGGTGTCATAATAATACTCGCCGACCGGCTGCGCGGGGATCGACGATCGCCAACCCACACGCCCACCCAGAGCTCCCGTGGTTCTTTTTCTTTCCGTCGGTTATTTCCAATAATTTTTTACACGCGCACCAGAAAATAATATCGAATGTCGAACATCATCACAATGGTTTGTATATCATTAATGTCGCCCGGCAGACTGTATCAGATGATATTAATTCTACAATATTGTTTACTGAGCGTCTAACGTGGGCGCCGTGCAAAACCGTCGGGTTTATTCAAGAGCCCTCGTCTGCCGACGATGATTATAATAAAATATAATTTATACGGCAAATGTTAATACAACTGTGCGATACGCGCAGTTACGATTTTCACGATACGTATCCAACCCCCTTTAACAATGAGGACATAGTTGCGCTGCTGTCGCCGATAGACTTATAAAAGAGTGTAAAATATATTGTTGTGATATATGTTAATAATAATTAACATAGCCCCGGTACACGGAATACCTAAAAAAAAAAAAAATAAAATTATAAATAAATAAATATATATAACTATATTGAAAAAATTTCCATTGTAATATTATAACGCCCGTACGTAATTACGCTGTTAAAATCGGCATATGGAAAAACAAACGGATTTAGGGAATATTCATTAACACGTTTATTAAATCGAAAATACGGTTGGGGAATTTTACTCGATGGTTTTGTAGTCGATACGAAACCATAAATTATTGGAGTGCGCGTACGTGGTTCGTATTATATATATATATATATATAATAAAATTATTATTAAACTGATTTATAATTTAGCTGCTTTTGAACCCGACAATTAGATCAAAATTCTTTACAAAATACTATGGCCGGTTCAAAATACAAACTTACAATTCCCAAGTACAATATACAAATCATCAGACGGGCGAATTTGAAATCGACCGTAATTTCCTCTGCAAAGTTTCAACTTGCAATATAATTAGAGGCTTGTTTGATGCGTAATCGTTTTCTTCCAGGTCATGGCGTGCGGCCGTTTCAGTAAAACGCAAAAACCGATATTGTAAATTATCGTTGCTTGTGGCTTATTTTTAAAATACTACTCTATTTATTGGCACGGTGGACTAAAACCACTCTCCTTAAACAACTTATATCTCGTATATTTTTGCGGATATATAATCTAATTGCTTGAAATAATATTTTTTAATTATCCAGTTTTACGCGCAAACAATTTCGTATACTACGATGTTTATAAAAACGAGAAGCAAATGATTTAAATGACCTAGATTTGTTTTGTTTTAAATAAAAGTTTTACTTTTATAGTACGCGAAACGCGATACGAATATTATGCACTTTGAGTGCGTTTTATACTATAGAGCAATCGCGAAAAAAAAAAAAAAAAAAAAACCAACTAGAACGCGCCAAAATGAAAAACACGAATATCGTGGCCGGTATACAGCCGAACAAAATATTATCGTCCCCATATTTTCTTTTCTTTTCTTTTCTTTTACCGTTTTTAATTAACGTAAGTTTTTTTTTACGGCCGTGATTGTGTACAAGCGACATAGGCGTACCCACATAATAATAATAATATAACCTATTTTTCCACCATTTATGAAATAATATAATTGTTTGTGCTTTTAGTCGTAAAAAAATGCCGGTTCAAAGTCAGACGATATTATTATTTTCATCGCGAATTGTTAATAATATAATTAAATATAAGTGTATAGATTTTTTTTTACTTTCTATATTTTTGATTTGAAAATTTTAATTTTAATCTTATCTATATTTTTCTAATCAATTCAATATAAAAATAATGCGGTGTACACATAGAAAACCATGTATTGAGCAAAACGCATCACTATACCACCGACACAAAAATATATATTTTAAATACTCATCGCACATCGCCGTGTATTTTTATACGAAACCAGTGGCGTACCCACGATTTTTTAATTTGGGCGGGGGGAGGGGCTAAACATAGTAAATACAAATTAGAAACCGTAACAAATTTGTTTCTTTATAGTATATTTTATATAGCGTTTTATGAAATTAAACCGTAATCATAATTAAAATTTGTAGTTTTTTTATTATTACAGTCTATAAAACATGTCTACAACTACAGTATAATTTCATTAATTCGCCCAATCTTGTAACTGCGTCCCCATTGGTGCTTTTCGCGTACTTTTTTTTTTTTTAAATCTGATATATCTGTAAACATTTTTGTTCGTAGTGTTCATCTGCGCTATCTCGAAGCTCTTATGGGCGCACTTTGGGAATAACGAATATCGAGATTCCAACCAACGATAAACCACCGCTATAATTAAACTAATAACCCTTTTAATAACGCGACCATGATACTATGTGTCCAATTATGTTAAGTATACTCGATATTCTTTATTATTTTTTTTACATTACAAGTGTTTAGTGTTGAATGTTTAACGTTTATATTTTGTATAGTATAACACGGAGAATTGGATGAGGGGGGCTGAAGCCCTCTTAGCCCTCCCCCAAAATTCCCGGGTACGCCACTGTATGAAAATAAATTATTTCAATTTGTCAACATATTTACACTTTTTACATACATTTGTACGTGTATAAGTACGTAATACAGATTTTTTTATTTATGATGCACAGTTACGTACACAACTACCTACATAAAATAAAAAAATATCGACGTTATTATTATTTTAATTTTTAGAGTATAGGTATTATAAAAAAAAGCTTATACACTTAAAATCAGTGTCGGAACGAGATGATTTTTATATCCACAGATAAAAACATTATTCGCCCTATACGGCGTTTCATTCACATACCCCTTTATTATTTTTATAATGTATCACTGTTATTAACGATTTCTCTTCTAGTCCCCTAAGACGAATTGAATTAAAGAATTATCTATCGATAAATATACATAACAATAATACGCTATTATGCCACTGAACATTTTACGCCCTCCCCTCATAGTTCATGTCCTGCTTATAATAGCTCGTTTATAGGGATTAATCCAAGAAACTTTATTGGTATAAATATACTTGTTCGTCTTATTTGCTAAATCAAAAGTCGATAATGTTATAATAAATTCTGTTCACTTTACGAATATAACAATGATATTTTATTGTTATTACTTATTATTATTGCTTATGGGCAACTATACAATAATAGTAATATTATTGTATTTGTCCGGTTTGACTTGGAATCACATTATATTTTATTTTATGTGGATGTATTTTGAAGACATTCGATTTGAAAATATCGTGATAAATATATAATATAATTAATATGTTAGAGGTAACTTTAAACTGAATCGGTTAATTATGAATGGGACCAAGTCCAATACGTAAAACTTTTAGAAAAATAAAAACAAATGTTTTTTATTCGCAATTTTAAATGAAAAAAAGTTTAGGTTAGGTTAGGTTTATAGAAAAAATGTTATTCGAAGACAACATACTTGTTCGAATGTATGATTATCAGTTTTTAAAATACATTTTCAATTAATTATTCAAGAGTAATTTATATGGACTTGAAACTTTTTATAAACTTTTGTGTGATTTAATTATTTTCATATATTTGAATTGTCATATTAGACTATTCGAATAACTAACCTTGACTTTTTTTTTTTAAACATAATTGTTTATAAAGGTGGATTGTACATTTATTATAAAACCCTTTTTCAAAAAAAATTTGTGACTTAGTTCTTTCCAAAATAACTGATTTAATTATGCCATTTTATTTCTTGTATTTTTTTTTTTTTTTTTTTTTTTTTTTTTTTTTTTTTTTTTTTTTTTTTTTTTTTAATATTTGCAAAAGCGATTTTACAAAAGTTACATTCAATTATAGATTACCACGAGTAAAACGTATATTTATTACCTTAAAAGTTACCCATTAGCGTCAACACGAGTTGTATATTACAGGTGATAATATAATTTAAATAAAATCTACGTAAGATTTCCATATTAGTAGAAAAACTAAATCGCTTATTTTAATATCTATTGCGATTATATTATTGTTTCCGTAGTTAGTTTTTTTTTTTTTTACTTGCCCACATAAAATTACAGTTACGATATCTCGTCTTCGCTTGTTTTCCGCTCCTAAGACACTATTGTTGACTTTTTATCAGTGATGAAATACTTATAGAAATCGCATGAATACAAAATAAATAAATTATTAACGCAGCACATATCGGCAATGATACCATACTGTATAAATATAGTCGATGGAGTATATAAACTATGAAGTATAAAATGCAACCTTTTCGTTTTCGTGGTTTTTTTTTTTTTTTTTTTATAGTCATGGTACGTGTTTTCTTCTCCGTGTATATTCACTGTTATGCTGCACGTTATAGTTTATTTCGCGCAGTGATTTTTTTGTCACCGTTTCGTTTTTATTTTTTAAATTGAAATATTTTTGACGGGTACCATTATATGATCGCATTATAAATTGATCAGTTATTAATAATACGGCAATTTCATAATTTTCCTAAAATCTGTATAATATTGTATCCAATCACAGTTTATGTAAGATAACAATACAATAGGAATATTTAACATATAAATTAACTATAAAACGTATTTTACTTATAGAGGTTTGATAGATTAAAATCGGATCTTTATCCCGGGGTAAAACAAAAATGAATATCTCCATTATATTCCAGGTTCAATAACATAAAACTGATGTTTGATATTCAATGCACGTCTTTATCTTTTCCAACATGATAGACTTATAAAAACTAAATAATTTATTGCAAGAAAGACGCCCTTTTAAAAAGGATCAAAATATTTCAATTCACATAGTCGGATTAACGTCCGGAAACAGGAAAATAAATAACATGACCGAAAGACGTTTTTAATTTATTGTAGAGTAATATTTGTTTTAATCGGGTTTTAAACGCTTGCATAAATTACGAGTAAGTATTTATACATTTGTTTGCTCGATAAACTTATTTATTCATAAGTTGCAGATGAGTATCTAACTAAAATTAAATACTTAAACAATCTACATCGGTATAGGTTATACAATGTCAATTATTGTAATTTTTTTTCGCCGTGGTTTCCGTAAACGGAAATCGGTAAATAATTTAGTCGATTTAACGGCACACAATTTATTATTAATTGAGTTTTGTTATTTTATTTATTATACCCTCGTATTTTTTTGGGTTAAAGTTCTCCGTCACCGCCCTCCCCCCTCGTGAAATTCGTTTAATTAAACGCGTTTTACAATATCGAAGTAAAAAGTTTGGTATTTGTATTATTTAATAGCGGCACACGCGGGCACCTACGTAGTAACTTGATCAATTTTGTTGCTGACACCGGCACGCTTTTCGAAATAAATATAAATTATTTAAAACGCGTATAATACGCGGCCGAACACACCCGCCGGATTCCCATAAGAAATCAGAAATACACGTCATAATTAAAAGTCGTTGCGCATGGGTCTTCCAAATGATATATGTTACTGTTTTGTGGGTAGGGCTACGGAGAACCCATACTTCTACTCTCTGTTACATAATATATATATTACTTATTTGGAAGACCCTGGTAGAGTGTTTTTTTTTTTTTTTTTTTTTTCATTAACATTTTCAGTAAATGCGGGCCGTGATGCCTTAACGTGTTTTCGTTCCGTCAATATTATAGTGATAAACTGATAACACGTATGTGATACTATATTGAATTAGAAATTCAATAATATTGTTCTACATTAAGATCTTCTTCTATCACAGTCAAGCGAAGACGAAGACCAAATTTAAATTATCATTGTCATTAAAAATAAATATTAACTAACATTAGCATGTATATTTCATTATTACTATGCCACTAACTAATAATATTAATTATTCATAATTTGTCATTTGTAAATAGAACCCGTTAATAAACTTGTAATAGCATGTATAATATGCTGAAACATTTTAAATCTAATAAATAAAAAAAAAAAAAAAAAAATATTGTACGTTTGTTTTGAACTATAACTGTAATTGTTGCGAATAAGTAACCTATTGGCGAATTGCAAACAGCAATAATAATATTACTATTCGCGAAAAATATAACTACTCGATAATTTTATAATATGGAAAACGGTTGTTGTTATTATTAGGGTAATGCGATCGGAATAGTCGTACGTATGCATGTACTGTTGTGTGGCGAAAGCTGATAAGTGCCGAAAACTAAACTCGGCCACCATTTTATTTTCTTCGGTTAATCCGTTATCGTTTTCGTTTTTTTTTTTTTCGATATTAATATATCGAATATATATAAGACAGATACAATAATATGCGGCCCGCATTTGGGCACAGTACAATTTCGACAGTTTATTCGTCAGGCACCGCGTTTGATCCCAAAACCGTCTGTTTGGGCCCGTGTATCGGCTTTCGGCGCAACTGTACCAATATGATACGCGGTACGTTATCGTATCAGAAAACCGGCAATTATCGGTTTTATTTTTTATTTCTATTATAGATGCATTTATATAGGTTAATTTCCGTACAAAGCGTTTAAAATGTTGTTGTTTACTCAATTTCTGTTTATCGAATCGGTACAAATACTTATTGTGCATTTTAAGCCGCGCGTACAATGGCCGTGTGCTTATAACTTTATTATCCCGTGGGTCTTTTTTCATTTATTGAATCTAATCGGTTTGTATTTATCGAACAATAACCGTACGGTTATTATTGTCTATAGCCACGACAAACGATCGGCCGTACTTTTATTATATAGTTTACCCACAACTATACGTTTATCCGCATGAAACTTTTGTAAATTGTATTTGTCTCGGTCTATCTCTCCAAAGTCAACGACGCCGATACGCGTGAGCGGAACCAATGACGAAATCGAAACGGAAAATAAGTTTAATACTGTGAGATCAGATTTAATAGACCAAAAAGGAAACGTCAACAGACAACAAGTCGTTTTTTACTCGCAACTAAAATCGATTGGTTTTTTTTTTCTCCGTCATTAACCAATAATAGATATTTCGTACATCCGGCGAATAAGGTTGGCACTTAAATACATTAGGGACAAAAGTAAAAAACAAATACATTTCGGAATAAAAGCATTTTATTATTTTATTTCATAAAAAAAATTACCGGACGAAATGATTTGAACGCGGGTAAAACAATCGTTAAACGAACACAATTCGTACGTTTCGTTAATAAAAAATTTAATTGACTGTTGTTGGAATTTTGTCGTAGGTCAGTTTTCATTTGTCGTTCGTCCAGCATAGGAAAAAACTATCGCAGATTCGTCTCAGCTAAACATTACAAAATTACTGTTATCCGGGAACTTTTGAAGATTTCCAAGTGGGAACCGTTATTACCGTTACGTATCGATACGTATTTTAATCGTGACTAGAACGAAAAAAAAAAAAAAAAAAAAAAAATCAATTATTCCGGAAAATCCCGCGGCAATGACGGTTTTTGCCGTACAAACGCGCCGACGTCAATCGACGGAAAAATAACGTTAACGTTTCAGCGTAACGTCTTTTCATGTATTACGATAATGAAAAAAAAAAAAAAAAAAATAAAAATTACCGTTACCGGGACATTTTTATTTTTTATTCATACGGTCTTTATACATCGTCGTCGCCGTTGGCCCGAGAGGGCGACGCGAAATCACACCCCGCCCGTTTATTGTTACGCTTGCGCTTGGACGGGACGCAACCGGTTGTTACCATTTATTGTGTTACACTGTTGTGTTATGCACATGCACGTTGTGCAACAATAATCGCATTGTTGTAGATATGGGGGAGGTACCTCTTTTTATTCGGGTGTCGTGTGGCCATATTCGAGTATTTTCGGCGGTAAAGGGGGGAACGATTGTGGGCAATGGGGTACGGGGAGGGGGTCGTGTTTCGCATTGGTCGGCCGTTGTGTCGTATTGTAATTTTTTTTTTTATTTATTTGTTTTCCTCCCCGGCCCGTGATACGCACGACTAAATAAAGGGAGGCGGGGAGGAGGGGGGGGGTAATCGGGGGCGTCCGCGCCCGTATCGGGACACCCGGGATTCGAATTTCGGCCTCCTCGTCCGCCGCCGTCGTTCAGTCTAGTCGCCGTACCGGACGCCAGACGTTCTCGTATATGCGAACCGGACATTTGCTGATATTTAATCTTTTATTTTCCCCTATCCGGCGATTTTCGTCTCTACCTACGAATTTTTTTTTTTTTTTGCCCGTATTGGCACGATCGCCGCCGCCGGTCGTAAATAATTATTCGTCCGGCGCGATATGTTACCGTATAATATATTAACACTGCAGTGATATTATTCGTTATCGTTTTATTAGAACAATCAGAAATTGTGTATAATTTGTACAATTCTGTACTATAACTATTTTTTACATTTTTTTTTTTTTATTATTTTTTTTTTATTTTTTATCGTCGTACGCCGTTTTTTTTTTGTATTCGGAACAAAGTTTGTTTTGCCGGCCGGAGCGACCGGAGCTGTCGTTTTACTACGCTTTTACCATCAGCTATTTATATATATATATATTTTTTTATACATTTTATAACGTCGAAATAATATTGTTTTTTTAAATATTTAACCATTTTTTTTTTTTTTTTTTATTTTTTTTTATGTTTCAGGTGTAGGTGGAAAACTGTTCGAATATAACTATACTGTTGTGTAGTTGCCGTTGGCTTTTCGGCATATAATAATCACACACACACACACACACACATTTCCACCGTAATATTTTGTATTTAATAGTGCACCATACCTGCACACACGCTGTTGTACTATTTGTGGAAATCAAACACAGATCAGATTTGATATAATATTATTTTATTCGCTATAATTATTTATATAAAGGCTACGTATATTTTAATTATTTGTAGTTTTATTATATATATTTTGTTTAAATTTCATATTAAGCATTACAAAATTATACTATTCATATACGATTATTTTATTAACACGATATTTCTTTTCTGAAACTAGCTCAGCTAACAGTCAATTGTTCCGATGGCAGAACACCAGCTACCGGAACAGTACGAAGAACAACACAGACGATGGTACGCGGAATGGATCCGGAGACAGTACAGCGGACCGGGCTGTAGGGCCAAGATCGTAGGCCGGACCAAGTACGAGCAGATAGTGCGAGCGGTTCGAGGTGAGTTGCGGCGGGCCGCGGAAAATTCCAAATTCCGTTTCTGGGTCCGGGCCAAAGGGTTTCGAATCGGAAAACCGGCGTCCGGCGCAGCAGCGGCCCAGGTCGACGACACCGACAGTCTGTACGTGGTGGATCCTAGGAGTAGGTGTTCGGCAGCAGGGAAGGCGCAGACCGGCAGTGGATCCCGGCAGCAGAATTGTTCGTACAAGAAGGTGGCCGTGGTCGACGAGTTTTTCGACATAATATACAGGTTGCATTGCAGCGGTAGAGGTATTTCGGCTAGACATTCGGGGCAAAAACGTACACATCGGATGGTGAGTAATAATTTTACCACGGGTATTGCCCTGGGAATAAAGTTACAAAAAAAAAAAAAAAATATATAAAAATAATAAATAAAAAAACGCCTATATCCTATTGACGCAGATTATGGAGACGTACGCGTTTCTTCCCAGAGAGGCAGTTACCGCGTTCCTGATGGGGTGTCCTCAGTGCAGTACTAATAACGCCAGTTCACCGGCGACCGTCGATAATATGCTCGTTGACGATGTGCAACAGGTGCTACATTCACCACTACAGCCCGTTTACACTTCGAGTTTCTATTGCGGCGTGAGCGTCGAAAATTGGTCGTCCACGTTTGCCTGTTCCACGCCGGTGAAAAGTGACGGGGAAAATTATTGTACCAGCACCACCGACTCGGCGGCGGATACCAACAGGACGGCCGCCGCGGCGACGGGAGCGGACAAGGAGAACGTCATGGACAACGACGTGGACGCCGTCTCGGTGGTCTCGGCGACGGGCAGCAGAAACAAGCGTAAAAGCACGGTGCCGTTGAAACGCGTAATTCGACATAAGCATTTGTACCAGGTCTTGGCGACCGATACATCCGTAGTGTTGAGCAACACGAGCACGGGCAGTAGTACACTGAGAAACAGCAGTAGCAGTACGACGTTGATTTTGTCGTCATCGTCGTCGTCGTGCCGGACGGACAACAGTGCCGGCGTCAGTAAATCGTCGTCGAGTGTCGGCTGGTGGTCCAAATGGGGCGTGTGCAGCAAAAACAGTATGCGAATCAGCACGAGTAGCGATATGAGCGGTTCCACGGGCCACGTGCAGCCCTTGGACCTGTCTTCGTCCCCGCCGTTGGCCATTACGCCCACGCCGCCCGAAGTCCAATTCGACGATTTTTTTTACAAACGTAGGCGGGTACGCCGACGGCGGAAACCGAAACGACTGGCCCGACCTTGCTTCGGTGGCCGTCGCGCAGACGATCGGTACGATTACGATGCCGACGACACGTCGGCGAGCGAACCGGACCGGCAGTGTGACGTAAACGAAACGGCGGACACCGGGGAACCGGACGCCAGCGATGCGACGGCGGACAGCGAATACGGCCGGGACGACGGGCCTAGACCGGCAAAGATGAAAAGGATGTCGGCGATAGGGGCGGACGAAGGGACGACTACGGCCGTCGACACGACAGAGACGTCACGGGGTGGTGTCGGCGGGAGCGACGGAATCACGACGGGGTCGGACGAACTACGCGAACACCGAGTGAGTCTCAACATCATTAGCATAATATAATTAATAGTATAGTATATAGTCAATATGGTCAGCGTGCAGTTTAAAATCGTATCTAACTTTATGGGCCGAGTCGCCTGGGATTTACGAGCGTCATTATTATTACTATTATTATTATTATTATTATACGCGATAGTGTAATATACATAATAACACCGGACCATACGCATAATATTAATTTGCGGCGGTTTTAATACGCTAGGATTGCGCATTGGTTCCCACCTCCCATCTCCTTATATAGATGTGGCCCGGGCGAAATCCGTACTGTTGTACATTCTATTTGGGGAAAAAGCTGGGAGTGGTGCGCGCGTGTATTACGAGCAATACGCCGGGCGAGAGGGATAAAGGGGAACGCGCGCGATGAGAGGAGTGTGGGACCGCCAAGTACTGAGGAAGATGGATGACGGACGGTAGGTCGACCGAGTAAGGATAAAGGTAACGTTGTGCCGTGTCTCTGTGTGCGTGTGCGTATGCTTGTGTGTGTGTGTGTGTGTGTGTGTGTGTAAGCGTGTTTGTATACGTGCGTGTGTGTGTGTGTGTGTCGCCTACATGGCCGCCGTGAGCCGATGGTGCTTTGAGGATATTACGACTGATGAGGACCGGGGGATGATAACGGGGACGGGGGGTGAGAACGGCAGCATCGGGGCGCATTAGTGTGTTGCCGGGCACCGGTGGCGGAAGAGTGGAACATAGTGGCGGCGGCAGGGGAGGGGGGAAGGGGGTCGTGGTGTTTGCGACGACAAAGAGGGTAGTAGGGATTTGGGGATTTGGGCCGGAAGGAAAAAGAAGAAAAAAAAAAAATAAAATAAAAACCAAGAGGAAAAAAGCGCCGGCGGCAGGGTCGGTAGCGGGTACGAAACTGCACGACGGGCGAGTGTGCGGGCGGGCGCGGTCGGGGTCGGTGTAGAACAGGCGGCGGGATAGCGGCGGGACTTTGACGGCGGCGTGACGCGGCGCACGGACCGAGTGCTATACGGCGGTGGTGGGGGGGGGTCGGGTGGGATGTACACCGCCTCTGGGCTAACGGGCGGGCGGCGGGTAGTATTCGTCGCCCCTACCCTCTGCCATACGCACCGCAGTCGTTTCACCAAAAACTTCCACTCGCCAACCTATCCGTACTATACACGCGCGCGCGCGCACACACACACCCGCCGTATATACGCGTGAGAGCGTTTCTCTACACCGCCTTTCCCGCAGTCGGTCACGATCAGAACTCCTCTACTCTACTCTACTCTGCCGCCGGTTACCGCCGCCCCGTCGCGCCGCCACGCCGTCCACACCGCAATTCCCCCTTCTCTTCGCCTACCCCTCCCGCCCCCATGTGTATATATATATTTGTATATATATATATATATATATATATACACATGTATAGTATACGCTCCGTATATACGAAATCGGCGGCGGACCCGACAAAGTCCTCCTCGCGCGTCGCTTTGGGGTTTTAGTCTCCTCGAACCCCACCACCCACCTTCTCCGCCACGCTGCCGTCGCCGCCGCAGACCTTTCCATCTACGCCGCCGTGTTCCTCTTATTTCGTTTGTGCCCTCCGCCCCGTCGCCGACCGTCCTCCGCTCAGCCGCCGACAAAAGCCCCGCCGCCGCCGCCGCCGCCGACGACTGTAACGCCGTTCCCCAGACCCGGACGCGTTGTGTTGCTCCTCTTTCGCGCCCTATCACTATATATATATATATATATACACCCATCCGCTAAAGTCCTCTCTTCAGCACGGGCCTTATCCGCCGACCTATATATATATACGTGGGTAAGTCTCTCCTTCTCCTACGTTTACTTTGACACGGGGCACAAACTCTCCGTCCCGCATGCCCAGCAACACCGTCATCACTATACAACGGGCAAACACTTCCGCCGTTGCAAATAATAGTGCCGAGTGTATATGTCTGTATAAAATATAACGTCCGGAATCCTCGGTGCCCGGGTTCGGGCGAGCGGCTTATGCGACCGTCTATTCGGGGCCGAACGTATTATTGAAAAAAAAAAAAAAAAAAAAAAAAAAAAAAAAAACGGGGAAAAATACACGAACCGAAATAATCCCCAATAATAATAATAATCCCATCAGAGCCGGTCCGCTCGCTCATACACACGCGCGCGCGCGCGCGCCCGGTATTATATTAAAGGACGACGACGTCGTATACCCAAAGTAAAACGTATGCAATTCTCCCGAGACGCCGACCGACGTCGTCTCCGTCAACATAATAAATCGTTGTCGCCTCTGACTGACCGCGCTGCCGCAATAACTAATTTCGCGGGAGTGGCGCGCGTCATTCGGAAAACCGTCTCTTCGCCGTGTGCGGCGCGCCCGCGTTATTCGTACGACACGGTGCCCGCGAATTGGAAAATAAATAAAAATAAGAGAGAAATTCGCGCCCGTAGTCCCCCCCCCCCACAACAACTCTCAACGCCGTTTCTCGCCGCTATCCAAACGCAACTCAATAATTAATTGTTCGCAATAAAAACAACCGACCGAATGAACTACTCCTTCGCTCGCATATTCATTTATTTCATTTCCGATTTCCGTAAAATAGAAAAAGAAATGAACATTTCGTTCGATTTACCGTCCGAATATATGTCCATTACGGACGGTCATAATTCACGGCCGAACAAATAAAACAAAAAAACAATAAATATACGATTTTAACCGATATCTCCGGTCCAATAGAAATAACTATTAAGGTGACGCTTAATAATAATAATAAAAAAATTATTATAATCAAAGAGCTCTCCATCCTCCAATCCAAAGAGCAAAGTTTACGTATAGCTTGCATGCGTTTGTTTTTTTTATGAAAACGATAGTCGTGTTAAATGCGACCGAAATTAATTTATGCACTTGATTTATGGGTTTTCGTGCGATATTTGTAATAATTAGGGCAGACGATTATATGCCTTTTAAAACCCTATTAATTACGTACGCGGTTTTGCTATAAAAATGCCCTTGGAAAAAAAAAAAAAAATTAATAAAATTCAAATACTAAAATTATATTTCACTATTATTAACTATTACAAGTTTAATCCTTACAAAATATCCCAACAAAATAAAAAATATGACGTTGTAATCATTAGAAATATGTCAAAATGTCAAATTGTTAATCGATCGAATAACAATTGTTATTTGCGAGAAACAAATTAATAATATTAATAATCGTATTTCATCTAAAACCTGGTATATTATCAGGTTAGCCAGCCGAATGCTGATATATATATATCAATCTTGAACAACTATTTTGTGATTGTCGATTCGTCGAGTTGAAAATGTCATAAAATTTTACAAAATCGTAAATATGCTCCTAGAATGTGTGTAATTCTTAAAACAATACAATACAATTTTGTATATAAAACCGATAGGCTGTGAAACAAATTTTAGTATAAACTAGCTATTTTTTTTTTTACCAACCAAGAAATATATGCAAACGCACACAATTATCTGCCCTAGTAATAAAAATAGAAAGTCCATTTTTAACGGATTCTCTGAGACCATACATGTGCATAATACTATATGGTAATAATTCGATTCGCGCGCGAAACGTTACACGTGACAAAAGGGTGGTTCTGATTTTTTTTTTTATTTTAACCGGAATACTCACGGAATTTGTTTAAAACTTTAAAAAAAAAAAATAAATAAATCACCTGAAACCCCGTGTAGTAATTGGTCCTAACTTTAGACGTATCTCGAGAGGGTTACAGTTCGAAAATGACTGCTTTTTCGATTTTTGCTATTACGGGCTATAATATTTATTGTAGGCAAAAACCGCATAGAATAATATATATTTTTTTAATTAAATTTCCTATGTAACGTATGCTTTTGCATTACACAGCCCAGTCACCCCCATAATGGTTAACTCGTTTTTAACTTTTATTATTAAACATAAAGCGCTATTTTTTTTTTTACATACATGAGTTTTTGTGCGTGTTATAGGATATTTAATTTAAAAAAAAAAAAAATTTTATTTTTGAAATTTGTCGTCTATTGTAAATTTTTTATTCCGCGAATGCAAAAAAAAAAAAAACGTATTTTTTGAAATTGTAACCCTTCTTGGAGGTACGCCAAAGGGTTGACCAGCGTATATGAAACTTAAACGAAGTTATTATTATTATTATTATAATTTTTTTTAATAGTTTTAAACACATCTTGAAGGTTTTTCTCCGTCTATAGGATTAGGACCATCTAACTGCCGTGATGCACATAAACGTGAAACTTTTTTTTTTTTTTTTGTAAACACATTTTCGTATATTTCACCGAGATCAGAAGATTATTCGATAGTTTTCAGGGCCTTTGAATCGGAGCGCTATAATCATATTTTATTATTATTATATACCTCCGCGGCGATGCTCCGTTCGGTGAAAAACTTCGAAATCAAATTAATGCGTACAAAAGAGCACCGAGAATAATACTGTATAAATAAATATTTGTATAGATTACGGACAGCATAATACAACTGAAATAGTTTTATACCGTCAAGATTTATTTATTTATTTTTATCGATTAAATATTATGTTATATATTTATCTCGTTCGTTCGAGTTTTTTTTTTTTTTTTTTGTTGTTGGCGTGCAATATTTGCTCGAGTTATCGCCGCGTATTGTATTATCGTGTAATACGTATTGAATGCGCAGACGGTTTTTATTCTTTATTTCTTTTTTTTTTCTATTGATAATTCGCGCGGTATTATATCGTCTAAAGTTCAGTTTCAGGAAGTGTAATGCCTGCGTTTGAATTTATTTGATTTCCCGCACACATGTTAAATAGTGTCAAAACACTCGAACCCCGCAGTCGTGTATTATTTATATTATATTTTCTTCGTGAACGACAAAAATAAAAAAAAAAAATAAAAAAAAAAATTCAACCGCAAACAATTTACTTACACCGCGTTACTATACGCATTACGTTATCCCATCATAGCCGTATAGCCCGTATTGGTTTTTTTTTGTTTTTTTTTTCCTTTCGTTGCGCATTTTCCGTCGTAGTGGGAAATTTTATTTGACGATAATATATTTAAATACCTATCAATGTTGAAACAAATGAATAATCGAAAAAATTGATTCGCGCATATTGAAGACATTTTCGGTTTGTGCATCGATAGTCATATAGGTTAATTCGCGAGACTGTACAAATCGTCTGACAGACGATTTTCCACTTGACGACCAACACATTTATATTCATAGTCGTATTATTTTCTTTCTTTTTAAGTACCGGGCTAATATTGTTCAATTGTAACAGAACGAAATAGGAAAGTTTTACCACGACGACACGTAGGAAACCGATATTTTCTCGACAAATGCGTTATTAAAAATATTAAAACACGGAGAAAACAATTTCATGTTTATTTTTTATTAAATTGCAATGTATTTAAAGCTCATATCCAACGTATCGTTGTGATAATTCTCGTATTGTATGTCTCGATATTTATATATACCCGTAAAAGCGTCGAAAATACTGAACGTTTTTTTTTTTCTATACAACTTTTGTCCTTTTATGTTTTAATTAACGTCTCATGATACTTTTCGGTTTTTTTTTTGCTTTTAGTTTTGATTGTTGTAAAAAACAAAAACGTTGAATACTTTTCTTTTTGATTGCCTGCAGCAGAAATATTATCCGCATGTTTGATGATAAATTTTAAATTAGAATCGGTACCAGTTTTGATTTATAACATAATATTATTCGATGTGCGTGAACCACCGTAATTCTGTTGGGAATTTAATATCATCGTCCATCCGAACATCTGTTGAATTTTTTCAAAATAAAATACACTCGACGTTATCGATTCACGATTTTATTATTATAGCACCACCGCATTTTTTTCTATTACAATTTTGATTATTTACAATCCACAGATCGTAAGGAATGATTATAACCAGTGCGTTTCACTAAATTGGCAACGCGAAATATTTCAACTGGGCGGACTTAGGTTGAAATGGAAATTTTTAGGAATTTCATGTTGTCATAATTTTAATATTTTAACCGGTACGTGCGCAGTAAAATTTACATTTTCTAAACACTGTTTTTAACACCCGATTCCAATGTTTCTATTTTTATTAGAAAAAATGTACAAATAATTAATGACTAACATAAAATTACACGTGCGCAAAATAAAATAAGTTTTACATTTTTTGAAAAATCGAGAATATTTCGTATTTTTCTTTCATAAACTGTCTATGACTGTGTATCTCGAGTGACTTTTGAAATTTTATTAGTCAAAGTGGTTTAAATAATAAAATTACAAACAAAAATATAGACCTTTTCGTTTCCGGCGTTAAAAATAAATGTTTCCATTTAAAAATGTAATTTGTATTGTACACGCGTATACCGTGAGGGATATAATTTTGAAAATAGTTTCACATGCGTGTGTTGGAACTCACGGTATTTCCAAAAAAAAAAAAAATTATCCATTCGTTCTATAGGTCCATTAGACAGAAATAATTCGTGTTTGCATTCGACCGAAACACATTGTGTATATGATAATATTAAACGTAAACGGATTATTACGCCCTCTTCTGCTGCTTTTGGTCTCTCATCTGTTGACTGTCCATTACTAATAAAAAAAATAACGCATTACACACCTTAACGTTATTATAGTGGTCGTAGAATCGCTTGATACGATCAGTTAATGTTTTTGTTTTTTCTTTTTTTATTTCGTTTAATATATTATTTTGTACGACTATCGGCCGTTTCCGTTTATACCTCTCTTGTTTCATCGGCGTAAAGTACTTTTTTATGTTAACAATATACGCTCCTCGTTTTGGGCGTTTTAAATAGTATCAACTTACACTATGCGTCATTACTAAATTGATTAATATTTCATTCCTCCGAAATAAAATTAAAAAAAAAGTCATAATACATGATTGATTACGACAGTAATATTATACGACAGCGGGCCGTAGGATATTTTGCAAAATTTAATTTATTATTTAGACATTGAATTGAAGAATTAATTAGGTATATTATAGGTACAAACACGTAGGAACACAAGTAGTATCAATATATTCTAAAAAAGTTGTCATTACTTAAGTTCGGATGTAATTATAATAAAACATTTTTAAAAAAATGGCAGGATACTGCTTATGGGTGGGCCACTGTTGCAGTTAAAAATGTAGGAAGCTACACATCAATGCTAACGAAACACGGTTTTGAATGAAGTTCGGTTAACATTTTTTTTTCTAATAAATTTAAATTTAAAATTATAATAATTTGTAACTAAATAATACATTACAACTGTCTGTGATTTTCGTCTTAAACTATTGAGCATTATTTTAGTGCCAAACATGTTTAATCCACATAAATAGGAAATAGTATGCAAAGAATCATGGTATTTACGATTTTCATCAATATTTGAACTTTAAAAAAACGGTTAAACGCTTTAAAAAAATAATAATTACAACATTATGTTCAAATTTTTTCTATTACGACTAAGTAAAAATTATGATAAACCTTATATCAAATTTTCGTGAATTTTAGCTGGTCCAAAATATTATTTTCACTTATAAAAACCCAATAAAACTGAAAAAACATGGAAATTTCATACAGCTACATTAATAACTCAAAACCCGCCAAAATAGAAAAATTGCACCATATTTAAAAAGTTCTAGTAAGAGTGTTGGATACTGCGATTGTTTTCAACTGAATTACAATTATAATACTAAATTAAAAATAACAGTAACGGTTATTGCCTACATTTTCCCGTTTCCCCCAATTATTGAGAAAACTATAATGGAATTAAAAAAATAACCCTTTTCTAACTAAAAAAAAAAAAAAAAAAAAAATGTCAACTATAAAAAACGTATGGTATTGATGATCGGAGCTATATTTTTAGTAAAAAAGTGGTTTATAGACAGAAAAGAATTTTAAAAAAAAACCACATCGCTCAGAATCTAAAACTTTAACAGTAAACTAAAAAAAAAGCCCTTAAAATAGAAAAAAAAAAACCTAATGATTACTGTTCGACAGCTGAATCGGGGTCATTTTACTATGAACCTTGTTATTTTTAAGATTTCCGTTCATAGATAATGCACGGCCCGGTGTGTCTATTATTGTCATCGACAGCGTTAAACCGTTGTCGTAAGTATTATTATTATTATTATTATTTTTTTGTTTTTTTTTTTGGTTGTAAACGAAAGCATAGCTATAGATTTTGTGTCGGTCAATTTATAATTTATTCGCAAACGAAACACTAGCGCGGTTAGGTGGGACGTTTGTGGGCGGAAATAGTAAAAAGGAAAAAAAAAAACAAAAAAGGCGTCTTTAGAATATTGTTTTTAATAATGTGTAAAAAAAAAAAAAACCTTTAATATGGAATGGATTGTGAAAAAAAAAAAAAAAATAAATAAATAAAACCGGACGTTTCCAATGTTGGCCATCGGCCCGGAAAGAATGATAACGGACACACGGATTAAAAAGTGCGGGCTGTACACATATGCGATTTTTCTTCGAAAATTCACAAAGAATTACAACGCGTCGCACACGCTAGGGATTGCATTGAAAACGATCCGTACTCGTAAAAATACGTGTAAAATGAAATTGGCGAAATTACCAACACGTTGTGGGATTGCCGAAATCCCAATTTATTATAGCCGCCGCCGATAAGGGATACGGAAATTAAAAAAAATTAAATACTAATAAAATGCGTAATCGCGTAAAATAAAAACCACGGGGAACGGACGTTATTTTGTAAAAACATACGGCGGGGGGGGTGGTGGTGGGTGGTGAAAATAGCGTCCCGTATATTATAGAAAGTTCGTCGGGACACAAAGTTGCGGGAATAAATAAAGCCTGTATAAAACAGGACGTACGGTCACCCTCGTAATCCACCCGCCCGGACTAATCCGGCGGCACCGGCACCGCCACCACCGCAGGTATAATACCACATTTTTCACCGCCAATATACCCCGTCTAGAAAACTCCGGCTTCCGTTTATAGTTTACCACCCTGCTTGCTATTGCTTTTTCTTATTGCGGAACGCATTTTCTAGAAAATTCGGGATAGTTTTATAGCCGTATAAACACCGCCGTTCCCCGTTATCCCTTGTGTCCAGGAAGTGTATCCGGACCTCTAAATGAACATTTTAATATAGCATTTAACGGCTGTTCTATTATTATTCATTAATAAATGTTATGGGTTTTTTTTTTTGCTCATCTAGATAGATATATTTTTTTTTTTATCTTTCGTCTTGATTAAATGCTATATATTATTTTCCGTTTCGAAAGATATTCAATGTATGCGCGAACAGTACAAATTATTATTTTAATAATCGCTGGCATTACCAATATTTATTGGAAATAATCGGTAAAATACGTGTATAATATTTTTATAATGCTACATCGATTACACGTCTTTAATCGAAAACAAAAAAATATAACCAATTTTAGTATTTATAGTTAAATGGGTAAAAAAAAAAAAAAAAAAAATTGTTATTCTTTTATCTATACAAAAAGCCGCTGACTATTTATCTTTATCAAGATAATTTACATTTTAATCTGCGTAATTATTTTACCAATTATCTATTATCTTTGTTTAGATATTTTAAAATGTATCTTTATACAACACTTGTCGTAATATTTACACAATATTGGCGGTGCGGTTACCGCGTTTTATATAAATTACACGAAAATACCGTCAGTTTAGGTAATTACTATTAAACAAATAATATATATAATTTTAAGTAGGAATATTTTAAAAAAAGGCATTTTTTTTCCTACGCATAGAGACTTTTTTTATAATACCGGGGGGAAAAAACCATCGGAGAACTGGGAAATGTATACAGTATAGGTACACGCTTTTTGTCAAAATCGATTTATTTCCTTTTTTTTTTTTTCCGGTAATTCGGTAGGAAACAATCTTAGAGACATGAAATGTTCACCGAACACTTATGGTAGAGTTTTCTAGACGTGATTCGATTTCCAAAACAGTTTGGTTCTTCATGAGTAATTTTTAGCTATATATATTTGAAATGTTCGGGTTTTCATCGATTTTCCCGGTTATGATTTGTTTGGTTTCGTATACATTTAATACAATATTTCCACGTAATAGTCGTTCTTGTGAAATATAAAAAAATTGTTTTAGCGAATTTATGTTTTTCTCATAAATGTTTTGATGGAAATAGTTTTTTATTTTTATTTTTTTTTTCTATAATGCTGTTATATATTATTTTTTTATAAAATTCAATTTTTACTCGGTTTTGTAGAGTGTCTGCTAATTAAATTCGAACAATGAAAACCAATAGTAACTAAAATAATACTTGAGTCGAGAGACCCCCGTGATAGTATACCGGGGCCGAAATATACATAATTGAATGCACATAAATTATTTAATTAATTATTAATTCTAATTGAATTGCACATTTTTTAATTTGAAAAAAATACTACAAAAATTTTTCATGAGAACTAGTGCATGGACTGCTTTTATTTTGTTCAAAACCACGTTGTACATGTCTCGTAGAGTACAAATAGATATTTTACAAGGCAAATTGGACTTGGTTTTTGAAAACTCTAATTCTAAACGCTATAATTCCACTTTGAACATAATCAATTTTACCATTCTTTCCGTCGTTTTCGGTTTCAAAACGTAAAGCTTTTCTCTTTTCAACACATGTCGCGTGCGGGTTACTCAAGATGACGTGCTAACGCTCGTATTTAAGGGGTTGCGTATAGGCAATTTTTTCGACACGTTTGTAAAAAATGAAAATCGATCGACTTAAAAATATTGAAATTCACTTTCAAATACTTTTATACGTATGTGCGCGTGCCATTATTTCTAGTACCCATTGTATTTATCGTGTAACGGTGAAATAAACAAAAATGTTTCCTGAGGGCGTGGGCGTAAAAAAAAACACTGCGGTATAAACCTAACCGACGATCCGAATTTTCACTATAAAAAAAAAAAAAAGGGAGAACTCTCCTTGGGCAACGTTGGGTTTCGGTAATGCGTTATCGTTACTGCGAAATAAGTTAATTAAGTTATTCGAGAATGTAAACGTATTGGATTTCAGAACAACAATAATATTTTTCGTTTTTTATGTATATATTTGCGGTATTGAAAAAATAAAACCAACGTTTTTGCACAGTGCGTGTTATTATTTTTTTTTTTTTTTGCACAGTGAACATTCGGTTTTTTAATTAGATTATGGGTGGTTTTTGTCCGCGAAACAAAACAATTTTACAGTCGGATTACGGGTGTAGTGCCCCTTTGATATAGAAAAATAAAAATTTATTGAATTATTTGTTAAGACTATTTGTTAAGTCCGTCGTAAACGTTGTAGTCGTAAAACCTTTGTAAAACGCCACGAGCGGGAATCTCAAATGTTAAAAAAAAAAAAAAAAAAACAAGAATGAAAAAAAAAAAATTCCGTTATCCGTACACATAATCCGATTCCCGAGCACAACACGGCAAATGTAAATGTGTATTTTTCAATTCGCCGTTTCCCCTCTATCCTCCCACCTGACGCTATTTTTTACCGCATAATCTGCGTGGAAATATTGTTTACACAATAATAAAAAAAAAAAAAAAAAAAAAAAACGATAATTTTATAACGAGGGAAATATTATCGCGGCATCATATATATATTTTTTTTATGTTTCTATAATCGCGTTTCCGTACGTTTTAAAATGTACGCAAACATTATTGTTATTTTGTATTCGTATTGGGTGGGTTTTTTTTTTTATTATTATTATTATTTTTAATGCGTTGTTAAAAGGCGTGGATGAAAAAAAAAAAAAAAAAAAAAAAACAAAACAAATAATAATAATAATAATAATGAAATAAAAAAATTATTAATGGAATAATTACCGGTACATTCGCGGCGGCGGGCGGCGGTGGCGAACCCTCTTTTTTTCACACTCACTTACCGCGGCCGCCGCCGCCGCCGCGGCGCCCTCATCGACATAAACTGTAATACTAATGATCACACGTCGTCGTCGTCGTCCCCTTTCGCCGCACAGGTTAGCACGCGTTGTCGCGTTTTATTGTATACGGACATAGTGTACACAGGCTCGTAGCTCGTGCCCCCCCCCCCTATTCCCAATTTTCCCTCCGTAAATACTCCGGTTTATTTATTATCGGTTTGTTTTTTTATCCTTTATTTTTTTTTTTATTTTTTTTTTAACCCGTTAATATACGCACTGTATAACTTGTGCGCGCGCGTGTGCGTACGCCGCACCGCGCACCCGGTTTGCCCGGCGACGGCGCACCCCCAGCCCGTATACTGTCGGTGTAACGTCCGTGTTATTATATTATTATTTTATGTACGCGCACACGTACGTTCCGCCCGGTGTCCCGGCGTTGTTTTCGTAGTTTGTAACTGTATCGGCGGCGACGTGGCGCGCACACCGCAGACGGCCGGGCCACAAAGTTTTCAAGAATTTAATACTTTACCGTGTCCGGCGGTGGATTAACGGCTAGGCGAGGAGGCGAGCCAATGCGCGCGCCGAGATAAAAAAAAAAATACTAATAAATAACGACAACGAAAACCGGCGGCCTCTAATTTTTTACGACTAACCCCCGGCCCACCACCGCCACCGCCGCCGCCGCCGCTGGCCGCCGCGTCCCGCCGTAACAAACAACAATAGTCGTTTTTAAATACGGGTTTCCATTACGCTGGGCACGAACACGTCGGCGGCCGAAAAACTATTACCGACGTTCTCTATCTGTACAACACCGTCCCGCGGTTCTACCCGAAAATAACCGTAGTAGAACACCGTTAAATCCCGATTATTATCCGGTCACGTTTCGAATGACAACGGGAAAACGATCGCGTGAAAATGAATTCTGTCATTTTCCAAATGGCGCCGATACGATTTTCAATATGACCGCGGCTTTTTCGCCCATCGCGCCTACCCAATTGTTTCGCCACCGCCCGTCCTACGGTCCATTATATCGACGTGAAAATAATCATCATTTTTTTCTAAATCGCCCCGCGCTTTATGGGCGTCGCGGTATCATCATCACATTTCGGATCGATAACAGTTAATTATTTGTATTTTATTTCTCCCCTTATTTATCGCATCGGAGGAAATATAACCGATTTGCACGGCCGCGCGCCAAGTGCTCCCGTTATCGCGGTGATAATTCGATTTATTTAATATTGGATTTTAACGCAGCCCGAAAGTGTTTGGTACGAGTGAGACACGGCACGTCCTCTTGATAAATGTTTATCTACAAACTCGAAAGCGTACAAAATTAACAAAAAATAATTTAAACGTCCGGTAAACATATGTAAAAATCGTATTAAAACCGTTATTAAACGAAAATCCGGGTTCCGAACACTTGCGATATTAAGACGTTTCCGCCGCGTCTCGCCACTGTGTCGTAGTTGACCATAAGAAAGTCGCGCTCTGTACACACGCGCGCGCGGGGTACCGTATAAATCGGAATTTTCACTTTTCAATTTCCACCGCTCGGCGCGGGAGGGTGAGGGCGGATAGCCAAGGGGGTTGGACGGCCAGGGGGGTGGATACCGCACTTACGGACCGGGAAAACGGTATTTTTCACCGTCGTCGTCCCGTATACTACTCTTATAGTATCCACGTCCACCTCCTCGCCATTCGATACTTCACCGTCGGCCTATTTTTTCTTATTTTTTTTTTTTATTATTCTTCATTCGTGTACGATCGCCGAGCTTAAAACGCACCCCGTCCGTCTTTCCGTACGCTTTCTGCTATATTCGTTACTGCCGGCTCGGTATTATACCACTCTCTCGCTCTCTCTCTTTCTTTATATATATATATAAAATACCCGTATTATTATTATATATATATTTTTATTTTTTTTTTTTTTTTCGATTGCTCCGACCTCACAGCGGCGGTACAACGCGCGACGGGTCCGATAGTGCCCCGAAGCGGCGATGCCGTGACGCGGCGGCGGCGGCGGTGGCGGGCGCCGTGGACGAACGGCGGGTGTCGGGCTGGTGGGGGCAGGGGTTTATAGAGGATATAGTAAAGCTACGACGGCGGCGGCAGTGGCGGCGGCGGCCGGGGTCGTTTGTACGCTCGGGCTATACTCTACACCAGAGAGATATACACGCGTGTATATATATATATATATATATACATACATACATACAGGGTACGCACATATATACGGGACCCATACACGTACACACACACTCGTCGTCGTCGTCGTCGTCGTCGTCGTCGTCGTCGTCGTCGTCGTCGTCGTCGCCGCCGCCGTCGAGTCTTTCGGTATCACGTATATGTATATATATATATATATATATATATACGTACGTACGTACACACGAGGGTGACGTGTGCGTGTACGTATACACGAAGCGGCGGCGGGCAGTGGGACCCTTACTTACTTCGCCGCACCGCGTGCCAAACCCCGCCGCTGGCCCACACGATACCCTCGTCACACCCTCCTCCGCCGCCGCCGATGCGCTACACACTCATATACGCCGTCGTATACGGAGTATATATACCGCATGCCGTTCTAAAAACGGACGGCCAACCCCCCGGACCCCATACCCGCGCCCCGCCGATACTCGTCCGCCCGCCCGCCCGTCCGCTCGCCGCGTGTACACTCGTTATCCATACGCATACACGGGCGCATACACACCCGTGGTGGCATTCCTTCTTCTTTTTACCGCCTCACCCGCCGCCCACACTTCCCGCATTATACCGTTCCCGGTATATAACCGTGTACGACCGCCGCCGGTTCCCTATCGCTCTTTCTCGCTCCGGTTCCCCAGCGTGTAGGGTATCCGCTCTCGCTCCTTTTAACGCCGCGGCGCGTTTCACCTATCCCTTTATTGCGTTACACTTGTACTACTATTTTATAAATATGTATATACGTATATACGCGTATGTATAATATATACACACGCGCGCGCGCTTATGACACCTACCGTATATACGGTACACCTACGCCGCCGGTGCATTATAATATTTTATACGCAGACGAATCTGCGTCCAGAAACACCCTCGCGCCGCACCGTCTCGTAAATATATATATATATATATATATATACGTTACGCCCGCTGCAATAGGCAAGTGTCGGACCCTTTTTTTTTTTTTTTTTTTTATATATATATATATTATCGCGGAGAAAGGTGTAATAATATAAACGTATATACGCGAGATACTGCGCCCCGGTCGAAACGGGGGGGGGGGGTTGGGTCTCTTAGCCGGCGATACGGAAAGCGAAAGGTAATACGTCGCCGTCGCCGCCGTAGTCGTAGTCGTCGTCGTCGTCGTCGTCGTCCGGCCGGCCGGCCGGGCAGCCGGTCAGTTGGTTAGGGCATATATATATATATATATATATACGAGAGACGAGGGTGTATACGAGCCGTAGGGGAAACGAGTAGATACCTACTATACCGCGCCGTCCGTCCAAAACTGGGAACACAATCCCCCTACCCCGTACCCGTGTTGCCGACAAAGTTCCCCCTTTCCACTTTCCACCACCCGCCGCCGTGCTATCGCCTCCGCCGCCGCCGCCGCCGCCGCCGCCTCCGCCTCCGCCACCGTCACCACCGCCGCCTCCGTCGCAGCCGTAACAGCACCAGCTGTCAGTCCTTCTTCGTATAGTCGTTTCCTCCCCTTACCACCACCCCTGGGACACACAAAACCACCGCCACTTCTCTTCCTCTGCTCGTTCCTCTACACTTCCGCCGCACAATATATATATATATATATATATATATATATATATATATATATATATATATATATATATCTATATAAATATAGATATATATATATATACCTACCCCGTTCCCCTTGCCCCACATGGTCTTCCCCAGTACCGTCTGGCCCAATATTACTATACGTATACACACGTACTATGGTTTGAAGCTATACGACGCCGCAGCCCATATAACCCAACCCCCGATCCAACGTACGATTTTTACAGAATCCCCGTATACGGTGTACTTATTTTTGATTTTCGATATTTTCCTCGTGGATACGACAATATGTAAACATTCGGTATGTACACTGAACACGTCGTTCGGATTCGTCGTAATGGATTTTCCATTTTCAATTTCGCACGGCAGATTTGTCGAGACCAAATACGTTCTATCCACACAAGTCAATCGGAATTTTAATCGAATACCATTCTTTTTCGAAATTATATATATATATATATATATGGAACTACGTAGTTGCGAACGAGACGTGTTTATACAATGTCTTTTGATCCATAAAAAATGAATCCAATATTGAACGTACGCGAGTTACGTAATTTTTGCCCCGTTTCGATTGTCGGCTATAATTCATTTTCATCAATTTTCTCACTACGAGCGAAATGTAAATAATTTCAACATTCAAAAATGTCTTTATAAATTACATTTTTTTGTTTTTGAAATTGTCACTGTCGTTTGACGTGGTATCATATGAGTAATGTTTCGTCGTTTTTTTCGTAAAAGAATAAGCAATTTCTCGTTCATTATGACAATAATATATTATGCAGTGTGGAATCTACACTACGATATTTCTAACGATATTTTCTTTCAATACCGTTTATATTTAACTAATGACGTATATAGAGTTTTGATGCCCAAGGTAAAGTTTTGATATTACCACCTCAACAAAGAAAAAATAAAAATATAGATTAACGGAAACTTGTGTTTTTGAATTTTTGTCGGTTGAAATTTAAAGTTATTTATTTACATTAAAATTCCGTAATTTACACAGTTTACACCTTAATTACTTATTTGCGTGACATATATTGCGTTATTATACGTTATAACAACAGTAAAATTATAATTTCATAAAAAATTGTTTTGATTTTACATAAATTTCCGTCAAGATAAAAAAATAAAAGGTTCAAATTTCTCGATTAACGAATAACGACGGCAGATTGTACCCCCCCCCCCTCTAAATATACGTCTTTGTATTTAAATAAAAAAAAAAAAAAAACATTTATTTTTTTATTTTTATGAAATTCTTTTCGTAATATAATTACGAGAAAAAAATTAGAATCCTACGGTGGAAAACAAAATAAAAAAAAAAATAGAAAAGAAAAGAAGTTTACTTGCATTGGACGTTATTCGTCGTAGATTCCGTTAATGACATCCAACCTAAACCTTATCTAATCTAAAAAAGTGCTCGATCATCACTAAACCGGTTCAACAGGATTCCGGGCGACTTGTTTAAAAAATCTATTTTTACGTTTGTATTATATTACGTGTTTTATACGCATCCTTTTACATTAAACACGCATACCGAAATCGTTGATTTAACTATTATTTTTATTTTGAATTATATTTTATTCGGGTATATTAATTTTACTTGTATAGCGCGAGGCATTCAAGTAAAAAAAAAAAAAAATAAATAAAATAATAATAATAATAAAATAAACGTTATGTTTTCTATGCATATCGGAGAAATGTCGATTTAATGATGTCCGTTCGGTTTTTTGTTTGTTTATGTTTTTATTCTACGCCTCTTGTGTGTATTTATCAAACGGTCGACAAATACGAATTTCGAAAGACATTTTTTCCGAGTTCTTGAACTGATGTACACTTGTATTTACAAAATAATTATTTGTTCGTCTATACATTTCTATTATAATATTACGTAGGCTGTTTTTTTCATAATGTTAAGTCTTAAATACGAACACGGGGCGTAGAATGCGTCGACGTCGACGTTATCGTTGTAGTGAACGTAACGCTTTTGGCGGTGGCGGTGGTGAAGGCGACAAGGCGGTCAGTCCTGATCAGTCGTCAGTCGACAGCCAGCCAGCCAGCCTACGACACGTACCGAGTTGGTACCGGGATACTGAGTCGTCTATAAATTGTCGTTGTGGTATTTTTTTTTTTAAAATTTTTTTTTCGCTTTCTTCATTATTTTAATTTTCCGTCGTTGCGTATTTTCTGCAAACCCATATTAGAAAAAAAAAAAAAAAAAAAAAAAAAAAATCCCGTTGAATATTTTTATTCGAAATATTTGATTAGTACGAATTTTAGAACAAAAAAAAAAAACATAATACCCCCAATATATTTTTCTCGTAGTTAATCGTCGATTATTTATTTAATTAGACAATTAATTTGTAATTTATTTAATAGAAATTTTAGTATACGGACGTGATCATAATGTAAACACGACTTGTATTGTAATTTCTTAGGAAATTAATTCGTAAGAAAAATCAAAAAAAAAATTACGAAATCAAATATTTCCGAAATGAAAAATATTCGCACGTGAATAGTAATACACACGTAATACGCGCAATTCAATTCGAGAATAATTGTAATACTTTGATTATTTTTCTGTTCAACCGTACCCGTTAGACGATCGCAATATGTCAGCCAAACGGAAGCAAGGATTAAAGGTAATATGGTTTTTATGCGTTTTAATAACTATAATACATTTGTTTCTAGACATATTTTTTACTATAATTAAAAAAAAAAAAAAAAAAATGTATAATATATATATATATTTCGATATTACGTAAACCGGGGGTGGAGGATAAAATAGAAAAATACGAGTTCGTAGTAAATTATAATGAATAATATTATAGTTGAATATGTAATAGTATCGTATTTTTCGTACGACAAGTAAAACCGAGTTGAGTTTTGTTGTTATTTTTCCCAATACAAATGCTAAAACGTCATGGACAGCTGCCGGTATAGGAGGAAAAAAATAAAAAATAAAAAAAAAAAAACGAACGCGTAACAAACATAATACGACGTATTATTATTCAAATTTTATCGCCGATAACCGCCGCCGCCGCCGCCGTTTTTTTTTTTTTTTTTGTTTTAATGTTAACGTGATAACGTATTTTGTTTTTACGTATTGTTATTTTCTTTCTTTTTTTTTGGCGGCAAATCGTTCGCACGCATATATGTATATGCTAACTTTCGACTAGATTTACGTAATTTTTTCGTAATGTTTCGTCGTTTTCATTCCATTACCACTTCACGCCGTCTGTGTATGTGTGTGTGTGTGTGTGTGTGTATATGTGTGTGTTGTATATGTGTGTATGTGTGTATGTGTGTGTGTGTGTGTGTGTGTGTGTGTGTGTGTGTGTGTGTACACTTGACCATCGTTGTCGTCACTGTTATAACGGACTTACCCTCCCCGTCACCTTCACCCCGCCACTATTTCCTTGCACCCCCACCCATACCCCACCACCACTCCACCTCCAGGACTACCCCGGCGCCGACTATCGTTCCCGCCCGCCTCTGGCCGGCAGGACCTCCTAAAGCTCCCGCCACCGCCGCCACTCTTCTCCGCCGACGCCGTTGCTGTCAAATCCTCACCTCCCAATGACCCTCTACGCTCCTACCCCCGCAGTCATCGCCGGCACCGCCGCCGCCCTCCTCCCGTCGTTATCGCCACCGCGTCGTAGTTGTCGTCCAAAATACACACTACGGCACAACACTACTGCACTACGAGGCGTGAGAGGGGGACCCGGACGGGTGTGGTGACGGCGGGGGGGGGGGTAGTACTCGTCCTGCTGTCCCACTACCCGCCGCCCGCCGTTTTCGTTAACATCACCTCACTTCCAACTCTACGCGCGCACACACACACACACACACACACACACACACACGCGCGCCCATACACCAACACTACACTACTACAACAAAACCACTACTCTCTCCCGCTCGCGCCGCCGTTGTTCCTTCTCTATACACACTATACTGTGTAATATCCTTTGCCAGAGGACGAATATACACACTCACACACACCAACATAGGACACACGGGACCACCACCACAGAACTGCCGGCGTCGGCGGTGACGGCGGTGGCGAAGGGTACAGGACGGGAACGACGAAAAGCCCTCTTTTACCCTCAAGCCCTACCCGCCGCGACCACTACTCTTGCACTTCACTTCATTTCCCTCTCGTTTTCTCTCTCACTTTCTCTCTCTCTCTCTCTCTCTCTCTCTCTAAATATATATATATATATATCTCTGTACAGAAGTTAGTAGACCCTACTGCCCCCTGCTACCACTACGCTGTACCACCATTCCACCCGGTCGTCACGAACCATTACTATTATGTGTTATATATATATATATATATATATATATATGTATATAACTCTACTTACACCCCGTGAGTGTGTGTGTGTGTGTGTGTGTGTGTGTGTGTGTGTGTGTGTGTAGTGCACAGTATAAAACCTTTTTACCACCGCCGCCACCACACCGCCGCCACCGCATCGCCCACGACGGTATTTCACCAACACCGGCGCCCTTCACTGCTTCTAAGACGACAAACTTAACTTAGAGCACGCTATAGTGGTGCTTTGCCTAAAATAACGTATACGTATATATTCATCTCTCGGTTTAGTTTCGGGTCGACTTAATATAGCGAGCTCCGAGCCCCGTCAATAAATTATAATATCCGTTCCTCTTGCGTGTACGAAATTTCGGTCCGTCGTCGTCAGTTCGTTAATCCGTTATTTACACGTCAATGTCAAAAGTCAGACGTTGCAATGTCAACTTGACACGAACAATATTATTATGCGCGTAGAGAATATTGGGTTACGGTACGTTGTTATGAGAAATCACAAATATTTGAAATATTTTTATACTCTTATTGTATATATATATATATATATATATATATATATATATATATATATATTTATACACATGTATATAACAATATTTTATGCTTAAATAAACCAGTTCCGTAAACTTTATCTAAACATTTCCGACGTATTTTCAGTGTAGGTATTCCGTTAAATGTCCGTTGTATAGTTGAAAATTGGTACCCGACAACGTTACCGGCGAATATTCGGTTTTGAAACGATTCGGGCGGGGCGGGCGGACGAGGGTGACTCGGAGCTGCGAGAACGTCACCACTGAGTCCGACTCCGGTATTCCGTCCCCCTCCCCCCTCCGACCGTCGTCGTGCCCTTATCGTTTGTTCTGTACGCAATACACACGCGTACGTTGCACAAAATATAACACAAATAACATTCGTAACGCGAGTATTATTTGTTGCCCTGTAGGTACCCCGCTATCGTGCACGAGTACACGTTTTGCGAAAAAAAATCCGTTATACTAATTGGACAAAGGGGGGAAAAAAAAAAAAAAAAAAAAAAATTACCGTCAACTGATCTTTTATATAAGGACCGTTGTTTTGCGATTCGCTAAATAAAACCCGTTTCCACGACTCCGTATGCCTAACGCCGAGCTTACGTAATAATTATTTATCGTACTTTTCACCCGGGTAGAATGCGTATTACATTATATCCGTGTACACAATATTATCCAACGTCTTCGTCTTGGTCGTATATTTAAGTAACAAAACTGAAACACTAGAGCGTTCACAGTGTACAGGGTGCGGTATGGTGACGGTGCGGTGGAGAGTGGTCGGGGTGCAGTGCGTTTGTGGTGACGTTACGGGCCACGGGCCGCGGGTGGGTGTGTGTGCGGGAGGGGGACCGGGGGAGGTGTTTTGAGATACGGTGACGCGGGGTGCGGTTCGGTTGCGGGGACCGTGTACAGGGGCGTGGGGGCCGCCACGTGGGGTGCGGGGAACGCAGGGGTGTGGAAACTTAGGCGGGACGGGCGGTGGAGGAAGTAGCGGCGATGGCCCAAGGGTTCACACAGGGATTGTCACACCCCACCGTTCCCCAACAAATTCCGGCGGCACCACCGTTCTCTCGTCACAGCTTTTCTGCCGCCACCCCGCCCCACCGCGGTCCGCCGGCCGTAATGCCGACTACTCGCCGCCGTCGCCGCCGCCGCCGCCGCCGCCGCCACCACGTATCCCGTGCCATTATCCCCAGGAGAAAACTCATCAGTTCTCCGTGTACGTGTATACGCACGTTCGCGTGTATGTGTCGAGCACACAGCCGTGTGTATTCGAAACGGTCGCGGGGTGGCGAACGGGGTTTATACGACCGTACCGCCGATCCGGCCCGGTCCCGAAGGCGCTTCACGCATCCGTTTTATATACGTCCTATATAGCCTCGGCTGTCGGGTACCCTATTCCCAGCGTGCGTATTCCTCTCCTCAACCCTCCACTAACCTTCCCGTCCCGCACACCGCTCTCGTCGTCATCGCCGAACACCGATATCACCTTCACCCGCCGGTCATCGGTGTCAACAACGTTCAACCGGAAGTGCCGGCGGCATAGGAGTATTTCCGGTACCGGGGCAATAAAAACTCCGGGACCCGGGGATAGTGCGTTCGGCGACGGCAATAGCGATATGCGTGAAAGCGGCGGCGGCGGCGGCGGCGGCGGGGGGAGTGGCACATAAAACAAAAGAACGATCGAAATCATAAAATCAAAAGTCAGTCGAAAAGTATTGTTTTATATCGGAATCGTAATAAATACGTATTATATATGCGCGCGTGCACGGTTCGTATAGTTTTTATTTTAGCACCTAGTTCGGTAGGTACGCGTAAAAAAAAAAAAAAAAAAAAACATACTTAAGACTTGTAATAAAAAAAAATAAAAAATATTATACGGAACGGTCTTGTTACTTGCGGATTTAGGATAGGAACGGTTTCGGTTTTTCAACGCCATTTCGAAAAAAAAAAAAAAATTACATTTGTGTCCACTTTTAATTTCGAACGCGTTAATATTTACAACACGCAATATAATTCCCTGGCTTTTCCAATTAATATTCACGTCTTGATGGCCGTATATAAAGTCGGGCCTTAACCGTTCTTCTTCCGTTACCGTGTTTTTAAACTAAGTTTTAATAAGCGGCTGTACAAAAAAAAAAAAAATAATAAATTACGCAGTCGTACGCCCACGATCGGAACCGTTTTCAAATACAAATTGTATTCGTACAATTACACGAATTTTGTCACGAAATTCGACAATTTCGCATAATATTTTCGATATTCAAGACCGCGGACTACGGTTTTTTTTTTTTTTTTTTTTTAATACGTGTTAAATTGTAATTGATCAAATTACGATAATTACAATTAATCAGATTACCGTTTTGCGTTTAATATCCGTCTTTGTTATCGTAATATTATCGACGCGGCATATACGCGTACGGTAATAACGTAGTAATATTAATAATAATAGCAATAATACGATTTTACCTTTGACTGAACACCGTGTTCGGTTTAAAATCTAACACGGCTGAGCATTTTACCTCGGGCACGAAATTCGCGAAACGTATTAAAACGGTTATCGGCGCCTCCGATTAATTGGGCGATACGTTTAAACATTATTATAAATGATTGGCCCGCGCACGTTTCAATTAACGTGTACGGGGGAGTTTTTTCGCCTTGGCTTTTACGGGCCGCCGCCGCCGCCGCCGCCGCCGCGCGGGACTTTTGTCGCTTCGGCCGGCGCGTATCCTTCGATCAAATTCCCGCGGACGGCAGCTGCTCCGTTACGACGCCGGTGTCATCTTCGGTAATATTATTTTTCCCAAACCGATTCGGCCGTACGATACGATACGAGCGTATTATAATTGCAAAGTCTTGCAAAATTTATAGCGGTTACCGCGACGAACAATGACGGAATATCGCGATAGATTATTTTACAACTATCGGGGTTGGTTAACCGTCGTAATCGTTTCGAATTTTTATATTTCAATAATTACGATTACTTTTAACCGTTTACAGTGTCCGTGAATTGTCTAGACGGATCGTCTTTTATTTTATCTAGTCAATTAACAAAATTAATTACATCTTAGACGAATCGCATTATTCGTACTATCTACACTAACTCATCCGTTGAAGACTGTTGCAATATTATTTTTTATTTTTTGAAAAATTTAATATTAAAGTGGATAACCTTAAGTTTTTACTTATCTTTCAGGTAGGTATATATACACGGCTATACGCGGTTAAAATGTTTTTCATTTTTCATTTTTTTTTTTTTTTTTACATTTGATCAAAGTAGGTTTTTGTTTTATATATATAAAATATACATAAGTAAATTATAAAATCATTTTTTTTTTTATTTTATCCAATTAAATAGCGTTTTACCATTTCTGTATTTTTTTTATCTAGGTAATTTGATATACAAACTTTTTTTTTTTTTTTTTTTTATCTATATCTACATGTATTTTATTTAATCATATTTCGTATTTATCTAGACAAGTATTTAGTTATCTTTGCGCAACACTGATTATTATCTCGATTGGAATACCGATAGGAAAATAGGATTAGCCGGGGACGGGAACATCGGCGAGCTTTAAACTTGAAAATATCGCGGGGGCGTTTAGCGCGTATTATTATTGTTGTTGTTAAATTACAAATGCAATAATATTACGACATTACACCAACTTGCCCTATTACGGCGTGTTTGTGTTAGGTTTTTTAAAAATTGTTTTTTTTTTTTTTTTTTTTTACCGTATACAATTTGAATAAGTTATTTACCGGATAAATTATTCATATAATTTTATTGGGGTCGTGCCGCGTACGAAACGCCACGCGTTATATTATTCGATAATAATAAACCAATAGCTTCCGGATGGAAGTTTAATACGAACCGCGCGAATCGTTTAGCTGGGCAAATAAAATAACTAATTCGAAATAAATCTTATAATAATAACGGTAATTGTCGTGGTAATAGTGTCAGCAGGGACACCGCGAAGCATACTCAATGCGATACGATTCCGAATTGTCTCCGCTTTTTGTAAAATTCGGACATTTTTTTCTGTTTCTTTTTCCTTTTTTTTTTTTTTTTTTTACATTTTAACGACCACCTTTACGAACGATAAGGCTTTTCCACTAAGCCACTGCCCCGACGCACGTTTAACGGGATGACGCCGCCAAAGGGGGTTGTCCTTTTTTTTTCTCTCTCTAAAAAATATTCGATATTTTGCCAATTGTTTTAATTGACTGTCCTGATAGATTTATCCCGGTTGTCGGTAAAGGAAATTCTGAATATATATATATATTTGAATCCGTTATGAAGTTTACGCGAAATCGACATTTCCTTTTTTTTTTTTTTTCGAAAACGATCTCTTCAAACGCGTTTAAGTTTGATTTCTAAAATTCTAAAAAAAATAAAAATCAAATTACGGTGCGTTTCGCGTAAACTCCACGAATAATTCAAGCGTGTTTTCAGAAGTTTTCTATCGGATTGCCTACCGACGGTCGGTGTACAATTGGCATAATAATACACGAGGCATATTGCGATTGAAAACACACCCGGTATCGAATCCTATGGTAAAATATTTCGTTTCGAACGATTTTACAAAAAAAAAAAAAATAATAATAAAATAAAAACCAAAAGGCGTGCATACATCGCACCATGGGTGGGTAATTGTTGTTGGTGGGAAGTTGGGTAGGGAATATATTGATAGGAATTTAATTTACCATGAATAAAAAAACCAATTTACCAATTTACCGATATACCGTATGCCGTTTAGATATCGTAGTTGGTATTATAATATAATATTTCGCATATTGTTTGAAAGCGGGTATAATAATCTCTAAATCGCACGGCTGAAATTCGGCCAACTATAATAAACACGTATATAAAAGGAAGTTTTTATGTTTCTTCGGCTGTTTGTATTTTGTTTTATTATATCTGCTTTTTTTTCTATTCTTAAGTTATATAACTCCTAATAATATTATTTTATATATATATATATATATATATCAAATAAAAACATACACGTCATAGTAAAACTATTACGTTTTTCGCTTCGCTCAGAATATAAAAAAAAAAAAAAAATAAAAATAAAAAATTTTTTATAACTACTCGCTGGTAGGCCAGCAAACAAACTAACAAACAAACAACAAACTTTGCACCGTGGGTATGCCATTTAGGACCGTATACGGTTTTTTTTTTTTTAAAAAAAAAGGCGTATGTACATTGTACCATGGGTGGGTCACTGTTGTAGGTGTGAAGTTGGGAAAGTAGTATATTAATAGGAATTTAATTTATATCTATATGAATCGAATAATTGCAAACGCAAAACGATTCTGAGCGAGGTAGTATAAGTCGTGTTTTTTCATTATTGCCATAGTTACACAGAAATCGATATACATAAAAAACAAATAATAAAACTCGAGTTAAACGAAATCGTGTATTATTTTGTTTTTTTTTGCCATATGTTTGTAGTTTTTTTCTGACGCGTAAAATATCTATTAGGTATATCGAAAAACGACCTGTTTAAAGTACCGACTAGACAAAATTTGGTATCGGAAACAGTATAGGAGTATGTAGATCGGATTAAGGTCTTCTGGTAGAAATATTAAAAACCAAACAAATCATTTTAACACCATAAGACACTTCGCTCCGCGCAGAATTAAAAAAAAAAAATAAAATCATTTTTACCGATGTCTGTTTTTAAAATTATTATAGTGGTGTATAGATTATTGTTAAAACTAGTATTTTATTCGCGTTATCGTATCGAGGGGGACCGTTAAAACTAAATCGGCGGTCGGCCAACGAATAAACCTACACTCAGTTTTATTTCTATTTCTTTTTTTTTTTCGGTCCCTTTATTTCGCCCTGTGAACGCGGCGACGGAATTGAAATTTGTCTTTGCCACAATAAATATTCCACTCGGTCCGCGTTGTTTGAACAGAGCAACCACGTTTTATTTAGTAATACGAGGGCTCGGCTTTTTCGCGGCTGTTTCGGCACGAATAAACTATTGAAATATGTATTTTACGTTTAAAAATTCTGTTTCGGACGACGGGAATTTATCGATTAGGAGGAGGCCCATGCAGCGGATGACCATTTTGCGACGTTTTTCCTAAACGTTGGTATCGAAATGCACTATTAGACGTTTATTTACTCCCCACAACCCCCATCCGCGATCCGTAGTATATAACTCTTACGGTTCGATTTTGAATAAAGGGGAGCAAATAAAAACAAACAAAAAAAAACAACATATCCGGGTATAAAACAATATTCGGCAAAATCAAGAAATAAATAAAAGATAAATATTTTGTCCGAGCAAATATAATATTCGTTTTTTCATTTTTTTTTTTATTTCCGCCTCTAAACTTTGGCTTTTCGAATAGCGACCCTCCGATAAATCACGCGACTGATCGAACTAGAGTGATGTACATAATTTCAGATTTCCGAACGGATCAAATTGCTATGTTCTATGGTTGAAAAAAAAAAAAAACAAAAATTTGTCTGTAGGAATTTACATATACGAAAACGTTTGGTAGTAGTGGTATAATATATATTTCCAGCCATGTAGTGTATAAAATCGCATACACATAAGTAAATTCACGTGTTTTACGACGAAAGTCACATAAAAACGAGAAATTTACGTGCTATCCCTCAAACTGCGTTCGTATCACTAGAATAAATTTAAAAATAATAAAGAAAACCCGGGAGTCTACATTCTACAGTCCCAAATGGTTTTTTTTTTTTCCTATTTGAAATTCAGAACGCAATTTAAAACGGTGTTGTTTATTGTTTGTACGCTTATCCACGGGAAAATAATATTTCCGGCTAAAGAAATTGAAAATTCGACATATTTTTGTTGTTTTGTTTGAGTTATTTTTTTAGGCTATAGAAAAAAACAATAAAATTTAATAAAATTCATCTCGTAGCAAAAAAAAAAAAAATAATAAAAAATTGTTTCTAATAACAACATCAGTTTGATTGACTTGACATTTTCACTGAATATCGATTTGTCTTGTTTATAAAACAAATAACGAGGTTTGGCAAAATTCGGGAAAATATTTTATTATAATATGTCTAAAGTTTTCATTTGAGATTCAATGAATTTTCAGATCGAATTTTCATTAAATTCGACACGCGCAAGAATTATCATAATCAAGTTATTTTAATTACTTTAAAGTTTTACTTTCTAACTTTACAAATTTTCGTCCTTATTTTACAGCTAAGCGTCAAACACAATATTATTATAGATTTTATTCGTCTACGTAAGCGTCAAAACAACTCAATATTAATTTTGGTTATTTTAATTATTGTTTATTTTTTTAAAATTTTTTTTAAATACTACGACCGAACGGCGTTCAGTATAGACAATTTTATTACGTTCGTGATAATTAACGTTGTTATTTGCCTATATTGGAAAATTACTATAATTCCCGTAACCACCGTAATATACGTTTTAACGGCCAATAATAATTTATTGTTTACATCCCGTCACGTTTAAACGTTACGTTTTCCACAATCGGATATTATAAACTCCGCTTTACTCGTTTTTATTTATTGAATTTTTCATTTTTTTTTAAATTTTTTTTTTTTTTTCGCTAAAATGCTCTATGCAATTCCGACTGTTCGGCCAATTTATCACTACCGATACGCGGAACGTCGTCGAAATCGATTAATCCCAATCTCGATCCGACGAAGTGTAAACGTTTTGAAGTGATCGACTCGGTACCGGCCCGGGGAAATCGTTTTACCGATTTCGAAAATATATTTCGTAAAAAATGTATAAATTCACCAAATTTTATGAAAATATCATTATCGCTACGAACACGCGCCGCGGCTAGGCTTACGAATAAACGCGATGGGCGCGTGACGAGTATTTATACACAACGCATTAGGGTTTGTCGATGTTAATCAACGCGCTCAAAAGCACTCCAAATATAAATAAAATAAAATAAAAAAAAAACGTATCGAATACTGTAATACGGTCTACGGAAACTGTTAAACTTGAATATAAAATAATAATAATAATAAAAAAAAAAAACTATACGCGCCATAGTTGTACCTATCTCAAAATCGTTCTGACAAATCACTTTTTTTTTTTTCTTTTTGTCTTTTTGTTTCTGTCTCTTCGGTTATACGAGAGAAAAAAAAAATAATAATAATACGACACGGTCTGTATGCCATAGGTATCAAAATTGTTATACTATATTATGATATATTACAACGGATGTCCTTACGACCCGCCAACATAGGGGAGATATTATTATTTTTTATTTTTTTAATATACTCCGGTATACGATATTGTTTTATTATTATTATTATTATTATTTGTTTTGTTTTTTTTTTTATTTTTTTTTTTTTACGTTTCCGTTCGCAGTAACGTAACTGTATCTTATATCAATTAGTTAAGTATCACTCGTGTAAACGTAACTGAAATACGATGATCGCCGGCGTCCCCAAACACCGGGACGCGGCACCTGACCGCCGACCCGCCCGCGCGCTATACCGTCGACGATAATGTGACAATTTATCGCATACCTCTCGCGGGCATTTGGGGCCACTGGCTTTCGGTGAACTTATATTGGCCACATTAAAAACGATACGAAATCGTTACGATACGTTCGGGTGACGGTGAAATTGTTTTCAACGACCGGCAAAACATATTCATATTCATTAAACGCCGACACGTAAACGTTTCAATTCCATTTCGGTTTCGCAGTCGCGATAAAACCAATTACATAAAATATAATAACAAATAATTACGTTTTACGGTTTTAATACATTCGTAATTTCGCATTTAAAATTCGAAAAGCATTCGTGCGCCGCCGTCTTAACAATACGATATTATTTTATAATTATTCAATCTCGGTTCAATTTTCAAAAAACAATCAAGCTCTTTGTTCGTTGTAGTTTTAATCAATATTGTACAACGAGAATAAAAAAAAAAAAAGAAAAAAAATTGTATTTACAATTATATTATTACTCCGCTATAAAATTGAGTATAATATTATACAGTCGGGACAATAAAGTTTGAAAATAATCGAATTCACGACGACACGTTTATCAGTCTCGTTATCAGTGGCGCCGAAGTGTTTTAGAAATACTACGACATCGTACAGCGAGCGGCTCCGGCCGAATTTTTTTATTATTATTATTATATATATTTTTTTTTTAATTTAACGATATAACGCAAATCGAAGCGCCCGCATAAACATAATGCAATTGCAATACGATCGCGTTTATTATCATTTTTTAGCCGAACAAATTGCATTTTTCTACGGCTCTGCGGTCCGAGCAGGGTGCCAAAAAAAAAAAAAAAATTATTCAAATAATCACCGGATTATTATTATACGGTTTTTTACTATGTCAATATGCAATATCGATGAGTTTTTTTTAATTCAATAAATAACTTAACGATCATTATCCATTTCGATTTAAGTACATACGTTAAATCCAAAGCCAAATAAACTATTATTCGTTTAAGATGAGTCCAGAGTCTAGCATTGCAATCCATTATCTACCTAACCTATTTATAGTGGTGCTGGGGTTATATAATAATAATTTTTTATTATATAAAAAATAATACTCATTATTAATCGTTCGTTTATCGTATATATTGGTCCTAATCGATTAAATTCTTCATACGTACAAATATGGATCCAGGGGATCGTTATTTTTTTGTTTTTTTATTTTATACAACCGTCGAACATGTAATAACACCGGTAATATATTTTGCATTTGTAATTTATTTATATTCGACTAAACTCAAAGGTTTTCGTATTGCGTTAGAGAAATGATTATGTTAAAAAAAAAAAAAAAAAAATAAATAATTATAATGTATTTACAGTATTTATGATCATACTTTATATTTCTTTATTATCACAATAAATGGTATTATGAAAAAAATATATATATATATATATATATTTCGTTTATCGATTATTATTAGTTATGGTCGTGTTTTTTTAATTGTCAAATGAAAAAAAAAAAAAAAAAAAAAATAAATTCGGACAGACGGCCGGAGCCTCTCGTCGGACGATGTCGTAGTATTTTTTATACACTACGGCGCCACTGAAAACGAGACTGATAAACGTGTCGCCGAGAATTCGATTATTTTCAAACAATTTCGTCCCGACCGTATATAATAGTATACTCTATTTTATAACAGAGAAATAATATTATCGGAAATACAATTTTTTTTTTCTTTTTTTTTTTTTTTCTTGTCGAACAATATTGATTAAAACTACAACAAACAGATATTAGTAATATTTGAAAATTGAAACGAAATTAAAAAAATTACGTAATAATCTAACATTAGTGTGGTACGAAAGGTTTCCGGATTTGAAACGTGAATCTAAGGGTGTATTGAAATAGTAAAATATAACTTTTTTTACTAATTTTATTCTATTAACCTGTAACTACGAAAATAAAATGAAAATTAGGAAATCTCCCACGTGTTAATAACGAATATGAATATATTTTGACGGTATTTACAAATAATTTTACTGTCGCATGAATACATTTTAATGGGCGTGTTCGGTGTAATATCTTCAACTACCGCATGATAATAAATAATTTTGTAACCAGATTGACTAATTACAGAACGCTCGTTCTGTAATCGGAAATTTAACTTTTTATTCGTATATTTCTTCTAGTCCGTTTGGAATTTTCTCGTCAGATATTGGCTCTGTGTGTGCAGCTCTGACAAACTCGGTGGTCCGCGAAAAGTTCGGACAGATCGCGAATTGTAATAGAACGCCGTCAACTATTTCAATATTTCCCTCCCCATTATGGAATTGACCCGAAGATGCCACTGAGACAAATGTGTAGACTGAATAAGTGGCGTTCTTTTTTTTTTTTTGGACCGGCGAAAATCCTAAAACTCGGTCGGTCAATACGTTTCCTGTCCGGCGCCGAGCCCGTCCAGTCCTGTTGCGTCTTGCTGGTAAACAGCTACACTCGTGTCTCCGTGTCTTCGCAATCTTCACATTTTCACTTTGGTTTTCCGCTTTCCGTTTACCGACCTTTCCGTTCGTTACGCGTTTATTCCATCTCCCGAGTTTTCCGTCTTCCGAAATTACTAAACCGCGGTTTCGAGTCCCGCTCTATATCTGTTTTCAACAGTTTTCGTCTCGAGTTCTACTGGAATTAGTTTGCCGTCGCGTCGTATTACCACGATGGCCACAGATTCGTATTTCTACGTCTATCGTATTTCGATTTCAAATTCAATTTAAGCGAATGGGTAACCTAACCAACTGTTAAAGGAATTATAATATAATTTTTTTGTTTGTTTTTTTTTCTTTTTTTAGGAAAAAAGTGCGGCTATGCATTCGCCCATTAACAAACGGATAAACGGCGGCAGTCATCATCCGTATAACAATATGCACCACAACTCCAGAAATATTATGAACGGTCTTGCACCATCATCGTCGTCTTCACTATCGGTATACTTAAAAAAAAAAAAAAATAGAAATAATTTTATACCGCTTCGGCGTTAGATATTACTTGCAATTCGGTTAGATTTAATTTTAGAAGTATTAGATTTCCGTCCGCGGAACGAAAGCACCATCGGTTCGTAATACTGCGATTTGGTATGAAACCCATAGTGCTTGGTTGTTCGTAAATAGAAATATTAGTAATGTTTCCCTTCATATACGAGTACAATACATTATAATGTATTAATAATTGGATTTTTTTTTTTTTTTTTTCAGAAACCTTTGGACACCATAACTTCCAGCAGCGCTACTCATCATAATTTCCACCGCCATTGGTTGGACATGGCCAACGAGTCTGTAACCAATTCCAGTTTGATGGACGTGGACGGGTCGACCGAGGACAACTCCATGGCTGCCGCGGCGGCCGCGGCGGCAGCCGCACTGCTCTTCAATCCTCCGTCGTCGGTCGGAGGTGGTATTTCACCGGGCGGCCCATTGTCGTCGATGAACCCGAATCCGCATCTCGCCCATCATCACGCCCTGTCACCGCTCGCGCCACCCCCGCACTCGGCAAGTTCAGTCGGTCTCACGCCCGCCCATCACCATCACCACCAGCACATCCAACAACAGCTCCAGCAGTACGCAGCGGCCGCCGTGGCCGCGGCCACAGCGGCGGCTGCCGCGGCAGCTGCGGCGTCTTCGGCCGGCGATTCCACATCGCCACCTCCGAATCTGCCCCTGACACTGCCCCCAATGGCGCATCACTACAACCAGAACAACACCATTAGCGGTTCGAACAAACGCCGGAGCGGCGGTACTGGGTTGACGGTACAACAGCAGCTGTACCGGCGCGCAGGAACTCCAACGTCGTCGGCCACTTCGTCGCCATCGCCCAGACTGTTGAATTCAAGTGAGTTTGGTTTTTTTTTTTTTTTTTTTAAATTATCATTTTTTGATTTCACTACGGACCCGAAATCACATTTTAATTGATTACATATCGAATTAGTCGAGTACATACAGCCGGAGATACCTGGGTTTGGCAGTCCACTTGGTATATTTTTAACAATTTTTTTTTTTTTTTTTTTTGGCAACAATTTGTTGTTTACCGTAAATTTATTGTTTTTTTTGCTACATAATTTTTACTACGTGTTAAATTGCTTTGTTAATACGTACATTAACGTTAAAAAGGACAAAACAGATACTATTTGACACTGTGTTTACGATACAATAATGCAACAAGTGGTTATTTAACAATGCAAACGTGCCTCGTATATAAATCGATTACAGACTAAACACAGTTATTTACATTTACATTTACAGGATTACACTTGGACCCTCTTTTAAATAGATAACGAAACGAATAAGTTTTTTTTTTTTATTGATTTTGGCAGTATTATTTTTATAACTAATAATATAACTTAATTATTTCTTCACTACATTTAGAGGAGGGGGGCGAGAAAATAATAAATGCGGTGGCACTTTGCGTTTTACGGTTAAACAGGATACTTAAAGTGTATTGTCGAAAAGTCATTTTTTTTTTTTATATACCGGTATTGAACGTTAAAAACATTTATTATTCCCATTAGTTATTGTTATTTTTTTATATGTTTATCTCCATTTATTGCCTTCGCGTTTTTTACTTTAGTTCGGCCTACTTTGGAATCCATTCTTAGCCAAAGATCAACTATGATCGAGACGTGTTCAAAATAGATTTCTCTCCTATGCAGTTCGTATATTAAAAATTGAAAACTCGTCCCATGATTACTAGCTCATTAGGCGACACTTACATTTGCTCTTCTTTTTACGTCCTGTCGATCTGTCGTTGATTACAGAAATTTATTTCTTCCGTACTCATCGGATCCCTAGTGGTACCTGATATTTTATCGAACACAAAATTCCGTGTTATTTCCTACTATAAAACCATGCTTTTTGGTATGTCTCTACCCTTCTTACGGTAATAACTAGGGTTGAGAATTTATAGCACTTAGAATTGCATAAATATACGCTTTAATATTACCCCTTATATGGGAAAATATGCGCTTAAAATAACGAAATACGCAACAAAAATAAAACAGAAAATTATTTTCAATTATTATTAGTAATTTATCATTAACATAATTTATCAATTTATAAACTCGATTGACATTTTTGAAAAACACGTCTATTAAAATGTTATTATTTTATTAATAATAAATATTAATATTTTGATTTTAATATTAATTTATTAAAAATTTGAATTAATAATAAGTGTTACATATTATTGTTATATAAGATTTAAATTTACGACCAATTTTGATTTAAAACTGGTAGTTAGAATACAAAACTATCGCAAAAAGTTCAGAAATAGTACTAAAATCTAAAAAAATCTCAAAATATACAAAAATACGCAAGTTAAGCTTAAAATTTTAGTTTTTTCGAGTCACGAATCAAATTTGAAGCGTATTGTGCTATTTATTTAGAATTTTTTTAGAAATATATGCAAATGCTATTAAATAATAACCCTCGTCATGGTCATCCACTGCGCCATATTCTTTGGCCCTCTAATAACTAGCCCTCGTATCTTTTTTAACCTTGGCAACTCGACTCTAAAGTATGACTATTGTTAATTGTTATCACATTTTTATAATCAATTTCACATATTTGTATCTTTTTTATAAAACTTCCTCTCGGCGTCAATGAAAACAAATAAATACAAATTAGTGTTGGAACGTGCGTTTTTATTTTATAAATTTAACACTTTTTTTTTTTTTTTTTTAATATAATATTGGCGGATTACAGGTACTTTTAACGAAAAATAAAATAAAATTATGATAATAAAAATTTAATCAAAATATATAATATTAAGTACGACGTTTCGCTCGGTTTAGGTTTTAATAACGACTTTACTTAATCGACGAAAATATTGATATTTAAACAGCGGTAGTAATAACTAACAAAAAATCGATGAAATTGTCACCATTAAACGGTTTCACGCCACGACCTATCGTTTTCGTCAATTGGAATTTATTGACATTTTCCGATCGTTCGTCGCAGTTGATAAATTTCGTCCATTACCGTATAGGTTTTATAGTTCCGTTTCTGTTTTTCCAATTCCGTCTATAAAAACGATATTAGATAATCGTCTCGTGGACAATATTTTCTCTGACGGTTTAAATGATATTCATTTATTCGGCCGATCGTCACGATTAATTTTAAATAAATACGATGTACGGAACGATTAAAATAATAAAATTAATATCCACAGTAAAATTGAGATATGAACCTAAATAAAAATAGTCGTTAAAAAAAAATAATATAAACGATAATTTTTTATATTCAACGTATCTTTTACTAAATTTAATCCACGAGCCACGGAGACACTTGAAACTAAACTTTAAAACCGAATAAATATTAAAAACCGTACTTTAGACTTTAGGTAGCTTCTAGTTGGTTGATCCTGTTTGTTGGTACTTGAGCGCGAGCACGGCTGGTAGATATTCCTCTTTTCCTAGTTTGTCGGTGTGACGCGGCGAGGGCTGTTTGTTTTCCGACGATTTGTCGGGTCTTAGATAAGCCCAAGGGATTTACCCGTTGATCTATCTGCTCGACGATTTCGGGCGATACTGCCGTTGACTTTTTACTTCGTATACTTTCGATATTTTTATTCCGGAAGAGTTTGGTAAGCCTCGTGCCGATCGAACACGAAAACGGTACGCGTTTTGACGGCACGTCGGACCATCTGGGTTTGAAATATACATTGTTCGAAACAGTTAATTAATTCATTTAATTAGTCAACAAATTAGTTAACAAATTTAAAAATAACAAAATTATGAACATTTTTTTTTTTTTTTTTTTTAATAGCCCGGTAGTTCTAAATATCATGACATTCGATATATATATATATATATAGAAAAATATCATATTTGTTTCAAATTTAATTTATTCCGTTTCTATTGATTTTCGTAATAGAGTTATGTTTTTATTATAATCTTTTACAATTACAATACACACGATACACGTTCTCATTTATTAAAAAAAAAAAAAAAACACCCCGAATTGCGTATTATGTAAATGCCACTTTACTGACTTCAGAAATCCGATTAACTATAGAAATTAATTTACGTTTTAATATTATTATTGGTTTTTTAATTTAGAAAACGACGCAGACACTACTACAAGTGGCATAGGCTTACACGAAAACGGTAATTTTTCAACATCCGGACCGCCGTCCACCACTACAACCGTGCTCTGGCCACCATTGGGTCTTTTGACGGCCGCACATCACCACAGCATGTCTTCGCCTCCGAAATTTCAGGAGCTATTCGGTTCTCCGGTGAATTCGATGGCCGCGGTCACATCCGGATCGCAAGTTCTGCCCGCATTACCGCCGCCCCCAATTTCTTCACCGTCATCTACCTACCGACAAGCTTCCAAAGAGATAAACGGCATCCCGTGCAATTTAAACGTCACCGGCAACGATATCGGGATCGGAACCGGAACTGGAAACGCATTGAACGCCGACGACGAAGACCCGGCAATAGACGACGACGACGACGAAGAAGACGAGGAAGACGAAGAGGAAGAAGAAGAGGATTTGGACGACGACGAGATCGAGGACGGAGAAGAATACGGCGACGAAGACGAGGATGGAGAAAGAGGTATGGGCGATAATAGCGGAATGCACGCCCGACGATTACGCAGGCAACAGGTTCGCCGTTTGAGACAAGGCGCCGGTGGCCGGAACGCGACTAATAATCTGAACGACGGAACCGAATCCGGTATGACTTCGAACTACAATCAGCATTGGCAACAACCATCGAACAGTACCACTTCATCGATGTCTTTATCTAAACAACAACATCAACATTCCATTGGATCGTCTTCGCAGCATCATATTGATCCGGAACGTTTGAAAGCGTTTAACGTAAGTTTGTTATAATAATAATAATAAAAAAAAAAAAAATAAATAAATAATAATATGTCATTTTATTAATTTTGTACGTACATTTTAGATGTTTGTTCGATTGTTTGTGGACGAGAATTTAGACAGGCAGGTGCCCATAAGCCGGCAACCCAAGGACAAAGTGCAAGCGATCATTGATTCGTGCGGCCGACAGTTTCCTGAGCTGTCGGACAGGTCGCGCAAGCGCATCCGGACTTACTTGAAATCGTGCCGTCGCAACAAGCGAAACATTCCTCAAACCGGTGGCGCGACTTCATCTTCGCCTCCCCCGGTCGCTAACCCCTGGCCGTCAAACGGTTCTTCTTCTGATCCGACCGCGCAACCGGTACGTGTTTTCGACCCGGGACGTTCGTACAAAATAGTGTTATTAATATAAAACTGTCGCGATAATTTATGTCTGCAGCAAAGACCGACCCCGGCGCATTTGACGAGCGCCCAGGCCGAAACCATATTGGCGGTGGCGTGTCAACGCGAGTCGGACAACGCCCGCCGGATGCGCCTCGGCCTGGAACCCGTCGCCCAGCCGTATCCGTACGCGATAACCCCGGCATCCGGCACCAACGCTTTCCAGCAGCCGTCCGGTTCGTTGCTGCAGCTGAGTCAAAACGGGAGTGGCGGCGGGACAATGCAAATGTCGTCGACGTCGTCGGACGACGACGCGGGCGTGGGCGACAGTAATTTCGATAAATCATCGTGTCACGCGGCCGAGGCGGACACCGCGGAACCCCGCAACGACAACGACGAACCGGACACACCGGACGTCGGCCGCGACAGACGCGAGGGCAGCGTATCCGCGGGAATCGATCCGGTTACTGCGAACAACAGTGTTACCGACGAGTCTAACGCGGGAATCGTTATTTGCGGATCGACCGTCACGTCCTCGTCACCCAACAGCAACGGTAATGGTAACGAGGAAAATAATTCTTGTGCCCAAGCTCCTCGTTCCCGTTTTCTCCGGGGTCCGCCTCACGCTTCACCCGTCCATGTGCAACTCGTTTGCCCACCATCGTCAACCTTACCCCCGAACGTTTTCTCGTTCCCGTTAATCGTTTCCGATTGAAAATTTACAACACTTTGAGCCGCGCACACGCACGCGAAATTCTATAAACGTATTAATGTGTTCGTTGGTTTCGCAGAGACGGCCGGTCCCACGGACTTGAGCGTTAACAAATCGTCGGCAGCCACCAACACTCAGGGAACGGCCCCGATGATTTCAGCGATGCCGACACCGATGGGCGGCGGCGGCGGCGGCGGCGGCGTCGGAAGTGGCGGCGGCGGCGGCGGCGGCAGCGGCGGCGGTTACATGCAGAGCGGTACCGGCGGTTTCAAGAGTCTTTCGTCGTCGACGTACACGACGACGGTCAACCACCGGCGGGTGAGCAGCAACAACAACAACAGCGGTGGCGGCGCGTCCAACTCCACGGGTATGCTCCAGCTATTCCCGACAATGACCACCTCGTCCGGTATGTCGGCCGGCGCGCCCGCTACACTTCCGCTACAGCCGTTGCTCGCCCAAACGACACCGCCGGTGCAGCCGAGCAGCAAACTGTTGAACAAGGCGGACGTGGTGACCGTGCGGCAACTGATTGCCGGCTACAGGGAATCGGCGGCATTCCTTTTGCGCTCGGCCGACGAGTTGGAACATCTGTTGTTACTCCGGGGTTAATAAATCTCCATCAATGGTTTTTTTTTTTTTTTTTTTTTTTTTTTTTTTTTATAGGTTATTAACGACGACGACAAACCGTAGGATTATAGTCGATAATAAAATATTATTGAAATAACGCGTCGAACGTTTATTTTTTTAGAGAATCTCTTTCTGTTCTTTTAATATTAATTATATATATATATATATATATATTGTAAAGTATATCTCTAAAGAATATTCAAAGTAAATTTACCGTGTTCTATTTATTTATTTTTTTTTTTTTAAATTTTTTTTTTTTTTCCGCGTGTTACGCGACGATCCGTTAACAGCGTACATACGGCACCGTAGTGTTCGCGTACACATAGTGTACGATTTGTGGTTATTTTCCCGGGGGTTTCCCGGAGAAATGTACGGCATAGAGTGTACCTATGACGCGTCAAGACGGTCCCTATAGCGCCGTTGCCGGGTCGTCTATACTTATTATTATTATTATATTATATATCGGAGTGGGAAAAAATAAACACAATATTATAAATTACAATATTTGGAATATTACTATTATCTATTATTATCTATTATTATTATTATTATTATTATTATTATTATTATTACTATTATATCTATTACTATTATTATCATATTATTATTATTATTATTATTATTATTATTATTATTATTATCAAAAATACAAATATTGGAAAATACATAATGAATTTATAATATTTATTTATAATTAATTTTCGATATTTAAAAAAGGAAAAAAAAAACAAAAAAAAAAAAAACATTAATATTAAAATATGTCGATGGAAATAAATTAACGGAAAAAAAAAAAAAATTACAAATATTTTTTACATACCTAATAATTTATAAATAAATAATCGTAATTAGCTTACTTACTTAGGCTAAGCCAAATTTGTTCGAAACTTCCCTTTAATACAACAATACAATTATATTATAATAACGATGGCACATTTTTTTTTTAAATTTTAATATTTTCATAAATTTGATTACCGTTTGAAATGATTAACAGTTACATTTTTTTTTTTTTTTTTTTTAACGATTCCTTTGACAAATATGTTTTTAATTTAATTCATTGAATTTTACTGCTATTTCGTTTCTATTCGATTTATTCTAATTACGTTGTTATGAAATTTGTTATGTATTCCTTTATATCTTTATTTACGTTTATTTTATCATTTCGTTTTGTATCACAGCTGAATTTTTTTCTCTCCAAATAGTTATCATTATAATAACAATTCGATTTTCTTCATTTATTGTGTTCAAAACGATTTTCATCGAATTATATGCCCCAAAACAATAATAACGAAATAATTTTGCCATTCGTACCCAAACTGAAGATTTTGGATTCAAAATGTCTATTTACTATTAGACTAATATATTTGAATTTTACGATATTCGTCATAAATACATTTTTTTTTTTTTTTTTTTTAAATCATTTCATATTAATTGTTTTAATATGTTAAATTTATTTACCAGTTGGTTTTTTTATTTATTTATAAAAAATGATAAAATGACCCAAGAGAAAAAAAAATCCGGATACAAATTATTTATGTTTACAAAATCCTAATATTTTTATGTTATTTAATGAAATTTGAATTTAACTGTAATTTTAGATAGACGACCCACGATATTATAAGCATAAAAATATAGATTTTATTGTTTTTATGTTTACGTAATCAAAAAAAAAAAAAAAAATTTACTCTTGCGTTATTTTTAAATAATATTTAATAAGATATTTTATTTACATATATATTATGATTTTTAAAAGTGTCATAATTTGTTATTATTGGTATCTATATGATTTTTAGTTGGATAATCTACACGATGTAGTATTTAAATATTTTACTCTACAGACTCTTAAATAATAATTATAATATTTTCCGAAATAATATTTATTTTACACCAATATTAGAACAGTCATTTTTATTATAATTTAGTTATAATACTATTTAACGGGACATAAAACACATCTCGAAACCGGGTATTGTTTTATTTAACAGATCCCCCCCCCCCATAAAAAAAAAAAAATATTAATAGTTAATTTGGTGCGGTTGATTTTTTTTTTTTTTAAATTGTTTAAGTTTATAGAACCACAGTAATTATTAATATTTTTTTTTGTTTTTTAGATTTACAAACAATATACTCTTGTACACTTTGGAATATACAGTTGCATAAATATGTATACATTTTTATAATTTTATTTACATACATTTAGTTTATAACCGAATAAAGGTTACTATTTGTACCTTATATTTCAATTAAAAAATTCCACCCAACTCTCGTTGGATTATCATTTTTCCTTTATAATTGTTTTTTTTTTTTATATATATATATTTATTTTCAACACAATTCATGTATAATTCACTTATTAGCTACCAATAATTTATTAAAGAAAAAGAAAAAGTTCCTCTAAACTGTATTACGATTATTTTAATAAATATTTGTTCAGATTATTGTCTTTGTTTAATATAGTTTTATTATTATTGCATATTATATTTTGTAAACCATTGTTTTTAGAGTTAAGAATAATCTTGCAATTACTACTTAATCTACTAAATACTATATATGTTTTTTTTTTTTTTTTAAATTCAAAAATAATACTTTCCGACCGCCACGTCGTAGTTATATTAAGTTTGTAGTTTCCGTCTTAATTGTTCACGACGATTATCTTCTTAATTATCTCCAAAAAACATAATTGTGAAATTTTCCTTTTTTTTTTTTTTTTTTTTTTTCTATCCGTAACCGAGCAACCGCCAAATTATTATTATTATTATTATTATTATTATAATCTTGTATAACGTCTCCCCCCCCCCCGAAGTATCTTCAAAAGTATTATGTATGTATGTGATCTATTGGGTAAATCACCGGTTGTACACGCAAAACATTTATATTCATTTAATAAACGATTTTTGTCGTGTATTCCTTATATCGTAATCTACGTGTATTTTAGTTAAACGAATTCTTAAATCGGTAGACCTGTACTCGTACGCGTCAGCTTTACGTCTCGTCCAGGACAATTACATTTACACAGTGTCCGACGGCAGAATCCCTCCCGGGATCTAATCCGCAATCTTGTATTTGAAAATTGTACGCAATTATATAATTCATATCTAAAGACCGGGTTTTTTATGCAGCCAACACCAGAAATACATGTATTTAAATTGCTGAAATGTGCAAAAACGTGCACATTTATTATATTTTCGATGTATTCTATAATCCGCGCCACGAGAGAAGTAACCCGTTTCGCGCATGCAGACTGACGGCAGCTAGCGGTAATCGGCTCCCCGTTTCCTCCACTTTGACCTCTACGGTTCGCGCTGTGGCGTGCATACAGCGTGAAATATGTGTTATACAGAGTGATTATTTTATATTATAATTTATGTCTTTAACTCATATATTTTGCGCATACACACCAACAACTTAATTTAAATCGATTTTTTTTTTTTAAGTATTATTATTTATAAAAAAAACAATTGTTGAATTTGAATTTATTTTTTTTGATTGTACGTAATTATATTGTAGGCGTCTAACTAATAAGGATGTCCAAAAAACATTGGTCAACAAATAATACTAAACAAAATATAATTATAATAATATCGTCCTTCGAAATATTCAAAACTAATTTAAGTATGTTAAGACTAATAACATAGTTTACAATTATATAAAAAACCAAAAAAAAAATATATATATATAAACAATATATTTTACATAAATATAAATATAAAACAAAAAAATATTACTCGTCAGAAAAATCAGACCAAGTGTCACCAGTTATTGTCATTATATGGTCATCTTCATCATTCATCATTCTATCAGAAATTATGTCGATGTCGTACAATTTGTCAAAGTAACAGTAAAAAAATTAAACAGTAATCGGAGTGAAAGTAATCGTGCGGTTCATAAACGTAGTGTAATAACAATGATACACACTATACAACGTTCCCGACCGTTAACGATTGTGATCGTGCAATGTCGGTATGTCAAATAAGTGGGGGGATGCGCGAAAACGATCACATTTTGGTCGGGACACGGGTTACTTCTCTCGTGGCGCGGAGTATACACATGTATATTTTGAATATGATTTACGACATTTTATTACAATTTATTATCGTGTATTTAACATCCGAGTTGTTTTCTGTTAAATTTTACGTTTCGAGTCGTGTAATGGAATCGGCGAAATGTGATAAATGCCACCGAATAAATGTTATGATAGACGTTGCGCTCAATATCTATTTTGTACTCGTGGATTTATTGCACGACGAGCATAAAAATCATTTGACCGTGTGATTTATGTTCAGGATATTTTTAAATCCTACACTCTATTTTAGAAGAATGGCTGCTGTCTATTTTTGAAATTTTAAATTAAATAATACGTAAAATATTCTAACGTTAATATACTGCGGCGGATAGGCGGTAACTACTAGATTGCATGTGCCATTGCCACCCATATATCGTCGTTATCTTTAAGACACCGTATTATATTTAGATATATTCCAGTGGAAATGATAAAATAATACAGATTACAAATAATATGTGTATAATACCTGTAATAGCAGATTAATGCGAAAAATAAATATATAAAATTCGAATTCGTGCGGTTTAATGCAACTACCCTGAAAACGTTCAATGCCGTGCTAAATACAATTTTGTTTAAATTAATTTATTTCACTTGATTCGGATTTTTAAACGGTTTCTGTAGGTATTTTTTTAAACATTTAATACAAATATGTAATTGTGCACGAGAATCGGGTCTTTAGTTTTATCATATCTTATAGCTATTTTGTTATAGGAAAAATCCACAGTCATTGCCATCTGTCTGTACTAACTTCAGTAATATCATTGCATCGTCAACATCGCTAATATAATACATGTGCATTTAACTCGTAAATGTAATCGATTAAAATACATCCACGTTTTGTATTTGTAAATTGGGTAAATCTTTTCAAATAGCAACCCCAGCATCTGTTTTATGTGTCATTACAATATAGAAACGACTGCTATAAACATCTAAATCTAAAAGCAATATAACTTTCTTAAATATATTTTCATAAATATATTTTAGATTTCAATAAAACAAATTTATAGTACTATGATTATGACACTATGTGTATAATACGTACAATATACTATACTATATATACTTTTTTATTACTTCATAATTTACTTCACAATGTGTATGAACAATAAAGTGAATGCGATGGCATTGATTATATGGCGTGAACTTAGATTAAAAAACCATAGAAGGCACTCTGACAGATATTTAAATTATTGGGTGATTATTTGTACAATTATAATAATTTGATTCAAATATACAGTATTATGAGTAGAATTTACTAAAAAATTATTTTCATAATGATATATGAACATTGGTTTATTATTATTTGTTTTCGCAAGGAGTTCACTTTTTGAAAAAATAATATCTAAATACATTTTTTTTTTTTTTTTTTTTTGGAAATAATTAGTGCAACAATAATACTTCCATATCATTTTTTGTAAAATAAAAAATCAAGTAGGTACACTGTGCTTAATATGAAATTGTATGTTTTTTTTTAAAACAAATTTAAGCTTACGTCACCAAGTGTTAATCAGGTTCGAGCTCAAAGTAAAAATATACTATTTATAGAAATATTGGAACAAATTTCCACTCTGCACTTTTCAAAATTTAACAAAATTTTTCATTTATAAATAATTGGCACCTTACAGCAACCTTACCTAACCTAACCTTAGAGCAGGTGCCACGTGTAGTTTTTTTTATTTCTTGGCATTTTTACATAATCGCGGTTTAGTCGTGTGACAAATTTCATTGTGGATGCAGTAGATCAGGGGCGGCCAAACGGTCGATCGCGGACAATTTCTAAGTCGATTATGTTAGAATTTATTTTTAGGGACACGCGCACGAATTGTTATCGAATTGTCGATAAGTTTTAACTGTTTAATTTTAATCTGGTTTCGTGTGTCAAATGTTTATCGGTCACGAATGTTCATTTCACTGTGTTCTGTTGGTGTCTGTTGTATTTAAAATTTATAACTATGAGTGCACATAAGAAACAAATAACTTATCATTTTCATCAAGAATGGGAAATGGATTTTTTTTTACAATGTTGAAAGACAAGTGCATATGTTTGATATGTCAAATAACAATTTCCACAACAAAAAAAGGTAATCTAGAATGACATTTTAGAACTACGCATTCAAAATTTGATATAGATTTCCCTCCTAAAACTGAAAAAGCAAAAAGCATATAGAAAAATTAAAACTTGAAATTGATAAACAACAATTGATTTTTACTAAACCAGTTTTAAAATCCAAAGCAGGAACAATTGCTTCATTTCGAATTAGTCATGTTTTAGCTAAGAATAAAAAATCATTTCAAACCGGTGAAATAGTAAAACAATGTTTTTTAGAAGGCACAGATGCTTTATTTGAAAACTTTAAAAATAAATCAGAAATTTTATCAGCTATAAACGATTTACAGTTATCTCGTAAAACTGTGACTAGAAGAGTAGAATCTATAGGACAAATTTTTCAGTGTTTACTTCCTGAAATAATAGAGTTTTTAAAATCCAAAGGCGATAATTATGATTGTTTAATAAACAATACATGGCTTCAGAACTTAGCTTTTTTAACAGATATAACGGCTCATTTAAACACTTTAAATGTTGAACTTCAAGGAAAAGATGGGACAATAATTGAGTTATTGAGTTCTATAAATGGTTTTAAATCAAAATTGATATTACTCAAGTCACAATTAAATGAATCTAATTTGAATAATTTTCCAAACTTGAAAGATTTTTTTGAAAAGCAAAAATGTACAGTGGCAGTGGAAATATGTTGCTCTGAGGTTGAAAAAGTGTACAATAAATTTGAGAGACGATTTAAAGATATTCAAAAATTAGAGCCGATTATTACATTTATGTCTTTTCCTTTCTCCGAAACAAACAATATTGAAAATATTTCTACACAAATAAGCAATTTGTTTGATATGGATTCTACAAAATTTGAATCTGAAACTACTGAGTAGATGAACCGTGTTAATTATATTTATTGATTTTTGTGGTATAGTTAATCGTGAATGGGTACAAAGGGTGAAAGGGACAATCAGTGAATCAGTTTTATTTTATTTAGAAGTCATGAAAATATTACGTGAAAAAGTTGAAAAAAAAAGAGCAGAAAGTTGGAAAATTGGTTCTTGGATGCTGCGTCACAACAATGCTCCGGCCTACAGATCATTGCTCATTCGTAAGTTTTCAGCCAAAAATCAAACGAAAGTCGTTCCAAAACCACTTTACTCACCTGACCTGGGTCCATTTGATACTTTTTTGATTCTTAAGTTGTTTTCTTAAGTCTACGCTCAAATGACGTCGTTTTCAAACAATTGATGACATTAAACAAAATACGGGAAACAATCTTAATGACATTCCCTGAGAAATCGGCTCATGTAAATTTCACATTAAAAAAAAAGGCGTACGTCTTTCATTGAGTTTCTAAGGATCACTTATTCCTACTTCCTCGGATGTAAAATATCTAGGTATTATTCTGGACAAGAGGTTAACATGGGGCCCTCATTTAAAGACCATAAGAAAAAAACTAAACAGTCGACTACATCTTCTTCGACCAACCCTCAAGTCAAAGATTACTATATACACACAAAATTTTATATACAAAGCACTTCTAAGACCCGTGTGGGCGTATGCTATTCAGATTTGGGGACGTGCCAAACACTCGCAAATCCGTACTATACTGGCGTTCCAATCAATAGACTTCGTGTCGTCAATTCTGCCCCCTGATACATATCCAATGACAAGCTCCATTACGATTTAAAAATCAAAAAAATACGACAATTAGTTTCCACACAGTTCACCAGATTCCATTTCAAATTATCAATTCACCCTAACCATATAATTTCCGCATTCTCGTGAAAATCTCTCCCTGGTACTCCAACGCGTCGTTTTAAACGACAATGGTGCAGAGACTTACTTTAATTAGTACGTTAAAATTTATTTCACGTTGGGTTCCATCACTAGATGGCATCCCAGTCATATGATTGCCATAAAAAAATTCTTTATCATCACATTTACTTATTGTGCAGCGCAGCATAGATTGTGAAATTGTCTTAAATTAAAAAAAAAAAATAAGGCATTCCTTTAAGTGCCTACCAAGAGTGTTTTCAACAGTGGAAAAATTGATAGTGAATAGCAACCTTAGGGAAATTACTTTGAAGGTGATAATTTGTATTTAGACTAATATTGTGTTAAAAAGGTTTTATTCAAAAAGCCGCGTATTTTTTGATTAAACCTCGTATAGTTGCCGAGAAAAATATTTCATGAAGAATTTAATTTTACAATTCACTCGGCCTTTATTATACATTATATACGATTTTATCGGAACAAATTATTAATTTTATAAACGCACACGTTCGAAAAATTATTAGTTATTGAAGTTTATTACAATATTTTGCGCCAGATGTCAGAATTTGGCATTAAAACGATTTATTTATAATTATGTTAACCGAATACCAAACGCGCTGTTTTCATGTTGATGGTATTTCATTTATGTTTTCATTAGTAATTCATGTATTGTACATAAGTATACAGTGTTTGAATTTTAAAGAAATTTACCTTAAAATAATCGTATCTAAAGATTTAAAATGTCTAGACGTCCATAATGAAAAATTTGAACGGGTAGCTGAAATATTTTGATAAATGAATACGGAACTTCATCTCTTCGAGCACTATCAGTTCAAATATAGTATATTTACGTATATATATTAGGGTGGACCAAAAAAATAAAAAATATTTTTTTGCGAGTGTAACGTTAATAGGTTATTTTTACCAGTGAAATAATACCATAGAATCTTATTTCAAGAAAGAAAAAAAAAAAATCCATTTCACGAACGGCGAGTTTATGTGAATAATTCGATATTTATGTATTTTATTTGTTTGGTTCGGTTTAAATTACCGCTAAACAAACACTAGATGAGATAAGGAACAAATAAGGTTAATTAGTTGATAAGAAAAAAAAATCAATATTGATAAAGTACTAGCCACACTACGAAAAAGTTTAAAATATTTTTGGCAAGTTCCAAGTGTTGGTTAATTAAAATTGTGTAGACTTTTACGGGTTACTAACGTCACAACGCTCCTTGTACACGGATTTTCTAACTCATTTTTTCCTTCTAATTTTTGCACCTATATTATTCCGATAGTGATATTTTTTTATAAAAAAATCCCAATTAGGTGATTGCTCTACAACACTAAATTGCCCATTCTAGTATTTAACGTAAAAACGATTTTATGTCTTAAATCTTGCTAAAAAGTACTGCGTAAAGCACGTTTGGCGAATTACAGTAAAAACCACCCTTATCGAGTAAGTTGTTAAATTTTATAAAATATTGGAATAAAATGCAAATGACAAATTTTATTTGTTCAAAAAAAAAAAAAAAAATCATCTAGATAATGTTGTACTCCCGTACAATACAATATGTTACTCGCCCCAAATTTTTAATTTAGTGGGAAGTAATTGGAACAAAATATAGGACAACACAATCGGTATTGAGTTAAACGTAAGTTGTGACAATAAAAAAAAATAATAATAAAAAAAATCAGGACTACATTATAATTTAATAACAATGAATATTACATTAAAAATCGATTGTGAATAAGAAAAATTGTTTTTTAAAAATATTAACGAAAACGGTAACAAACTTTTTAATAAAGCAATATGAATCGAAAAAATTGATACAAAAATACATTAAAATCCATTACGTTATTATTATTATTTTTTTTAAACGGTCATTAAATTACGATTGACTCGAAGCTATACAAAAGGAGTATTGTTAGATGACCGATTTAAAAAAAAAATAAAATAAAAAAAATAATAGAACAAATTGTACTGACTGGACTTGTACTTGAGTCTCGTTTGAGAGTGCGCAATTATTTATTCAAGACAATTATTTAATGAAAGACAAAATAATTGCTTTACCGCACGAAAACATAAAAGGAAAATATTAATAAAGAAAAATAAAAAAAAAAGTATAGCATCCTATCGGGTTTTTCTTTTTTTTTTTATTCCTTTAAAAGAAAAAGTTCGTTAAAACCGACTTTATTTCATATTACCACTTATACACGTTGTCGATAACATCGTTAGACGATGAAAGTAAGTTAATATAAGTTAATTATTTTCGTCGTTTATGGGTTTAGTTTTTATTCTTTATCAACAAAAATATTATTTATTATTATTACTTATTTTTTTTTCACACTTAATTTTCGTAAACTTTTTATGTTAACGAATCTGTGTAAACCCGTCCACCGTTTCACCGTCGAAATTATAATTTATCGACAGTGTTGGGGCGGTACGTCTATAATCGCGGCCGTAAGGAATATTTCCGTTTATAAACTTTTCTTTTTATTCTCTCACTGTCTCTCGAATTACCTAACCTAACCGAACGGTATTGTTAAAACGATTAAAGCCGGGCGTGGGAGATGGTAAAGAAAAAAACGTTTGCCGGAGTCTTTGGAAACGTAACATTGGAAGACGATTTGGCAGCGGGGGCGCGGCGGCGACGGTGCTAAAATATGGATAAAATAAAAAAATATAGGAAAAACGTCGACGGTGGTGCCGTAAAAAAAAAATACGCGGTCGGTCGAGGACGTCCGACTAAAATCTATATATAGAGCACCGCGGCGGTGCCGGACGAACGACACGCCGGCGCGGTGGCGGCGACGGCGGCGGCGGCGGTGGCGGCGTCCTCTCGTGCGGGTCCCGGCACCACCGCGAAGGGCTCCGACGACGTTTATCGCTCGCGCTCCGGACGCCCACGCCGCCGTACGAGCACAGCTTCCCGCCGCCGCGTCCGTCTTTCTCGCTCCACACGCCGCCGTTACTCATTCCGTCACACACACGCACGCCCGCGTTCTATATCGGCGCGCATGCTCCGACACCCTACCGTACCGCAACCGCAAAGTCACGGCGAAACCGTATGCGCCGCCGCCGTAGACACACACACAGAGAGAGAGAGAGAGAGAGAGAGAAAGAGAGAGAAAGAGTGAGAGAGAGTAAGAGAGAGAGAGACACACACACAGGGAGTGAGAGAGAGAGAGAGAGAGAGACAGAGAGTAACAAATACAAATACAAATAACAATAATAAAAAATAATAACGCGGCCGGTCGACCTGCAGTCTTCCGCGGCGTCCGGTACGCGGCGCACAGCGATTCCACGGTAGCAACACACCCGTGGTGGTCCCAGCGGAAAACGATAAAAAAAAAAAAAAAAAAATAATAATAAAAACAACAAAACAAAAAAAAAACCTACAAGAAAAATAAAATAAAAAAAAAAAAAAAACGCCAATCGCGGTTAAGCGTATTTTCACGGAGCAAGCCGAGCGACCCGCCTCCCGTAAAGTTATATCGTCGTCGTAGTCGTCGTCGTAGTCGTCGTCATCGGCGGCACATGCATACGCTGCAATGCGCGCCCAAGTTTAATTCGTTACACGCCGCCACTTCTGACGCCACTGCCGCCGCCGCCGCCGCCGCCGCCACCGCGGCCGTCTACCATGGCGACCGAATACCGACAAAGGCCCGGCATGGGCGACCATTTCGACGACGAGGTAAACGATACGTATACCGTACGGTTTTTTTTTTTTTTTTTTTTTTAATTACCGCCCGCTTTCCGCGGGCAAAATACGTAGTTTTTTTTTTTGTATTATTATTCTTCCCGTTTTTACAACTTATTAAACAATACGCTGCCCGATGTCCCGGGCCTGCCACGGGACCCCGGCGATACAGAACCGTGTCCGTTGGTTTTTATCACAGACGAATTTTTTATACGACTCAAATTTACCTGTCTTTTACGTTTAGTTATTCTCGAAATCATTCGATTAACTTTTGTCCGTAACACAAATATGCCCTCCGGATTCCGGGGGCCTTAACGAGAGGCCGGTTTTACCCGAAAAAACTAACCGCGGGCCAGGTGACCTCCTGACCCACCTACCGATCCCACTCCCCCTCTCCCTCCTCTAGCACCACCGTCGGCGTGAACCGTAGACCGAATAATTGTTAACAAACCGCTTATTTTTCGTCTCATACACTACTTCCGTTTTATCTATAATTAATAGAATATTATAACAAAAAAAAATAAAAAATCACGGGAATTCATAATGAAATATATAGTTTATACGTTAATTTAATCCAAATTAAATTTACGATAATTTCAAGTTTATTATACGCCAAAGTATCGTGCGTGCTCGCACCGAGTAATATGACTTCACTGTATATTGTGACCGACCACGGTATTTTCTTTTGCGCGTTTTCCGTCCTAATTATTGTCGTCCGCATTGCCCGATTGCAAAACTCGCGTAGCTATATGGCGGATGGGCGGCCAGGGGGAGGTCGCACGTCAAGTTTAAGACGTGGAGCGGAGTATTTTTTTTTTATTTTTTTTCTAAACGTTGTTGTTCTTAGAGTCGCGATAAACGACGGTGACAAGTCACCCGAGCGGTGTTGACCCCTTTCTTGTAAACACCACCGTCGCCATCCACCGTCGACAAAATCGATATTTGTCGACCTTTAAGCGGCTCGTACGCTCCGTGCGGGGTTTTACCGCAGGACTTCGAGTACCCCGGCGGCGTTGTCGCGCAGAAGGCGTTCTGCGAAATGACGAACACATTCGCCGTCCGTCAGCTGTCCGGCTGTTCCGACCAATCCGGACCGCCGCGGTCCCGGCCGGACACCTGTCGTCGTCGTGTTGATGACGTCTTCCGGCTATCGGTTTACCGCTGCCCCCGGCGCACACGGTCACCGAAAATTCGCGATTCTCCGTATAAAATAATCGATAGCCGACGGACGACTCGCCGTGACGTCGACGCTGCCGCGACCGTATCGCAAACAAATTACACGGATACACAATACGCGTCTGTCGGTCAAGGACACCATCGGTTTAAAAATAGCGTCTGTTCAATACGAATTCCGCAAAATAAAAATAATTAAACGCGCAGACGTGTGTGCGTTTCATACGCGGTACCGCGATGTACACGTAATGGGGATGGGATTTAAATAAATAAAAAAAAACGTTTATTGGAAATTATTAAGTAGGTCGTTTCCGCGCGTAGTAAACGCAAACCGATTTCGTTTGTTCGGGGGTTGTTATTTGACCCAATAATTTCGGAACGAAAACCCGTCAATACCCGTCCATACGGTGGAATATGAAAAAAAAAAAAAATAAAACACGGTTTTCACCCCGCACGTCGATTAATCTCACGGTTGTCTATATTGCAAAAATCTGATATCGGGCTGCCACAGCTTGAGCAATTTTGTTCGAAGATCAAAAACATATTTCAAACAGAAACTTTAAAAGAATTGCGTATTATACGTGTAAACATATTGGTGGAAACCGAGGGAGTCTTAAGTGTCGGAGGGGGAGTTCCCTGGGGTATTTATCTGCACTGGAAAGTTTTAACGCTTCCACAACACCCGTTAATTACTATTTATTTTATCGATATTTTACGGAATTCACGGTTTTTCAATAAACCGTATTTATTTATTTATATATTGTCACTTAGTGATCGAAGTTCGAGAAACCGGATTTTCCGATTACGAAATTTTAAATCCGACATATTTTATTGTAAATGCGGATTTTTATCTGAATCCAATGTTCGGTTTTTAAATGTGTGATTTTATATTCTTTAATTCGTTTCTTATTAAACTATTATTATGTTATTGTTAATAGCGTTAAATGTGTAAAACATTAATCACGTATATACAATTAAAAAAATATCACTAATAAACATTTATTTTAAAAAACAATTACAAAAAAAAAAAAAAATTCGTACATATCACACACTAATTTATATAACACTAGCTGGATGACCGTGAAATTTAATGATTTTTCTTTATGTTAGGTTAGTTTATTATAGGCAAATATAATAATTTTTTTTTCATACCAAAAATAACGAAAACCCAATCAATATTTTATATATAAATTAAGACTATACTAACAAGTAAATTTATATATCTTTATTTTTTACTTTTTATATTATTCGACTTTTAAATTTAGGTTGAAAAACTACTATTTTCTCATATTGTACTAAATCATTTTTTTTATTTATCAATTTATATAATATCTCCGTACATATTTCTATTGAGGTTATAATACCTCATTGTAAACAAAATTGTTTGTTCTTTCGTTAGGTACATAAACATATTGATTCTTTGCCGAGCTAACACGGGAGCAAGCAGCGTAAAGTTGTCCGTGAGTAAAACAGGGATTCCTTGATGTCAAGGTCTGCGGCCTTCAATGTCTGTCCTTGTGCCATATTGACAAACACGGCAAAATAACATTTTATAGGAAATTGGACACGTTTAAATTTTAAAACTGTATTCATTAGTAATCATCGGTATCTGTACCGAACGATATTGCCCGTGCCATCATTTGATTACTATTGTAACCACACTCGCCATTTTCGTTATTTATTTTTTATTATTATTTATATAATTTGATCGCGATGGAAAACCGAGAGAGAGATGGATTGAGACTTTATACGATTTTTGTTGATCACTGCCAAGTTATAACCTATATGTATACTTCGGCTACTCGTACAATCGAGGCAACACGTGTAAACAAAATAAATTTTTGTGGGACAATTCGAGTTAATTCCTTGTGCCGCTGCTTTTCAGCCAAATTTCCATCATACGGTTTATTTGTCCTGTGTATTAGGTGCAAAATAAAGAAAAAAAGTCCAATTTCATTGTCGTCGTCATTACTATATTTATTATGAAATATGTCTCGCACGGTCCAGAGGTTTCAGCGCTGTCCCGCTCGGTTTTGCCCGTGCACAGTTTCGAACGAAACGAATACAATACCACTGTGTCCCTTTGTGATTCCTCCTCGTTTCCATTTCTGTGACAATCAAATCAACTAATAATAATGTTTTTTTTTTTTTTTTTTTTTCATCCGTGTCGCCGAAGTAATCTATAAACCAACAAAACAATTTCAATTTTCGTATACCAAAACCCCAGTGTGAACCAGGCAAATTAATTTTTATCACAACGAAACATAGTATATGTGACTTGGGAATAGTGTGGTTGTCTATTAGTAAACGGACTTTTAGCCTAACCTTCAGTTGTTCCAGAGATTATCCCCTTACGTACATGACAATTCTTATTCGATTTACCTCCGAACGCTGTCTACGGTCTTCGTGCGTCTCATTGAATCGACGATAATGTACTTGACTTGTGTGCGCGTACATCGATTGTTATTTCCACGCCTCACTGGTGGAATTTTTTCCAAATAAATAAACTAAAAACTGCCTGTTAAATTTGAGAAACGAAAATTAAAAATAAAACGGCCAATCTAATATCCTTGTTCTTTTTTCGATATCTACTTTTTGCTATTCTTATTATATTTCCTCTTCTAATACTTCTTAACATTGTTCTAACATTTTTTTTTTTTTTTTTAACTGTAAAAGTGCTTTCACTGAAAGGTATCTTTAATCCGTCCTTCACGTCAAAAAACACCAAATTTATCAATTTCACTTATTGTTCAAATTTTGAAACAGATTGTGGAAATAAAAAACCAAGTAATAAAAAAAAAAAAAAAAAAAAAATAAACCTTTTTTGGTAACTAAGCAACAATAGTTACTCTATCAACGTATTAATGATCTTATGTTTTTCCCAAAAGGGGAGATACCATCCAAATTTTCGGTGGATAATTTAGGATGTGATTGAATTCATCAATACCTCCGATGCAGTAGAACATTTCGGCTGAATATTGTAACCCTTGGATGAATTTTTTACTACCCAACTTTTATATTTATTGAATTTTAATCACTTAACTCGCACACCGTAGAAATTAATCGTTTATCGTTTTCCGTTAAATTACGATTCTGTGGTTTTTCGTTTAACCGTATAATTAATCATTATTAATGGAAGGGGCATGATTTACGATAATGCTCCATCGCAGCTTCATAAATGCTAAAATACACTTATCAGTTTCACGTGTAAACAGGTATTTGATATGTGTAACGTTCTCAAGCCTTGCTTATAATTTCCATTTTAAACGCTTAAAAAAAAAAAAAAAAAAAAACTACAACATAACGCTTAAATTTTTTTTTTCGACTATTTAATACAACTTTTGAATGTCGTGTACAATATTTCAATCTTTTCTAGTTTGGCAAATCAATTTTATCCAAATATAAACTAAAAATACTAGAAAATTGCCAACGCCTATAAATATGTAAAAAATCGCCAGAATGGTTTGAACATTTTTTCACCACGATAGTCAACGAGAATTTCGGGTCTTTACGATTATTGTTAACCGAGTGAAATAATAATGAATCCATTGTATATTCCTGTTTTGCCACTCCCTCTCTAATTTATTAAGACAACTACAACGAAAAACAAAAAAACGAAATCGGTCGTATTTTTTTTTTTTAATACTCCAGGGTTTTGTTATTTATCCATATATTTTTGATTTATTTGTATTGGTTTTTTTTTTCTCCCCTGGAATTGTTTAGGATCTCGTGATGAGTTCGGCCCAACAGCGCCGAAACTGGCGCGGCATACTCATCGCTCTGATGGTCATCGTGGCCGTTTTGGCGATGATCGTCACGTCGGTGGTGCTTTTGACTCCGCCTCAGGAACCGTTGGACTCGTATTCCGACTCGGAGAACAGTGACAGAGCGGGTATGGATTACTATTACAATCAGCGGGCCAACGACGATCTCTGGTGGCGCCACCGGGGCATGCGGGCGTTACGTTTGTCGGACGTGCTGCACGATTCCGCGAGCATAAAACTGTTCAACGGCACGTGGATATCGGGCGACGAGATGTTTTACATCACCGGATCCGGCGATCTGGCCATCATGAAAGTGAACGCGGACGGGACCGTGCAGACCACCCGTCACTTGGTATCGAAAAAAACGTTACAAGTCGGTGTCGAATATAATTAACTAATCGATTAGTACAGGGGTCAGCGACGGTAGAAATATTTTTATACGGTTTTTTTTTTTTTTTTTTTTTTTGTTGGTTTTTCTAGATATTAACAGGCCCGTTGGTGTCGTTTGAATTGTCGCCAGACCGCAATCACGTGCTCGTCGGTCATAACGCCAAAAAAGTAAACGCACGCGATTAATAAATTTTTAACTAAAGCATTACACAATTTCTTATGATCCGATGTTCCGCAGTTGTACAGATACTCGAAAACGGCTCGGTACACGGTGTGCACCGTTTCCACCGGGTTAGGATTTGTTTTTAATCATCTATAGTCGCATTATTCACCCGTTACACGGAATGTTCGTAAGCTAGTTTTTTTTTTTTTTTTTTTTTTTAGACAAATAACACCAATAACGCTGCAGGACAATCGCCGATCGCGGAACGGAACCGACAAAAGTCCCGGTCCACAACCGTATCTGTTGCACGCGCAATGGCACAAGGTGTCGATCTCTTCGGTTACCAAGGACCAAGAATCCATGGCCCTGATCGTCGTGTACCGGTACGATCTGTTTTACGTGCCGTGGTCGATGAACGGCACCGTTCCGGATACCGCCGGTGCCGGTGAGAGAAATACGACCACGTCCAACGGCACGTCGCCGCGGCCCCCGAACGACGACAAAAAGAGCAACAGCAGTGCGTCGCCGAAACCTGAACGGTGGCCGTACGGCCCGGTTCGCCGGATCACCACTTCCGGATCGGGCGCCGGCGTTTCCCGGGTTGGCGAAATGAGCAACGGTGTTGCCGACTATCTGTACGAAAGTAAGCCCCGACCGTCTCGAAAATAATAAAGAAACGAAACGTGTGCCGCGCACGATATTTCAGTTCGTTTAGCATCATTTTTATTATTATAATACGTATAACTTGTCTCTCGTTTTTGGCAGTAGTAATTAGTGAATTTTCTCCTGTAACAAATCCGACGACCGCGGAAAACACTTTTTTTTTTCCCCCGTAATCTCTCAACCGACGCGGTTTTACATTACTAATCCGAGGGTTATTTTCGTGCTTATTACCACCGGCCGCTGGCCTCATCATGGCGTTACGGACTTTGTCTTATTACAATTTTTTTTTAAAAAAATCTATCGCTTTACAACTTACAATCTTTGACTGCTATATCTTCCCATCTCGACTGCGTCTACCAGGCCCTGAACAGTTTAGGTTCTTTTCCCCGAAGTCGTTGAAGTAAAGTGCACAGCGTCCCTCTGAAATTCATTCGGTGGTCCACGTGAATGGATTTCCTTCGTTATTTGATCCTGATGTTGCCAGGATCCTACCGACTGCGCCAATTTCTGTTGCGTGCCCGTCGAACACAGTACGGCAGTGGTTCTCAACCTTTTTTATTCTATGCACCCCTTGTAAATTTTCAAAAATCCTATGCCCCCCCCCAAATTAGAATTAAAAAGACTTTTTTTTGTTTTAATGATACGAAATAATTATTGTATAATAATAACCATGTCGTCAATTTTGTGATTGGTCTCTTGAAAAACTCCAGTCGCACCTAGTTTCATTTTTTTTAACATATTCATATTACGTTCAAAAAAACTTTTATCCTTAGTTTTATGTTGAGGATGAACGTTTTCTAAATGCTGTTTTAATTTTGTAGGTTTCATAGAATCATTTGATAGAACTTTATTGCAAATAACACACTGAGGTTTCTCTTCTCCATTAATATTGATGGATGTAAATCCATATTGAACATAACTTTCATCGTACTTTCGTTTTTTCGAACACATTTTACGTACGTACGTATCGCCGGTAGTAATAGTACGGCTCAACTGTCGTGTAAACGTGAAGTCATGTCATATTACATATATTTGGATTCCATTATCCGTTATCGGAGGCCGACAGATAGCCCGAAAATAGAATAGTCGAATAAATATTAGATTAGATTATATAATAATGTTGTACCTTTTAATATTACATTACCTGCATAGGTCAATCATTATAAAATACTCCTAAAATTGTTATCAATAGGCGACCGTCCGAAAACTAATTTATTGTTTTTAATTTTATAAATAAAATATTTCTTGTTATTTCGTCATCACTAAATTCTCCCCCAACCAGTACAGAAATTCCCCCCTAGGGGGAATTCCCCCCCCCCGGTTGGGAACCACTGCAGTACGGAAACGGGTTAAAATATGTAATTAAAACTTAAATCAGTTTTTGTCTATTTATTTATTTTTCAATTCTAATGGAATGAACTACCAAATCCGGGTCATTTAGATTAGCTTTTTAAGCGGTTCGGAATGACGCGCGATGGGTTAGCTCGACGACGATGTCCCCCTGTGGACTTTCTGGCTGATTGACTGGACCTAACTGGAATCCTCCACTTGCTCTCGACCGGAGCTCTTATATAGTCAGTCTTGACTAGTCTGCTGGTGTTGGTGGCCACGGTATTCGGCTCTTGCCACATCCTGGTTCCGCGGCCCTCGACTTAACCGATTGCAATGTCCGCTTGACGTTCGTGCCCCGTTTGCTAATTACACGTGCGATCCACGCACGTGTAGAGTGTTTATTATAATTGACTTTCGGCATCGCCCTGACTATAAATTATATGCCGAATTCGCACATGCGCACCTATCCCATGACGCACACAACGTCCTCGTTACAAGTTCAGTATTTATTTATTATCGCCTAATTGTACGTGATGTTAGGACAGAGTCCGTAACAATGGGAACCGCATTTTCTGACGATATCGGGAGCCGGTTATTTCTTTATCTCTCTATGTATTAAAACAAATTATAATAGTATTGGAAATATATCGAAAACTCACGCGATGTGTTCCCCGGCTCCACACGCAGAGTGTAGACGAATGGTTGAATTTTGCGTTAATTTCGCGGTCGTCTTCGGCGCGACAATGATGTGCCTGCAAAACGGAGGGCCGCTTTTGAACTGTATAAAAAGTAATAGTTTCCACAATACGTGCAGCAGAATTATATTTTCGTTCCGTTTTCGCAGTTTATGAACAGAAACGAAAACTATACTCGTTCGTATAGGTAAACCATAATTGCCTATACTCGGTTTAAAAAAATTATCTTCCGAATTGACGTTTCCGTGTAGTGCACACGCGCGACGATTTCTAACCGCTCAAATTTATTGTATTTGCAATAAAATATTATATAGCTTGTACTGTTGTGGTAAGTTGCATTTAAAAAATGTTTAACGGAATCGGACACGAAATACACGCGGGCAGGTATCTTACGGTTTAATTTCCTTTTTTTCCCCAGTTTGTGGAGCGCAGGTTTTTGTAGATCAACGATGATCAAACAAGCTGCCGTAGGTATGTTTTCGAATCTCTCGGACAATTAAATTTATTTTCGACGTGATAAACGTTACAGTCGAGATATTGAAGAGGTCGCCGGCAATATGGCCATCGTCCGGGCGGCACATGTTGTACGCGACATTCGACGACCGTCGGGTGGGCGAATACAAGTATCCGGTTTACATGAAGGGCGGGCTCGACAAAGACGACGAGCCGCTGGAGACCGACGAACGTCTGAAACAGCAGCAGGCGAAGCACAAGAAAAGACGTCGCCGGAGACGTATCAGGCGTAACGCGAGAACCGATGGTGCCTATCCGGAGGACAACGATGAAGACGAGACGTTGGATTATTTTTTATATCCCGACATTCGGTCTCTGAGATACCCAAAGGCAAGAAAATCAATCCGTTAACGTTTCCCGACGCGGGGGTAATGTTATATATTCAAATATTTGTCAAATCGAATCGGTTTTTTGTTTGTTTTTTTGCAGGCAAACACGGCGAATCCCATTGTGACGTTGTCGGTGATCGTCAATCTCGATCAACTCGGAAATCCGCAAGTCAAACCGAAAATACGGATCCTGACACCGCCGCCGATTTTTCAATTTACCGAGTGAGTATTGCGTCGGACGCGTTAACGTATTGATAACAGCCGTCGGTAATATTAAATTTGCTGTTGTTCGTGGCGTCACAGCGATTATTATTTCACGGCGGTCCAGTGGGTGAACGCCGGGGGCGTTGGTGGCGGATTACTTAATCAAGACGACGACGACAGCAGGTCGGGTGCTTCGGCGGCCGAAGTGTGCGTCGTGTGGCTGAATCGGGCGCAAAACACGAGCGTGACGACACTGTGCAAGTCACCGTTGTGGATGTGTCAGGAAGTACGTATACGAGTCTACGTTATAGCGGCCTCGGACGATTTCTGTACAAATTATCAATAGGATCTCTAGACACACACGATCGTCGACGACGCTATAGACCCGATTTTTTTTTAAACCTTCATTTTTATATATATATATAGCGATTTACCTTTCAATAGTTCTGGAGCTCCTCCGAAATCCCCTCGAGTCGTGCGTATTATAGTAATTTTGAGACATTTCCGTTATACCTAATCCGTCAACATCCGGCCAACATGCATAATATTCATGATGCTTTCGACGGGAATACAGAGAGGAATGGCTCAATGAAATCGTAAATAATGGGGTAGTTTCCATATATTGTGGGCGATCAATTTTGAGTGTACAGTCCACGTTAGACATTTTTGTTTTTTTTTTTTGTTCCACTCTCGAACCACAATTGATCTATAAACTATTAGGTGCAAAATATTTAAATAGGAGAAACACTTTCTAGAAATGAAATAACAGACAGGTAAACTATACGAGCGACGTTCAGACTAAATCAACACGTGTCATTTGTCCAAATTCCGACTTTGACCAAAATATTAGGTCTGATAATTGAAAATGTTCGGATTGGAGAATTTTCCAGTCGTCTTATTTGGTTTCAATATATCATATATCAAATACACCACATTTATAACCGTTTAATATAAATATCCCACTACCCGTCATAGTATCTTGTTATCGCGTGTACACGTAGTGTGAACACCAACAGCGCACCCGCGATGAGAAAGGCAGGTAATGGGGTATAAGCCCCTAAAAATTAGGTGTTATAAGGATTAGTCACTTTTACTTTTAATAGTTTTTTATTTGAATAAAAATTTCTTTTAAGCCCCCCCCCCACCTCACCAAATAAAAATCCTAGTTTAGTCAAGCGCCCTTGATTGACATAAAAAAAGTAAAATTATTTTATTCTATTTAGACACAAGTGATCAACGCGGCAGGAGCTGGTAGCGTGGACGGAGCACAAGGAATTGACGGTCATGACCACGCGCGTCGTCGGTACCGGCGCAACGGTAGTGGCCCGCTGCAGAAATCGTCGCCATCGGAAACCTCTCACAGGTCGTCGACCAACAAAAACAATGCGTCGTCGTCCCACCACCAAGAAGACCGGCAACACTATCGCTGGCAACAACACCAGTACCACCAGCAGCATAAGAACGGTCACCACAGTCGCCGGCGCCGAGCCGGAGACGTCGAAGGCGCCGGTTACGAAGGGCCTAGAGGACGATACGGCGGATGGGTGGACGCGACAGTCGGCGGCGCAGGCGGCGGTGTCCCATCTACCGGCGGCGGTGTCATCGACGGTACACACGCGGTCGTACCGACTTTGGCGTCCGCCACGTGGTGGTCGGGCGCGGCCACACCGGTCGACAAGGAAAACTTCGTTGGCGACGACGGATACACGAGCGTGGCCGGTCCCGTCAACGCGATCACCGCCGCTGGATTCGTGGGGGCCGCGTTGGTCCGGAAGGGCTGGGAGACGGGCGACAAAGAGCTGACGCCCCGTGCACCGGTGTTCGCGGTGGACGGCCAGGGGTACGTGAGCGTGGCGCCGGTACGGGATGACGGGAACGACGAAGACGACGACGATGACGTCGAAGGGGGCGTGCGTCTCCGGCGACCGTCCTTGAAATCGCAGACCCGCAGCGGACGGTACCAGTCCCCGGTCGACAAGTATTACGCACAAGTGGTGACCGTGAATATAACGAAAAAACTGTTGGCACCGTTGACGTTCGGTGAAGTAAACGAAAACGATGACGGGAGTATTGGAAAAGATAAGAAAAAGAAATACGGCAATACTAAAAGTTGGACCGTGGTCAGGATTTTGTCGTGGGATCAACGCACCGATATGATGTAAGTCATTGTGATTTCGTCGACACGTGTCGATTAATCATATCTATCCCGAGATTATTGTTGGTATTAAAATGATTTATTAAGTAACATTTTCAGACGCCGAGCGTACCAGAGAGATAGAATTATGTAAATGTATAAATTATAGATAGAAATTTAATCACCTTGTATGTCCGACCTTCTGAAATTCTCACCTACAACAGTGGGCTGCCTATAAGCAGTGTGCTACATATTTATTTTAAAATTATAGGCTTTTTATTTTTATCGAAACAAAACCAAGAACGTTTGGATTTAATAAGAACGTAATATCGTTTTATTATTATTATTTATGTTCAGTATTGTAATACAGTTACTAATTTACGGTCAAACGTAACTGTCTCCAATTCTTTATTGAACCCTTGCAATCAGCAGACGTCGGCGGTGTCTCTGTCGTGAAATAAATCGTACGAGCACAGCCGCGTTAGACCTGGGCTCGGTACGACTACGAGACAATTAAATATCTTGAGGTTTTTAAAAATGATGTAAGACCAATCGCGTATTGACAGAATCGTTTTTCCGATTCTGACGCACCCATCGAGTGAGATTTTACGTTTTACATTTGAATACAATGCGTTTACAGTTTTGTCTTCTTTTACCGGCATTTATTTTTCTTTTCGCGTTTTGTAGATACTTTCTCGCCGTGCCATCGGGCCGCGGCGCCCCGCACCACCGTCATCTGTACACGGTCAAGTTCACGCCCGTGGCCTCGTTGTCGGCCACAAACGCCGATACGAGCGGCCGCGCGGCCCACCACCACCAGACTCGAAAACCGGCCCGTCACGGGGTCCGCAGCCTGCCGGTCTGCCTGAGTTGCGACGCGGGAACCGCGGACAGCGCGCACAAGCGCGAACGCCGCGAGTTCGGCGGCAAACAGGACCGGATGGACGAGGCCCGGGACGACCGGTTGAAAAAGCAACAGCGCGAACGGTGGGAACACATACAGGAAGAGAAACAGGACGACGAAGACGAGGTGGCCACCGCGGAAGGTAAGCCGATTCGGTTTAACGGGTTTTCAACGGATATTCACGCTGGCGGTTAGTCGCGTCGTTTTAATTTTAATTTTCCCCGTATAGCGGCGGAACGCCGTCAGCAGCGGAATCGCCGGCAGAAACAAGAAGAGAACCGCGGCGCGATAAGACACTGCACGTACTACGACGCCCAATTCTCCCGGGACGGCAAGAATTACGCGCTGATATGCCTGGGACCCTCGGTGCCGTACGTCACGTTACACCGGATCGTAGCGAACGCCGACGCGGCCGATGGCGACGGTGGTGTAAACGGCGACCAGGGGCAAGGCACACCGCAAAACCCGCGCAAGCAATCCAACGATTCTTCGTACGCGTACGATTTCGTCGCACTACTGGAAAACAACACCCGTCTGCAGGTAATGTGTTACGAGTGTTTTCGTTACGGTACCCCGAACCTTTCGACCGTCGTTAACGGCTATTTTTGTTTGTACCGCAGGACAAATATACCAACCATGTATTGTTACCGGGCACCCGAACGTTTCAGCTACGACTTTCCGGCGGCCGGAAACTAACGACCGCGGGCGGATTACATTTCAACGACCCGTTGGCGGCAGCCGACTATTACAGTCACGGCGGCGACCAGGAGTATTATTTTCCGACCAGTAAAGGTCCGGACACGGATCCGTTAACTGTGGCCCAAGTGAGATTGTATCTTCCGCTCAGCGTTTACGACCCCGAAGCCGATCCCCGTCCGGAATTCATGCCGAACCGTATCGGTAATTCCGGTACATCGGCCCCGAGCAAAATCAACAAAACCAGTTCCAGAGATTCTGTTCGCGTTGCCGGACGATCTTCGTTCGCGAACAGTCGTCGGCGACAGAGTCGCTCGTCGTTTACGTCCCACGAAAACGCGGACAACAGTGGCGACGGGTCGAAACGGCAGCGGCGAAAACACGAGCGACCGCGCCATCGTCGTTTGAGGAAATTATACCCAATGTTGGTGGTGGTCAACTCGGACCCGGGATCACAGGCCATTACCGATCGATTTTCTGACCGACTAGGTTATACGACAGGATTACTGTGTTCGGGATCGTTGGGCAGGACGAGTGCTAGCGGTATGCATCCGGTGAGCGCAAGGTACAGTGACGCAGAATGGAATCATCGCAAGCCGAGAATACGCCGGAATCGCCGTTCTTCGGACACCAGATATTACTCGTCTGGATATTCGGACGATTACGATTTCGATCAATACAGCGATAGTCAAAACAACGAATATGTCATAGCCGTGGTAGATCCGGGACGGGGCACGTGGGCTCGAGGATACGAATCGCTTTTGGCGTTAAACTACGGAGATAAAAGAGACGGGTACGGTGAAAACATGAGTGGAGACCGACCGGGCGGACTGCTCGGCACTTCCGATATTCGCGATCATCTAGAAGCAGTCGAGTATCTGCTATCGAGCGCTACGTCGACCGGGAGCAGCTTAAGAGACGACGGAGGAGGGTATTACAGCGAAGATCGGCCCAGGGGTAGCCGTTTGAGCCGGGATCGTTCAAGATGGTCCTCTTCGTCTCCAATGTCGAACAGAAGGTATTATAGCGAAGACGACGATTATTACGACGCCGAATACGACGACAACATTAAAAATGATAACGACGATAATTACTATTATTACTATAGCAACAGCAGAGATTATAGCGACTACGCAGCCGGCCCCAAGACGGATGACGATTACAAGGACGACGAGAGTGACAAAGGCCACGGCAGAGATCGCAGGAGTGCCAGCGACGCGAAATCGGGCATGGAAACGCTTCGTTTGCCGTATGTAGACGCGAACAGAGTGGCACTACTGGGCGGAGGTCCGACTTCGCCTTCTACTCCACCATCGGTTTACGGGGGTTATGCCGCCGCTCGTATGGCACTATGGCAAACCGTTTACGGGGGAGCGCCCATCGAAAAAAAAGACGATGCAACGCCCGTGGACGAAAACAGAAAGGAACCCGTGGCTATTCACTCTTCGTATAAATGCGCTATAACCATGGCGCCCGTCTATACTTGGCGGCTTTATTGTGAGTAAAAAACCAATTGATATACGGGATGGGGCACTGAAACGGCCGATTATCGGAGTTACATTATAATATTAACAAAACGAATACAAATTAATTATTAATTTATTATAATGGAGTAAATAACTCGCCGTTTCTCTAGCACACTTCTAGCTCACTGTGTATATTTTCCACGACACGGTGTATCATTTTCAAAATTGTATTGTCGATTTTTTTTTTTTGGATTTCGTTGTTTAGTTCATCCACAATGGTACAACTGTTTAGTTCGTCAATATTTCGAGGTTTTTAGACTATACTTTTTAAATGGGTGAACGTTTTGATCGTTGTGCAAAATCCGACGTAGGCTTTACTAGATAAATTTAACGATAGCGCATGTTTTTGTGCAGAACGTCTTGGATTCGTTATATGTGCGGCCACACAACAGTAATTATTTTTGTAAAACGATTTTATTGAATAAGCACGTTTTTTGCCACTCTATTGTTTCGTACCTACTAAATGCCGTGTTTTCTTTGAACCAATAATGTTTAGTGAGACTTCGTATCATAATTACGACTGAGAGAATCTATTTTAAAAACCGTCCGTTTAAGTGCTCCACCCTGTATATTACCATCTCTAACGATCTTTCCATTGAGGACTAAGTTGCATCAAATGTGCCTCTTTATGTAGTCCTATGTGGAAGACGAACTCAGTTGTTCTGCACATATTCCTATCCATTAACCGTTCACTATCTTTTCTCACCGTGTCTCGTCCTTGATCCGTCGACCTATACGTTATCGTTTGATTGATTTGTATAACTAGTACTTGTATATTCTCTAATGTTTTTAATATTTAGTTGTTTTTAATAGTTTTTCGTATTTATGGCCAACGTGGACCGTACATCTTAATAATACCGGTTACTTTTTGCAGCGTCTGCGTTCGCTGAACGATACTATGGCTTTTACGGGGGAAAAAACAGAGATACTTGGATGTCGTACGATCAATCGGACCTGATACCATCCACTAGGACATTGAACCATTCGTTGTACTTGCCGTCGTCGTACGGTAAAGGAATAAATTTATTAGTTGTGCACGGAACTGCGGATACGATTATACACCCGCAACATTCAATGTTGCTCGTCCGCGGAGTCATGCGACAACAACAGAAATATGTACCTATTGATCCCGATTGGAGTATAATAAATTCAACGGAATTCGAAGAAGAAGCCGCTGACGTACTTCCTCTCCGAAACGGTCCCATTCGAGTATCACAATTCGTTATGGCAGATGCGGACCTAAGTAATTCGAAAATGGCCACGGGTATAGAAAACGAATTCCCGATGGAGCACCACCACCAGATGCTTCACTCGATTTACAGTCATGTCACACAATATTTAGCTTCCGAGTGTTTTGCCGAAGTGGACGACGGAAACAGAGACGCTAGGGTGAACAGTCGACGTTCACGTAAACGCAGGAGGAGAAGATGGAGAACCGGGAACCGAGATCAAGAAAACCCCGATGACCAACAACAGCAAGAACAAGACGGCGATATCGATAAAAATGATTCAAACGATAATGTCGGTGGGAGATTTCGTCGACACGATATTGTAAATAGCCAACAAATCATGGAAAGCAAGATCAAAGACGGTGTGGATGATTTAAACATTAAAGCCCGCGATCACGAGTTAAGAGATAATAATAAAACGAAAAGTATTAATTGGGGAAGCAGCGTCACAAGTAACATTACCAGTTTTAATAGTAACAAGAAGAAGAATGCAATTAAATCACGAAAAAGAGGCGATGACGATGACGACGACAGAGATGATGAAGAAAATGAAGGTGAGGATAGTGATGATGATGATGATGATGATGGTATTATTGACGATGAAGATGAAGATGATGATGATGATGATGATGATGATGATGAAGATGATGATGTTGATGACGGAAAATACAGCGATGAAGACGAGGAAAGTGATGAGGGGGAAGACGAAAACGAGTAAATCTTGCAGGAGTTTGTAATACCTATACAAATGTAGTAATTACTGATATGATTATTGCTTCTAATGGGTATAGATTAATACAAATATAGTCAAACAGGGACGAGTTAAAACAACGAGCCCCAAGTAGTTATAAACGTACAAATAGTTTGATTAGTTTTTTTTTTTTTAAATTATTTCGTAAGCAGTTAATAAATCGAGTTTATTCTATATATTATATAATTATAAAATTAACACCAATCAATCAAAAGTGAACAATTTTAAGACTTATTTTAGACACGTTAATAGAGTATATATTATAGAGTATATGGTATTATTTTATCTAATGATATTTGTTTTATAATGCATAATAAATCTATATATTTAACGTTAAAGTGAAATAGGGTTAAGAGCAGTGCTTGACTTGACAAAATTAAATCACAAGGATACTCTGATTGCACGTATTACTATTGTCGTTTCTTAGCACATTCGTACCGTTCATAATATTACAGTGTAGGTATTATCTAAAACCGGCAAACAGTATAGAGTATATAAAGCAACAACAATTTTCTTCGACAATATTGACAAGTTTATATTTTCAATATTTTTTAACACATTTCGAACGACCTTTTTATTTTAAATTTAATTATATAAAAACAGCGTTGGCCACGACAAACCGAATTCGTACACAATGCCCACCCACTATAATTCACTATAGGTTTTTCACTAGCGTCAAACGAGTAATCATTTACAAAAATCAGTACATATTTACTATCCCGACATTGGTTTCTAAATCGGTTATCGAATTTTCGTCCATCTAACCTACCCGCGATTTCTGGGCTAGGAGCGATCGCTCCGCTTAGTATATAGTTGGACCGCCTCTGAAATTGTTTTGTCGACAATAATAATAATTTACTAATGATCAATACGAACAGTAAAAATATTTTTGAACTTTGTTTTTTTTTCTTTATAAATGCACCGTCGTAAAAAAAAAAAAAAAAGAAGAAATATCCATATATTCCGTGTCGGTCCTATCCGCCTCTTACCACAAGTCGAGCACTGCTTAAGGTTTTAGTAAATAAGTCGATATTCTAAAACATATTTTTAGTACATATTTTAATGATATATATTTTAGTATAGTATATATATATATATATATATTATTTTTGTAAGTAAATCACAAGACTAATATTTTTCAACACAATTATTACCTATATTATATTTATTTAGATTCTAAATTTTTCAAATCCACTAAGTGGTCGTATTTATGGCTCATATAATATATTTTTATTCTGCTTTAAGTTGATTAACTTATAGTGGGTATCTAACTGTAATATTAATTTTACGTCAATACACCAAATTATGTAAACCATTCTAAAAACAAATGAAATTTATTAGTTTTTAGTCATTAATATAGGGAAGAATTATATTTATAAGTACACGATATTTACCATAGAGCTGTGTACGTTTCGAATACATGGTAAATAATTTAAATAATATTATATTCTAAATGAAATTATATATTCTAAAATACTATATTACATTACTATATTATATTATATTGTTCATGAAAAATGAAAATCGTTTATCAGTATTCATATAGTTCTATTGTTATTATGTTTACAAAAGAGACTTTATTATATACATCTTAAACTATATATTATACATTTCATAAATTTATTAACTCACTCAAGGGTAAACACAAAAATACTAGCCTATTAGTTTATTTATTTATTTTTTTTGAAAAAAGTATTTTTAACACTTTATTTTATTATATTATTTAAGTATATATACATATATATATATATATATATTTGTAAAATCATATCTATATCTAAACTCTACATACCAAAATATTTTATTGTTAAATCTATTGAACAATTTATTAATATTAACATATTGTTATTTTATACTAACGATATTATAGTCTATTATATTATATTATAATTGTTATTATTATTATTATTATTATTATTATGTATGTATGTATAGTTATACCGTTACGATCGGTACGTTTATGCGACGGCGACAAAACGGTTTGAAAACACAATCGTTTAGAAACCAAAGAAATTATTCTATGCATTCAACACTGTGTGAAAAACCGTAATCGGAAATTAAAATGGCTCGCACTGGCCGGGTTAGTCAGTCAATGCGGTGAACAGTTTTGGGAGTTTTCCCGGACCGGTCTATCGGTTTTTATCCGTAGACGTTCGCACGGCCAATTATTACCGTACGTTACCGCGTTGTTTTAATAGAACGATTGGAATTTTTTTTTTTTTTTTTTTTTTTTTTCTTTCTTATTATATCCGACCGAGCGATTACTACGGGAGATTAAAAATAACCGATCCAACACAATCCGTCAATACAAACGCGATTTAATCGTCGTTGTAGTAAATCGGCCCGCAGCGGCCGAACGAAATAAAATTTTAGGCACGAGATTTAATATCGAACCGTTTCGTCGTCGTGCAAAACGCACCCCGAACGACAATTGTCGAACCAGTACGCGGATATATTAAATAATAATAATTGTAATAATAACGTTTATAGCATGTAGCGAAAACGAATGCACCACGAAAAAAGTAACTATCTATATTATACGGTACACGGGTACTAACGTACTAATTATAATTACATTATATTTTATTATAGTTTATATATATATAAAAAAAAAGCACATAGAAATTATATTTATTTATTTAATAACCGTTGTTAAAAAAAAAAAAAAAAAATGTTATTTTCGCAATGACCAATGCCTACCTAAATTGCCTACGACGTTAGACGATTGACGAAATAGATATATATATATATATATTTTATGATAACATAATATTATTTTAGTTATAGCACGTTAATTATTTAAATATATACCTATTACACAATACAATATTGTTCATTGACCAATTGTGATGAAATAGAACAACAACGAGTTTTTTTTTTTTTTTATTTATGTTTTACGTTTTACGCGTCACTAATAATTGTAACGATTGTAATGTTTCGCGTTAAACGAAATCTGTAGTAGTGGTTTTTTTTATTTTTTTTTTCAATACGTAAATTCTATTGCAACACCGGGTACTCGTAAATTACGATTGTAGTCAAGCGCCCGGAAGCATTTGGTTTTTTTCTTATTTCCCCCGCCACATCGCTATTATCTATTTATTTTTTATTGTTATCACTATTGTTTAATATTGATTTCGATTAGACATAAGTAGGCGCCCCCACCTACACGTTATACCGTAGAATATTCTAGACGCTTTATTTTAAAATGTATAATCGTTATGATCCGCCTATAAATACCCGTGTTATATTCTCGTGTGGATGGCACGTTACCATACGAACATTTTTTTTTTCTTTTTTTTTTTTATCGTAGAACGACTACTAAATACGTAAATACCTACCTAGCCCGCTGCTATCTCCTAACATTATTGTTCACGCCCACGTTATACCATTGAATAATTATAATGCCCGTTGCTGTTTAGAGACGGTTTTTTTTTTTTTTTTTTTTTTTAACTGCGATATTACAAATAACTATTATTATAAATCATATTATATCTACTAGAATTATCGATGTGTTTTTTTTTTTTTTTTTTGCATTTTTCTATATTTTCTACTAACGGTTTGAATATTAACACCTATTTGCCCTATGTCCGATTTGGAACCACTATGCGTATTATTGACGCGAACTGCGTCCCGGTTGCGATGACGAATATTTAAGAATCTAAAAAATAGACGGAGTACGCATAAAAAAAAAATAAATGAAAAGTCCAAAAAATATTTTATTAAATATATTAGATAGAAAGAAAAAAGAGAGAAATTTAGTACAATTATAAATTCTGATTATGAAAATAAATAATATACAGTCGTAGGAGTGGAGCATTTTAGGGGAGAGCGGTCACCGCGTTGTACCGCTTAGAATTTTTTTTAACGTACAGTTTTTTTTTATAACAGAACAAAAAATTATTTTTATTATATTATAATTCCCACTCCAATATATAAATAAAAATTGTTTAAAATATCGTAATAGTTTTCTTTGTCATTCAAAATATTTTTACTGTAATATTATAGTGATTAACAATCTACCGTGAATAATTTGTTTCGGTACTAAGATTTAATTTTAGGAAAACGATAGAACGGAATTCTGGTAAAATCGTTTATAAAACAAAAATTATCACTGATGATAATGTTTTATGCGAAATTGTTATCCTCGCATTTCGATATGTAAAAAAATGCCTTGTATTATATATACACCAGTTCTCCTCAAACCGTGGGCCTCAGCCCCCAAGGAGGCTGTTAGATCATTCCTACGTCGGAGGACGTGAAATACTTGAATACATTTGTTTTATTTTACCCATTTTCAAATGCGTTTACGAATAGAAAATCATAATGATTTTCTATTATTAAAGTTGAATTTCCACATTTTTAAGTAACATAAATCAAACATAGATCGTGGCTTTCTGAACACACTTTAGGAGCAAACTTGCGCATCGCCGTTTCAAATATCAGTCCGGAAATCGATTTATTATTGAGAAATATACAAGTCCCCCACCAATTACATAAACTTTCAAAATGTACGCTGTAATTTAATTTAATTATTACCGAATTATTTTGATCGGCGCGTGTTTAAATTTTAAAACTATTACCAAGTTTGTTGATAGGTATAAAAAAAAAACCGTAAATACATTTACTATTTATTTGATCTGGGTTATTGGTATGTGTCCTAAAATGTTTAGTATACAGTTAAGAAAAAAAAAAAAATTCTACACCTTTTGATTCGAGGGATTATATAACAAAATAGTATGAGAAGTACTGATATATATATCATATATTTTACAGACGGAAAATAACAAAATGAAAAACACAGATATTAGTGAAACCTAAGAAGGTTAGGTTCCATTAGCTTTGCTCAGAATATAAAATAAGAGTGTACGGTGCATTAAAAAATGTTGCACCCACTCGCTCTTTCACTCACTTGTTCTCTTTTTATATCTCTCTCACACGCCCCCCCCCCCGGGAAATTGTTTTCAGTTACAGCCTTGTAAGTGAAAATAAAATAATTTCAATAAAAATAAATCAAATTGATTATTAAAACAATCGCTGGACCGACAGGCGTGTCTGATTGTCGATTTTATACTGTTAACACGAGTCATTCTCGTGATTGCGATAATATTAATATTTTAATCGTAAACGATTTATTTTATCGCTTTTATTGGTACTATGTGTTTATATTTTTTTAATCGCATAATCGTTTAAACCATCATTGTTATTATTATTAATAAATAATAATTATCTTTTAGATATTTAATTCCCGTAACCAAATTACGTATCATAGGATTTTATATAGTAACTAAAAATATTTAATTATCGGCTAATATGATTTATTGTGATAATATTAGATTCCTAGATACCTGTTTTTGTTAATTTTTTTTATAAGTCCAAAAAATAGGATAATTTTCAAGGCATCGATGTACAATTGCACATTCTCGCAACATTTCGATTGTACGTCAATGAATTCTGACGAACAGTATTATTACAGAAGATAACTTGTTCAACATTCAAATTCGATCAACATTTGTATAATTTCTATTTAAACAAATCTTTTTTATTTAAAATAAATAAATTTGTATGTCTATAATATACTCTTAAATCAGTAATATCAACATAAATATAAAAATTAAAAACCAATTTAAGTGCATTTTTTATTTTTTTTTTTTTAAATTTTAAATGCATATTAAATTGCATTCTTTGTGCGTTATTGTGCACGTATAGTACATTTTTAAGATTTTTACTGCATTAGATTTATTAATTTATAAGTTAATTTTATAGGCAGATCAGTAAAATATTGTTGCCTATTCACAAAATAAATTAACTACGGCCATACGGGGGCTGTTTCTATATTCATAATTGTAGTTAATAATTTGTAATGAATTAATTTGTTGATCGTACATTTAATAAATGTATTATGATTAATTTAATTAATGTTATTAATAGCCCGGATAGCTCAGTCGGTAGAGCATTAGGCTTTTAACCTAAGGGTCCAGGGTTCAAGTCCCTGTCCGGGCGGTGATTTTTTTGCATTTTTTTTTTAACGTTTCACGTTAGTTGTATTATATAATATTTCCACGGAAAAGGAACCGATTAATATTTTAATTTATTAGTTTTTTTTTTTTTTTAAAATTTTTAAATTGTATTTATTTATTTTTTATATAAAAATTCTGAATTCTGGTTTGCTATATTAATATGGAATTTATGGTTTTTGCTAAAATGAAAATTTTTTTTTTTTGCAGAATGGTCCAGAGTTCAATTCCCTGTCCGGGCAATGATTTTTTTGCATTTTTTTTTTTAACGTTACCTCGTTAGTTGTATTATATTATTTCCACGGAAGGGGAACCGATTAATAAATTAATTTATCGGGTTTTTTTTTTAATTTTTAAATTGTATTTATTTTTTTTTTTATTGAAATTCCGAATTCTGGTTTGCTATATTGATATGGTATTTATGGTTTTTGCTAAATTGAAAATCTGTTTTTGCAGAATGGTCCAGAGTTCAATTCCCTGCCCGGGCAATGATTTTTTTGCATTATTTTTTGGAACGTTATCTCGTTAGTTGTATTATATAATATTTTTTACGAATGGGGAACCGATTAATAAATTAATTTATCGGGTTTTTTTTTTAATTTTTAAATTGTATTTATTTTTTTTTTTATTGAAATTCCGAATTCTGGTTTGCTATATTGATATGGTATTTATGGTTTTTGCTAAATTGAAAATCTGTTTTTGCAGAATGGTCCAGAGTTCAATTCCCTGCCCGGGCAATGATTTTTTTGCATTATTTTTTGGAACGTTATCTCGTTAGTTGTATTATATAATATTTTTTACGAATGGGGAACCGATTAATATATTAATTTATTGGTTTTTTTCTTTAAATTTTTAAATTGTATTTATTTTTTTTTTTATTGAAATTCCGAATTGTGGTTTGCTATATTGATATGGTATTAATGGTTTTTGCTAAATTGAAAATTTGTTATTGCTGATAGTTCCAGGGTTCAATTCCCTGTCCGGGCAATGATTTTTTTGCATTATTTTTTGGAACGTTATCTCGTTAGTTGTATTATATAATATTTTTTACGAATGGGGAACCGAGTAATATATTAATTAATTGTTTTTTTTTTTTTTTAATTTTTTAATTGTATTTAATTTTTTTTTTATTGTAATTTTCTTTTCCCAAGACTAAAATCTGCGTTTAAAGGACAACGATTTTAAGATGTAGAAGTAATTAAAGCGAACGCAACAACAGAACTCATAGCTGTAACTTTGGAACAGTTCCAAAAGACTTTTGAAAAATGGCAAGATCGCCGGGATCTCTGCACATCGTCCGGAGGAGAGTATTCCGAAGGAGATATCTTTAAATAAAATGTAACATCATTTTTGTAATTATTAAATAAAAAGTCCTGGTACTTTTTGAACAGACCTCGTATATGTAAAATGACACAACGGCGTCCCGTTATAATCGTACTACTTATTTTATTGCAAATCTTTTTTTTTTTTTTTTTGCTTGTATTATGACCTACGGGTGGAACTTTACCCTTCAGGTCAATCTTTCCCCCGTAGGCGCATCGTTTATTCAGCAAAACTACAATTGTATTATAAATAAGAAAAAGTAATAAATAAGTCCCGTGTTTACCCCTGTGGGCAGGGCGGGCTCACAGTGATTGTGCAATAGTGTTTTGGGCAGCATTAGGGCCGAGACCCGCATGCTGCCCTTACAATGCAATGATAATAGCTAGGCTAGCACTAGTCTAGGGTTCTGGGCGGCCCTCTGGCGTTGACGGTCCTCGTCCTCCCTCGTCGACAGGACCTCCTTGATGAAGTTGCTTGTTTACTACCAAGCGGTCCTATCTTCCATAATTCTCCCCACTGCCGTTTCCGGGGTAAAGGCTCTGCCCACTGCCGTCTCCAGCTCTTTTCCTTGCCTCCACCAGCGGTCGCATTGGAAGAAGGCGTGGTCCTCGTCGTCCTCGGGGGCCCGGAAGTCGTGGCACTCCAGGGTGCCCAGCCTACCAATCCTATGCAGGTACTGGCCGAAGGAGCCGTGACTTGATAGGAATTGGGTGAGGTGGTAATTGGTTTTGCCAAACTTCCTGGACACCCGAGGCGACACCTCTGGGATGAGTCTTCGGGTCCAGGCGCCGGTTTTGGCCCGTTCCCACTCTTCCTGCCACTTCCGCAGCTTTTCCGCCCTTATCTCCTGCGCTTTTTGGAGCTCCTGTCCGTCCGTCTTCGCGTTGTACGCGGCTGCGCGCTCCGCCACCTGGAGGTGCGCCGGCACTATGTGATTGCAAACCTTGACACAACCGATCCGGACCTGGCCATATTTCGGTTGAGGACAGTGTCCGTAACGAAAAATTCGGTACATCGCGAGAGCGTCGGGTAAAAGAACTTTCGTTTTGATGTCGCGGCACATCGAAATACATTAAATTTGTCCGTTTTGTCGCGAGATTTTCGAGGGAACGTCAGTTTCGCTCGTTGTATACCGCGAGTTGACCGTATTCGTATTTGTACATACGGTATATTTACAATATTATCGCGGTAATAACGCAAAGAGACGATTACTATGCAAATAATATTGTAACGTGTCCTAACCTGACGCGCGTGTACGGTATAATATTGCGTTCGTTTAGGCGTACGGGTTGGCGGTACACGCGAGGGATGATGCAATGCCAAAACGACGTCCAAGACGACAATACAAATCGCCACTGCGCTCGTGCGTAACGACGGAACGAGCGGATATTATTCGTCTACGGCGCTTTCGACGGTTTTATTATCATAAACGCGCCCGCCGAAGGAAATTATAGCGCCCGCACAAGACGTTAATTATTTAGATACACGGGGACGCGGGTGCTTATCTCGTGTCTCGAACGGTTCCGGGACGGTATGTACACACCGTATACGTACGTACGTACGTAGTCCCGGGTGAGTTTTATTCAATGTTTATCGCACTATAGTAGAAGACGGCTAGTAGTTGTAGTAATAATAACGAGACGAAGAAGACCACGGCGATTCGGTTATCTTTCTTCATAAACGTCAAATGCATAACTCCCCGGAAACATATGCAAGTCTGCAGTCCGACTGCCTTTAATCCAATGGTTCTCAACCGTTCTGGACTCGCCATTATCCACAAGAAACCAACGTTTGGTGCGTCTGCCCAACGTCGACATATTAAACAATTTACGCGATATATTTCAGAAGATATACGCAAGCCCTTTAAAATAATACAATTCGCTGACATATAATAATTACACATTTTATTTCACCTTAAGTGTTGACTAAACATTGATATTTTAAAATGAAAAAAATGCAATAACAAGAATATTGAACAATTATAATAATCGTATGAAATCTGAAAAATTAAATGAGAAATTTGACCCTTGTCATTTTTACAGAGTTGGAGAAGTCGAGGGATGATGAGAGCGAGTCTCATATTGTCTTCTAGAGTTGTTTTATGAGTCTTTGCCGTTTTTTTTTTGTTTTAATATTTGTGAGCGAACTAAATCCACGTTCACGCAGCCCGGACATCGAAAACTGAACGATTAATTTAACAGTCTATATCGATAGTCGAGGATATTTATTGTGTAGACTCACCCAAAATCTGTTGAGCTAGACTTCTTTAAATTTAAGTTGGAGTGTTCGGTCGTTCTTTAGTTCCACAGATTGTACTTGACGTCACCTTTTTGCACTAAGGAAGGAATAAGGTTACGAAACCAATCATACTGTTCCACGTTCAAATCCGGGAAATAATATGACGGTAGCTGTATTCCTACCATTTTATTCGAACAAATTTCATATTTTTATTCTTTTTCCCGGTGGTGTCGTGTCACCCCTACACTCGATCCATATTACCCAAAGGTGACATGTCACTCCGGTTGAAAACCACTACCCTAGATAATTACATTAAAAAAAAGAAAAGGAAAAAAAAAAGATTAATTACAAATAGTCGCGGGCACTCGTCTTCGTGTGTTGGACCATAACGAATTATAATTCGTAAATTATATTTAAAATTTATCACGATTTATAAAATATAGTGTTTACAATTACTTCAATGACTTTTAACAGTATTGTTAATAAAAAAAAAAGTTCAACTTAAACTTTGTGGAAATAAATCTCAAAAGCAAAAAACTATATTTTCTGTACTCACATACGGAAACGGAAAAACGCAATAAAATGGACATTCAGATTTTGAAGTAAATCTTGTAATTATTGACATCGTTGACGGAACAAAATGTATCCCGGGGAATAACATGAGGTTTGCACACCCTCCCACTCCTCTGGACCTGATTTAAGCGAGTACTTTGGTGACTAATCACTTGGCTTCGATTTTCGAGAGGCCTCGATTTGATTATTTTTATTAATTATATTTTATTGATCAAAGACAAAAAGAAAAATGGACGGGAGGTGCATAAATACTTAGGATCAAGACAATTGGAAAAAGAGAAACTGTTCAATTGGAAAGGTTTACATTTAAGTTTGACAATTGTATGACAAAATAACATCATCCAATAACCTCTTCGACTATTGCGTCGATAAAAAAAATGAACCGATGATTGTTGATGAATTTGCATAGAAACGTCGACAAAATCCATGTTCTTATAAGTTATAATAGAGTTTTTGAAAAAAAATATACATTTTTTTTTTAAAATGGGGTTGCGCCCTCTTGAAAATCTAAATCCCCGGCCCCATAATCTTTAAATCAGGCTCTGCCCCCTATATTATTTTGTTTTTATTACAATTAATCGTAATGTAAATTAAATAACAATAAATTCTCATAATGTCCATACCGACAAGCGACAATTATTAATATTTTTCATAAAACGTAATTGTCAGATAACGAGTAGTTTTAGGTTCTTCAAAGTTTTAAATCGTTTTCTCTTAATATTCTATTATAAACTGGACAAATATGCTAAATTCTGAAAATACATGCTTTTACTATACTCCATTTACTATATAACGTGTGTTTTATTATATTTTTAATAGTACTATGGATTGATTGTTATATGTGTCTACAAATACAGGTGGTTTAATCAAAATATCTATGGATAGCGTAAGTAACAAACAAATATCATTATGATAAATTAAACGATTTTTTTTTATAACTATACGCATTTAATTTTTTCTAGTCAATTCTAAAACATTTTTTTTTATTCTAAAATGAGCGAAATGTACACTCAACCCCGTCAAGTCATGCTTTAATATATGTAAAATACATAATTTTTCTTTTTTTCGTTTCTATAGATTTTGTAATCCGTAATTCGTCCACGTTTTTTTTTTTTTTTTTTTACCTTCGCCGAGCCGGCCGCACGAAACCAATAAAATATACTACGCGAATATCTTAAAATCCGCTCTCTGGTATAATAACGTGGTAAAGTTATTGAAAAAATATCGAAATAAAAAAAATCAATATTTGTAGACTGTATTCAAATAATATATATATATATATATATAATAAGTTGGTCCTTAGTTAATTTAGGTAAGTTTTTTTTTTTTTTTTTTTTTTTTTTTAAATTGATCCCTCTAATTTTGTTCTAATGTGTATACAAATAGCGTACACAAAATTTTATACCGATCAATTAAGTTTAACTTGTGCCTCAAAGCACCTCGAAAGTTTTAAACTACATTTGTCTCAATAAAATCATATGTAATTTAAGTTTTTAGTCATTTATATACATAAATATATATATATATATATATTATTTTCAGAACGTTGACCAATACTTATAGACCAATGTCGTTATACGTACTATACTATAGCCGTTATTCGGCGTTTCGGCGCGCCGGGGTTGCGCGTGCTCACGAAGATTTATATGGTTCCGACGATCCCCCGAGCGCTTAAGACTGCTCTTAGAGCGTACCTATAGGGGTAAATTATACAATATAGCGAGTACACATACTATACATGCGTATTTACGACCGAGGTGTCGGCGCTCGGGGATTCTACTTTACACGATACCGTTTATTGCGATATACGCGTACCGTACGAGTGCCTCCGTATAATATATATATATATATATAAATACGTTTGTACGTATATATTGTATACGGGCCGTCGCCGATTTCGCCGCGGTGATTCCGGTCGAATCCGGCAAAAAAATACCGTGGGGGATAAGCTCTCGTTGCTCGCGGGCGAGCCGCTGTCGTAGGTGCGAAATTCGGGTCCGAGACAGAGCCGAATTTAAATGCCGGCGGAGAGGCACGAGTGGGCTTATGCCGTTGGGGGGAGGGGGGGTTCGATGAAATATTTAAGCAATATAAGTTTTAAACGGTTTAATGGGAGGAGGGAAAATGTTCATCGGTAATCGTAATGTTGCTCAAATCAAGAAAACCACCCGAAGATGTTATCTTCATACCGACCGATATCAGCCCTTCCGAGTTTGTATTATACGCTTAGAGGAACATCTACTTATACGTCCACATCAATTATCGATGGAAATAACATCCTATACCGGAATATCAGTTTGGGTTCCGCAACAAACATCCGACAATCGATCGCGTCACTAACGTGATAAGTAAAGCTCTTGAAGACGAATATTACTTCTGCGGAGTGTTGCCCAGGATTTTGACAATGTCTGGTCTCCAGGGACCATTCCTCATAAAACTGCGCGAATGACTGCCGCATACCTGGTGTGCACTTTTTGAATCATACTTGACCGATCGTCTATTCCGAGATATGCACGGGAAATCGGTAACCGGATGGAAGGACATATCAACTGGAATACCACAAGGTACTGTATCTACTCTACATAGCTGATATACCAAACGATAACAACACAACGATAGCTACGTTTGCCGACGATACGGTAATTTTGTCGACAAGTAAGAATCGGCTAACCGAAACTGATAAATTTCAAAAGTTGTCGACGGACAACACCTTTGCCCGGACTTTCGTCCGCTGGAAAATTATGATAAATGCCGATAAACTTGTACACGTTTAATGTACGTTACGTAAAAATGAAAACATCCAAATTGTATTGAATCAAACCTCGATCCTACAAAAAAGATTTAACAAAATACCTCGGAATACACCTTGACTCCCGTTTAATCTGGAAACACTACGACCGTCAGAAAAAATTCAGATTAATGATCTATCGGTTTTCTCATTTGCGTTGTCGTACACACAGTAAGGCGTGTCAACAATGTCTGCAGAGCTCAGTGGCGTCTTTATGGGGTGTGGGTGGTTCCACCACTCCCAGAGAACGTTTGAAGACTTCAAATTTTAACACGTCAATAATAATATTGTGGTTGATTTATTTTGTAAATTATAACGAAAACAAAAAAAAAAAAAAACTATTTTAACATTTAATTGAAATATTTGTTCGATTTCATTAATTTATTTTTTATATAAAACGACTATTAATACCACTGTACGATTAATATTGGCGTTTTTCAACTGTGATAATTCGTCGTAATACGACGCTATTGCTGAATTCGCGGGGGAAAGGTTATGGCGTTACTAAATGTTTTACACCGTTAAAACCATTGGCCATTACGCCATTTTTTTCCCCCATTGGGGACCATTATCATTATCGGAGTTGGACCTCACTCCGGGTTGACTATAGAAAACAAACGACTACTGTATAGGTATTATAGAACCTATTATTATTAGTTAGTTATTACTAACCTATTAGTAGCTATTATAAAACCAATTCCGGCCTATGGCATTCAACTGCAGAGTTGTGCGAATAAGTCTACCATTGATATAAAACATCGCCCTTGGGACCGTCACGGCTGCCTACAATTGCAGACGAAATCCAAAAGTTCGCTCGCAAACACGAGACATGGCTAGACCACCATGCCAATGCAATGGCTGGCTATCCAATTACTAGACAACTCCAAGGACATTTGACGACTTAAGCGCTCGGAAACCATACGATTTAATTTAATAACTTCAATTAAGGGCAGAAGCCACTTCATTGGAAGTGCTATTTCCTCAACGCGTAAAGAATATATTAACATCTAGTATGTGACATATATATTGTCAAACATATTTATAAAGTCTCAGAGCTTTTTAATAAAAAGAAAAACAACCATAATCAAAGGGCCTTGAAGGCCCAACGCCGCCACCGTGAAATGGTTTCTAGACAGATTCGCTATCCTGGACGGGTCATCGGTTTATCGCCGAAGTGGTGGTTAGCTCCTCTTTATTAAACGTTAGATTTTAATACATATCACACGAATATAAAAATGTGCGGAAAATATTAAAGAACATTTAAACGAAATAAGTGTAATATTGATAGTTAGGGGGGCGGCATAAATGTATCCCTGGGGGCGCCAAAGTGTTAAATACGACCCTGGGCCGGGGTATATAGAGGGAATTTCGATTTATATATTTATTCGAAGATAAATTGTCGCCAACGGAAAAAGCGATTCCGGGCGTAATTCCATTAAAACCGTGTCGATAAATTTTATATATATATATAAAAAAAAAAAATGAATATTAATCCGTGACTACGTAATAAGTTACAATATTTTCTTCGTTTTTCCATCCCAAATTTTGTCGTTTACGGAGCTATGTTTTATGCACGTAACCAAGGCCTCACGATTTATAATAATTTATTCATCAAAATTCCTACTTGAATTTCCAAAAATGCGCTTTCAACGTATCGAGAAAAAGAAAAAGAAAAAAACATCATGACGATGAACTTTTTTTTTTTGCCACTAAGTATACTAATAATAAACAACCGTATGGTAAATTTGTTGTGCATTTTTGCAGGGTCAAACAATTTTAACCACATAAAAACCAAATAAAAACTAAAAACCTCGAAAATTTAAATTGCTATAAATAACCAAAAAACACCAAAATACTTTGTAATTACTCCACGTCTTGAAAATGACTGAAATAAGTATTCAGTAAGTATTTCCGATCTCTACGATTATTTTTAACATAATTACAATAAAAATAAATAAATTAATAAAATTGAAAATAACAGAAACTGTTAATGTATAATTATTACCGTTTTTGTATATTATATAAGAAAGTGCATAAAAGTTAAAAAAAAAAAAAAAAAGAAACCCTTCGTAATTTATCAAAAATCACTAAAATTAGCTCTCTTGATGTTTTTTTGATTGTTGTTGGATTTCTGGTAGAAAAGTTATTCACGTACAGAACAAAAAGAATAAAAGGACATATCATAGAATAATCAATACATTTCCCGCTTAGAATCTAAAACAAAATAAATGTTGATAAAAAGTACGAATATTATGGTAATTAACACGGAATATGTTCGGAAGTGATATAGTTAGTTTTTTTCTAACTTTTTAATCCTCCAACGTGAATATTGCATTTAAGATCGGATTTGACGGGAATCCACATCGGCCTCTTCGAATCCTCTTATTTAAAAAAATTGTTTCAACATATATAAATACTACTTCGATGTCAAAATCGATTTCCTGCTGAATTTATTCAATTTTTCATCATAATAAAAGCCCACGAAGTTCTGAACATCTTGCAAGATACCTTAGTCCAACCTTACCTAACCCTGTACTTGAAAATTGTTTATTTGAGTAAAAAGAGTAGTTAATTCTAAACAGTGTTAAAACACAACTAATTCTAATTTATCTAGATAAAAAAAAAAAAAAAAAAAAAAAATAGATACATTATTCGAAAACATACATTACATTATAAATTTATATTAGATGTTAAGACATAGTAGAAACACGCTTACGCAGACTGTACAGAACTCTCTTGATTTTGATTTTAGAATAAAATCGTATATTATACAATTAAATGAGGATAATATTCCGCAATACGATGCGGTTTTTTTTTTTTTTTTGTGAAATTAAATTGTTTAAAAGTTACGGTCATTTAAAAATGTCGAAATAGTCGTTATTTCTAAAATACGATATATTACATATGATTGGACGTTTTATTTTGAGTTATAGAAGAAATCCATCGTATTTGTTTTTTTTATTTTCTTCAAAAATGTCGTTCAAATCGGCCAAAAAACGCAACTTTTTAAACACCGGCGGAGTCGCCTATTCCTCTTAATCATTATCATTTTTATTATCGTATTGATAAATTGATATTTTACAATAATATGTATTTATTATACGGACGTCGATGCATTACAATAAATATATTATGAATAATTTAAGATGGATTTAATTACAATGATCGGCGCAAATTTAAATAGATGTCAATTATAAAATAATTATATTACCGATGAATATTTTTTTAATATCGCTATATTTCGGGTAATGTTTTTGAGCAAAGCGCGCGCGTATCTTTTCTTTTTTTTTCTTCTTTTTTTTTTAACGATCCATTACTAATTTGTTTAATTAATTTCAATTAAGTATCCTTAACACACGTATACGACATTGTAACAATTGCAGTATTATTTGTTGTGTATTGATTTTTTTTATTTCAATTGAAATACAATCGAAAACGAAACAATGTTCACGACAACGACGGACGAGGAGTCTGCAAAAAAAAAAAATTTCCGCCGACATTAATTATATATAATTATCTCGGTTATTTTTTTATTTTTTTTTTTTTATTTTGTTTTGTATCGGTATAAAAGTACCGTCTTTTTATACGCCGCAGAGTTTCCAATACTAATGCGATTTTCTCAGAGCGTGTGCGTTTAAGTACAGGAAACAAATACCGGATGTTACATCACGACAATTACAGATAAAATTCTTACTATAGTACATTATGGTTGTGATCCCCCTCCTCCCCCCCCCCGACTTTTTATAACGATTGCACTTATTCAATTGCTCGTTGTGACTCGACTCGTTGCAGTACACCCCGAAAATCCGGCACGTAATCCCTTTGCATTCGAATGGCCGGACATTTTTCGCAACGCGGACAGGCCGCCCCGTTGTAGATGAGAAGTTATTGGACATACGACCGGTTGGTTTGTAAACTGAGAGCGACGGTAAATCACGGTTCCCGGTCAGATACATTGTGAAAATTTCATTTTACTCGGGCCACAAAGATATTTTTGTTGCGATACGCGCGCCGCATCATAGTGATTGAGGTGACTAAGGAGGGCGCGGAGGAATAATTTAGAAGAGATTTAAAAAAAAAACAAAAAAAAAAACATTTTAAATACATTTATATTAGATAAGGTAAATAATATGTGATGATTTAGTGTACGATTGAAATATGAAATATTGTATAATAATTAAAAATGATTTTTATTAGTTATAACGTAATGTATATTGATGAGATTTTTGCTATTGAGACATTTCTCTCTCTCTATTTCTGACAAATCAGGTCGCTGCGTGCTAATTTCAATAAGTCGTCATGGTGAGAATCCTATTTCATTTTGGAACATGAGGATTTACGCAACGATACTTTCACGTGATTAAGGTTAGCACCTTAAAATGGGCACGTTTTTGTAGAATTTTATATTGTTTAGGCACTAAATCCCAAAATCCAATTTATTCATTTTGTTCTCTATTTTCCTAATAATTAATATTTTTCAATATTTATCATTTTATAATTCTACAAATTCATATGCTTTGCGTAGTCGTCATATTGTCCTAATGCATCGTTGAGTATGGCTGTTCCATATGAATTTACGAAAAATCTGCGGTGGTGGAGGGAAGGTAGAGAAACGTGTCTCCAGCTCCCTCCTGCACTCGTAAAAATAATCGTTTTTAACAAATTTTTTTGTTTTGTTACTATTATTTAGTATCTAATTTGTACGGCACTGGTTGCGAGTTGTATTGCGACAACGTTTCATTGTTTGGTTCGCCCTGTAAACATCATACTCTATGTATACAGCTACCACCCCACCCCCATAGTTCGTCATTTGGATTTAGGCGATCGTCCGGGCACACGGTCCCGTATAAATTATATTTTCTGAATTTTCACGGAATCGTCAAAACAACACGAATAATATACATATTATGTTTTATGTATTACACGATAAATATACGTATAGTAAATTACTAGTGATTTTCCAATTACTAGTGTGCCCGATATCATTTTCTGTACCCGACCAATACTCGTTACCCGGCGGTTTGTTTACAAAATCCCGAATATTTCTATACGAATATAAAGGCGAAAATTAGCGGCGCATCGTTTTAGAATTTTTCACTATATTAGAATATGCATATAAAAAAGCCGCTCTCCGCGCTTACGGAAATCATCTTGCCTCGCCGAACCCAAATACGATTTATTTTAGACATTCCGTATCGTACATGTACGAGTAGGCATTTTACAATATTTAAGAATATATTCGTACGCGGACTAATTACTCGGTTCGTTATTAGTAAGTAATTAAGTTATTAAGTAATTTGCTAGCCCCCCCCCTATCCACTATCCGCCAATGTATATTACCGATTAGTATAAAAAAAAAAAAAAAAAAAAAAATGGTAAAAATTAACTGTTTTTTGTACATTTCGTAATAAGCCGGTTAACAATAACACATAATTTCATTATTACGCGACTAATACTCGGTACACGGTTCTTAAAAGAATTTTCTACCCGGAACATCTTTAGTTATCGTATCTTATAGTACGTTTTAAGAAAATTCGATTGAACACGCGTGACTGCTTTGCGTTTTAAACTACGGTTTAACTTCATGACTCCGCGTTTACATATTAAGTAAGTTCAACTATGAAATGACGTAAGACTGCGGTTTAACCCGAACAAATTACGATTGGGTAATATTTCGGAGCGATGATTAAACCTGAATCAGAATGTATCTAAATGCAAAAAACGATGATAAAATTACCTATGAACAATAATGTGTGTGGGTAATAGGTTACAAATTTGTATACAGAATACGATGTACAGAGTGAAGCCCAACGATAAAACGGTTTTTTCGGAAATGAAACGTTGTCGCAAACGATTCGTGCTCCGCCGTACAAAATAAGTACTAAATAATGGTAAAAAAGAAGAAGAAGAAGAAGAAAAAGAGACGATTATTTGTATGGGAAGGGGGCTGTAAACACGTTTTTCTAGCCCCTTTTCCCAGGTTATTCAATGAATTCCTCTGAAATTAATGTCGTAAAAATTATGAGATTTGTCGTAGAAATTCGTACACAATAATGGGCGAAAAAACCACGAAAAAGTCTATGGGGAGTGGTGAGCTGGAGAAACGTACGTTTCCATACAGAACTGATGTAAACGTTGCCTTTGCTATTCAAATTCACTGTGCCATTATTTATACGGAAATCAACAGTATGATTATTTTCTAAAACATGCCTCGCCAAATTAGAATTACGAGAAGGTTTCTTTATTATCTTATTGCAGAGATATGCTTTTTGTATCTAATTGTAAAGACCCCGTTGGTTTTACCAGTATACAAGTTTATACAATTGCATTCGAGTTTATATACACCAGTAGTACCGAAAGATTTAGATATTCTTGCGTAGTCCTAATCACTATAACTTATTTGTTTCATTAAATTATTATTAGTTTTGAAAGCGGTTCTACCATTATTACTATTGTCTAGGATATTCGCCAACGCTGCGTGCACTCGGTGCGATTTTGCTTTTTTAAAGTTTTAATCGGCTATCTATATTAAAACTATCACACTAATACAATCAGTTATCTATTATAATGGATCGTGCGGTTTTTTGTCGTTTTTGTTAACGTTTTGACGTACACGCATTTTAGTAATAATATCCATTACGATTTATCTGATACGCATCATAACATTTTCAAATATAATTTAATAACACACTGGCCGACGTGATGAAACGATTGGTTTTTTTTTTTTTTTTTTTTTTTAATCTACCGTTCTCTGCCAAGACACGGGCGGAATATTTATTAATCGTCAAGTGCCGAATTTTCGAAACCTAACAATTACATTTTCAATAGATTAAACGCTAAATTCTATACGACTATTGCACTTTAGCTTACACCAGTGATTCTCAACCGTGGTGACATGCCACCCTCGAGTGACATGGATCGAGTGTTGGGGTGAAACGAATTTTCGGGGTAAAGACTAAAAAATATGAGAATTTTTCGAATAATATTGTGTAGATCCGATAAATACGTCAGTTTGACATGCGACAACAATTTGTTTTTGCCCACCATCATCCCTCGAATTCCTCTACTTTGTCAAAATCGCCAGTGTCAAATTTCTCATTAATTGTTCAATATTCTTATTATTATTTTTTTTCCGATTTAAAATATAAATATTTATTCAATACTAAAGCTAGAATAAAACGCGTAATTATTATTTCTTCGTATTGTAATTTTTTTTTTTTTTTAAACTTAAATATTTCTTTTAAAATATACAGCGTAAATTATTTAAAATGTTGACGTTAGGGAGACGCAGTGTTGGTTTCTTGTGGATAAGGGCGACACGAATCTAAAAAGGGTGAGATCCACGGTCTTGCACGGTGCAACGATAAATTCGTTGTTTTATTAAGTCCGGCCACAACTTTTCAATACGAAATACAAGCCGAAACACGTCTCGACACTGTCCGAGACGCATCCAGAAACGTTTGTCCGGGATCAATTCCCGGGTTTCTCATCCGGGTATCCTTTTATGTATCACGAACGGTTCGTCAGTGACGTGTTTCTTGTCGTTTACGATTCATCGTCGAAAATCCGGTTTATCCACGAGGCTAAGTTAGGTTAGGTAAGGTGCTGGGACGCGAACAGGGCCGCTCTGGTGGCGGCGATCGGCAGCTTCTCCCCGGAGCAGATTGGACCGGCCAGGGCGGGCAGCACCGAGGCGTGGACGGCGGTGTGGAAGTTCGCGTTAGGCCCCAGGAGCAGGCCGAGCGTGACTGGGAGGCAGCCGGAGGCTACGGAGCAGCAGCAGCCGTCGTCACCGCATCGTAGTCAGCAATCCATTTGTACAAACTGCAAATAGCGTAGCCCTAAGTTAGTCTTAAGTTAGGTTAAGGATGTATAGTAGGTTGAGCAGTGCTAGTTATAGAGTAGTTTAAATAACTCTTTGTATATTTTTATCAACCCAGGATTAAGTAAAACTGTGAGCCAACTCCGCAAAGAGGTATACAGGATTTTTAAGTGTTTTTATTCTAATTGTATATGCGTTCAATAAACGATGGTGGCGGGCCGGAAGTAATGCCGTAAGGCGAGTTCCCGGCCCGTCATCGATACCACACGAAGAGGGACGGACAGCAGCTCCCGACGGCGCAGGAGGAGACGAGGGCGGAAACGCTGCGAAAGTGGCAGGAAGAGTGGGACCGGGCCGAGACCAGTGCCTTGACCCGAAGACTGATCCCGACGATGGCGCCTTGGGTGTCCAGGAAGTTTGGTAACACCAACTTGCACCTCGTTCAATTACTATCGGGTCACGGCTGCTTCGGTCAGTACCTGCATAGGATTGGGAGGCTGGGCACCCCGGAGTGCCACGACTGCCAGGCCACGGACCACTGCCGCGGACCACTCCTTCTTCCACTGCGACCGCCGGTAGAGGCGACGAAGGTAGTTGGAGGCGAACAACGGCAACGCCTTCAACCCGGAAACGGCGGTGAAAACAATGCTGGAGAGCCCGACGAACTGGAAAACGACGATTCAGTTCATCGAGGGGGTGCTGAAGACGAGAGTGGAAGAGGAGCGCCGACGCCAGAGAGCGGAAGTTAGGCTATAAAACTAAAACTAAGTTGTAAATTCCGTGTATATATTATTGTAAGCTGTAAATTGTAAATATAAACCGTATAATTAAGGCCACTAGTTTGTAAGGTTCAGCAAGTAAGAACACACAACGTGCTAAGAATTTTAATAAACGATGCGCCTACAGGGGAAGGATTGTCCTGTTGGGTAGAGTTCCTCCTCCTCCCCCACCCCCGTAGGTTGCGATACCTCCAATAGTAGGCCACCGGGGATAATCAGGCGTCAAAAAAAAAAAAAAAAAAAAACGACAATTATATTTTATTACGTCAATTATCACCGGCCACGGGTGAGTGTTTTATGCTAATCGGACCGCCGTTTAAGCCGTTCGGTTCGCAAGTATTTTAATTGCACACCGCGCCTAACACAACGTATCCGTCCTTCGTCTTGTACATTGTATAAAAACGATAAATGCGATTTTTCGGTTTTAGTTTCTGTTCCGATCAGACAGCGCGCGCGTTGCGCACAATCAAACGAACATGTTTTCGCACGTGCCAATTGTAAGTCCACAAACCATTTTTTTTGACGTTAACGAAAATTAATAATATTCGGTTAGAAACCATTATCGTTATCCGATCATTCCGACGGCGTTTCGCATATCGGCGTTACACAATTCGTTTTTAAACATTTTTGAACTGTATTGGTTATGGCGGTTTTCAAAACGTTAATTCGAATTTGTTTTTAATATTGATTTTTCTTCTTTTTTTTTTTTTTCTCAGTTAAATAACGTAACGTACGCATTGCCGTCGACAAAAAACGAACTGTATATCTACGCGTCAGTCGTGTTCTCCGTCGTACTGTGGTGCCGTATGCGATGGCAGTACCGACAGTTTTATCGTCTGGCCCACAAGATTCAAGGCCCGCCGTCGTATCCGTTGAAGGGGTCGATTTTCGATCTGAGCACGACGCCCGAGAGTAAGCCAACGGTTAGGTTACGGAGAGTAGGGAAAGCAGGCCGAACGTTCGTCCGGCGCTGTCCGACGCAATTAAAAAAATTACCCGTGATACTATATTTTTTAATTTTTTTTTTTTTTTTTTTATAGAGATTTTGGACAATTTTAAAGAATCCGCCGTGAAAAACGACTACGAACCGGTCAAGTTATGGGTGGGACCGTTTCTTTTCGTCGGGGTTTATAAACCGGAAGACGTACAAGTAAATGAATACCGCCCCCCCCCCGCCCCACACACTGTATATTTTCGTTTTTTTTTTTTTTTTGTTTCGAATAATAACGACGATAGAAAAAAAAAATATATCATACGATATATATCGTTTTAATTTTTTTTTTTTTTTTTTAGATCGTTTTAAATAGTTCCAGCGCACTCGAAAAAGGCATTATATACCACATAATCCGACATGCTGTCGGCGAAGGCGTGTTCACCGCTTCCAGTAAGTGTTTACGGCATTTATTTTTCTTAATACGTTTTATTATCGTTTATCGTATACGATCCGACGATCAAAAACGTGTGGGTTTATTATTTTTATTTTCAATTATTTTTATTAAATATTACAATGTTAAATCCAATATCGGCCGTGCACAACTGTGCAAATAATAGTGATGCGAAAAATCCGGATTTGCCGTAGTACGAGAATCCGGATTTTTGGATTCCGAAATCCGACATTTATTGTATGTCCGGTTTATAAAATTGTGATTTTATATTCTCATTAATTCAGTTTCATAAAACTATTATTATTATCGTATTGTTAACATTATTAAATGTGTATTGCGTTAAATTAGTAAATTAGTGAACTCATTATATAATGTAAAAAAAAAATATATTACCCAAGGATTTGATTTTAAGATTTTTAAAAAAAAAAACAAATCTGTACTGTTAAACCCATATTTTGGATTTTATAATTGAAAATAAATAGTTTCGGATTAATTCGATTCTCTTGGATCCGGATTTATGTCACAAAACTAGTGATTAGTTCAACACAGTGTTAAAAAAAAACGTGCTATGATATAATTTCGATATCGTTTCCGTATGGGAATTTCGATTTTCAGTGAACAAATGGAAAAAACACCGTCGTATCATAGCCACGATATTCAGCGCGAAATTTCTGGATCAACTGTATCCGGTGTTTAACAAAAACAATACGAAACTGATTCAACTGCTAGCGAAACACTCCAACGACACGCAGCCGTTCGACGTCTGGGATTATATAATATCGTGTAATTTGAATAACGTAAGCCGTAAGTCCGAAAACGTTTAACGTATAAAATATAAATCGTATAGTGTCCCAAAAAAAAAAAAAAAATAATAATAATATGACGACGACGTGTTGATTATAGAGGCAGCTATGGGTTACGATCGTATCGACAAACAAACGTTGGGCGAATTCGTCTTTGCCATGAAAAAGTAAAATATTTGATTTATTCGATTGTTGTTGTTGTTGCTGTTGTAATATGGGGGCATTTTTTTTTATTTTTTTTTTTATATATATATATATTAAAATATCCGATAATGTTTCGTGTAATAATCAAAAGGGGATAAATCCGTGTTTAGGGTTTCAGAACTGAGCAAGTGCATTGTAAAACCGTGGTTGTATATCGACTGGATTTTCACCGTTTACGCGTACGTTACCGGTTTGAACGTGCACTTGGATCAATTAAACAAGGTTTCGTTACAGGTTCGTCCGCGTTTAAATAGAGTAGATAACACAAAAACACCGGTAATAATGTCGAGTTTTTTGTTTTTTTTTTTTTGTAGATTATACGAGAAAAAAAACACGAATATAAATCCACGACTGCGTTAGAGCAGACGAATAAACCGGCTATCGGTGACGTCACAGAAAACACTAGTATGAACTTACTTGATTAAAAAAAAAACAAAAAAAAAAAAAACGAAAATACATTCATCGTTAAAAATACACTTAATCGAAACGCGATTTCAGATAAGAATTCTACAAAAGTGTTCTTGGACAAGTTGCTCAAGTTGAATAACGAAGGAGCGGATTTTACAGACAGCGATCTCAAGGACGAGGTCATAACGATGACGGTTGCGGTAATACGGATTTTATTCGGGCCTAACTGCCGCCAAATACGATCATATTAAATATTTTCCGAATTGTTTATTGTGTTCGTCGATCCGTTTAATGTTATTTTTTTTTGAAAACGGAATAAAAACCGTATACGGTTTTGAAATCCACAAAAGAAAAAAAATTCGTCCGCATCATCTTAACGCGATACTGGTTAACATGATCGTGAAGCAGCCAAATGCGAAAATATACGTAAAAAAAAAAAAAAACAAATTTAGATACCCGACGATCGATAAACGATTTTTCGTATTAAACTTAATCGACATTTTTTAACGATCCGGTGTATTTACGTTGGTAATAATTTTCAGGGCAGCGATACCAGTGCCATTAGCGAATGTTTTTGCATACTGTTGCTCGCCATGCATCAAGACATCCAGGTAAAATACTTAAATCGGCGTCGTACCATTCGCAATTCGTTTATAAAAACTTTTTTTTTGCGAGCGAAAGCGTATCTAGCGTCATATTTGTAGCAGGTGGATTTTTCCAACACACGGAGAAAAAATCGATTTTTGGCAGCGCGGTGTAATTTTTGAACTTTTGAATTTTTACGAAATTTTTTTTAAACTAGTATTGACCAGTTTCTTCTTTTTTTTTTTTGTGCATAAATCAACGAAAAGTCCACAAATGAAAATAACCGAATGTTTGCCAACATACGTACTGTGGCATTGATTGCATTCGTATTATTTAAAAAAAAAAAAAAAAAAAAATTGAATAACCTCTGTCGCACAGACCCTATATAGTCCGGAAACGGTAAAGTTTACCCGGCTTTTTTTTTTTTCTTTAATAGACATATTAGTTTACATTATGATGACGGCACGGTGGGAGTACTTGTAAATTAATTTCAAAAAACGGATCCCGGTATATAAATCGGGTTGGTGGATTTCAAAAAAAAACGCCGCGATATCACGCGTTGTACCCAACAGTTTTCACGTGACACATTCAAAATATTCCGCAGGACAAAGTTTACGACGAGATTTATAGCGTGTTGGGCGACAGCGATCGTGACGTTACGCCCGACGATATATTCCGATTTAAATACATGGAAATGGTCTTGAAAGAAACTCTCAGACTGTTTCCGCCGGGAGCGATTTTTTCCAGAAAGACCAACGCCGACGTAAGACTCAGTAAGTGCCAGCCCCTCCACTCCACTCCCCCCCCGCCCCCCCGGGCGATTATACGTACGTATAAACCCGTCGTCAGTTCGGTACGAATGTGTATTTTTTTTTTTTTTTTTTTTTGTTATATTTTTCTTTCTTGTTTTCTTTATCGCGAAGTTTGTTTTTATCGGTTTTTATTTTTTCGCACAGCCAACTGCGAACTGCCAAAGGGCTGTAACGTGTTCGTGTCGCCGTACGTCACGCACCGTTGCCCGGAGCTGTACCCCGATCCGGATTCGTTCAACCCGGAACACTTTAGTCCCGCCACCGAGGCCGACCGGCACAAGTTTAGTTTTTTGGCCTTCAGCGGCGGTCCCAGAGGTTGTCTAGGTACGGTATTGACGATAACGCCGGCGACGCGAATTTTTTTTTACCACGGCGCACTCGCGTCCGGGGACGCCCTGGCCGTTTTCACGTCACTTTTCCCGTCTGTACAATCACGGTTTTTCCGCAGGGGTCAAGTACGCGATAATCTCCATGAAATTGATGATGGTGGCCGTGTTGCGCCGGTACAGCGTGCACACGGCCTGCAAGATGTCCGATATCGAAATGAAAATCGATTTGCTGGCGAAAAAGGCCGACGGTTACCCGATCACGATCCGGCCGAGGGTTAGCGGCCGCAGATAGCCGCACGACGAAACGATTGTAATGATCACGGCGTTTACATATATATATAATTTACTTCTAGGTAAAAAAAAAAAAAAAAATTATATATATATTTTGCGTTTTTCTTTAATATTCCGGGCTACAATCGTCGTAGTGTTGGACAAAAAAAAAAAAAAAAACAATCACCGGCGAACAATACACGAAAATATTTAGTAACAAATGATTCGTCGGCATTGATTAATGGTATTTAAATAAACAGGGTAATTTTAGCGTAAATAATCTTCGTAGTTTTTTACAATGGGCGACTCCGTCTTCTTAATTCTTCCGTCATTTTCCCGATCCAGTGACGGTCGACTACTCTCTTGTTCTCGTCCTTACACCCCGGCATTGATTGTCCTCCATCGGCAATCGCCGACTAATTTCAAATGTGCTACGAACGTCCGTAAATACAATACGCGGACGGTTTAAACGCCTCTCGAAGCGATTTGTTCGTTATTTTACCGTATTTCAATCGTCATTCGATTGTGTGAATCCCGTCGGAAATCGGAATTATCGATATCGTTTGACGAACATTAAAATACGCAGTTATCCTCAAAGTAATGCATTATTATTCATATCATATTGTGCAGCGTATGTGCATGGGCACTCGAGTCGTACACGTGGGGACGGTTATAAAATCATAGTGTACCACGAAAAAAGAAGAAGAAAAAAACAAAACAAAACATTCAGCCTACAAAATGTTTAAAACGATTATTTTAACTTAACACGGCGGGGGGTTGAGTGATGGTGGAGAGAGGAAAGAAAAAAAAAAAAAAAGAAAAAAAACGTCAATAATAAATAGACACAGACGACATACTCGTTTGTTATACTCTTTGTTTTGTTGTCGTGTAATACCGCCGCACAGTCACCCGGAAATCGGATGTGCCAGACGTATCTGTTATCGGCGATGACGTCTGAAACGTCCGGCCTTTCCAACGTGTATATTATATTGTTTGAAACTGCGTTTAATCTCGCAATTCTATTGATTCTGCGGGTCCCCGGAGAATCCCGATCAAAGCAAAGAGACCGCGTTCGTTGTTCTGTGTTTTACGAATCGCTGTTACATACTGAACGGAGCGAAACACGTATTGATTTTACTATAATGTGTTTTTTTTTTCTTTTTCTTTTAATCGTTTGTGTCTGTGGAAAAAAAAACTTTTCGACCAGTCGTCCGGTTCCGTTTCCTCAAAGTGTACCTATCACCACCGTCCGTGATATCATTTAGTGATTTACGTTGTGGTTTTTTAATAATTCACGTGATTTTTATTTTTATTTTTTTTATAGTTACTCGGTTAAAAATAATCGTACAAACTTGAAATTTGCACAGAATAATATTACTAGGCATTTTTAAGCGTAGACAACAGTTTAAAACTTTCTAACCATTTTCGACATATTAATTATTTTTTTCCGGATTAATTATATAAAACTGATTTGGACGAACAGAATTGCACGACAATTTTCGCCACAAAACTTATCATAAGTTGTACGTAATGACGAGAAAGAAACAAATTTAGGGTTATGCAATAATTCTGTTTTGTAAGTGTTAAGTGTAAATTTGATTGAAAATCGTAAAAAATACAGAATTTCAATACGATAAGATCGACTGAACTTTGCTTCTTGAATCGTTTTTCGTTAGCAATTATTTATCTTTACGTAGACATAAATTAAATTCATCTCCACATCTTACCTTTCCGACCTCTCACATACAACATTGGCCCACATCCCCCCTGGTGCGAAGTATGTACGTTTTTTTAAAATTATTATTTCCATGACTTTTTTGGTTAGTAAAGCTCTCTCGAAAATTCCACACCGTAGGGTGCTGACTTGTCGTACCGTAGTATTGTATTTGGAACAATTTCTGTACGTTCCCAACGTTTAAAATAATATTAAAAATAAAACTCACTACAAATGTATACAATTTTGAACAAATTTTTTTTATTCGTTTTAGATTCTGAAGAATGCGTGTTTTAGTTTCAGAAAAATGTGCTTTTTTTCTCGGAAAACACTTTATTGGCTAGCGAAAAAAATGCTTTGATTTGTTCACGTCATACCAATTTAGATGCGTGTTTTTCGTCTGACGGTAATTGATTTGAACAATTATCCGAAACTCTCTAAAACATTGTCCAAAAAATCGCCACCTCGATGCGTTTTTCCATTTCTTCTCAAAAAAATAAAAAAAATGCTTCTCCGTATCATTGATCTTTATTTAACATAAAGTTCCTCAAAGACACACCGGATACTACGCACAGTTCTTTATTAAAATAATATGCACAATCAACTATCTAATGAACCAACGTCTTTTTCACAGTGCCAACGCGAAACCACATTTTGTATTTGTGTAATGCATTTATGTCATAAGTTATTAATTTATAAATATATTTATAGCGGTGACACAAATGCTAATACAAAATGTAATTCCCCGTTTGCATGTAAAATAAATGAAATAAAATATATACAGAGTAATGACGACTATTGCAACATTTTTATTTCGTGACGGTTTCAAACGTTTCGAAAACATAATTTTTGATACGTAAACGCATAAAATATGCCCTCCGGAATACCGTCCTAGTTTAATTTTACAATAAGTGTAATTTACTCTAAAACCGAAATCTACTCACACAAAAATTTTAATCTACAAATCCCTATCAAGACCTATTTGGACTTGTGCAATCCAAATCTGGGGTTGTGCTAAACTATCCCAATTATGTACCCTGCAGGCCTTCCAATCTATAACTCTCCGTATTGTCTCTTCTGCACCATAGTACGTATCCAATTCCACACTTCAAACTGATTTGTAAAACAGAAACAGTTAACCCCAATTAGCCACCAAACACAATAAAAAGTTTCACTCCAAATTACAAACTCACTCTAACCCTTTAATTGCTGCACATGCATCTAATTCACTTCCTGGGAATCCCACACGTCGCCTTAAGAGAAAATGGTGTCGAGATTTGCTGAATGACCAACGGTCAACTAGCTACTTATAATGAAATTTCAAGTTAAAAATAGTTAATGTTGGGGTCTATCACTCGATGGTAGGTCCCTCCTCATGTAATCATTTTTCTTTCTAATTTGCTAATTGTGCACGTAGCACGGATTGTTAATATTTTTTTTTAATAATGAAAACAAACCGAAATCGACTGATAATTCTACTCGGGCGGCCGTGTTTTTGCTATACCGCCCGTTAAATTTCCAGAGATGTTACCAGTGCGTCCTCTGAAGATGTTTGTACGTTGATTTCGTTTTCGGTGTGCCCACACCCGCCGTTTTTTTTACCGACCGTCGCAGTAAATATTATTTCCGCCGGCAGTTATTTTGGATTTACCGACGATGATAATTATTGCTGTATTGTTTTTTTAATAATGCAATTTCCGCACGCCCGCCGTCTTGCGTGCTGACCTTCCGCGTGTTTTTTTTTTTATTTATTTTATCGTTTTTTTTATTTATTATTATTATTTTTTTTTCTTTTTTAATGCATACCTAATCCCGTGCCGCCGCCGCCGCGGAGGTATAAGTGCCTACGAATTCCTAAATATTATAAACCGTACGAATAAAATCTCTCGCTCGTACCGTATTTCCGGGGTAATTTTTGAATATTGTAAAAATTTAACAAAAAAAGAAAAAAAAACCGCCTTTGTTGGACGATTGGATTCGGTTATTTTTTCCCCATTTGTATTCGGCCGTTTTTTATTCCGGAACGTTCCGGGATAAACGACGACCGACCGAAATGTACCTTATATAATATTTCACCTCCATCGGATTGTTACTCCGCTTTAATATTGTATACTGTTTTTTGAATTATCAACGTTTTTTTTTTTTTTTTTAAGAAAAACGATACAATTACTCCAGGTTATTGCGTTAAGTTTTTGGTAATATTAATGAAAACGAAAAAAAAATAAAAACGTTTCATACTTTATATCGTAGGCAATCGTGAAACAATGATGATTTGGAGTCGTTTGATTTACGTCTTGTACCCATGTTGAATAATATTTTTTGGAACGGGCCCGAATTTCGAAAATACGTTGCATTTTTTATTTTTTTTATTTTTTTTACTGATCTCGACAACGCATTCCGAATACATACCTACCTAATTCGTTCAGTGAAATTTGATTTTTTAATTGTATTTTATCGTTGGGTTTTTTTTTTGTCACTTGATCGTTGTAGTAGTATAATTTAGTAAAATTTAATATTTAAAAATTAAAATTCATAATATTTGTATATAGAAAAAAAATTTGAATAGTCAGAATTATAACATTTATAACTATTGTGAACGCTTAGGAGAGCGTTTAGCGAACAAATCATTTACATTTTCCGGTTTTACAATAATTTCATTGGGCATAATTAAACAATGTTAGCCCATGCAAACGATTTTCTCCCACCGTCGTTCTCAAATATGTTTTTAAATTGATTTCAGAGTTGAAAAATACCTATCGCTCGTGGATGTTGTAACACTGGTAATAATATGTTTTTTTTTTTTCCTTTCAATTCTGTTACTTCTAAATGTCACGTCATTAATTCATTAAAAACTAGACGTTGGGCCAATGCCTCCCGCTCCCAAAGCGAGGCTCTTGTTGGCTCTCACTCTAAAACTGCCACTGATGTTAACAATGAAACAAATCTGCCAATACGTCGTGATATTCCTTATTTTGCTCTATGTGATATTCACCGGTTTTTATCCGCACTCTTATCCTGCCGACATGCCTTCAAGTGCTGGAACGCTTTTGGGGGCGTACACAGTGGGTACTATTTAGTAAAAACTTGCATAGGGCCGGGCCGGGTCTTAGAAACATAAAAAAATAAGCTGGACCCGGCTTTTGTATTATTCAAATTTTAAGGGCCGGGCTGGACTTTTGATGTCTTGGAATTTTTTCGGGAGAAACCAGAGGGGGTTTTTTTTTATCCAATTTTTCGGGCTCTGGACTTTTTTTGTACAATATTTGGCTCGGTGTAAATCGATAAAAATAATCATAATTTTAAATAAAAATCACTCCTTAGATTTTAATGTCATTATAATATCACAAGTCGCAGACTAAAATATATCGTTCGTTTTATACTAGTATATTTAATCTATGGTCATATTAGTTCGTGTGTCCGATAAACCTCTTAATATATCCTTATGTTGACAACAACAGTATACAATTTTATAACTAGCCATCCGTGGCATTATTATTAGGTGGCACCATGGTAAAATAGAAACGATAAATTGGAAAATGTATTGCGTTTGACTAGCCAATAAATCGCTACGATACCACTCTATTACCGCTGTTTTCAGATAGTTTTTATGTTCCGTGGACGTATTTTGTGTGTACGTTTGTACAGTTTGTCACGGTTAAGTTGAGTTTGTTGCCGCCCGTCGGAGTTACTGAAATAATAGATATGTTAGGGTAAGTTTTTTTCTTCAATAATAACCTACGTAGTATGTGTACATTACATATTATGTCCTCGGACCGGACCGGGCTTTTTTTTTTCTCCATCACAAAATGGTTTGGACCGGGCTTAAAAAAAGATTTTCTCGGACCGGACCGGGGCTTGGGCATTTTTTTTTTTTTTTTTAGGAAATATTTCGAACCGGATTTCAGAATTTTTCTGTTGTTGGACCGGGCCAGACCGTGAATTCGTGGCCCTTGCACGTCTTTACCAACATGGATGGTATTTTATTTATTGTTTTTTTTTTTTTTATTTTTTTAAACCATTGTCTATTGCAGCTCTTCCCTCTCCCGTCCCCCAAAGTATATGTTCAATGTATTCCATTGCAGACGCCGCGTGCAAAACTGCAACGGACTACCGGACGCCCGGTCGTTATAATATTATTATATTATAAATACACACATATATAATATTAATTCGTTTCATCAATATTACGTGTCCGAGTAATCGCCACGGAACTAATTGTTTTCGCTTATTTTTCGTTAAAAAACGGCAACCGGTGATTTTTACACCATGCGTGATGAAATAAATAAATTTCCCGGGGGTCGATCATAATAATATATTACCGCCGTGTCGGACCGCCGCGTGACTAAGTGCGCGCCACCGATTTTTCATTATCATTGTATTAGGGGTGTTTTTTTTTTTCTATTTGTTCTGTTTTTTTTTTGGTTTTTTTTTTTTTTTTTTTTTTTTTTTTTTAAAAGGCCGGTTACCGTATACATCAAACACAGCGACGGGAACAATAATACACCGCGACCGGTGTATACAGGGTGTTCCACGACGCCATACCCATTGCGACGATATCACCCGACGATAATGATGATTAACAAAAATTCTGTTGTACGTTTCGGTCAAAAATTATAAACATTTTCGGAAAACTCGAATACAGCCGTTTTATAGAGTATTTATTTCTTCCGGACATTTTCACATTTCGACTTTTTATTTTCATTGAGCTCGTGATTTTTAATATACATATTTTTTTAGTTGACATACATTTATCTAATGTATCTATCATGTAACACAATTGAGTTTTTAAAAAAGAAACTAGTCCGAAAACGAGACGAGATAATTTCAAAACGCTACTTTGGCATAAAATTGTATACTAGTGTTCAGTAAACTAAATCATTTGTATTCCTTATCCTCGTGAGTCATATAAAACAAAAAAAAAATGTATCGGAATTTGACTATTTCAGATGATATCGCAATGGGTACATCTTTGTTGGACACCCTGTATATTATATGAAAAAATTGATGTTATATTTAAATTTTGTTGTTTTTCGAAAAATTTTTTTTTTCTTTATCAAAAACGGTTTACAAAATGTATATAAAATAAATCTATCATCTATATAATTTCAGCGCTATCGTTTACATAAATTATCGATAATTGTTTTTTTTTTCAGATTCCGAGTGTAATAGTTTCATTATGAGACATGTGTTTTTTTTTTGGGATGCCATTTTTTAATTTAGTTTGACTGATCCGATTTTTTTACACAGCATTTTAAAAAGCGCGGAATTTCGGCCCGGAGCAGCGGAATTTAATACTCGATAAATTTGTCTACATATTCAACAATTTTTTTTTTTTTTTTTATAAAACGAAAAAAAAACTCAACAACCTCGACGTACAATCGTTTTTAGATTGCCACCGTTTTTTTTTTCGTCGCTTTCATATATGAACCTTAATTGTCCTATAACTTCCAAACATCCCACTTACGAAAGTGGCGTACCCACGGTGCGACGTACGGCCGGATATTTGAACTCATCGTCGAGTGTAGAATAACGAAAAACCGGATAAAAGGATTTCCGGTAGAAAAGTTGGTTACAGACGACATAAAAAAAAAAAAAAAAAAAAAAAAAATGAAAAAGAAATGCCACGCGCCGTATAGCAAAACTAATGAATTCTTCGCCAGGCTTAGGATCTATAACAATTTAAGCAAATAACATATATCGGATACCGACATATAATATTGAATCGATATGTATATATATATGGGTCTGGAAAAGATAAACCCATCGTGAGATTTAGTCTGAAGTGGGCTGAAAAAAAAATATATAAAAATGGTGATTTAACACCGTTCGGTTAGCCGTTAAGGGATTTGCACTGCCGCGCGCGTTTATATAAATATACTAACACCGTAAACGGTTATTCGCAAGGCTTATGTAAGACGTTTAACAGAGTACGAGTGCTTAACAATGTTTTATTTTCTACAGAGTAAATAGTGAACAAAGTCCCCTGTACACGCGAAACAAGGTATTCCAACAAATTGACGGTGCCCAACTCCTCGAGAAATTCATAAAGAAAAAAAAAAAAAAAAAGTCTTGTACCCAACGAGAAATCGTTGAGCAACTTACATTCCATTCCGACTGATGGAACCCGGTCGTTTAGTGTGTTTGGTGAATTTTAAACTCAACGTTTATTCGACTCGGCAAAATAATTAACGATTTTAACGAGTTTTGTCGTGAAAAAATCGGGACAATACGCTCTCAATATTTGTCTTTTGTTTTACAACTAGTGGAAACAACTCGTGACAAACCACGTATCAAATTTTTTCGATTGGTTACCAAAAAATGTACCGTAATGTCAATTTGACGTCTCCTAAAGTTCGGACCTCGAAGTGCCTTGAAGTCTTGAAATCTAAAAGACGTTTTCTCGTTTTCACGAACCCCAAACCGGAGTTCGTACGAGCCATGATTTGGAGAAACCGGAGATCGTCCATGGCGAGATGGAGTTTGGCCGGTAACGGTAAATCTAGAGCTGTGCTCAAACTAGTGGAAATTCGATAAAGTGGGCTTTGGGTTTCGACAAGGTCCGATTGTTAGGAAATCTAATCGAGATGCAGACTCGTTGGGATTCAGAGCAATTCGATAGTTTTACGATGGCAGACCGACGCGTTTTGGCGGATTACTGGCCGGAGATAATCAATAAAACACCCGGAACGCGAAAAAAAATAATACAAAAGTGACGGTTTCAAATATTATTTGAAAAAAAAAGTCTACAAAATAATGCGTTGGTACGAGTTTTGTTAAAATCTTAAACTTAAACGCTTATAATATATATATATATATAAAAAAAAAAATCGTATAGTTCAATAGTTTACACCGACGAAGTATATATACTTACAAACGTGTCTGCAGCCAGTTTTATCTGTTTTTAATTACTTTACGAAAGTTATTCGATAATTCGACCTGTACGTTAAGGTAGTATTTTAAGTGGGTGCCTATATAATATAGACGTAAAATGTAATACAATACTATCCCTTCCCTTTCCCCTTCTCATTCACTATCATCTTCTCTTACTCAAGTGGGGTCGGATATACACTTATCGAAACCTCTCCACGTTTCCCTATACCGCCAAACATTCTTTTGTATATTTTTGTAAAAAAAAAAAAATTATATATATATAGTAAACGTTAAACTTAGCATTTTTTTTTTTTTTTTTACTCGTATTAAAAATTCTGTTTAAAGAACTTTTAGATTCTGAGCATACCGGGGAATTTATTGGTTTTAATATGACGTGCGCTTCTTCTCTTTTTTGCTTTTCTGTTCCGTCTATTTACAACTTTTCTTCCGGAAACTTTGCGCCAATTGTCAAACTACACTTACAAGAGGTAGTAAATTTTGTTTAGTCGGTGCTGTTTAATTTTTTAAATTTTCCCAGTAGTTCTCTAAATATCGGGGAACGCACTAGTGTTTTATGTCCAATGTAACGTTAAAGTTCGTTAAAAACGCGAACAATCAAATTGTAATTTTTTTTTTTGTAATTATGTGCAAACAAATTCAATTTTCAATTTAAATTTATCGAAACATTTATCAATCGAACTTAGCACAGGATTTGTTTTTCGTTTCCAACGATATATCGTTAAAAATTAAATTACGCTACACATTATCCAATCCACCCAACTTCCGACACACAACAGTGGCCCACTCACGTTTGACGCTGCAAATTATTTAGGATTTTTTTTTTTTTTTTTTTTTCCCTTTAACATAATATAGTTTTGTATTTTACGTCGGATTATGGTACGATCGCTAATTATTAAAATTCATATAAATATTATTGCGTAGTTAATATTTAATAATAATTATTGTCTTTACGGTAATTGTGCGACGGCACAACAGTATTGTAGAGAATTTAACCTGCGCACAGTTTGTGAAAATCGTGCGTTAAATATGAGTAAAATTTAAATGTTCATTCGTATAAGAAAAAAAAAAAAAAAAAAAAAAAAAAAAACCACAGAGCGAAATATCATCATTGTGAAAATGTCAATATTTTACAGATAACGATGCACTTACATCAATGGTACATCAAACAATTGCAGCCATAATATATATATGCTGCCTGAGCGGATAAAAAAAAAAAAAAAAATGAAAATAATTGATTTTATCCGACTTTGTCGTCCATTTTATCTCTGGAATAATGTTAACAATGATCACAAGTACAAGTTTGAAATATATATTTATTTTTTCGTAGACGACTATTCAACCAATCCATTTAGAACGTTTTTACTATACTTACGATTACCTTCGCCATTCCATAATATAATAATATCTGCGAGTGAAATAAAAATAAAATATAATCTAAAATGAAAAATATTACTTTTAGATTCTGAGCGTTGAGAGGAATAGATTGGTTTTACTATGATGTGTGCTTTTATTTTTAGCTTTATATTCTTTTAACAACATTTCTACCAGAAATCGCCAATCAAAGAACGACAAGAGGACTTATTTTTTTTACAGAAAATTGTTTTTTTTTTTTGGTGCATTGAGGAATTTACTTTTTGATTTTCCTAAAGGTTTTATTAATAATTGAGAAAGGTCGAGAAGGAACATCGAAAAAACGGAAATATTGATTACTGCAATTATCGATTTTGTTGTAATATAGTTTAAAAAAACCGTAAGGAACTAAAATTTTAACTGAAAATGTATATCAGTATTTTTATAGGTAAGTTACAATTTTCAAACATTCTGATATTTTTTTAGTTCTATACATAGCTATGATTTTACATTTTTTTCGTTTTTATTTAGATTTATGTTGATACGATTATTTCGGCTTTTTTAAAAAAGATTAAGAATATGATACAAAGTTTCGCATAAGGTGACATTGTTATACAAACGATGAAAATTCATTGGGACGATTATTTATTTTATAAGTATATTAAAGTGTTAACATTTTGATGAAAATCGTAAAAACCACGGGTTTTCCTAATGCAATATTTCCCAATAGTTAATTTTCCCAATAAAAGTTGCATTTCGCAATAAAAATATTTTGCAATTTATTATTATAAATTAAATTATTTTATTTGTATTGTTATATAAATAGGTTATTATTACTATAAATTTATTTTAATGTGGCAACTGTGAATATTTATTCTGTTTATAAATAAATACAAAATTTTGTTTTCGGCGCGATCGTCCCGCACTGCGGGATTTACAGGTGTAGAGGCACCGGGCCATCAAAGGAGTCGGGGCTCTGGGGCAACAAAGGTGTGGATGCCACTGATCATTTTTTAAACAGGTTAAATAATTTATTACTTTTTGGAATGTTTCACTATTAAAAATTTCTGAAATATAATACAAGACCAAAGAAAGATACGACGTTAACGAATGGAACGACGAAAAAAAAATAGTTCAATAATAATCATCGTTTGATGATTTTGTTGAAATCCAGTTCCCAGAGTAAATCACTCTCAATGCTGAGTAGGGATCCATCGTAGCTCTAAGCCTATTTTGTTTTTGTAATTTTCATATTTGATAATGAGCGTTCTCCAGTGTATTTCGAGACCACCGAAACCAAGTACACATACTCGGTGTAATTTCAATGTTTGGGAATTACAATTAGGAATGGTACAAAAACAAATAAAAAACAAAAAAACGGTTTACTTGAAGTTCAGTCGTAGTAGGTATGTAGTTAAATTTTTTTTTTTAGAAACGCATAAATCACACTTGTTATCCGATAGCGATGTCGTTTGTCCAACAGTTTTATACGTCCGTCTATATTAGCATCTGCAATAGAAAATATTTTTATTGACATACGAGGTGCGACAATAAAATAACGAGACTTTCTAAATATAACCTAAACTATTAACGTTATCTATAAAACGATTATTGAAATATGATTAGAAAACACTTATCTAAAAGTACTATGAACACTGATGGCATCGATTCATTTTCTTATACGTTAGTAGCCTTGTTATTAGTGCGAGTTCGACTATACTGCCGAAAAATGTTAGATATAAAAATCGAACAACATGTGTTACCATTAAATTTCTTGTTAAATTAAAAAAAACTGCCGCGGAATCGTTTCGTATATTATGTGAAGTTTATGGTGAAGAATGTTTATCAAGAGCTCGTGTTTTTGAATGGCACAAACGGTTTTGTAGTGGAAGGGAGGACGTCGAAGACGATGATCGTTCTGGACGTCCTACCACGTCTTCAACAAACGAAAACGTTGAAAAAATCGACAAAATTAATTAATCAATATTATTATAAAGAGGTATTAATTAAATTACGAGATCGTGTCAGAAAGAAGCGACCAGATCTATGGAAAAATGGCTGGGTTCTTCACCAAGACAATGCTCCAGCTCACAGTGCATTTTCAATTCAACGTTTTTTAACTGAAAAAAAATTTTCTATACTTCAACATCCCCCGTACTCGGCAGACCTTGCTCCTTGTGACTTCTTCTTATTTCCTTCTTATTTCTTTTTCCATTTTCAAACAGTTGATGACGTAAAAATGAAGACGGCAGAACTTCTAAATGGGCTGAATGAAAGCAATTGGCAACACTGTTTTCAAGAATGGCAGCGACGTATGCAACAGTGTATTGATGCTGAGGGAAGGTACTTTGAAGGTGATAATCATTAAATTATAACATTTTTAAAATAAACAACTTTTATTCAAAAAGTCTCGTTATTTTATTGTCGCACCTCGTACACTATACTAGTATGTTACAAATGTATTATCTACCAGTGTATTTTTACAATTGAAAACGGACAAGGAAAATAACAAAAATTGTAACGAAACCACCACCCGACCGGGGGGGGGGGGGCATTGCCTTCCCAATAAAACTTAAAAAAAAACACTTGCAATGAGGCCAAATGAACTAAGATGTTTTTTTTTTTTTTTTTTTTTACCAAATATAATCGCGCATATTATTCGGTATCTCTCGGAAAACTCTATTGTGGTGGGTCTTCGGGGGCCCCGTACTCTTGCGGAATCCCCGGGTCCGTAGCCCCGGTCGCCCACAACCGTATCCGTCGTATACGAGTAGGTTTCGCGTTATCGGCACGCGCGTCACGATTCACGATACGCGTACGACGTCAGTCCCATCGATTCATTATTATCGTCGTCGTCGTCGAAAACTCCGGGGTACTTTGTCGGAATCGTACGTTAAACGCAAGTCCAAACATCAATCGCATTATTCTGCAGTGTACCATTGTTCTACAATAATAATAATAATAATAATAATAATACGCGATTGCATTGTTTTTTTTTTTTTTTATACGTCGTCGTGCGGTGGCGGATGCATGCCATAACCATAAGGGGTCCCTCGTATCGGCCCGCGCCCGTCATATTTATATTGCGTTCGTACACTACGCGGGCGCATATATACATATATATATATATATATATATATATTGTTGGGCATGTCTCGGAATGTTATTTTAAAGTCTCGAGGCGATGAAATGGAAAATGCATAATGCAAAACGCAAAACGCAAAACGCAAAAAAAAAAATAAAAAATTAATTAAAAAAAAAAAAAAAAAAAAAAACCGCAAAAGATTCAATAGAAAACAAACGCAGTACTGCGTTGTATACAGCGTTTCGGTAAAACCGCCGTACGCGTAATATTTACGGACCGTCGTGATATTTCCGTGTAATTTAATCGCGATAAATTTGTAATCGTTCGGCCGCGGGTTCCGGACACCATTTCGATCTACACTAAAACCGTTCGAATCTAAACGATTATCAATAGAATCGAAATACACCCCCCCAGAACAGTGGCCCTTAACCTAACGCCCTCCCCCCCCTCGTACCGACCGAAAAATAACTATCCTCACAAGGACACGGATGAGTATTCTTAATTCGAATAAAAACTCTTATTATAGTGTTCAGTTCGGTAACTGAATGTTTTTATTCCAATCCACTTTACGAAAATATTTTACTCTACTATACAAAAACGCATTATACATTTTCAGTGACTGCCCCGGAGCCTGATGAACTGCTAATAATATCTGGTTCGATGTTACGTTAAAGTTAAACGCAGATCACCGGTATTTCGAATATCCAACCGATGTTTTTAATTCGTCAAAAGCTGAATCATAGCCCAACGACCCATTTAAATCCTATTGCCCTTCCCGAGGGATAGGGGTTGGTTAAGAATCACAGCCCTAGTGTGTATAACGGAGGGTTTGCGGATTTCCTAGCATAGTTTTACCCGTACTATACGATAATATGTAAAAATGCGTACACACTTCGCACCATTGGTTGTAGGTTCGATGTTTGGGAGGTAGTATATACAATAGATAGGAATTTAATTTTTATATGTATGCAACGATTTATCGCAAACGAAAAACGATTCTGAGTATTAGGTGTGTTTTTTTTTTTTCATTCTGGTAACCTAGAAATCAACATAGATACAAAATAAATAATAAAACTCGAGTTTGACGAAACCGCGCTTTTTCCGTATATTCGTCATTGCTTGGTGGTGTTTTCTGCCGCGTTAAAAATCAAATAAGTATATCGAAAAATTATCTCTTTAAAGTATCGATTGGAAAAAATTTGCTACCGGAAACAGACTAGTAGTGTATAGATCAGATGAAGTCTTCTGGTAGAAAAAGCGTTTACAGAATCTAAAATCTTGTAGGTTTATTTTGTACTCGATTTTGTCCAGCGGTACAGTTTCCCTATAGTAAAATTGTACCCCAGAGTGTACATTATGACGGGGATTATTGATTTTCTAGCATAATTGTACCGGGGTTTATAATCTTAGGCGGTATACTTGTCCTAGGATTTTGGTACCGCAGAGCGGTATGATTATCCTAGACGAAATTCATACCTCCGTTGAACAATCTTCGGAGGCGAGTGTATCCCAGGATAGATTTTTATTATTAGTTATAAGACCTCGAAGCGCATATCGTATAATAGTTGTAAATCTAGTAACAATCGATGCAATTATCAAATGTTGAGGTATAATTGTTCTTGTGTACAAGCTTGGAAAACAAAATGTGAAATTTCTATAAATACTATTATACTGGGCGGGGGGGGTGGGTGGGTGGGTAGGGGCTTCAGATACACGAAATTCCCCCCTTTGTTGCGCCACCGGTTTATTATGTAGACGAATACGGAAAGACGCGATAAACGACATAACCCGGACTTAAAAAATATCTACGAGATACCCAATATCCTCATGTATAGCGTATTCGTAAAATCGGTGGCGTGTAGGGCGTATGGAAAACCGTGCCTGCGCCAGTGGCGTCAATTACATCTTATTGACGCTCGTTATCAACGGAAAAAAAAAAACTATTAAATCGCGAATATTGACATATTTTCTCATCAATTACATCCTATCGGTAAATTAGTATTTTTTTATTATTATTATTCCGTCACAGGTATTAACGCACGATAATAAAAAATGTCTAACCAAATACGTGGGGTTAGTTTAACGTATCGAAAGCATTGACGACGTCTATTTCTCGGGTTAATATTTTATGATCAATGAAGTTTTATTTAAAACCGCTATTAAAAAAAAAAAAAAAGTATCTAATTTGTGATTATTAAATATTTGTACGTATCGCGATTGTTTTACGAATTCAATTAATTTTTAATATAATCACGTTAACCGTAACACGTTGTTAAAAAAAAAAAAAAAAAAAAAAAAACATGCCTAGGTACACACGCTAAAGACGAAATTGCACATCACGACGATAAATATCGTCCGCGCCCAAGCTTATTAATATAATCGCTCCGCGTAAACGAATTTAATGGAAATATTTTTTTTTTGTACGTCATTGTTGCGTGATTTTTTTTTTATATTTTATCACTACAGACTGTGGACACACTATTGAGTAATATTATTTATACATTACAGTCGTTCGGTATTTTGAATAACGATTGGACATCGCGAAACAACACACCGTAAGTAAATGAAATGTATTATCGTATTACACATATGGGTACCTAGTGTATGCTACAATTTGTATATATATATATATTTTTTTTTTTTTGTATCAGAAACAAATAAAAAAAAAAAAAATACAACGTTTGAATATCATAAATTCAGTTTTCGCATTGTGTCTCGCGGATTTCTCGTACCGTTTTATTAAATTCTACAATTTGTAAACACATGGCGCTTTTTTTTTTTTTTTGTATTTTTATAACGTATATACGGCGTGATTGAAAACCCGGATAACGTTGCATACAGGGCGATCCGCCGATTATATAGGAAAACGTCGAATATATTCGACATAACTCGCGCGTTAGAGAACCGTTCGAATCATAATATTATCGACATTTCCCCGTTGTTTCCGCTTATACCGTCGGTAAACTACGTTTTATTTCCAGTAATAGTTGTCCGTATTTTTTATCTCGTTTTTCTTCAATTCCGCGATCCGAAACGAAAAGAACAGAATCGTCTACACAATATTTTGATTACGTGTACAATCCAAGGCTTTCGCAATTGTCCGGGGCGACGTTCGGCACCGATCTGTTTGACATTGTTTGGAAGTGAGCAAGTGTTTGAGCAAAAGACGCAGAATAAAACCATTTGTTTTTTTTTTTTTTTTTCTTTTCTGTTAATGATAAAACGTTGCAAAATATTTCGGATACGGTCCGTAATCAAACGATTCCATACGGTGCGCGAATGCCACTGTACCGGCCCATAGGTATCGTCTGAGGTGGAATCAATTAAATCCCTACGAAAACGTGAAATATTATCATTTCGGTAACCGAACCTCGTAATGAATAATAATATTATTATTATTACACTTTCGTGTGCGTAATAAAACACGGTCATAATAATGTAAATATACTTTAACGGTTAATTTAAATATGCAAATGTATAATTGGATTTGTACAAATATTGTATGCGTATAATATTTGCCTTTGTATCGAACATTGGTGTCGGTTTCTGTTTTATTAAATAAATATATTCGCATCGGGTTAATGATAATAATATACAGGGTGTTTCACTCCGGACGGACGTGCAATGGAAACGGGGGAAGGTTTTCTTTATTTTTTTTATTATTAGGAATCGTTAATGGTTATCGTTCCTTGTGACGGGTCGTCGATTACCGTACAAAAGTACGCGTTTCCGGTATTTATATTTTCGAAATGTTAACTCCCGCGGTGTGCGTATGCGCAGTAAAACTTATGTTCACTTCAATGGGATTACTCAAGTTGTATCGCCAGAATCGAATGGTCCGATTTTTGTTTTCAAACAACTTCGGCCGACCGTATTTTTTTATCTATTGCAAAACTTCGCCCGGATAGCCTTCGCCGAGACTTTCGAAATATATTGAAAAAATATGATCTTTTTCTCGATTTTTCGAAAAATTAAGGTAAAGTTATATGTGCGGGGGTAGTCAAATTTAGTCTTCACTTTAATTTAGTTTTACATTATTCGAAAAACCGGTACGGGCAATTATCGAGGTTGCAAAAAAAAAAAAAATGGATTAGTCAAAGTTGTCCGAAAGAATATAAAAAATAGGAATCGAATCCAATAGGTATTTAGTTTATAGGAATTGTAAGTTTAATTGCGCATGCGCTCGCCGCAAGAGTTTAGGCCCGAAATTTCTATTCGGGAACCCGAAGAATCTTACTAAGGAAAAAAAAACCAATATTCCAATCCGAGTCCATCCGGTTGAAATAATTCGTGTTGCCATGTACGAGTGAAACACCTTGTATATTGCAGATGAGTAGGTACTTTATATTTGATACGAGTTAGAATAAACAGATAGGATTTTCGTTTTTTTTTTTTCTTTCTAAAGCGAACGCGACAAAAGACAAAACGAAATTTGAATAATGTTTTACGATATTATAACGGTAAAGAAAACCGTAAGTATTACATAACGCCATTATAATACTATACTACGCCGCAAGAAGAAAAAACCCGATTTTGTTTTCTTAAAATGTATTTATTTATTTTTTTTTTATAATAATGTTGGTGTACGTTAAACATATTGTACGCAACTCCGTTTTAAACACATTTTATAACCACGAGGTCCCTCGAAATTCGTATATTTACGAGTTTTCGCCGTCAAATGTCTCGGAAAAATGTAGTAAATAGTTTTTTTTTTTTTTTTTTAAATAAATACATAGACAAGAGTATATAGGTACTCTTCATTTTAAGGGGAGCTAAAAAAAAAAAAAAAATAAAAAAATAACTCAACGCACACGTTTTTAAACTAATTTAGATAGTACCCTTGTAACTTATTACGGTGCCAAACGTTAAAATGACAGTCATACAATTAACACGATTTTATTTTATTATAATTATTTTTTTATTAAAATAAAATCGTTTTAATGAATATTGACAATTATTATCGCCTCGGACGTTACAGTTTTGTTTTTTTTTTTCGACCGGCGAAAATTAAAATAATCGACAACAAATTATTTTAGTTACGATTATCGGATACACTGATTATTATCCGTGTTTAAATTCAAAGCTTTATGCATAGCTCTTCACAGTTAATGTCGTGTTTGTAGTCCACCTAACGAAATTGTACACCTACTTTAAATATTTTACATAACCCGTTTTATTTTAAATTTGTTTTTCCGTGTATACAAAAGTCAAATCTGTCTCCTTTTTTTTTTTTTCGTCAATCCACTGATGGCAATGGTTAATAATAGAGCTGGAATTTTAATACTCTAATAAATTGCAAAAATTGCCCTTAAAATAATGCAAATATACCTTAAAAAAAAAACTGAAAAAATGCACTTTAAAATGCCTTTTAATTTATTGTTACTTGCTTAAACAGTAAAAAAAAATATATTACAAATATTTTATTTTTGTTTTTTAAATAGAATTTTACGCCATTTGGCGGATATTTCTTTTGACCTGATTACTTCTTAACTATTTTTTAATCGTTTATTCTGAAATTATTATTTAAAAAATACATTTTAATATTTTAACTATTTTATTTTTTGTCAACTAATGCATAAATATGCAAAATAAAAATTACATTTAAATAATCAGTATCACCCAAAACACATTTTCTATTTATAGACTTACATTTTGGAACACCAATATAAAAAATGCCATTGCATCAAAATCCTAGCCCTAGTTATAAATATTATCTATTTTAGTACGTTGCAGCCTAGAATTTTTACAATTTATCCATTAGAGTCTATTATTATAGCAATACTATTGTTTTAGTGCAATAGTATTGTTTTGAATGTTGCACACAGATATGTTCGATATCGAATTAGATTACAGACATTCTTCCCTCCCGCTTGTTAAAAAAAAAAAAGAAGCTTTATCAGCTATAAATAAGATATTCATAAAACGTATAATTGTTATGTTTCTTTAATAATTACTATATACTTAGCCATTGTTAAATGTTGCGTTTTCTCCAGTTTCGGATTTTATACAAAATTGTTAGATATTTGCAATTTGGTTGATAAGCTTCACAAAATTCAATACCAATTTAATTGTTTATAGGAACATAAGCACATTAAAACTAAAACAAAAAAATCAGAATACTTAAAATAATTTGTCTATCTAGTTTAAAAAGAAAAAAAAAATAATAACTTTGCTAAGTTATAGTTATGAACTTATATATTATTCTAAGTAACTATGTCAAGCTGTAAATGTCCAGGAAAACAATTACTTAAGTTGGACTATAATTTTACAATACTTTTTTTAATATTATATTAAGCTACACTCATAAATGTATTTTGTACTCTAATATTTAGACTTTTATTGACTTGAATACTTCATGACACGTGTTGGGTTATCCCGTCTTACGTTTATTAAAATCGACGTGTTGTCCAATTCATGAACTGGACAGGTTTTTTTCAGTATGTCCAGTTTATGATTAATTGTGGAATAAAGAATAAAAATATGCTCGGTTCGTGAAACGACCGCATACCTAACGGTCGTGATTATTTGTATTGCGTGTACGGCATATCTGTTTTTTACATATTATTTTTTGTTATAATAAGTTACTGAGACTTTAAATATTTCACTGGTTATACCGCCCGGTATTGAATGGAGGGTACGCCACGTTTCGTTTTCTCTGCACAGATGCCCAGCAAACTGTTATCACATCACGAGCTGATTGTCTACACCGCGGTCGCGTTGGCGTTGGCCGCGTGGTTCCACTGGCGATGGAAACACAGACATTTCATGGAGTTGGCGGCCAAACTGCCCGGGCCGCCGTCGTATCCGTTAATCGGGACCACTTCCATGTTCACGCACACGTACGACGGTAAGGAATTTCGGACCGTACCGCTCGGGGTCGTTCCAAAAGCCCGACGGCCCGACGTTTTTGTTCATTTCAATTTGTGTCTCCAGAGACCATAGAGAAGCTCAAAGAGAACGCCGAACGGTACGATTACGAACCGGTGGGCACGTGGATAGGACCGATCCATTACGTCAGCGTCGTCAATCCCGAAGACATACAAGTAATATCGTTATAGTTTATAATAGTTCTTGGCTGGTCGTGTGACAGTACCGGTGTTGTGCACGGATACGCGTACAATTATCTGGACACGATAAAATATAACACCGGGGAAATTTTATCTAGACAAAGAACAGAGAATTTCTCTAGTATTTAATGATTTTCACTAAAATGAAAAACTTGCGAAACAGTAAATTATGATTTCTTCTATTACCTATTTCATTATGAATATTCAGATTTATTTACAATATGTCTCAAGGAGTCTTCGTAATTTAATTATTTTTTGAGCAATGGAAATTAATTACAAAAACCATAAACATTGCGCTATAAATATCATAATACATGCACATAATTACTATATTACTATTTTTTTTTGTGTATTACGTATACCACGATATCGATTGAACTAATAATACATTTTAACAGTTAAAAGAAAAACGATAAAATCAATTGAATTTTACTATCTGATAATCTGTAGATTATTAAAAAAAAAAAAAACAGTTTTATTTGTCTAGATAAGACAAAAAAAGATTAACGTTTTTTGTTTAGATAAAATTACCCGGATAAAAATCATAACACTGGGCATTACCACGCAACTGACAATTTTACGATTTTGTTAAGGATGAACGGAAATTTTAATAAATCGGTTAACCGTAATTTGTATAATCCGTTTGGTCGGCGCGTTTCACGTTCGAGTCTATGGATTAAATTCGTTAAAAAAACACAAACGATTGTAATTCACTCTATAGTTACAGACGAATAGAATATATTGAATAAAACATTTTTTTTTTCGAAATATGTTCAGTCGAACTTTCCGTAAGAATCGTTTTCCGTCGACAACGGTCGTGTGGAAATAAAATTACTCTACGTGTCCCGTACTTGACCGTCCGCAAACGGTGTAATGTATTTCGGTTTTTATTTTATTTTTTTTTTTTTCCGTTGGCTTTTAAATTTTGATTTATTTATTCCGCGGCGTGCTGCATTTTGCGTACAAGAAAACACTATAACGTTAAAATATTATTATATAATATATATATATATATATATTTAGGGTAGTAAAAGTGCTGCGACCCTCTGGGACCCAAAGTTTACGTCATACTGAGTGAAGGCGCGGTATATTTTCGGTAGGTTTTGCACAACCTAAGCAAATTGGATATGCGATTAATAAATAATTGGAGTTTTCATTCGTTTTCATATAGTATTAGTCACCGTAAAATTTATAATAATAATAAAAAATATCGTTACTCATTATATCGTGCCGAATACATTCCGCGCGCGTGTGTGCGTCGTATATTATATAGCTCGTACAATGTGATTATTATTTTTTTTTATTTATCATGAACCAGCGATTTTGGTATTTTTCGGTCGTTATGTTACCCGTGTCACCCTTATTATTCCGTTATTACTGTAACCCGTAATCGTTTTGATGATTGCCATTTGAAAATCATAAGTAATTTTCGTTTCCCGAGTCTTTACGTATGCGGCACAATTTGTTGCAATCGTCAAAAATTATAACAATGCGAATAATACCTTGCTAACGAAAATTGTAATTTATAAGTATTTTTTTTTTTTTATTTATATACTACTCATATTACGTCAGTCGGTTTTGAAATAAAAAAAAAAAATAAAAAAAAATCGTCCGCTTAAAATTGTTCGCGATCTGAACATCGCGGTTTGACAGTAATCATTTTCATCCATCGAGTAGATTATTGTTAAAAAAAAAAACTTAAAAATACGGCTGTATGCTCGCAGAAAAACGTATTACGAACTACGACAATAATCTTATAATACAATATTTCAATCACGATAATGGAAAATATTGCTCGAAACATATATAACTCGATACGACGGTAATGCGAAAGTTCCTACAGGACAATGCGGTCATCGTATAGCAATAATGTAATAAAAATAATGATATTATTTAAAATTATTGTTACTTTTTTTTTTTTTTTTTTAAACCGTAGACATAATATTCCGTATGTTCTTCTAACTGTTGGTATCGGTGGTGTCGTTTTCGGATATTTGTGCCGGAATTAACGTAATAAAATACATCGTTATAGTAATAGAAGTATAAATAAGGTAACATATATCCACCATATCGTCTCAACCACTTGTTTAACCAGTGGCGTATCTGACTTAACTATATGTGGTGATAGGGGGGGGGGGTCATAACTCATTTTTGAAAACTCCCTGTAAAAATGTTTAGGACTTAGACACAAATCCACGTTGTGTTTTATTAAATAATTACACGACGTACATAAGTTACAAATAACCGATATTTATTGACAAATTAATTATAATTTTATTAAATTATTAAATCTAACTATCATTTTTTTTTTTTTTTTTCCCCATTTTTGCAAATCGTTCAATAATTTATTGAGTAGATCAATTTCCCTGTGCACTTACAACAAACCCAAGCCACTTAATTTATCTTGAACCATTTTCGATCTAAGCCATGTTTTTAATCTACATAGAGCAAAACGAGGTTTTGCAGAAACTGTCAAACTACCCCATGCACCAATTACCAAAAAATATTCACAGCAAACACAATTAATGCTTATTTATTAATGTATGACACTTTATTAGTGTTGAGATTAGACCAAATATTTTTGTTTTATCTATTTAAGTCTCAACATCGATAATAAACTACCGATTTTCACTTGAAAGTTTTGTAGTTGTGTCTTAATCGATATATAGCATACACAAACAATTTAATAGGGGGCGATCGCCACTATTGCCAACGACACGCCACTGTGTTTTACGCGATCAGGTTACACGGTGATAAGGTGGATTTACGATTTATAAATGGAATGACACCGACGCCACCGGTGTCGCCACGGATGAATTTAGGAACATACGGTGTCGATATTAATCATGATTTTAGATCGTACTGAACAATTCGCGGGCGCTGGAAAAAGGCCAGTTGTATTGGTTCCTGAAAAGTTTGCTCGGCGAGGGACTGTTAACGGCTTCAGGTATTTATAACCGTTTTTAAATATTAACAACAACAACAACATCAAAAAAAAATCCGTAGCGTCGTACGGCATTGGCCGTGTTGAATAATAAACGAATCCAGCGATATTAGAGAGGACGATTTTCTCGGTTACGACCGTGTGCGGGCGCGGGCCGTCATATTTTACCGCGTTACCCGTGCGCGGGTTTAGCCACGGCAATGGGGAAGGTACAGGACCGTCGGCCGTCTATTTTATTTTGATTAAGATTTATCTCTGGGAACGGAGGAATCGTGAAAGACGTGACGGGATGTGAAAGATGCGTGGCCGGATCATGTGCCGGGAAGTGGCAGAGAAGTAGTGCGTGATTAAAAATATGCGTCGTTAGGGCATGTACGAGAGACATTTTAATCAAATGTTGAGGGGTGGGTGTATAGTGTAGCCGGTCGGTTTGTATTAAAAATGAATGCACAAGATGTATATTATATTCAAGGGATGATGAATGTAACAGGGAAAAATTATTGGGAATAAATCGTGATTAAAACGAGGTTAATGACCAAAGGACGAATCGATCGAACGGACGAAACAGTCGAAATAATAGAAACGGAAAAAGTTATCACAGGCCGTGGTGTAGACACGCGAGCATTTGGAGTTAGGCGAGGAAAACTGTAATGGACACGAAACCTAAGGGTTTAATTTAGGGTGACCATAAAATCTAAAATAAAAATACGGGACACATTAGTTACCTAACTAAATATAATAATATAAAAACACAAATTAAATGTGTGCCGCGTATAATAGTTTTGAAATAAAAATCAAATATGTACACAAAAATACAAAAAAAAAAAAAATAAATTATTTTGATGATAATGATGGCTGGTGAATTTCTTTTTCTGCTGTTTTTGTGTACTCGTGTGCTGAACTAATTGCATCGTGCAATTTAGTTTCTTTCAATAGAATATTATAAAACAAGGATAGTTTTTTTAAATGTGAAAACACATTTCGATAATTGATTTGATAGTTTCAACTGAAAAACGATATTTTTCGTCTGTCCACAACGCATTAATGGTTGAAAAAATCCGTTCTACTGCACCGGCATTGTCAAAGAATATTCTACGATTGCTGATATAATAGTGGTGTTAATGTTACGAGCTTTAGTGCCCTCAAATATTTAACACCAGTTAAGCTGAATTATTTTGCTATTCGTGAATTCACGAGTTAAAAACTTGTTTAATATGACTGAATTCGTCAAATAAATTATCTTCATCAAAATTTAAGTTTGAACTAAATTCGGTTGATTTCCATAAGAAATCGCATCCGTTTTTGTACATTTTCCCGAGTTTTTTATTCGGACACAACGAAATATGTTTAACTGGTCGCCATAGAAGCAACCCAACTTAAGATAAAAATTATCATCGGATCGTACAGTTATATTTAAACGACACCACTACGCGTCTACGACTACCTAAACGCAACACTTTAATGGTTGAACAAATCCGTTCTACTGCAGCATTTGTACGCGGTGTCGGCCGTATGAATATTTTTTACGATTGTTCAATAACATTAGTTATGTTATAAAATAACAGTGTGTGTGTGTGTGTGGAAAAAACCGGGATAAATACGGGACAGACTTGATAAAAAATTGTTACGAAATGCGTCCCCCGTGTACGGTCACCGTGGTTTAAATGGAAAATCTAAAGAATTACCAGTGCCGGTGACTCGGTGTGATATACTCGGGTTAGATTAGGTTAGGATTAGGGCCCAGAGATTAGCTCTTTTAGCGTCCGGCGCGAGAATTTCTTGGGCGCCCAACTCTCATAAACGACTTAAACGTATAATATAAACAGAAAAGAAATAGAGTTAAGTAATAATAATAATAAAATACCCGAATTTAATTTCAAACCGCATTGTGAAAATGATTTTTTTTTTTTTTTTTTTTTAAATCTAATGGGAGCGGTGAACGTTTGATCGAATAAAATTCTAATCGTGTCGCCTCGAGTTCATTCGTTGTCGTGATTTTGGGCGCCCGCGTACGCGTTCTCGGCAGCCCGGTGTACGGGCTGTTTTATTTTATTTTTTTATATATCGCTTGTTTGTTACAACAACGACATAACACAAAAATCGTCATTTATGAGTTGTTTGCAAATAATAATAATATTGGTGGTTTTTTTTTTTTCTATATTTATAGAACGACAAAAGTAAACATACAAAATTAGCCATATTACCAAATAACTCATAACTAAAAGAAATCGATATTTGCACCAATAGTGTCATATGTTAAAAAAACTTAAGCTAGCTCCTAATTATATAATACTAATACTGTTTTAGATGAGAATATACCACTAGTTTTTTATTAAAACAAGTTTCTAAAGCACTATAAACATTTTAAACATGATTTATCGTCATCTCATTGTAAATTAAATGTTTAAATTCGTTTTGTGTAAAATCATGGTTTTTGTATTATGTCGTTGTTGTAGCAAACAAGCGATATATATATAAAGAATTACTATTGGGCCGTACGCGAAATATTAAAACGGCGGTAAAAATGTAGCGGGCGGGCGGGCAGGCGGGCGGGCGCCGGGACTTTGGACGCCGGTTTTATTTATCGGTTCGGGCGGGCGTACCTACCGCGGCGGTTTTTTTATTATTATCTCTCGGTTTGCCCGGTAAAACATCGGCGACGTGTTACGCCGCCGCCGCCGCCGCCGCCGCCTCCGGGTTCGGGCCGTATATTACGCATTACGTATAATATCGACGTTACGCGTAATCGCGGCCGCGCATCGGTTACGTGCCGTATTTTACGCCGCGCCACCGTACGCGCGAAAATATAAGCGCGCCGCGATTTATCGGCAAAACGGAAATATTATTTAGGCGAAAAATTCGCGGGGGGGGGGGGGGTGGTTTATTATTATTATTATTATGCCGATCGCGCGTAACGCGGTACGTTCCTTCATTCGTCATCGGTAAATATATATCGAATATAATAATATATATATATATATATATATAAATAAGTACTTGTTATAAATTCACCGTGTATTATTATAATATCTTTCCCCCCCCCGCCGCCGCCGCCGCCCGCCGTACCGGAGTTATTGGTTTCGGAATGTCGCGAGACATGTTATCTACGTATTATAAATTATCGTTTCGGGAACGTCGGTTTACAATATTCGCGGTGCTGCTCGCCGGTGATTAGGTTAGGGTCGGCCGTATAATTTTTATTTTATTATTATTATTATTTTTTTTTTTTTCTTCCCCCCCCCGAAAGTCCATTGAAATCCGACCTGCGGGGAAACCGCGTGCGAATTGACCGGCGACACACAGACACGTTAGTTACCCGACTAAATACGATCGTATAAACAATGGAAAAAAAAAACAAACGAATTAAACGCGCGCCGCGTTAATAGTTTCGTAAATACAAATAAATTATTAAACACGATGTACACGAAAATACAAAAAAAAAAAAAGTGTATTTTGATGATGATTAAAATCTAAAATAAAAATATGGGACACATTAGTTAACTAACTAAATATAATAATAATAAAAAAAAAAAAACAATTTAAATCGGTGGCCGTATAATAGTTTTGAAATACAAATAAATTATTAACGTGATGTACACGAAAATACAAAAAAAAAAAAATAATAAAAATGTATTATGATGATGATTAAAATCTAAAATACGGGACACATTAGTTATCTAACTAAATATAATAATAATAAAAAAAAAAAACAAATTAAATCGGTGGCCGTATAATAGTTTTGAAATACAAATAAAATATTAACATGATGTACACGAAAATACAAAAAATAAATAAAAATTTATTTTGATGATGAATAATGGCTGGTAAATTTCATTTTTTTTTTTTTTTTTTTGCAAATTTTTGTGTACCCTTGTGCTGAACTAATTGCGCCGAGTAATTTAGTTTCTTTTAATAGAATATTATAAAACCAGTATAGTTTTTTTAAAATGTGAAAACACATTTCGATAATTGATTTGATAGTCTCAATCGAAAAACGATTTTTTTTTTCCCCGTCTGTCTGCAACACATTAATGACCGAGAAAATCCGTTTTACTTCACTATTCGTACCCGGCATTGTCAAAGAATATTCTACGGTTGCTGCTGATATATATTAGTCGTGTCAGTGTTATGAGCTTTAGTGGCGCTCAAATATTTTACACCACATTAGCTTCAATTTTAGCTGAATTGTTTTGCTAAAAACTTGTTTTATACGACTGAGTCCGTCAAATTATCATACCGTTGTTATTATATTTGTCGGACATTCATTTTTCGTAACGTCCTCCGCACACTCGTACAGAATCGGTACGGTTTATAATTTTTCTCGGTTTTTAGCGTATACCTCGTATATGCGTCTCCCCCGACGATAAAATAAGATAATAAACATTATTCGGTTTGATTTTTTTAATTTTTTTTTTTTCATGTGTGTGTGTGTGTGTGTGTGTTTTACGCCTCGCAGGAATAAGGACTAGGACATATTCGTATATCAATTAAATGTATACGGTCTGGTAAATGTAACTATTAATTCTATTGTTTTTGAAACATTTTTTTAATAGAAATGAAATAATAAAAATATTTTCCCGAACAATTTGACGTTTCGATTATTCGTTTGCGTTGATCTCGTGACTTTTATTATATTTCTTTTTTTTTTTCAGTTTACCGAACAACGGTATTTTGATTAACAGAACGTATCAGAAATCGTAACGAAATGAATTTTTAAAAAACAATATTTAATTATACGCTATTTGCGTGTAAAATAATAATAAAAAAAAAAAAATCCGAAACGGTTTGTAAATCTTTTCCCCGTGATTCATATAAATAACATAATTAGATCGTTTCCATTATTTCAGGAGATTTCGCAACGAATAATTTTCACTTTGAACCGTAAATCATAATTATTTAATACAATTATACACGGCGATCGGGATATATATTTAAAAAAAAAAAAAAAAAAAAGAAAAAAATGGGTTATTTATTTAATTTATATTATTATTATTTTTTATTAATTTTTTTTTTTTTTTGGATACTTAAGTCGTATAAAATTATAACGAATCGTACGACGGAAATCGGTTGCCCCAAAACAATAACGTTAATTCCTCACGGAAAGTATACATGTTTAATAATTGCGTTGTACGGAGGGTTTTTTTTTTTTTTTTTTTCCAGTGGACAGATGGCGAAAACACCGGCGTATCATATCGTACGCGTTTAACGTAAAGTTTTTAGAACAGTTGTATCCGGTGTTCAACGAGAAAAATAAAATACTCGTAAAAAATCTCCGAAAAAATATAAACTCGACACGACCGTTCGACCTCTGGGATTATATTATCTCGACTACTTTCGATACCATATGCCGTAAGTATATATAAACACGCGGCAGTGCTATACGGTTTTTTTTTTTTTTTTTTATATTTTTTATTCCTACTGTACCTGCAGGGACTCCCGCGAAAGCCTTTCTCTGCACGTACTTATATATATAACTTTACGTTATTATAAAGGTATCTTACCTTATACGTACAATATTATTATTTTTGTCCGTTATTATTATTATAGTGATCGTTTTTTTTTTTTTTTTTATTGAACGAAATAAAAAAGTATACACTCCGTTGTACAATAGATTTTATATTATTATTATTATTTTTTTTTTTTTTTTTACCACTGCTGCTGCTGCTGCTGCTGCAGATACTGCAATGGATTACCGTATAAACGAAAAACACAATAAAACCGAATTTTTAAATCTCATGACGACGTAAGTATAATCAGTATATATATAAAAAAAAAAAAAAAAAAAAAACAATATTATGGCCGCCCGCGTGTAACGGCGCGGTACAATTTTACGAACGCCGTAATATTTTTTTTTTTTTTAATTTAGAATTGCGGACGAACTCGTAAAGTCCGTTAACAGACCGTATTTGTATCCCGGCGCGGCATTTTCAATCTACAAGTATTTCAGCGGTCTCGCGACGAAATTGGATTCGATTAACGTACTCCCGTTACGGGTGAATAACCCTATTTCATTAGCTGTATTTTTTTAAGTATTGTCGTTGACCGTACGCCGTTCGTTTTGTTACATTTTTCGGTTTTCCGCGCAGTTGATCAACGACAAGAGAATCGACTATCATTCGAAAACGGAGAAAACCATGAAATCCAAGTCGACCCAAGTCACCGGCGAAGAAAGTACGTATACGACCGGACGGTTACGGTTTTCTGAAAAAAAAAAAAAAAAAAATGATAAGGGAATAATATTCACCGTCACCTTTCCCTTAAAAAAAAAAAAAAAAAAACAGTATTAAAGTATTAAATTTTCCACTTTGAAACGTAACCTACACGGCGTAGGAATTACCGTTTCCCGACGGGGTTTTTCTAGAGTTTAAATTTAAAAGACCAATTTTCTCGGTGTAGTGTCGTGTTTGGACTCGATGGATTTTTTTTTTTTTTTTTTGACTCCGCAGTCCACCGTGGATACGATTCACTTATCATTTTCCGTACGACATCAGAAATTTAAAATAATATTGAGGCATTTCAAATTTACATGGTTTACATTGTTTTAGAAAACAAATTTAAAACGTTTGTCGACACCTTGTTCGAAGCCTGTGAAAACGATCCCGATTTTACCGACGACGACATTAGGGACGAAGTCATAACGATGATGTTCGCGGTAACGACACACGAGAAATATATTTGCTTTATTATTATTGTCGGTTTGAATCATTATCGTTCCGTAACAATAAGCCAATCGATTTTTAATGGAAAAAATTGTTTCGTTTGGCATTTTTTTTTTTTTTTTTTTGTTGTTAAAATCCAGTTGGCAGGGTATGTAAATCCTCCCGGTCCGCGCGATGGTAGTTACGAAATTCGCAACCGTTGACGGTCAGTGTACAATCGTAAACTATCGCCACGTGAAAAGGCCGATAGTCAGTCACCAGTGGCTGTGGTTTCTCTGGGTGTGCACGTTGGCACGTTAACGGCCTGTAACATTGCCGTGTGTAATACCGTAATGCGTACTGTACAATTTTATTTGCGAAATCTCTTAGGTAATCGTCTTGCAGGTACTCTTGTCTATAAATAAAAATAATAATCAACTGATAAACGATTGTTGTAACTCGTCTGCAGCTATGACGGCGGAAAATAAGATAACGGACTATCTATTACGTCGTGTTGGACGTTAATGTTGCGAACAGCGGCTCCCGTGGCGTCTAATATCGCATAATCGTAATTTCCCGTGATATTGTCGACTAACTTCCGGCCCAATGTAAATACTAGACCAAGGCGTTGAAAATGGAATTAAACTGGTCGGCCACTAGCCTGGTAGTCTGTCGCGGGTCACCTATAGCGTAGTCCGTTTCCGTGCATCAGTTGTCAGTCGGTTCTATGCATTTTTATCGTGTTAATCGTTCGTTGATAATTCAAGACAGCTAGGTATTTATGTTTGTTTGAAATACCCTACGTTGCTATACGTGTCGTGTGGTTTTTATCGCATCAATGTCGATTGTGTAATATTTTTTAATTTAATATAAACTAAATTAAACTTATTCCGCCTAGACAATATGCGAAAATCGTGTTGAAGTTGTAAATCAATTATGAGCAAGCAGAAATAAATTTTTTTTTGAAGATATTATAACCACACACGTATTGGAGAAATAGAAAGGAGTAGAATTTCTAGTCAGGTAAAAATCAGTTCAGAATAGATTCTATATATTCGCACCAAAAAATATGTAAAATAAATAATTTTTACAGTATGTTTATTGTTGATAAGAATTTGTTTTCCATAAATGGGATTTTCCTAATCGATCACACATTAATGCCCAAACGCCGAAAATCAGGAAACGCCACTGATAGCCACTATATTACAGAATCACGATAGACAATAGTAACTGTTATGAGAGTGATGGGAACCGTCGTCTATCGCCGGATGAAGACGATACTATCGTTCTACCGTCGTTACTGTCGCGTCGCACTTTTACCATTTGTAACTGATAACATGGATAGTTTTCAATATTCTCATGTTACGACTTTACACACAGGTGGGCGTTGTGTGACGGAAGATAATTCGATACACCAAAGTGGTTTGGCGGGGGTTTGATTATGATATTTAAAAAAAAAAATGTGTTATCATTAATTTTTATTTAAAAGTGTCGGTAATGCGAGTTGTGATCGTTCAACACGAATGATTCGGTAACCAATATAATCTTATTGGCACGTAACTGGCGTTACATCCGACCGCACATGAGAACAATAGCGTGGCCCCATGGCCTGTCCTTTTTTTTTTTTTTTTTCATGTCCATGCCGACGTTTCTATCGAAATCCACTCTACTGTCACTCTATTTTGGTATAGGACGTCTCGACAGCAACGTCAACTATCGCGATAGTAACTATCATAGTGCGTACCGGGGGATTCATTAAGTGAATTAAAATAACATGTTTTCAAAAAATATTATCTCTTTACATTTTAAACACACCGTCTTTCTTATGGAATCCGTCGTGAAATCAGATATATTCTGTTTTTATTTTCCCCGATATTTATAGAATTTTCATTTCCCGAGTGGACCGCAAAAGTTCTTTTATTGATTTTACTCATCGAGAAATGTATTTTTTATTATATAAATTCTCCAAAAGTGTATAGGTAAAAGGTACCCGGAGAGCGGTAATAATTTCGATTAGTTATAAGAACGTTATTTTTTACGTTATTAAAAAAAAAAAAAAAACAACTTTTTGGCCGGTACTTCCGTGATTAGAAATTTAAATAGAGTTGTAGGTCTTATAATTATTATCTTTGGTTGAGTAGAATATCCGGTTATGATGAGTTTTAATATTAATATCGTATTAATATTATTTTAATTTATTATGAATTTACATAGTTCTGTTTTTCACAAAGAATTCAAAAAAACGCATTTCAAAATGTTATCGTTTTGTATTCGTTCGCTCGTATGCAATAGTTCTGTTTTTTTAATTTTTTTTTTTTTTTATATTAAACAAATAACTTAAACCCTTATTATCCAATTTTATATACACCTCCTTTAGAACTAAACTGCTTATATATAAAACCACTATGGACCTACGGTCATCAGCTTTGGGGCTATGCGAAGAAGTAAAAAATCTTGAAAATCCAAACCTTTAAAAATATTGCTCTTAGAAAATTAATGAACATTCGTTCCTCCTTACGTGTCAAATAATACACTTCATTCCTACTCAAAACTTAAAACAATAAATGATGAAGCAAAAATCTTTTATAAAAGATTCCATAACCGTCTAAATAATCATCTAAATCGACTTGTAAAAAACTTGGCTACCTCTACAATACCTGGCAATCCTCCGAGACGTTTGAAGCGTAAGTGGTGTCGGGATCTCTTAAATTAAATTAATTTCAAACTAACAGATAGCGTTTTCAATAGGTGTCTTCTTTCAACAAAACCTCATGACCTGTTAACTTTTACCACATATTCTTATTGTGTTTAGTATCATTGATACAGATTGTTTATTACTTGTAAAAATAAAAAAATAAAATAAAAAGAAACAAATAACATCTATAGTTCCTATTTTTTGTATCGACACGATCTGTTTAAATAGTTTATCATTAATAGAGATTTATGGTTATATTCTATGAAATTTTTCATTGTGGAACGATAATTGTACTAGAAGTTGTCTTTTTTTTTTTTCTTACGTACATATGTCGTAAACTCGAAAACTCAATTTGAAAAAAATTACTGGTCCATGATAACAAAAAAAAAAAAAAAATAATAAAAATATATAAAACTAAGTCTTAAATTATTTGTGCTATTATTAAAGGGTAGCGACACTAACGCCACTACCGAATGTTTCTGCTTCCTGATGTTGGCCATCCACCAGAACGTACAGGTTTGTCATAATAAAATTTACTCGTTTTATAATATTATCGTTATTACTGGCGAACGCGGACGAGAGAAGGTCCGGACCCCCTTCTCCAATATTCGTATTTTTCTCGTTCTTAAAAACATAAAAACCCAATTCCGCTCTATCGTACCCCTCGCCGGAGGTATCACGTTCGCCCGTGATATGCGCGCACAAGTTGACGAATATCCGTATTCAGGACGAAGTTTACGATGAGCTGTACAACGTGGTCGGCGACGACGGAGACCGGGAACTGACGCCCGAGGACTCGGCCAAGCTGGTGTACTTGGAACAGGTGCTCAAGGAGACGCTAAGGATGTATCCGACCATAGCGGTGTTCACGAGACAATTGTCCGAAGACATCAGAGTGTGTGAGTGGCCGGCCAGAGCGCCGCGCGTTATAGGTCACGTTATTTTAATCGGTATTGTTTTTTACGTCCCTTTTTTTGTTTTTTTTTTTTTTTTTTTTTTTTTTTCCATCAGCCAACCACATACTTCCGAAAGGCGCCAGCGTGACCATATCGCCGATGGTCACGCACCACTGCCCGCGTCTGTATCCCGACCCCGAAGTATTCGATCCGGACCGGTTCAGCGCGGAGAACGTGGCGAAACGGCACAAGTACAGTTACATAGCGTTCAGCGGAGGCGCTAGGGGATGCATCGGTGAGTACGGCGAGGTGCCGGCCAGGCCCCGTTGGCCGCCGGGCGGTTCTCGTATATGCCCGGACGTTGCCGCCAGCCGATTAGTAATACGGTCTGTTTGCGCCGGTTCGCACTGCGCAGGTATGAAGTACGCGATGATATCGATGAAGCTGATGGTCGTCGAGGTGTTGCGCAACTATAGCGTGCACACGGACGTCAAGCTGTCCGACGTCAAGACCAAGATGAACGACGCGTTCACGAGGAAAGTCGGCGGATATCCGATCACCATCCGGCCGAGGGACAGGAAACCGTCGTACGCGCGCCGCGCCGCCCGGTCAGCGGCGGGTGCCGAACTCCCGCGGGGCCCTGCTGTCGTCCGGACCACGTCGCCGTAAACAACGCACGGCACATACAAAAAACAACAACAAATAATAGTATACAATTTAAACCAAAATGTAAAATACACGTTCACGAAAATTTTGTATCGATTATTACAAATACGTACGTTGTGTACTACGCGATAGAGCTTTTTTACAGTTTTCAACCGGAAAGGTTTTTAGAATAAATAACAAAAAAAAAAAATAAATAAAAATCATCCGGTCACAGTAACGCAAATAATATTGACCCGGACTAAATATATTATATGTAAATATATGCTAAAAAAAAAAATGTTTTGTTGTACAATAGAACAATTCGGACTTTTATATTTCTTCTTACCATCGTCGAATTGGTTTACTGCGGCACACCACGGCTCCGTTTCGTAACTTAATTCCTTTAGATCCTTGTAAATGAATTATCCCAACACATGTCTGTCATAATTGGTACCGTGTACATCGTCTTCCGGCTGTTTCTTCCAGGTGTGACGCCCTTTACTTTTTTCCCTTCTGACATTAATACCGTGCCGACGTTCCCGTTTTTCTTTTATTCCGTTCAGTGCTTCCCGCAGGTTTGTCACGCTTTCTATCCGTCGAATCTTAATCGATTTCCTATAAAACCGTATTTTAATCGCATCGGATTTTCATTTTTTTTTTTTTTCGTACCAATAACGTCCGTCTTTTGACTTACTTTATTTCACTCTTCTTATTCTCGTGCTAAACAATTCTTCAATAGCCTTAGCTGTCAACATAAATTCCATTCATCTGTATTTATCTCAAATGTATCCAGTCCAATTGATGTTTCTGATTGACTCCAAGTCTTCTTCAAATCCGTCCAATCGTCACTTTCTGGGTCTCCCACATGGCACTTAACCCGTTGTACTCGATTCCGTTTTCATTTTTCCTGTGAATAGCACATCCAAACCATTGCAATTTCATTTCAAATTATTATTAAATGTGCACCGTTTGCATATATATTCAAATGTGATTCCGATTATATGAATTTTTTTTTTCTTTTTTGTAATTTTATATGATTTTGCTACCTAGCCCGGAAAGGAAATTTGTGCTCGGAATTCTGTTATTATAGAATATCCCGGGATTTCGAACACGGCCCGGCCGGGGCGGTGGGCGGACGTGATCGTTAATATTATTATTTTTGCGGTCGGAATAAAAAGCGTAAAGCCGCATATTTTCATTTGTATGAGTTATTAAGCGAATTAATAAAACGTCCGTCTGCGAAATAATAATTATAAATGCCGTGCCGACCGGAAACGTGATTAATGCGATCGAATCACAAACACGTATTATCGCACTCGCACAATGATTATTTTATTTTAATAATAATTTACACATACTGGCTACGTGGCAGTCCGCAAAGTCCGTACGCACACGGCGTATATCTTTCGCCCGGCGGCGTTCGTAACACCAATAAACGGGCCCGGGGGGAACGGCCGCGGCGAGAGCCGAACGTGGCCCGGACAAATAGTCGCCTATGTCGAGGGTGTCCGACCCTTTTGGCAAGACCCGGCCGCATTCTGAGTGAACAGAAATTATCGGGGGAGGGGGGGGGCGCATACATTTTTATAATAATACATTTGAATTGTAATTACACGCGATATTCCGAACAGTGAACGAGACATATATTTGATATATTATATTTATTATTTATTGTAATTACAAGAGGAACGAACAAATGCGTTTATTACTACACGAACATACTAAAAACTCAACGAAACTAATGCGAACGTTGAAATTGATTTTTTTTTTCGCGAAAGTAACGAATCGATAGTCGGATCGATGATTATCGAAATTGTGGCAATCCTCAAACAATTCTCGAGGCTCTTGTCGGGTTGGACATCCCTCGGCCTGAGCTATCGCTATAATATTTGCATAGACTAAAATTAAAACGTTTACAATCAACATTTTTTTAATTGAAATAAACAATTATACACCTGGGTGTATAGCTGGACCGCAACGGACGTGTATTTTTTTTTAATCTCTGTTTAGAAATATTCTTAAGAAAAGTTGACGAATGCCTACCGGATTTCGATAGCGAATTTCGTATAGAAGCCACATTTCGATGGCCGACAGTGATTTAATTTCTATAAAGCGACTTTAACGTTAAACTATGGATATTTTAATGTATTAATATGTCCTACCGTATATATAATAAAATAATAAAATAATAAAAAAAAAAAAAAAATAATATTTGTAATAAAATATCTGTCCGATTGAACCGCGGGCGTGGATAGTCGTGTACAAAAAAAAAAAAAAAAATATCTGTATCTGGACGGGCTACGAAATTTCGTATTATTCGTTCGTCGTGCCGTTGATCAAGATCAAAACGGTCTAGTGGAGTGCGGACATGACGGAAGAGATCGTCGTAAAAAAGTATACCGCGATTCGTTATAATATTATTGTTGTTTTATGTCGCGTACACGCTCGACGATAATGCGATTTCCATCACCAGGTGCAGCATGGATACGCGTTTATTGTCCGGTAATTTTTTTCCACCCGTGACTTTTCACAAAGTCGATACGTATACAATACGAATTTCAGTAAGTACACCGTAAAAACGGCACGTTGCGCATTTTATTACGAATATTTTTATTTATATTCCCGACTATTGCCGCTACCGTTATTCGTCATTGCCGGCCGTTAGGTTAGGTTCGGAAAAGAAGAAGAAGAAGAAGAAAAAAAAGAAAAAAATGCCAGAAAACAATAAAATAAAATCCGTCGTACTTGGCATCACGACCGGGCCGCTATAGCGAACGGGTAGTTGGGAACGTACGATATAAATACACGATAGATCGTTGCGAGCGATAAACGATTCTGAGCAATGTAAATGGTATAACGTATTTTTTTACAAATGATAACTGTTCGCGTTTTTAAGGAAAATTTATTATACATTTAAAATTCAAATGCTGATAAAAAAAAAAAAACACTTGAAATTTATAAAAACTTTTAATTCTCGTAGGGTTATTTTCACCGAGTAGTAAATGAGTATACGACTTATACCCTCCAAAATACCACTGCGGGCTGTATGGGGAATTCAGCAATTTAGTAGTTTTATATGCCTCGTATATTATGTTCGTAGTCATGAAACAATATTTTTTTTTTTTTTTGTCAACCTGGAAATACGATCGGTGTTCTAAATAAAATTCCATCTCCTTTTTATTTTTTTAAACCCAGGAAGTAAATATACCGTGTACGTATAGTGTACGCTTAGCAACTATTATTGAATTTAAACGTTTTACTTACAAATTTAAATTTGTTTCCCGTTCCTCTGGCCCTGGCTATAGGCGTTCGTTTAATGTTTTCGATCGAACTCAAGAATAGACCGAGGCTTCCTAATAATATTGAACATTACCGTATTACGAAAATGTATGCCGACAGAACGCGATTTTTTTTCTCGCATTTTCCTATTGTTATTATTATTTATTTATTTTTTTAAATAAATATTTAAAAATTATCTATTCAAATTTGTTTTATCTTATAAAAAAGGAAAAACAAAGTGTCATCAATTTTATCAAGGGCGTTACGAGACACCGTAGATTCCGAAAGGGCGCCGCGAGACGAACAAGTTTGAGAAACCGCTGAGCTTGGAACCATAAAGATACAATTATCTACTATTAGTTTTCCAATGCCAAATCGTGTTTAAAAAGAGGATGATTTCACAAAAACATTAGTAGCACTTGTATTGGATTCGTAAATTGAAAGAAACTATAACTGCTCTACCCTATTCACTACTCTTTCGGTCCAAATTCTACTTAATTGTTATGAACCATAGCAATTTTATACTATAGTATTATGCGTAAGTTTTAGAGAAAAAAAAAACATTTTTTTTTTTCTTTTGAAAATGTGTTTAAATAGAAAGCAGAAATACATATTTGGGATTTTCTCTTGTGAGTGGGGGAAGGGGATATATGTATTTATCGAGAGGCCACTGGTCCCGATCCCCTCACCCTCTCCGAATTTTCTTAAATAATATTAACAAATACTATAAATACAAAATGCGTAACCATATAAGCACAAATCCTTCGTGCGAAAGAAATCCTATCACTAAATCTATGAACATAATATATTTTTCCTCGGGATGTAAAACAGTTTTAAAAAAAAAATGCTATCTCCTATAACTGCCCCCCCGTAAATACGCCACTGATAGGAAGTGGGGTCTTACTTAAAGTAATATTGTTAAAAGTATATATATATATATATAAGGAGCGAGAGTACACGTTTAAAACTAGTGTTTAAATAAAGTTTAAGATGATTGAACATTTTTCGGTTTGTTGTCGAACAAATACGGATCGTGTAGTGTACAGCAACGTTATGAACTTATTAAAAAGAATCCACAACAAATAAATAAATTGCGAACACACACGAGAATTAGTAAAAATGATACAACTATATTTTAATATTAAGTAAATTACAATGTTAAAGAAACAATATATGTGCAAATAAACGAAGGTTCGGCCGAATGCCCTGCTAATACTTGACTAACTTTTTCCCACGTCTCCCCCCCTTTCGGACCGGGTCGCGTCGAACCGACTCAGTCCAAATGTGCTGTCGCAGCAAAAAAACCCCGTCGACCCGACAACGGCCTGTCGTACAATTTCGGTAGACCGTCTGCTAATCGTATACTTCAAATTATAACACAAAATAATCAGGGGTTCACAACAGCAATTAGGACCAATTTTCCTCCAACCGGTCGACCGGCGTGGACGAAGCGATTAATGTTAATCCGAAAACAGATTTGAATTCGGCGTACACGAGATCTATATACGATTTTAATACTTTTAACAATTACAATTTTTTTTTTTTGCTTTTTACATAAATATTGTAATAAAACCGTCGGAAATTCGGTCCGGATCCGTCCGTAACGCGGGCGCCCCGGACTGTAACATTACTCGCACGACAAATCGATGGAAATATCGGTATCCCTGGCGTCCCGTCGGACAATTTTGGCCACGGCGAAGACGGACGATTGAAAAAGAATAATAATAATAATAAAGAAATAAAAAAAAAACCAACGAAAACGACCGACCGGAATTACATTTATCCTCGGGCGAAATCGCCGGATCGTGTTAACGAAGAAGATCGCCCTGTATGCACACACGCGTATATAAAGCACTACTACTGTATATATATATATATATATATATACGGTTCGACCGACTCCACGATGAAATCCCTTAAGAAAACACGGTTCCCGCAAACGGACCGAGATTAAATCCCGTGCACTTATAAATATACGTACGTGCCCGTATATACACATTATTTAATAATACGCGGGCCGAAATTTATCGCTCGGCCTGCAGATGTCATCGCGTCCCGGAGGCCCCCCGAGGTCGGGGGGCGTGAACTCATCGCAAGGGCAGGCTCGCGCAATCGTCGCCACGTAAAATTTGTATTTATTACGTACGTTTTTGTTCTACGACGTATGCGGGAAATTATGATAAATTAACAACGGCCCGTTTGTCGGGTATCGATAAAGATTACGACGAGCCGATCAGAGCGGCCGTCCGGTACGATAAAAAGACGCCAAACGGAAACGGCTATTCGATCGGTTTAGGCTCGCGTTTTGTTCCGTTTTGCGTATAATTCGTGGCCGAAGCGGGTGTACGCACGCCGAAGTGATAATACCGAAAATTACAATTCATATGGGACTTTCCAATTTTCGATGATTTCTCGAGATCTACCGAGGGGGCGTGGAATAAACTGAGGTTGGGAACCACCGTGTTTACGCAATCGGTCCGCGGAGGAATTGGATTCCATTTATTGCACTTTCCAGCGCCCCCTTAATTGTTTTTAATTATAAAATCGCAATTTATTGAACAAATTAAAATAATCAATTGTTGCTAGGGCTGCGATCAATATGCGTTGGCGTATTTTATTTTATTTTTGGCAACTTTTGATTGCCGGTTTTGTTTGAAATGATCACGACGGAGCGAATGACGGTTATTTAATTTTGCGTAATTCGAATAAAATGCATATTGTTGTTGCGTATTTCAATACCTAAAATATGCATGTTTTATGGTATATTTTAGCCGTGGTGGTTAACGAAATAAGAAAGTAGAATATTGTAAATCCCCAAAAAAAAAGAGTATTTCTATAGGTATGTAAGTAGTCATTTCATTGAAATCGTGTAGCCAATATAAAGGAACAATTGTTGAATAAATCAATACAAATTTACAAAACGTTTTAGAAAAAAATCGAGGTCTAAAATCTATGTTTATAATACGTGATGCTTTAAACTAGAAGTAGTCCGAACGGAGATTTTCATTACAATTCTCGGGGAAATTGCAAAATTGAAAAACGCAAAAATTACGTGATACGATATTAAACGTAAATTTAGCAAGTAAAAAAACATATTAAGATCTAATAGATAATCATTTTTTTTTTTTTTTTTTTGAAAATTTTTAACACCACATCGTTGTTTCATTAATAGTTTTTAATAATAATTTTATTATTTTAGAAATTTATTATCTTGTGTCATATATTTCACAATTATTGTTGCATATATTTCTTAAATCAAATGCATTTTTACTAGTTTTAATTGCATAAAAATCCTAGCATTAATTATTGCAGACAAAATGAAAAAAAAAAAAAAAAAAAAAAAAAATGTTTCAACAACCGGCAACAATAAGCACAAAAGTCTCTTAGAGTGGTCGCGTACTCTTGTTCCTTTGTAGTGATCGGACAATAAACACTCTAGTGTCACTCTAGGCATTACTGATATTTAACAATAGTAAGATTCATACTTTTTTAATATTGTCAATCATTTCATGATAGCGTAGTCGATCTAAAATTTTCTATTCCGGTCCGTTCGATATAATTTTCAATCCGGGGGAATCGCGGACCGACAAAACTTCTGTTCGGCACTAGTCCGTGCGTGACTGTTTCGAAATGCGTATAATATTTGCATTCGATTCGAAATTATTTTTTCGTTTCGCGCGTATAATATTTTCTAAAAAAAAAAAAAAAAATTAAAAAAAAAAACCCAACAGAACGCGCTTAACGATCTGAACCGTATACAATGGTACATAGGTAAATATTATTAAACAGTACTCGATCAGGTGCGCTTATTGTTGTCGTTATTACACGAGCGCATCGCTATACTATTAATCATATTGTATAGGGTAACGATAATAATAAATTGAAAAATCGTCGTTCAATTGTATAAAAAAACCGCGGGATATAAAATGATATTTTGTAATTTTTTTTATAATTATTTTTCGCTTTTTATATACGTAAATATGTATTTCATTCGATTGTCCGACGAAACGGTGAATACCGACGGGCTAAAACCGCAGCTGTGATAATAACGCCGCGTCGCATAATAAAATGTGGGAAGGTCGCAGAACCCTACGATTAAAAGGGAAACCTGGCTAACCATATACCGAGTGGCCGAATTCGATTGGTTTACCGTGAAATATTTTTTTTTTTTTTTTATGCCACTGATTATGCGATAATATGAAGAAAATAAAACTTGGAAATTGTGTCGATACCTTGGATTCTATATCGTATCACAAAATTTACACGGTGTAAACGAAATACTGCACCGGCTTAAAACAGCGGCAACATGTTTTTTTTTAGCTGGAGGCAAATGGGAGCACTAGCCCCTCCTTGAAATTTTTGCGGATTGGTAAAGGTATCATTTTGCCACCCCTTCCCCGGTATGACAACATTACGAATCTGTGAATCTTCTAAAATAAAGTAAAAACTCAAAAATACATTGATTTATTTATAAGCTGAAAATGTTTTTTACCTCAAATTATTTTGTACAAGTTTATATACATTTCACGTTTCTTCTGTTTTACACTATGTGGACGCGTTGTCAACGTTTTCGTATTATCCGGGTTACAAAAATATGAAAACTAACAATAAAACATTATAAATGTAGTATTTTGGTTATTTTTTATGATTAGTTCAATCAAGTTGTTCAGTGATTTCTCTTTGATTGTTTCGTACACAAAAAATAAAAATTTATTTATGCCGCCCTTTGTGGTTTTGATTTTAGCGAATAAATTATTTCGTCCCCTCTTGGATTATTACCCAGTTATTCCACGGGGTGAACATCGACACAATTTGCCTGCCAAACTACTTTTTAGCCCTTACGGCCGGGGGCGTACCTCATAAGTTTGCTAACAAACATGTGGATGGATTACACCAATGCAACTGCTAAACAACTCCTTGACAGCTCGTAAGACAATAGGCGTCCCGAACGCTCGACGCCGTACGATTTAGTTTAAATAACCTTTTTTTTTTTTTTTTTTTAAACCGGCAATACCCCCGCCTCCCGAAAACGCCGTAAGGCACTACTTCAGGAGGCGGGTCATCATCATTTATTGAAAATTAACCATTATACAATTAAAAATAAATAAGTAAATAAAATCCCGTATTCCCCTGAGGCGGGGCGGGCTCACATGGGTATGCTACAACGGTTCTTGCCCTACCGTGGGGACGGGCAGTAGCCGGACCGAAGCCAACTCGCTGCCCTCACAAGGTCAGGGGGAGACTCTTCCTGACGGCCTCCCGGCCGGCGGTCCAGCGACTACGGGGCCCCGATCAACGACGGCGACGTCGAGGGCTTGGCGCTGCCGTTCTGCCGACTCCTTCTCCGCGATGACGGTCTCGGCGAAGTCGACTAGTTCAAATAACCTAGGGGTTACCCGATTGTTGGTTACAACCCCAATTATTAGCTTTCTGGCCCAGCACTGGGCGCTTTTTGACATGTATATGTCTTATGGCTGGGGGACATTCTGTTAATTTGTCCGACACCGAGAATGTTACCGCGACGCTCGTTTAAAGAACAAGCTCAAAATCGTCATTCCGATAACCGAACCGCCGCGAAATGTCTGCATTCAATTTTGCGTTTTATCCAAAACAAATTCGGTGTTTCCTTTGCGATCGCCTTTGGTTCGAGAAAGATATGAAGTACGTTCCCCGGAAAGCCGTAGATTTTTTGCTCGAAAAATACCCAGACTTAGATTCTCATAATATGAGCGTGTGCAATACTCGTTGTAAAACTCTGCTCAGTTACTAAGTTCCCCGTTTTGGTACGATTAACGGTTTTTGTTATCCTCCATTTCCGTCTGATTTACCGCTTCTCGTTCCTATCTCTGAACGATTAGTGTCACCGCGTCTTTCATTTAACAATTTAGAAAAAAGTATACTCAATAAAAATAATCGCTGTATTTAAAAAATAAATAAATAATTCCTGTCTTTGAAACTTGTTTATTTTTTACACGTGTTAAAAAAGTTACCTACAGTTTAATCCTCGTCTCCTCGTATCTAATACCAAATTGACATCGACATTCTTATGTCAACTACATTCAGTAGAAACAAGACATATACACGTACCGATGTATCTGTATGTAGTGTAGATACTCTTAGTTTGTTTTTTTTCAAACGTTTTTTTTTTTTTTTTTTTTTTTTTTTTTTAAATCCCTAATTCTAATATTGTAGAAATCTTTTCGATTCGGAATCGCCTCGGGGCCGTTGGCCGTCCGTCGGTATGATTACTGGCGGGCGCTCGAAACGCCGTACGTAAATAATATTGAACGCATTATGTTCACCGAACGAACGCTCTCGGTTTACTTGGTGATAATTTAACGGGCCGTGTGTACTTTTCGGGTTTAAAACCAAGGGGATCCGTTTACGGTGTTTCAAAATCGCGGGCTCGCGTGTATACGCGTTAAACGCTCGCGCGACCGACGGCGTGCGGCGAGCGATAACGAATGTGCAAAATAATAACTCGGCGGCGTAATTTTTCTTTATTTGCTTTAATGATAATTACAATACGGCCGTGCGATTCGTTTACCGCGAGAATATGCAATTATTAATCTACACAGGTCTCGGGGTGTATTTCTATCGCCCGCTTTTTTGTAATATGTTTTCCTGATTTTTCGGTCGTTATTTGTTGGGTAACAAATGCAAATCCAGACTCGACTCCACTCGATTACTATTTATTTTCTACCGTTTGAATGCATGTTATTTCTTCACATTTTTTATACGCCGAGCCACCAAACCCGGGTCAATTCGTTCAAGCTCTATAAGCGTATTGTAATGACACGACGGATTGGCCAGACGTCGGCGACTCCGACCGACTGAACCTTTTTTTTTTTTTTTTTTTTTTTGAACCGGTAATACCCCCGCCTCCCAGAAACGTCATGAGGCACTACTTCGGGGGGGGGAGGGCGGGTCGCCATCATTTATTCAAATGAACAACATATATAATTAAATCCTCATAGAAAAATCCGGTTTTCCCCTAAGGCGGGGCGGGCTCACATGTCAAAAATCGCAAAAAATTCGTGCCCAACGGCCGGAGTGGGCAGTAGCGGGGCCGAAACCCACTTGTTGCCCTCACAAGCTGTGGAGGGAACACTTCCTACCGGCCTCCCGGCCGGCGGTCTAGCGACTACGACGCCGGCGACGTCGAGGGATTGGCGCTGCCGTTCTGCCGACTTCTCCGCAATGACGGCCTCGGCGAAGCCAACCACGGATTCCCAATGGTATAGGGATACCAGCATGAGCGACATCAAGTCGCCCGGTTCAAACGGACCGATCTTCCGGACCGGGCGCTCCCTATCCCCGTCGAACGCCTCGCAGCGCATCAGGGTATGGAGAGCGTCGTCATCCACCTCGTTCTGCTCACTGGGAAATCCGCAGTGAGAACACCCGGGGGGACGGAGCTCGCCCGATCCGGTGAAGGAACGAGTTGAAGCATCCGCGCCCCGTGAATAACTGAGTGAGGCGGCAGATCGTGGAACCGTGCGGTCTTGTAACCCACCGCACCAGCGCTCCGGAAGGAATTAGCGTACGAGTAAATGTCCTCCGGCGCTTCCATGGTGCGGATCCGACGCGCCCATTTGGTCGCGATGCAGAGCTTCGTACGTCACCTGCCGTAGCCCCCAACGCGCGCATAGCGCAAACGCCTTGCACTTGCGAGAGGCCAACAGATCGATGACCGACTGAACCTGAACCTGAGCCCTCCCGCTCTCGGCCGGCACTCTCGTTTAGTCGGGATCCGACTAGTCCGCTGATGGCGGTGGCCGACTAGTGTTCGGCTCTTGCCGCGTCGCTAATTACGCGTGCAATTCATACGCGCGACAAGTTCTTATTCCAATCGGCCGATCGGCCTTTTCCTGACTTAATTTTCGTATAAAGAATTACGCCCACGCGTACCTGTCGCATTATTTATTATTGCCCAATAAAACTATTTATTCTTCTACACGTCTTTAATCGTTCGATCGGTTTGGTCGAATCCCTTTGCACCAGGCATGTTAAATCTCAAAGCATTCACTGGGCCGATTTATGTTGAATAGTTTACTATACAGGCCGCGCTTTAAAATTTATCGAAAAAAAAAAAAAAAAAAACTCATTTTATGCAGATTTAAATTTCTATTAATTTCGAAGCCAACGGGTACAATAAAATGTATTATTATTATTATTTATTATTTAAATTACAAATGTAATCATTAACTAATAACTGTTCACTGTTGATGTTTGCGATATTTTATATATATTTTCTGCCAGTATCTATTCTATTGCGGGTGCCATTTTGTCGGACGATGCCACTTTTAAGACTGAATTCAGACGAGTGTCGGTCAATCTGGAACTAACGGGCGATTTCTTGCCGTTCATTAATGAAATTGTAAATGTATTTTTAAAATGAATTGTCCATTAATTTTGGTAGCCGCGGAACGCGTGCATGGCATGCCTGCTTTACAATCGCGTAGTTATTCGAGCGGGTAAATCGAATAATTTTCGTTTCGTCGTCATTGAAAATCGAAGAATAGATAATTTATACGCAATAGAAACTGTTAATACAATTTAAAATACGGCAGGTGGGGTGGGAGTCTAAGGGTTTTTTTATGAACTTCTACGTCCCATTTTCTATAATATTATTTTTTTCTATCTTGTTAAAATATATCGTGACGTGCGCTAGACGCACTATCGTTTTATTCGTTCTGATTTCGACACAAAGCACTCGGTTTTCCCGTTTATTCTGTTCGATACATTGTTGGGTTCATCATTTCGTATCGAACATTTTACGATTGCACTACATTCCTGCAAAACCCTTTACGGTTTACTTATCTCTTCTGTACATCAATATTATGTCTCGGCCAGGCGCGTAATTAAGGGGAGGGATGGGGTGTTTTGGGTGTTAAAACAGCCCCCTCGGCCGCATTTAAACCAGAAATATAATAATGGGTATACGAAGTGTGTTCAAGATAGTCCCATAGTAAAACTATTAATTTTATCGGTACTGTTCTTTTATAAAAATAAACTAGAGATAATGAACGATTAAATTTCAGTATATAATAAAAATCGTTACCACCGTTATCGGTCATTGAAAGATCGCGATTTCACTATGAATAATATTACGGAACAACGCGCGTGTATTTAATTTCGTATCAAAATTGGTAAAAATGCTACGAAAACTTTTGAATTGATCAAATTAGCTACTGGAGATGTTTCACTAAGCCATTATGTAACTTTTGACTGGTTCAAACGTTTTAACGAGGGTTACATTATCCATTGAATTTGACCATCGTCCTGGGGCGTCCATTAACATCGAAAACAAATGATACCATTACTTTTGTTTGAAACAAAATTAGAAATGATCACCGATTGATCGTCGGAAAAGTACTAGTCAATAAAGTTGGCATATCAATTGGTACTTGTTCTTCAATTTTATCAGATGAATTGGGTATGAAAAGGGTGTCCGCAAAATTAGTGCCCGAAGAACAAATGGAACATCGTATTAAAGTGTGTTTGAAACTAAAAAGTCGGATTTGTAATGGCCCAAGTTTTATAAAATCAATTATTACAGGTGATGAAACACGGGTAAATGGAAATAAAACCAAAGTTCAATCGTCGCAATGAAAGACCGCGAGTTCATCTCGTCCATTAAAATGTCCGTTAGGACCGGTCAAATATCAAAGTAACGCTCATTGTTTTTTTTTTGGTTTAGTCCATGTTGAGTTTGTATCTACAGGTCAGACAGTAAATCAAGTTTTCTACAAACAATTACTGGAATTATTAAGTGAGAAAATACGCCATAAATGACCAGAAACGTACAAATCAAAGTCGTGGCTTTATCAACATGACATTTCACCAGCGCATTCAACCCTTTCCATACGAGATTTAATGCCATCCAGAAATATACCAGTGGTACCCTACCAACCATATTCAACTGAGTAAACTCTAACTTTTTTTTTTTGGTTTTCGAGACAAAAAACTACCCGGGAAGGTCAGTGATTCGATGTTATTTATGAAACCATCCATAACGCTACAGAAGTGCTAAAGGTACTTGGAGGATAATCAAAGTTATTTTCAGAAAGGGCAAGACCGTTGGGAGCATTGTATCGAGTGCTTAAGGATATTATTCTGAAGGTGATCCATTTAAATAGTTCGTAAGTTTGTATATATAGTTATATATTTAATATAACATTTAATACATTTAGCCTGGGTGTTTATTGAACACACTTCGTATACTAAATTTTTGTTTCCGGGTTTTTTTTTTTAATAATATGTGTTGATATTTTTAGATTGTATTTGATATTATTAATCACGAAAATTGAAGACAGTCATATATATTACCACATCGAATACTCGATAACGGTCATTGGCTACCTTCTATACCGTACACCACAATGGTAACCCGTGGAAGTACCGGTTGCTGTTGGAAATTTTTATCGATAAACGATTTCGCGGACCGTCTCGAAAATTTTAAAAAATTTTAACCTCAAGTTGTATATATTTAAATAAAAAACAAAAACACCCCGTCTGGCTCCCTTTTAAAAATTCCGGACACGCGATCGGTCCCGTTCCGAAACGTTGATCGATTTTGTACCTATATTGGACAGTTAACCTTTTCCTACTTATTTAAAATTTAAAATTGTAAATTTTGAAAATATTTATCGTATTCAACCGCATATTCGCCGTAACGTCCAAGGTAAACCGAAATACAAAATAAATCAAATTTACTCAAAAATCGTCGTAGACATACCATAGTAGTCGCGGGTTTACGAAAATACGATTGTATTGACCACCCGGCTGCTGGACTTATTCAATGAATACAATTTCAATTTGCACGGGGAACAATTTTATGTCAACGGACATCTACAAAACGACGATATATAACGTCCGTTCGCATAGTGATAAGTCGAGTTGTTCACTTTCCGACTATATAATACAGACTGGGCGGATGAAATGTGTACCGAACGAGCATTTCGTAATATTACACGACGGCACGATATCAAAATGAAGCATTCGGTTTTATCCGTCCGAATTACACCCCGTTTCCGTAAAGGGCAGTGGTTGTTCGAAATATACCCCACCACGTCGCGGTACGATATTTTAACGTTTATTGTTTCGATCGGTTATTATTATTGCCATTTTGTTTCGACGAACGAACACACGACATGTTAGAACAAATGTCGGGGTTTTTTTTTTTTTTTTTTCTTTCCCAGACTATTGGAAACATTTCCAATATTCGTATCGTTACACTAATAATAATACAATTATATCGACACAATATCATTTTAATTGGTCTATTTAGCGAATTTTTTTTTGCCGTGATGATCATTGTAACTGTAGGATTTTGAGCATTTTTAAACGTTCGGTATTATGTAATAAAAATGTTTATTTTATTTGTTACGTATTTTTCACGTTTACCAAGTTTTCGCGTTACCGTACCGGTACGTCGGGATGCATTTTCTCATAGTATACATAGTTCTACAACCGGCCGTTTCTGATCGGTTTCATCCCCAGCTCTCATTATCATACTGCGCGTAATCATTAAAAATCATAACCACAGATTGATAGATATTAAACGATATTATTACGTTTAACACGCATTATCATACGATTTTACACGATGATAGTTTAACATGACGTACATCAATGACCGATGGTACAATTACGGGGGTGCTAAAGGGTGCCAAAGCACCCTGAACTTTACTTTAATCACCCCTTAGTTCCGAGTCTTTGTAATTTCAAACATCTTTGGTTGTAACAATGTAATTTTATTTTTTAAGATTTTATTATCAGTTATTTTTTTTTCTTATCTCGTGCCTACAGATTTTAATTTATATTATACAATATAATTTGTATAATATTATTACTATTATAGTGAATATGTAACATAATATCGTCATGTTGAGATTACCGGACGCCCCGAATATGTTGGGAAATTTCCATTTGGAAACGACTACTGGAGCTAATTATAAGGAACAAGTAGTGACAGAATCAGTTGAAGCTTATTGGAGGCGTACTAACTATTTTCCAACTATTGATACAATTATTAATAATTTTAAGTTTAGGTTTTCAAATGAAAAATCTTCTTGTGGCCAAAGCCGTTGATCATTTTGTGATTATGGATTATGAAAACAGTCAACATTTTATTTAGCATTATAAGGTGCATATTGAATAAATTATTAAGTACCTAACGTTATAAAATAATTAAATTTTAGAAAAATTCTATAATATACTATGATTTCAGGACATAATAAATTCAAACACAGAGTGCTTAATAGCAGAAATGCTTGTAGCAAAAAACTGTTTAAAAAACATTACAGATGACATAAGAAAAATGCTAAATAAAAATGGTATTTCCATACTTCCGTACAAGTTAATGGCGGTTACATTAACCATACCTGTTAGTTCTGCGACATCCGAACGATGTTTTTCCTCCATGAAGAGGTTGAAAAATTGGCCGCTAAGCAGCATGTTACAGCAGCGCTTTAATAATTTAAGTATCATAAATATTGAGAGAGGCCTAGCTAATGGCATTGTTCCTGATGAAATATTAAACGCATTCGCAAATATCGATAGGATTTCCGGTCGAATAGTTAATTGCGGACAGAATAAAAATTGCACACATCATAGTAAAACCAATATATTCTTCGCTTATGTTAGGTTATTGTGAAATATATTATATATATATATTTTATTTTTCGTACACTTACAATGGGCTCGTGGTGCCCCTAGGGCCCAGCGGCGCACGGTTCGGGAACTGCCGATCTGTGGTTATGCCTTCTGATGATAACGCGCGGTATGATAATGAGCGCCAGGGATTAGACCAATCGGAAACTGTTAGGTTAGGTTAGGTTTTTATTCTTATTTGTTGTTGTAAACCTAGGTTAAGAAAATTGTGAGCCCGCCCCGCGATGGGCTAAACGGGATTTTTATGTGTTACATAATTTGTAGACGCGTTTCAATAAACGATGGTGGCGGGCCGGAAGTAATGCTACGAGGCGAGTTGCCGGCCCGTCATCGATACCACATAAAAAAAAAAAAAAAAGAAAAAAAGGTTAGGTTAGGTTGCGAAATAGTGTATAGTATGGGGAAATGCCGCCGGCATTATAACTGGTCGAGCAATTATATTATACTGTTACGACTCGCGTGCAAATTCGCGTTGAATTTTGTAAACGATTTAATATCTATAAAAAAAAAAAATTTAAAAATTCACATTAAAAGTTACTGTAGCATTTCATATGTCGTATACCGCAGCATAACCGACAGTAAACACGGTTTTATGTAATATAAATTGTACTTGCACGTTCTGTTTTGTACTTCTATTTATTTTTTTTTCTTCGGATTAAATCAAGTGCGACCGGCCACCAAACGCCTTGTAAACAAACCCGGGCGAGTGTATTTAAAGCTACACGCCCAGGTGTTTATAAATTAAATGATTTTCCCCTTTTCTGCGGTTGAGAAATACGTCGCCGGCACGATTTATGTTTGCGTAATCCTCCGGTGGAACTTAAAAAAATTCCTTGTAGTTGAAATCTTGTTTTATACCTGCGAGCCTTCTCGTTATGATTTGTTATCACAGATAAACTATAGAATTCTTTGGGGAGGGGGTTGTTTTTTTTCCCCCGCCGACACCTTTACATTTTTATGTCAAATGTTTCCCATTCATTCTCGCCGGATTTTTCGTTCTCCGCGCGAATATTTTATCTGTCACGCACCCGAGACTTATTTACTGAACACGCGTATATTTTCTATTTACTCGACGCGTGTATATATTTTCTTTTTCTCGTATTCCGAAGACATATTTTACCATACGAAATTATGTTACAAGCGACAAAAAAAAAAAAATAATAATAATAAATAAATATATAAAAAAAAAAAAACAATTGGACGATCGAAATCGCGTTACGTTTTCCGAGAAACGTATTATTTATTTAGCCAATCGGCAACTTTCAACGACTTCTCCGTCGTCTGGACGTTTGATTACGACAACGATTAATCAAAATAACAATTATCAAATATGAATTCAAAAAATTTCAAAAAGAAATCTCAAAACATCTTAAAAATCGCAAAATATTCAAAACTATAAAAGTAAGTATAATGTAACCTCAGGCGGAATTTCTCCACGATTAAAAAAAAAAAAAAAAGGCACACTTTGCTCGTAGGACAAGTAACTCTTGGTGGATGTATTTTATTTGAAAGAAATAATAAATCATTTTTTTTTAATAAAACTATTCTGAGTAGAGAATAAATGTTAAACGGTTATAAAAAAAAAAAATTGTGATTTCCAATTTTGAAGATTTGTTGAACATATTTAGAATTAAATAAACTAAACCTTAAAAAAAAAAATGTATGGTCTGAAAGATCTGAAAAAACAAAATATCTATTAATAGCCCAGAATTGAATACATTTTTCGAAAATTTTTTCACGTCATTATATTATAAAGTTTAATTTTATGTGAGAATTTCAGGTTTGTAGAACAATTGTTTTCGAAATTACAAACAAATAATGAGACACGAGTTTGACGAAATCGTGTTTTAGCCGATTTTTCGTCATTTTTCGATAGGTTTTTTCTAGTGCGTTAAAAAACTTATTGGTACATCGAAAAACGACCCGTGTAAAGTACCAAATAGACAAAATTTGCTTCCGGTAACAGTTTAGGAATGTATAGATCAAATGAAGTCATCCGGTAGAAAAAATGTTTACAGAAATAAATATACCATATCGTTTAAAAACCTCAAGACCCCACGGTCCGCTGAGAATCTAAATTTATAATAATAAAAAGTCAGTGTTGCGACCGTCGTAGCACACAGATAATAATAATAATAATAATAATCGGTGACTATGAATTAAAAAGACACTCGTAATAAATAGTTTAACCATATTCATTAATATGAATACATAAAGAGAATATCGTAATAATATAAATAAATTATAATAGTTTTTTTATTTTATAATAGGTTTGCAACGGAAACGCCTCCGCTGACTTGAAATGTTACAGAGTGCGTCAGAAAAACCTTCCTGATTTGTGAATCTTATAAATACCAAACCAAGTCAAATATCAAAAAGTTTGTTTTATTTATAAATTAAGCATATAATACCATTTTTGTTTGTAACTATTTTTAAAAATTATATCACTTAAGTTGCGCCCTTTCTTTTCAATACACTGATTGCGACTTTTTCGGTAGTTATCTATGAGTCTACGAGTCATTTTGGGCGGGATTGAAGCGACTTCCTGAGTTATTACCTCTTTCAGGGCTTCCACAGTTTGGGAGCGATGTTAGTAAACTTTGGCTTTTGAGATAGCCCCAAAAGAAAAATTCGCATGGGTTCAAATCTGGGGAACGCGGTGACCACCCGAAATGTCACCACGTAAAGAGACAATATGCCCGGGAAACGTTACTCGCAAAATGCCCAGTGACCCATCGGTCACGGTCGATGAGCTGTGTGTGCCGTGCCACAATCTTGTTGAAACTACACATTATCTTGTCCATACCGATTAAAAAAATCGTTCAATTTCAGCCAAAGAAAGTTGATGAGCATCTCACAATAACGATTAGAGGTAACCGTCTTCGTCAAAGAAGTACACATTCTCCAGTCCTGTTTAGGTCTTAGATCGACCAGTGGGCGGGTTTGTTTTTAGTGCTGAACCTGTTCATCTGAAATTTTAAACCCAATTTCGAATAGTTTTGCGGTCGGGGACGGGGTCGTGTCGACCAAGCGCGAACTGAATACGAAACGCACGCTGGGTCAATATCAGTGAACCGAATTTTTTTAATAAATTCCTCGGCAACAAACGCACGACGTTCTCCCGACCAAGCTATGATAAGTACTAATAATGGCATAAACAAAGCTTCCTGTCGATGTAAATTTCATTAGTTTATCTCAATCTGAAATCAGATTACGACCTTTTTAAACTAGGGAGTTGTTTCTGACGCAGCCTGTATATACGGGGGGTTTTTTTAAAGAGAAAAAAACAGTTACTTTTCGGGAGAGACGAAACCCTATCTATATGTGACGTCACTCGATACGGTTTTTTACAACTACTGCCGCGACTTGTAAATGCAAATGTTTTAATAATATTCCGGAGGATAAAAGCTGAAAAGGCAGCTTGACAACGCTCGCATATCGCCGAAAGAAAATCAGTAGTCGAAACAACTATTTAAACGGTTAGTCCGACTATAATCTCGCGTTAATCTAATGACAAAATAAATTTACGGTTTATTTTACCAATAAATCGTACGTTTATAGTTGGAATTACTGTAATACCAACCGGTATTTACAAAACAAATATCGAACATTTTTTTTTGAAATTTATACTAAATTTTATTTCAATTCTGAACGGTTTTATTAGGGTTGCCAGATGATTATTACTCAAAACCGGGAAATTTTTTTTAAATAATATTAGTGTTAAATTCCTTAATCTAATAAGTCCTAGGTCTAACCTATCTCTTTAATTTCCCCATCCTAAATTTAGTTCGTCATTGGATACGATTTCCTGTAATTTCCATTTAAATATTATGAAAGAAAAATATGTACTAATTTATTTATTACTATGATTAAATTCATTTGTAAATATTTTTTTTGTTTAAAAAAAAAAAAAAACAAAATTAATTATTCAGAAAAAGTTAAACTATCTTCGGCTTGTTTAGTTCTTTTAAAAATAAACAACCATTTATCTTCTAAATCTTGTTCATGACATTCATCGTTTTGTTGAGTAAATATTTTTTTCAAATAATTTAAATTGTTCGAAATACGCTTGTTCGTCTATTGTTATGTATGATGTTGAAGAAATTATTGTGATTGAATTTTTATCATTTTCCCACGTAACTAAAGATTTTGAAGTCAATGTAACCCATGACATGGATTGTAAATCTAAATTATGAGTATTTGATCCAGTCCAATTATTTAAATAACCATGGCAAAGCTCATAAAATTTGTTACATTTGTTATCAAACCTTTATTTATTTTTTTTTATGAAACTATCATCTTCAAGTTTTTTTTTAACAAATTTAGGATTTCTGTAGTAAGAAACTTTTTTATTTTGATTGTTTCCATAATACAAATCAATTATTTATCTTTAATTCAATTGCCGATAAATTTTGACTTTTCACTTTTTTTATTTAATTAAACTGTGCAATAATTTAAACCGTAATTGTGAACATTCATCTTCAAAAAAATTTATAAGAATACAAGAGCAATTTGATTGAGATAGAAAATATGATTTTAATCAATCAAACATTGATAATATTCGTTCAATGGCTGGAAATAGAGAGAGCCATCTTGTTTTAGAACGGGAAAGTAGATCTCTGTATTGAACGTCAACATCGTCAAAAAATTCTTTAAAATTTTCGACACAGACAGTGTATCTGTGAAAAAAACCAAAAAATGTTGCACACGATACTATCAACATCAACAGGTAAGCAATCAGATGCATATTGAATACTATTGTGAATTATGTGTGCACAACATCCCATTCCTAATATTTGTCTATTTAATGTGTGCTTTAATTTTAGTTTAAATACGTTGTTTTTACCTATTCTCAACATGCCTCCAAAATTTGGAGTTTGTGTTATCTGCGGATAAACTAATCATTTAATCACTTAAAGTATTTTCATTTAAAACTACAAAATTTTGTATTGAACATCCAATTTAGAAAAAACAACGAACAATAACAGGGACAAGTTTTATGTATTGATGGTTGGTTGCATTTGTCGGTGGACAAGAATAGACAAAAAAAATTAGCTTTTTCTAAGTCTATTTTAGTAATTTTAACAACAAAACGAGCGAGCACGTTTACAGCTATGTCTCTAGATTTTGTACGAGCGGCTGTAAATTGTTTTTCATTAAATAGTTTACGAAATAAACTTGAAGTGCAATTCGTTGAATTAAAATTTTGACTGTGAGAAATTGTATGATAAATGAACGTTCATTCTTTTGCTTCAAGTTTTAGTGAAGTGTCGTTGGCTTTTAAATTATTAAAAAACGTACGTATTCAACTAAATGAACCATCATTTTTGGCCGTTTTATGCTATTTCGTTTGTAAATGGTCCGTAATATCGGATCGTCCACCATGATCTACTAAAAACGAACTAGAGAAAATCGTACAATACACGTCATAGTCATTACCACTGCGCACTTAAAAAAAAAAAAAAAATGTAAACTCATTTTCTAGTTTTCTGTAAAACGGCTTAAACGGTTCGGTGGCATGATAAAAAAGTACTCGAAAGAAATATAAATAGTTATAACAAACTATCACAAATGCAAATAAAGAAATAAAACGAATAGTCGATACGAACAGGTAACAAACGAATTAAATTCGTTCATTCCTACGCGCATGCTACCACACCATCAGATTAGATAATAATATTTACAAAAATAATTCGTGACGTTTGTCGTACCGGTACAGCGGAGATTAAAAAATAATACATCCAGTATTCCGGTGAACATACGTAATAAAAATGAGTTATTTTCTCATCTATAAATATTAATCCGGGACATATGGCAAGCTCAAAGTTTTATCCGCCGGGCTCCATACTAGTCAATCGAAATTATCAATAAACACGTCGGTATAATCTATTCGACTGATTCGTCGATAGTTCTGGTCTAGTCTAGTCTAGTCTTCTTGCCACATTTTTGTTGACACGATTAAAAAATAATTCGTCAATCGAAATTACCAATAAACACATCGGTGTAACCTATTCGACTGATTCGTCGATAGTTCTAGTCTAGTCTAGTCTAGTCTTCTTGCCACATTTTCGTTGACACGATTAAATAATAATTCGTTTAGCCAAATGTAAACCAAAACCGACATTTCCTTTCTCTACGTTTACGAACAATTCTCACCAGAACAGAATTCGATCGTGAAATTTTTCGAATCGGTAATTTGAATAAAGGCAAAAGCCATAAAATTTAAATTTCACACGGGCAGATGTTAATTATTTTGAACTTTAAGCGTTTGTTTTGTATTATCAGCGTCATTTTAAAAATCTATAGTAATTCTTAATTAATTGTCCATAGTGTAAAAAAAAAAAAAAAAAAAAAAACGATACGTAAAATTTGCAAAACAAATTGCCGGCGGTGGGCCGTCCGTACACATAAAAAAAAAAATTCAACACCGTGTCGTTTTGATAAGTTGTGAATACTATGGATAAAAAGTAGTAGACCCAATTAAAATCTCACCGTAAATATAACGGTGTAAAATTTCGCGTATTTTGTCGTCGTTATTTTGGAGAAATATAGACGGGAACCCCTCAAACACCCGCCGCATACGTCGGATTTAAGTGCTCCGGGGCCTTTGATTTATTTCCAAAACTGAAGGGAACCACTTAGAGGAATCCGTTTTCCAGACTTAAATTTCGTAAATTAAGATGTGAGCCGGAGGGATCCGTGAGCTCAACAAAGACGGCGTGCAATGCAGCAATTGAGCTCCTCCCCCCCGAAACGACGGCAATCGTGTGTAGACGAGCAGGGAGATTATATAGGAGGTCTATAATAATGTATTTTGTTTAAAATAAATACAGGGTGCGCAGAGCCGACTGACGAGTTTTGATGGGCTATAAATAACCAGCAGTAAAACTTAGAGAAAAGGTTTTTTTTTTTAAATTTAAATCAGTATTCAATCACATTTTTAAAAATTATTTCTTTGAAAATTATATCTCCAAGATGGTGGCCGTCAGCATTTATACACTGTTGTAGACGATCTCTGAAGCTCTCATATGATTTTGGGCACATTTCTACTGTTATGCCCTCTACTTCCACGTGGAGTTGTCTTTCATAGAGTTGCCGTGGATTATTTGTAGCCCAGTATCGAAAATATGGTTTATTTACAGTTCCAGAAAGACGAAAATGGGCCTCATCGATATAGAAAATAGTTGATATGTGAGGAATTTGCAGAAGAATTTGCTGACAGAGATTTTTACGGTCGCCGTAGTCAGTAGCGTTTAACTCTTGGACAAGCATTAGTTTATAGGGATGGAATGATAAATCTTCGTGAAGAATTCTCCTCAAAGAACGGTCTGAGATTCCCAATGCTGCAGCGTGTTTCCGGGCTGAGCGTCTTGGCGACTGCTCAATTTCGACTCTCTAACCAACTGCACATTTTCGGGGGTTCTTACCGTTCCGGGTGTTCCGTGTCCATGTCTACTTAGGGTACTTCCGGTTTCTTCCAAATGCCGGATCCACGATTTGACAGTGTTAGCAGAAGGAACAGATTCAGCAGCACGTGCAATGCCGCCGAAGTGTATACGAAAAGCCCTTTCGTGTAGCGATCACAGAATGATCATTTTCGTAACACGCTCGCACGACGAAACCACGGTGTACACCATTCCCGGCCATGATTACGAATAAAAACGGCACTACCGTACAATTCAAAATATATCACTTATTAAGGCCTGCTCTTATCTTATTACTGGCTGATTACCTCATTGGTCTCGTCAGTCGGCCTTGCCGCACCCTGTATATATCACTGTTTATTATGAACAAAAAAAGCCGGCGTACGTTATAGCTCCGGCGTTGTAGGCGAAAAGTTGGGAACGTATAGGATATTAATGGTGAAGCCGAATTATAATTAAACAGAAAACGACAAAACAATTCTGTAATGATTATTTTCGTAACACGCTCGCACGACGAAACCACGGTGTACACCATTCCCGGCCATGATTACGAATAAAAACGGCATTACCGTACAATTCAAAATATACCACTTTTTAAGGCCTGTTCTTATCGTATCACAGGCCAATGGCCTCATTAAACTCGTCAGTCGGCTCTGCCGCACCCTGTATTTTGTTTAAAAATAAATACTTAATTGTTGAGAGCAATTCGTGCATTAGTTTTGGGACGTCGTCCGTATTACTCGTTGTTGTACGTCGGGGCGAATATAATTAGGAGATTTAAAAAGAGAAAAAAAAAATAAATTCCGGTCACTCCCTGTGACATACACGATACAAGCGTACCCGTGCCCTTAAATCGAATAATACGAGCCCTAAAAAGACCGGCGGGGGATGGGGCGGTGGCCTACAGTCGACTTCAGCATTTTTTTGGACTTTGCCGATTTAATTGTTTTTTTTTTTTTGGGGTAGGCGTGCAAAACACGTCGGCTAAATACATATCGTTTTGTTTTGTTGCGTTTTTTTTTTTTGTTTTATGCCCGTACCGACTAAAACACAATAATATTATTTAATGTATACGATAACAATACGAAATACATAATATTAATTAAACACGTAAATGATAATATATATTATTACGGTCGGTTTCCGTGCGCCGCCGTACAACAACACGCGCGGACGTTAAAAACGTTAAAAAAAAAAAAAAAAAAAAACCCCGTAGGCTTGTTTTTATATGATATATCGCATTGGGTGGTGGTAATGCGAATAATAGAGATAATTGTTTTTTTACAGGGCGGTTTAAAATAAGTTTTTTTTTTTGCTCGCGTTTTGTAACCGATACGATATGATCGGTAGTGATTTTTTATTTTGGTGGCTGATTGAGAGCGGTGAAGTTTTCGCATTGGAAAACCGTATTGTTAAACAATAATTGCAAATGGCGTTGGAAAAACAACAAAAAAAAAAAAAAAACAAATTATTAGACGGTTCGGTTTTTAGCATTTCACCTCGTAAAGACTTATCTCAATTTTATTTTTTACCGATGACGGCAATAAATAATTACGTTTTTTTTTTAAAGTGCTCGGAATTTGTGTTACCGACTCGCACCGAACAAAAAAAAAAAAATATTTCGAAAGATATAATTACCATACGATTACCACACGGTTACAGTTTACTTGATTTTTATTTACTTCGTGTAAAATGTAATATTTAAAAAAAATTAAAAAAACCATCAAAATTACCGTAATTGTATTTTATTGGAAACGAAAAAAACAAAAAAATTAATATACATATTTACTATATAAATTTACCGCGGGAAACACATTTTTTAATCTTATACATAAATATCAAGCGTATCTAGATAAAAAAAAAATGACGCGAATGCATTCGTTTTTAACGGCATCTAATAAATAATAATAAAAAAAAAAAAACAATTTTTTCGTATATAATAATTATACAATATAAATAATTACGGCGATACCGTACATTGTTTTTTGTTTTTTTTTGTTTTTTTGTTTTTTTGTTTCCGATTTCCGGCGGCGATGACGACGGGATTTGTGCCGGTCGCTTGATATATTTTTTTTGGTTTTTTTTGGTTTTTTTCGTCCCGTAAGTACCGAGGCCCGAGGCTGTGTAGGCCGCGTTCTTAGTGCGGTTTCCAGTCGTTGGCTAAAAAATTATCAAAAAAAAAAAAAAAAAAAAATTACACATTATAATATTGTTGTGTACGCGTACAATATGGGCGCGCGGTGGCGCCCCCTGCCCACCCTCCACCCATCGTCGGTGTGTTGTGGGCGCGAAATCCGCGTCGGCGAACCGGTATAAATTATGTATACGTGACCCGGTACCACTGTATTACGCTATACCGGGTGGTCAGAAGTGCGGGCGGCGCGTTTCGGGCCGCGGGTGGGCCCGCGGGGTGCGTATCGAACGGGCACGTTGCGTAAGCGGTACCGGGTATAGATAAAGGAATACTCCCCGTGTAATTCGTTCGCCGACACGCGGCCCGGGCGCTGTTAAATGAATAAATAAATCGTGACAAACGTAAAACCGGCAATTAACTTACCCTTGTAGTATACTTCTTTGTGCATGCTCGGGCAGTATTTTTCATCGTCCTGTATAGAACATAAAAAAAATAACAATAATAACAATAATAATAATAACAATAAGAGAGAGAGAGAGAGAGAGAGAGAGCGTCTGTCATTCCGGCGGTTTTTTTTTATACGCAAACAAACGATAGTGTTTTTTTTTTTTTTTTTTTTTTTTTTTTCTGTTATAATAGCTCGTATAGTTTCAATATCGTTTTACGCGAATGTATTAGATAAGTGTTACACGCCGTTTACATTAGTATCGACTGACGAAAATAATAACACGGCCAGACGTCGGAGACCATTAGTCGGCACGACGATAATTTTCCCTCGTAAAAAAAAAAAAAATAAAAAAATAACAACATTATTCGACGGAAACGGCCGGCATTATTGTTCGTGTTTGCCATTTTGGGTGGTGACGGGGTGGCGAGCAGAGACTTTAAGACCAGGTCGCAGTGTTCGCCGCGATTTTTTTTTTTTTTTTTTTTTATGGAATTGTCGACCGGAAAACGGACGTCTCGAAAATATTCAAATTCTCTTGTGGGGCGTGCACATTTCGTAAAAAAAAAAAAAAAAAACGTAATCCGTTGGACCGTTTATCGTATCTATCGCGGGCGTCGATACGAAAAAATGATATTAAACGGTTTCGTTTTTCGGTGTTTCGACTTGTACGGTACGTATCCGATAGAGAAATACATACACACGTGATATTTGTTCGGAAACATGTTTTTTTTTTTTTTTTTTTTTTAAAGTGATTTTGTTCGTAATTTTACTCGTGACGAACATTAAAAGAGTTTTTACAAATCTGTTTGTGCGATTTTTACCGTTCACCTAACCGTTTCGTGTGCATTTGTGTGTGTACGCGCGTGCAAATGATTAAAAACCGGAAAATAATGAAAAAAAAAAAAAAACTCCCTCGGCGGCCAACAATTAGGGTTGAAATAAATCGAAACGAATACGTAACACCGTCTAACCTATACGAGAAATCGATTATTTGAACGTAAAAAAAGTTTTTGCTGCCAAAAAATAAAATTGTTTTTTTTTTTTTGTTTCTTTTTTCCCCTCCGATTGAAATAAATCGTACAATTCAAATGAATAATTACGGAACCGTATAAATATCCACGACGACGTTATAATTACGCGGTTTCTGTCGATAATAAAACGTTGTTTGGGCCTGCATTTTAAAAACCCCGCACAACAGAATATTGCTTTTGCACTGCGTTTAAATATATATATATAGAATAATACATTGCATATGACAGCTGCAGCACCGATATCGTCGGTGAAAAGGGTGGGAGGGGAAAAAAAATGAGTACACCTATTGTTTTTTTTTCCGTGCCATAAAAAGCTAAAACGAACGTGTATTCAAATCACAATGCGATACGATAGTATTATAACGCTATCCCATAAAACGTTAGTTTCTTCGGCCGGTGTAAAATCCATTACGGTACCCCGAGGCGAATAGACGGCGGGGCGGCGATTATGGCTGTAGCTTCTTGTACATATGGTCGACAGACAAAGTGTTGACGTTCGTAGAGCTGACGATAAAATGTGCGTAAAATCATTTTATCGTATGTGTATATTAAAAAAAAAAAAAAACCCGGATATCCTTCGCACTGCGGGTCGGTCGCCGTTGTGCGTGCCGAGTCGGGTACGTACACGGTAATTTAGTTACAAACAAAAAAAAAAAAAACGATTAAACCGCTAGGACAGTAATTGTCCGATACAGCAAATTGAAATTATTGAAATGTTCTAAAAAAAAAAACATTTTGAAAATATTTTTATAGCGTTCCTGAGATGTTCAATTGTTGTCCAACAATTGTTACAGGAATGTTTTTTGTTTTTGTTCTTGTAGAATTGAATCTCGGGCCACCGCGCCATACTATACATCAGGTATTACGATATAAAAACGAATCGTTGATATTTAAACACAATCTTCTTTGATATTATTTTAGAAGTGTAACCTCTTCTCTGAGCACTCGAACTTCGGTTTTGAGCTTTGCAAAATTACACCGCCCCATAAATTATACTTACTCTGTGCATCATTCCGACATAACCATCCCTCTCCAAAAAAAAAAAAAAAAAAAAACAATTATAATATAACTGAAACATGGCTACCGATAGGCAATTATCAATAAATGTTATAAAAAAAAAAAAAAAATGTTATGTTGTAATATTTATTGTTTGATGTCTCACATAAAACGCTATTGTAATATTGTAACTAAAGTGAAGTAAAATTATTGCTTAATATATAATTATCGGAAATCGTCTAAAAATATTGTTATAGCTTTGTGTTAGTATGTTTACAGAAAAATATCTTCTAAGTTTAAATTTAAATATTTAAAATATAATCTCATATTTCAACATTGGAACGATATTTAAAATAACCATATTGGTCACTCTGTAAAGTTGTTCTCAATATCGAAATAATATGAAATTTTAAATATTTCGATTTAAACCTAGGTATAACATTACGGTAACATTATTTGTTCCGTTGTTGTTGTCTGGGAGGGTTCAATAGTCGTGCTATTTCCCATGTTTCCAAATAAACTCTGAAATAAACAAAAATCATAACCGATTTATCAATAATGCAGTGTCGCAGTTTATGGTGATTAAAAAAAAAAAAAAAATAAAAAAAAAACCTATTGGAATCTAGAAAAATTGTTTAAATAAAAAACCATCGGGTGGTAAAAAAAAGCAAATCAAAACAAATAAATAACTATTATGCATAATATATATGTGTGGTGGGGGGGGGGAACTGCGATTCCAAAAAGTTTTCACATAGATAACAATTAAAAAAATAAAATAAAATAAAAATAAATTTCTTATAGCCCATAACCGGGGGGGGGGAGCGGGGGGGTACCTATAAGTGTACGTATTCAAATTTGAATATTCTCGTACATAAAATCGGTACCGGCCTTCTTATAGGCGTATACGTCTAAAAGTCCGGTTCGGCGTTCAAAACTAATATACAGTACACGTAGAGACACGGCCGTTTAACCGACGGGGGATTTGTTTTCTCAATTACGGTAGGAGTTAAAAAAAAAAATAAAAAAATATATATATTATAATATATTCGTTCGCCCCGGGACGGTCAGTTCCATTGCCGCCCCTATAACCCGTCACGGCGCCGTACACCCGCCCGGCACGTTGACGGGCGTACGAAATATAATCGGCGGGCACTATAAATAATTTTATTAAAATATAATTCCGTATTGTTGACGGTGCGGCGTTACCTTTCGCAGGTTGAAATCGATATTGGTGCGCACCAGCCGATTGTGCAGCGGCTGCGGCGGCCGGTAATTGTTGCCCAGCGGCGCGGTCCCTTGGTTCTTCCTGTTGCCTTGCATCAGAATCCGCAGACTGTACAACTGTAACGTGCAACGCGCCGCATTATGGTACGAAATGAATTTCAATCGGTTTTCGCGTATTACATATTTTAGCGGGGAAAAACGCTCGAGGCCGCGTTATTATTGCGCGTTTGTGCGTGTTGCGAGCGTACGCGGCGGAAAAAAAAAACGACCCTGCTCGTCGGCGGAGAAGTGCCGGGGAGACGCGACGGTTCTTCCGCGTGCCCGCCACCTTACACCGCCTCCGCCGCCGATTTAAATTGCGTTTGTTTTTTTTTTTTTTTTCAACCTACCCCGACCGTAGCGAGTAGGAATGTATCGGTTTTTAGTATATGACAAACGTTTTGTTTAGTTACGGGTTTTTTTTTTTTTCATCTTCTTTAGTTTATCGTCCGTTTATTTATTTATAACGGTTTTCCCACCGGATGTCGTCTCGCTCCGATCGAATAACGGCGACGCCGAGATCTATTTTTTTTTTTTTTTTTTTTTTTTGGTGATGTTTAGAATTTCGGATGCGGCGCCTTTTTTTGATTTTTCCAGTGCCTGACTTGTGGACAAATAGAATAACGTGCGGTGAATAATTTACGGAATAACGGTTTTTCGGTTATTTCGTTGTAATTCGGCCGGGAAAATGACCGGGAATTACCGCCGAACATCCCAGACGACAAATCCCATATTTATTGACAGTCGTTTAAATTGTAATGGTACGATCAAATATTTTTATTTTTTTTTTACACGGATAATCAAGTCAAATGTATAATACCGATTATAAATTATATATATTGTCAATAAAGGTTTGTTTTTTTACGCGGACAAATCTTCCGTACGATCGCCGTGTGGTTCATTTTAGCTGAAATACACGCAATTTTCAAGTAATTTATTTGTATGTTTACCAATTGCGTTTTAACACGACAATGCATTTTTATTGAAACGATTAAACGCCTAATTTTTACTTATTTAATTCTCAGCGGTGCAATTTCAATATAATTCAATAATAAGCCCGTCGGGAAAATGCTCAATTTCCCGATAGGCGCCGAACGTGAAATTTCGTTTTTTAAACGCGTTTTTCGCTCGTTTTAGCCCAACTCTCACACTCCTCTCCCGCCCACACCCGCCACGGTCTGTACTATACACAATGGTTTTCCGTTTGCCAAATACATCGAGTAGATCCATAAAAAATTTCTTCTACACCGGATATTGTTAAAAAAAAAAAAGGTGTTCTTTAAATTTTCGAAATGTTACACGTCCACGTCCGGCGTACCGGCTAACGAAATATCATTTATTATTATCGTTCCGGGTTCGTTACAGCCCCGTATGCCCGTAAACGTTCTGTTTTATTAAATAATGCATGTGCGTGTGGACGAAATTCCGTAGGCGTGTAATATCCGATGTTATCGCCACCCCCCCCCCCCCCGTATAAAAAAACCGTATTTTTGTTTTTTTTTAACAAAACAACACTGCGGAAACCCTACGACCAGCACTCGCGTTGTTTAAAATGCGCACGGCGGTCGCAATACCTACGCGGTGTTATATGCAATTGCGTGTCGTTTTTGGTATTGTTTTTTTTTTACTACAGGCAATCGCGGTTAGACGCAACAATATTGCACCGTTCCGGGAGAAAATAAACTCGAATAATCCATTTTTAAACTCGACCGTTTGCATAAAAAGAAGAAGAAAAAAAATCATTGCTCGGACAACGGACCCGCTGCGATTATACGGGTACCGGCGGTTTCCGAAAACGTACGCGGCGAAAAGAATTAACCTCTTAGATTGCTCGCTCGGCCCCGTCCAAAACCGCGGACCGACTCCGGAAAATCGTTTTCCGTCTTGGCCCTCCTCTGCACTATGGACATTATTTCGCTGTACCTCGTATACGCGTAATTTAATATTCTCATCTTTCTTCTCTATCGGACCCTACGACGCTTCCAACGGCTGCCCGCCGCACGACCCTCCGTCGTTCTCCGTCTCCGCGCACGGTCTGTAAATCCTCGACTACCGCATCCAGTGGTCTTTGTCCCGCGAGGTAATTCCTATTTCCTAATTTCTTATTTAATACCGCATTCGTTTCACTTCCTTCTACCGGCCACCACCACATCCTTCCCCGCACACACAAACACACACACACACCGATAAAGCCAACGTATTCTTTTGCTTTTTTTTTCAAATCGATTCCTTAAACTCGTCCGTCAACCCGGCCGTTTGTGTTTAGTATTGGCGGCGGGTCCGGGATACGTACACGTATATGAACCGTGATCGGTCTCCGAACGTAATACAATTATTGTATTTTTTTACATAGCCGTATTAACGGTGGATGTGTTTAATAACGGCAAAGGGTTATTATAAAAAAATATCCGATTCGCGTGCACCGCGATATATATGTCCGGGCGCGCTTATGTCGGTATTACTGTTACGCGTTATACATTTGTTTTTATGGTCGAAAAATACGGTTTAATGTGTTCCGGAAGTCGGTGGCGTCGGATATAAACAGTGTAGCGTATTATTAATATATTTTCACTCGTGTCGGCAAATGGGGGTTTACGTGTAAAACAATAACGTTTCGTCCCAAGACACGGAGCGATTGTCGTGTACGATTAAAATACGATTCGCGCGGATATTGCGGCGGCAATCCACACAGATCCACACGCCGGACAGGGCGTTTTTCCGTCACCGGGAACACAATTCGGAGGGGGGGGCCGTTAACGAAAAGCCCTCATTATCCCCCCAACCCTCCTCCCGGAAAATTGCCGATCGAATTCTATTTTAATAATTTTTTTTTTTTTGACATCTATATGTCTTATGGCTGGGGGTCATTCTGTTAATTTGTCCGACACCGAGAATGTTACCGCGACGCTCGTTTAAAGAACAAGCTCAAAATCGTCATTCCGATAACCGAACCGCCGCGAAATATCTGCATTCAATTTTGCGTTTTATCCAAAACAAATTCGGTGTTTCCTTTGCGATCGCCTTTGGTTCGAGAAAGATATGAAGCACGTTCCCCGGAAAGCCGTAGATTTTTTGCTCGAAAAATACCCAGACTTAGATTCTCATAATATGAGCGTGTGCAATACTCGTTATAAAACTCTGCTCAGTAACTAAGTTCCCCGTTTTGCTACGATTAACGGTTTTTGTTATCCTCCATTTCCGTCTGATTTACCGCCTCTCGATCCTGTCTCTGAACGATTAGTATCACCGCGTCTTCCATTTAAAAATTTAGAAAAATGTATACTCAATAAAAATAATTGCTGTCTTTGAAAAATAAATAAATAATTCCTGTCTTTGAAATTTATTTATTTTTTTATACGTGTTAAAAAAGTTACCTACAGTTTAATCCTCGTCTCCTCGTATCTAATACCAAATTGACATCGACATTCTTATGTCAACTACATTCAGTAGAAACAAGACATATACACGTACCGATGTATCTGTATGTAGTGTAGATACTCTTAGGTTTTTTTTTTTTTTTTAATTTGTCTTTTACACGTACTCTCCCCGTCGCCGATTGCGTCTATTGCAATATTAACGCAATTGCAACGCCGCGGTGCAATAGTAATAGCGGTTTCACGGGCGAAAAACGTGAGAGAAAAACGCACATCGAACGTACGCGATACAAATCAAATCAATTGGGTTTGTTCGATAAATTCTTAAAACGGTTATTTCTACATATTTCACCGTGTAGTGCCGCCGGCCCGTCAATAACATCGTTCGGGTTCGGGATATTCGAAATCCCTAAGAATTCAATTTGTCCGCGGTCCGTTGGATTATTTCTCAAACAATTCTTTTCGTGTTTTAGTTTTGAATAATTTTTTTTTTTACTCCGACCCGAATAAATCGAGAATTCCAATGGCGATTTATACGCCACGAACCGAACGTTATCGAAGTTATGTAAAATATGTCGACATTTTACGGTTATCATAACGGTGGTATGTATGCGTAAAAACATATTATTATTTATTTTTAATTCCGAGCGTAACGAAAAAGTATTACTAAGACGTGTTTTTTTATTTTTCAAAAAATATCTGAATTTTCCGTTTCGTAGATGCTCATGTTTTTCCTCGTGGTTAGGTTTACAACAAAAAATGTTTCTAGATTTCCGATTGATTTTCTTAAAAGTTATAAAAAAAAAACAAAAAAAAAACCCAACAGCCTATGTCGATATAATATTTCCTTTTTATTTGTTTTTTTATTTTGTGTGGTTGGGAGGGGAGGAGGAACGCGACTAATACTCATAATCTGCTCGGAAAAATGTTTAGATTTTTATTACGTTTTATCGTTTTTATTGCAGTATATAAAATAAATTACCCCATATTCTTTAACTTCCCAACTTCCCAACTCCATAACGGAAAGGCCACGACAGTCGTGCGATCTGGCCATGGTGTGTAGTATGTCACCCCCCTTTTTTACTATCGATTTCTGGTTTTTTCCGTGGTTACAAGGACACAAATAAATCAACGGTCTAATCTCACAGTGTGGTTTGCAAATTTTTTACAGTGTAATTGTTTATCTTGAACAAATCATCTAATTTATTTACCAACACAAGACTGTCGGTGAGAGATAGGTGGGTTCTAAAAAAAATCGTATACATGATTTTTTATTTTTTTTTTTATAGTTAAGCGCCACTGGTTGTCAGGAGTCAGGTTAGTTTGAAAATCATGTAACCGTGGGAAGATTCAATTTTTCTTTTTATATTGACAACCCAATTCGATAATTCGAATTTATATGAGACACACATTTTGTTCTCAGAGAAGTTTATAACACAATGCATTTATTCGGATTCTTTTTCATATAATCTATATATATATATTTGTTATAATCTAGACTCTGATTATTCTTTAATGCGACGTGTATATTTTTTACGTTATTTCCCCATTCAAACCACTAAATAAATCATTCATCGGGTCGTAATTTGATTTATGTTTTATTATTTTAACTTTTAATATTTTACGAACTATCATAAACTTTAAATAATTATTAATTTTTGAAATATCGCTTTTGATTTATCTCGGCGGTCTGATAAAACGATAACGAATAGATATGAGTAGGTAAGTAATTTACAACACTTTTAAAGTTTGTTACGTGGTAACAAACATAACTCTTGCCACTCTTGCTATATTTTTGCATTTTAAAACACTAAATTTCAAAATAACAAAAAAGTTTGCCCGACTATACCTATACGAAAACACGAACAGAAGTAAAATGTATATCATTAAAACCGTAACACGACTACTCGTGTACGTATAATAACATTGTATCAAATATAAATGCGATGCCACCGTATGACGTCTTGTTTAAACACAAAACGTAAAACAATTTTATAAATGCCTGGAGGAGTATTCATATGAAAAAACTCTGTTTTAGTCATTTGTATTAATTTTTATTGGCATCGGTGTAGAGCCGAGACAATTATTTTTGAATTCATCTAGAGATGAAGACGATGGAAATAACATTTAACTATAGGTGTATCATCTATAAGTATCGAAGATGAAATATATTAATTTTATCCAGAGAATAATTTTACAAAACGACTATTTCAAAACTAAATGTTTGTATTCATTGCCCCCGTACATGTTCATTTTCTGTATTATAATAAAAGTGACATGATAATTTAACGAAATATTGATAGATAAATTCGTCTAGATAAAAAAAAAATAATTATCTAAGATAGCGCAACGGATAGGACGTTCGGAAATAGAATACGGAGAGCAAAACGTAGACCAATCCCACGATAACAGAGCTTTAGCTAAAAAAAGTTTTCGACAAAAAAAAATAATAAAATAATGACATCGACAGTCATAAGTTTCATGCGAGGAAAAAGGACCCAACGGCTTTGGGCACGCGAAAATGTAAAGGAGATACGCGCACGGCAGTTCTAAATTGGAAACCGACGAATTCGGCACGTGATCTGGGGGTTGGCCTGGGAAAAGATGGACGGACGTCGTGAATGTACAAGAGTGGACAGTAGTAGTTTGGGGGTAGTGTAAAATCCCGGGCAGTAAAAAAACGGTAATAGAATTTCAAGAATGCCGAAGAACGAACGACCCCACAGCCTATATTCGAAACCGTCATATTATTGTAATCCGGATAGGATTGTCGCGCACACATTTCGTCGGATCACAGTTTACAGTAACCGTATATATTATTCCATTACGAATATATATTTTATAGTTTTTTTTTTTTTTGTTTGTTTTATACGATATTTTATTACACATATCGCGCTAAGCGTGAGTTTTATTTGTATTACTAAAAAAAAAAAAAAAAAAATCCGTTTGACTATATTAAGCAGTAAAACGCGCGTACAAGAGTTTTAATAACACGCCCGCGAGCCTATAATAATATGGTAATCGTTTGAGTTCCGTATAGTTTTTCACGGAATTCCCTATACGCATAAAAGGACACGGTTAACAAGTTTTTCAATTGGTAACGTATGCTTTTTATTATTATTTTGTGTTTTTAAATTGAAATTTCTCTTTCGTACTTTTTACACGCGCAGTACGCATACGTATAATATTCCAGCGGACGATATTCTGCAATGCACCATGCATAGTTAATTTGTACACACACACACACACACACACACATATATATATATATTTTATTTATATATTAATCAATCGCTGTATATCGGATGTAACTATACTTTTTTGTTTTTTTTTTTTAAATTTCGTAATATCAAACAGTTTACGTGTAAGCAGAGTCGGTCTTCGGGGCGTGCGAGCCGGGCGTCACAGGCACATTGAGATTTCAGATATAATAGCAATTTTTTTTTTTTTTTTTTTAATAGTTCCACTTGTTTTATCATGTACCGAAAAAAAAAAAATTAAATGTCATCTCGAGAAAAATTGTTTCAAGTGTGTGGATCGCACTCGACGATACCTGTTACAGTTGCATCCGGATAACGTAGCATTACGAAACACAAACTCACAAAGACATAATATCGTAGGTCAATTGTGGACGATGAAACACTGTCGTCAATTTCAATCTGATCCGTTGAAAATGATATTGATGAAAATCCCGATTACAAAATTAATTTGCAGAGATTAAATGAGGAAAAGACCCAATGAATTTATGAACATTATATAAAATTAACGGTATAACCATACCTATAATATAGTTTGTTTTATTATTATTATTGTTATAAAATCGATTTAACTTTACATTTATTTCGGCAGTGAAAATCAATCTAAACAATTTGTTTTTAACTCTGAGTAAAAAAAAAAGCACTTAACCTTAACTAGAGGGGGCCCATGGCGCTCATTTCGTTAATACCACTTGTTAATAGTAAATATCCGTGGACTATATCCGCGGAAACGGATATTTATTCCGGTAAGTCGGATAAAATTGTTAAATTATTCAACCGAATTTATTAGTTATCGAAAACTAAAAAAAAAAAATAAATAATAATAATAAAATAATATATATTTCACGCACGTTTCCCGGCACTGCTTACTGTTATGATCTTGAGACAAAACGTCGTTGTCCGGTTATGTATTTATCGGAATCCTCAACGTTCGTTTAAGTGTAATCGATCGAATTTATTAGAAAGTAAGTAACGAAAGTAGTGAATCCGAATAGTTTAAAGTCAATTGATTTTCATTTTGACTCGACGCCGCATCGAGTTGTTTACGGTTTTTTTTTATAGTTTAATAGTTTTTTTTTTTTTTTTTTCTATTACGTTCTTCTCCAACGGCCAATAACCGGATCATCCCAATCGAATTTAATACGATAACAATAAGTGCCCCGGAATAATCGACCGGAGTAATTTAATAGTTTTCCAAAACATTACACGGACTATAATAATTTCTAAAAAAAAAAAAAATGTAATTATTAAGGCCGCGAATTTAATGCAGTGAAAAACTTTGAAAATGCACTAAAAAAGGGGAAAATATGCATTTAAAATCTTAAAAATTGCTATATAAAATGCACATAAATTAGTCTTTAATTCAATCTTTATATTAATTCTGATATTTACCGATATTAGAGTATATTATATACTTATAACTTTATTTATTAAAAAAAAAAAAATGTCTTAAAAAAAAAATTATAGAAACGTTGATCGAATTTTAATGTCGAATAAGTTGTTTTCTGTAATTGTTCTATTCGTCCGAATTCATTGACGCACTTTCGCAATATTGACGAGAAAAAAACGGTTTAGATTTCGGAATTTTACTGTAAATACACTTCAGTGTACATTCGCGAACGTAACTAAACGAAACTAAACGAAAATGCCGGATAGTTTACAAATGTCTGATACCTACTAAAATGTTTTAATCGACCAACTTTATCTGGAAATTTTCGAATGATGACATTATCACAAGCTCACAAATTCTAAGCCTTATTGCTTTATTTTATCGAATCGTTATTTTTACCTAGTCCGTATACTGCCTGTGTAAAACAAAAACAAAAAATATGCGTGCAAAGACGTTAATTGACGGAATTTGATTAAAATTACCGGAAAATGAACTAATTAAGGACAAATATTATTCGGTAAAGTCCAAAAAATATGTACTTAGAAAGCTACGTCCCCACAATCAGCTAGAAAATAAAAAAATTGAATTTTCCTACAAATTCACTGCCCTAGTACAAAAAAAAAAAAATAATAATAATGAATTACGATGAGTAAATCAATGGGACAGATGTGTCCCGATACCTATCGCCCGCCTACCGGTGCCGATTATCGGGCGCCTCCCACAAAATCCGCCGTCTGTCCGTCGGATCCGCGGGACGAATTCCAAAGACCCCGCCTATAACGGCGGCGGCGGCGGCGGCGGTGGCGGCGGCTCCGGTCGTAAATTATGATAATATAATCGCGTGTCGGCCGTCCGGCAGCGGCGTGAAACGAAAGAAAAAAATAATAATAAAACTAAAATAGAGCGGCGGACGTCCCCGTATATATTAGAATAATAATATTTTACGCGCGTTTTCCGGGCGGACAGGGCATCGAAATGGAACGAACGAACGGACGGTCTGCGTCGCACCGTAATATTATTATTAATCGTTATGGTCGCCGGACGGGGAAGCGATTGCGGTTCGGGCCGTCGTCGGCGTACACAACAACCGCACGGCAAACGGTTCCGGTGTCGACCGGCACGTACTCCGGTGTGTGTGTGTGTGTGTGTGGCCGTCGTACGTTACATAACAGTAACAATAACAGTAGAAATAACAAAAACAACAACAACAACAACAATAATAATACCTACAAATTATTACGGCGATAATAATAATTTTATTCTATAATATATTATTACGATAACCGGACGGAATGCGCGTATTATTATTGTTTTCGGTCAGGTGGGCCAAATGAACGTTGGACACGACGACCGCGTCCGGTAATAATATTGTATACCATAAGAATCAGCGGCGTAATTCGGCCCGAGTCTTGCGCGGGCGATGGGAAAATGTTTTTAGAAATTATATAGAAAGCCCGGAAACTCCTCACCCACCATTTATTTTTAGATTCCGAAAACCGTACGGATATCGATAGACGAAGAAAAAACGCTATTAAAAATGCTATTGGTTGTGCATCGCAGGCGGATATTTGGTCACATGGATGCCAGGAGATGGGCTCGACACGATTGAAAAACGATTGATAATTGTCTATAGTCGTGTGTTATGAGTGTTTTGGAGAGATTAAAACATTCCTGGTCGGCGTTGAGTACGTTCTGCGAAGGCCAAAACCCACAACGTGCATAACGCGTATAGCGCCGTTGCCCAATTTAACGGCTGCATTATAACAAACGATTAGCCAAATAAATGCAATTTTCCCACCGTATTCCTCTACCCTGAAAATAACGTTAAATCTCGGTAACGGATGGGGCTAAGGATACGGAGACGGTCTTGCAAATTCATACTAAATATTGTGTAGGAAAAACTTTCGATAATATTAATGTTGAGCGAGGGAGGGATTCTCCCTCTTGCAATCTATTTTTTTTAAGTGTGGCTGCCGTGCAAATACATACGAATTATGTGCGAAATATTGACATTATATTTTTGTTGGCTGGCCAAACGCACGTTATACTCCCCGATTGTCGGTAAGACGCATTCGATTGCGCACATAAAACGAACCAGTTAAATTGAAAAAAACGAAATCACAAGCCCTAATATAACGAACCGACAATTTTACATACTAGGATTTTCTCAATGTTTATACCTGTGTTTCTCGACCTTTTTACCACCATGGACTTTGGAGAATTTTTAATATACAAAAACAATTGAAAATAATTTGTATTTTTATCACTTTATTTTACGACTTACGTTTACAGTGTATTTCGTTTTATTGTTATTATATAACATTTACTAAATGCGATTTTTGTGCTTGACACATTCATCGAACAGTTTTTGAATTCTAGGACAGATACTGTTGCTCACAGCATAATGTACCGATCCTATTTTTCGTTGATTTTTTTTTTTTTTTAATGAACGATCCAAAAAAAACAAATGTAAGTGGTGAAAAAAATTCTATGTGACCGAGGATCACATATGAAAGGCCAGCAGACCACCGGTTGGGAGACGTTGGTCTAAAGCAGTGGTTCTTAACGTGGGTGGTACAGCCTTCTAGGGAGAATCTCGGTTCCTGAGGGGGGGAGGCAGTGAGTTTTCAAATGCGGATTGATATTTGACTCCGTCGATGAAATTCTCGACAAAATCGATCTTGTCTTAAATAACAATTTAAAACAACGTAAAAATACATTTGGATACCTCACAGATATTTTTAAAAAAATTAATAAAGTCAACTTGAAGCTTAAAATAAATAATATGAACTTAATATAGGCCAAAGGGGTAATTTTCTCATTCATTGCCAAATTTGATATTTACAAACGATTTTCGGATGTAAATGGTGCCTGTTGACAAAATTAAAATATTCTCTGATCATCTTTTGCAGCTAAAAACGGACATGAAATCAACATTTCATGATCTACTCCACACCTATTTGGATTTTAGATCCATCTTCATTTGAATCGATGGGAGATCTCGAACTTTATTTACAAATGGAGTCTATCGATCTAAAACACGACCGTGAGACACAAATTGTTTTTAAGCAGGTCGGTTACGGGTTTGCCTGGGTCAAACTTAAATACACTTATCCACAACTGTGGCAAAAAAACAAAAATAATTTGTTGCTTCTTTCCGTCCCGTCAACGTATCTAGCCGAAAAAGGATTCTGCGTTGTTCAGCTTTTGGCCAAGCAAATAAATTGGATATAGTAGAAATTGGATATAGTTGCAATATTTAACGTTTAACGTTTAACAAGCATCGTAAACATTAGCAGCTACGGATCAGGCGCAGGGCAGTCTCCGAAGAGGAATAATGAAATATTCGTTTCGTAAAGTAAAATCTTTTCGTAAAGCGTTTGTTTACTATGACAAGAGTTTTAATTTGGATGCTTATGAGCGTTTTTCAAACGGTGGCAAGCAAGGGGCGTTAGCAGTCGGTCATTTCGGTGATGGGGAGGTTAGGTTAGGCATTGAACCGAAAAACGTTTAGTACAACTGGTCTGCCGTACGGTCGGCAGAATATGCGTATGAAAATATATCGATAAAAGATAAAAAAAAAACCCTTTTATAGCATAACGCCGTCGCGAACCGACCGTTACGCGTAATTACGAAAGTGTGTGTGTGTGTTTTTTTTTTTTTTTTATGTTATTTTCATCGCTGTTGTTGTTTTTTTGAAATACGATTTCTCAATAAAACGGAACGTATGCCCGCGTAGTAAATATTCGCGAAACGTGTGTTTTAATACGGTCTGCGCGAAACAAACGCGTACCCCGACGCGGGGGTTCGGCCGCATAACAAACTCCCGGACGCCCCGTGCAAGATAAACGATTTGCGCGCACGCACCGAGAACGGGAGAGAATGCACTTAAAAAGCCGTTAAGTGGTCAAATAAAGCGCAACAATTTCGGCGTCGTCGTTTACGGCGGCGGTGCCGAAAATAAATAAATTGTCGACCGTTTTATGCCGGCGGCAGGGCGAGGAAAAGCTCGTAAAATTTGTTGCGATAATTTGTCGTTTTAATGAAACCGGAACGACGGCGGGGCGCTTATAGCCGGACATCGTTGCAGCGGCCCAACATAAATTTCAAGACATTCCAAACGGACTAGCTTTTCACATGAAACGATTACGCGATGACGACATAGGCGCCCGCGAATTAAGTACAAATTACAATTTAACGTCCGACGGCGTTCGGTATACAAAAATAAAAAAAAAAGCATTAAAGAAAGCCGGTCCGCGTACACCGATCGTGGCCGCGGCGGGCCCGGACGAAAAAAAATTCGAAATCGGCGTAATATATTGAAAAATCATTTCGAAAATAATTTTTTTTTTTTTTTCGATAGATAACTCGAGTACATTTATTATGAAAACCGCTCTAATAAAACAATACAACGGTTTTTTTTTATTGTGTTTTTGTTCCAATGTTACGAGGTCTGTTCAAAATGTATCAGGACAAATGTTATTGCGGCTTAATCTACACACGAAAACGTTTCGAATTGTAAATCGATGTATTCCCCACGAATATGCGGATATTTTAAACAAAACCCGATGTCGGTATCGTAACTCGGTTTAATATTACACGTGGTTAAATCCAGTCGGTTTTTTTTCGTTCGCCGTTTTCGACATGTCCGAAATTGTCCGAACAACGCGTGTGCATCAAGTTTTGCTTGAAACTCAGTAAAAATGATGCAACGGAAACGTACGGAAATTATTAAAACCTCTTTTTGGGGATGATTTTCATTAAGTGGTTCCGTGACTTTCGAGTGTTTTAAACGTTTCAAAGACAGTCGGCGGTCAACCGAAGACGATCCACCTTCTGGAAGACCGTCGAAGTCATCCAGAAACGATGGTGTGGCGACAATTTGCGGAGAAATGCGAAATGAACCATTTATGAGTTAACAAAGCGAATCTCAATTGAGAGTCTTGTGGTGCAATTTAACAGGAAAATGTACAGATGAGAAGGGTCGCGCTGCCAAATTCGTTTCGCGATTTTTCTCCACGGCAATGCACCGGCATATTTAGCGCTGTCGATTCGTGAATTTTCGGCTGATAATAAAAATTACTGTGGTCCCCCGGACTCTCCCTGTTCTCCTGATCAGGCCCCATATGATTTTTTTCTATTTCCAAGACTAAAATCTGCGCTTAATGGACAATGATTTCAAAATGTAGAGGAAATTAAAGCGAACGCGGCAACAGAACTCATAGCTTTTACATTGGAACAGTTCCAAAAGACTTTTGAAAAATGTTAAGATCGCCGGGTTCACTGCATATCGTCCGAAGTGTATTTTGAAGGAGATATCTTTAAATAATACGCAACTTCATTTTTGTAATTATTAAATATAAAACCCTAGTACTTTTTGAACAGACCTCGTATTTGTCAGTCTTCCACAAAAAGTTTATTTTAATCTTATTTTCAGTCGAAATAATTTGTTCACGTAGTGTTTATAACGTCACCGTTCTCCTTTTTTCAATGGTTTTGAAGTGTTGCTTCATTGTTCAACATACAAACTGTAGATGATTACTGACACCTATATATTTTAGCAGTGGGAGATTAGCCCCAGACGAACATACTCAGTTTTAACGTGGGTAGGTCTCGCTGCTTATGTAGAAAAAACGATTCTGAGCGATGTTCGGTTTGTTCGTGTTTCGTCAAATGCCGTGATTTATACGGTTTCCCTGCAAATCTATACTTCAAATGCTTTTTAAAATAGAATGCGTCTAAGGATTTTCGATATTTTTACGTGGCCAAATAAGCATGTTATGATGAACCATATGTCATAAATACAAGCGATCATGAGAAGCTAAATAAATATAATCCGCATAAAATCTCATAAAATCAAAAAAAAACTCGACCTTTTCAAGTCTCCATCGAAAAATCTCGATTAGGGACTGCACGCTGAACGACGTACGTGTCGGCTGTTTGTTTACGAGCGATATTTTTTTAATTCCGACTATGTTATTCGCGTTTAACGGCAAATAAAATTTGAATTTATATATGAAAGCAGTAAATTCGAAAATGTTGAACTCGATCAATTTCGGTTTTTTCAATGATGTCATTGAAACTACCGACGCGTAACCCCTTGAACAATGGTATTTTGACTTGATGCATTGAGTTATTAACAGTGATTTCGAAATTTGTTTTTCTCTATCGGCCAGAAATCGACGCATCCAACTGAATTTAATACGGTATAACAAGTGTGCCTAATAATCGGACGAAGCCATGCGATTTTATTTAGCTTTAGATTTTTCCGAAACATTACACGAGCAATGACAGTTTCTAAAAAAAAAAAAAAAAACGCTGTTGTTTTTACGACTTCCTTGAAAATCTAAACATCGTGGGCTTATTAAAAATAGAACGCGACAAAGGATTCTCGATATTTTTACGAACATTTCGAGTTTCTATCGGGAGAAACTCGATTTAGAATTGCACGCTAAACGACGTACGTATCGGCCGTTTGTTTACGAGCGATATTTTAAAATTCCGCCTACGCTGTTCGCATTTAACGGCACATTAACGAGACCACCGTGTGAATTTCCCAAACGAAACACTACTCGTATTGCGAGTTTAAGTAAAATACGGTATACGAAATAATGCAATAAGTATTCGGGATCGCCTTGTACCGAACCGTATAATTCACCGAGTTTATTGTCCAAGTATTCGCTAACTGCCGACAAAAATAAATAAATAACAAAGGTCCTCCCGACATTTAGTATTAATTAAGAATGTTTAATTTTATTATTCGTATTAATCGCACGCGGTTTTATCAAATTCGTATACCGTCCGATTCGCAGACAAATTCAAATTTTATTTGCCGTTAAACGCGAATGACTTGGGCGGAATTCAAAAATTATCGCTCGTAAACAAACAGCCGACACGTACGTCGCTCGGCGTGCAGTTCTTAATCGGGATTTTCCGATGGAGACGTCAAATGGTCGAGTTTTTTTGATTTTATGTGATTTTATGCGGATTACATTTATTCAGCTCATCGTGATCGCTTGAAATTATGACATATGGTTCATCATAACATGCTTATTTGGCCATGTAAAAATATCGAAAATCCTTAGACGCATTTTATTTTCAAAAGCATTTGAAGTTTAGATTTGCAGGGAAAGGTTATGGCAAACCGCGAATTTTCCGCGGGATGGCCCGGCCGTCCCGCCCGGTGGGGCTGCTATAGTAGGTATTATTACGCAATTTATAAAATAAATATAAATATTGTATGCATTTTATTGTTTTGTATATATTATTAATTACGGTTTTCGGCGGATTACGGTAATATTACGCAGTTGAAAAATTATCGATCGAAAGTAGTGGAATACTTATTATGTGTTATCGAGTAGGTTCGGCTATTGAAATAACACCCGGAGCTTTAATATTTTAAACAAATTAAAAATAAATTTAAACCGCGAATTGTCGTACGAACCGAATTCCTTGGGGATTATTCAAAAAACAAATTTTTTAGGCACTTTGCATTCGTCTACTATTTTGTTGTACAGGGTGCGGCGGAGCCGACTGATGAGTTTTGAGGAGCTACAAATAACGGATATTAAAACTCAGAGAAAAACGGTTTGTTTTGTGAAAATAATTAGGAAATCCCATTTTTTTCAATTATGTTTGTGAATATAAGACCGTCGAGATGGCGGCCGTCAACAATAATACATTGCTGTAGGCAATCTCTGAAGTTTCGATGAGATTTTCGGCACGTTTCGATTGGTACGGCCGCGATTACTTCAGCGATTCTCTCGGTCAGGTCATCTATCGTATGGGGATGATGTTTGAAAACCTTATTCTTAAGCAACCGCCGGAGGAAAAATCGCACACGCTTAAATCGGGGGAGCGTGCCGGCCAGTCTACGTCGCCCCTCAGTAAGACCAACCGGCCAGGGAACGTTTGTCGCAAAACAGCAAGCGAAATTCGAGCTGTGCGCGCTCGAGCCCCGAATCGTTAAAACCGCACGTCTCCCAAAGTCATGTTCTTCAGCCATTTCCTCCAACCTGCGCTGCAAATAAGTTTCCGACATCATAACATTCCCAAAGCAACCGCGTGTTTCCGGGCAGAGCGACATTGGTGACCGCTCAATTGCCTCTCTAACCTACTGCACATTATCGGTGGTTCCTACCGTTCCAGATGCTCCGCGTCCACGTCCACGCTTAGGGTGTTCCAGACTTTTTCAATTTTCGAATCCAAAATTTAATAGTGTTAGCACATTGGGGACAGATTCGTTGCTTGGGACTGCCGAGACGAGAATCTCTTTGTGTAGCAATCACGGAATAATTATTTTCGAAATACGCGCGAACGACGAAACCTCGACGTACACCTGTCCATGACCACGATTACGACTAAGAACAGCATAACCGTGTAATGCGAAATAGACCGCTAATATAGGCCTGGGATTATCCTATCGTAAACGAATGATTTCATTTGACTCGTCGGTCGGCTCTGCCGCACCCTGTATTTGCTTAACCAGTCGTGTTCTCCTGGAATAGGATTACAGGGACTAGTGGATGATACGTTCGCGTTGAAATGCGAAAATTCGCTTACATCCCCGTGTCTTTGATTCCGCGCAAACAATAATGTCGTAGACTTGTGACGGAAATAATTATTGTCCATGTTTAATCAATGCGTATGGCGATACCGTTGACATCGTAATGCGTACCGGAGTCGGTTGATAAATTACCGGGTGTCCGGGTGTGAAAGTCCCCACCCGCCTTCATCCCGCTCACGTTTTACCAAACACGGAATAGATTTTAGGCACGCGCGAAATTGTATTCCGGTCGTATCTATGCGATATGCGGGGTCGTCAAAAAAAAAAAAAAAAAAAAAGGAATAAATTATCGTCAATCCGTGGCCGTGCGGTAATATCATAGGACAATGTCGAAACGCGGTTTTCGGCCGAGTTTGTTGGATTTTATGCAAATTCCGTTAAGTGCACTCCGGCGGTTCTTCGGCCCGACAGTTCGGCGGTGCCCGGGACCGTTGACTTTCGGCCGACCCAGTCGATAATAATTCACCTATACGCGCCCGAAACGAGATAGAAATCCGCGAGTATCCGCAATCCGTCCTAAACATATTATTATTAGGTTTACACAAGAGGTGGGTTAAGAAGGCATTTTGGGCCGCGTATGTTACACGTGTTCGTTAACGTCGTGTCCGCGGCGCATACGATTAATCGTATTAAGAACGGCGGTTGGCGGGTTGAAGGGGGCTTACTTTAATCTATTTCGTCGATAAAAAAAAAAAAAAAAACATATTATTACTATAATAAATAACAATAATATGTACGCGTTTTCGAATTAGACAAAATAGTCGTATTTTCAATTCGAACTACTTAAAATCTTCCGTTATAATACAATCGCTACCGGGGCGAACGCGGAAGACAATTTCGTTGGGGGTTTTTGAAAAAAAAAAAATGGGATATGTTCAGAAATATCATACTTTGCAGGATCATGAGGTACTCGTATATATATACATATCTATGGGCGTAGCGAGTGTATGATAGGAGGGGGCGGATGGCAAATGCCTAAAACTGCAATCCATTTCCTTATACCTTATGTGCTGAATTGTGGTAACAAATCTGGAAAGCTTAAAAACTGATCAATGGAAAACTATCAGATTTGGAAATTAGCGAAAAAGTCGAAAATACAAATATTTTCTATTCTAAATTAAAGGAAGCTCTGCATATTTCTCTGGCTCAGCTATGTACAACAAGCATTATTGAGTGGTAATCCAGTACCTTGAGAAGGGTGACGACTTGGTTGCGTTTAACGATCACGGGAAATCGTCTGAATAATAAATTAAAATCGTGTTTTCATACCGATGAAAATTATATTATTTACGTACAGTGGCAATTATTTCACGGCTCTACTTGTTAAGCGCGCATAGAAAGATGATGGATGAAAAAAAAAAGAGCTGCGACAAAAAATACTTAATAGTGTTACGGGACTCTGTCCTTAAACGAGTCCATGGCCAAGTGCGGATTACACAATATTACGGATTATTTATACTGCTTAATATTAATATTGCGTAACTGTACTCTATTGAGAATAAGAACAGGCCGCTTTCGCGCATCGCAAATGAGCTCGTGGCGGTGGATTTGTTAATTAATCGGCAATCATCTACAGCCGTAGTCGGGATGGATGCGCTGACAACGACGTGTTTTCGTCCGCCGCCTGGTCTGTTCTTATGCCAAATAGATAATTTGGCATAAAAATGTATAAAATTCGTTAATTATTTGATCAATTTTAATGATGATATGTATACCGTGACGGATGGACCAGGGACTTTCAAAGTACTACGCGTACGTCCGGACGGATTGCGCAATTGTCGTACCGTGAAATAAGTAGATTATGACATCACGCCACAAACGCGAGAGGCCGACAAAGCCTAGCGCGGGGGAAACGCACATAAAAAGGCCACGGATTTGGACCTGAGGTAGTCCCTCAAGTCCGTCGTGGAGGAGTCGAGTAAATGCCATGTTTGGAGTCGGCGGTCGGATAGGAGTCGGTGAAGAGTCGTGTTCGGAATCGGGCTCTCCGCCGACATACGCGAGCACCTTCGCGAAACGCCAACCGAAAAATACTAAGACTTGTACATTTTAATTAAAAGAACATTGTGGACGACTGTAAAATAAATTATGAGCGATTTTCGTTTGGAGTAACAGTTTTTTTCATTTAGAAATCAAAAGTATAAACCGTTAAAAATAGGTCTCTTAGGACTGTCTCTAATTGGCACGCAACAATAGATTTGGCGAAGACTCCAGACATTGTTACAATTTTTAAAAAATAATATAAATAGAGGTACTTAAAAAAAATGTATTCTGTGTTAATTTGCCCCTTTAGCCTCCTGATTTAAAACCTAGCGACGCCTATATATAAATGTTAATCTATTTTATTTCTCATGGGAAACATTAAAATAACTTATACATTTGTAGGTCAGTCAATAATATATTTTTAAAATGTATCCTGATTCTGCGTTTTCCCCCGAACCATTTTAAGAATACGGTTTTTTTTTTTTTGGCTAGATTGCTGAAATGGAGGGGGGAAGTAAACATTTTTTCCAAAAAGACAACAGATAAAAAGTAAGTATATTAGTATTATTATAATTATATAATTTTCAAAATCTTTTTTTCGAACCATTATATTGAATTTTCGTCCGACGTTGCTATTGTCCTAAAAATCTATCGATAAGTTAAATTTTAACAGAGTTAATAAAAAAAAAAAGTCATTAATATACCCGGCCTCGTTAATAGCGGTCGAATAAGACGGGGGTGGCAGAGGGGAAATAAAAAAATAAAAATATTTACTTGTTGCTTGGTGATGTAAATCGGTTTGTTCAGTATTATCCAAGTGACGGTTTCGTGACACGCCGGGAAAGTGGTGGACCCGTCGTACGTCATGTAGTAACGAGTGGCGGGCAACAGATCGACGATCGACAATCGTTTTATGGCCACTTCTTCGCCTATATAATACATAAAGTATCAAATACACGGAATAAATATAATATCATATTTAGATAAAAGTAATGGTGGATTTCGAGCGTGTTGCGGGAAATATATAATATGCACACGCGAAAATTGGCCTGACATTATCGTTTTCTCGGTCCGTCTGCCGCGTAATGTACCGACAAAGGCGATTTTTTACATTTGCCACCCTCCGGTTTAGGGTAAAGGCATGTGCCGGTGACACATTTAGACATTTTTCTCTCCCCCTTTAAGAAACCGGCGTTACACTTCTATCTAGGCGGGACTGAGGGAACTGCGGCCACACTTACATCTCGAATTCGACGTCTCTAAATTGTATGCTTTTTACAAGAAATGGACAAATAAACAATTGTCTAGCGACCTTATGTTGTACTCGGACAAAAAAAAAAAAAAAATCGTTCACGTCCACGGGATGTTCTAAAAAGGCAATGAGTAAATAATTTACTTTCTATATCCTACGTTGCCTACGTCTAACCTACTTTCTACCTACAACAGTGTGGCCCATCCCTTTATCACAAATGGCCCGAACAAGGTATTAATTTTTCTAGTTTTAGTCTTGCTACTTTTAGTTTACATTTGTTAAACATATGCTTTATAGAACCGTCATACGCTGTATTGTATTTTTTTTTTTGTTTTGTTTACTATACAGAGTCGTAGTTTTTTTCATAAATAATAAAAGCGTTTTTTAAATTTTTTCCACCCATAAAATTTGGCGCCCTAAATGCGCTACTTGGTAAAGGGACTAACAATACATTTTTATAGAGAAAATCGTATTAACTGTTTGGACGGTTTTTTTTTTTTTAAACACAGTAGATTCTTATTATGTCGAACGTCGCTATCTCGAACTACATTCAATTCCCCCTCAAAACTACCATTGCACTCAATAGCTCAATACTAGCAATAACTCGATACAAAATTAATCGTTTTTTGTTATCTCGAATACAGAAATAATATTTTTGTTGAGGTAAGAACTGACAATTGTACAGTACATTCGGTATAGTGATTGTGATTGTGCGCGTTCGTACACAATATAGTCGTGAAATGGAAAATAATAAGCGTAATTTATATGTGCTTATAATTTTAGATAAAAATCGTATAATATTATTAGTTGATAAAGATGACCATAAACAATGTGAAATCGTCAAAGAATTCAACATTCCGCCAAATACTTTGTTGTCAATTATGAAACAAAAAGGTAACATTTTGACGTTCAATAGTGTAAATATGAAAAAAAAAAATGAAGATCACTCCTCAGTTGGACGTCGATAAATCTCTATTAAAATGGTTTACTCAGTGCCGAGATAAAAACATACCAGTAAGAGGAGCAATTTTACTAGAAAAAGCAAAAGAATATGCACAACTAGGATACACACATTTAAAAGCTAGTCGTGGTTGTCTTACGAATTGGAAGTCAAGACATAATGTAGTTTTTCGAAATTATTAATTTATTCAATTTTATTGTAGTTAATATGTATGTATGCATTAGTATTTTAAGTATTCAAATTATATACTATTTTTAAAATTTTTTTAATGTCTTTAATAGAACACGATGTCCCGAATTTTTTGATATTTCGAACTTTTTCCTGTTCCTCTTGAGATTCGACATTACGACAGTTCACTGTGTATATTTTAATTTTTGAATACGCTGTCAATAGTTAAACAAAATCAAGTTAAATTTATATTTTGATAAAAAAAAAAAATCATTCATAAGATCCTTAGAAAATACTCTTCTTTATGGATCCTTAGAAAATACTCTCCTTTATGAAATGTTTAAGACGTCCCTTTGCCTTAAACTCAACGGAATATTCGCAATAGTGGAAACTGCGGAATGCCTTTGTTGCTAATATTATACTCACAAGACAGACGCATAAGTAAAACGGCATTATAGATACGTTTTATACATTTTAGAGAATTCGGATTTACTTGTGTTAAAATCTAAAATATAACCGAGAATAATGATTTTTAAATTGCACGCAATGTTCATAGAAAAAGTAAATGGCGTTTAAAAACTGCGAATAACTATTACGCTAAATAAAAGTTTCACTTTTTAAATATATCCGTTACGCGAAACGAATTGTGTACTTGCAATGCATGGTTCATAATTATCGGTGGGGAAAAACGAACTGTTCGATTTCGGTGCCCATAACCAAAGAATTCGGGTCGAAAATTGAACTAATTTTCTCGAAGGGTGTCGTACGAAAATCCAATGTTATCGATTTTCAGGGTCAGTGCACTATTGGATAGGTATTTCGTAAAATTTATATCAAACCGATGTTCGTTAATTATGTATTGCCATCACCGAACTCGAAATATCTGAATAATTAGATATATATTATAATAAAATTGTGAACACTTTGAATTCTTTTTTTTTTTTCCGATCTTCAAAATCAGAGTTCGTAACATAATCGTTATTTATATCATAATTTCAGTGGGTATATTCTATTTCGGGAAGGTTGTCGAAAAATCGATTTTGATCTTACCGCTGTATTTGATCTTGGTCAAGTAGCTGGTGAGTAGCCGCAATTCGGGATTCGACAAATCTCCTAGCTGTAAAGAACAAAAAAAAAAAATTAATAGTAATGATAATATAGTCGTCTAACTACGTGTCTACGATAATAATAATGTTACGGACTGCGTCCTTAAGTGGACTATGGCCAGGTGCAGATCGGTTAAGTCAGGGTTTGGAATCTGGGACTAATAAAATAAGTATTAAATGGATCGATTGTACGATTGTACCGTTTACTATTTTACAAATACGTTATAAAAATGATAATATTAAATTATGACAAAAAGTAGACACTTGTCATAATAATAATAACAATAACTTAAGTCGGGGCCGGTAAAGGTCAGTTTCAGTAGGCAGGTGCAAACAACAGGCGGATGACACATCCGATTAAATTGACGGCTGCGCGACAGGATGTGGTCCGACCTGACCACGACGGCCACCACCACCGGCGGGCTATTCGAGCTCGGCCGAACGCCGAAAGACGGCCAGACTCAGGAGACCAAGAGAGACCAAACCGGAAGAGACCGTCGGTCTCGGTCTCGAGTGCCGAGAAGGAAGTCATCGTCTGGCGGCCAACCCGTTGCGTCGTTCCGAACCGCTTCTAAAGCTATACGAATCGACCCGGGTTTGGCAGCTCATACCAATCGAATTAAATTTGTACTTGTATTATAAATAATAATTGATAAGACGAGCCTATTGTTTCGTAGTGTTCAACTGGCACGCCGCCAATAATAATAAAAAAAAAAAAAAAAAAAAACGGCGTTTTTTGTCGCGGTGTTAGGTGCTATATTGCGATTAAAAACGTTTCGCACGGCACGCGGCGCACTTGCAATGCCGCTGATTTAACGTTTGGGTTTTCGTCGTTCGCCGGCACGCGGCACTCCGTTCGCCACCGCTTCAGACGGGCGTGTAGTACCCAGCCAAAGTCGGTATATGAACCGAATTACGCGTGTTAAATAATTTCCGCAATGTAGTAGATTAGGTTACAAACTAATTAACTCAAAACGATAAAACACACGCCGTCGCGCGAGCGTGTGCGGGGCCCGTGGTACGATTGTCAAACGCATTTGTGCGTTTCAACGAACAACGGTGTGCGCACGTTGGACGGGATGGGGGCGGGCGAGTGTGGGCCTAGGTTAGGAATAAATGTAAAGCGAACAGACCGAAATCTCAACTGGCGTTAAACGTACGCCGTGCCGTAATTATTTCAACGTATTATTTTTTGAAAAACGTATAGATGCGATAGAGCGTACGATATAGGGGACACACATCTAACCGGGAAAGTATAAAAAAAAGAACGCTGTTAGAAGACGCATACGAAACGCCCTACGCAGCGGCAAATTTACAGATAGAATTACGTTTGATAAATACGAGACAATAACAGAACACAGTTACAAGGGTAGAGAGCATATATTTCTGATAAATTTTTCGTATTCCTACGAATACGACCGGATTTTACTAGATACAAATATTGAAATGTTCTCTTAAAACTCACGTTTACTATCTTAAAATGTCATGCAATCTATTTTTTTTTTTTTTTTATACGAACATAATTATTATTAAACCGTAATTTCCTATATCCAACAGTCAGAAATGACGCGTTTCCGTACGTTAGTCTTTTAAATAGATTTCGCACAATTTCGCTGTATCAATCAAACGTCCGAATTCCGTGATACGGTATAAATGTTCACTAAATGCCGGTAAAATAATAAAGGAGGAGGAGGACTCCCCCCACTCCTAGTCGTTTATTATTATAATATATTATTATTTTTTTTCGTTCTATAGAAACATTTGCGTCGTATTAATTATTATGTTTTTCCTACGTCCGTAAAACATGATATAGTATATTTTTAATAACGCGTACTCGACGCGTTTAATTTGTGATGTTTTCCGCTTGAAGGACACTCGAAAACGACTATCTACTCGTTATTTTTTCCTTTTCTTTCATAATAATAGTATAATAATTGTACGGTAAACCATTTTGTTCGGCGGCGGCGGCGGCGGCGGCAACGGCGTATTTGGCGGGTATTATTTCCGGCACCGGCCGTAGATATATCTCGTATTTTAAAAATGTATGCAGTTTTTGCTAACGTCATTATAATGTCGACATCGAAACGACCGCGTAATATAATCGCTCAAAACGAGCGAGCACAAAGATACCCCCACGACGATTTCGAAGCGCCCAATTATACGTGTAAACATATAATAAACGTAAAGTGTATATATCGATTTATTGTCAGTCGTATAAATGCTCGTAACGTCGCTTTATATAATATTATTCGTTTTATACGCGAACAAAAAAAAAAAAAAAAATGAAAACATAGAATAAAACAACACTAGTCTTTCATCAAAAAAAAAAAAAATAATAATAATTGTTAAAAAAACGCGGTCTCGTTATCGTTGTGCCACGGCGTAACCGACAATTGACAACGCTGGTCGAGCTACTAACGCAACGACGAATAATAATAATAATAATAATAATAATAATAATAATATTAACCGAATCGAATCAAAAGACAATCCGAACATTTCGTTAACGTTATTTATATGGGGGAGGGGTTCGTAAAATTTCCATTATCATATCGTGAACATTGTGTAAACCTAGAGTTTTGTGATTTTTTTTTTTTTTGTTGTAAACAAGAACAAAGCATTCAATTAGCGTACGGATTGGACGAAAACCGGAAATTAACTTAACGTAATATTATACTTAAAGACTCGCTCGTTATTTATTGAGTTTACGTAATTGAGTTTTAGAACCGAGTGAAAAGTTAAAATTAACTATTAACATTTTAACTCGGCCAGACCTTTTGGACAATGATAATGTATTCCGTAAATATATAAAAACAACTACGTAAAGTCCACCGTACGCACAGGGTCCCAGAAGAGGGATTGAGTCAGCAGTGATTTTTACTTTTGTACAGGGAAATTGTATTGATCGACTCGCGAAATATCTGTGTACACGGCAATGGTTGTATTGTGCGATACAGAACAATTAATGGAGAATATTTTTCACATTATCAAATAGTAAACGAATTTTTTGCGAGTAAACTTGCCAACGTCAGATTTGCTCATACAGAGTCGGCTGACAAATTGTTGGTCTTACCACAATGGGCAAATTTATTTATTTATTTCTCTGTCTATAAACAATTTTACTACCAGAAATCTTGCCCCGATCAAGGAAAAAAAAAAAAACGACAGGAGAGCTTTATTTTATTGCATTTTTAATCAAGTCGGTTCGTTGGAGAGGTAATTTTTCGAACGATTAAGGAAAATTCTGAGGAAAAACGGCGGAAAACAAGAATGTTATTTGTTTGTTTTTTTTTTTTTGTAATTCAGTTAAACATGTTCTTGGAGACCGGAAATTTACACCGAATACTCATGTTAACAATTTCCGGACGCGGTAAACTGTCCAAAACATATTTTGTAATTTTGTCATTATAATCGTATAATGTTGAAATATCGAACGAAATTTCAACGGTATTTGCAAATACGGTTTTTCGGTTAGGAATCACGTTTTTCGTTAGCAACGGTTTACCGTCAGATATATACGAATGCGATTCCTCTCTAAAAGCCAATATAAACTATCCGCCTAAATTGTCCTAGGTATAGTTATATTTATTTTTTTTTCTTAATCTTTGTCGATAAAAAAAATAATATCCTATACGCGGTGAGAATTTCAAATGTGATCACCTCGAATTATTTTCCCCGGGTACGCGGGGCGCCGGGCGCCGTTTTTTTTTTACCTTTTTTTTTTTTTGTTTTCTACGCACGCCGTGACGCGTTCAATTGTTTTTTTTTTCCGATTATGACGATTTAGGATGCGTACGGTACGGTTAAACGTATTGCCCGGAGTCGCGGAAATTCGGTTCGCCCGGGTCTCGGACGACAGCGTATTACCGGATTACGACGACTGCGGCGCGACCGGGAAAACGGCCGCGGGCCGCGAAAGTTTCGCACGCGGACCCGCGCCCGTAAATAACATTTTATTGCGTTTATCGCGTTCGTACGCTGCGCGGGAATTCTCGTGCGTCTGATTGACTCGCGTACGTGTACAGGGTGTGCGCCGCGAGCCGTTTTACGCCGTCCGCAAATTATCCACTTCAAAGAGACCGCCGCCGCCGCCGCCGCCGCCGCCGTAGTGGCCCGGGGACAAAATTACATAATACGTATATCGTATCGTATAGCTCGGAGTCGCGAACTCGCGGCCAACAAAAAATGAATACCGGGCGGTTACAGTAGCCGGATTGAAGAAACCCGGGGAGGGGGGGGTGTGGGCGGAGGAAAGAAAAACGACTTTCTTATACGGTTCGTTTCAATGTAAATATATCCGGCAAAAGGCGAGTCGGTTCTGAATCGTTATACTCAGTACACTTTTTTTTTTTTTTTTTTTTTTTGTGGCATCGATGACGGGCCGGGGACTGGCCTTGCGGAAATGCTACCGGCCCGCCACCATCGTTTATTAAAACGCAAAAAACACGTAACAATTATATACACACACGAAAAACCCCTTTTCCCCTTCGCGGGGCGGGCTCACATTATTTAACTTATAACACTAAATATAAAAACGCCTTAAAAACTAAAAATTTACATTCTATTCTTTTAATATACAAAAATTTACACCTAAAAATACAATCATTTATTTACAATGGCAAATTTTATATACATATTGCATCGGTTGCTACTGCCGTCGACGCTGTCGCCGACGCTCCGGCGGTGCTCCTGCTGCTGCCGCTGCTGCCGCTGCTGCTGCTGCCGCTGCTGCCGCTGCTGCTGCTGCCGCTGCCGCCGCCGCTCTGGCCGCCTCCCACCGACGCTCCTCCTCTCCCTTTGCCCCCATGACGGAGATTGCAAAGGCCCTGACGGCTGACCATGCTTCGGTACTGCTGAGCATGGCCGGTCTAAGCCCTTCCGGAGAGATGCTGCCCAACACCGCGACCAGCGCTGCACGTTCGGTATTCCAAGCCGGGCAGTCTAGAAGGGTGTGGGCCGCATCGTCCACCTCCGATGTGCAATGGGCGCAGTGGGGGGCGTCGCGCTTGCCGATCCTATGCAGGAAGCTAGCAAAGCACCCGTGTCCGGTGAGGAGCTGGGTAAGGTGATAGTCCAGCTCGCCCCGTGACCTTGTGGCCCAAGGCGCAACAGGACCGATCACCCTACGGGTCCACTCACCCCTGGTACCCATGCTATGCCGCTCCTGCCACTGCACGAGGGTCGCGGACCTTCTCTGTGCAGCGGTTTCGACGCGAATGTCGCCGCCGTCGCCACCGCGCCGGCTCCAGTAGGCTTTGCGTCTCTCCTTAGCGAGCAGGTCGATCGGAAGAAGACCCGCGATCAGCAACGCCGCGTCATGGGAGACCGTCCTGTAGGACATGGAAACCCTCAACGCTGCGCGCCGCTGAACGCGGAGCATCTCTTTCACGGCCCTGGTCGCGTAGGGAACCATGGAGCCCCACACCGGAGATCCATACAGCATTACCGAAGTGGCCACCCCGGCGTACAACCTCCTCCTGTATACTCAGTACACTGTATACGTTAAACGCATAGGTACAATCGCCGGACTCGCTCACGATTCACGAGCGAAAATACAACATCGGCGAAGGGAAAATATTTTTATGTTTGATTTTTTACACGTCGCTCATAGTCGTACACCGCAGGCGAACGCAGGGCGGATAATTTGTTTATATATTAATATAGTTTGGTGTTTGGCGGGAGATTTCATTTGAGCGGGCGTCTAATTCTGCGGATTTGTATATTCAGGGATATACTCTTTGTCCATATGTGGTGGTCGGCCCGTGCGAGCTTTTCCGTCAAGATGGACTCCGTGACGACTTGTTACTGTTGTTCGGGGAATCATGCCGTTATTGAGAATCACGGTGGTGCAGTGACCTGGACGTAGGGGAAAAGTTATAGGAGTTGATTTGTACGGATTGGTTGTAATTCTTCGGGCGATGAGTTCCCGGAGAACGTTATCGAGGAGGGAAAAAAAAACCCGACTTTCTATACGATTTGTTTTAATGTGACTATATCCGACAAAACGCCAGTCGATTCTAAATCATTTTCTCATCAGAACTGTTTACATTTAACACGGGTGTATAGGTACAATCACCGGACACTGTCGATTCACAAGCAATAATGCCGCAAGCAAGATACCGTGGGGCATTATACCGTTTTCACCGTTCACCGGTAACAATTTGAAAAATAAAATTATTAAAAAAAAAACCGCGGTAAATCTTTGTCTGAACCCGGCGGCGTTTTAAACAATCTAATACTGTTGTATTGTTGCTCGTAGTCTTTTTTTATCGTACGATATTTCAGATTCAAATACGGCATATCGGCAATTTACGATGTATTTTCGACTCATTTTTCTGTTTGTCCAGACTCTTTGGCGGTTTTATTTCTGATGGTTGAAAATTGATAAAATTAATAAAATAATAAAACTGATTATATCATAGTAAAAAGTGCACGTTCCTTAGTAAAACTTGTGATTCTTTCGTCGCTACGCTCAACGCACGTCTCGCCTACCTTCCCTCTTTCCTCCCACCATTTAGACATTTTTTTTTTGTTATTCCAATATTTATTATGTCGTCAGTATTCCGTATGGCATTTTGTATCGCGGTGAATGCACTTTTTTTAACGGGGAGGGCCCGGAGAGAAGTTTCGCCAGACCCTCTCGTATGTAAATATACGTAAAATTGGAAATTTAACGGCGACACCAATATTTAGTATGTCGTCTGTATGTATATCTGTGCCCCGAATTCCGAAATCCCTACTACCCCTTTGCCCGGTTAAACTGTTACGGGCACCACGGATTCAGAACAATAAAAAAATATTACATTTTTAATGTCTAAAGCAAAACTGGCCGTGGGGCGAGATGATTGAAAAAAAATGATCGTTCGTCGCAAGTTTCCGGTTTAGTGTTTTACGCAGAGATTTTGTCTTACATGCAATTTCAATAGACATATATCCGAACACGGATTGTATCCGCGAAAATCAATACACAATAAACAAATTGTTCCGATGAAACTAGTTTATTAAATTTACATTGTGTAAATATTCTGGCGATTTTTGAGTTATTTTTATAGGTATTTGACAACTTTTGAGTTATTTTAGTCTATATATGGTTTAATGCGGATAAAATTGGATTGGTTGACCAGAAGGGTTTGAACATTTTACACATTTTAAGTAGCTTATTTGTGATTGTTTAAGCTAATAATGGAGTCGCGGGTGCGAATCTAACCTATATTAGATTTTATTTTTATGCAATACTTTATGAAACTGACATCGGGCGCCACTGCAGAATGAGTCAATTGAAGTCTCATTAGGCTCCCTCGGTACCCGGACTCAAACAAATGACAACTCAATATTGGTGAGTTAGTGTAACATAGCGATCGCGTATATTTCGTTCTTAAAATTTACCATTTCGTTTATCTAAAAAATGTTGAATTTTTGAGTAATTTTTTGTAAGTATTTACAGCGGTAAAAAACGAATTTTTTTTATTTTTTAGGAGGACTTTTGTTTTTTTTTTTTTATAGATTTATAGGGCATTTCAAACCGGACTCTAAGTATATTATTTATTATTATTATTATTATTATTATTATTATTATTATTATATTACTAGTTTAGGATATTGGTATAGTAAAATTTAATATTTCCAATAATTTCATCGTAATTCTATAATAAATAATACATTTTAAGTTCAATCAAAGTATAAAAATGCAGCTTTTAAAAATTTAATGTTTTTTATTTGGCATACCCGTACGGTTGAAAAAAAAATGTATGCTTGCGCACCGTAACTATGCAAATAACACGTAATAAATTTATCTACATTGCTAAAATTAATCGCATGCCGTCAACTCGATATTTTTTAAACATATTAAACAATTATAATTCGCGTTAGTTAATTTCTACCACGTGACCCCGTAAAATCGTTTGCATAACACCGACTACATAGATAATATTCATGGTGTAATTCGATATACTTTTAAATGTGTTTTAGCGTAGGGACGAAATTGTCGAATTGCGTAAATATTACGAAAACTAATTTGGCCGGTTTTACATTAACTTCAAGGGAGGATGATGATGGTGGGAGGGAGACTATAGGTTCGATTAATTTTCGTTTTTCCGCATTTTAGACGAGGGGGCGCCCGAAATTCCGTCGTGCTCGTTGGTATTGAAAATACAGTCGAACGTGGTTAACTCGAAATTCTTTTTCCCCGGTTCCTAGAGTTTCCTAGTGAAACAATGCAAACAAATCTTGTTTAACTCGAATATTTTCGCGAATAAGTCAAAGTTTCGATTTTTTATAATGTAATAAAATTACGATATTATCCTATCAGAAAATATGGGCCATGGAAATTACAAACGGTTACAATAAATAATTAGGACGATGTGAGGCAAGGTGTAAATATTCTATTCGATGACTGTATCAATACGGACAAACGACTTGGAAGTGTGCGGTTATTTATCAAATTCAGACTAAAAAAAAAGGAGTTATTATTAAAATATGCTATTATATATCCCGAAACTTTTAGGACTACTCCTATTGAAATTCTGAACCTGTCTCTAAAACCGTGGTCATCCCAAAATGTCATATGGTCAATTCGTACACGAATAGTGTACAGTCGTCGTTCACGTCATTCATAAACTCGATAATTTCCATACCATCGCCATGGAATATTTCATATAATAAATCCATTGCTATCCGAGGGTTAGATTAAATACAACATTTTAATAAATATAAAAATACAAATATTAAATATTAAAGTGGTACAAATATTAAATGCAAATATGAATAAGGATCTGTTATAATCGACCGTTATCAATGTTTGATACTATTATTCGTCAGATTAATTCTTGGTTGGTACTTTTATTACCGAATAAATTATTCGCCAATTATTATTCATTGAATAGCCTTAATCCGACATTGAAAAACCGATAGTTATCCGTATTCTCGTATCAGTCGAATAACTCGTGTTGTTCGACGAATAAATGCGATTGAAAAACCGGCCCTAGGTAGACTTAAATTTGTTAGCTAGTGCTTGTATATATTAAAATTTGGATATTGCATTATTGTTGTATTATTGAATTTGATTATCTATAAATTGTATTCTATCGTGAATTTTTTTTTTCCTGTGTGATCTTTTATTGTATTAGAGCTTCTTATAATAATTTCAATATTAGAGCTTGTACACCATATAATACATCTAAGAAGTTATTCAAATTTGGGTTGCGAAAAGATTCACACGAATTAGTTGTGCAATGAATAATACTGCCACTATTCCGCCCGCATTTTTTTGGAAATTTTTGGACAATTTATAACAATTGGAAATTGGAAGTGGAAATAAGGAATTAATTTCAATATAATTTTCAACTAAATAGTCTGTATATTTTCGAAGTTTTTCATTACTTGGTAGTATCCCAGCTAGTTAGGTTAGGCTAGGTGGAACGGGTCATCGGCTTAATGATTATATAATTCCCGGTGGTAATCCGACACTGTGATGCTAAAAATATTGATTTCGCTCGCTTTTTCAACATTTATATTTAAAGGACCAATTGTTGAAAATATTATTGGGAGTCATTTTAATTTTACAATCAAAACACTGTCGCCGAAGTGGCCAAATCGTTATACGCGTATCCGCTATCGCCTTGCGAACCACCCGAATCCTCTTCTAATTTCTCTAAACTCAGCTAACATTCCCGGAAATCCGCCGCAAAGGCTTGAGAGGTGTCGCGATTTGGTAAAAAAAAAAAAAAACCTTATACGCAAGTAATATAGCCTAACAAATCTCTTTCGCGTCTGAGTGTAACCGCTGGGTAGCTTCTCTTCTCTCTTTATAATATCTCTGAACGATCATATGCTCATTGTTATTATTATTACAGATTGTATACATACAACTAATAAACATTAAGAAAAACAAAAAACAACAACAACAACAATCAAATCGGTCGATGGTTTATGGTCATGGAGATCTTTGAACCTGGTTTATGTTGTAGGTATTAGCAGCTGCACATTCTGTGGTAAAAACCATAAACCTTATAGGAGCAAATACGGCCATAAGTGTTTACAGCGATGCCATCAGAAGACAATAATAATATACGATTGACGGTGGTTCTACTGTAAATCGTGCGTATTACCATAACGTTTTTTTTTTTAATAATTTATCGATTTATGATTCATTATTTAAAACTAACGTTCATCCGACACTTATCGTACCGAGGCGCCGTGTTTTAATAATTATTGTTCATAAGTAATGATTATTACTTCGTCAAGTGCCATTATTTTTTATTGTGGCCTAAGTAGTTCTCGTACGCACAGCCCCGGACAATTTCATTTAAACTTTTCGGCATTGCAACCCTTCGATTTCTAAATGCCCGCTACGCCACCGGCCCTTTTTGATGACATAAGGTATTTTATAACCATAGAAATCGTTTAAAAAGATCAATTCTCGTTTCTCGTATTGGCAAACGTGCGTTTTCGCCGCTGGAAATCGTCCGCGACAAAAATATATTTTAAAAAACGGTCCCCGCAACGGGGAGAGTCTTTTGTTTCCATTAGGGGGAGAACCGAACGCGCCGCCCGTAGTCGAGGAGGACCGTGGTTATTGGACGGCACGAGTCCGGGCATTTCGCTATATAAATAAATTCCGCGGCGAGAATTAAATCGAATTCGGTCTAGAGCGAAAAGTATACAAACGAGTGTACGTATACGTTACGGTGGTACACTGTTGCAAAGTTAGATTAGTTAGTTAGTCGCGTTATTCGGTCTCGAATTAATTAACGATTTCAAATTGCTTTCGTACGTGAAACGCGCACACGTGGGCCAACGAAAGTGGTTTTTACCATCGATTATTCATGGAACTCCCGATAAAAGTTTCAGATTTTCCGAGCGTACCGAGTAACGTATCGGCTTCACAAATGATATACTCGTGTGCCTCCTTTTTTTTTCTTTTTTTTTTTTTTTTTTTTTATTTCCTGTGTTCTTTGAACAACTTTGCCACCAGAAATTTGGCTCCGATCATTAACGTCGGCGGTGATTTACTACAAGTTGTAAACATTTTCCGGTTCGTGCATTGAGGAAATCGGTTTTCGCAACAACGAGGAATAGCCAAGCGAAAATTCTCATCGGTAATTTTTCGATTTTGTCGTTTTCTTTTTAATTATAATTCGGCTTTACCATTAATATCCTATACGTTCCCAACTTTTCGCCTACAACGCCGGAGCTATAACGTACGTCGGCTTTTTTGTTCATAATAAACAGTAATATATACAGGGTGCGGCAGACCCGACTGACGAGTTTAATGAGGTCATTAGCCTGTGATAAGATAAGAGCAGGCCTTAAAAAGTGGTATATTTTGAATTGTACGGTAATGCCGTTTTTATTCGTAATCATGGTCTGGACAGGTGTACATCGTGGTTTCGTCGTGCGTGCGTATTACGAAAATAATCATTCTGTGATCGCTGCACAAAGGGCTAGTCGTAGGCACTTCGGCGGCATTCCACGTGCTGAATCTGTTCCTTCTGCTAACACTATCAAATCGTGGATACGGCATTTGGAAGATACTGCAAGTACCCTAAGTAGACTTGAACGCGGAGCACCCGGAACGGTAAGAAACCCCCGAAAATGTGCAATTGGAGAACAGGACCGTCACTGTCACGTCCGCTCGTTATGTTGTGATGTTGGAAACGTATCTGCAGCATAGGTTGGAGGTGAATGGCTGAAGAACATGATTTAGGAGATGTATGGTTTCAGCAAGACGGAGCTACAGCGCACACAGCTAGAATTTCACTTGCTGTCTTGCGACAAATGTTCCCTGGGCGGTTAGTCTCTCTTAGAGGAGACACGGGCTGGCCAGCACGGTCCCCAGATTTAAGCATGTGTGATTTTATCCTCTGAGGCTACCTTAAGGAGAAGGTTTTCAGACATCGCCCACACACCATAGAAGAAATTAAACAGAAAATCACCGTGGAAGTCGAGGCCATACCAGTCGAAATGTGCCGAAAATCATATGAGAGCTTCAAAAGATAATTTTCAAAAAATAATTTTTAAAAATGGATTGAATACTTATTTAAATAAAAAAAATAACCTTTTCTCTAAGTTTTACTGTTCGTTATTTATAGCCCATCAAAACTCGTCAGTCGGCTCTGCAGCACCCTGTATATTTATATATATGTGAAATACGATATTATTAGAAAAAATATTTCTTTTTATTGTACGTAAATGTGATCCGGTTGCTACGCAAATAATCAATATTGTAATAATATTATCTAATTCGTATATTGGAAGCGGTTTTTAAATGAATAATTTTTATTCGAAATGTTCAAACATTATGCTATCCGCATATCTTAAATGACCGATGGTTACGTAACAAACACTACGGAGTATAATAACAGCAGTTACCATACAATATAACTACGAATTTCTCCACTAGCAGACAATTATTACTATTTACGAAATCGCCGACAATTTAGTACAAAACGATTATCAACAAAAAATAATAATAATAATTTATAACGTAATGTGCGAAAAAATTCAATCGCATAAATTGATCTATTCGGAAAAATAGTATTGAATTGACATACTGTAAATACATCGTGTGTTTTGCACGTTAAATATTGCACCGTACTCATTTAGATTATTAATATTATCGGTAAATTGCAGAATTTTTTCTTTTTCTTTTCGTACGTGTGACTCAATTGTAGGTTCCTTGTACACAGTGCTGGGTAGCTGAAGCCCCCCGTTAGATTTATTAGACGGACTCCAGTCCTTTAGTTTTTAATTTTAAAAAAAAAAAAACATTCACATCTGCCACGTACTTCGGCAAAATATCAGCTTTATTTTCAAAATTTTACATTTAGACACACTAATAGTAAACCGTATAACGGACATTTGAAGGGAAATATAACGGCCACCCGCATTATTATTATTATTTTTTTTTTGCCTAAAATGTTTAAACTGTACAAGAATATTTTTATATAGTGATCCCCTCGTGATATTTAAAAAAAACCTGGTTCCTATGGACTCAATGTATTTTATGTACGTTTTAAGTGGAATTTTTGATAAAAATTTACATTTCGATCGTCTTTTTCCTGTTGCCGTTTGCATTGTGATAAGAAACGCGATAAGCACATGAAATAAAAATAAAAAACCATTCCGTATTGTAACGAAAAATTCGAATTCGGAATACTCGTAGGTCGATGTATAATTTACGGTTTATGGTTCTCGTTTCAAATTTTATTTCGACGACGAACGAAAAGAATAAAACAAAAGAGTCTTGCCCGGGTGGGGGAGCGGGAGTCCGGAAAAATAATTAGGATTACTTAAATCAGTTTTCACACTGCGGTTTTCGACTGTTCGCGACTTTTCAAAAAAAAAAAAAAAAATAAGTGATGCTATACCGAGCGATTTTAATTGTAATCGCAAATAGTCCGCGTTTGCCCTAAAATTATTGTACGAATTTACAATGACGGATGAATACAAGAGTCGGGTAGTTACGAGTAAAGATATTTTACCGACCAAAAACACAACAAAAAAAAAAAAAAAAAAAAAATACGTATCCCAGACAAAAAATTAAATTTTCGAAATTAATGACACGGTCCTGGGCGAGTGTCTCAAAATTTAATTTGTCTTCTGGAAACGCGTTTATAATTTCGTTGGGAAATCGCATATTTACGAAACACATTTGCCCGTATTTATTATATAAACCGGGTCATCAATTCATGTACCCGGTACGACACTGCAGTAATTTATTATTTCCACTGGCGGTATTCAATTTCGCCTGCGCGCCGTCCCGGTAAATATAATATTATTATTTTAATGTTTTCGAACAAATGTGTTTTATTTGATTAGACGCGTGTCGTTTACACGTTTCAATAACTCGGGGTTGGCCGTCGCGACATTTTTCAACGACAACCATGCCACACCGTTGTTTAAAATTAAAATCTACTAAAATATTATAAACCGTAAGTCGCCTACGGTGCCCAACGACGTATAGTGATAGGTTTTTTTTTTTTTTTTTTTTATGTTCGCAACAGTTCCCGGACACGAGATTTGTCGAAAACCTTTTTAAAAAAACGCGATCCTCTTTATTACGAAAAAAAAAAAAATAAAAAATAAAAGACATTTATAATTATTAATGTTATCCGATTTTACGTGAACTTACCCAGCCCTTATATACTGCGTGCGAAAATCGTCTCGTAGATCCGCATACGGAATACGACGCCCACAAAAATCGTTTTTTAAGTGAAAATAATAACCGTTAAAAAAAAAAAATTGTTATTTAAAGCAACACCGCGAGTTGTACGATAGAGATTTTATTTAGTTTTAAATTTTTCGTCGCAACGTCTCGCGACCGTATCAGAAAATAGTATAAATTAATATTTATAAAGGCGAAAAGTAGAAAAAAAAAAAAAATAAAAAATTACATCTTCCTCCCATTCGGAGGATGTATCGAATTAAGTATAAATTATACAATGCGGTTCACTTTTATCGCGTTATATTTTTAACATTGCAATCTCATTGGATAGAAATAGCGACGTAGATTTTTTTTAACTCGGAACGAGTATATTATTATCGATGTACGTCAGAGAGAGTAAAATTGGAAATTTGGAAATTTGTGCATACCGCATTGCCCGCGAATAAAATAATACCGTTAGTTTCGAGTTACTCGTTTTTATTTTATTTTTTTATTTTTTTTTTAGGACGTGAACAAATGTTCTCCTCAACGTTAATTTGTTTTACGACCTCGGGGCGTGACCTGCGATACTATTGAATTGTGTAGGTCGGGAAATTTATTTTTAAAATTCGTCCTGATATTTCGCGGGGAAATGGAGAGGGTTTCAACCACCGCGTTCGTTCCCGTTGGTTTTCACCGTTGCGAATTACGGAATTTGGGCACTTGTCGAGGTACTCGTCTACCGTTAAAACGTTATTGTTCGACAACCGTTGTATGGCCCGAAAAATCATCGTTTGATATATTTACGTTTTTTTGTTGTTGTTCGGCGTTTGGTTTTTTACTGTACATATTTGTACATTAAAGCCCGGGCGCCAGGGGTCGCCAATCATTTCAAACGTGTGGGCTACATTCGGAAATTTAAGTCTTCGGTGATCGTCATCGAGTGGATTCTAAGAGAGAAAGTTAGTTTGAAGAGCAACAAAAACCGTCGTCATAATACATCTATTTTATAGAACTGTCCGTCGTCGTGGCGGATAATACGTTTATTGTATGAATTGAAATAATTGCACCGTCAAGTCCATAAATAGCGAGTCAAAAGCGTTTGAATGCTTCTTTTATAAATTCACCATCGAATAATGGTTTTTTTTCTCTCTTTGCTTTTAAGTGTGCTACTTGGAATGATGCTACATGTATGCTACTTTGCTACCTTTCAATAGTTACATTTTGGCCCAATTTTTAAATATTGACTGCTATTCGTTCAATTTTAATTTCGTTGTTTTAAGCTTATTTTCTCGTAAACTGGAATTTGTTCGGAAACATTTATTCGAAATATGCATGTTTAGTTCGTTAATGCCGTTCTAGGTATCCGCGTTTGAAAATTGAATGAGTATTACGGCATAATAAACATACGCACTTGCCTTTAATGTCAACAACAACAACAACAAAAAAAAAAAAAAAACTCCAACTTCCATTCATGATTAAAACGATAAGTTTTCAACGCTTTTTTACTTGCGATCATTTTATTACTGTAAAAATGTAAAATACTAAATAAATTCGGATCGTAAAAACAGTCGAGTTATAAGTTATAACTCACCGTCTTAAGTTATAAACAGCCGTAGGAGTTTGAAGTTACTGCGCAGAGGAAGCCTGGGCTAATCATACTGTGTAGGACGATGGACTTATTTATTGAACAGAAACATATTAAATGCGAACAAGACACAGGAGTGTTTGACGAGTTTTTACAGATTTCTAATTACATAACAGCTCAAAAAATAACACACTTGGAATATAGCCACTGAAAATGGTTGGGTGGAAGTATTTACACAGTTCCATGCTAAAGATCTCTTACACGTTAATTTTTATATAATTGTAGAGTATATTTTATGCCTATCAGGCAGTAACGCTCCAGTCGAAAGAGTGTTTTCTCATATGAATATAATACGGAGCGGTGAAGACACTAAGTTGAGAGTTTCTGTATTCAAAGCCATTTTGATAATCACCAAAAGTGATATAAACAAGTCGTGTCAACAGTTCCGTTCATATATTAAAACCAAACCGGATATTTTAAAACAGATTTTTAGATTTAAAAATTATGAAAAAAAAACCAATCGAATAATTTAATCTATTATAAAATTTGTCCGTTGTCATTTTTATACAAAAGTGTAATGTTTTTTTTTTTTTTTTTCTAATAAAAATGCAAGGCGTTTTACTATATTTCTAGTGTTGTCGTTTTACGCAAAAAATATTATGGTTTTCCAATTAAAATTTATAGGTGTCAGTAAAATAAATTATGGTCACGTTAGTTATAGCTGACAATAATAATATACTATTCCGACTATCACGACGATTGACCGACAATAGTAAATTCCTAGATCGCAATATGGCAATCCTCATTGTCCGATTTTTTTTTTTTATTACGCGGTCGACCGATAACGGTAAAATACATTTTTATTACGATCGACATGCTGCTTTACAATCTTCTACTAAGACCCGTACGGACCCGTGCGTTGTTCAGATATGGGGCGCGGCCAAAGTATCCAACCGCATCCAAAGATTTCAATTCAAAACCCTACGCACAATTTCTAAAGGCCAATTTTACGTCTCAAATCACACTCTTTCAAACACCGTACGTTTCTGAAATAGCCAAAAACCACTACAAACGGCCGCTTAAACAGCCGCTTAGCCTAACGCGAAAATCCCACGTCTCCTATCCCTATCCCGGACAATCCAATCAAACGACTCAAATGGGGGGTGGTGGTTTCCCGACCGGCTATCCTAACATATCCTATCCTATCCCGTGCCGTGCTGTAGTACCTGCACTGGGAGGCCTTTGCAATCGGTCATTTCTTATTTATTGAATTTAAATTGCGATCGATCGATTACCCACGAGAGTTCGATCGGCCGACGATCGCGATAATTGTCGTTCCGGGTGTACCGGGTTCGGTGTATATTTCGTTACGATTATTATAATTATTAATTTATCGATTCCGCCGCGTATTGTCCAGTTTATGCAATGAATGTTTAAACGCGTTGTTCGCCTACCGGCGCGCACCGGACGCATCAGAATCCCAGGTCATCCGCCGGAAAATCCTGCCGGGACAATAGAATTGTATCGATGTGCGATGGTTTTTCACGGTACACAGCAATTACCTCAATTACCGGCGGACCCGTCGAAACGTATTGGTTTCCGGTCGGTTTCCACAATTTTTTTCCATAAATATTTAGACACCCGATATCGAACGACAATAAACGGCGGCGTTAGTCGGATACAAAAAACAAAAAAATACGCCGTGGTGGTTTTTTGTTTAGCGATGATCCTCTCGTATGCGCCATAACAAACGAACAATAAAGTGTGCGTTTTAAACGGCGGCGAATAGGGAAATCGATCGACAGGGCATTCCAATCGTTCGGTGTTTAGACGAGTACACGAATTCGACAGAGCAAATAACGATTTCACACGGACAACACGAAACAATGGCTTTTTTGGCCACGTTGTCGGTTTATCGGACCGGATCGAAATGCCCGTAAACGGGTAACGGGAACCGAATGCGGGCCGGCAGATTGTCAGGTTATCCAGGCCTCGTTTTTCTCCCTCCGACAAAAAATATACCCGCAATTGCTTCTTTTTTTTTTTTTTTCTCGTTGCGCTAAATTCCACTAGCTCAGCGCGGTACTTTACCGTTGACAATTTTTCCATAGAATATTTTGAACGGTTAAAAACGATATAATACAGGGATATACTAGACAATGGTTGGTGTTCTAATGGTTTAGACGTAGTGACTTACGCATGTTCTATCGAATTCATTAAATCGTCGGGCCACCTGGTCATAATGTGATTTAAATCGCTGGAAAATTCCCATTCCCGGGCCGGCCACTTCGCCCACGCCTTCATCGAATATTGGTGTTTTACGTATTTGCATAATATCGTCTAGGACTAACGAGGCACTTGCCTAGGTATTGTTTGAGAAAATCGTAGTTTGACGGAAAACGATAATTGCACAGATAATTCAACAGCCGGACGAATTGGATATCATCATTCTAGAAGGTATCTTATCGTAGATTAAACCTACGGTATTATCGAGGACTGGGATCTAAGGTAATTGGCAAACAATCGGTCAAAGTAGAGAATTGGTACGATTGTAAACCGACATACAAGTCGAATACACAGAGAAGACATAATGTTTAACACTTACGAACTATAGTTATCCAAATCTTTTCTGGGGGGCTCGAACCCCCTAACCCTCCTGGCCGATACTCACTGTTGACAAATATTATTCACGAACAAATATTTCGTTTGAAAGTTTTCATTTAAAATTATATTTTTTTGAATTTACCGTAATATTTTTAGAGCTGATGTCAAAATCATTATACATAATAATACATTTTACTCGAATTGTTATTGAATTTAAACCGTCTATAAAATCATTATTTAAAAAAAAAAACTATGGAGGGGCGAAATTTAACTTTGCCGTGGACGGTCTTCAGAGATAATTTAAATACGGATAAAAAAATTCGTAGTCGATAAATAATATTATTTTCAACGGTATTTATTCGTTTAATTGCAGTATCTATACACATATATATATAAAAAAAAAAAAAAACGATTTTATGAAATTGTTAAATATTTTTTTAAGTCTACGGAAATTGAACGGAAAATATGGGATTCATGTGGTATTCTTGGTGATTTAAGAGTATCTCATAAGAATTCAAAATAACTACACATGTATTTTTATTAGTTTTGTTTTATTCGAGATATTTCTTTAAATTAATCCTGTCTTTATATTTGAAAATACAACCGTATACGGTTGAAGACCGGCGGAAATAATATAATAAAGAAATATTATTTTAATCAAAAACTTTGTTATAACAATTACACTTATAGTAATATTCGTTGTATAACAATATAAAAATTGTTGAGCGTAAAAACAAAACAAAAAAAAAAAAAGTCGACGGTTTAAAACTATATCGCGTTTACAAAATCAAACGCGGTGAAGTTTTATAGTTTACTCGTGTGTTTGTGAATTTGTTATAATGAAAGAAACACCGTGTTGTGAACAAAAAAAAAAAAAAAAAAAAAAAAAAAACCATACAGAGTGGTGCTCGGTAAACTAGCAGGGCTGTACTTAGAGGGGGGGCACAGGTGGCCACATGCCCGGGGGCAGCATTTTTTAAGAGGCGGCAACATATTTAAGTAATATTAGTTTAAACAATTGAATGGATCATCGTATAACACAAAAAGCCTCCAAAGCCCAACGCTGCCGTCATAAAACGGTTTCTAGACGGATTCGCTAAACTGGACGAGTCAACAGTACGTCGCCGGGAAGGAGGATGGCTACTCTTTATCAACTGTTAGATTCTAATATTGTAATACGTAAGACGAATATTAAATGCGCGGGAAATTTTTAAGAATATTGCGATGATATATGTGTAATATTGATCATTATTGGTGAAGGCGGCATAAATGTATGCCTGGGGGTGCAAAAATGTTAAATACGCCCTTGTAAACTGGGTAGGTACTGTAACGACTGTTGAAGCAGTTTCCTTCCCTTTCTCGGTGTAGAATAAAGGGATCCCAGAAAGAAAAATCCGAATTTCGAACGTAAGCATATGTTAAACATTTCTATTTTTGACGTTTTATATTTGCGGATCGTTTTAACTATTCTTTTTTTTTTTTTTTGTCAGTTTTTCACTATTATTATTGGGAAATAAAAAAAAAAATTACTAGAAAATTTCCTCTATAAATGAACAACTTGTGGAATGCGACAAATTAAATCGAAAATACTATCTGCATTTATTTTATGATTACGATGATGGTTTTTCACCAATATAAGTACAGGACGAATCCATTGAAATATAATATATGTTACGGTAAAAAATCCGATATTTGTTAAATCCGGTTTCGATTAGTCAAAACTAAAACTAACCAGGACCCTCGACTAGTTTGGAACTAGATTTAACTTATTTTGTCTAGTTAGAACTAGTCGCGTCTGAAATATATTGGTGAAAACGAGCATTACTACTAGTGAAAACTGATTATCAGTTTTATACCGTTATTGTGCACTGGGGAACCGTAGAAATAAGTTCATATTAGGATAAATATATGAATTTGTCAGGAACAGAAAAAAACAAAAAAAAAAAACATCGTGGTATCGTTCCGGCAGAGTATAATTTTTTTTACCGATTACCGTCATATGATTGCTAATTAATTATATGCGGTCGTTATCGCAATGCAGTTTGTCCGGAATTCCATCTTAAGTCCCGATAATGTGTAGATCGCGTTCTGGACATTCTAACGCCACTACAATTAGATCGGAATGATCTGTTTTGGCTTTATCGTCACCTGGAATGCGGGGTTACAACGTTAACGCCGACATCTTTTCGGCTTTACGTGCACGATTTCTACCTATGCTCGTTCTGTTTGTTTTCGGCACAAGTAATCCTATTTTTAAATAGGATCGCACTGTTGAAAAATCTTCGCCCGTTGAACGAGCGGAGAAGAACCAGGGCCCCGAATTAAATGTTTTACGCATTAAATAACAAAATACAATAGTTTTATAAGAGTGAAATTTAAGGGAAACCTGATAAAAATCCTTATTTCAAATTTGTGAATCCAATAATACGGATTCTCGAACTTCGGCAAATACAAATTTTTCCCTTATTCTTTCTCGCGTTATCCACAATATAGGATGGCTTACGGGAAATAATAAGCCCAGATTCGAATTAACCGTTAACGCGTGGACGGTGAGGAGTTTTTTTTAAAAAAAAATAAAAACAATTTTTTTAATATTTTAAAGGCGGTTATTCGGCCGATATTCGTACACTCGAAGTGTTATTCGAGAATTAATTAAACAATCTATCGCGGAGTGATTTCTGGATCGCTAAGCCACATCCCGGACACTTCTCGGGGATGTGCACTAGGTAAATCGTAACGATAAAAATTCCGTAATTCCGTAAAAATTAATAATTATCGTTCGTTTTCGCCTATTATCTTAAACGGTATTCAAACACTGCCGTTGTAGTCGCCCCATAAGTATTGGTATTAATATTTGATTTCGGACGTTTTTTTCACCGTCAATTTGATCGATTATTTCAGATATCGTGTTTAACGTAAAACAAACAATTACCGCGATAATTTCCGTTAAAAATTAAATTATATTTTCAAAAATCTGTTTTAGAAATAAATTATTATCGTAAATCGTACTGTAACAATAATAATAATAATTATTATTGTTATTATTATCTTCATTTTACGCGCATAGCTGTAGGCGAACCGTTTAACATCGATTCGACGTAATATTTGTACGTTACCGGTATTGCCGTTGCAGTTTGTCATTTAAATGCAAATATTATCCCGAGTGTGCGATTTATGCGGTAAAAAATTTGCGTGCGATGTGCGTGGGAATGGCAAACACTCGCCATTTCGAGCTCATAACGCCGAGTAAAAAAATGTGCAGTATGTAAATGTTTTCAAACACCTTCCCCCGACAACAGTTTAAACAAACGTCCCGAATGGCATTGTTTACTGAAATCAGAACACCAAACTAATTGTTTGGGTTTTCAATCACCTCGTATTTAACGTCCAGTAAATGTCGACGGAGAAGAGGTTGCCAGACGATACGTTCCGATTGCGCGGTCATCCGTTGCCCTCTCCACCACAGATAGAAAATCGGAATAATCGGAAAATTCCAATGTATACCACTCATCGGGATTCCGAAATTGTATAGATGTTCAGATGTAATCGCCGAAAATTCTCTGTCTGTCGGCCGTCGCGTATGATTCGCGTCGGCAATAACCGCAGACCTTTTTTGACATGTATATGTCTTATGGCTGGAGGTCATTCTGTTAATTTGTCCGACACCGAGAATGTTACCGCGACGCTCGTTTAAAGAACAAGCTCAAAATCGTCATTCCGATAACCGAACCGCCGCGAAATGTCTGCATTGACGAATTTCCCGTCGCTGATAACGAATTCAATTTTGCGTTTTATCCAAAACAAATTCGGTGTTTCCTGCGCTGTTTGCGATCGCCTTTGGTTCGAGAAAGATATGAAGCACGTTCCCCGGAAAGCCGTAGATTTTTTGCTCGAAAAATATCCAGACTTAGATTCTCATAATATGAGCGTGTGCAATACTCGTTATAAAACTCTGCTCAGTAACAAAGTTCCCCGTTTTGCTACGATTAACGGTTTTTGTTATTCTCCATTTCCGTCTGATTTACCGCCTCTCGATCCTGTCTCTGAACGATTAGTGTCACCGCGTCTTCCATTTAAAAATTTAGAAAAATGTATACTCAATAAAAATAATTGCTGTCTTTGAAAAATAAATAAATAATTCCTGTCTTGTTGAAACTTGTTTATTTTTTACACGTGTTAAAAAAGTTACCTACAGTTTAATCCTCGTCTCCTCGTATCTAATACCAAATTGACATCGACATTCTTATGTCGACTACATTCAGTAGAAACAAGACATATACATGTACCGGTGTATCTGTATGTAGTGTAGATACTCGTAGTTTTTTTTTGTTTTTATGATAGGAAAAGAAAAAAATCCTTATAATACAATCAACAAGAGAGATAATACGCAGTCGGCTTCCGGACGGTGGCATTTTGAATACGAATCGTGTCGTATTCGTTTGTCACAACCGTGTGCGGTACTTACACACTGCACAATGAATACTTAAAACGTTCACGCGCCCGGTAGGAAACGCAATTTCGGTCCGTAAAATCGGACGAATCAGTCTCGTTTCGTTTTTTTTTTTCTTTTTTTTTTCTACTCTCTCCCGAACGCGGGGGATTCTATATTGAACATTTTTTTTTTCCTTCGCTCTTTTCGGCGTTTTATTTTTTTTTTTTTTTTTTCATTCGCCGACAGCCCAACGGTCTACACGCCGAGTTTAAAACGATATATTTTCACGGTAAACCGCGCGAAAACCGTGTCCGACCGCCGCAATACATAAAATATTCGATTGTCTACATCCGGCCGTTTCGGTCACGTGCGTGCATACAGAGCGGTATTCTTAATCTTTTATTCACCGGGATCTACGAAGACGACTCTTATGTTTACAATATTGTTTTCGACGTTGTGCCCCGTACCGTTATTGTTTCTATAATCGCCCTGTATAGATTTGAACCGTATAAATAAATAACAATAATATCGACTGGGTCCTTAAAAGAAAAACTCGATTATGGGGGCGGTGGTGTGTACGCGAAATGAAAATCTAGACACGGGCGGGGAGCTGGGACGGTTTTATAATTATATTAGGGTGGAATTTTACTCCTCCGCGTGCCGAAAACAACGATAAATCATTGCGATCGAAAAACGATTCGGAGCGAAACTCGGGAAAATTCTAAGGTTACGCTATAGTATAGAATTGGTCGCGTTTTCGTTTCCCTTGCGGCCACCTCGACCGGGGTATATAAAACCAATCTATCGTCGTTATTTTGTTGTTGGTTTTTCGAAAACTTTTTAGAAAAACCGTTGGGATTCTAGCAAACCATTTCATATAAAGTAAATAGGAGTATAAATAATTATATCAAATAAGAGGAAAATCGGCACCTTTTAAGGTATGGCATTAAAAAATCGAACCATTTCTACTAACTGAAATAGTGTTTTCCAAAAGATAGAAAAAAAAAAAAATAAAAATACTTTTTAGTGAGTAAAATCAACTTTTCATCGCCATACTCGGAATCCAATAGAAAACGCGCTCCGATAATAAAATTTAACATGGTCTAGTGCGCAATGAAATCGTATTTTCGCATCGCGAACGTCCAACGGTTTTTATACGGAATAATAAAATATTATCATTTACGCGATTCGTCGTCAGCATCGGAGTTTCGTGGCAAACGTTCCAAGGGCGGTACGTCGGTAGACAGTACGTCCGTTTTAAATGGTTTCAAATAACCGTACGAGAATTTAAAAAAATAAAAATGTAAGAAGAAATAAAAACCGCGTAAAAATATCTACTTATACAAAACGATTTGCTTACGAAAAGTTTTTTTTTTTTTTTTTTTTTTTATTATTTTTATTTCGGTGAAAGACTGTTTTGAATTTAATTAACTGCGTATAATATTATATATTTTTCCACCCCACTCCACGCCAATCTCGTAACAGTAGTGCCGACTACCGCCGTATAGCTGAAGAGTAAATGGAAAACGTATCTGTTGAATTAATAAACTCTTTATAATATTGAATACAGACGAGCACTTAGGTATACGTAAATAGCACGCCCGAGCATTAAGCTCACTGTTGATTTTAAATATTTAACTTAATATTACGAATTATTTTTACGGAGTATTTCCGAAATTTTTTTTTTTATTTATTTTTATTTTAAGCAAACAACGGGCCGGGCCGGCGTTTTTCTACACTGTTGAACGCCCGGTGTTGTCCGCCGACAAGACTCTCGGTAACCGACAGAATTATTATACAGGGTGCGGCGGAGCCGACTGACGAGTGTAATGAGGTTTTTTTAGTCCGAGACGAGATAAGCGCAGGCCTGTGGTCTGTTTTGTATTACACGCTTGTACCGTTTTCAGTCGTCATCGTGGTCTCTGGACACGTGTACATCGAGGGGGCACTCGTTTATTTGCAAAAAGAACATTCCGCGATTGCTACACAAAGGGCTTTTCGTCGACGTCTTGACATCCCCACGCAACCAATCTTTTACTATTCAATTTTGGATTCGGCTGAAAGTACCCGAAGTGAACGTGGACACGGAGCACCTAGTACGGTAAGAACCGCCGAAAATGTGCAGTTGGTTAGAGGGGCACGCGGTTGCTTTTGGAAACATATCTGCCGCGCAGGTCGGAGGAAATGGCCGAAGAACGTGACTTGGGAGACTCGTATGATTTTAACAATACGGGGCTAGAGCGCAAACAGATCGAATTTCGCTTGCTGTTTGACGACAAACGATCTCTGGGCGGTTGGTCATTCCGAGGGGTGACGTAGGCCGGCCGGCACGCTCCCGCCGATTCAAGCGCGTGCGATTTTTCCTCTGGCGGTTCCTTGAAGACACGGTTTTCTAACACCGCCCCCGTGAAATAGAAAATCACTAAAGAAACCGAGGCCATACCAATCGAAACGTGCACGAAATTCATACGAAAACTTCTGAAATCGCCTACAGCAATGTATTGTCACGGGACGGCCGCCATCTCGAAGCCAGCATATACAAAACATAATTTTACAAAAAAAACCCGGGATTTCCTAATAATTTTAATAAAAAAAAAAAAAAAAAGTGGTTTTTCTCTAAATTTTAATGTTCGTTATTTATATAGCTTCTCCAAGCTACTCATCAGTCGGCTCCGCCGCACCCTGTACTTCTCGACTTGTGTACCGCTGCAGCGCGTAATTACTCGCGTACTACACGCACCGGAGTTCAATGCCCACCGAGTAATATTTGAATCCAACGTTTGTAATATAAACCCTGGCCCGGTGCTGATGTTGTATTATATTATTATGATAATAATATTCGAGTGGCGTTCCGAATAGATCCGAAGGGAAATAATTCGCGGTTGGCCGTGAGTGCGGCGGCGTTCGGGAAGTTAAAGCGATAAATTAAATAATTACCGTGCTTAATGGGCCATACCGATTGTCATTTCCATCGAGCACTCCACAACCGCGGTGCCTATTATACCTACCGGTGGTTCTTATGCCGCGAATACTACTCTCCGGTCAAAATTATATTTATATTAAAACAAATATTAAAAAAAAAAAATACGAATATTACGATTATATAAAACGAATATTATTATACGCGTGCGTATTCGATTATTATAATTATTTATTATTTCACCGCATCGTGAATGTACCGCAATTTTTATCCGTTTGCTCGACCTCGATACGGTCAATTATTGTACGAGTAACCAAATATGAACCAATCCGGCGGCATATTTACAGTGGGATAACGGTGGGAACAAAGAGATCAATCCCATATGGGACCGTGGTCGAGCATATAATTATTACGGTTATCGCGGTTTTAAAAACATGACAGATTACGTTGTTTCATGGACGTACCATTTCGGTCTTAACACCGAAATTTGTATAAATTGTATTATCACATGGGCTGTAAGCGGATAGTAATTCTTCTTAACGTTTGGTAATTAATCGTCTAAACGTTAGATTTCATCGACGAGATAAGTATTAAAAAGAGAAAATTCGATTTTCTATTATACGCAGTTGCCCAGACGCAGATTAGTAATATGTATCCAGATAAAGATACAAGCTTGAAAATTTAAGATAACAAATAGTTAAATTATTTCACAAAGGAAGATAGATAAGTGGAATTTATCTAGATTTTTAACTGTCCATTGTTGTCATAGTCGAGAATATTACAGTAGGGAGATAAAAATGTAAACGGTTATAATAATTCTGTAAATACAAAGGATGTAAATCGGCTAGTGAATTTTTAACTAAAAGTAAAACAAGCGAGTGGAGTTAGCTATTTAATATTTTATACCATGGGTAATGAAACATTTACTTTGAATTTTGTTTTTATCTTAAATAAACTTTAGATATATATATATTAAAAGTTTTATCAAGATAAGATAATGGACAAAACAATATTATCTAGACAAAGTCTCAACACTGTTTATATGAGTATATTTATGATAATGTCGAAATCATTTTTTGTTGAACCCATATTGCAGTGCGTTTGTAGTGATTGATCGAAGATATGTGGATTTTTCACGACTTACTCTTTGGAAAATTATTAAAATCCTCCCTGCTATGATAAATATATCAATACGCCATTGTGACATAAATAAACTATTTACTAGTGGATTGCGCCTTTTACGTCCCCTGTCATTCGAAAAAATCAGACAACATCTGCCAAGCAAACGTATCCGGAAAGAGAAAATTGAAATTTGTTTTTTTGTTCCCTCAACCGTTTTATCAATAATAATAATACCATAGAATAACGCAGAGAGCCTAGCTATTTGATAAGAGAGTGGACAACTGCTCTTATCAGTGATGCATAGTACGCAAGGTTTTGCAACTATAACCAGTGTAATAAATAATAAATAAAAAGTGACGGTTTCCACCGTACTCACTACCATACTACCACGGTGGAGTATTAAAAAAGTCACAAAATGGCGTTACTCGTGACAACAAGTGTCCGACAGAAAACGGTTTCTAAGTAGGCTCCACTCTCTTGTTACATACGGTGAAACTTTCCTTAACGGACACCTCCAAATAGCAAACGTCTTTTTCGGGAACGCGGACATTTTCACTATTTATCTATAGGTCAACCTCTAAATACTCGGCACACTAAATAACGGACATTATTATGACTACATTTTTATCATTTTTATCGTAATTATCTAAATATATTTTATTACAATGCAAGCCGTATCCGTTGGTACGCTATCGAAATGTTTTCATCGTTTAAATCGTGTGAACTATTCCAATTCGTATTTAGTTGTGGTTGTGATTCGAAAGCGGACACGTGCGTTTTACGAACGTAATAATATATTTTTGTACGCGGTGACCGGTAAAAGAAAACGATTAACAATAAAAATTGGCAATTGATGTACAGAATACATTTAATTCCACTACGATAAATTCACCCGTTCTAAAGAGCGGACACCTCAAAAAATAGTCGTCGAAATTTCGGCCGACGATAGTGTCCGGTATTTTGAGGTTTCGCTATACAGGCTCTCTAGATCAGTGTTTTGCAAACAGGGAGGCCGCAAGCAGTCATCGCTAGGTAAAGTTTGTATTTATTAAATTATTTTTAATTCACTATGTGGTGGGGAAAAAAAAAAAAGGAAAAATTAATAACGGCCTGTTATCACGTCTAGATGAGGATTACGAGAGTTTAGCGGCCGTCCGGTACGGTTAATCGGTACGATAATAGGATGCCGGGGAGGGGGAAAAGGCTGTTAAATAAGTTTAGACTCGTGTTGTAAACCAATTCAATTATGTCTGCAAATTGGAGTTATTATTATAAGCTCTTCCAGGAGGGTGCACACTTCAATGATAATACTAGTTTTTACAAGAGGGACCTCGCACGCGCGAACGCAACTTTTCACCAACTGCTTAGTATCGTGTTCCTTTCGCCTAATTCGCTACCATCAGTAAGCACGTACAAGAACGGTATATAAACGGACACTGTCGTGCACTACGCTCAGACGGTACTTGGATCGTACTTCTGTCCCGCATTAGTGCGCCCTACGTTCAGCGCTTGCGGACGAAAGCTTCCCGGTCCTCTTCTGATCGCTCTTAAGCGTTTGCATATCCATTTTTCTAATATACGCGTTGTAATATAGTGACACGTTCACGTTCACATCAAACACGGTATCCAACTCCGTGTTCAACACTTGTAACAACCGGCAGACGTCGGCGTAGTTATTTGTCGTTAAATAAATCGTACGGGCCACAGCCGCGTTGCCCCCGGGGCTCGGTACGCACTCCGTTTAGTTTCGTCGTGCTGTTGCGCGGCCCGCGTAATGGGCTTCGCGAGTGCGCGTACGTCGAAGTAATAATATTATACACTCGTCCGAAAATAACAACGTACAGCGTGCTGCAGAACCGACTGACGAGTTTAATGAGGTCATTAGCCTGTGATAAGATAAGAGCAGGCTTTAATAAGTGGTATATTTTGAATTGTACGGTAGTGCCGTTTTTATTCGTAATAAACGTATTACGGAAATGATCATTCTGTGATCGCTACACAAAGGGCTAGTCGTAGACACTTCGGCGGCATTCCACGTGCTGAATCTGTTCCTCCTGCTAACACTATCAAATTGTGGATACGGCATTTGGAAGATACTGCAAGTGCCCTAAGTAGACTTGAACACGGAGCACCCGGAACGGTAAGGAACCCCCGAAAATGTGCAATTGGAGAACAGGACCGTCACTGTCACGTCCGCTCGTTATGTTGTGATGTCGGAAACGTATCTGCAGCATAGGTTGGAGGTGAATGGCTGAAGAACATGATTTAGGAGATGTATGGTTTCAGCAAGACGGAGCTACAGCGCACACAGCTAGAATTTCACTTGCTGTCTTGCGACAAATGTTCCCTGGGCGGTTAGTCTCTCTTAGAGGAGACACGGGCTGGCCAGCACGGTCCCCAGATTTAAGCATGTGTGATTTTATCCTCTGAGGCTACCTTAAGGAGAAGGTTTTCAGACATCGCCCACACACCATAGAAGAAATTAAACAGAAAATCACCGTGGACGTCGAGGCCATACCAGTCGAAATGTGCCGAAAAACATACGAGAGCTTCAGAGATCGTCTACAACAGTGTATCAATGCTGACGGCCGCCATCTTGGAGATATAATTTTCAAAGAAATAATTTTTAAAAATGGGATTGAATACTGATTTAAATAAAAAAAAAAAACCTTTTCTCTAAGTTTTACTGTTCGTTATTTATAGCCCATCAAAATTCGTCAGTCGGCTCTGCCGCACCCTGTATATCGATTTTCAATTTATAAGATGAACGTGGCGCAAGATTATTGATAATCTTCAAATGGTGAGAGGAGGAGGAGGGGCGTAGAATAAAAGAGGTCGGAAACCCCTGCTCTAGAACAACGCATTGAGTCGTATTATCTATGGCGGGGATATTGTTCGTAGTGGGTCGTGAATCGATGGTTTTTATCGGACAAAAATACCAGACGAATTCATCGATCGATTTTGACCGCCGCCGTGTCGGCAATTCCCGTACGGTAAACGCGAAATTCCCGAAATTCGCGAAAACGGATATTTTTGCAACAATATTTGCCCGGTATTTTGCACCGGTTCGGCGGTGAATTTCAGAAATATGGCCGTGGCAAAAAAATGCAAACCTTCCGGTTAACAAACACCGTCATTCTGGAAATCTCACCGTTTTAACACTGTCCAGAACAAAATCCCAACGGCACCTTGCTGACGTCCCGAAAGTCGGATCGACGTCCGAAATACGCCGCGGTAAAACGGTCGATTTACAGTGTCACCTAGTCGGCGAACGAATGCAAACATTAACTATTAGGGCTAGAATCCTTAGAAAAGTATGTTAAGTGGCCAAAATAAATTTGTTAAATCTAATTCTGAAAAAACAAATTTTTAATTAAACATTAAATTAAATATTAATAAAGGACTTCACCACCATATGTTTGGTCAAGTTACTTTCGTTAAAACTCATCCTATTGCGTGATTATATATTTTTATACATAGAATATGACCTTTCCACATCAACTCAAGTAATTTCTAGTATACTGTTCCACATTGATGTTTAGTGCAGTGCCATTATGAATGCTATTGATTTTTTAAAGTTCTATATGTCTATTATTCTTTGAAAAACACGCTAGCACTTTTCTAAAATAAATTTCAGTACTTCACCGTTAGCTTCCTCCAATTTGTGTTCTACTCCTAAAACAGTAGCTGTATTTTTTATAATTTCATTTATTTGCATTAATAATTAATATATTAGTGAATATACTTGAAACAAAAATAAATTTTAGAAAATATCTCCCTTTTATCTAATTTTGTAATTGCATGTGGTATGAATCCAAAACATGTCATTTTGATAAAAACTACAATTTTGGCACAATAACGATAGTTATTTTATCAGTCATCCATTTATTACTGGTTCGTTCACTAGTTTTTTAATTTTTGGCAATAATAATATAGTCGAATTATAATATACATAAAAATATGTTAAATTGTCATGAGAATGATGTAAAAATTAAGAAAAAGAACAAAATGTCAGACACAGAAGCACGTTCTGCGGAAGAAATCAAAATTAATTTTACTTCATTAAAATCAGAACGATTCAAAACGTATTTATATATACGAATTATCCTCCTATCACACTCCCATCAAAAGAAGCATTTGCTACGACATCCGAGCTCTATAAATTACTCATTTGATACATCAAAATAGTGTACCCATATTTTGCACGCTGTTTTTTGTTACAAATTGTAACACCGTCAATCGGTTCTTATTCTACTTCTACTTCTCGTCTATCACACAATCCGTAGATATCTATCGTACGACTTCAGTATTTGCACTACCTCCGGAATCAACACTTAATCTTTTTCGCACAGCATCTATCCATCTCGTCCGGGGTCCTAATCGAACCATTATACTATAATATAATACACTCCTGCTATACGAGAGACCGGGGACCGGGACCTTGATGACTTTTTCAAATCTGTTTCCAGTTTGGTTATTAAAAAAAAAAAAATCAGTTCCGTTTCCAATTCCGGTTCATAAAAATCCGTAGTTTCAAATGATATTATCGATTTGTAAGGAATTTTTTTATTTTTATTTAATAATACAACTACCAAAAAAATAAACTTTTCAAAACATAACGAGCTGTTTGCCATTTACTTATTAGATACTTTTTTCAAGTCAACTTCATGACGAATTCAAGTATGTTTTCAGAAGTTTTATCCGATTATTAGGATACAATTGGTCGGTACAATTGTTATAATAAACGTCTATTTATGATGGAAAACTCAACCGGTATCGAATTATAAATATAAATGAAAAATATTTCTATATGGAAAATAAACATTTGTAATTATTCGATTAAAACTAAATTTTTTAGTTATTTCTTAGAGCCGATAAGAACCTAAAAGAACCGTGAAAATTCGTATTTTACGTAAAAGGTTTCGGATTCAGTTCCGGTTCTAGTGGCTGCGAGAGACGTTTGATCATATTATTTTAATATTATTCTGCGATATCATGAAACGCTCGAAATATTCGGAGTTGTATGTTGTAATCAATTGTGCGGTTTAATAATATTATCATAATCGCGGATTATAATTTAAGAGGTGATTTTTCGGGGCGTACGATAAAATACCGAGACATTCGTTCCGCGGCCGTTAAACGATGGCAGCTATTAATTGTATTTATAACGGCGGCACGGTATTAATTTAATCGCGTTTTGCACCTCCTGTTGCGACCGATTGGCTCGGGCGTCGTGTCGTATTACTAATAGTGATTATTACTGTTGTCGTACGAATCTCTCCGTTTGTGTATTCTTACCTGTATCAGTAGAGAGAGCACAACAATGCCGTGCGATCTTTGCATCGCTTCCGAATAGTTGGCGAACAGTTGCGAGTTGAAACAGAATATCTGTAGCTGTAACAAAAATACGAGAAAAAATTAATAATAAAACAGACGCGGACATGTTTCCGCACCGTCGGTAGGTCGCTGTTGGTGGCGGGAAGTTGGGAACGTACGATATAGAGTGAAATTCAATTTATATCCGTGAGCAACGAAAAATCGATGCTAATGAAAACCTGAGCGAAAATCGGCGAAAATGATTCGGTAAATTAAAATTCTACGTGACTACAAAGCAAATAAAAATTGTTCGTGTAATCGCGTCTTAAATTGACGTTTATAGAGCCAAAAGGGGTTGTACTCACATAAATTTAAAAGTACTATCGAGTCATACAAATTCAAACTTTTAACGTTTATAAACTTTATTTGATGAGCCTCGTGTAAAATTGTCAAGCATTTCTGCTCGGCCAGAACAATTAATTCGACAATTTAAAGTGCCAATAAACAGCTCAATAATCATCAGGATAATTTGTTCACCCCTAGAAAGGGCTATCTGTGAAAATGTCTGGTCTTTACGTTTATTTTTCGTTTAATCGACAATGTTACTGTAATTTTTCTCAACTATTTAGAAAACTATAACGAAAATCAAAAATTGACTTGCCCGTTTGCACAGACTAGATACAGAATTCTTTCAGATAAGGCGAAAATCTGATCAAGATTTCTAAAAGAAATGCTTGATGTAACAAAAAATAAAAAAAAAATACTGACATAATTCGCACCATGGGTGTTTTAGCTGGGAAGTCGGGAAGATGGGATATAGAGGGGAATTCAATTGGTATCTGTACGGGAAATCGTTGCTAACCAAAAACGACTGTGAGCCACGTTCGGCGAGAATGTTCACGAAAATCGACTTTTTTATGTTATGTGATCAATTAATATTTTTGGGCTAATCGACAGACCCTCCACCCCTCAAATTTTGGCGAATTTTTGTACTCTGTTTAGGTCGTATTATATATCTATCGTTTTTTTATATTAGGTATACCGTATGTGTGCCTAAGTTTTCAATAGAGTTTTTTAATTATTTTTTTTTTTATTGAAGAACGTGAACAATTCGTATTGTTATTATTTATTTTGATTTTCTTTAGGTTAATTTTATGCGGCGTGCATAAAATCCCGTGATAAATAATGATCGATCGTCCGGCGGCCGTTTAATAATATTACGAAGACACGGAACGGTTTGACTGGAAGAGAAAAATTGCAACATAAAACAAAAAAAAAAAAAAAAACAAAAACAGGAAAAAAAAAATAGGTGACAGATGGTCTGTTATCACGTTATGTACGCGGGACGGATGCCGCTGTCCGGTGAAATAATCGCGTTTATATATATTGCCGCAGACATGCAACGGGACTTTTTAAATTGTTTTAATCATTACTTTTAAAATAATTATAGGTACGAATCCGGAATTATTATATTTGTTTTTCCTAGCTCTGTGCTCGGTTTGAAAAAAAAAAAAAAAATAAATATATAAGATAACCGATTGCGATACGGTATTATGTTGAAGGGCTCCAGGTAAATATTACTCCGGGGGAGGGTGTAATGTTTTTTTTTTTTTTTCCCCCCCCCCCCGACAATTTGACACAACCACATCGTAATATCGCCGCCGAGTCGCCGGTGCTATACGAACCGTTTTATTATTTATATCCGCCATAAAACGGCATCGGACCGCCTAACCCCTCTTCGCGAACGGGCGGGTGGCACGGACGAATGAAAAACGAATTTTATTGTTGTCGGGGTAAACGTTGGACTTTGTTGGCCGGTTGGCCGGCGTACACCGTTATAATAAAAAAATTGGCCAATAATACGACTCGAGTCGTAGGGTTTTACTGTACAATATTACGAGCGGTCCCGGTATCGGTTTCTCGTCCCGGTGTAATACGAGGTCTGTTCAAAATGTACCGGGACAAACGCCGTTACCGCAAATCTACACGCGGTAACGTTTTATGTTTCAAACAGATTTTTTCCCCGCGCATTAGTGTATGTTTTAAACAAAACCCAAAATCGCTATCTTATCCAAATTTAATATTACACGTGGTTAAATTCCGAAATTGGCGAACAACGTGTGTGCATCAAGTTTTGCTTGAAACTTGGCGAAAATGCACGGGAGACGTACGCAATGATTACAACTGCTTTTGGAGATAATTCCTTAAGTCGGTCCGTGACTTTCGAGTGGTTTTAACGTATCAAGAATGGTCGAATGGTCAACTGAAGGTGATCCACGTTCTGGGAGACCGTCGACGTCTTGCAACGTTGATGTTGTGGCAAAAATTAGCGAAAAAGTGCGAAATGACCGCAGGTTAATCGTTTATCAGTTACCAAACGAAGCAGAAATCTCGGTTGGATCTTGTCATAGGATTTTAACCGAAAATTTACAGTTGAAAAGGATAGCTGCCGCGAATTCGTTCCGCGATTGTTAACTTTGGAGCAAAAGGAAAATCGTTTAACGATTTGTCAAGACCTTAAAAATCGTTCTGCTGATGTTAATTTCATAAAATAAAAACATTATCACAGGTGACGAGACGTGCGTTTATGGATACGAGTCTAAAATCTGCGATCAATGGCCAACGATTTCAAGATGTAGAGGAAATTAAAGCGAATACGGCAGTAGAACATAAAGCTATAACTTTGGAACGGTACTAACGGAGTTTCAAAAAATGACAAGATCGTCCGGAGGAGAGTATTTCGAAGGGGATATTTTTAAATAATAATAATTTTCATTTTTTGTAATTTTTAAAAATAAAATCCGGGTACTTTTTGAACAGACCTCGTGTTCGTGTGTACAGCGTGCCGTCTCGTTCGTCAATAAATTTAATATTTTTAAAAATTCTAACAAATTTAAGTATCTCACTTTCTGATAGACACTATTATATTTTTATATAATTTTTTATTACGAGCAAATCGCGGAGACGTGACGAGGACGTTTTTCCCTTGGCCTCGATTGGAAAACTCGCGGTTCGCGATTCCGGTCTTTCGGAATTTCCAGCCGGTTGAATATTGTAATTTAATAATAATAATAATAAAAGTAAAATTGTGCATTTTTCATTTCGTTAAAATCACTTACACGCGGCTATTAACTCTTATTAAATACCGGAAATGAAAACTCTCCTCCTTAAATCATCATCTGTCCTTCGCCAGACTATCTAATCGTTTCCTTATACAGTCTTTCTCTCTCTCTCTCTCTCTCTCTCTCTCTCTCCGCATTTATATGGTTTTGGTAAACTTTTTATTTTATTATTTTCAAAAATTTTTAAGGCAACCATTTTATATAGTTTATAATTCCGAAAACGCTGACGTTTTAATTTTTTATTTTCATTGACCTCGTCATTTTTAATATTTTTTTTTTTTCGTTTACAGACAAATAGTTTATTAATAGATGAACAAAATTTATCAGAAAATGAAATAAGATAATATTTCAAAACACTACTATGGTAGTATACGCGTTTTTACTGAAAACTAAAAATATTAAAAAACTCATGGATAAAGAAATTAAAAATTCGAAACGTCCACATTTCCAAAAGGAAATTATTCTGTAATAAACTCTATAAAACGAAAACGACAAAATAAAAAGTTACTTTTTTGTTAAGTTTTTACCAAAACCATATAAATATAATTTATATATGAATATTTTAAGTTTTTATATCGGCGAGTTGTATAAAAAAAAAAAAAAACGTTGAAAAAACCAACAGAATTTGATTATCTCTATAATCTCAGGTGATATTGAAATTGGTATACTTTTGGTGGGGACACTCTATATGCCCATTTTACCATCTCAATCGTCCGATATTAAACAAGTAAAATATGAATTTTATCGCGTTTTTTATTATACGATAAAGAACCTATCGAAATGTATGTAAAAAAAAAAAACAAAAAAAAAAAAAATGTAGTAAAAGACAGAACAAAGCCTGGAGTATTATATGAATCGCAATTTAAGTACAACGGGATTCGATTTCAAAAAAATTATCATCGGGTACTATAACGGCGAAAACGTTTTTTTTTTTTTTTATTTGACATAAACAATCTATACAATTTAGTGCAATAAGGTCATACGATGAGAGTAGAATATAACGAAAGCAGTGATATAAGCAGCCACCATCAGAGGCTCTTGGCTATTGATAATTTTTATTTTTTTATTAGTTATTATTTTCTTCCACTACACAGAGACGTTGGACATCGAAGGTAAGAGGTCACGGCACCACTATCTTTTTAATCTACGGTTAGGTAGATTTCCGGGGAGCGTGAGGATGAAACGAGATGTTTTATCGGAGGATTTGCGATGGGTTCGGTGTCTATTATGTATGGAAGCGTGTGTAGGAAATGCGTGCTTCCTCGTCTATTGTTCTCGTATAGAGAAGATCATTATGAAGAGTTTGGTTGGGCATATAGGGCGGAGCGTTGGACAATCGCCGGAGTGATATATTTCGGAATGTTTGGATTCTAGTCGTGTTAGATTTTTTTTTTTTTTGCCGCACTACACACTTGGAGTCCGTACGTCCCGATTGGTCGGCGTAAACTCCAACAAATATTCGGCGACTATACAATTTCGTTGAAAGCGTTGTTTTGTTCATTGACTACCGTTAATTTCTTAAACTATTTGTTATTATTATTATTTTTTTTTTTTTTTTATTTGCCGTGTTGTTTTTATTATAATTTGTACGGTTATTACCTCGGCCGGGAACGAATAGCCGTTGATCGAGTGTTCGGAGCCAATCTCGTTCTGCTGACCGTAGTGCAGATGAATCTCGTACACCTGATATTTGTACGACAGTGGTCCGCCGGTGATGTTTATATGGTTTTGGGTGCCGTTATCCAGATGGAACATGACGCTGTGGCCTGTGTTGGATATCATACCGTTCACCTGGCACACGAAACGGAAAATTGTAAAAAATTATTAACTTGAACCGGAACATTAATGTTTTTATCGGTTCGGTTCTTGAAACAAAAAAAAAAAAAAAATAGATTCCGGTTTTTAAAAATACATTGTTTCAACGAGCATTACCTATTATTATTTATAAGGAATTTTTTTTTTTTTTTTTTTTTTTAAATTTAACTACCAACAAAATAAATATTTGGTGACAATAACGAATTCTATTATTATTATTATTATTCACTCTGTATTATGATCAGTTTATGAATCAATTTCAATAAAAGTAGACAATTAATTATCAGGCGAACTTCATTACGAATTCAAGCATATTTTCAAAAGTTTAATCTGATTAATAGGACATAATAAAGGTCTATTTTAATAGAAAACACAACCAGTATCGAATTTTAAATATAAATGAAAAATATTTCTATATGTAATATAGAGACACTTTTATTCATTTGACTAAAACAAAATGTGCAGTTGTTTCTTAGAGACGATAAGAACATTAAACGACCTGCGAAAATTTATATTTTATTTAAAAGGTTCAGATTCCGGTTCCACTTGTTTGAATTGAGAAATTTGTTGCCATTAATGATTCCGGTTCTCAAAATTTCTTCGGATAAAACCTAACCGGACCACCGGTTCTTTCGTTTCCGGGTTCAGTCCCTGCCCCGAACAAAAACGAACAGTGTCGCCAATCTTTTATTCCTTAAAAATCATCGAGACTAAAAAATTCTAGGATTTTGGTATGTTATTTTATATCCTCGACAGATCAAAATAGACCGGACTGGCGAGAGCCCGTTGTACACGGTGGATTTATATTGTATTTTACATTGCGATGGTAAAAAAATAGAAAAAAAGTCGGGAAATTCGGTAATTGTGTCTTGAAATGCCGTAATTTTTGCGATTTTTATTAAAATTTTAACTTTAAACGCTTATAAAAAAAAACTACCACGTTACCCCCAATTTTGTAAAAAATTTTCTGACTACTCGGTACGACTTGTGATAAATTTCGTGTAAAATGTACGAGCATGTCTTATCGGCTAAAACGTTTTTATCCACAATGAATATATTAAAAATAAACAGTTAAAATGCTTTCAGAAATGGTGCTACAATTGAAAATCTGAGCGGAATGTCCGGTAGAAAAGTATTGTAGTTTTTTACAGGCAGACAAAAAAAAAAAAAAAACACATCATTGATTTCGTTCATAATATAAAATGTGATATTCAAATGGCCCGAATTTACCCGCGTCCGAATGATTATCTCGCGCCTTCGTTCATCAAACCTCTATAAGTACTCGATAGAAATACTTTCTTTTTTTTTTTCCGTATTTCCGAATCGTATAAAAAGGAATTTTTTATTCCGTGACCGTTTTTCCTGGCTAGAATTAAAAAAAAAAAACCTATTGTATCCGATTGTTTCGAATATTATCGGCGATTGAATATATTTCGATTTTTAACCCAGGCGGTCGTCGAGTACACTCACCCGGTGATTGTCCACATGGAGTTCGGTCAGGTTCGGGTCGTAGAGCAGTTTTTCCGGTTCCAGGTTGACGGGCGATTGTCGACGGCCCTTGTTGCAAAGACTCCAGTCGGGGTTTATTAGACCCCAGAACGCGGGCCCTGTAAAAGAAAATCAAAAAAAAAAAAAAAATGTTAAAAACCACGTCAATTATGTTTCCATTTAATAATATCATCGGCTAACAAACGAGTCGATCCGTTAGATTTTTCTCGGCGTGCCTCGACTGTCGGCAATGACGGCCGACCGGCCTATATGGGGGAAATCGGGAATTTCGCGTGCGCTGCCTATATCGTAATGCCATTTTATGAATTATTATTATGGTAATAATTTACGGTTTTCGCGTTTAACGAGAATATATACGAACATAATAAGTCGAACGATTGATAAATAAATGCGAATTTATCCGCAGAAAACGTTGTAGATTCGCCGGATATTTAATCATTTCGACATTCAATTCAAATGTATTGTCGTGCTTTATCAGTGGGTATTAAATACACAAATAATGAATAATTACTTTAAAATCGCCGTATTTGTTTTAACGGTCGAATTTACCAAGCGAGCGTTTGTTTGTGTACGATTTGCTTTAAAGGTTTTCTGCGTATAAAACGTTTCAAACGTAAAATTCCACACCGCTTGAAATATTGCCGTTTAAATATTTGTTCTAAATATTAGAATCTGAACGTAACGAGAACAAATTCATCGGTATTACAACGATGTGTGTTTTTTTAAAACAAATTTTTTTGTAAGTCCGTAAACAACATTTCTAGCGTCATTTCTGAATGCATTTCGGATCTAATTTGGTGCATCGTGGAAGTCGTTTTTTTTTTTTGGATTTTCATTAATAATTGGGAACGACGGGAAAATGTACGGCCGTAATTGCATACGAAGCGACGACGTCGGAAGATCCGAAACGTTGAAATTTGTCGAGTTTTTTGTTTTCTCCAAATTTTAGCACGTGCGGATAACAATCGTTTGAACCGTTGTCCAGCAGGAATGCGTAAAAATTAAAAGCACGCGAGATCCGTCGTTATTTGTACTCGGCGGTCGGTATTCGAAAAATGAAAATAGAAAACAAAAAACCGAGTGTAATCAAGTATATATTTTTATTTTATTTACAAGGGTTTTCGATTTTTATAAAGCTACGAGCACGAACCGTTTTTTTTTTTTTTTTTTATACGCGATTTATATTTCACGATGTGTGGCCGCGGCTTAAGGGTTCCACCCTTGGTATATTATTATTTTGTCATCATCATTATTATTATTTTTATTATTTTATTGTTCTATTGCTCTCCCCGCAATTCTCGGCCGGGGGTTCGTCGGAGGCCGGGCGCATTTAATTGCAAGAACCCCGGCCGCCGTGGTCGCGGTCGTGAATAAATCGCGCGTCAGGTGAGCGCATACACGACGACAAAGCGGTGCCGTCCCGAAGACGAACGTCTCCCTGCGTTTTTTAAGCGTAATAATTACTCACGGTTTCCCATGACGGCGGGAGAACACGCGTAGGGCGATTAGTTACTTAATAGAGAGAAAAAAAAGAAAAACATTTTTTTTTTTTTTTAAAAAATAAGGGGTAATCGCGGGATAATGTAACGGCGGCAATCGAAATCGTTTTTGCCCGTCGATAATTACAATGGCGAAAAAACAATTTTTACGGGGCGCGAAACCCGGTGTACGCGAATCACGTGATATGCAAAAAAAAAAAATTTAAAAAAAAAATAAAATCGCAACCGAAAAATTGGTAAAAAAAAAAACTAAGAGTATCTACACTACATACAGATACACCGGTACATGTATATGTCTAGTTTCTACTGAATATAGTTGACATAAGAATGTCGATGTCAATTTGGTATTAGATACGAGGAGACGAGGATTAAACTGTAGGTAACTTTTTTAACACGTGTAAAAAATAAACAAGTTTCAACAAAACAGGAATTATTTATTTATTTTTCAAATACAGCGATTATTTTTATTGAGTATACATTTTTCTAGATTTTTAAATGGAAGACGCGGTGACACTAATCGTTAAGAGACAGGATCGAGAGGCGGTAAATCAGACGGGAATGGAGGATAACAAAAACCGTTAATCGTACCAAAACGGGGAACTTTGTTACTGAGCAGAGTTTTACAACGAGTATTGCACACGCTCATATTATGAGAATCTAAGTCTGGGTATTTTTCGAGCAGAAAATCTACGGCTTTCTGGGCAACGTGCTCCATATCTTTCTCGAACCAAAGGCGATCGGAAACAGCGCAGGAAACACCGAATTTGTTTTGGATAAAACGCAAAATTGAATTCGTTATCAGCGACGGGAAATTCGTCAATGAAGACATTTCGCGGCGGTTCGGTTATCGGAATGACGATTTTGAGCTTGTTCTTTAAACGAGCGTCGCGGTAACATTCTCGGTGTCGGACAAATTAACAGAACGACCCCCAGCCATAAGACATATACATGTCAAAAAAAAAAAAACCGAAGTAAAACCTAATCGGTTTGTTTGTCGATATTCGAACAAAATAATAAACGTTATTATTTTTGTCCGGATTATAATCGAAAAACGACAAATGTTGCATACATTGCACAAGTAGTTTTCTCAAAAAATACTAATAATAATAATAATACGTAGAAAAAGAAAAAGGAAAAAAAAAAAAACAAAAAATATTGGGTTATAGAACGACAGACAGTAATTGTTCGCCATTGTTGTTCAATTACCTAATGATGATTTTTTTTTTTTTTTTTTTTTTTTTAATCGAAACGTATTTACGAACATCCCACGCCACATAATACTCGGCCTTTGTTTTCATTTTCTATATATATATATATATTTTTATACTTTTTTTTTTTTTTATATAATGAAAATTCGGTTTTTTAATTAGTACTATACAGCCCGAGTAGTTTTTGCCCATCACGCAGAACCATTTTCACAGTCGAACGATTTGCACAGACGGGCTGTAGCTTATATAACTTTTTCGAATAAGTATTTACGTAACATTTTTTTTTTTTAAACTAAATGTTTTATTCGTTGTTAATTCGAATGTCTATTTCGTTTAGTTTCAAAGTAAATAATAAACGTCGGTTTTTGAATCGACCGTATTTCTGCTATCCGTTAAATTTTTTATGTTTAGCGGTGGCCGCGAATCGTGCCAATATTCTCAATACCTCTAACTGTGTACAAAAAAAAAAAAAAAAAAACGAATTTGTCTTTTAATTTTTCGTTAGGTTTTACAATTACCGTTTTATATATCTATGTAATATAATACTTAATAAATAAACGAAATATGATAATTTAAAAAAAAAAAAATAAAAACGATTTCGATTAGAAACGAGAGAAGTGGATAATTATGTTAAAAATAATAAAAATAAAACACAAGTGGTTTTATTCGATGCGTATACAGTACGGAAATATCGTATTATTCTTTATTTTTTTTTTTTTTTTTTTTGTTTCGCCACTCGGAATTTTTTTTTTATACGATCGATGGACCGTTTTTCGGCCAACTTTTTCGCATTCAATTGCGCAATTACGTTTCGAGGAGGGTCGACCGCGCAATTAAAAACGAGCCCGCGAGTATAAGTGCGCGCGCCCGTGTGTCTGCTGTACACGGCCACAGTTTGGTTTTTTATTATTATTTATTTATTTATTTATTTATTTATTTTTTTTTTTTTACCATAACCTCGACCAACGTCTGCCGATATGTCGTTCAAGTACGGATAACGCAGTATTTTATAATATTTCGCCAATCAATGCCGTGATTATAATTTACAAATATTGGGACAAATTTCACAATCCATAAAACTAAAACACCGGACCGCTAAAGAAACTAAACTAAATCTAATCGAACGCGAGGGTAACCTGTGCGCAACAAATAAATTACACGGAGAGTTTAATTGCCAAGTTTTGCTTGACGGGGGGGGGAGGGAGGGCACAGGGATAGAAACGTTTAAGATTTCTAGTGTTTAGGAGATTAATTCTAAAGCGGATTAGAGACAAAAGTTCAGGAATATCAATTTCGACGGGCATAATAAATTCAGTGCGAATTTTAGGAGCAGACTAGGGTCGCCCCATCACCGAGCGATGTTAAACACATTATATAATCGTGTATTTAATCAAATAAGTATAAAAAAAAAAATAAAAAAAAATAAAAATGAAAATAATTTGAAATAAACGTCGTTTAGACGATTCGTCGGGTTTCGTGTTTAAGATTTACGCTATTCAACGGTCGTTCGTCAATTCAGGAGCCAGATTGATACACCGGAATTTTTTATTTTTCTTTTATAAAGTCTGTAAGACAATACGATTATAGGCCAATACTCGAAGCAAGGGGGCCATCCATTAATGACGCTTCCTAATGAATGTAACGCTTATTCGTCAATTATTATTATTTTTTTTTATTTCGTTAGATTAAATTATAATTTATAATAAATCACGCCGCAATTTGCGTTTTAATCGTCTTGGGCGATAGCAAAGGCCAAATTATTGGATTACGCGATTCGTATTGTTGTGAAATCATTTATAAGACGGCTACGTCGTTTATTGTATTAAGTATTAAATATGAGCGCGGGGTGAAATTCGAGACGCAGGAACACGCATTTGTTAACTTCCCAATGGCAATGTTTTGGAAAAATTGAATTTCATCAATGTGCAATCAAATAATGTTGTTTACACGGCATTAACAAATGTATTATTAATATTATTATTTATTTTTTTTTTTTTTTTTCGTAAAACATACTCGAATGCTTTAATGCTTTTAAAAGTTACTCCATTATAAACGATTCGGTTTTAAGTAATTTCTGTTTAAATTTAAACCGGGTATGTCACAAATAATGCACTCCACAAGGACTTAAATATCCAAACTGTTGAGCAACCTACCAAACAGTATTACATTAAATTTCACAAAAAATTACAGCAACAACAAAATCCTCTTATAAATGATAAATGACGATTATTTACGAGTTAATGTCGGTTAATGATAATTTATTTATTTTTGATTTTTTTCTAACCGTAATATATGGTTTTTTATTTATATTTGGATGGCCCTTACGTATAGGAGAAGTAAAAAAAAAGTTCGATATTTTTGATTTCTTATCCCCCAATTTTGATCATTATCATAAGAAAGTAATTTTAGTGAAGTTTGGTAATGATAACATCATCCCTTCAGGTGCCCCTCGAGGGTTGAAAATCGGACAAAGAGAGTGGTTTTTCTGGGTTTTTTTTTTTTTAATTTTATTTAATTACTGGGCAACTTACAAAAATGTCTATTTAAAGTTAACTGAAGAAATTATTATTGCCTGTGAAAAGTATTCAAACAGCACGGTATCGTAAGTCCATTATTTTCTAAATTATTGCATTAATTACGAAATATTTCATTTATTTTTTAAAAATTGAAATTCCGTAGTAACCTACAGACTTACATAGTTATTATTATTGTTTCATAGCGGTTTTTAAACAGTAGTTTTTATACTGTCGGGGTATCTTTGTCGATAATCACTGACAACTTGAAGCACATATTGTTTTTGCTCTTCATTTTCTGTTAATCTTATATTTTACATATATATATATATATAAATAATATACGAGTATACTCGTATATTTCTGATTTTTTTTTGCAAATTCCCTCCATAACCGAAGTCCGTATTGGACATATTAGTTTAAGTTAAGTTTTATTCAGTGTAAATATTTTAGTTCCAACCTGACGGTCCCGAGTTAGCGTTCGGCCGAGTGTGAACACACCGCGACATTTACCACCGGGGGGGGAGGACACCGGAAAATGAAAAAAAGGTTTTTTTTTTCAAAAAAAGGAACACCGTTAGATTAAGCCGAAAACAATATTTCCCGGGCGTTTTTGGTTACGGGGCACGAAATCGGGATACGGAGCGGGGGACGCGATCGGGATACGGAACGGGGTCGCGGTCGGCCGATCCAAATTACGGTTTCGGGCGGTCGTCACGGCGCGCATACCGCGACCGAGTGACACGTGTAACCGCTAACCGGGTATAGTGCGGTAATCTCGCGCGGTCAAGGGCTGTCCGGACATCGAGAGAGTCCGATACATAATATTTCTTTACGTATTACAATAATAATACGGTACATAACGAATTTGAATTCCAAACCGAAATTATATTCTTGGGTGTAAAAATTGGTTTTTTTTTGTTTCATAATAATGAAATCACGTAATAACGTGATTCTATTAAAAATCCGCCTCGGCCCGGCGGCGGGACTTTTTAATATCGTATTACTGTGTGTTTTTTCGTATTTTTGTGTGTGTGGTTTTTTTTTCTGATTCATTCATTCTGGCCAAATAAAAAAGCAACTTTTTTTTTTTCCATTAAACACGTACGGCCGGTGTCCGACGATTTCGCGTACCGAACACATCAAACGACTCGTTGTTGACATGCAAAGAAAAAATATGGTCGAAAACCTGACCGGAACCACTCGAATATTTCGTTAAACTAAAATTTTGCCGGATTGCCGGTAACAATATTCATCGGAGGGCCGAAAATGATTCCTTACTACTGGGCGTTTATCGTGAAAATTTTTATTTTATAAATTAGAATATATTACGTATCGGATTATTACGCGTCGAACAATTTAAAACAGTTATTAAAAAAAAAAAAAAATTGTGACTACCAGTTTCGAAGATTGTATTGACCATGTTTAGAATAATGTAAATTAAACCACGTAGAAAATAAGTTCAGGTGTCAAAATCCAAAATTGCTCTTTATAAGACTTGAAAACATGAAAAAAAAAAAAAAAAAAAAAATCAAAATATCTATAAGCAGCTCAAAATTGAAATAAATTGTTTGAAATTATATTCGCGGCGGTTATTTTTTTTTTTTACAAGGTCACACGTTTTATGTGAAAATTTCATTTCTCTACGAACAATTATTTTCAGAATTCCAAAGAAAGAATGAAAAAAAACTCGAGTTTGACCAAATCGGGGTTTTGTCGTTTTTTCGTCAATTTTCGGTAGTATTTTGTGCCGCGTTAAAAAAACTAATAGGCATATCGAAGAAAATGACTTATTTAAAGTGCAAACTTAACCGGACCCGTCTGTGCCGGAGTGTATAGATTGGATGAAGTCTTCCGGTGGAAAAATAAAAATCAATGTAAAACCACAAGACCGATCGCTCCGCCAAGAATCTAGAACATCGCGCCATTCGTCGACGAGTTGTGATTTATTAAAATCGACATTCCGAACATTCCGTAGGTTTTTTTTTTTTGGTAACTATAGTAGAGCTCGGCGAATACATTCGGCGGACGGTTTTGTTTTTTTTTTTTTAACATTTCGCTACTAAATCGTCCCGGTATACGAATTTTGTCATCTAACTGTTTGACGGGTAGCGTTTGGTTGGCGCTGACTTATTTGCCGACGGAAACTTAAATCTTGTCGGATTGATGGCGTGGAGTTTTCGGGTTTATTGAGTACCTACGCGTGTCCGTCTCGTTATCGGGCAATATAAAACAGACGGGTTCGTCGTTCGTATATTGTTTTATCAAAATAAAATTGACGACGGTTGTTAGTGTTCCACGGCATCAGCACGTATCATCGCAACTACGATTCGTATTCAATTAATCGTCTCCGTGTCACGTTAAACCAGCCGTACGGCCAGCTGATAAACTGTTATAGCAGTGGTTCCCCCGACCTCTTCTATTCTACGCCCAACTTGTAGATTTTCGAAAATCTCGCGCCCCAATACTGTAAATTGCAAACAAATCAATCACCTTTTTTTTGTGTACCTCACAAATAAACTATACAATATTCGGAATGTCTACTTTTTTTATTAATGATAATAATTATAAAATATACATAATAATAGTAAATAATAAAATGTAACAATCGATTAAGATGAAACATTATACGAGGTGCGACAATAAAATAACGTGACTTTTTGAATAAAAGTTGTTTATTTTAAAAATGTAATAATTTAATGATTATCACCTTCAAAGTACCTTACCTCAGCATCAATACACTGTTGCATACGTCGCTGCCATTCTTGAAAACAGTGTTGCCAATTGCTTTCATTCAGCCCTTTTAGAAGTTCTGCCGTTTTCATTTTTACGTCATCGACTGTTTGAAAATGGGAAAAGAAATAAGAAGAAGTCACAAGGAGCAAGGTCTGGCGAGTACGGGGGATGTTGAAGTACAGAAATTTTTTTTTTCAGTTAAAAAACGTTGAATTGAAAATGCACTGTGAGCTGGAGCATTGTCTTGGTGAAGAACCCAGCCATTTTTCCATAAATCTGGTCGCTTCTTTCTGACACGTTCTCTTAATTTAATTAATACCTCTTTATAATAATATTGATTAATTAATTTTGTCGATTTTTTAAACGTTTTCGTTTGTTGAAGACGTGGTAGGACGTCCAGAACGATCATTGTCTTCGACGTCCTCCCTTCCACTACAAAACCGTTTGTGCCATTCAAAAACACGAGCTCTTGATTAAACACATTCTTCACCATAAACTTCACATAACATACGAAACGATTCCGCGGCAGTTTTTTTTAATTTAACAAGAAATTTAATGTTAACACATGTTGTTCGATTTTTATATGTAACATTTTTCGGCAGTATAGTCGAACTCGCACTAATAACAAGGCTACTAACGTATAAGAAAATGAATCGATGCCATCAGTGTTCATAGTACTTTTAGATAAGTGTTCTAATCATATTTCAATAACCGTTTTATAGATAACGTTAATAGTTTAGTTTTTTTTCAAAAAGTCTCGTTATTTTATTGTCACACCTCGTATGTAGTAATAAATTAGTATAAAATATTAATAAAAGTAATCAAAAAATGATCAAGTTACACGCTGCGGCCAAACACTCATAGTCTTTATCGGTTATCCGTTACTGATACCCGATAATGGATAAAGAGAACCGGTTAATTATTTTTTTTTTCTCTACGTTTTAAAATAAAAATAACGTAATCAATAAAAATTGTATTTCGTAATAACTGCTTGCGTCTCCCCAGCAACGCGTTCACGCCCCCCAGTTTGGGAACCAGTGTGTTATAGTGACAGACCGGCCGCGGGAATTCGGGAGATAATTACAAATTGTAATAAAAATGTCCATTGGTATAAACGGACGGACGTACGGGATAGAAAACGGTTCCCGGGGTGGTTCCGGTCCCGTGAGCGTATAAACATTTTTTTTTTTTTTTTTTTTGAAAAAAATTGTTCCGGTCCCTGCTGCGTATGGACACGCGGCATCGATAGAAATTCGATAGGTAGTCGTCGAAGTGTTTTCCGATACGCCGAAAAGCGGAAACCTATCTAAAGCCGCGTCTACACTGATAAAAATGTACGTTTTGTCTCGAAAGCAAAATGCGCCACAAATATTTATGTCGGAAAAGTTTATTAAAAAAAAAAAACAAATCAACCGTTTATTTATAAATAAATATTTACGCCGTGCGCTGTGTGCCCGGGATGAACACGTGCGTGATTACTAGTATTCCGCCATCGGTTTATAGCGTCCAATGTATACAAATTACATACATTTGTCAATATTCAAAATATGTATTACAATAGTAATGCAAATGAATTGGATCGGATATGACGTTATTCTTATTACTCAAGTATACGAAACACAGAGGGTTTTATGGGACCCCAAGGAAAAGTGGCATTTTATTAAAACGAAAAAAAAAAAATGATGCTTGGAATGAAATCGCAAAATGCATTGACATTGTCGTAGAAGACGCAAAGAAAAAAATATCAAGCCTATTCTAGGTTCATATAGATGGGACAAAGCTAAAGAACGGAAGACATTGGGAGTTCCCGGTTAGGGTTATAGTATAAATTCGTTAACAAAAGTTAGATTCGTATATTATTTCATAGATGTATTTTGTGATTATTTAGGTGCAAAAACTGTGTACAAACATCACCGGTTCGCATTCAATAGTATGGCATTCCTAATTGATAATACCGAACCAAGGGAAATAAGTCGGTAAAAGACGTAACGGTACTGCTAATCTAACTTTTACATGTATGCCTTTCTTTAAATGTGTCATTCAATCTTTTCAATTTTAGGTCCAATCATAATTATTAATTTCTGAAAATCATTTACTGACATACGAATAAAATTATTAAAATGTCCCGTACTCTCATCGACGGATAGTATACTGAATAATTCTGCATTGATAGAGAGGTTTCTTCCAATAAGTGAGTAACGTCCATTCCCGGTTTACTTTTTGTTTCTTATCCGTTACGTTGATAAAGTGGTGCGTTATAACGAGAAACACTTTCATTGCATTTTCTTTAGAACCAATGCGTCAGACATATGGTTATTGTTTAATTACTGTTTATGACTATTTTTTGAAAACAAAAGAAATGACAACATGGAAAAATACGCCCACGCTGGAATCGACGATGCGTCGATTAAATTCATGTCCGACGGATCGTGTGCGCCGGAACAATTTTTGTGTGCGCTGTTATGCGTCGAACACGTCCGCACGCATTTAGTGTAGCGCGAAAAAATGTGCGCCGAATACGACGCACAACGTACATTTTTGCCGGTGTGGACACGAGGTTTAACAACAAGCAAAAAAAAAAAAAAAAAAACAAAACAACCGATACGCGTCGAAACGGACCCGTTGAAAATCTCACAATAAACCGGGCCGGGGAAAACAGCGGCGGATTAGCGAACGCGAGTGATATTATTGTGTCGTCGGCGAAAGATATCCGGGTAAATAATGTCGGAAATGCCGGCGGTCCGTACCGCGGGCCGCGCGGATTAACGTGTCCGTAACACGGCCGGGGCTCTTTTGTCGAAACTAATCCGCCTGCGCTCCGCCTCCCGGTACAGCCCGGCCCGGCCGGAAGACGCGGCCGTGCGTCTAATTGGTGTCCGAACGGTTTTTATTTATTTCCGGTCCGTATCCGTTCGGCCGGCCCGGGCTCGCGTACGAAAACGTTAGGCCGCCGCGGCCCGTAATCCGTACAATTTATTCCGCCGGTCCGGTGCCGTGACCGTTTCGGTTTTCAATGGGTTTTATTACGATTTTATTTCTCCGTCCCGATGGCCGAACGCCGTATCCGTTTTATACGATTATTTATAATAAAAACAAACGAAATCCGTACAATAAGAACCGCGCGGAATTTTTATCGCCGCAGTGTGACGGTAAACGGTAAACGGCGGATTGGCAGCTCGCAGCCGGACGAATTTCATATCGGCCGGCAAAATACGTTTCGATATTGTACGCTACAAACGATCGTCGTGGCAACATGATCGGCCGACCGTTAACCGATAACGAAAAGCAATGCTAAAAATGCGCATAAACGCTGCGATCCCGGGTCACCGAGGTCCATAAAAAAAAAAAAAAAACAATTAGATATATGGAGATATATTTATTGTATTTGCAATAACCTAACCGGCCGGTCTAAGCGACGGACGTGTTGGTTTTACAATGATGTGAGCATTTTTTCCCCCGTCTGTTTATATCTTTTCCACCGGTAGTCTCGCTCGGATCGTCAACACCACTACAGGATGTGTGTTTCTGGTGAACATTACGATGTCTATTCGGGTGTACTGGACGTCAATTTTTATTTTTTATTATATTTTTTCTCGTCAACACTTCATTAAAATTGGATAAGACCGAAATGGAAAATAAAAAGAGAACACAACCCGGTACCGGTTTCTGTTAATTTCGGTTCAGGAGTTTTGTTTTAACTCAGCACTGTTTGTCCGCACTTGTCTAACGTAACCTAGGACGTGGTGCAAATTTCAAAATATTCGAAATTTTCGCGTTTCTTTTGCCCCGTAAAAATGCGCGGCAATTTGATCCGGATTGTACGAAATGATATAGAAAAAAATTGAACGATATGTCATAATATTTCCCAATTAACGTTTAAGTTTTAAAAAATGTCCTCGTTTTATCTAAAAAAAGAGAACTGCCGCGTGAAATGTCTGGAAACCACTGTCCTAGTGATTCCGAAAATGAAGAAAATTATGAAAACGATTAGTCTCAATGAAAAACATTAGATGTTATTACGGACAACCGAGCAATGCTGTCATTACAAATATGTTGGGGGCAATTTGTTGAATATGCCGGAAGAGTGGACACTTTTATTTATTCGAAACGGTATAGGCAAATTATACGGGGTTTTATTTATTTTTTTTTTTTTTATTAATAAACGGCCGTAAATTTTAGCAGAACATATTTACGTATCGCCGTGTATTTTACACGACTTTGAAATTTTAATTTTTTTTACATTTACTCGAAGTGTGGATTTAATTTTGGGAAAAATTCCAGTCGACTTCAAAATACGTTCACGGCCCGCGTGCGGCGATTTCCCAGTTCAACTGTAGTTAAAATATTTACCGGAATACGTACTCGACTTAAACAATTCCTAGCCGGGTAGTCTGTAAATCTGTTAGTGTTCACTTGTAAATCGCCGGTAACATAAAAACAATTCCCCGCGGAGCTCGTTCAAATTAAGTTTAACAAAATTTAAATACATTTTTTTACCGTGTGACCAATGTCATAGAGTTCGCATAAAGGTTTGAAATTCGAACACTCGCGTATAAATTTTAATAGAAACGTATTTAAAAAAACATCGTTCCCCAGCGAAATGTAATTTGTTTTAGAATTTGTTCTGGAAAAACTGCTGGGTACCTATAGAAAAATAGTACCTAGTGAACGTTTATTTCCTAAAAAAGCATTGAATTTGAATAAACAAAGAAATTGGTGAACATCAAAGCATTTAAACAAACTATGATTTTTTACAATCCTCAGACGATACACTATGGTTATGTATTCAGTGTGTGGCATAATTTCAAAAATTAGTTACATTTAAATATAATAAAGTGTAATACACCGATGCCTTGAATTAAAGTGTTCTTTTTTTATTTGGTAATTCAGTATTCACATATTTTTTATCAAAAAAAAAAAAAAAGTTTTGAAAACTCGACCCACACAGGCTTATAAAAATGGGTGGATTGCCCGTCATCATCGGATGACATTTTTTTTCTGCTTGTTAATGCTATGGAAATATTTTATGTTAAAATATCGAAAACCATCGGTGTTTCCCTCGAAAATCCGATGTATCGACACTATCGATGTTTAAAATGTCGATGCATCGATACGTCGAAACATCAATGATCAAAAAATATTGCCCATCTCTAGTCGCGAATAATAATAATTTTAAAAACAGCGAAATAAATGGTTCGAGAGTTTTTCGGATCTATGTAGCCGACACTGTATATACGTATGTTACAGTTATAACCCGAAAACCCGCCAAGACCAGTTGTCATTGGTCAAAATTCGTTTTCACGGTCCACTTTCCTCAATACCGTTTCGACTTGTTGAAAATTAAGAACTAACGACGGGTCATTTGAAATTAATTTCACAAATCCGATCCCGTGTAATATAAAATATACCCAATAAATATTTAAAAAAAAAAAAAGTAAATGTTCTATTAACGTTCCGTGGTAAAAACAATCGTTAAATACCTTAAATCGTTAGGGTCCCGACACTGGTTAGGTACTCTGCTCGCCAGTTCCCCAGCCTTTTCTCCTTCCGATCCTATTTGGTTATTGTATGTCGTGTACAGATTGCAAATGTTTTTTTTTTTTTTTTATTGTATGTTTTATAGTAAAAAAAAAAATTTTTAACGATGGGCCAGTCGAAATTAATTTCACAAATCCGATCCCGTGTAAATGTCAACGCCACGGACTTCTTCTTACACGTGGTTAACTCTTAAACGTAAAAAACAATTCCCCGCGGAGCTCGTTCGAATTTAGTTTAACAAAAAATTTAAGTCAATTGTTTTACCGTGTGACTAATGGCAAATAGGATCCAGAGTTCGCATAAATGTTCGAAATCCGAACACTCGAGTATAATGTCTAATACCGACGTATTTAAATAAATACCTCTATTGAAAAATAGGCCGGGAGACCGTCGTCTTTGGATGTACACATTACGAACGGTTTTCGCCAACCGAAAACGGACGAAAAAAAGTAACGCACGCAAATTATTGCGGTTAAACCGTTACGTTCCTATCGTTTCGCGTCAGGTCTAAATAAAATAAAATAAAATTGTCGAAAAAAACGGAACAACGTTTTTACACGAATTATCGTCGAATCGAACGTGACTGATGCGATCAGGATTGCGACCGTTTTGGCGATTAAAATATAATATTTCATTATTGCGTGCGGATGCGCACATTGTAAATGCGCCTACGACCGTCGTGTTTCTCTCGGTACGAATATACCGCCGCCTCGTTACTTCGTACTCGGGGGGGGGGAAAAGTTTTTTTTTTTTTTTTATTATTATTATTATATACGGGTGCGCAGACGGCGGCGGCGGCGTGATCCGTGCAGACGGATTAGCCGGATTATAATTTTACACGTTCACGATAAACGTAGATAAAAACTTTATCAATTTGAAAATATTCTCCGGTATTACTCGGTTTATAATCTCGGTACTCGGATGTTCAGAGAACGCCGGGCGTTACTCCGGCGGCCGCGGACCGGGGGACGGCCACGTCGATTCGTAACCAATTCACCGGTACGATTTATCGTCCGCGGGTCCCGGCGGACGTAATTTTCGCGTGGGCCGTGACGTGACGACGAGTCCCCTAGGCCGCCGGTACCCGGACGGTTACGTTTAAATGCAGTCGGACGTTCAAACAATACAATACAGTAACATTACCGCGGTGAATATTGCAAATCCACCGCGTTTTCAAATGCACAGCCACGCCGCATATTTCGCGTTTTTTTTTATATATATTTACTCAGTAATCGGTCTCTCGCGGTCGGTCCACTGTCCCGGGACTAATCCGACGACCAATACATATCTACCCCTACATCTTCTTCTACTCATTCTCCTCCTTATCGTTCGTCGGCCGAACCGGAACCGGCGGCGTATCTACGGGGCGGGTCGACGTGGCAATGCAGTGTTATTGTTTTTACATTTAACCGACATAAATTGCCATAGTAATTGGTCTGTTCAATTTTTTCGACACTGACAAACGACAATACGTCATCACACGTTATAATTCGTATTTGTATTTTTTGCCTTTATCGGACAAAAAACTAATTACATCGGCGACACCAGAACGCAAATTTTCCGCTCTAATGTTATTTAAAAATTATTTACCGTCAACAATGAATGAAGAGACGCGTAATGGGTTAGCCGTGACGAACATTAAAACGTCTGAACGCAATAACCGAAGCGGAAGTTATCAAAATTTTCAGTACGGACGCCGAGTCTGATTTTTTTAGATTGGTAAAAATAAATATAAAAAAATGTGGAAACAGACTCGGAATTGGAACCGGAACCAGAACCGAAAAAAATCATTTAGAATCCAGTCGCCGATTCAAGAGCAGCGGTGCCGTCGGAGTTTCTCTCCGATACGCCGGCTATAAAAAGACGCGTTCCGGTCCATTACCGATAAATCTCTGGTGACTACGCATCAATCTATCGGGTCTTGGGTCGTCCCGGAGGTCCCGTTTTATTTATTTTGTCTATTAGTACATTTTGTACATTGACCAATTATCAGTGCACCTTGTCCAAACAGTTCTAGCCGTTCGATTCTGCTAAAAGAGAGTAAATCTGGCCCCGGTATTACGTATAGTCTCTTTAGTTTGTCATTGCATCGCCTTTCGAATATCTGCGCATCCCGGTTTAAATTTGATCCGTAATTATGGTTCGCGAAACTTTCCGTTTAAACGCGACCATTCAAACGTCCATTTAAACGTCTACTATCGGCTTTGATGGTCAGTGATCGGGTTTCGCGAACATTACGTCAGGTCGACGGTAACTACGGTATCAGTGACATAACGGGGTAAAAAAAAACTAGAGGGCCAGGGATAAAAATTCGCCAAAATCAAAACAATGAGCGAATATATTTGTATCCCAAACGAATATAAAATAATCAAAGTCTAATTTTACTAAACAAAACTTAAGAGATAAACAATATAATTCATTTCGTCGTTTTAACATCAGTTTTACCTTATTCTCGTTATCCAGATAACGTGATAACGTTGACAATACGTCAGCACCTTATAAAACGGGACAATTTTTTATGAAATTATTTGAGGGAAAAAAAATACAGTATTATCTTATGAATATAAAAAGTAATTAACGTATTGCATTCTTTTTTTTTTATTTTAGAAGATTCAGAGATTTTTACTGTTTTCATACCGAGGGAGAGGGTAAAAGTTATATCTTTGTCCCCCACCCCACATACAATTACGTTTTTGTACGGTATAGTAGTATCTTTGATTTTTTAGATAACAACTTGGATCTTACCAGTACTTGAGTACAATAAAAATTATACCGAGTACCAATATTGGAAAAAAATATACATTCCGTATAGTTTTGACATTTGAACGGTAAAACTCTGTTTTTACTACGCGATTTTCCTCAACGTCTGTTTTACCTATATTGTACAAATATTGTTTCTTATATTTGATATTGTTCTTCTGTTTTTTTTTTTTTTTTTTATTTTATAGACTATCGACTCACTCCATATATGAATAATACGTTCGGTAAAGCTTCTTTCTTCGGCGCATATTTTTTTTTTTTTTTTTTTATTATTATTATACGAGCAATATTGTGGCGCAATAATAATAATAATAATAAAACAACGACCAAAAAAAAAAAAAATAAATAAATAAAATACCCAGCAACATCGCACCGCGTGCCATAAATGCACGACGACGACGAAATGCAGAGGAATAGTAAAATTACATTATTGTCGATCGCATTTTTTTTTTGTTTCATTTTTTTTTATTTTCCATAACACCTATTTTCTTTTCATTTTTACATTGTGAGTGTAGCGAATAAGCTATTATTAGTTTTACAAAGACGTTTTATTTTATTATCTCGGAAAACTCATTTTAGGTTAGCGGAAATAAACTCGAAATTATTCGCATCGCATTTTGAATGATTTTACGTGTTGAGCCATTGCACGTTAATTTTAATCACTATGCTTACGCGAGGGTAAAAATCAATATGAGCAATTTAATTTATATGTATTTATTTTTTATTTTTAAATAATAACAATTATGACAATTAAAAATCGAGAACGTTTGTCAGATTGCGGGTGTATAATATTCCGTTTTGATAAATTAAAGAACAGTTGAAAAATTGATCTGAAACACGACACCGATTTCTGCAAACTCAACGAGAACAATTTCTATTGAATTTTTTTTGAGGGGACCGGGATTTTTTTCATTATCAAAAAATAAGAAAAAAAATGGAACGTAATGGCTCTAAATTCGGCTCAAACGCGACATTCGCGTACTTTTTAAACGGCCTCGACGGACGTCAAACGTATTAAAATAATTCCGTACAACGCGGTCGACCGATTGGAACGATGGGTTTTTTTTTTGTTTTTTTTTGTTTTTTTTTTATTACATTCTCTTGGTCGAAAAACTTACGTTCGTGCGCTTAATAATTCTTAAATCGTAATAATGTTTAGGTGCCCATCATCCGAAATTTATAGAGGAATTTGCTTGAGACGAAAACATCATCGCCATATACACTCCCCAGGGCCAAACTGTTAGGTTTAGCGTAAAAAAAAAAAAAAAAAAAAAAAAAAAAACAAAGTCTGGCGATAATATAATATCTTATCCCGCCGTGTATATTTTACGCATGTTTTCGTCGGCCGACTCGCGTTTCCTGCGGTTTTATCAATATTTCGTTCGATTGGATTACGCGTCGGATCTGTTTTTAAGACTTCGATAATCGTCGTCGATATAATTGTACTGAAAAAATGTATAATGCATTTTTACGTTTTGCCGGTATACTTTCTGGATTCATATGGCGAAACGAGACGAGTATTAATAGTTTTTTTCTTTTTCACAATACGGTATGTGTTTTTTTTTTTTTTTTTTCTATAAGTTTTTTCGACCGGAAATCTCGCTCCGAAATCATCAAATTCAACGGGAGTTACCGGCGGACGGTTTTTGTCTAGTCTGGTGCACCGAAGAGGTCATTTTTTTTTTTTTTTTTTTTTTTCGTTGCCCTTCTTGTACTTTTTTAATAACAATGCGCAAAAACCGGGGAAAAGCGAACGTTTAATACCGCGGTTTCTTTAAAAATGGACTATGGGTTTTTTTTTTTTTTGTAATTCGATGAAAAATATTCGTAGCAATCCGACCGAATATTTATATTAGCGTTTTTTTGGACACGATGGTTAAAACCCATCGAAATGTTCCGATATTTTTTACTATGACATTGTACATTAAACGTTTAGCAAATCCGATGACAAGTGCGCTCGTTTTAGTTGTACGGAAAAAAAAAATCATCAACGTATTCCGTATTATTTTACGAATGATGTGAACGAAATCGGTTTGGTCCCATAAACTGCGACTCGTTCAAATATCGTATTTATGTGCCACTTAAGTCGACCTTTGCGTTTTGGCCTCGACATAATTTTTTTATTTTTTTTTTACAATACACGGGGACGGTAAATACGAACAGAGTTCGTCGCCCGTTATTCGGAACACAGACAGTATAATAATCTAATCCACGGGGATTAATTTTATTCGAAATTCGCGAAATACCTTGGCGGGTACGCGTGTGTAGATTTTCTTTATGTATGTAATTTTTTTATCGATTCGGTTGTGTGAACGCGGTCACAGACCGAAAAAAAAAAAAATATTGCGTCAAACCGCGCGTAATATAATGTATAGGGATTTGTTTTATTCTTATTTAAAGCGCGACGCCCGAGGGAGACGGGACGATAGAACGGACAAAAAAATGAATAAAAAAAATAAAAATTCTTTGGTTTAGATAATATTCCGGTATGAAACCTCCAACCACGCGGCCGTGTACGCACGCGGTAACGGTAGGAGGAAGGCGGTGGCAAAGATAATTTTCCGGGCCGTGAAATTCTTCCGGGCGAAGAAGTTACACGCACGGGTAGTATTTTTTTTTTTATTTTTTTTTTTTTTTTATTGTTGTAATTCTCGAGCAACCGTTTGATTTATGCGCGCGCGCCCGGGACAGGACAGCGGCGCTGCCGCCACTGCATTTTGGTATCCGCCAAATTGCCCAACATACTGGGTACCTGTATAATATTATTATAGTAGTCGTGAATTGCGCTTTCTTTTTTTTTTTTTTAAATACATCGATGTTTTATGTCTTCGACGTATCGAAATAAAACCTCGATAATTTAAAAATTTTCTATTAGTATTTTTTACATTTTTTTTTATTAGTTGTATAACAATTTTAGAAATGTATATATTAATTCTGTTTGGTGATTTGCTTGCGCAGTTCATATCGTTTGTACCTATTGAACGTTTATTTCCTAAAAAAAAAGCATTGACTTTGAATAAAAAAGAAATTGGTGAACATCTGAGCATTTAAACAAACTACAATTTTTTACAATCCTCAGACGATACACTATGGTTTTGTATTCAGTGTGTGGCATAATTTCAAAAATTAGTTACATTAAAATATAATAAAGTGTAATACACCAATGCCTTGAATTAAAGTGTTCTTTTTTTATTTGGTAATTCAGTATTCACATATTTTTTATCAAAAAAAAAAAAAAAGTTTTGAAAACTCGACCCACACAGGCTTATAAAAATGGGTGGATTGCCCGTCATCATCGGATGACATTTTTTTTCTGCTTGTTCATGCTATGGAAATATTTTATGTTAAAATATCGAAAACCATCGGTGTTTTCCTCGAAAATCCGATGTATCGACACTATCGATGTTTAAAATGTCGATGCATCGATACGTCGAAACATCAATGTTCAAAAAATGTTGCCCATCTCTAGTCGCGAATAATAATAATTTTAAAAACAGCGAAATAAATGGTTCGAGAGTTTTTAGGATCTATGTAGCCGACACTGTATATACGTATGTTACAGTTATAACCCGAAAATCCGCCAAGACCAGTTGTCATTGGTCAAAATTCGTTTCCACGGTCCACTTTCCTCAAAACCGTTTCGACTTGTTGAAAATTAAGAACTAACGACGGGTCATTTGAAATTAATTTCACAAATCCGGTCCCGTTTAATATAAAATATACCCAATAAATTTTTTTTAAAAAAAAAAAAAGTAAATGTTCTATTAACGTTCCGTGGTAAAAACAATCGTTAAATACCTTAAATCGTTAAGGTCCCGACACTGGTTAGGTACTCTGATCGCCAGTTCCCCAGCCTTTTCTCCTTCCGATCCTATTTGGTTATTATATGTCGTGTACGTAATGTAAATGTTTTTTTTTATTGTATATTTTGTAGAAAAAAAAATGAAAAAAAAAATACCTAAAAACCGTCCTCGCGTGTTTTAACTTTTAGTTACAAATCACTAGTTATAGTATAAACCATTTGTGATTATATAATTGTTTTTTAAATGTTGTCTAAACGACGTAACAGTAGACGAGCTGTTCGTCTAGATCAGTGTTTCCCAACCGGTGGTCCACGTTCCCATAGATTGTTTCTTCGATTTCTATTACAAATTAATTATTATTTTTATTTTAGATAGCAAAAAAAATTACGACTTATTGAGTAACCGTATAATATTATACGGTTATCTTATCGTCGTTGTTGCTGTAGACCGATAAGTATTTTCCACTTTTAATAAGAGTAATAAATTGAAGTATAATTATATATCAGTGAAGTATAGTAATAAAATGTAAAGTAAAACAATAAAAATTAACGTTTTTCGTTAAATTTTGTGTTTTCTTGTTAATGAGCAAAAAAAATGTATTCCTAGTTTTCGTAAAATTGAGGTGGTCCGCGTCCTATAGAATACTGTCGAAGCGGTGTGCGGCGGTAAAACGGTCGGGAAACACTCTGGTCTAGATGAATTCCACACGCAACTATTTATGTTATCCGAGATAATCCAAATATTCCATATCCGTATCCGGACGATTATAAATGCCGGGTAGCGGTTATATCTAGACGGATTTTACAGTAACTGTGCGTTCAGCGCCGTATACAGCGTGGTCGCGGCGATCGCGGCTTATTACGCGTATACGAACGACACCCGGAGTGTGGTGCCGTTCGACAACCGATCCGTTTTAAACAGGCGGCGGTCTTTAGGCGGGTTCGCGTACGTGTTTCTTTTCGCCGGCACGCGTACGGGTACAAAATGCCGGCGGTCGGCAACGGCGGTATAATAATAATAATACCGGAATGGAACGGAAGAATGAGGGAAAATGAAAAATAAAAACCCCCCAGAAAAAAGAAATGAAAGAAAAAAAAGAATAATAATATAACCGAAAACAACGGCGGCAACAACGTTTCGCCCTTATACACTTTGTAACAACTTTTTGATATACTAAGCCAATTTGAATTCGCGCGAGGTCCGCGACGGCTAAATGCCGTTCGGAGTTTATTGCGTTTCTCTCGCGTCTCGCGGTCGGCACCAACGCCGGGGCTATTAATAACGAAAGTTTTTTTTTTTTTTTTTTTTTTTTCCAATTAAAACGAATTATTATATATATATATATATATATATATATATAGTTTTTTTTTTTTTTTTCAAAACTATACACTACAATACCGTTTTGGTACCTACAGTTTTATTACGGAACCGCGGTGGCGTTTCGCCCCGGTTTTAAAAACGTTTCCGTTCGCCGTGTGTCCCCGATTATATATATATATATATATATGAAAAAAAAAAAAATTTAAAAAAAAATAATACCCCATCGCTAACGATAAATTTCACATCGGCATAATGTTGTTGTCGGTGAGCTCGTTTTTTTTTTTTTTTTTGAATAGAAAACGTATTCATATATATATATATATAGATATTTTTTTTCCCACCGCAACAATAACATCGGTCCGACCGGAATTCAGAGGTAATTTCCACAGTCTGTGTTTTTTTTTTTTTCTGTTTTTTAATAATACGTGCCCCTTTATGTTCTCCGAAACCGATATTCGCCGATCATAGTATTATTATTAAAACCGTAACGAATTTCAAAATTTATCGAGTAATTTTCGATACTCCGCAATTCAATTTTGCGAATTTACGTCCCCGGAATCTGTTTAGTAACAATACAAACATGTAATTAAATTCTAAAATTAACCGTTTGATCGATTGATATTCCCAGAGAGAGAGAGAGAGAGAGAGAGAGACGTACGATTACGAGGTCTTAGGTTCTCCACCCCTCTCACCATATTCTATAGTTAAGAAAACGAAAAATGCTTTTTTTTTTTTTTTTATTCATAGGCAATACGAAATTTCCGAATAATATTACTCAATCGTAGTGTACCCAACTTCAAAAAGTATATGAACGTAATAATACTGCGATCAGTATACACGTACGTGTATATTCGAAACTTTTAATTTGGCTAATAACTTCAAGTTTATTCTTGCTTACTATAGTGTTTTTTTTTTTTTTTTTCTTTTAATAATAAAATGATGTTATAATAAATTATTAATGTCAACTTGACAAATAATAATATAAAATAACTTTGAATATGAAAAAACTCGTACATGTACCTAAAAAAAAAAAAAATTAAAAAATATAATACATTTTTTTTTTCTACAAATACACGAGTACCTATTACGATATTATATTTATATAAAAAAATTTTTTGACTGACAGAAAAATATTTTTCCTCTCTTATGTAAGTATTTATTAATTATTTCTTAATACTATTAGCGAAATCGCGAATTATATTTTTTATTACGGTATAATTATATTATCAACACATAATATATGTACAATTATAATTATATAATTGTCGGACAGTCGGATTGAGTTTCGAAACCCGAATGTGGTTTTATTATTTTCAATTGGGTTTTCGGTCCGGTCGAACACGTCGCCGGTCATTTTAGCTCCGCAATGTAATAATAATAAAACACAAATGTGGAAAAAGTAAAAAAAAACAAAAAAAATCCGCTACGTTCAAACCTATACCGTACGGCTCCTGCACGCCGTGAAGTCAATTTCCCGCACTGGTAATCCAAAACCTAAAATATTTAGTGTTATGTCGAGAAACCATGTCCGGCAGGCGACTTTTAGCAGTCGGTTTACGAGATTGTGATTAGAACCGAGACATCGGTTAGAAATAGTGAAATATTGTTTCTGGCAATTTCTTATCAATTTTCTATTTAACCGTAGCAATGTCACCGCGCGGGCCAGGATTTAGATACTATACAGGGTGGCCCAAACGTCAGTTGACGTGATTTTTTTTTTTTTTTTTTTGCAAAACACTTTAATCGTGTACAAATACGCCTGCGAAAAATCGGTCTGCAGCCACCACTTATAGGGTGGCCGTCGATCACGATGTCGTACATTAAAATAAATAGCGAAACACGACGAATCGGTTACATACTAGTGAAGATAAATCATAACGCCTCGCGGTCACCGACAACACACGATTTCCATTGCGGCAGAACCCAAACTGGATAGCATTGTTTGTTATAGTTTTTAACTTAAAAATCACAATTATTATCGAATATTACAAATGTTCGTCAATCGCCATAACTGCGTGTATTACGTTACGGACAACCCACAACAATCAAATCGACCAAGTTTAACATCACGGCCCTTACTTTTTATCGACAGTACTGTAACTGGCAATGCATACTACGACACGCTGAACAATTACCCACTTCTGGATGTGCTGGACTGCGTGATTCTGTAGGAAATTTCAACGATTTGTATTACCAACAGGAATTGACTTTTGGGCCACCTTGTACTTTTTTTTTTTTTTTCCGCTTGTTTGGGCTATGAAAATATTTTATGTAAAAACATCGAAAATCATCGATGTTTCCTATCGACACTGTTTACAGTGTTTACAATTTCAATGTATCGATGTATTCAATGTTCAATAAATTTTGTCCATCTCTAGTCGACATCAAAACGCGTGCTGATAAACGCGAACATATAAAGAAAATACTGTAGAGGGATACGAGAAATTGAGAATTGATTGAAAACGAAATCATTGTTATCTAAAGAAATTGGTATTCCACAAAACACTTTGTCAAGCAAAGTCTTAAAAATAAAGAAAACATTTTAAGTGAGTTGGCTATGTCCAGTAAAATAAGAAAAAAAAAAAGGGGGGGCAGAAAATGGGCTAGAGAACCGGAAAAGCCGGATTTTTTTGTACTTTTGATTTTTCCGGATTATTCGAATTTTCGGATGACTCTCGATGTCGGTCCCTTCGACATCGAGTTAACCAAGTTCGTCTGGTATTTTCGACGGGTGCGTTTTCGTTGGCGGGATTAGAGGGTTATCCGTATACGAATTCTGGTTATAATCGATGAACGCACGATAGGTGTATTGCGTTATATTGCGGTGGCCCGGGCACGAACGGCGTGTCGCCTCCTCGTATGTGCGTGTGCCCATAATTTACCAATCTCGTTATTAATACGTCACGGCGACCGTTCGTGTACAGGCATTACGGGCGGGGTATGGGTACGGGCGTCTCTATATTATAGACATCGCAGACCACACCCTCGGGACACCTTTTACGTACGTAAAATACAACAAAAAAAAAAAAAAAAAAAAAAATTCATTCGTACGGTTATACCGGCAGACGGGCCGGGGAACATTGCCTAATATCTCTTGGACACGCGAACGACATCAATTCCCGCCGCCGTTGGTAATATTATATGTACACCGGCCGTCGCGTCCTCGTCGTCGTGATATCCGTCGGCCGACCCTTAAGACGACGCTCGGCCGCGCCCGCGACGGCGTTGGCCGTCTCTGTCCGTCCGGTTTTACGCGGTCCGTTGCGGTACTCGCGTCCGATTTCGGTTTTACCCAGAAAAACCCTCTGATTTTTCCTCCCCTTACAGACCTATATGTCTCCTTACAACTCTCTCTCTGGACTCTACGAAACATTCTTTATCAAACGTCTAACCTACCAAAAGCCCAAGAAGCCAAAATACTACATGATTCTCAATTTGGCTTTCGCAACAATCGTTTGCCTTATTCCGTTTGCCTTTGAGCAAAAACTGTATTGCATCGGCGCATTCCTCGATGCCTCGCAGGCATCCGACAAAGTTTGGTACTCAGACCTTTTTTTATTTACAAATTAATACTTCGCGTTTCCAGCTACTACCACAGGACCAATCATCAGCTCGATAGTCACCGAGATTCCCGAACAAGATATCAAGAACGAGCCCACAGGCCGACGGGTGCGAGCGTCACCCGGTCGAGAACAGGACCAGGATGTACCAATTTTCTAGACCGGCTGGTTCCATTTTCTTGCGTGTCCCCATCAACGAATGTATTTTTGTAATTTTTTTTTTTTTTTTTGGGGGGGGGGATAGTAATGTCCACACGGATCCTCTGCTGTTGTAGTTTACAAATTTAAAAAAAAAAATGCTTTGCTATGGCACCCGTTAGATAGACAGAGACGGAAAACGCTAAGTGTGACGTTCCCAAGTGAACCGGAGCCGTAGCTTAAGGCTTGGCAAGACCGCGGGCTCAGGCTTATTACCTTGAATCGTCTCAGAGCATGGTGCGAAATCCGAAATGTACATATATAATTGACATTTTAAATGGAAATTAACAGATGGCTGTATAAGAACAAGAACTAGGTATGGCCAGAGGCGTTGTAAATCCAGGCGGTTGATAGTGAAATCAGCCGCCATTTTAGTTCAAACACTACGTTATCAAACTACGACCGTGATAAATAAAATGGTTAAACACAAGCGTCGACTACACGATATCGTTGCAAATCATGAGCTATTTTATATAATAAATGTCGGTTTTATATAAACTGTAGGATTCTGGTAGTACCGGAAATAAAATGACTGATCGATTTTACTGTCGTCTTACGCTACTTTATAAAATTGGTTACTAGTGTCCGTTCTGTATTATTCTACGGTAACAGGGTTCCGGGAGGAACCGTTATTTCGTGAATCACATCGGATCATTCCCGCCCGAAGTCGACGAGTTACGAGGAGGATCGTCTACTGAAGATTTCACGTGGTTTTTTATTTTTTTAGAATTATAGGATACCGATTAGGCAAAAACTCTGTAGTCGGCGCTAATCTGAGGCTTCCGACGGCTTTAGACGAATCTGCACGAAACGTGCGTTGGTGGCAAATTCAAATTCGATTTAATAGTATTGAGACATTTTACAAACCGACTTTCTGTCTCTTGGGCAGCAGTTCCTAAACCATTTTTTTTTTTTTAAAAAAAAGTCAAAGTCAGTTTCTGCTCTTTCACAAAGTTCTTGAATGATGGTCTTTCGGTATTGTTTTTGTTCATCGGTTAAGAGACGAGGAACAAATTTGGCTGCGAATCGGCTCATGCCCAATTCTTTGGTTAATATTTCTTGGCAAGAACCATAAGATATTCTGACGTCTTCTGCAACTTCTCTGATAGTTAATCGACGATTATTTTGAATAATTTCACAAACACGAGCAATAGTTTCATTTGTTTCACTGGTCGAGAGTCTACCAGGTCGCTCGTTGTCCTTAACGGACGTTCTGCGTTCCTTAAACCGTTTAAACCACTCAAAACACGTTGTCCGAGACAATACATCATCTCCAAAAGCTTGCTGCAAATGTTCAAATGTTTCACTAGGACTCAACCCTAATTTAAAATAATAAAAATTGTACGCATATACGCGTTGTTCTTCTATTGCACCCATTACGAAAATCGCCGCACGACTGAAACACGTTTTCGTAAAAATGCCGTAAAATCAAAATAAATATTGTTAACGATTTCAAACCAACGCTCGAATTGTCGTTAAAAGTTACTTTACCGAATGACATCGGTATACATATTATAAACACAGTCCGGGTATTTTTTGATCACACTTCGTATATATATATATATATATAGTATTATACTTACCGCTGGGTATTATTATTATTATATAATCGGTAGACCGATTGGAAAAGGAGGGCTGGTACGCGGGCGTGTGCGTGTAAATTGACGCCGCGGTGCGCCGGTGAGAGGTGTTTTTTTTTTTTTTTTTTTTTCATTTCGACAAAACCGACGGCGAAGAAAATTGGAAAACGCGCGGCGCGCCGGCGAGGAGGCGAAACTCGTTTTCGATACGCGCGCGCGGTCGGCGGTAAATCGATTTCGCCGTAGCGTACGGACGCTCCCGCTCGCCGATATTCGCCTCGCGGTCGTCTCGCACGCCGATATATAATATTTCCGATAGTTTTAACGCGTGACGGCCCGCGTAAAATACCGTTCGGATTTGAATCGGCGGAATTTTTTTTTTTTTTTTTACTTCCCATTAGCGGCCGCCGGCTACGGAACAAGATTTTAATTCGCGCCGAGTACGACGGCAGAGAATCGCGGCGCCGTCCGCAAACGTTAACGCAATTATTGTTCCGTTCGGCCGGACGCGTGCCGCGGCGTAAACGGTTACGACGGGGTCGCAACAATAGACACGGCCCTTTTAGGCACTACGATTATCAATAGACGGGTACGTAAACGCGCGTTTTACTAATGGATTCATTATAATATTGTCGTAATGGGGACGTGCTCCGCGCCGTTACGAATATTCCAAATACTAGACGTTAAAAAATAACAATCGCAATGAACAAATATTATCGTAGGCCGAGCCGTGTGTTTTGCGTTTCTTCGGATCCGATCAAACCGTGTCCATTCGTATCCGCGTCGAGGTGGTGATTTTTTTTTTTTTTTCCGATTTTCCCTGTTGTCTCCGCAATAATTGTGTGTATGGCGGGTGGGTGGGAAACGGGTATATTTACGCGATAACGTACGATTGTTGTAAGTCAGTAAAAAAAAAAAAAAAAATCGCGGAGACATTAAAAATCGTTCGCCGGCTACTGAAATCATCCATTTCAAAATGTTTCGCCGTGAACGTGGAAAATATTTATTACCAGCTATCGACACAGTTTGTATGTATGTATTTATCGTTTATCTAAGCGGCAAATAAATCCATATTTATATACATAATTGTCTAGGTGAATTAATTTTGATTCGCAATTATATTTGTTCGGAATTTTTCGATACTTATTGACGTTTGTACTTGTATTGTATACGACGGTACGCGTTTGGCACTTAGTTTTAATGGAAATAATCTTTTTTTTTTTTCTAACAAAAGTGGCTTTACGGTAGCTAATTGGTACGCGTAAGTGTTTTATCTTGGGCTAGATGTGATATTATTCTAGCGATTATCTCCGATCTTCGCCTAGGCGTTTTAAAACGCATCTCTAAAGAGCACTGTTTCCCAAACTGGGGGGCGTGAACGCATTGCTGGGGAGGCGCAAGCAGTTACTACGAAATACGATTTTCATTGATTACGTTATTTTTATTTTAAAACGTAGAGAAAAAAAAATTAATTAACCGGTTCTCCTTTATCCATTGTCGGGTATCAGTAACGGATAATCAATAAATACTATAAGTGTTTGGTCGCAGCGTGTAAATTAATCATTTTATGTCACGTTATCTGTAAATTAATGGGCACGATAAATGGATGTCAGGGGAATTAGCTATTACATTAGTTTAGACTCGATTTAGTTTCGTTTTGCAGTTGCATAGTGCACGTAGTCATCGCCAGTGTATGTACGTAAAAATAATAGCTCCACGAAAAATAATATCGTATAACGTCGATTATTTAAAATTTGGTTTCGCGTTCATTGAAAAGAATGGTATCCAAATGGCACAGTGTGTTATTTGTCACGTTGTGTGAAGTAACGATGCTCTCCGACCAAGTCGACTAGATCGACATTTAACCACAGGTCATCATCCGATGGTAAAAAAAAAAAAAAATCTAAAGAGTTTTTTGTTGCTAAAAAACCGGAGAATTTCAACAAAATAATGATTGTTACATTTTATTATTTATATTTTATAATTATTTTCGTCAATAAAAATGTAGACATTCCGAATATTGTATAGTTTATTTGTTAAGTACACAGGTAAAAGGTGATGGATTTTTTTCAATTTATAGGAATGGGGGCGCGAGATTTTCTACAAATTCTACAATTGGGGCTTGGAATAGAAGAGGTTGGGAACCACTGCCGTAGAGAGTATATTGTCGCAGACAATAGTGCAGACAATGGCGTCGCGCGACGATAACAATCCGGAGAGCACAGTCTTCACGGGCCCGTATAACCGGAGACAACCTCTTAAAACGGAAATGGGTAAATGCCCGTCTTGTCCGCTTCCCCGCCCGAATCGCATCGCCGATCTCGAGGAAATATTTTACCTATACATGTGTATGTCTAATGTTGTATCGGCGGCGCGCACGGAAATCCACGTACGCGAGAAGTAAACGGTTTTCCGGGACTTTGTTAACTACAATATAAAAAAAAAAAAAAACGGTATTGCCGGCAAACGGCCATTTATTTTTAAATTCTTAAAAATCACATTTCCGGCGTTCATTTGTCGCCTAGACGCGCGCGCCGTCATCAACTCGTATACAATGTTCGGCTCGGGTTTTATCGCATTTTCGTTATTTGCTTTACGTTGCGACAATACAAATTCACACGACTTCGGATCCCGGCGTGTCATACGATTCTATAGACGTTTTCGTATTTGACGTCGGCTCATTTTGGTTTGTTTTTCTTTTTTTTTTTAATTTGTTTTGAAAATCTTTCGAGAAAATAGGAAATACAAACAATTGTCTATCACAAACAGGAAATAATAGTTATCATTATTATTGAAACTGTTTGCTTTCTGAGTTATTAGATATTAAAAGGACGCTAAATATTGTTTTGCCGTTACGCTATCTGTGTTTGTACGTTGGTTTTGTTCGACTTTTTATTTTTTAAGCGAGATATAAGCATTATTAAATTGTGACATTTCACATACTCATATCGGGCTTAAAAGCAAAATACCAAGAAAGAAAAATAACACAAAAACCTAACACATTGTTCTTACTTTGAAGTTTGATATTAGATAAATTTACTCTGATATCACGACCAACAGCGCGAAATTGGATCCGCTGAACGAAAATTTACTATGCCGTGCAATAGTTAAACGAAGACAACAAAGTGTGTGCACGTGGCGTCCTATACAAAATCCGAAAAATTGCAATCGAAAATATTTTATCCGGAAATACATTGACGAATATTATTAAATTCGAAAATAAATTGTTAATAGATCCGAAATGCTTTTGTCTGTTTTTCGATTGGAGCGAGATTCTGGTAGAAACATTTTTAACGGACACAAAAAATAAAAAACACATCATCGTGGTAAAATCAATCTAAAATAAACAAATGGTTCGTTTTTACATTTTATTGGTACTGTATGTTTATCGCATGGAGATTTAATATACAATCTACTAGCTGACATTACCCGGCTTTGCTCGGGTCAAGTTCGGTTATTCAGAATCATTACTACAATCAGTACCTAACAATGGTTAAAACTTGACTTTTTTTTTGTTAATCATTTTATTCGATTTCAAAAACAGTACTCTCTTCCTCGTGAAAACTAAATTTCGGGGATAGTGTAGTTTTCTGTAAATTATTGAATTTGTATAATCGATTATGTTGTACCAGAGATTATGCCCTTCGTACAACTAGCGATGTTTTTGGATTCTGAAACTTGAAAAGACGGTTTTTTATCTGGATCCAAATTACGATTTTTAAAATTGTGATTTTATTTTCTTTAATTCATTTCTCATAAAACTATTGTTACTATCGTATTGTTGTTAGCATTAAATATGTAAAAAATTAAATACGTCTTTACAATTCAAAAAATATCACATATTGAAAATTATTTTTAAAAAACAAGTACAACATAAAAAACAATAATCATTCATATTACACTCTAATAATTAGAGTCTAATTTATATAATATATTACTAGCTGACCCTAACCGATAAATTCTGATAGTGTTTTCCATTTCATTTGGTGAATTCGATTTTAGAATTCGAAACATACATTTTCGGATTTGAAAATCTGAAATTATTCGGTATTCAGATAATCCGGATTCATGTCACATCTCTAGTACAAAGATACGAGTTTTACTTCTTTATAGTATGACAGTGTAAATAGATGGTCTCGATGCCTCGATGGTTTACCGTAATTATTACTGTTTTCAATACATTTGCTTTTTTTTTTTTTAAATTATCTATTGTGCGGATTCGATGAAAATAGTTACATGCCTCTGAGAAAATTCGGAGTATGTTGGTATATTTTATAATATTATCATTATTTCTGTGTAATATAGAACACGATGATTTTCATGTATTCCGAGATAACAAAAAAAAAAAAAATTAATATCCGGCGTCAACAGGTGGCCAGTGTAACCCGTGTCCATTGAATTCTACTGGAACAACGGCGGACAAAATTAATAATTGCAAGAACAAATTCGCGATACCGTAAATTTAAATTCTAATTCACGAGGGAAAAAGTGAAAAAAAAAAAAAAAATATATGTGAAATTTCACGTTCCAGCACGAGTAATTTCTGTTAGGTTAATATTAGGTCAAATATAATTTTTAAATTTTACGCGACATTGCCGTTATAGTCGTGCCCTAGTAAATAAATACAATTACAGTTGGGCGAGTTTTGGGTTTTTTTTTTAAATCGCGTCGAGTCGAGTCAAGTGTTATTTTTTGAGATGTGCATAACCTGACCGTTATTAACATATAATTATTATTGTTTTATCGGACGTATATTTAACAATAAGTACAGATAAAAGATACTACGCTCCGATCGGATTTGTAATGTGTTTTTATTTTTTGCAATACATTTTTTAAGCGGTTTTTATTGGTTATGAATTAATTATAACACACTTGTGAGATTACTTTATTCTTATTCTGAATTGTTGGTCCTCGAGTATGAATAATAATACATTTTCTTTTAGGAATTTTATTTTTAATGGATTCTCGCGGAAATGGCCGCGCCAGGTCTTTACGGTTTCCAAACCTTAACACGACAGAAATATAACACACCATTTTTGATACACATAAAACATGAAAATAATTTTCACAGACATGCTATTAGAAAAAAAAGGAAGATGGACATAATTCGCACTATGGGTGTGCCACTATTGTGGCTGGAAAATCGTGAAAGCAGAATATAGGGTAGTTTAATTTATACACGAAGAGAAATAATTTAAACAAAAAACGATTCTGGGCGAAGTTTTGTTCAATTATGATCAAAAGTGTATTCATTTGAAACTGCAAAATAAATTCCGTTAAAAACGGTAATAAAACGTATACGAACAATACTAATGAACTACTTTACAATATGGATAATTCACTGTTGTGGGTGGGAAGTTGGGAAGGTAGGACGTAGAGAAGAATTTAATTTATATCTGTACGCGACGAGATATAATTGCTAAAGAAAAACGAGTATGAGCGAAGTTCGGTTAATCGTGTTTCAAAATGACGTAGATGTTTAGATTTTTTTTTTCAAAATTCACACTTTAAACGCTTATAAAAAAATAAAATTCTTAGAAGAACGTCAAGTTTTTGACGATCTCATGATGAAAATTGTGTGCATTTCTGGAAAAAAAACCCACGTAAAATGCAAATAAATAGTTAAAAAATGGGCAGAATGTTTTAAAAATTTCACCATGACAAGAAAGGCTTAATATTAGTTGTATGTAAATTTCAGATCCAAATAATTATTATTAATCGAGTTATAATAAAAATAAAAAAAAAATTGAAATTATCGAAACCATTGCGGTAAATTTCCCCGTTTTCCTTACGTTTTATTCCGGTTTTTCTCAATTATTATGAAAACTACAACGAAAATAAAAAAAAGACCTCTTGTATGCACCAACTACATTCAAAATGCATTCGGAAAAGATTTTACACTTGAAAATGATAGCAGTGATAGGTCTGGTAAAAAAGAACGGAAAAAAATGCGTCATAGTAAAACTTAAACGATCTTCGCTTCGCTCAGAATCTAAAAAAAAAAAAAAAATGATTTAAAAATCGTTTAGTACTTGTACTTTATGCGATGAAAATAAAACAAAAAAAAATAATAATAATTCCCAACAACAATATGCTAATGCCACCGGCGAGTTAACGCAAAGAAAGAAAAGAAAAACAGTCTGTGTTTTGTCAGTACTTAATATTAAAACCCAAGGATATGGATTTTCAATATTATTACAATAGAATTAAATGCATTTCCATTTCTCGTTACACATAAAATATAAACACTTCCACTAAACGCAATATAGAAAACGCATTATTGTTTTATAACAAAACACTAAACCGATTTTAAATTATTCAGTTCAGTGACATAAAGTATTCGCCGAGATGTTTGCGGACAAATGACATTACGAATTTTCAATAAAAATTTAACACAATTTTAAAACGCGGAACTGCAGTTACATGACGTAGTAATGTTCACTTATTACTAGAGTGCTCGTGTTTTCGGTCGGTGGTTTTGAAATTAATCACTGAGCATTCAATCCGGATCGAACGAAATAGTGCCGATCCGGATTTATATTAATATTATTATTATTATTTTTAAATTGAATTTAATAAAAAAAAAACAAAAATTGTAGAAAAATGTTGTCATACAACTGTTGGAAACACTGGCAATTAATTAAATAAGTCTGGCAGTGTGGTCGTGTTTCGTTGTAATATAGACATCAGACATCATCAGTAGCGGTTAAACTCGACGTTCAAAAGGGCACGCGAAAATAATAATAAAATACCCCGTCTCCATGTTAAAATTACTAAAATCAATAAAAATGCATTACTAGTAAAAAGATTTTTTTTAAAATATATATATATATATAAAAAAAAATCGAGCTCCATTCCAATTGTACGCCTTATTAAATGCAAAAAAACTCCGTCCAGTTCCGATGCGGCATTTTGACCGGGGAAAAAGTGATGACGGACACACGTATTGAACAGTGCGGGCACAAGCTGATTTTTCTTAAGAAATTCACCAAAAAAAAAAAGTTACGTGCGTGGTAAAAACGTACTATCCTACTAATACAGTTCCTCTTAGAATAGCATTTTGATTGCAACGACTTACCGTTGTTTTCAGTACATAAATTACATAATATATTCTCTATCTTATACTTTCGAAAACTACACCGACTACTTTATCTGCGGGACATTATGCGGTTTTCATTAAAAACGAACAAATTTCACATGTTTTGCGTTTTATATGTATTTGTACAACCATCCATAGGACATAAATTATCGGTCAACTCATTTCGCTGTTGGTTAATCATATTGTATTCGAATAGGTAAACTAAAAAAAAAATAATATGAAAAATAATTACACTGTCCAACAGCAAAATTGAATTTGATGACACGACCGAGACCGATTAAGATCCGTAAAGAAGCGGTACCGAAACTTAAAAATATCACATTTACCGAAACCGAAATTTTTAATTTGTTTAAAAACAGAACGTGTAAAACCGTGAAGGTTCCGGTCAGTGACCGAATTCATGACAGAACGCCGAAATTCAGCGATTGGTAATTGTGATATCACTATGACTGCCGGGCAGACGATTGATCAATCCGTTTGAATCCGTTTAATCAATCGATAAGAAGTAAGAATCGATAAGCAATTGCGTGCTTAATTTTCTATCAATTTCTTGTTCATGAGGTGATTTTTTTTTTGGTAATAATTAATTTAAATTTGTTTGACAAATTTAATTCAATAATAATAAATAATCCGGTTTGTCAAAATTACGGTAATTTCGATACGAACCGGATCGATCGGGATTGTTTGTCATTCACTCGGTGTTCGGATTTGGATGTTGAACGAAATCCACTGGTTCGAGCAATGTCGTAGTAATCACTATCCTGCCCGCGTATCATTTCGCGAACGTTTATTTACGATCCGATATTCGAGAATTTGTATTATTTTTTTTTTTTTTTTTTTTGTCGTCCGACAGCTGGTCGTAAATTACCACGTCGGCCACGGCCGTGACTATAATAATCGTAGGTGTATTTGTACCGTTCACGAACCGACTGTCGAACGTATTTTAATAAACGGCGGCGGCGGGAGTATTTCGCTCGGCGGCCCGTAACGACCGGACACCGCCGCCAGGGACGGCTTATTTTACAGGCGTGTTTTTTTTATTTTTTTCATTTTTTAACGATACAGTTTTGAGCAACCACCACCACCACCACCACCAAACGGTTTATAAGTCTCGTCGTCGGTACCTATACCGTTTCTACCGGTGTCCGACGGACCGAAAGATTAGAAATAATAATAATAATAAAAATTTAAAATAAAAAAAAAACGCTTCGAATAACGCCATAAATGTCAAATTCTCGAATTTCGCCTCTGACCAAGAACTACACCAACGCTACCGGATCACAAGAAGCTCGCGATAATAATATCTCAACGGTAAATTGTTTTACTAAACGTATAAACGTTGTTAAAAATTCATAAATACATCTAACTATGTAAACGTGAAAAAAACGTCTTTCCTCATAAACACTTACATCGGCATTTTTTCTTGTTTTGTAGACAATTCTCCATAGATGGTTTTCAGCTTTATAATTTTTTTTTTTAAATCTTACACAATATACTTTGCAAATGTTCACCTGTCATTGTTCGCATAATTTGAGAACCACTGACTTGCTCGGAGTTGTATTTTGCCCAAATCCATAGTAACTTATAATTACAAATAGATTTATCGATAAAGGGCCACTTTACTGGCATAACACTTATTCTTCATTCATTTTATACGATACAAAGTTTTATAAACTTTATTTCAGTCTATAAAGTCTAGCTATTACATTAATAATCTCATAAGTCTAAGATATTTTTTGTTCATGTTTTTTTCCTCAAATATATTTAACTATTATTTAATGTCTAATTTAGATTATGTTGACAATGTGGTAATTGCGCAATAAAAAGTTGTTGAGTACCACAGATAAATTTGTAGACATTTCTTATATTTCGTTTTTATTTCATTAAAACCATCTTAAGAAATAAATCGAAAAGTCGAAACTCGAGCGAATCCGAATCATTCAAATTATAAAATATAAAAAGAGATATACATAACAGGCTATGTTTTTTTTTTTTCTGTTCATTGATTTTAAAAATAGGCTCACATAGGGATTTATTTTAGGCCAACGGAAATGTCAAATATGTTTTTGTTTGTATAGGGTTGCCATTGGTTATAGAAAATGTTAACGTTGGCCAGGGAAAATTTAAAGCTATTGATAGTGATATATATATATATATATATATATTTTACAAGAATCTAACATATATTACACTCGGGCGAAACCGGGTTAATCAGCTAGTATATTATAGAATATTATTTTTTGTTTTGTTTTTTTTTTATTATTACATTAATTCGTGAATTTATATAACTCTCCCGGAATCCATAATTTAAAACCGCGAAACTCGTATTTAATGAACGCTATAAAACAAATGTGATAATTTCGATGTGCATATGTTTGTTGTCGGAAACCCGCGGTCCGGCGCACGTCGCCCGGTCCGCAGTGTATAGGAGTGTTCAAGTCGTTTTCCCCGATATACCGTACGGTACGAAAACGATCGGAAAATTGGCGATTTTTTGCCGGGAAATTCACACGCGATCCGAAAATAAAAACGAAATGTCCACCTTTAGCCGGCGTGTTATTTAGCTTTTTACAGCGCCCGGCAGACCGGGCGAACGGGCATAAAAGTATAAAACGTATGAAAGCATATACTGTCCCGGAAAAATAACCAAAGGTATATACAATAATTGTGTGTACACGCAATAAAAACTCTGCACAATCGTCGCGGTACGATAACATCGTTTCTATTATAAAAGTATAACAGTTAGGTTAGGTCGCAATCCTCTGAGGTTGTATATTAACAATGGCGGACCAAGGATTTTCTCGCCAAAGACAAAACAGGGTGGGAGGGTATAAAAAAAATATTCTATCTTCGTGGTGTACGAGCAGTGTTGAACGTTGTCTAGGTAAATAAACTAATCGTATTTTATCGTATCTATAGATAATTACAAAACCGATTAGTCTAAGAGATGAATAATATTGTAAATTGCCTACACTAAATTGTTCATGATATAGTTTGTGATTTTCCTCAATAAAAACAAAAACGAAAAAACGTCTCGTAATATTACGTTTAACGGTTTATTCTTTATAATCGTGAATTCAAAGTAGTTCCGAAGACGAACGGGCGACGTCCTATTAAAAAAAAAAACAACATGTTTTAATGGAAAATTTTAATGCTGTATATTTTTTTTTTTTTTTTTTACAGTCTGAGCAATACTGTACAGTGTTGCCGGTAGAAAATCCATTAGATTCCACTAGCGGATTCTCGGCTATCCCGCCGGTGGGAGAATCGACGATTTGAACGGACAATGGTAATTTCCGTTAATTCTGATTGACGTTCGGTGTAATTAAAATCGACGGGAACCATTGACGACAAATTATAAATAAAAAAAATAATATCGTCAGTCGTACAATAATGCCATATAAAATTCATGACCGGTACTGATATATAATCTTCGACCACGGTTTTGTTGGTATTCTACCGGCGTGGTTCCAATAATATGTTCCCACACAGTCCACAAGGACTTTTGTTTATTTCAGATTATGCGTTCCGGGCTTTTCAATTGTTATTTACAATACGTATTTTATTGTTGATGTTTTTTGAGATTTGTTTTTTATACGATAATTAAAACGGTTCTACACAGTCGGATATTGCCTCGAGCATTTCGCGTATTTGTCAAACGCGTGTAAGATTAATCCGTTAAATAAAGAATAAAAATGAAAAAAAAAAAATGGAAAATCTGGCGGATTTATTAAAACGCTGTCGGTGTAATTCGATAAAAATATTATCAGTGGAAATCCAGTGGATTTATAACGTCAAACTTGGTCGTTGCACGCTATGACGATTTTTTTTTTTTCCAATTTAAAATTTCTATAAATTACATAACTACTTTATTATATATATATATATATATATATATATATATATATATATATATATATATATATATATATAGTAAGTTTTACTGTAGCGTTACGGTCGTTTAATCATATTTTATACGCTATAAAATCACGTCTCTCGTAACTAATAGCATAATAACACTGCCCCTGTGTTTGTACGAAAATACGGCACGTAATATAATAATATAATATAATTTTCGCTCTTTTGAATATTTAGAACGTACGTGTATAATATAGTTATTGTAATATTGCGATTATGTCTAAAACTAAACACGTCACAATGTTTTCGGTACGTTATATTCGTTTAGTGCCCTTAAAACCTATTATAAAAAAAAAAAAAATTGAAATAATAATAAAAATAAAAAAAAATGTCTAAAGTTTAGGCCGTTTTCGGGTCAGGATTAAAATGAACAACGTTCGTGGTACAATTATATAACCTATAATAATATAAGTATTAAGTAGTCGTAAAATAATGTTTTTTTTTTTTTTTTATATACCACAATTAACGTGTAAAATTTACTCAGGGCATTATATGCAGTAATTTTTTTTTTTTTTACGTCAATATAATTATATTACGTTTGGTAACTGTTCGAATGGACATTTTTCCTTAGGAAAAAGTGCAAAACTTCACTGTCACGAAATACTTACGCTTGTCGAAAAGTGTATCGAAAAAAAAAAAAATAAAAATAATATACAAAAAGATTGACGATAACGTTTGTTACGCGACAAAAAATACCCACTTATAACATAACGAAAATTGTGGACATAATATTTTTGTATATTAATCGCGTATAATTCTGTAATGGTATTATGGTATAACCATTAGTTTTTTAATATTACTTAGTTCTAAAATATTACAGATTACTATCTACAGTGTCCGCATCATATTTTATTGAAATATAATTCAATTTTATTTTATTTTTTTATTTATTTTTTTTTTTTTTAGCTCAATTTAAATAATCCAGACAACTCATATAATATTATGAAATAATCTAATACATCGATGATTAAATATAATATTGATCGACCGGACGAGAGCACACACCGACTTCCATTTTATTCCCCCACACACGTCCCGGATTCCCTCGCCCATTCGCGGAGACTCTGTTACTCTTCTAATTCCTATTTACACCAATAATCAACAACATATTCGTGTACTACGTCAACGCCACCGAAGAAATCTGTATACATTTCATTAGGAATTATTCCTACACTCGTAAAAGTTATAATAGGTAATACTAACGGTTAATGGGATCAAGCGTTAAATAACTTCGTACTCCACTTTCCCGCTTATTATTTTACTTATTACAATTCTGCCAGTAACTATTCCATGCTACATTACTACAAAATGAAATATGCGCGACAAATGAATAAAACATACTAAATACGCTCTGAAAACGGAAAACGGAAAATAGTTTTACGATGACCGGCCACGTTACACGCCAATCGAAGAATTGCGTAGAATTCGAAATGTAAATCGCAATCGTCCGGCTCCTGTAATGGCGATAATGTTTAAAACAAACGAGACATTATTTTGAATTCGAAACCGTTGCAGTTCTTAGTGGTTTGGAGGGTGTAAAACGATTTCGGAGATGAGGAGTGAACGAACATAATCATTGATCATTGATCTATAAAATATATCGTAAATCAGTATAATTAGTAATAGAAGATTATGTAAAGATCATCATCGGTTAAAACCATCGTTACCGTCGTAATCACACCATAACCTACGATAATGCACCGCACAAATCCATAATATTCTAATATATTTTTTAATAGAATAATTAATTATGCTCTTTCAAACCTTGCACACTATTAGACGTGACTAAATTTAAAAAAAAAAAAAAAAATTAGTTTTTGATATTTCTATTTAGAGCCTCAAATATTAGGAAAATATATTTTGTTTACCGTGTTAGCGAAATTTCAGACCATAGTGCCGTATGGTATCGTTAGGTGAAAGTCTCAAAGCAAAAAAAAAAAAGAACAACTTTACAACTAAAACAATAACAGACTTAGAATAACTGAAACGTTCTACGTAAAAATAGGTATGTTCAAGTACAATTAAGAAAAAAAAAAAAAAACGAATTACTTACCGAAAATTAAGGAATTAAATGTTTATATTGTGAAAAATATGACTACGTAAAAGTATTGAAAAAATTGAAATATTCGAAACAAATAGTAAAGAACACAAACACAAATCACGGTATCCTTAAAACAGTGGGTTACCATTGGAATGGACGATGAAGACTTCCTAACGGGCCGCGGTAAATTCCGTTAATCGGTATTTTCATCTGAGTCTTTGTGTTAGGTTTAAAACTAGTCGGTTAACATTTTTTTGCCAATTATTGTTTTATTATATGAAATCATTTAGGGAGTTCAATGCGGGCCGTGCAATGTCGTTGTTTATCGATTAAAAAAAAAAAAAAATTTAAACGGCAAGTGTTGCAACGTTATACGTGGACGACGAGTGTCGGGCAGCACGGGGGATTAGTGGAAAATTCTTGCGATTAGGTTTAAGATATTTTTTTTTTTTTTTTTTTCTTTATTTGGAATAAACAATCTATACCTAATAGGCACAATAAGTATATGTGATAAGGGTAAAAAAAAATACATATACCCATTATACATTAATATATCTAAAAATAGAGAACTAACATAAATACATATGTTTACATGACACACGTGATATGAGAAGCCATCCACTAATGACACTCACTATTAATTTATATTTATTTTTTAATTTTCCTTCAAAGAGAATCTATTTTTTATTTTATATTGCTATTATTATTATCTGAATTTATATGGGGGGGGATCAAGAAGGTCACGGCACCAGCTGCGTTTGAGGCGTCTAGGTGGATTGCCAGGAACGGTCGGGACTGCAAGATCGCGAATTAATGGGTTGTTGTTAGAGGACAGACGGTTATGAAAGCGTTTATAATGCGCTTTTGCTTCTTCGTGGACTGTTTTCATTTTTAAGTCAGTATGGATAGTGCTGTTCGAGACGTAATGTGGAGCATTGAGTAGTTTCCTGAGGGCTATATTTTGGAAGGTTTCTATTCTGTTTAGGTTCGATTTTTTTGGCATTACTCCATAACTGGATGCCATATGTCCAAACTGGCTTGATTAGGGATTTATAGATAAGTAGTTTTGTGTTTAAGTTTATGTGTATGTTATTGTTAATGAATGTTTTAAGCAAACGAAAACGAAAGTTTAGATTCTGTATGCTGAGCCCAAGTTAGCCTACGATCTAGGGTTAGACCAATATATTTAACGGTTTGTGTGCTAGGAATCTGTGTACCATTGATAGAGACAGCAGGGCAAAGTAAAATTTGGAGGGTAAACGTAGTGTTTTTTTTAAAATTTATTTTAGAAAAACATACAATCTGTACAATAATTTACAATGAGCATGTGCGATATTGAGATAAATTTATTTTAACATGAGACGCGTGAGAAAAGAAGCCACCCAATGGCGACACATTATAATTTGTATGTTCTTTTTTTTAAAATTTTTTTTTGGATAATCGGCACAAGCGGGTGTGTGTGAAAATACCGTATCCATACCGTCCGCGTACCGGGTCCGAAATATACGCCGACCGGTCGGCGTGTGCGGCCGCGGCGGAACAAGAGAAATGGAAAATCGAACGCGAACGTAAAACGGTCGAAGAACGACGACGGGCGCACACGGAACGGTGAATTATTACGAAACAAATAACAAAAAACATAAAAAAAAAAAAAAAAAAAAAACAACAACTAAGAAGGGGGGTCCACACAGGCCGAGGAGAAATTCCAACCGGATTTTTATTATGCGGGTCAGACGCGCGCCGGGCATTTTTATGCGGTACACGGGCGGCGGCGGCCCGGGGGTCGGACCGCACGCGGATATTATATCGCATACGTAATGTGCGAGGGAATGTAAGACAAATGTGTTTCGGGCCCGGACTTACACACGCCGGATTGCGATATAATATTTTTATTATTATTATTATTATTATAATAATATGATAAACTAGTTTTGTCGTAGTCGTCGTCGTCGTCGTCGTCCCCGGATATATATTCGGACACTCGGACGCCGTAATATCGCATACGTATAAAAAATAACGCCGTCTGTTACGTCCGACTCTATGATAATCGTATTACGGTATTTTTTTTCAAAAAAGAAAGAAAGAAAGAAAGAAAAATATATATATATATGTATACGAGGTGCGACAATAAAATAACGAGACTTTCTAAATATAACCTAAACTATTAACGTTATCTATAAAACGATTATTGAAATATGATTAGAAAACACTTATCTAAAAGTACTATGAACACTGATGGCATCGATTCATTTTCTTATACGTTAGTAGCCTTGTTATTAGTGCGAGTTCGACTATACTGCCGAAAAATGTTAGATATAAAAATCGAACAACACGTGTTAACATTAAATTTCTTGTTAAATTAAAAAAAACTGCCGCGGAATCGTTTCGTATGTTATGTGAAGTTTATGGTGAAGAATGTTTATCAAGAGCTCGTGTTTTTGAATGGCACAAACGGTTTTGTAGTGGAAGGGAGGACGTCGAAGACGATGATCGTTCTGGACGTCCTACCACGTCTTCAACAAACGAAAACGTTAAAAAAATCGACAAAATTAATTAATCAATATTATTATAAAGAGGTATTAATTAAATTAAGAGAACGTGTCAGAAAGAAGCGACCAGATCTATGGAAAAATGGCTGGGTTCTTCACCAAGACAATGCTCCAGCTCACAGTGCATTTTCAATTCAACGTTTTTTAACTGAAAAAAAAATTTCTGTACTTCAACATCCCCCGTACTCGCCAGACCTTGCTCCTTGTGACTTCTTCTTATTTCTTTTCCCATTTTCAAACAGTTGATGACGTAAAAATGAAAACGGCAGAACTTCTAAAAGGGCTGAATGAAAGCAATTGGCAACACTGTTTTCAAGAATGGCAGCGACGTATGCAACAGTGTATTGATGCTGAGGGAAGGTACTTTGAAGGTGATAATCATTAAATTATAACATTTTTAAAATAAACAACTTTTATTCAAAAAGTCTCGTTATTTTATTGTCGTACCTCGTATGTACCCCGAGTACTACGAGACGCGGCGGAGATAAAAAAAAAAAAAGAATAAATAAAAACGCCCCCCACCCACGCAGCAAATGCCCGGCCAGTCTCGCGGTGTGCCCCAATCGCAACGGATATCGTACGGTGACGATAAAAACAATAAAAAAAAAAAAAAAAAATAAAAATATTATAAAACGATCGATTTTCATTGAGTTTCGGAGTAAAATTTCCAACATTATTTTAAGTTGAATTTATATAGTGATACTGGGGAGATAGTATTTAGAGAATTAATCATATTGTTAGTCAATTTCTTTTTTCAATGACTCAAATTATTTATGCGTCACAGTTGGTTTGAATATTTAGTGCCCGCCTACTGATAAAAATTGTATACAGTTATTTTATTTTATGTTAGATGCCTATACTATCATATTATTCACTATTATAGCTAATCAGTTATATTTTTTCTTTTTTTTTTTTGTCATGAACAACTTTCGCGTTTCCCGATGTTCTTAAAAATTAACAATAAGTTCGATTACGATTTTACATTTAATTTCAAATGTAGATGATTACATTTTTTAATATCACTTAATCGTATACTATTATGACAGTATTGGCGAGACAAGTGTTTGTTTTTTCACCATCGACATAAACATTTGAACTATTTTACCAAGTAAATGTTTTGACGTATAGTTTTTTTTAGAGTTTTTCGTCGTTTTACCGCAAAAATTGCCCGTGAACAATTTGCTCGATTTAGCGCGCCGACTTTAAACGCGTAGAAATTCCATAGTCAACCATAAAAATTATAACGGATTATTAGCGATAATGTTACATGATGCATTAAACAAAATAACATGATACGTTTGGAAATTTTCGATAAAACGATATACAAAAAAAAATTCATAGCGTGATAACGCGTCTAAATGAATCGCACTGTATACGTTATCCGTACGGGTTTCGTATGGCGTCGGAAAAAAACGGACTCCCCTTCCCGTAATCTCTACGACGCCTCTCGTGTAAACAAATGTGAAATATCAATTTGAAAAATACTCCAGGAGATTCGAAACGGATCGTAGGGATTCCCATATCTGTCTTGGTCCAACACATACGAGACATTTTATTTTAGACCGATTTTTTAGACCTACGACCGGCGTAGTGATAGCGAAACGATACGAATTCTGAAAATAGATTTCAATTGCACGCGAAATGTACACGAGGTCGGCTACGCCATTTTTTCGCATTTGATGTTTTTTATTATGCGATATTTTATCGACATTCAAATCGAATTATTGGAAATCAAGGGCCGAACAATTCGAAAAATTGGTTTAAATTGATACGCCGCTACAATTGCTATCGCGCATGCGATAGACAAACAATGATCAGAGGATCCCCGTTTAAAAAACAATATAGTCATTTCGATCCTACTGATCAGTAGTGGAAACATAAACTGAGGAATTATACACTTTTAGATGTTTATTGTAGCGATGAAAAGCGGTCCAGAGGACAAACTCGTGTTACGCCCGTATTTCGAAAAATCAACCGAACAAATAAATACGTACAAAACGGATTGGAAACAATTTGAACGATAGTGAATTACGTTAGTTTCGTAGATTCATTTTTGTTTTCCGTATTGAAATTTCGTTAAACGTACGATTTTATACGCTACCGTCCCGGACGTGCGACAGAATCGTAAGAAAATCGGTTTATTTTTTATTTTTTTGTTTCGATAACGATCCGATGTACGATCGGGAGATTTTATTTTTATTTTTTTTTTTTTGTCACTGTTTAACACGTTCAAAATTGCCCATACCTACGCGTCTGTTCGGACCCCGTGACCGTCAGGAAAACAAAAGTCGTACAGACCGCGCAATAGTTTGAAAATATAAAAACGCGCAAAAGCAATAATAATAATAATAATAATAATATAATAATAACAGAAATACGACGAGCCGTTGTCGAATCGTATAACTTTAAAAACTTTGCAGTATAAACGCACGCGTACGGCCAACAATGCAATCGAAAGCTACAACACGTGTGTTATACTTCGCGTCCGGGGGAAAAAAATAAATATATATATAAAAATATAATAAAATTAGATAGAAGTTGTCGGCGAACATTTCCGCCCGGTCTTGGCGCGTGTGTTTTCGTACATTTTTCGAAATTGTCGGTTACTCGCTATCGGCGGCGGGCATAAGTTATAATAAAATTTTTTTTTTTTTATTCCGGCCACTTGCTCTCGGGTCAAGTCTTTCGGTTATCCGAAAATCGCACCGGTATCCAACGGAAAATTCGCAGCGAATCGGGCAATGTATTTGGTTTTATAACGGTGTGCGGTTGTTTCCACCGGGTTTTCGTTCTGAATCCCGTATTGCTATTGAGTTTTATGTTTCGATTGGCATTCGATATTTCTGGACACACCGCGTGTCTCGTCACCGGTGACCAGTACAAATTGATTCCGTTTGCACGGGACGCGTGACGGAGCCGCGTACAATTCGCCGTACGATCGGCATTGTCGGTTAGGTATAGACCGGCATCGTTTAATGCGTTTTGCCCTGTGATTGTTGAGAAATGCACGGAGAATTTCACGGGAAAATGTTGCAGTCGGTTATACTGGAATTGTAGGATTGGTCGGTGCCGTTGGAATTCTGCAGATCAAGTCCGTTTCCCCAGCCAACCCCAAGGATCGATCGTACATTCAAGCGGACAGTTTTTTTTTCTCTTTAAAAGATTCTATTCCTCGATTCCTTTCGTAGGACACAGGACACAGGTTGATCACGCGGAGCAACATTTCGAAGTAAAAACGTTCACTTTTCGGCGGATTGTCAGGTCTACGTACGTATCGACCCGACCGAAATTGCTTCTGCTCGTTTCGAGAGCATAAATTTAACGTAGCTTGATCACTACATTTTATTTATGTATATATATATATATATATTGTGGGGGAGGATTACCGATTAACCGTTACGCTTTGGTCACCGTGGTAACCAAACTCGTCAAATAATTTTGTTTTGTTATTTATACAATTGAATATCCATGTTAAATCCACAATTGCTATACAATGACGTTTTGCTTTATCCACCGGAAGACTTCATCCGATCTGTACGTATCCTAAATTGTTTCCGGAAGGTTAATGTTTCTAGTTGATACTTTAGAAAGGCACATTCAACGCGGCCGAATAAACTGCCGACAAATGACGTAAAAAACGACAAAAACACGGTTCCGTCAAACCCGATGTGTATATTTTTCTTTTTTATTCATATTGATATCTGGGCAATCAATGGCAACAAATGACACGAAATCACGACTAATACTACTTGGCCGCTCGGAATCGTTTTTCGTTTGCGATTAATCGTTGTGTACAGTTATAAAATTAAATTCCCATCTACACACCACATTTCCAAATTCTCGTCTACAACATCGACACACCCAACGTGTGCGATTTATGTACGCCTATTTTTTTTTTTTTTAAATTGTAATTATTATTGACTTTGGTATGACGTTACATGTCGGGGTCCGAACAAGGCTATAAATCATCGTTTCGACTATTCAAATATGTTGTGCAAATATGACTTCAATCTGTTAAGCCGTTCAAATTTATACAAACACTCACAGAATACACTCAAGAGTATGAGTAAATGCATATAGTTGCCGGTAGCCATTCGATTTTATGGAAAATTAATAATATAAAACTAACGTTTGATTTCGTACGGTCAAGACAAATAACGGACGAAATCGTTCGGTTAAAAGTTAACAAAAAATAAGAAAATATATTCGTCGGTTCGATATGAAAGCCAAAATACAAACAAAAATGTTAACTTTAGGTACTCGGTTGAAAATATATATTATTATTATTATGTTTTGGATTTTTTTTTTTGTGCACTGAAAAACCAATCGTTCGTAGAATTCGGTAAAGTATAACATTATTTTATATGGCGTATTAGGCTATTTTTTTTATGTTATACAGGTTTTTTTTTTTTTTTTTAGAGAATTTAAATCCTATACCGAAAAATCAAATCAAAGTCCGCCGGATCATTCGCGAAACTGCATTTTCCGAAAAACCAAAGTATACGTTCAATCGATACGATGGCGACGACGGCGAGATGAGATATCTGTCGAATAAAATAATAAAAAAAAAAAAAAAAAAACATCGTTCCAAACTTTTTTTTACATCCCGCGAGTTTGCGAGATTTAGCGAACTCGACGAAATAACAATTTTCTATATTTTATTTTCGGGTCCCGCTGAATGGGATTTATAAAACTACCGATATGAAACACCGCGAGCGCGGACAATAATCCGTTTTCTAAAAAAAAAAAAACGGCATCGCCGATCGCTAAATTAATTTTTTTTTTTCTCTCTCATTTTACGTGTTTCTATATTTTTTTTTTTCTTTCTTTTTTTTTTTTTTTTTATACGCGCAGTCCGTCTTTATAGACAGTTTGTCCGATGTTCTCGTATTGGTAACGGTGTTGAGCATTATTATCTAGATTGATAATTTATAGTTTTACCTAGATAATTGTCTGAACTGACTGTGCCGCGAATTGTTTAGCTAGCATTTTATAAAAAAAACTTTTCAAAAAATAGAATTTAAAAGTAAAACAAACACAATTACACCTATCCCCGTGGCCGGTGGACGCGAATAATGGCCATGCGGATCGTTACCGGTCACATACACGATACGGAATTCAAGCGATTGACGATTAAAATTTTGTATTTAGACATTTCATTAAAGTCGATTTTGTATTTACATATAATGGTAAATAATTAAAATTTAAATACTAAATTATTCTTGTTTTTTTTTTTTTATTCCGATATAGTCATTGTTTTACGTAGATTTAATCGATTCTCGACTATCTTTTTTCCGTGTCTAGAGAAATTGTATTATATCATAATTAATCATATTCTAGATAAAGTTTTAGTTTTATCCCCGTAACGCTGATTGGTAGTGTGTCGCGAGATCGTTCGTTAGTCGCCGTTTCATCGGGAGCCCTTTAAAACTTTCAACCGCGAAATCCTGAACGACATTTGCAAGACCGGCAAAATCACGAATCTTTTGTTTTAAAACGCACGCCGTGCGCTATACGCGGTTAGTTAAAATTAAAAGAGAAAAAAAAAAAAAAAAACTAAGAAAAAAATGTAAATGATATTACTCTTTAAATATTGCTCCACGTTTATTTTTATTGATTTCCTACAGAGCTTTTTTTTTTTTTTTTTGTTTACAATCGTTATTCGTCTGATGACAATTGGTATGGCACCATTGGAGAATACTGGCAGCCGTGATGTGTACAGTACATACGCACTCGCGGTCTATCGTAATATTATAATATTGTTGACCGGTATAATTTTATCGTTATGCCATTTTTAGCTGTTGACAACATAACCTACAAAAATGACGAGAGTACAAAAATTACGAATTTCCCGCACGGGCCGGAATGTGCAAAGTTGACATATTCGCCCGTAATTATATCTGTCTGGATTCCGCACGATTCGGTATACCAATTTTAGTGTGTTCCTCAGTTGTTGAGGTTAAATGTAAAACGGACTTTGAATACAATCGGCATGTAAAGTTTATGAAAAAATTTATAAAAAATTGTCCGGTCAAAAGTCGTAGGAAATGTGGTTATCATTAAAGAGTGTGTTCTGTGAACAAATTCGATTTGTACAATAGTTTACGAAATATTTACGGAAATGTAACAAAAATATTTAGAAATTTAAAAAGTTCTAACTTTAAGTTCGATGCGGCACAAGTTACCCATATCCGAGTGACTCAAAGCTTTCTCTAGTTCGGTTTTATTGGAATACACACAAATTTTTAGGGGAGGAGGGACAGTGTGAATTCAATACACTTTTTAAAATTAATAAATACGATGTCCCCTTATAAAAATATTATAATATTTTATTCGTACAATTTTGAGTGTCCCTTTTGAATACGGATATGGTTTTACGTATTCCCGCGGGATACACAAAACTATAGCGACAGTTCGTTTCGGATAAATAAATATTTGGTTTTTTTTTTTTTTTTTTAAGGTGGGCTTATATTAATATACGGTATTACATTTATAAACCGGGCAAGCGAAACGGTTGAGTTTGAATAAATCGATTAGTACGGTTATACGAGTGCGTGCTCGATTCAAATTAAACATACGGTTTTTAAGTATTTGTACACTGGAGTATGGACACTATAGTATTGTTCAAATACCATTTAAAGAATTCTGTTTGGATTTAAAATATACTTAAATAAAAATAAATGTGTTTTCCGTAATATTTTAAAACTATTATTATTTTTATTATTTTTTTTTTTTTTTAATTTACAAGACTCGTTTTGTTCCGTTACGACTTTCGACTACAGATATATTTTCGACATTTTTAATATAATGATATTTTACGTGTAGCCTGAGTATTTGTTGAAACAATACATTATACATTACCTATCTTAAAAAAAAAAAACTATTTGTGAATTTTGAAAAATCGTATTTACCTGAAATGCCATCGTACGTCCACCAATCTTCCCAGCTAACCGTGGAAAACACTGTAAACATAAAAAAAAAAATAATAAAAAATACAATCAAAATCATATATCATTAATTTAATATTCCAATTTGTATCTTTTAAACGATACTGCCGTGCACACATTACGGTTTTTTTTTTAATGAAAACACAAAAATATTTTATTAAATACAATAGTTATTATAATGAATTAAATAATAAACGTCGGTTGTAACCATTGAAATATTTATAATATGTTTCAAAAATCTTTTGAACAAATAATACCTAAAATGAAATAAGTATACTTATAGACGGTGCGTCGTTGTTCGAGGATATGATAAAAAAAAAAAAAAAAAATGCGAACAAAACTGTTGCAAGTGCAACGGGTAGATAAAATATCAGTATCACACATAATGCGGATATGTCGAAATCGACAAAAAAAAATTGGTAATTTGAGTTCGGATTTTGATTCTCAATAAAACCTTAAAGATAACACATAAAATAAAGCGTTCAAAATCCTGAAAAAAATCCACTAATTTAAAAAAACTTATTCTTTGATTACTTATTATGTTCTATTCATTAAATTTTTAAAAAATATATTATCTGATTATACTACTGTTACGCGTTGGTAAAAATTATATAAAAAATATGACAACATAATAATAAATATACAAATATTATACTGTGCGTAGATAAAAAAATACAATTTAACGTTTTTTGCTCTTATCGATTTTATCTCTTCGAATATTACGTGAAACTGATTGGCATAACAATATAAAAATAAATGTTAATTTTAACCTTGCGAACGTTTCAAATACGTTGGGATATATAAGTTTTTAATCAAAAACACAAAAACTCCGAAAAAGCAATTTAAAAGTACAAAAAAGTGAGTGAAAAGCATTAAAAAAAAATCAATTGATAATTCCGTGCCTACAAAACCCGATTTATACTGATAATACTTGTACAATAAATACAAGTACATCACTGGGTATAGATCCAGAGATGTATTAAGAGAGGGTCCTCGTAGAAAGACTTGGTCACGACCGTGGCATTTCAAGGGGGCCTCATGAACTTTTTAAAAAAACATCTTTAAATAGTAATTCGATATTATTCATTCTTTATTCTCTGTTATTATCACGACGAAGTGTGCGGTTCGAAATTCTAGTGTGTTGTAAAAAAAAAAAAAAATAAGTAAATAAAACTATTGTTATGAAAGTGTTGATAAAGGAACAATGCTCCGGGGTGCCAAAAATGTAAATAAGTCACTGGCCGTATTATAATACGATTAAAATTTAAAAAAAAAATAATAATAATAAAACAGACGTGGACGCACAAGTCCTACAGGACCGACAGGTGTTTGTAGATTTGTTTTGCCAGTACGGAAGAGAAATATGTAATTATTTTCACTTACGAATATTTACGTATTTCATTACGACTTACGCGAAATTGCCCGAACAGTATCGGGGTAATACGCTAAAGAACGATTGGAATTTAGTGAAATCCGTAATTTTCGGAGCAATATTATTTCTCCGATGTTCTTGTAACTATTCCGTAACAGTCACATTTATTACATATATTCGCTTCAACGCCAACGCGCAAAATACATGGATTCGGGAGTGTAGCTAAAAAGAGTGAGGTGGATTTTTGGGGGGGTTAAAATACGTTCTCTTGGCCGTAATCAAGTCGGAAATATATTAGGTATATACTTAAAAATGATTCAAGGGGTGGTTTTTTTTTTTTTTTTTATAAAATTTGTCGTAAGATGATTCTATTTGATATTTGATATTATAATTATTTACCATGAGAATTGAAAATATTAATTTATATATATATATATATATGTATTACTAGGGATGAGAAGTTATAAGAGGTGAAATTGGCAAAATATGCATTAAAAAAAAAAAAAAAAACAACGAAAATATCACATAAATATCCAGAAAATTAGTTGATATTATTATATTATTGAATATTTACTGTTTTTACTTGACTTCTATTATTAAATAATTTTACAACCAAAAAAAATAATTCATCTATTAAAATATATTAAATTCATTGCACTGGACCATCAACATTTTTTTTTTTTTTAAGAATTTCAACATCTAACCGACGACGATTGTCCGACAGTATATTTTTAAAACGGAAAAAAACTCCTTTCTACATCTGTTGATGTTATACAGGCGTACTTAAATTAAGCCAAATCATCACCATTCACCGATCTTCAGGCAATCCTCCATAGACGTGATTTAACCAGTAAAAATATTTTGTAAAATACTAAATCCAACATTTTTTTTTTTTGTTGCAAACCATTAGTTATTTGTTGATTTATTGCCACACCCACATCACCAATTACTTTATCTTATTTATTATGCACGGATTTTACGAGAGTAATTTAATCAATTCAAGAACCATTCTGATTTTCAAATTGTATTATCGTTTTATGGTAAAAATCCATAATTTCCATGCATTAAAACCAAGTTAATAAACTAATAAAATATTAAACGAATAATACGATACGCTAGTAAATAATAATAAATATACGTTCTACATTTTAGGTTTGAACGCTGTTTTATTGAATTTACACGTTTTGTGTTCAATTATTGTTTTATGCGATAAATTGTATTGGAAATATCATAAATTTACTAAAAATGTATTTATATGCTCGAAAAATCATTAATATACTATTTTTGAAAAAAAAAAAAAAAAATACTATAAAGATAAACTCCAATTATGAATTCACCAGGTTATAGAACTGATTTTGAACTCACCCGGCTGTAAACAAAAGACATGGATAAAAAAAACATGCAATTTCTATAATTTGTCATCCCTAAATATATTACTATGGTTAAAGATAAATGGTTATCGGTTACCTTACATACCGCATACCGCGGTGGTAACATAATTATTTTCGACAATCGACTAGAGTATGTTAAGTGATAAGGATGTGTGACCCACCACGAGTTTAATATTTGACGATATAATTACAACAGCCTCATTTCCGTTTAAATATCCCGGAGCAGTGCACGCGCACACACATCGTCAAATCCGTTTCGATAATACCGCACTTTTTTTCGATATTGCAATTGCCGCGCGTCATACGTATCCTATATATGTATATAAACTTCCGTATACTTACGATAGGAAAAAAAAAAAAAAAAATATATATATATATAAATCTCCAACCGATTGGATTATAATACAGGTGAGCGGTTCTTAACCTGTGGTCCGCGGCCCCTCGGGGGTCCGCGACGCTATCGAATTTCTGGTCGTACACCCACACACACACACAGTATGCGCGCGTGCACATATAAAGCGAACTTTCGGTGATTATCCAGTGCTATCAAATGAGGCTGTGCAAGTTTTAATACAATTTCCCACTGCGTGACTCGGCCAAAAAGCTATTTCCGTTCCAGTGTACATTGCGAATGAGTATAGAATCCGGCCTGGGGCGGTTAAAACCGTCCGGTGTCCGGCCAGAAATATCGAAGTCCGTAGCGGAAATGCAACGTCAGCCTTGAGTGTTATTATTAGTATTCATTTTATTTGATTTTTTTTTTGTATTATTTTACAGGGCGGCGGAGCATAAAAGACCACGTTTCGGATAACCGTAGCTTTGGATGTGGATATCGCACGACGTTGTCGAATTGTGTAGCACGCGACTGGTAATTTATTAAGGTTAGGCGTATTGGAGCGATCAACATCGCACGTCCGGGAATAGATAAACATGCGTCTACAAATCTTATGCTGGATTTTTCGGTATCAACACATATGGAACACGTCTGGGAATCATTGAAGCCAAATTACCATGTTCACCTAACCGCTTGAAAACTGATCGGCGGTTAAGATCAATTGCACGCCAAGTAAAAAAAACTTCCCCCCGTGGCGAACGTGCGGTGTTGATCGCTCCCAGATGTGTTCCATATGCGGTGATACCGAAAAATGCACCGTAAGATTTGTAAACGCATGTTCAACTATTCTGGGACGTCATTTCTCTCGAATAGGTGACGTTTCACGACCACCTCGCTTGCCCGACTCATCCCCTATCGATTTCCTTCTGTTGGGGTGAGGAGGCCATCTAAAGTCAAAGGTTCGTGTGAACAAGCCACGAATCCTTTCCGATTCACATGACGCAGTTCGAAGGGAAATTCCATCAATTCCGTTGGAAATGCCGGAGAAAGTAACGAGAAACTTTAGTGAACGCCTCCAAGAATTCCATCACCATGTACGGACGCCCTTTATTAGACATTCTGTTGCACACATAATTTTTTTTTCATGTCCAATAGAAATTCTCTTTGTCAAAAACTTGTTATGTTTTACACCCCTTTACGGGAATAGTTAGAATTATGGTGTCATTTTTGGTCCGCCACCCGGTATTATTCGGTTTATTATACTCGGAATAAAATAATACACTTTTGTGTTGAAAAACGTACACGTTTAATTTCGAACGAATTCGGCTGTTTAAAAAATAATAATTTTCCGTTGCTTCGAAGATTTTTTTATCCGTGTGCTACAGATGGCTAAGAACCGCCCAGTGTTGGGTGTTCTCTCGAAACGTATTGTCTCCCGAATAAATAATAATATAACGAAATATTATCGGAGGCCAAACGGATGCCGTACCGAAACGTAAACGAACCCATGTAATACAGGGTGCGGCAGAGCCGACTGACGAGTTTAATGAGGTCAAAAGGCCTGTGATAAGATAAGAGCAGTCCTTAATAAGTGGTACATTTTGAATTGTACGGTAAAGCCGTATTTATTCGTAATCATGGTCTGGACAGGTGTACATCGTGGTTTCGTCGTGCGTGCGTATTACGGAAATGATCATTCTGTGATCGCTACACAAAGGGCTTTTCGTATACACTTCGGCGGCATTGCACGTGCTGCTGAATCTGGTCCTTTTGCTAACACTATCAATCCGTGGAAACGGCATTTGGAAGTAACTGCAAGTACCCTAAGTAGACTTGGACACGGAGCACCCAGAACGGTAAGGAACCCCCGAAAATGTGCAGTTGGTTAGAGAGTCAATTGAGCAGTCACCGAGACGCTCAGCCCGGAAACACGCTGTACCGTTAGGAATCTCAGACAGTTTTTTGAGGAGAATTCTTCACGAAAATTTATCATGGCTGAAGAACATGATTTGGGAGATGTATGGTTTCAGCACGACGGAACTATAGCGCACACAGCTAGAATTTCACTTGCTGTCTTGCGACAAATGTTCCCTAGGCAGTTAGTCTCTATTAGAGGAAACATAGGCTGGCCAGCACAGTCCCCAGATTTAAGAATGTGTGATTTTTTCATCTGTAGCTACCTTAAGGATATGATTTTCAGACATCGCCCACATACTACAGAAGAAATTAAACAGAAAATCACCGTGGAAGTCGAGGCCATAACCGTCGAAATTTGCCGAAAATCATATGAGAGATTTAGAGATCGTCTACAACAGTGTATCAATGCTGAGGACCGCCATCTAGGAGATATTATTATTAAAAAATCATTTTTAAAAATGGGATTGAATACTTATTTAAATTTAAAAAAAAAAGACCTTTTCTCTAAGTTTTACTGTTCGTTCTTTATAGCCCATCAAAACTCGTCAGTCGGCTCTGCGTACCATGTATTATATCCCCGTCTCTGTATCAAAGGGTTCATGGTTTTTTTTTTTGCTTTTTTTCGTACGGTATGTTTGTTGTTCTCCCCAAAATAATATTACGCGCGGGTATAATATCAATCGGGTATATAAATTCGGTATATACCGTATTATTGTTTTGTCGTTATCAGTACCAAATTTGAATACAGCGGCCGCGTTTGTCCGCTTATAATTACAGTGGGCTCGGGCGACAACACCGGCGACAACAGCGCGGTTCGAAATTTGATTTCGTCGGGTAAATTAATTTTGATTACCGTCAAAGAACACGGCGGGCGCGAATACGAGGTTTGTTCAAAATGTAACAGGACAAATGTTATATAGCTAATCTACACACGATAACGTTTAAAATTATAAATCGATTTATTCCCCGCGAAGAAGTGGATATTTAAAACAAACCCAAAGTCGCTATCTTATATCGGTTTAGTATTACACGTGGTTAAATCCAGTCCGTTTTTTTCGTTCACCGTTTTCGACTTTCGAGTGTTTTAAACGTTTCAAGGACAGTTGAAGGTCAACATAAGACGATCCACGTTCTGGAACACCGTCGACGTCATCCAGATACGACGGTGTGGCGACAATTTGCGAACAAATTCAAAATGGCCGCCGATTAACCGTTCGTGAGTTAACAAAGCGAATCTCAATTGAATCTTGTCGTGCAATTTTACAGGAAAATGTACGGATGAGAAGGGTCGCGCTGCCAAAGTTCCGCGATTGTTTACCACGACAATGCACCGTATAGTAATCAGGTTAAACCGTGATCACTAATTTGTACATAGTGTGTGTATAGTATATTGATCGAACTTTTTTTTATGGTTACTACGTGTTTAAATATATAAATCGATTATTATTTAAAATTACGATTATTTAGAGAGTAGTTTTAAAGTGCTTTTATTATGTGATTTCTACATTCGCCATGTCGTATTTTGGAGAGTTGGCTATATATACGGACATGGGTTTCCATAATTGTTTAGACTTAGTTTAGACTTAGTGTGGTCTCGGTGTATGGGCTGACCGTTGGTATCATTTCTTACATTTTTGTGAACCACAGGTTGCCCTGTGTCGGCCAATAAAGTAACTTTATTGTTTATAAGTGTTTCTCTTTTGTCTTCAAACCTTTTCTTCTATTCAACATCCACTGAGAAGCCGTCAGTCTACGGTGATTTCGTCTATATATACCTTTGACTCGTACTACCCAGTCCGGCTCACTAAAACCGGCACATTTAGCGCTGTCGATTCGTGAATTTTTGGCCGATACGAAAATTGCTGTGGTCCTGCGGACTCTCCCTATTATCCAGATCAGGCCCCATGTGATTTTTTCTTTTCCCAAGACTGAAATCTGCGCTTAAAGGACACCGATTTCATGATGTAGATGAAATTAATGCGAACGCGGCAACAGAACTCATAGTTTTTACTGTGGAACAAGTCCAATGGACTTTTGAAAAATGGCATGATCGCCTGCATATCCTCCAGAGGAGAGTATTTTGAAGGAGATATCTTTAAACAATATGTAACATCTTTTTTGTAATTATTTAATATAAAATACTGGTACGCTTTGAACAGACCTCGTATATTAAAATATACGTGTTTAACGGTGGCGCACACGCAGTATATTTCGTTAACGCAAAAATGTCTAATGGAAATTAAATTGAAGGCTTCGGCGACGCCGGAGTCGGAATTTCGCCGAGCGAACGCTGTCAAAGACGACCCGGGACGGATGTGCATTTTGCACATTTCGCGAATTCACTTTGAACATCTCAGGGAACTAGTGGTAATGTACAAGCAACAATTTTTTAATTTTCCACACTGCATTTCTAAATAAGGCTTTGCGGCAGGAATTACCATGTTTTTGCATATATCTTTTTCGTAAAATTCGAAAAGATTTTTAAAACTTGATTTTCGTTCATCTGTTGTATTATGTCCGGCGATTGGTAATAGACGTTAAAAACTTGTAAGAAGATTTCTATGTTTTATAAATCGATCAGAAAGACTATTAGGAAATGAATGAATCTATGGAATAATAACTGAATGTCTATAGTGTTGATCGATATTTTCCGATGGGTGTATTACGTCGCTTAGTTTAGTGTTTTTTTTTTTGTTTTTTTACTCATTTTCACTAGGTTTTTTTTTTTTTTTTTGTTTACACAGTGTACACGCGTATTTAACACAACGGTGACAACGGCAAAATCGAACGGACTGAATTGTCCAAACGCGATTGTCATGCCACAGACATTCGAGAGTCATGATTATTATTGGTATCGTAGTTATCAATCGATAACTATAGTCGACATTTGCCGATCCGACGTAATCACTAGGGCCTAGAATACTCTAGTACCTATAAATCTAAAAAATAATTTGCAACGAGATAAGCGTTCGGCGATTGCCACAGAAACCTTATTATGCTCTAATGTTTTACTAATGTATATCGTAAATGGTAATAAAATCTAGAAAAAAAACATCATCATTGTAATACTATTGTAATACTATTCGCCACTACTATATTATATTCATGTATAATTTAATGTTAATTTTTTTTTTTTTTATTTGGTAGAGGGGCTTAAGCTCTAAAGCGCCCCTCTCCACCGGGTGCACTACTGGTGCGTAGTGAGTAATACAAGAAGTACAGCGAGTAATACGATACGACGGCGGCGATTTGTCGAATATAATAAATCTCTATTTTATTCGTAGTCCCGGGATTAGTTAGTTGCAGATCTATTGTAGCTCAATTCTTCCAGAACCCCCTCGTAGTTTTTTTATTCAATCACATCCTTCGTTTTTTTGGGCCGTGTACCTCTTCCGATGCGCCCTTCGACGTCGTCTGGAAATTATTGTCTTTTAGTAGTTAACTTCATGTCTGGAAATGTGTCCATGTGTCACCATGTCTATTCTAAAATTGGATACTTTTCTTAGGATATTTTGAGCATTTATCTAAAGCACCACATGTCAAAAGCTTCCAGTCTATTTTTTTGTTTTTTTCCCGTTGAGTCGAAAATTATTATATTCGTTAATACGATAAATTAATTTTAACAATTACGTACGACGTTGTATTTTATCCAGACGGACAGACGCATTTTTCAAATTTTATCTTATCCGGATAAAGGCGAAATAAATTAGCCGAGCCGATATTTAGAGTATGACGATTGAATTGGAGAACCTTATATGTTTTTTAATATTTCGAGGCGTTTATTCATTTCAGCGTGCAATTAGAATGAATCGTTGTATAAAATTAATGCAGTATCTAGGCATAAAATATACAAACTGTTAACGGCATTAAAATCATCCACTACGGGTTTTACACACGATGGTATCTACCGAACGGTTTAGGTTTTGTTTGTGTTAAAATGCAACAATAATAAAACGTCTTTTTTTTTTTTCTTTTTTTTCCGGGCACAAAAATTATTTCCGGCGTATCGTACGACATACGGTTCGGTCGCGGAGTTCATATTTAATATTTTTGGTCGTTCTGTTGGGATTACAATGTGTCAACTGATGTGGACGATAAACGTTGGGCGGTGAGAGGGGGGTGGGGGCAGTAGCAAATGTATAGAATTTTTTTTAGCGCCGTCGGAATAGATTTTACTCGAATTGCCCTCAAAACGATTTGCGAATCCGAGAAAAATCGATTAAAGACTGGATCGATTGAGTAGGAAATAATGGCTACGAAATTGGCTACCGTATGGCGACGCGAGTATCTCCGCATAAAGTTTATTGGGAACGGGCAAAACGATTGTCTTACAATATGACCGTCGGGCGGTCGGTTGTTACAGTTAATTACCGTTATTATAGTTCCGATGCCACTCGAAATAATGTCGATACTGTTTCTTCGTTTTCCACCGACACTGATTCGACAAGTTAATTGGTTAACGTTATCGTTATTGCTGTCGGACCCACCTAACAATAACCGTAACGGTTCGACCGTTAAAAATTAATCCAATAATATTGCGTTCATGTCGGGTAAACCGGCGAGCGATTGTTCGGGTCCGGGGGGGGGGGGCGTAAACGAAAATGGAAGTAATTTTTTTTTTTTTTTTTTTTTTTTTTCCGGTCATCCTACCGGAAGAATTCTCAGATAACACAGACATTCGTTTCGCATTTGAAACATCGAGATATTGTACGGGTATTCGCGTGTTTTCCCCAATCGTTATTATTTGTTTTTATTTTGGTCATTTTTTTTTTTTTTTGGTTTTCTAAAAAAACCAAAATTATTATTTTATAGGTAACAATTGGTTCGAGTCCGTCACCATACGCGCAAAACATTACCGATCTATGGACACCTCCGTACTCACTGGGGTGGCTCGACAAAAACGATTTTATAATTTCGGAAACGCAATAGCGCGGGGAAATAGTTGTTTAGCATCCTTAATAAGGAAAAAAATAATAAAAAATATTCTAAGTGCCTATCGGGCTTAAAAGTTTGGAAAAAAACTGAAATATTTAAAAACTTCAGAAAAATGATTAAATTAATATATTTAAAATTGTCCGGTCATCAAATATCTAGGTATAAACATCTTAAATCGTTTAGATAATTCATCCGTTGTACCTGTAGATCGTGCATGATCTCGAAACTTGACCATTATAGCCGAGCGTCGTGCGGGCACTCGGCTATCCCGAAAATATTTTATTAGCTATGGCCGTAGATGACAGGAACAAACTTAATGGGGCCTGATCTGGGGAATAGGGAGAGTCCGCGGGACCACAGTAATTTTTTAATCTGCCAAAAATTCACGAGTCGACAGCGCTAAATGTGCCGGTGCATTGTCGTGGTGAACGATCGCTGAGCGAATTTGGCAGCGCGACCCTTGTCATCTGTACGTTTTCCTGTAAAATTGCACGACAAGACTCAATTGAGATTCGCTTTGTTAACTCACGAACGGTTAATCGGCGGCCATTTTGAATTTGTTCGCAAATTGTCGCCACACCGTCGTTTCTGGATGACGTCTACGGTCTTCCAGAACGTGGATCATCTTAAGTTGACCTCCAACTGTCCTTGAAACGTTTAAAACACTCGAAAGTCACGGAACCACCAAATGAATCATCCCCAAAAGCGTTTATAATCATTTTCGTTGCATCATTTTTTTACCAAGTTTCCAGCAAAATTTGATGCACACGCGTTGTTCGGACAATTTGGGACATGTCGAAAACGACAAACGAAAAAAACCTACTGAATTTAACCAAGTGTAATTAAACCGATATAAGATAGCGACTTTGGGTTTTTTTTTTTTTTTTAATATCCACTTATTCACGGAGAATATATCAATTTACAATTTGATACGTTATCGTATGTAGATTAACCGTAATAACATTTGTCCCGGTACTTTTTCAACAGACCTCATATATAAAATAATAAAATAATGTTCCGGTAACATTTTGATCCTCCTATGTACGTGTACCTACACGCCGAGCAATCAGTCGAACGGAATCGCAGTTTTTTTGTCGTACACATGTAATTGTCTTAAACGTCTTAATCGTCTTAAACGTCTTAATCGTTTTAAATGTCTTAAACGTCTTAAACGTTTATGCGTATTCTACTATTGTTATAATTTTGCGTGGCGTACGCGTGCCGTCGCATACTGGGCGAATAATAATCGGATCCGACAACGCGGGGACGGCGACTCTGATTCCCAAAGTGTGTACTACCGCGACATTTAAAAAAAAAAAAAAAAAAAACAACAGAAATAAAATAATAATGTGACGTTTAATAATCTCTCGGGGACCGTACGAAATTTTTTAACACGTCGCGGCGCGTTTATCGTCCCGATACCGTTACCAGTACGATTACGGTATCGGTTCCTATGCTCCTGATTTCAATACACCAAATTCTAAAAGTCAGTGATTGAAAACGGAGACCAAAATTGAACTATGAAGCTTCGGACTATGCTGAACTCGTTTACTGGACAAACTCCCAAACTTTCGTCTCGTCTAATGATAGAGAATATTTCTACAGAGGTCCTCGAAAAGCTTCGAAACACAATAGTTACACCTACCAGAGTTCGTGTTTATTAGCTTTTCGTGTTACATTCATAGTACGGATAGAATCGTAAAAGTAGTCACGGAGTCGTCTCAAATAGTACGCGGAGACTCTGTAGAGATTATTTCGGTGACGGTAGAATGAATAAAAAAAATAATGAATGTGATATATTTTTTCATATAGCCGTAATTGATTTTATTTAAAACGCGGACAAATTTCGGAAGCTACCGAGTGATTTCAATATTTGATTTGTGAATAGACTGCGATCATAAGTTGCCCAATTCGTTTGATAGACCCGATTGGTATGGTTATAAAAAATGTTATAGTCGCGGTTCAGACAGAACAGACAATTGCAAACTTTACGGGTAAATATTTGCGTAAGTTCTTACGCATTTGATTATTTTAATCGTTTCAAGCGTTTACAAGTGTTAAAAAAAAAAAAAAAATAAATATGTTTACAGTACATACAAACTGATTTCACACTAAAAACTAGTGTTATAAATTATAATTATATGTAGAGAATATCCCGCGAAAATATTTATTCAACTGGAAAAACCGACATTTACTCTTCCACGAGAAATCCTCTTATAGACTTTTCTCTCTCTCTCTCTCTCGCACATATCATGGTTTAATAGTTTTCATTCTATTGGCGGTCTATTGTATTATTTATGTCTACGCTCCTAGGCACGGGCTTAGAAAATAAAGTCGGAACACTGGGTTGTCGCTTAGTGAGGCAGTATTATTGGTACTCATTTTCTCCGCCATGTTGTCCATTGTTCCGTAATAGTACGGCCATAATCTTATGTCAAGTTTGAAAATAAATAAACAAATAAAACAATTGATTAAAAATACATGATTTTACGTTTATTTATTTACAAACGTAAAATGCGAAAATTGGTCGAATAAAAATACAGACCGAAAGTCACATTTCTGACGTAACTTCGATTTGAGGTGGTCTTTGAAAAATAAATAAAAAAAAGCAGACTAAAACTGCCTCTCTAAGCCCGTGGTATTAAACCGGTGTGTCGCCAGTGCATAATTACCGTTCGGTATACTTAACATTTATGTGACGAGATTATAATCGATTACATCGCCCAGCCCAGCAAAAAAAAAAAAAAAAAAATAATAAAAAAATTCAGCTCTTGGTATGTCATTGGGCGGCCTCGGACGAAATGTATCGATAACATTGTAGTGCGGTAAATAAAATTGCCGTCTGCAATACGAAATGTATAGGATATTTTTATTTTTTTATTTTTTTGTGGTAAAAATTTGAAGAAAAACATTAACCGGACAACGGTTTAGGTTGGTTACCCCGGTACACGAATCAGAACAGGGGCCCCGTTTGCCTTGTAAACGACCGTAGAAATCCGCCGCCGGTCGCCGGTGCCGGCCGGCCGTGTCCGCGCGCAAAACGGGTTAGGTCGACCCGGACCCGACGGCCACGAAAAATAACGAAAAAACCGAAAAGGTATTGTGAAAAATAATTTAACAAAAAAAAAAAAAGAAAAACGTCCGTTGACCGTCTACCCCCCGAGTGAAAATAAATCGTACGGAAACGCGCCAGCGGCAACCGCAAACACGGGGGCTCGTGACACAGTGATATTATTGATAGGGGGTTGGGTGGGATCGGGGTGGGAACGGGTGGGCATGTTCTATGTCAACGTTCGAATTAATTAAAACGCGAGTTTATCCGTCCCGGCAATCCGTCTAGTAATTGTTTACGGCCGCAACGGGACGGACGTCCCTTTGCCCGTCGTCGCCGCCCCTTCCGTCCCTCGCCGGCCGCGAACGCCCAGACGTCCAATAACGATTTGATTGAATATAATATCACACGTTATGACTACAAACGCGACGCGCAGTCGGAAGAATAATAATAATAATAATAATAATATTGTTATACCGTACACTATCGTTATTATAATTATAATTATAATTATTCTACGCCGCAGCGGTGATCACGACGTATGTTATTTACATTGTGCGCTGCTCCGGCCGCCCCAACCCGTCGGTATTCCGTCAAAGCGATCCGTGCGGGCGCGCGCGTACGACGGGTTTTCCCGGGATTCGCTCGGCCCGTCCGCCGCCCGCAACCATCCGCAGAGCCGGTCCTAACGGGCGGGGGGGACGCGGGGCGCCGAAATTCCATTTGACCGTTCGGTCCGGCGGATACGGTTTATAAGTCGTGTTGTTCTATTGTTGCCACGGTATACCAGTCAATCAGCACATATAAAACTCGAGTTATGTTCTGCCGCGATCAAAAGACCAATTGATGTATCCCGATAAATCGCCTCCGGATACAGTGTGGGAGCATAGTGTTAGGAGTCTTCCGGTAGAAAAAGTGTTTACAGAAAAATGAAAAATATAAATAATAGAATACGCATGGCTGTAAAACCACAACCCCTCGCCGCTCCACCACCACGCAATGCTCAGAATCCAAAAACCGATATTAATATAAACGTAATATATTATAAATAAATAATAAATTTATAATATATCTTATAAACATAATATATTTGACGACGTTACATATATTCCGTTACAATAAAAGTTTTTTTTTTTTAAATTTGTTTCTGTACAAAACACTAGGAAAATAAAATCATCCATATGCGAATACGAGAAGTCTTTTATTAGAAATGTTTTGTCCGAAAAATAATAATAAAAATACGTTCTGGTAATTTTCGTAAGAACGGCATAATTTTATATGCCCCGGAGCGACGACATATCTTGACGCTGCACCGCTCGCCCCACACACACACGGAAATTTCAGAAAATATTAAATATTTTGTTTTTTTTTTTTTATAGATCGACAAAACACAGACAAATCGGTTTTCGGCGTTACGCGCAACACGAATAAAATGCGCGTGTTATTTACTTTAGGAAAAATTGTAGAAAACGGCCACTTTACAAGACAGACGTAAAGTTTATAAAATTAATTTTAGGCCTTTGAATTTTAAGTTTATGTTTCGTACATATAATTGTTTAAAATTTGTGTATTAATCGTATTCGATTACCGTTTATTTTTAACAGTTGTAACCCACTTTGGACCTTTAGCGTTTCACTTTTTATGACTCACGCTCTTTCTCGTTTGACTTAAGTGGACGTCGTCACACCGGTGACTGTTTACCGTCTCTGTCGATCCGTTACACTCGGAACGTAAATCGTGTCGTTTGGAGTTTAACTCTAGGTTTGAACGCAAATAACAAAATGTATGGAGGACAATATTTTCGAACGCTGTAAGTAGCATTTTTCTTAAAAAAAAAAAAAAAAAAAAATGACAAAACAAAATATTTATAGCCAAATTGTTGGTTATTGGTTTTTTTTTTTTTTTTAATATATATACAGTGAAACTTCCCTTAACGGACACCTCTAAATAGCGGACACCTCTAAATAGAGGACGTTTTTTCAGGGACGGGAACATTTTCACTATTTATGTATAGGAAAACCTCTAAATACAGGACACTCTAAATAACGGACACTTTTATGACGTTGATATTAGTTATTTTTATCATAAATTAAGAATTATTTTGGAATACCTGAATAAAAACCTGAATTATTAAGTTATCTTATGTGTATATTATTATGAAGAAAGTGATGAAGAAAATGATGGGTCCGAAGATCAAGAAATTCCAAAAATAAGAAGTCTACGAGAGGCATTGCTAGCAGTAAAAGACATACGTAAATATATTTCTTCTATCGAGGTACAGAATAGTTCATTGTTCTCAAACACAGTCCAATTAGAAAATGCCTTAACATACGAAATAACTACGCCTGCAATTAGTAAACAAACTAAAGTAACAGATTTTTTTTCAGAAATGTTTGTTTTTATTTTTTTAAGATGTATGTATTTAATTAATGTAAAAATAAAAGAAAAATTTAGGTAACTGTTTTTTTTTATGTTAGTTTTATCGTGTATTCAATTAATGTAAAAATAATATAAAATAAAATTATTGAATTTATTTATTTGTTAAAAAAAAATGTTTTCCTCTAAATAGCGGACACCTCTAAATAGCGGACAAAATTTCGGCGACCGAGAGTGTCCGCTATTCAGAGGTTTCACTGTATATAAACATATACCGGTGTGACGTCCGCTTTGACCATTTTTTGCGTAAATCGTATTATTCGTAATGTGACCGTAATATTTCTACTCTAAATATAAATAAATAGGTAAATAGAAAACGGGCGGGTCGGTGTTGTAGGTGGAAACCTGGGACGGTAGGGTGGTATATGTTTCTCCAATTCGCATTATATTCGTACGCAACCATTGGCAAACGAAATACGTACTTTGCCAAAGTCCGTTAATAATATTTTGATCAATTAAAATTGAAAATTGTATTAATTTGTAACGGCAGAGTAAATTGCAATCGTCCGTCTATTATTCCTCCAAAATTGTTGGGCGTTTTTATCGGAGCCAAACAAATATACATAAATGAAAAATGGATCATGAAAACCATCTCCTCGTATGTTTCGTTGATTTATTTTCAGTCGGCACTCCAAGAGTATGGGGGAACGATTTTATGCCACATTTTACCGACGTACCGAATCTATAGATATTTTCAAATAATTTTACAAATTTCAGACAATATTAATTCTAAATGATGATCATACACAGTTTTAATTATAATTATAACTTTATAATACTAATAAAGGATACGGGCCCTTGAAGTTCTCGAAGTTGCGAACCCTCGAACTTTGGCTAAAGTTCCAAGCACGTTCAAATTGTAGCACGAACTTAAACAGTGTTTTTTTTATACACGCGTTTTATTTTATCAGCATCATTGTTACCAGCACATATTATTTTTTTTCTTAAACCCGTAGTTATAAATTTGGCGTTACTGTAAACGTATGCTGCTGAACACAATTTACAGACAGAGTTCATCATTAGTTGTCATTTCGGCCATATACTACACGGATAATAATCGAAAATCCGTGGGCACAATTTCGTAAAAAGTGCAGATTTCCATGAAAATCGTAAAAATTACAGCAATCGTTTCGAAACATGATTGTTCGTGAACTTTGCTCCGATTCGTTTTTCGTTAGCAACGGTTTATCATCGAGTACGGACGATAAAAATTATATGCTCGCCTCTGTATCCTACCTTGCCGACTTTCCACCTACAGCGGTGGCCCACCCGCGGTGCGACGTATGTCGTCGGCGTCGAGGTTTTTTTTTTCTTCTATTTTTTCCTTTTTTTTTTTTTTTTTTTTTTTTTTTTCGTGCCACTCGTCACGCCACTCTTGTTGACCTGTACAGCCCGTTTCGTAAACGCCCAGGTCGAGTGACACGACGAAACGTCCCGTAATCGTAGCGATTTTCCCGACATACGTAATAATTACCCGGGTTCGTAAGTTCATGGACTAAAAACTACATAAATAGGCACGCACTCGTGCACTTAAAACATGCGAAATATGCATTTATATGCGTTAAAATTCTAAAATATGCACATGACAAAGCGCGCAAAAAAAAAAAAAAAAAAAAAAACGAAATTCAGTTTATTGAATAATTGGTTTTTGAAAGTTAATTTTTTTTTTTGAATTATATTTATGTCCTTTTTCGTCAATGCTTTCTCAATCTAGATTCTCTCGCATACTGATAAAACCCTTAGTCCTACAAGAATAAAAAAAAAACACCGGAAAATATACTAAGAATGTGCAAACATTTTCGGGAATGTAAACGAGTAATAATAATTTCCTCAATTTATACGAAATATGCGCTGATAACTCCAAATATTCTTCTATAGGCCGATTATGCCAAAATACGCCATATACGCAAAACCGTGCACAATTAAACTTTGTATTTTCACTAGTATTGTTATGGGACGAATTTGTACGTCGTCTAGCAGCACGTTTTTTCCTATATAGCCATATAAACCCGCAACCGCGCGAATTTACCAGCCCCGGCAATAGTTGTTATCGAATGTACCACAAGAACGTCCGCTTAGTTCTTATAGGTTCTTGTCGGCGCGACTATTGGGGACTAATCAATACCGTATTTCGAAATGGCCGGTATTGTGATTATCATATTTCCGTTTAGATTAAAACTAAAGTTGACTTATCCACACGCCCCTGACTATTTTTGAGCGTACGTTTATTTACTGTATACTTTTCGTGGCTGGAGGTGAGCGATGTGGAGGAAGGAGTACGTATAGTATATTATAAGGTTAGGTTAAATTATTCCTTTTAAAAAAAAAAAGTACAAACGAGATTTCCCATAAGATTATCAATGATTTTCTATAAAATTATGTTTCAAAGATTATTCTATGTAACGCCGATTATCTTTCTAGAAAATCATGTTTTTTTTTGTTGCAATATCGTGATTTTTTAGCGAGGAGAATTTATAGAGAAATAAAAACACCCCATTGGTGGGACGATGTTATCATGAAAGACGTGGAAGAACTAAGAAAAATTTCGGATTAGAAGACATTGGAATAACAAACTTATAGTCCTGATGTTTTTTAATTTTTCCAAAGTTATCCCTAAAGCAACGATCAGTTATTGAGTTTGAATTTACGGTTTAATAAAAATGTAAACATTTATAACGTCACTACGAATAAAATATATAAATTAGTTCTTCAATTGTTAATTCCCGGATTAATGGCCAAACTACGAGTTCGGTTAGGTTGGGCTAACATTAACCGTGTTAAATTGCGAAAACTTGCGTATCAAAAAAAAAATCGGCGAATAATACAACAGATAATGCAAGTCGACGTATGCTGTTGTGGAATTATTAACGGATAAAAAAAACCCAGTAAAAATTGATCGCGTTGTTTCTGATGGCGGATATGTTCAAGTCTAATGGATTTTGGTGGGGGCGAATTTCAAATCAACGGGGGTCAATGTATTACAAGTGAGTATTCTCAAATCGGTACGGAAAATTTTCACAAAAACATACGAATCAATGTATGTACCTACATAGTATATAAATTCGCAAGTAAAAAGTTTTAGATAATACTAAAAAGTGACGAAAACCTCATGAGGCAATGATGATCAACCATTGCCCACTCTCCCTGGTTTCTGCTACAGGTTATGTTCAAAAAAAAAAAAAAAGCATATTAATAATAATAATAATAATAAAAAAACTAAAAAAAAATCGCGGAAATTTAATAATATTTGCAACTTGTATACAAATAAAACGTTTCGTGCTGTAAAATATTACTAACGGGCGTATTTCAGAAAATATTGTATTTTTATATTTTTATTACGCTTGGGTTAGGTCAGGGAAAATCGTTTAAAAAAAAAAAAAAAAAAAACAATGTTTAAACGAAATGTAGTATATATATATTTTTTATCGAATTGAATTTTTTTTAAAACAAAAAAAAAATCACCAACAGACTTTTTTCCGGGATGGACTTTCATATCGCGTAGCGTATAAACTTTCGTTTTACTATTCTGTGTATATACAAAAAGAAAAAAAAACTAATTAACGAGATACAAACACGTTTTATGTAAAATAACTAATTAATTAAGTGACTTTAGTAAAGTTGAAATTAATAAAAAAAAAAAAAACGAGAACGAGAGCCTGTCGTGCGTTTTATGCACTTGAAATATTAAATAAAATAATAACATTCGCATTACCTGTAAATAAACGTAAGAATCACAATCGCGGTTTTAAATTTATGGTAATAAAGTGTTATTCAAATGGTTTTTTTTTTATTTTTATTTTTTTATTTGGGTGAATGCAATATTATAATATCGTAGTTGTACGTGACACAATGGGTCCATTACCATTAATGACCATGCATGTCGTGGAATTTTTATAATCGATTTTAAATTTTTAAAAATGAAATCGAACGAGGATATCGGATTTCATTAGGTTTTTTTTTTTTATTAGAAATGGATCAATATCGACGAAGAAGTCCATACTACCGAAATCGTTACCGAGGACGAAATATGTGATGAAATACAGTCAAAACGGCCGAAAGAGAATGTGGTGGCTGGCGATGTTGACGAAGAGAGAACCTAAACTGATGAGTAACCACCATTAACTAAACAAATGCTAGAAGCTCTTCGAATTCTACGTAGAGGGATTCAGGAAAGAGGTGATTTCGACGTATTCGAGCAACATAAATCCTACGGAGATATGATTGTGAAGATGGCCGAAAAAGAGAAAAATTCAATCAACCCTAGATGTATTTTTATCAATAAATTGATTACATTTTTCATGCCCACACATTAGATATCTTCTTTTTTTTTTTTTTTTTTTTTTAATAGCGTAACTAGATTATTATTGTACTATTATACATACCTTGAATCTCAATAAATATTTTTTAAGTAAATAAGTTTTTAATTTTTAGCATTTTTTTATTTTCTTTTGGGGGGTCATTCGGGTAATGAACTCAAACGGCCAGGTGCTAAAGTAAGTCCAATAAGCGGCGACTACTGTATTATAATACGATGACGTTTGATGAAAATCAAAAGTAAGTTGTATACTGTCATAGAACAGGATTTGATCGTCTAGTGAACAAAATCCATAAAATATAGCCGTTTTAAAGTTCTTTGTTACTTAAATATTCGTAAAAATTTATTAATTTTCGATAAACCGAGTGATGTAACATAAATCCGGATTATCCGAATCAATCGAATAAATCCGGATTTCGTATTTTTAGATTTCAATATCCGAAATGTTGTATTTTGACGGGTAAAATAACGTTTGCCGGGTCAGACAGTGATGAATTATATAAATTAGAGTGACATATGTATTTTAAAATATATTTCTAATTGTGATATTTTTTTTTTTTTAATCGTAAAAACGTATTTAATGTTTTACACATTTAAATAAAAATAATAGTTTTATACGGGAATAAAAAAATCACAAATATACAAAAACCGAAATTGTAATTGTTCGATTAAATGTCAGACTTCAAATTTCGGAATCCGACGATTCGGAGGATTCTCGGACATCGGCAAATCCGGATTTTTCCCATCGCCGTGTTTATGTAAATACGGAACGTTTCGATCGCATATGAAATTCTATACGGCGAAACAACGACGCGCGTTTATAATGTCCATCGAAAATTGTAAATTTTTCGAAAACTCAATAAAAAAAAAAAAAACTAAGAGTATCTACACTACATACAGATACATCGGTACATGTATATGTCTTGTTTCTACTGAATATAGTTGACATAAGAATGTCGATGTCCATTTGGTATTTGATACGAGGAGACGAGGAATAATCTGTAGGTAACTTTTTTAACACGTGTAAAAAATAAACAAGTTTCAAAGACAGGAATTATTTATTTATTTTTCAAATACAGCGATTATTTTTATTGAGTATACATTTTTCTAGATTTTTAAATGGAAGACGCGGTGACACTAATCGTTAAGAGACAGGATCGAGAGGCGGTAAATCAGACGGAAATGGAGGATAACAAAAACCGTTAATCGTACCAAAACGGGGAACTTTGTTACTGAGCGGAGTTTTATAACGAGTATTGCACACGCTCATATTATGAGAATCTAAGTCTGGGTATTTTCCGAGCAAAAAATCTACGGCTTTCTGGGGAACGTGCTTCATATGTTTCTCGAACCAAAGGCGATCGCAAACAGCGCAGGAAACACCGAATTTGTTTTGGATAAAACGCAAAATTGAATTCGTTATCAGCGACGGGAAATTCGTCAATGCAGACATTTCTCGGCGGTTCGATTATCGGAATGACGATTTTGAGCTTGTTCTTTAAACGAGCGTCGCGGTAACATTCTCGGTGTCGGACAAATTAACAGAATGACCCCCAGCCATAAGACATATAAATTTCAAAAAAAAAAAAAACACAAAAACGACTAGTTAAATGTTTGTATATAGTTTTAATTATAGGTTGTAACATAAAACGACATATTTTTACACGCGCATTAATTATAATAATAATGCCCACTCTACCGGTACGTACCGAATCGTACACTCGTCGTTGTTGTGTTGCACACTCGATTATACGAGGTGTGACAATAAAATAAAGAGACTTTTTGAATAAAAGTTGTTTATTTAAAAAATGTTACAATTTAATGATTATCACCTTCAAAGTACCTTCCCTCAGCATCAATACACTGTTGCTTACGTCGCTGCCATTCTTGAAAACAGTGTTGCCAATTGCTTTCATTCAGCCCTTTTAGAAGTTCTGCCGTTTTCATTTTTACGTCATCAACTGTTTGAAAATGGGAAAAGAAATAAGAAGGAAATAAGAAGAAGTCACAAGGAGCAAGGTCTGGCGAGTACGGGGGATGTTGAAGTACAGAAATTTTTTTTTCAGTTAAAAAACGTTAAATTGAAAATGCACTGTGATCTGGAGCATTGTCTTGGTGAATAACCCAGCCATTTTTCCATAGATCTGGTCGCTTCTTTCTGACACGTTCTCTTAATTTAATTAATACCTCTTTATAATAATATTGATTAATTAATTTTGTCGATTTTTTCAACGTTTTCGTTTGTTGAAGACGTGGTAGGACGTCCAGAACGATCATCGTCTTCGACGTCCTCCCTTCCACTACAAAACCGTTTGTGACATTCAAAAACACGAGCTCTTGATAAACATTCTTCACCATAATCTTCACATAACATACGAAACGATTCCGCGGCAGTTTTTTTTAATTTAACAAGAAATTTAATGTTAACACGTGTTGTTCGACTTTTATATCTAACATTTTTCGGTAGTATAGTCGAACTGGCACTAATAACAAGGCTACTAACGTATAAGAAAATGAATCGATGCCATCAGTGTTCATAGTTCTTTTATATAAGTGTTTTCTAATCATATTTCAATAATCGTTTAATAGATAACGTTAATAGTTTAAGTTATATTCAAAAAGTCTCGTTATTTTATTGTCACACCTCGTAGAACGGTTTCGTTTTGTCCAGGACGCGAAACCGTAACGTATTACAGAGCGCAATAAACGCGCTTTAAAGTACCATAAAAATAACTCCGCGAACGTTACGATGTTCGCCCGCGTTTACGTCGACCGCATAATAGTAATTTAACCACCGTCAATATACGAACGTATAAGTAAAATGTACCTAAAATGTATTTTGTTTTTTTTCTTTTTCCCCGCCTCGCTGCGTTTTATTTTAACGGTCGTGGGCAATAAATAGACTTGCGCGTATTCATCGCGTAAATATAATCACGTGGCGATGTGAGATAAAACAACAACGAGAAAAAAAAAAAAACGTACGTGTGAAAAATTCTGGATCCCGAATGTTCATACCGTCGATTTATACATCCGGACTGACGGTCCGCGGTGCTAAAGCACGTTTTTTCTTCACGATTACCAATTATTATTTTTTCTTTTAATTTAAATAACCGAAATTTAAAAAAAAATGAGCGAATTTCATATTATTTACGGTTTAATGTACGCAATTCATTATCCTGGTCGAAGTAGCGCGTGCTAAAAAATCACAGTAATTAAATACATATTAATTTAAATTTGTATTAATTATTTTTCACGTTGAATAAAAATCAAATTATTTGGGTTTGTAAAATCGAATACGTCCTTTTTGAATAAATACCAAAAATATGAATATCTAACACCATAATTTTTTTTTTTAACTAAATTAGTCTGTTGTCAATGAATAAATTAATATAGACAATATGTCTGATATTATTCTGTACATATAAACTATATACTATACAAGTATAAAAAAATAAGTGGTACAGTAGGTAGATGAGGGGTGTGGGGTGATAATGAATATGTCGTGGTCCGTGACGGTGAGAAATTTAGAAAAGTGGTCCGCGCCCAATGTTCAGTCGGGAACCACTAGGCTCAAGACGGAGAATTAAGTATAACGAGATGGCGGAGCTCGTCCACCGAGCACACAGAATGTCGTCGATTGCCACGAAACCGCCGGGAAGACAAAATTGCCAAACGTCATAATTAATAAAACAAATATATCATCGCTATATATACGGACGCGATGTAGAACGCCCAATAACCTGGACGTGGCTAAATATACGACGTGAATTTTTGTTGGCAGCGTAGGATTAGTCGAACTACATAGAATATTACAAATATTCTGTGCGGGCGTTGTTAAACTCAAAAGTGGACTAGGCCCCGGTTGAAAGATGCGATGTAAGTAAAATTTAAATTGACCGCGCCACCGGGAGCCATCTCTTATCACTGCTCGTCGGGCGACGATATTCCGTGGGTAATCGTGGTTAATACCGCGATACACAGTGATACTACGCGTAGATAACGCCGCCGTCAATAATCCGGTAAACCGCGGGACATGCGATAACCGTACAGAGATTAAAATATTCGAAACGGTGGACGGAAAATCCAGTCACTACGCCAATTTCGTGTTTTCGTTATGTGGCCGCGTCGACCGATTTTTCGATTCGAAAATCTTGCATATCGTCGATGACCGTACGTTCTAATTTATTACGGTTAGGAAACACGCAACGATGTCAATGAACGGCGGATAACGTGCCTTGTACGACGGACGTACGGATCCGGGAACAAATTTCCGGTGGTAAAAGTGAATTTAAAAACGACTCCAATAGAACGTGACGTTTAACATTAAGAGAACGGTCACGCTCGAGCATCGTTCAAAAGGAAACGCGTAGGAAATTCGCGTCGAAATCTTTGAAAACAATTAAAATTTCGTCGACTTGAAAACGTTGGAATTTACTTTCTCGCAATTATTCAATAATCCACCAACAATTCAATCATCAATAGTTGACGCGTGGTTTTGCAATTTACCCTCTAGTAGATGGTAGATATTCAAGGTATTATTTAACGATAAAATAATAATAACCGTAACTTTTTTACAAATTAATATTTATCCTAATGGATAATATGCCATTAAGTTGGGATCAAGTTGGGTTATTCAATTTGTTCAATTTGCGGTTTTTTACGCTTAATTTACATATACCCCATTCGAAATGAAACGATTTGTTGACACGACGTTCTCGTGTTAAAAAAACGCGAGCCCAGACATCGTCATAAAACATTTGATTTGCGTTTTTGTAGATAGTATTTTTTTTTTTTCGACCCGGTACAAATGCTCGAGAGTCCGATTAAATATGTCAAAAAATAAATAAAGTTATCTAATCGGCTTATTCATTTTCTTTATATAAAGTTAAAATTCGTAAACATCACAAACAAATTGTAAATCACTTATAATATTATATAGGTACACATTTTTGATAGTTCAAAATTAGTTTCTCGTTATTATTTCGAGGCCGCTATCGTTAAATAATTTAGTTAAAAATATCATCGAACAAATTTAATATTAATTTTATGTACAGTCTATTTTGAAAATATATTTAAAACTTTCAAAGGTGGGATAATGAGAAAATAATAATAATTTGATTGCGTTTTTAAACGAAAAACGCTTTCGGTTAAAATATGTTAAAAGTTAGCAAAATACTAATTTAATTCAACTTGTCAGGTTGAAAGTTAAAAACGCAAACAAATATTAAGTCGATTGACAAAAAAAAAAAAAAAAAAAAAAAAAAATAGTGAAATATTGTCTCTTGTTACAATATATTATTTTGTAATGGACTACGTAAAAACAATCGAAATCAGATTATCACAGGAATACGTTTACGTATTATAATGTCGCGCTGAAACCGCTTAAAGTCGAATGCAATTTTTTAGTGAGAGAAAAACCGTATTCGGTAAAATTTGAGTTTGTACAATGGAAACTAAACTAATAGTAAAACAATGGTGACGGTGTACATTTTTGCTGTCGATACTGACCTAAATACCAGAAAAAATTGTAGGATTATGACGGATTATGAGTCCTTGGGTATTTTACTAGGATAATTTGTTGGAAATAGAAATGTAATTGTTATTACTGGAAACATTTTCGAAAATATATTTTAAAATTTAAAAAAAAAAAAAAATAACTCTAACGTATCCTATAGATAGTATGGTAATGAATCTAAAAGATCATATTATGATTTTAAAACTGAAATCCGTCAAACGAATGTCCTACAGTTTTGTCGGGATTTTCATATTCAAATATTACTACCTAACCTAACAGACCAATTGATATGCATTTTTATATTTAATAATACATTTTCATTGGTTGAAAGAAGTATGAAATTAAATTTATTGATGTAAAAAACAATATATTAAATCGATAAAAAAAAAAATAATAACAAATAGCCAATATTCATAGTAAATTCATAATGTATTTTTTACGATTACAAAATATTAATTTATCAACAGAATAAAATAAGTTTTATCGAAGCAACGAAAAATCGATTCAATTAATATATTTTCTATTACAAATTTTCAGTTTTACGACTAAAAAATTCGTCTTTTTCAATTTGATAAAACATTAACAATTAATGATATTTTTGTCAAATTAATCAATTTTTTTATAATCGTCGTTTTCGGTTCAATTAAATTGTATGCCTTACGTCTCTCTGTGAATTTCAATCATTAGCTAATTCAACGCCGTCTATCACACAATAGATGACTCGAAATTCTGTTTATTTTTCATTGTCATGGCCGTCCGAGTGGCCCGTTCCCGTTCGGGATCCAATTGGTTGCCTCTCGAATCTTCTGGTCTTGCGACCGCCTTTTATGTCCTGCCTAGCCCACCGAACATTCCCTCGAGCTCCGAATTGGTCGGTCGTTCCCATAGGCCTGCGGAAGGAACTGTTTTCGGGCCACAAGTCGTACGGAGAGATACGAACTTCCTATCGAATTTATCGAAGTTAATATTTTTTGTTTGTTTTGCATCTGTTTCCGTAGTAGTCTCCGTAGTTGTACTAACATCTCGTACAAAACGTATAGTTAATCAAGTGGAAACTGAACACAATTTGTTGTTTTTTTTTTTTTTTTATTACGATCGTTGATGTATTTCGTTTAAAGTCAAAACCCCGTCGGACGATAGATTAGGCGATAAACGGGACATTTGAAACGATACGGCGGGCAACTGATATAACAATTTCAATATGGTTTTAAACGTTGACGACGGCGATTTTTATATTATTAATAATTATACGCGGTTTATCCGCGTGTATTTTATTATAAACGCGTGCGTCTGGTTTTATGGCAAATATTTGTATAGGACGAAAAACGCAGGCATTTAATGAAAAATAAAATCCGGAATAACGGCGGCGGCGGCGGTCAATCGGTGAAATAATAAAAGAAAATTGAAAAAAAAAATAATAATAATAATAATAATCATAAAAAAAACCACGGGACCCCGGTGGAATCAGTTAATAGGAAATAATAATAATAATAATCATAATAATAATGCGATCGCACACGCCGTTTTGTTGGTTTTGTCGTTTGTTAGGTCGATCATCGCGGTTAAAACACTCGTGGCCATTAATCGTACGTTTTTACCGTTATTGCACACCGTCCGTCCGCATAAATAATATATTTTTATAATAATTAATTCGATTATTAATGAAAAAAAAAACCGCCTGGGCGTTATTATTCATTTAAAAACGACTCGAATGTCTGCGCAGTGCCCGCGTACACTTACTGCGCGCAACGCGAAATATTTCAATTCGATTCGAGTGGCAACAAAATCCCGAGATCCCGGACGGAAAGGGGCCAAGGCGAACACATGCGTAGCGCAAAGCGTACGCATATCAGCTGGACAGGAACATAAACGGCGTCCGCAAGACCGGACGACCCGAGAGGCGACAAAACGGATCCGGGTACCGCAAGTGGCCCGGGCGGACGGCCAAAGACAATAACGAATAGACGGAATTTCGAGCGATCTGTTTAGGTGACAAACGGCGACGATATGATGTAGCCAATGTAGGAAATGCCCGGAGGGACGTAAAACACGTGGATTACCGCGGAACAAAACGTAACAACGATCAATGTATTTCTATATAGTATTCGACATCGTTAATTGTGAAACGCCCGTAAAAAAATGTGTTTATCGGAATTTGTCTAAAATGTTTTAGTCGAACGCCATTGGTTTTTCGCGTAAAACGCCGGTTAGCCGATTTCGGTGTAATTATCACAATAATACGATGAACTTTCGCGGTGCATTTGGACAGCGCACGAATTGGCGCGCGCGTAATTGTTTTAGCGTATCGGGCAGGTATTTTGAATTTACGAAACATGCCGTGAAATATTTCCATTGTTACGAACCGCGTACAACACAATACTACGGAATACTGTACGAATTCCCACGACGTGGAAATTCCGCGGTATCGGGAGTAGTTGGCATTTTGATCCGAACGATGACGGTGACGATGACGATGATGATGATGATGATGATGATGATGTTCCGCGTCGAATACTGTGATAATACGAGGTGTGGCTAATAAATAACGAGATTTTCTCTGTAAAAACTTTTTATTTATATTTTTTAATGGTTTAACATTTTTCCCCTTCTATATACTCCCTTCCATGTTTGACACATCGCTCCATTCTAATTTTCCATTGGTTGAAACAGTGTTGGAAATCCTTTTCTTGCAATGTCTTTAACACCTCTGTCGCTTTTGTTTTTACAGCTTCAACTGACTCAAAATGTGTGCCCTTTAACGCACTTTGTAATTTTGGAAAAAGCCAAAAGTCGCATGGAGCGAGATCTGGCGAATATGGGGGGTGTTGAAGCACTGGAGTTCGATTTTTAGCTAGAAATCGCTTTACAGATAAGGCACTGTGAGCCGGCGCATTGTCTTGATGCAAGATCCAAGAGTCATTTTCCCACAACTCAGGCCGCTTTCTTCTTACTCGTTCTCTGAGTGTTGTCAATACTTGAAGGTAACAATGTTGATTCACAGTTTGTCCCTGAGGTACCCATTCTGTCATTATTACACCCTTAATATCGAAAAATACGACCAACATGGACTAACCCACCCGTTGATTGTCTTCAACTTCTTCACGACCCTCACGAAATCGTTTGTGCCACTCAAAAACACGTGGTCGTGATAGGACACTATCTCCATATACTTCAGTTAATAAATTAAAACTTTCGGTCGCAGATTTTCCAAGTTTCACTAAAAATTTTAAATTAATACGTTGTTCAATTTTTTCGTCCGGCATGATTTCGACGTTCAACACGTAAGAGGTCAATTTAAACGACGCTTACACATAGACTACAAAACGGAAACTGACTAAACTGGTATTGTTCGATGCAGTGATATTCATAGATTACAAATATACTACCATTATACCATTATCATCTACTCATGCCTTATCGCTAAGTAGATAGTCTCGTTATTTAATAGCCACACCTCGTATTACGTACAATTTATATACTCGGTCCGGTCCCGAATTCGTTTTGTCGGCGGACAGGTGACTAACGGCTCGGATTTACGCGTCAACACATATTTTATTATTGCCAGGTTTTCTATTTATCGGTTTTATATCGGTAGAAAATATCGGAATATCAATTATTGAGAAACAAAAAATTGATATCAGCTCACCACTAACTATTATTATACATTTAATACACGATTTAATATTTTCGCTTATTGAACTGCAATGCCTCTAATATGTTATATTTACAGCCTGGTTGAATAATCTATACAAGGTCTGAAGCGGAGATATTATAATGAAAAATTTAAATACTTATATCGGCATATAAAGGATGCGACAGTGGTTTCTGACGATTTAAAGCGTGCTGTGGTTATGCACTAAAGTAGAAAGGATAAACTGATTTGTTGCCAGATTAAAGTTCACGATGTTTAGTTTTACTTAATCAGTAATTATAGACACGTGGCCTGTGAATCAACGCGTTTTTGCGGTCACGGCGTTTATTGAATCTAAATCCATTGTAACCGTACAACGAAAATTCAATATTCCTGTTGACGGTCATATTCCCGCACGGAATTCATTCATAGACCGGCATCATAAATTTCAAAATACTGGGTGTAATAAAAAGAATATCGGAGTTTCTAAGTGATGTGATTCAGCGGCCGTGCATCAGAGACCTACCGGCGTGCTGTTTCATTTGGTAGGTAGTGAGTTGCGCTAGATCTTATCAAAGTTGAAGATATCGTGTTATAATTGTGAGTTACGTTTGCAGAGAGCTATGGCAACCGAGCTACAAAAAGCATTTTGTGTGATTGAATTCGTCCGCGCTCGGTGAATAATCGCAGTGCAACGGGAATTTCGACAGCAATATGGACTTAATCCACCAAGTGATAACAGCTCATTACTCGCTCGCTGAAGAGATTTGGAGGGGCTATGGGCAAAAGTAGTTTGAACTCTGGCAACGTTTTCGGCTGAGGAAGAGGTACGAAGTCGGCCGGTGCTCTTGCCTTTACACAAATACCCAGTTTCATGAACCACCCGGCAAAACAATCGTAAACTAATGTGTAGAGGCGTGTGGTAAAATATTCGTTTAAAACCCTTTAAAAGTCACGGAACCACTTGACGCGAATCATCCCCGAAAGCGGATTTAATAATTTCCGTGCGTTTCTGTTGCATCAAAGTTTCAAGCAAAACACGATGTACGCGCATTTGTCCGTTAATTTCGAACATTCAATTCGACGGCGAACCAAAAAAAAATCGACTGGATTTAACCGCGTGTAATATTAAATTGAGATAAGATAGCGACTTCGGGTTTTATTTAAAAATATCCGCTTATATACGCTTGTATCCGGGGAATACATCTGTTTACAATTTGAAACGTTATCCTGCGCAGACTAGCCGTAATAACCATTTGTCCTGGTACTTTTTAAACATACCTCATATATGAATATATACCGACTTTTTGACGTTTCTGCGGATATTACCGAACGTTGATCAAGTATAATTTTACGCGTTTTATCAACATGAATCACAAACCCCCAACCCAACACCCCGCTAAAAAAAAAAAAAACGGATACGAACGCGTTTCAAAATGAATTTTCTACGGAAAATCACGTTCGAAGAGTGATAAAATTACGGCTCGGATTTGTACGGAAATACATGGATTTCCTGCGACTCGATAAATCAAAATTTGTCGAGGTAGATTAAATTTGTATCCAGCGATTTACAATAGAATGAGCTTTATTCAATTAGATATATTTCGTGATTAAAACACATTTTCATATACGATTGTCAATAGTTTTCGTTTTTTTTTTTTTACGTACATAATTACACTACGATTTGCTTACGAATTTATTTTGTCGACGGATATGTGACTAGGGCTCGGATTTACACGTGAACACATATTTTTTATTGCGAATTCATAAACTAATGTGTAGGCGTATGGTAAAATATTCGTTTCGAGCGGTTTTCAATTAAATGAGCTATGTTTGATTTTACATATTCCGCGTTATATACGAGTTTTAAGACGTATTTCTCAACAATTCCGTTTTTTGTTACACATTTAGACGATTCGCTAATATACGGTTATTCTTATACGGTTGTATTTGTCAACATGTGGGCAAACTTATCGTAAAACTAATATCGGCAATTTCGCGTTTCCAAAAGTATGCGAAACATAACAAAACAATACCAATTACTGAATCAAGACGTGTTCGAGTCGTTTGACCCCGACAAAAGATCGTCAATAACATATCCGCGATAATGATAAAGCAAATAGAAACACGAAAAATGACTTTCGTTCGAAGTTTATGACTAGCAGAAGGATCTTTAAAATGTACAGGGCAAGTACAAGGACTATCGAGGATGGCGGTTATAGAAAAAATCCATAGTGTATTAAATAAAAAATTGCGGTATATAAATCGGGGATGTCGATTGTGGAATAAATTCGATTTTATTGCAGACCGAGCTCACTCCTATGGACGTGGCAAACATGAAATTTGCACCCGTTACATCTGTTGAAGTCGATCGTTCCTTTAGTCGGCGCAAATTTGAGCTACGACCAAGCCGAAGAGTATTTAACTTTGAGAATTTGATTATGTCTATGGTAACTGACCGCAATAATAATCCAAAATTAAATTAAATTTTTATAACGATTTCAATTCGATTGGAATTTCGTTTATATTTTCATTGTTTTATTCCATACGAAGTAAATTATCCATTTATTACATTTATTGGTTTTTTTATATACATATTAATCCGAGCTTTAATTATAACAATTAAACGGAAAGTAGCCCTTATAAACTGCCAAATATATTGACAAGTCTACGACCCCCTCGGAAAAAAATCGGACCTTTATTGCATCTTTATGGTCAAATCGTATGTATATAAACGCCGTATTATTGTTTATATTATTCTTTTCGTGAAAAGAAACTTTTACTGATGTGTGTGAACTGCAATTTAATTAGATAAAAAAAATAATATAAATAATACATTGGTAATATGATAATTTTTTTAATTTTTTCATAATTGATCGATATGGCTAGATGTTGTTTTTAAAACGTAGGTCATTGTATGGAAACAGATTGAAAATCCTAGTGAATAATAACAGTAGAATGTTAGAAATGTTAGAAAATAAGTTGTTAAGTCCTATGGATTTTAATAAATTTAAATTCAATCTGGTCGATTGTAGTTCTGATTGACGTAAAAAAAGTAACAAGTTTTTTCCCCCAGGTTTCCGTAGGTATTTTTTCGACTCCCGATCTAATTGTATCGTTTTTTTTATTTTTATTTTAACTACCTATCTAATTTAAATTAATTAAACATTTATAGCGTCTACTGATTTAGTATTGCTAGTTTCGAAGTCTAGTGTATATTTTTTATTTAAATATATTACCCGTTTTTACTTTCTTTTTTTTTTTTTTTTTTTTCAATATATACCATTCTAAGAAATAGTATTATATTCACCGATGTCTTGTCAATTGTCCCGTGTATGCGAAACGCGCAAAAAGTGACAACTAATACCGCGGTGACATATTTCATTATATGTGTACGTCGTCTTCGTCGATATCTATTGTAAAAACCATATTTTGTTCGACGCGACGAAAAATACCACGGCAATAATAATCTTGGAGACAAAACAAATATGTATTTATAGTTTCAGATGGGTTTTATAAAAAAAAAAAAAAAAAATGCGACACGAAATGAGGACTTTTTTTTTCAGATTCTGCCAAACGCCGGGGAATTTATTGGTTTTATTGTAATGTTTACTAGGTAAAAATTATTTTTGATTATTTAACTGCGAATATTTATGTAATAACGTAGCCTGTCATATTCGATTTTGTTTTCTACGTTGTAATTCGGTTGGAAATAATCCTGAAAACCTGACACATTCGCCGAATACGTTATTACCGCGTTGCAGACGTGGTTACAATTTCCAGATTATTCTGCCGTTGATTTTCGGTTATTATTTTAATTTGTTTGGATTCTCGAAAGTACTCGAACTCGCAATACAACCCCACGGATGAGAATAAACGAGTCCAAACAGTTAATAGTTAGTTCGTTTGGATGTTGTGTTAAATTTTACTTATAGCCTTTTGATTTTGTATTAAACTAAATGTATTTTATTTTTCGCCACACCAGAATTTAATACATATCGTGTCAATTTTGTATCGTAAGACATCGTAAGACAGTTATAAAAATCTTTTTACTTAAACGCAATATTAAATTTTTAATCTATAAACTATTTGAATAACAAGAATCGTCGTAAAAGTAATATATATATATAATTTTTTATTTTTAACTCAACAATGTGTACAAACGGATTTCCTATAAGTTTGAAATAAGCGTACTTTGTTATAGCCGAAATGAAGTCGTTGTGTTTTACGTCGGTATTATCAAAAAATCACAAACTCAATTGGAATGGAGTATTTTCACTCTGGCCAATACAGTTTTATAAAAATACGATCAATGATAGGTCAATAATGTCGTTAATTCGAATTTCAAACGAACGAATTAAACTCGGCCTGGATAATCGATAAAACGTTATGTCGTCAACCTGTTTTCAAATTTTTAATATTTACGTAATATCGAGTTGATATTGTTTTTTTTTTTTTTTACTTGCTCGCGCTTACCTACACCGTCATTTCAATCGGTCGGCGTTTTCGAAACGGGCGTTAAAATCTATTGCGGAAAACACGCTCGTTTCCTCGTACGGCCGCATATTCAATCGTCGTCGTCGTCGGGAACGTTTTATTCGTTTATTTTCGTTTTAAGTACATGTAAACGTTATTGTAGTCGAGCCGGCTCTATTTCGAAAAAAACCGTTCGTCTTTGCGCCGGAGTTTTATTGCACGACGGACGACGGACGTTTCCCAAAACACAAAAACGTTTTGGCAGTAAAAACAGAAGGAAAAAAAAAAAAAAAAAAACACTTTTGGGCGCACGGCCAACGCGCGTGTTATACGCGTCCGGTTGGTTTTCGTTTTTATTATTTTTACTAATATCAATCGTCGTTTTTTTTGTTTTTTTTTTTTTTTTTATCTTTACGATTATTGTTTATTATCGTCATATTGCGTGCGGCGCACGGGTGCCGTATAGTTATTTTTTTCATTAGGTTATGCTTACGAAAACGCACTGCCAACCACACCTCCCCGTCAATATTATTACACCGTTTTATGAGCGAGACTTTATCTTGTCTAGTCGGCTACATGGAATACAAACCGCGTCGTTAATATCTATCGCGAAATAAAAACCGAAAAACTGCGCCCGTTTTACCGTTACGATAACAATCCAAATTCAATAGTTCGCGGTTTTTTATACACACACACACACACGCCGATCGTATAATATTATAAGCCGTTTCTTCTTATTCTCGGTTTTTTTATCATCGTTCTAGGCCGTCGCTGCGGCGCAACCGCATCCTATTTGGCTACGGCCGTAAAACACGAATACGTTCCGACTGAAAATCGCGAACAATGCCAGCATATCGGTATAATATTATCGTTGCTGTACGGTCCGAAAATCGCGGACCGGACAAATGGAAAAACGAACAGAAATTCCATAAGGAATTTTCCGCGGTTTTATTCGCACGAGTTTAATTACGAGCTTGTACGGACGGATCAAAAACGCAACTTCCGCCCGCTTACAACGACCGAATAACGTCGGTTATTTTACGCTACCATAAGAACAACTTAAAATAAGGTGAACCGTGTATCGAATTATCCGAGCGTTAATATACGAAGCTTGCGAAAATGTTATCCAAATGTTATTAGCACGACAATTATTACGAAACATACGAATCGAAATCCGATACCGTCCAATGCACTGGACACGATTCGGCGCCAGAAACAATCGTTCGTTCGTTGCTGGTCCGAGCAAGTCATTTAGGATCGGAAATTCGTTCAGAGACGGAATAATAATACCGCATCGTATACTGTAAAGTGTAGTAATTTAAGAACAATTCCTCTACTAGCCATACCCGTTCATTTGTTTCAATGGCGTAATTAGGACTAGATAATGGAGGAGGGAAACTTTAAAAATACCAAAAAAAAAAAAATTAAAAAAAAAACAATGCTATGACATGATTTGAACACAATACACGTACAAAATATTTTTACCAAGTAATCTACTTTATTAAAAAATATTATAAAAATAAACTCAATTTTCTTGGTTTTAGAGCCAATTCGTTCAAAAACATCTTCTGAATCTATTGGTATATTTTTGTCAACTGACAACATCGCCAATCCATTTAATCGATTCTAAATGACAACATTTACAGTTATTATGAATGTAACGATTGCTATATATAATCGATTGGTTTGTGTAGCAATAAGTAAATCACATAATATAACATTTAAAATTCAAAACAAAATGAGAAAACCGGGTGAAAGCCACGAAATAAATGCGGAAACTGATAACGAGTTTTGACACAGTGTTGTTTTAGAAAAAAAAGAAATTTAAAAATGTATAAAAAGTTTTTGTATACAAGATAACAGACAAAGCCAAAAAATAAAACAATTTTTTTTCGTTTTAAAATAGTAGAAGTACTAAAAAAAAGGCTAGTCCCCCCGTTATTGAACACTTTGATCCCCTCATGATAACGCCACTGACTTGTTCCCGTTCACATCTTTCTAACTCTTTTGGAAATGCCTCTTGTTTCGTCTTTCTGTAAACCTTCACTCCCAATAGACTTTTTGTCTACTATCCTACTATTGTACTATTCCTATTCTTCACCACCTGTTAACTTGTAATCTGGAACTCGTCCGCGTAATAATATCAACAACAACAGCAGCGAAAAGTAATAATATTAGCGACCCGTTCTACCGCAATTCCGTCACCATTTTTTAATGTAAAATTCACCAATTATAATCACGTGTTAAGCATAGGCTTGTCTAGAATTTATTCACAGATGTGGTCAACAAAAATGACATGAAAGAATACCTATGGAGTCAGCCCCCATAAAAAAAAATAATCCTAAAATACATGTATAATCTCTGTATGCTCTCTCTCTGTGTTTCTGTTAAAAAAAAATCTCTTAAATGCATGCTGATTCCCGAAATCTTTATGGGATAAAAATAATTTATACATTTTGAGTTGTCAACAGTTTATTAACTATAAAAAAAAAAACAACAAAATTGAGTTATAAGCCATTGGTCATGGCTAAATAAATGGTTATAATGTGATAGCGTGTTATGTTGTTATAGCATGTTACCTAGTGACAGGAGATTAATATTTTGTCAACTGACATCAACTCAATCAAATTGTTATCCGGTATATATAACATCATTAATCGTTGTCGCACGAAAAACGTACGCCAGTGTAGTCAAATGGAAAAAGCCATACGATACAGTATTGTAAATTGTTGCCCAATAACCTATAAACGTCGACGATAGGCGTTGTCTAGCGTCATGAAATCTGAATCCAAACAATTTGCCTCGTGATAAATACGATTTTACTATTTTTCCTAGGGTGGGCAGTAATGTTGTTAACTCAAAATCCCCGATAATCCAAATACGGCCGTACCCGGTAAACACCGCCTGTGCACGCGAGTAGAACCAACCCCGGTCCGGTTACACAGGGTGCGGCAGAGACGACTGGCGAGTTTTGATGGGCAATAAATAACCAACAGTAAAGCTTAGAGAAAAGTTTGGTGTTTTTATTTATATCAGTATTCAATCCCATTTTTAAAAATTATTTTTTGAAAATTATATCTCCAAGATGGCGGCCGTCAGCGTTGATACACTGTTGTGGACGACCTCTGAAGCTCTCATATGATTTTCGGCACATTTCGACTGGTATGGCTTAGAATTCCATGTGGAGTGGTCTTTCATGGAGATGCCGTGGGTTATTTGTATCCCAGTATCGAAAATTCTGTTTATTCACATTTCCTGAAAGATGAAAATGGGCCTCATCGCTACAGAAAAAAAGTTGATATCGGAGGAATTTGCAGAAAAATTTGCTGACAGAGATTTTTACGGTTGCCGTAGTCAGTAACATTTAACTCTTGGACAAGCATTAATTTATTGGGATGGAATGATAAATCTTCGTGAAGAATTCTGCTCAAAGAACGATCTGAGATTCCCAAAGCTACAGCGTGTTTCCGGGCCGAGCGTCTTGGCGACTGCTCAATGTTGACTCTCTAACCAACTGCACATTTTCGGGGGTTCTTACCGTTCCGGGTGCTCCGTGTCCAAGTCTACTTAGGGTAATTGCAGTTACTTCCAAATGCCGTATCCACGGTTTGATAGTGTTAGCAGACGGAACAGATTCAGCAGCACGTGCAATGCCGCCGAAGTGTACACGAAAAACCCTTTGTGCAGCGATCACAGAACGATTATTTCCGTAATACGCACGCCCGACGAAACCACCGGTGCACACCCGTCCGGTTAATCGTTCGGGTAAAATTTAGTTAAATAGTGAAAAAAGAAAAAAAAAATGAAAAAAATAGAAACCAATAGAGATAATTCGCCGCGTACGATCCGGCGGATAGATACGCGGAAAGCGGACGCCACCGGCTGCCGTGCCCCGGCAGTGTTACACCGCATTTCGTATCTTTCGTATTTTTTATTTTTTTTTCGAAATATTTTATCGTTTATTGTAATTCGGTGTCTAAACGACCGGGGGCGGCCGGTGCCCTCTCGGCGGCGCACGTCCCGGACGTTATAAACTGGCGGCCGCGAGTCCGGACGGCATGTCGTCGCCGTCGTCCTAATGCGGAGCCGTTCGCAATAAATTCGCCCGGCCCCGACCGATATTATTATTCGAGTACCTTGCCACCGCGCGCGCGGCGACGGACCGTTTTTACGAGCGGTTTTCTCGACACACGCGGCCCGGCGCGCTCGTCCCCGTATTGTTTTATTACTATTACTTTTTTACCATTACTATTGCTGCTGCTATTATTTACAACACAATACGGATTTATCTCGACCGGCGCGCGGCAATATTGTTGCGCGGCTCGTTCCCCTTGGCCGTCGCGCCTACCGGTGTGATTTATTTTTATCGCGCCCCGGGAACTTCCCAGTGTACACGGGGTACCCTCTTATTCGCCGCTCTCCGAAAATACTACGGCATCGGACGGTCGAGTCCGGTATTTGATGGTAAATTTCGTTTTTCCACCTCCCTTCAAAAAAAGTCAAGCCGAATCGACAAACTTTAAATCCAACCCAACGGTAAGCAAGCGACCGAATAACGCATTGTGCCCGTCACGGGTTCAACAGTGTACGTTCGTCACTGGTTTGCCGGTTCAAAAACATACGATCGATAAAGAAAAGCCGAGATTTCTTTCTATTAAAAAATTGAAATAAACAATTAATTGATTACATATTAGTCACCTTCAAAGTGTTCACCGTCCGACGCATTTATGCCCTTCTCCCGTCTCCCCTGCTACTTTTTAAATCGATTTTGGAAGTCGACGACTGTAAGTTGTTCCGCGGCATTTTTTTTTTTTTTTTTTATTGTCTATTGAGGTAAATTTTAATTTTTGTAAATAGTAAAAATATCACAAGGGGCGATGAGTCGGGTAATGTACAACTGGAATTTTTTTATCAGCTAGAAACTCACGGATTGATAAGACAGAATGACCAGGCGTGTTTTCGTGGTGCATCAATCGCGATCGATTCCGGAACTGTTCTGAACGTCGCATCCATTAATCTTCAGTTGAAATAGTTTGGCATGATTCATACGAAATGTTGCACTCACTAGAAAGTTGTATTTGTCGACCTGATGGTCTTTTGAATTCTTTTGCCACCATATCCACGTTTCTTGTAGTTAATGGTCGACCAGCGCGGGGACTCATCGTTAATGGGTTCACGACCCCCAATAAACATTTTGTGCCGTACGAATATTTTGTTCATCTTCAAATGTTTTTTTTTTCAATAATTTCAATAGTTTCAATCGCTGATTTACAGAGTTTAACGGAAAATTCAATGCAAACGCGCTGTTCGAGTTTATTCGCCATGACAAAACGTCAGACACAACAAAATTATACGATTTCAACGAATCGTCGTTCATTACTAAAAGATAATATTCACTCGTGGCGTGAATAACGTAATTGAATGTTATCTCGACTTTTATTTGATATGTGTAAATTTTTAGCATAAATATAATTTTAGTCCCGGTATTTTTTCATCACACCCCGTACACTACAAAACGAATTGGCAAAACTCGCGTTGACGATAAAAAAAATTGAATAAAGGCGACTAGTACTTGTTTGATACGACCGGCTGCCGGTTCGTACTGGAAAATCCGCCAAAATGCAGTGGAATTTTTAAACAATTCACGGACATACACTGCGGTACGAACGACCAAGAACATTCTCACGATATTTTTGTGAACATTTTTTTTTTTTAACCCAGCAACACAGGAACAACGTCCGCACGTTTGGGTATGGGATCCTTAAGACAATACGAAACGGAACTGTTAGGCTACAATACACACCTACCAATATATTTGAATTTTAGTGACTTCCTTTCTGTAATGCTAAAATATATTTGTAACGCTAGTAGAAAGAGTTTACCAATTGCGCGTTTTTTGTATAAAAAAATAATATATTCGATATAATACTTAAATACATATAATACAAATAAATAAAGAAATATCTTCTTTTTTTTTACACGTTTAATAAAATAATGTTATTCGTTAATTTGAACTTTTTAAGAATAGTAATAACAAACAGTTTTTTATAAGTGCTTTGCGAGTAATTACTCTAGAATTGTTTTTATCGATATGACTGATTCGATTTCTAATAATTTTTTTTTTTTTTTTTTTTGTTAAACACGCTCGATTTGAAATATATTTGTCTTGTTCTGGACTGTTCATTACAACGTACGATACTGTTAAAAAATAGCCTAACCAGTCACTATTACCAGTAATTGATCATTGAATACGTTTTTATTATTCAAACATCTTGGTTTACGTACGATAATTCAACGTCGACGGAATTAGACTGAACAAGAATATCTGTTCGAAAGGAGGGCAATTTGAACGGAAGCTCAAAACTAAAATTTTTGACACATCGCAATGTTGTCTGTAATTTATATTCGATTTCAGATGGGGGCGTCTGGTCCGAATTTTGACACGGGCTAGGTAAGCGGATAGTTATAAAAGAATATCAATCGGACGGCCGAAACTAGCGTACAATCCGATTGTTAGTCGACCGTCTAATATTGAAGCGTTAAGTCCAAACACGAGACAACATTGCGTTGGACAATTTCGTTTTTATAAATGAGGGTTGTCGTCGTATTTGCTTGTTTTGTTAATTTTTTTTTGTTTTTTCAAAATCCGTTTGTATGGGTATTAAAAAAAAAAAAAAAAAAAAGAAACACAAGCCCCGAACGCGAGTCTATACGACGCAGTGCCTTTCGTTTAATGACAGTCGCCGTACCGGTAGGGAAACTGAACCGATACGGGAAAACTGGTAAACCGGGCAGACGACAAAACGTACAATATTATTACTCTATATATATATTAATAAATACGGCCGTATAATACCGTTCAAAGTTTGACGGTATTATTAAGTTGGCTTATCGTACACACTACGAATAATACGTATGCGAAAAAGTACCGACGATTTGATGAAAACCATAGGTGCCGAGCGGGATTGACTCCGCGGGTTTCGGAACAGTTGTCGCCCGCCGACAAATTAAATACGTCAGAGTTCACTTCGCCGCCGCCGACGTACGCGGTCCCCGGGAGGATTAAAATATTATTATATTATTATGATATACGAGCTCTGTTCAAAAAGCACCGGGATTTTTATATTTAATAATTACAAAAATGAATTTACATATTATTTAAACCATATTTCCATCGGAGTACTCTCCTCCGGACCGTATGCAGTGGGTCCCGGCGATCTTGCCGTTTTTCAAAAGTCCTACGGAACTGTTCCAAGGTTATGAGCTATGAGTTCTGTTGCCGTGTTCGCTTTAGTTTCGTCTACATATTGCAATCGTTGTCCTTTAAGCGCAGATTTTAGTCTTGGGAATAGAAAAAAATCGCACAGGACCTGAACTGGTGAATAGGCAGAGTCCGCGGGACCACAGACATTTTTTTATCAGTCAAAAATTCACGAATCGGCAGCGCTAAATGTGCTGGTGTATTGTCGTGGTGAACAATCGTGGAACGAATTTTGCAGCGCGACCCTTTTCATCTGTACATTTTCCTGTAAAATTGCACGACATGACTCAATTGAGATCCCCTTTGTTTACACAGAAACGGGTAATCGGCGGCCGTTTCTCATTTTTGTCGCAAATTGTAGACACGCCATCGTTTCTGGACGACGTCGACGGTCTTCCAGAATGCGGATCGTCTTCGGTTGACCGCCGACTGTCCTTTAAACGTTTAAAACCCTCAAAAGTCACGGAACCACCGAATGAATTATCCCCAAAAGCGGATTTAATAATTTCCGTACGTTTCTGTTGCATAGAAGTCGAGTACAAATCTGTGCTACGACTAAGCCGAAGAGTATTTAACTTCGAAAATTAGAATATATCTATGGTATCTGACAGCAATCAATATCCAAAATTAAATTCAATTTTTAATGATTCAATTCGATTGAAATTTTCTTTATATTTTGATTTTTTTATTCTATCAAAAGCAATTGTTTATTACATTTATTGGTTATTTTTATTAAATCTGTTGAAGTCGGGCGTTTCTTTAGTCGGTCAAATCTGTGCTACAACCAAAATGGTAATCGTAAAACATTTAACTACGACAATTTGAGTCTGTATATTATTGCAATCGAAATCCCAAATACGGTTCAACTTCACAATGTTTTCAATTCAATTGTAATTTTTTGTTATATTTCCAGTAATGTTTTTTTTATAAACTCTCGTATTTTCATTTCCCCCCCCCCATATATAGTAATTTTTTCTTACATATATTTTATTTTTTTTTTTTTGAATACATTTAAAACCGTGCTAGAGTGATAATATTAAAGTCGGAACTGTGTTTTCATTTTTCTTTCTTTTTCTCTCATACGTTGCTTATTCGTTTCGTTAATTATGCAGCTAATGGTACAATATTTATGTTGCATATTTAGGGAATTTCGTGATGCCATAATTGTCATATGGTAATTTTTTGATATTATTTGGTCATTTAATACATTTTTTCTTTACTTTCCAAAGGAAAATATTTGCATTTTCATTATATATATTGGAAAATTGAATACGTAAAATAAATGTACTTAATTTAATGATATTATGCTTCAAATATTTTTCATATTAGATATTTCTCGTATGTCCTAAATCGATATACTAGTTTAAAAATGTACAAAAAATAAGAAATTAATTGGAGTATCAAATTTACATTTTTTCTTTTGATTCTTGATTCGAATAATTTTCACGCTAAATAAAACATTTATAACGTCATTTATTGACAATTTTTTTTACCATTTTGTAACACTATTGTTAGTGAATGTTTTAAATATATTTAGGTTATCAGATACCATAATTATGAGTATTTTGTGAACATTTCAAGGCCCTACGATTGGTTCTTACCGTATCACAACAAAAGCCAAAATCAATTGTAACAAAAAAACTGGCGGTATTGTGTAATTATACCCGTTTTCCAACGTTTTGTTTACAGTTTTCCTCCGATATTGAAAAAAAATAAAATATATATATATAAAATACCTGCGGTTTCAGATTTTTTATGAAAAATATATATTCTTTTTATGGTTTTATTAAAATGAATTCTTAAACTGAATAACAATTAGATTTGTGGACTATTCAATTCGCTTTGTACTCGATGTTTTTCCGGAGTCGTCGAAATTTTCGAAACACCGGAGTTCGAAATGTTATTGTGATTTCATTATTTTTTTTTTTTTTTTTTTTTAATATTTCCTACTCTTTATATATTCTGTACTTTTACGGTTGTACTTTTAATTCTTTAAAAATAAAAATTATTATGATACACCGGGTATTTGGATCACGGCGTAATAAAAATCTATCTATTTATTCGAGAAAATGTGTTCGGACGACTTATGTACCGAGGTCGTAAAAAAACTAAAAAAAAAAAAAAAAAAAAATGTTACTTAGTACCTTTAGACATTTTTCCTCGGAGGCCTGTCGCCTAAATTATCACCGAGGCGTATTTACGCCCCCGAGCATTGAATTTATATACCGCCGTCGTTTTCCTACGTACGTATATGTAACGATTAATATTACCTATTTTTTTTTTTTTCCTTCTATCGATTGCTAGCGAATAAAAAAGCTACGAGCAAGTAATTTCTAACGGTTCGACCACACCGTTTACTTAACATTGGCTGTCCCGCACGGCCGTGCGTGCCCGTGAAAAATTTAAATTACCCGAAGATTTAACGGCCCCTCCCTCCGCGCCACTCGCCCATCGATCCTATCGTGATTAGATTTTCTTCGCGGCATTTTACTAAAAAAAAAAAAAAAAAAACGAAATTTTAATACGCAAAACGATCGTTTAGCGTTTGTCACTTTTACGCTGTTAGGCACCTACACCATACGATAAATACCGCCGAGAATTCAAGTCTCTAGGTCCTGCGGATTGGTCTGGGCGTGGATATTGGATATTTGGCTTTTATATTTGTAAAATACCATAGAAAGTATATATATGGTTTTTTGGTAACTGAGAAACGATAGTTTCCCTAGTAACGTATTAATTGTTGTTCATTGATTGTATATATATATATATATATATATGTATACAACCCTATTCCTATAAAAAAAATCTTTAAATTTTGCAATAAAAAAAAAAATAAAAATAATTCACTGTCACTTATCAAGATAAAAACTATTCGATATTTGATGTTGGACCAAATCGCACACATGACTATAATCTTATCAAAATCGGTTGTATAGTTTTTGAGCGGATTGCACGCAAATCCGTTGTACGCTTAATTTTTCTATACATATATAAAAAAAAAGTGTTTTTTTTTTTTTTGTGCTAGATATGTTAAATTAACACGGAACCGCGAGAAGATTTTACGAAATTCCGCCGAACATATGTAGTTTATACCGAAATACGGTAGTGGATATTTTTTTAGTATAGGGATGAGAGAACACTGGTGAATGGCAGTGGAGTGACCGGATAAAAAAAAACTAGGGAGGCAACATAATTTATTCGCCAAAATGAAAATCACGAGGGGCGGTGCGAATATATTTTTTTATTTTCTTTATTTCAAAAAATTATCGATAGAATACACCCGTGATTATCGTTTTATAATATATATATTTTGAGTTTTTTTAATTTTTGTAACCCAGATAATGCGATAATTTCGTTGAAAATAATACCAACGTATAATAAACCGGTAAAAAACTCGCAACGCACATAAAATTTTACGAAATAATTTTTCAAGAAAAATATATATTCATCTAAATCAGTGTTTCCCAACCGGTGGTCTGCAGACCACCAGTGGTCCGTGGGCCAGTCATAGGTGGTCCGCGGTACCATAGATTTTTTCTTCGATTTTTATTACAAATAAATTATTATTATTTTTTTTTTTTTTTAAAGCAAAATAAATTACGACTTATTTAGGAACCGTATAATATTTTACGTTTATCTTATCGTTGTTGCTGCTGTAGACCGATAAGTATTTTCCATTTTTATAAGTGTGTAGGTCACAAAAATCACACTTAGTAAATTATTTAGTATAGAAAAGTATAATTATATATTAGTGAAGTATAGTAATAAAAATTAACATTTTTCGATAAATTTTGTGTATTCTTGTTAATGAGCAAAAAAAAAAAAAAAAAATGTTATTCCTAGTTTTCGTAAAATTGAGGTGGTACCTATAAAATATCGTCGAAGTGGGCCGTGGTGGTAAAATGGTTGTGAAACACTGATCTAAATGGATTTAAAAAGTATTCGATGTGTAACATTGTTTTTTTTATGTCGGAAGATTAAGCGATTCGGTGTTGTTGTCATGTACGGAGAGGTGGGCAAATATGTACTTTTGTCCTCCTCCCCCAACCAAAAAAAAAAACCCAGAAAATTGCGCCACCGGTGTTGTGACAGGCATAAAATTTTACAGTGTAAAAGACAAAAGCATTTCGGTATCGGAATTCGGGACGGTGGGCAGGCCGAAACCGAGTGTATTCGTTTCGATATTTGTGCGCGTACGCCACGATAAAAAAATTGTACACGAACGGTACGTCCGTATAGTTTTAGTAAAATTAAATACCGAAAAAAATTTCGCGATAACATTATTGCGGATTAATATACCGCGTGCGTTATTTATTAACATGCAACTATCCGGCGGACGCATGGACGTAATAATTTGACCGGTATTAAAATTATCCGACCGCGCCCTTGTGCGTGGATACCGCCTAGGAGAAAATATAAAAAAAACAAAAAAAAAAAATATGAAAAATACAAAAGCGTGTGGTTTAACCGGGTGGTTTCGACTCGTTTGCCCGTGGAAAACGTGAAAAATATTACACACGATTAGATTCTAATATACGAGTATAGTATAAAATAGTGTACTCGAGGTAATATTAAAATATATATATATCGTAAAAGTAATACCGGGTTTTGACAAAAAAAAACACAAGAACCGCCGTAACGCATTTTAAAAGATTATTTTTTAGATACAGTCTAATACGTAAATATGTATTATCTACGCTGCTCTAGACACACTGTCGTTGATCGCTATTTAATTTGTCAAACATTTATTTGGTTTGGGTGGATATGATTAAAAATACAAAAAAAATATTTCATAATTTGATATAACGTAAAAGTTCGAGGTACGTTATATACTTAATTTCCTATTTTCTTGGCCGCAACAGTCTAAATAAATTTAAAACTTCCGTTGTTATTATTATTATAATTTTTTTTGTTTTCTTTTTTCATTATTTTTTTTATTGAAGGAAACGTTCCGATTATATTATTTTAACTTAGTTTAAAATTCCATTTCGTTATTATTTGTTAAAAAAAAAAAAAAAAAAAACTACAAACGTGACGGGAGCTGAAAAAGTATGTCTAACGAAAACGCTTTTATTGGACAATAAGATATTGTCAAACTCGATACAATTAATAATATTACACTAATTCCCGGGTGTAACGATGAGGTTATTAGTTTTACAAATGTCACGTGGTTTTTTCTTTTCTCGTTTATTCAAACCGCTCCGAGTTATTCGTGCATCAAAAAATATACGCGGTGTTTTTGGCCCGCTTTATTCGAAACGATATTTCTACACATCTAATATACATTTTATCTTCAAATAAATAATACTGAACATCAAATCGTCGGGTTCGTTGGTTTTAAATTTATTGATTTCTCGGTTAAACCCGAGTAAAAACACGACCAATACTAGCCTGGTTACACGTTTTTCACCCGGACCCTCCCGGACCCTCTAGGTGTTCATATTGCATTTTATCCAGCTGGTTTTATGTTCTACTTTGTAAATCACACCACCGTGCACCAGTGAAATGCACGCAGGTTTGTGTTTCTTACTGTACCGGCTATAAAGGAGCACAAAGAGTGCTCAAATAATATTATTTATTAAAAGTAAAGGATATAACAAACGAAGGTTAATACTGAGGCTTATACTGAGAGATATGTAGATAGTAAGGGATCAAATACACGAGTTACAATTATTTACTTAAATTTACGTTATGGAAAAATCGGTATATTGCTATTGTATTATCTGCATTGAAAGCTTGTTGGAGTGAGGTAGTGTTGATAAAGATTTGTCGTGCATTGTGGTAATTTAGGCATTTGGTCACGACGTAATCGAAAGATTGGTTCATTTTACACGTGCAACATGAAAGAACGACTCTTTGTTAATGAGGACCAAGTGTGTTTACTTCAGAATCGAGTTAATATTACTCGGTCTCTTCTTTCGAGATTTAGAAGGTTCCATTTTAGAATAGAGGGTTTTGCGGTTCTTGTTGGTCTGTTTGTGAGAGGAAAAATTTGCCAGTATATCTGTCAGGCTTCTGTAGTCCTAAGGTTAATATCATTGGATGTTGCGTATCTCCGAGGATGTGGTTCGATTTATTTTTTAAGGCATTTTGGAGTAGGAGTAGGCTTCGTTTGCGATTTTGTCGGCTTTCTCAAAACCGGATATCCCAGAGTGGGAAAGTACCCACATTAATGAGATTAGATTATTGGCAGTCGATATAAGACTTCATGGATATCTATAGGTAATATCTATAGGATATCTATAGGTTAATAACTAACTCGTTATTAGTAATATTAACGATTTTTATAATATTTGCAATTCACGTGTAATTAATATATCTATTTGAAATTTTAAACAAATATATACCAAAGATTACAACAAAATGTGGACAAGAAAATTTTAAAAGGTGTACACAGTGCATACGTATATAAGTGCCATGATAACAAATCGATTTCGATAAAATCAAGTGGATTCGATAAGTCGTCGTGTCAAAAAATATGATAAGGTAAATGTTTTTTTTTTTTTTTTTTTAAATATGTTTTTCACTATGGCTGAATCGCTGCCAAATTGCTTGTCAGGGTTTACTGCCGTCCCGAAAAAAATGGTACCCGGGGCAGTTACCCCTCATAAATACGCCACTGTCATTAACCATGTTTTCCGATATTCGATCTCAACATATTATCTATAATATATATATCGTGCCGTTGATAAAGTTACCTATTTTCGATTTCAAAATCGATTTTCGCACGTGACACAACTTCAAAGTTACATGTCAACCGTGTTGTGACAAAAATTTAAAAAAAATCGCTCTTAAATTATATTACCTAATCAATAAGTAATTCGACGAGTGAGTGCGCGTTCAGCTGATACATTTTTACCAGTAATTTGTACGTTATAAAAAAATATATCAAAAATCTAATTAGTATTTTCTGGATATGACGGACTTACTGGAAATGTTTCATCAAAACTCGATTAAAATATATATATATAAAAAAAAAAAAAAAAAAAAAAAATGATTTATATTTTAAAAATAATTTTCGAACACAAGTAATAAGTATATTATATATAAGATAGGTTATTATTATATATATTTTTAATTTTATTCAAACGTACGCGAATGAAAAATTATCCGTGAATATAGATCGAGTACTGTATACATACTAAAAGAATCGTCCATAAAAAGAGATACAAACAACAAATTTGTAAACCGACATCAAAAGATTCGGAATAACTAGATCACGATAAAATATACACGACACTAAATCCACTACGGCGACTACGAAATTACTTTCGAATCCCCCGGGGTAAACGGATTTGCATAATATAATTTTATTATAAAATATTAAATTAGGTATTATATACCTATAAACAACTTAATCGTCGTCTTGATACAAGTGTATAACGGCGACGACGTGTTCGGATAACGTACGTAACCAAATTGCGTTCGGTCATAATCGCAATATATTATAATAAAATTATAGATACGGTTTTGAATTTACTTATAATTTTTTTGGCGTCGTTCAAATTGTACGGTTATTCCGCGTGCGCCTGCCCCGAAAACCGAATTCAAACGTATCGGTTGCTATTTTTAAATTAATTTTCGTATCGCCACGACGTGTTCTCGATAATAAAGTAATATCTGGATACGATATTTTCGGTTCACGTCGTATAATCGAACCGTCCTGTGCGTATAGTTTCGATTTAAATTACTTCGGCATCACGCGCTAGAACACTAATTGTATATTTATCAAACGAACGAGGATTTTGTGTTCCGTATTATATTTCTTAGCAAAAAAAGGTCATTTTTTTCTTCTGATTTTTTGTGTTTTACGTTTTGCTGATCACTTGAGTATCGCGACCAATCGAGTGTACGTACACGGACGTCTATTAGACGTTATCATTACCGGGAGCGTAGCTGGAAAATATACTCAAACGTTGAATACCGGTAAAACGTTGTCCACGAACGGGATGCGACGAATTAACAGAAAATTTGTTTAAGAAAAAAAAAAAAAAAACAACGACTCTCGTCGTTAGAAACATTTTGTTTTAGTTTGCATGGAATTTCGGTAGGGGCCGCAGCCATCCACTCCCGGTACACGCGGCTGTTAGACGCGATTAGAGGCTGCCCCGTCGTCGTCTCCGGCGAATTAACGCAAATCGCACGGACGCCCGCGGATTACGGAAGGTTTGGTCCGGGCCGATCGGCGCAACCGCGCGGCTGGAGACGGCCCGGCTCCGAGTCGTTGGGTCCGAAGCTCGAATAATATGTCCCCGGTAAGTAATACGAGTAAGTACGCGTAAGTATACGTAAGTACGTACGACCGGTGCAGAGCGTGCATAATATATTATAACGTCGGCCGGGCCGGAGGGAGAGAACGGTTTCCCAGCGTCGCGAAAGGCGCTGGCCGAGCAACGATTTCCTCTCTCTAAATATAAATATATATATATATATATCATTATGTACAGTATGAGTTTTCTCTGGTTTTTTTTTTTTTTTTTTTCAGTAAGTCGATCTTATATTTAGAAATAATTTCGATATTTTACCCATACCGTAAACACGAATATTGTCGATAATCTATAAAAAAAAAAAAAAAAAAAAAAAAAAATCAATCGAATAGCGAACCCCCGTAAACCATCAACACTGATTCATTTAACCGTATCAAACGTTAAAAAACAAAATTAATATTACCGGATTTGAAATTCATAATCTCGTGTCCGTTTTATAGCAGTAAAAACGAGTAAGGATGGAAATTGTTTGAAAACAGCGGTATATAAAACAATTCCGTACGACGATTGAACGGATTCACTCGAAATACTTGCCGGATCGTGTCATTCGAATCACCCTGTACAGTGGAACCCCTTTAATCTGTCACCTGTGGGACTGGGGTTATGGGTCGGAACGCAGAAAATGTCGGATTATCAGACAATACCAACAAAATACGGATTTACAGTAAGAACGTAAAATATTTAATTATATAATTTACCGTACATACATTACATAACTGTGTTATATAAATCGAATCTAAGCCTATGCGCTGTGAAAAATCACTTAGAAAAAAAGCCATTTATAGATTTTCGTGTTTTGCACAATTTAAAAATAAATATGTACTGTAACGAATGTAGAAAAACACTGTCGTAAAACTGCACAGTACAGTACAAAAAGACACGCACAACGATACTAACTGTAGTACAGACGACGAAGCACTAAAAACGGACAAGCGATAAAGGAAATGATATACTGGCACATTAATTTTATATACCTACTATAAACCAGTAAATCCAAATGTGTTTTTAAAGCAATATATTGGTGCCACGTAAAAAGTTCTCCAACATCTCGCAGTACCGGTTGCAATTAACAGGTGGACGCCGCCCTCTTAAAAAAAAAAAAAAATAATAATATTAAGCTCCCACGATGCCAACCGAGGAAAAAGCACACCAAACGGTAACCGAGAAGAGGTCGTGGGTGTATTGTTTGATGGTATTCAGCAGCCCAATAACGAACTTTTTGTTTGTTTACTGGGCCAGAATTATTGGAAATGTGCTTCATCGCTACCCCACAAAACATAGTTGGGTATCACAACTCTAAACGAATCGAACTACAACATTTTTTGGCGGTTTCTCCGGTGTGGCGGACTCAATTCCCGAGCAACCGCAATCTTATACAACCGAAGTTTAAGATCACAGTACAAAATTCGTCTTACTGTTCGATTCGAAATTCCAAGAGCAAGGGCATGTTTCCAAACAGAACGTTCCTGTCGATGTTCTGACTACCGCAATTTTTTTAGGCGTTCTCACGGACTCAAGACGTCCAGTTGGTTCCTTGGGCATTGCAGATCGCGCGGCCTTTAATTTTTGTACCCAATTCAAAATTCTTTTCCGACCAGTAACACTTTCATTGGGATTTAAATTGAAACTAGTGGTGGACGGACGAGAGGGATTCTACTGTACAGAACAGGGCAGTCCAACACGAGGCGCGCAATAGATTTCGATGTGGCCCCTACGCAAATTTCAAAACCATCAATTACCTCCTACCTATATATTGTTAGAAAAAAAAAACAATGATTCAAAAATAAAAACTATTTGTATTAGGTATTACCTTATCGATTTGTATTGATTTAATTGTATATGAATGTTACAACGATAGCGATAGCTCGGGCGATTAGACGATTTAACACTGGCCGATGACGAGAGAATATCCATATATTACTGGATAGACGGTCACGATCCTATGTCGTCTATAAATTGCTTAGCTATAATAATAGATATACGTAATCAATTATTATCCGAAAGCTGAACTGGTCGCACCACGTCCACTGTACACAAATCAAAGTAAACACTCGTCTACGCCTGCTCAGACAAATCCTCCACTAAATGTCGAAACTTATGCTCCACGCAAAACTAAATCTGTATAAAGTTCTTCTGAAGCCAATCTGGACATATGGTACATAAATTCGGGGGGACCGTCAAATAATCCAACCTGAACAAAATACAAATAACCCAAAAATAAAATTGTCCCCTTAATCACGAACGCTCCATTCTATGTCTCAAATCAAACGTTACACTCCGACCTACAAATTAAAAACAATTTTACAAACAGTTACAAATTACTATATATCGGGTGCAGTAAACAATTCTTTAAAATGTTATCCAAATATCCTCGCAAAAAAAATATCATTACCTATTCCCTCCCCCCCCCCCCAAAAAAAAAAAAAACAAAAAAATAAAGACTAAATAGAAAATGGTAACATGGCCTTCTTTCCGCTTAACCCCTAAAAACGCATCAAACGTAGTGTCCTATAGAGTGTCGTCACTGGGCGGTTTCTCCGCCTCATGTCTTCAATGTCAACATACTAGTGATCATTTATGTTCATTATACTTACGTTGTATAGATTGTATAATTCAAATATAAAAAAAAAAAACTATATATATTATCCGACGATCGTTTAGTTGACGTTTTGTTATGGTGGTGATAGTGCTTAATCAAAATATGCAAACATCGTCGCATAAACGTGGTCTAAAAATAATAATAAGAAAAAAACTCACAGATGGTGGAAGAGTATTCAACGAAAATTCGACTGATGAAAATATTTTGATTGACATTAAAAACGGGGCATAGTGTCCAATTTACAAGGAAACTATTTGAGTTTTTAAAAATTATAATTTAAAAAACGACATTATTTTCAAAACCACGCTGTCAAAATGGACTCTTATCGGGGTTTTTGTTTGGACAACAAAAAATGTTAGAATTGACATGAAATGTCTTTCATATAACAACAACAACTTAATATTATAAAAAAAAGCTACTTCCGAGTGACATTCCGTCACAAAAGTCTGAGCAATGCGGTGTCGTCGTACGAATTTCAATATATAACGATATTCCGGATAAAACAATTCCCAGCCAAGTATTTGGTTGGTTTTACATGTCAGGTGCAATAAATTTGGTCGGATATAACCGATATCGGTTACAACGATAATTCGGATCTAACGATGTAATATCGAAATAAAAAAAATTGTATTTTTTTATTATTATTATTATTATTATTATTATTCGCCTATTGACAATAAAAATTGGATTTCGTCCGGCGCGAGAGATTATTGAAATTACGAAAATTCGGACACAGTTTGCTTCCCCGAACGAAACATGCAACGTCCCGTCGGGGTTGACGCTGCTCTTTGGACCGACGAAGAACCGAATGAAGAAAAAATTGTCAATTCTATTTTAAATGCAAATCGGGAAGAAAACGGATAAGCTGGCGACGAGACCGAAGAAATCGTATAGAGGGCACCGCTATTTCGGAAGTGTATTTTTCAATCGATCAAGCGCGTACTATTGTTTCGTTAAACAGCGATATCAATACGGCTGGAGTACCAACGGCAATACAAAATATATCGTTAATTATGTTAAAATTCGTATTGTTCCAGTAATAGACTACAAGTAACGGATTATTTTTCAAAACAATTGCAATCATATTCGGTTTAACGTGCTTTTTATTATTATTATTATTATTCATAAATATATCATACGGTTCGTGTGCGTCGATCCGTAAAATCCCTCTGTCGAATAGACGAAGTAATAATAATAATCGCTCTTAACCCATTCGTTTCTCGTCACCAAATAGACGGCCCCCGACACGGGACACGCGTAAAGTGAACCCACCTGTCGATCACATCGCGACCAAATGCCCCGGAATTACCACAAGCACGAAAAATCTTCACCGACACTATCTCACCCCGACCTAACCTATACCAACTCGTCCATAACGTAAATTCATGTAAGTTCAAGATAAACAATTGTAACTCGTGTACCATCTACACCAATAACCACAACTTAGTTGTTGTAGCCGAAACTTTTAATAATAAAAAAAAAAAAAAAAATTATAAAAAATTTGTTTAATATATTAATTTGTCGATAAAATCAAGCGTTTCCGTCCGTTTGAAGACCGTTGCGAGCGGATTATTATCCGGCCACTGCAAATGTAACGAATGTACGCCGGCCCGCGACGACCGGTATTGGCCGTCGACCGCGGCCGCCGGCGCGCGGGAAAACGTCGGACGCGGCCGCGCGTTTTATATACGAGACGCGGCCGTGCAATTAACGGGCGCGGGCGCATTAGAAGATTACGGCGGGCCACTCCGGGTAAATTGTACGGCGACGGTAAGCACGCGGTCACGCACGCGCGCGTCCATGATTCGTGGCGACCATTACCGGGCGCGTTATCGTTATTACCGCGGAACACGACCGAGTTACCCGTACAGCGGTTACCGTTATACCGCGCCGGTATAATAATATTTCATTATAATAAAATAATATTACCCCCTCAACCCCCCCCCCCACCCCCCCACTCGTCTGCAATATATTACCGTGTCTCGCGTCGTGTAATTCCGACCCCGGACCATTACAAACCCCACCCCTCCCCCGCCCCTTCCCACCCCCAGTCCCGGCAACACCCGAGAGTTCCGAAATTTAATTAACGAGGGGGGGGAGGAGGGGCACGTGCGCGATCCGGTAAGTGTTATTAAAATCCGGTAAGGTCGTACGGTCGGACGGTAAGGGGCCGCGGGACAATCGCCCAAAGATTACCGGCCACTAATTTTCGACGGGCAGTGCCGGGTCGGAGACAGTACGGGTGTCGGGCGGCAAATGTAAATCGAGACGTGGGACCCGACGATTGTTATTTATTAAAACACCGTGTGGAGAAATTGAGAATTTAGTTTTACGAATTTAATCGTACGAGCTACCGAACGCCCCGGGGGTCGTTCCGCCGTATAGGTCTAAAGTTTAGCGTTTCGGAACCGACGTCCACGTCCCTCTCTGCGCGCGGCCCTTGGACTTGGCGCGGTACCGACCGACTGGATCCGCAATCGTCTTCTGCGCTCGGCCGGGGCTCTTGTCGCGCGGCCCTTGGACTTGGCGCGGTACCGACCGACCGACCGACCGATCGCTTGCCGTCCGTGTAAATTACACGTGCGATTCGTACACGACGCCAAGTTCGTATTCCGATCGGCTTGCCGGACTTGCCTCGACAAGGTTACAAGCGCAGCGTATCCAGTCCGTGGCCAATAAAAAGGCGAGGCCAGGACAGAGTCAGCGGACAACGGCAGAGAAACGGACGGACGCTCGTCCGTCACCGCCGTAACAACGGCATATTGTTGCCGTGTACAATTCATACCGGTCGAATATCGACGTGCGGTAGAAAAGTAATTTAAAAAAAAAAAAAAAAAAAAAACCCGTTTATTCCGCGGTAAATCTATCGTTACGCAGATTGGGCCCAATCCACGCATACCGTATGCGTTTTTCGTACGAAAATTCCCGCTGAAAACTCATTATCCATCAGTTATCCTCCATACCAGCCGGTTCTCAACCGGGGCGACACGAAATCCTCGGGGGGTAAACGATAAAAATATGAGAATTTTTCGAATAAAATCGTATTAATGCAGCCGCCGTCGTGTATGTGTCACAACAACGTAATAGTTTTTTTTTTTACACTAAACGGCATAGATACCGTAAAATTATTATCTTTATAATAAGTCGATTGGTATTTTACAATTGATAAATACGTCCGTTTGACATACGACAGACTGGCTTTTTCCACCGTCTTCTCTCGAATACCCCGACTTTGTAAACGACCTCCATGGTCAAATTTCTCATCAATTGTTCACATCCCATACAATTATTATAGTTTTTCTATATTCCTATTATTATTATTATTATTATTATTATTATTATTGGTATTTTTAAATTTAAAATATCAATGATTATTCAACACATAAGCTAAAACAAAATGCGTAATTATTATTTTTCTGCGTACTGTTTTTTTTCAAAGGGATTATATATTTATTCTAAAATATGCAGCGTAAATTATTTAATATTTCGATGTTAGAGTGACGTAGTGATGGTTTTTTTTGTGGATAAGGGCGACACGAATCTAAAGAGGTTGAGAACCACTGCTCCATACACACGTTAGTCTACGGGAGAGCTTTGCGAATACCCGTGCAAATTAAGAGGACATCCGGAACCTCGGTTTAACTAATGGCGATTTGAAGAAAAAGCTGCAAGAATTCCCCATAGTACAGCCAAAGGGGAGGGCATTTAATGAAAAATAAAATCACATCTGGGGGGCGTTACGACGACAAAGGAGACGCGTTGGAAATCCACGTAAAAGATAAAATACTACTACGAGACGACACGCAGAAAATTATGAGGCGAGTGCCCGATTTTTCGCGGATTAGGCGTTCGGTGTTTGCGATTTATATCCATTTGACGAAGACAATTATTGAAGTTTTTAACCGCAACAGTCTGTGTGTTAGAAATCGGCTAAAATTTACGTAATAAATCCGTCTTAACATCTATATCTCTAATAAAAAAAAAAAATAAAAAAAAAATACTATATCGATGAAATGTCATTGTACGGTCGAAATACTTTGCGCTACAATTCTAGTGGAGAAATTGGTCCTATAACGGTATATTATATAATCAATAACATTGCGTAGTTGTACACACATTGATTTTTATCGTAACAGTTAAAAATATACGTCTAGGGTTGTAGGTGTGAAAATCCCTAGTCGTGTTACGTCGCCTGTACGTAGAAATTACATAAAAACGAACGGATCGGCTAGAAATTCGATATAATGACGATTGTCAACGAAATATTTATCACGGAATATGTTTTACGAACCTAAAAAATGTATTATATTGTATTTCGGCGGTTGGTTCCTTGTTGGGCGAATCGACGAACGTATCGTTTATCTTATTATAACAATTATCCGCGCCAACCGGCAGTAACCAGTGGCGGCCGTATCCGTGGTTTAAAATCCCTCAAGACCTACGCCTTCGGGTAAACGTTTTTAGTATTGTTTCGTTTTCAAGACGATGTTTAACCAATAATAATAATAAAAAAAAAAATAATTATAAAAAATATCCTTGTCGGAGTGAACGTTTCATCAATTGTAAATCTCACTACTCCGAAATATTTCGCCGGCCAAGACACCGGCAGTCGCAACGTGTTTACGTTGTAATAAGTTTTTCTGGCTAGAAACGAATTTTGCTTACCGGAATTGTCGCGCCAACGGTGAACAGGATAGTTTCCGGCGGAAAATTTCGACAAGTCGACAGGCAAATTGGGTTCGAATTTCTCCAAACACTGTTGGGGAGACCTGGCCATAAACGCCAGTTTATGAATATTTAGGGCGACAAAAACGGTTTCCGGTTCAATATTAATATACTCGAATATATATATATATATATACATTTAACGATCATTATTTATACACCGGTATAATAAAACGACAGTGACACACAAAGAAGTTTGTTCAAAACGGTTATATTATAATGTACAGTGTGCGTATAGTGTCAATTGGGCCCTCTAAGTGACTGCGCGCGGGGCCACGTTAACTTTATTGACAAGTTAAAATACGCTTTCGGAAATTTCCGACGTGAAACGATGATAGGTGATATTATTATGATTCCGCGTTATAATATTATAATATAACAACCCGTTAATTTTGCTATACGCCGGCAAATGCATTTCGTACTTATGAATAATTCAGTGCGTATTACTTATAATTCAGCAACGGAAGTAATTTCTCGATATAGATTCTAATAAGTAAAATAAAATAGAATACGGGTGACAAAGATGGTGAAATACGTTATGCCCACTGACCATATAAATTGACTTATTGTTACCTTCTACGCGTGTAGGAATAGATTTTCATTAGATAATACGAATGAATCGCATATTTTCTATGTGGGACACATTCGCCGGTGGAGTTGAAGTGGGAGGGAATTATGAATTCTTTAAATATCGTAGGTGTAGAATTTATAAAACATATTTTTATACTTGAACATATATAAATCAGACACGAAACGAGAAATACGATAAAATCGCCGTGGGAGCTAGTTTCCGGACGCGTCTGCCAGAGTCGCAGTGGATATCCGTGGAAGAGAACGAGTGGGTGAGAGAGCCGGTGGGCGAGTGAGCACCGAGGGGAAAATCGGACGTGTATATTTAGGGGGGGAAAAAAATGGATGATAGTTTGTGTGTGTGCTGTCGTCCGATCGATCGATATCAATTTTAATGTATGCCAGACAAATCTGAATTATTTAAATGGCGAAATAAAATTTAAAAAAAAATAAAACTAATACGATTTAACAATGCGTCACGATATTATAAGAATAATATAAAGCTAACCCCTAACCTTACCTAACTAAGAATGATATGATAATATCATTACAAAATTCGGGCGGTACATTATGACGTTACGTATTTGTATTTCCCATACCTTTTAGTAATTGACCAAGCATTCCACTCAATTTATAAGCATTCAATCATCATTTATGCTTCTTGTATAACGTTGGACAAATAACAAATATGAATAATGACTATTTAATGAAAAACTGTAAAGATATTCAAATAACTCATTGATTGAGTGATGATTCATAGGATGTATAGATGATATTGAGTTGTACGAAGAATTAATTTTGAAAATGCACCGAAAAAACCAATAAAAAAAATAATTCTGATTGTGGGGGGGGCGTGGGGGATTCAATTATTATGTTCCTATAATTTAAATTTTTATGAATCTCAACCTCGTCATAATTTTACCCAGATCAAATTATTTTTCGGTGGATTTGTACGGTTAAAAGCTTTAAAAAAACCTACCGGTTTTCCCATTGTAGCTAATCGTCGTTCAGACGAAATTTGTCGTTGTAATAGTCCAAACGAGCGAAAGTAAAGCGCGTGTAAAAAAATGAAAAATATTTATCTAAAAAAAATACGACATACTTTGCACATTGCGTGAGGAGATACTTTTGTGTAGGTATAGGAATTTGGGAAAGTAGGTTGTTGGAGAGCGATTAAATTTATATCTGAAAGCAAATTTAAATCATTGCACACGAAAAACGATTTCTTCAGCAAAGTTTCGGTTTTGAACATGTTTTGAAAAATATTTAAATTGAAAATTGTATTTATTTTGTAACTACAAAATAAATTACAATTGCTGGTGTTTTTGACATACATGTCAACTTTAGAACTTTTATCCACTTAAAACATGAAAAAACTATGAAAATTGCGTTTTTTTTTTTCGGATTTCGTTACCATTATTATTTTTCTATCGAATTGCGACAAAAATATTCAATTGATTCTAATAGAAATTATGTTTTTGTAATTATTAATACGCTGTGAACATTTCGGTTCTTTTCGACTGTTTTTTTTCTACCCGAGTTACAACAAAAAAAAAAAAAGACTCGAAAATAGCGAAAACATAATTGCTGTACATTTTCCTGTTTTTCCTACAGATTTTTCATATTTATAAAAAAAAAAAAAAACCAAGTAACACACAACTTTGTGCACCAATTAGATTCGAAATACTTTTTGAAAACGCGGTACACTTGAAAACCGGAAGAAGATTTCTAGTAGAAAAGTTGTCTACGGACGGAAAAAATCTATTAAACAAAAAAAAAAAAAAATAGGAAAAAAGATTACATCATAGTAAAAAAAAAAAAAATACATTATTCGCCTCGTTCAGAATACAGAATCGGTAAAGAATTGAAATATGACAAAAAAAAAATAAATAATATTTATATGCGGGGCACAATAATATATTCGTTATATACTTGTGGATTTCATTAAATATCGTTACCCCAATAATTTCCAAACCTTCTATACGAGTCTGCTTACAAGATAACAAAAACCATATAAAAAAATGGATATCGTTTTTTTTATTTTTCATTTCCACTCTTGAATCATAATAACAATAACAACGATAACAACGATAGTTTACTAGTAAAGTCCCCCCTCCCCCACAACGTTAGAAATATTAAAAAATCGCGTCGAAAATGCGATTAAAGAAATTAACCGTCGTTGACAAAAATATATATTTCGAGCGATGATGTTAAACGAAAAGTATTTCGTGTTTAGGTGATTGTCGAAATGTAAAAACCGTATATTTCGCGACGGTGATTCGAATAGAACCTAAACGTAGAATTTAAATTAAAAATTAAAAATAAATCGACTAGGTTAGTGGACAATGACGGAAAAAAAAAAAAAAATTTCGCATAAAACACGTTTAAATTTTATTGTTGCGCGCATAGTTGGAACTCGCCGAGACAAAAAAAAAAAAAATAATACGATTAAACTCTTGCATTTTTTTAACCTATGGAAATTGTGCGCGGTTTTCGCTGTAGGAAATATTTCGACCATTTTTGTTTTTTTTTTTGTTTTTTGTTTTTATTTAGAAACGCGTTACAATATATTACAGCGACAAAGAAAACCGCATACGTAGGACTTAATATTTTCTCTTTTATAATATACACGACCCAAAGGAACGCGAAATAGCAAATCGTCTGTGTACAGCGACGACGGTTGACGAAAAATAATTAACCAATTTGACTATTCGATTTTCTATATTCGTCTCCTTATCTCAGATGACAAATATTTATATTATAGAAATAATTTTTTTTTCTATTTTTCCAAAAAATATAAAACTATTCTCGTTTATATTTCGTTTCCGGTCGTGGGATAGCGAATTCGAACGGTAGACGGTTGTTTTTAATCGTTTCGTTACTCTCATCAAAATGTATTTTGTACATGAATATAAAAAAAAAGTACACGTAAAAAGTAAAAGTAAAAAGTAAATTATTATTAAAACTTAATATTGTCATCGGTTTTTTTTTTTTTTTTTTTACCCTTTATCTAGATACAATTTTCAATTATCTTTGGGCAACACTGTCCGTGACTCGTCAAAACAGTGTTTTAAAAGTCTTGATTTTTTTTTTTTTTGTTAGATTTTTTATGTCATCATATTTATTTTACCGGGTTTTCTCGAAAATTCGATACGAGATTTTTTTTTTTTTTTTTGTTAAAGCGTTCGACGTTAAATTTTGACGGAACTATTTAAATATGGCAAAAAAAAAAAACAAATACAATACGGTTTAACGAAACACCGCTCGGAACGGTATTATTATTTTATTAATATAGTTTTTTTTTTTTTTTTTGGAAAATCGGGGCACTACTATAATTTCATTACTCCGACACGACTTGTACTTTGCAAACTACTGACGGCCAGCGTGTGCGTTCGTGCGTTTCTACGGGTTTATGGCGGGTGGCCGCGAATCGTCCGCAAGTCGATGGACGGCGCCGCGAAGTTTATAACGACGGGAAGAGCGAGAAAGAGAGAGAAAAAAAAAAAAAAAAAACGCGCGTCGAGTGTGCGCTGCCAATAATATAATAACTGGTCGGTCGGCAATGACTGCGGACGATAAAGTTATTGCAGACACTCTCGGGGTTACCGGGCCACGTTTATACGTTTGGCCCGGTAAAAAGACGAGACGGATAAACAATAAATATATTGTTCGAGGTGGTATAAGAAAAAAATGACACCGCGTCCGGGTTTTCAGGCGGACTTTGTTTTCTCTTTATTTTCCCAATCAAAACCATAAAATATTATTACAGACTCCGGTTGTCGACGGGTACACAAGGACGACTTTTTTTTTGCCCTCTCGGCCGCGCGCAAAGTGCCCCGCGGCGAGTATTTTTTCACTGTGTTTACGGGCGACGCGGTGATTTTCCGAGGACGACATTTCGATAACGAAATCCCGGCGATTACCAGTGATGTTTTCGGTTTTTTTTTTTTTTTTTTCCCAGATTGTTTTCGCGTTACGTGTGGAAGCGAACCGACGGTTTTCGAAAATATACCAAAATACTACGAGAAAACTCGTACGAAGTTTTCTGTTACGAGCAAATCTACCGGTTGTCAACCCGTTCGCGGGGACTGGTGTCAAAGTTCACAGTTCACTATACAATCGCGATTGATTTATTTTTGTTGAACATTTGTCTTACCGTATGTTTAATTCGAGACCGTATTCGATAAATTTAACACAATTATATATTTCGAAAAAAAAAAAAAAAAATCAACAATTTAAACTTAAGGATTTCGCACGCAGGACCGGTGTTTTATATTATTTATAAGCGTTCAGGTGTAATGGGTAGTATGAAAAAAAAAAAAAAAAAATTTTTTTGAAAAAAAAAAAAAAGGGAAAATAATTTAATACCATCACCGTCGCAAATTGTTCGCCACTTCGCCGCGTTTTATTCAATACTTATTTAAATGCTTGTAAATAATTTATTATCACATTCAATATTTATAAATCGAGACAATATGAGGGGCGGGGGAATATTCTGCTTCGGAATACGGAATTATTTAAAAAGGGATTGATAAAAAAAAAAAAAAAAAAAAAAATACCTAAATATGTATCGGCCTCAGGAAAAATATTATGTATTATAATTATTGTTTTACGGATACGTTGCGTATAGGACTAGAACGATTTTACGTACAATTGATATAAATCTAATAAATCTACGCGAAAAAGCGTCCTGTGCTTTAAACAGTCGACGTTCAAAAATAAAAACTTCATTTGTAAACATAAAAAATGGAATGTCTGTTATTCAATAGCCGTGTAAAGAAATCATCGAAATTAAAACAGTTTGGTTCGTTTTACCATTTATAATTGAACTATACGGAAAAAATGCGTATTCGGACGCAACGTGTTTAATGAATAATAATACGATAATACAATAATTAAATAAAAACATTATGTGAATTAATTTTGAAAAAAAGTTAGGTTTCGACTAGTTGACTTCTTTATTCTCTTTTGTTATTCTAATGAAATCGAAATAGGTTTTCGTTTTGTATTGTTCCGAACGTATTTCCGTACGCGGGATCCAGTGTTATTTATTGAATTTTTCATTATTATTTCCGACGGATATTCGGTGTGTACTCATTGTACCGTATTCTCTGGACATTCGATAATATTGATTTTTTTTTACTACGGTACGTCGATATTTTATCGGTTTCCATATTATATCGATTATGCAACTGCATATACTATGATCCCTATCCGACGACCAGTTTAATATATTTCGTTTTCACATCGAATGCGCTTCCTTTGGTTCTTTTTAATCGCGCCACCTGCGTTTAGATTACGCGGTGCTAAGGACAATACAATTTATAGATAAAACAACGAAATAATAGCGTAATAGTTTTAACGTGTATTTTTTTCTCTCTCTTTCTCGAAACCTAATTGATTGATCTCGCCTAACATAAACGATACTTATTACAAATGTACGGCATTATGAATGTGTTTAGTCGATTAATGCAGACGACTAAAATCAAAATGTGATATTTTTTTATTTATCGATATATATATATATATATATATTATTGTTTTTCCAATACGTGTAATATTTAATCGATAATATCGATATAATTTTTATTGTACGGATTTATGTTCTCGGTGGTTAGGCGGTTTTACTTCGGTATTATTTTTCATGTACCGTGTATTAAAAGAAAAAAAAACCCATTTTTAAACTAACCCATTACACTCGTGTGATCGTAACGAATCCATTGACGTCTCGTTTTTTTTGAAATCACTCCATTGGTTTTGGCTCTCTACGAAGGAATATATACGTAGATACGGCTAAACCGCAAAACTCTCCTTAATCGGGTTGTAAAAAATTCCGAGTTTTGTCGATTTATTTCATGGATTATTATACTTTTTTTTATTTATTATTATTGTTTTCTATAACTCGAATTTGATTTTTTACCCACTTTACGTTCGACAAATAAAAATATAATAATTTCTTTTTCTGAAGCAGCAGAGTATCCACCTAAGTATTTGTTTTATACAATTACTCGAATATACTACACTCGAGTTGGGTAGGTGGTATCTTTGAACGAAATTATTTTTTCTTTGCTTTTTAATTTTATTTTTTATTTTTTTAATATTTATATTTACAATTTTGTAACAAAATGTTATATTAAATATCATTTTGTAATATGTATTTAAATATTATATTATTTAAATGATTGCATTTAGAGTTTTCGAAGCAACGCCGTAATAGTAATTTCAATTACAATACTTGTCGTAGTTTATGAAATTACCTTAAAATTCGATTTATCCATAAACAAATTCAACGAAAAAAAATACTAGAGACAGTTGAACGTAAGTCGTTGGCAAACAATTTAAAAAAATAAAAAAAATACCTAATAATATTATTCCATCGTCGTAGACCGGTTTTATTTTATTTTCGGTAAAACACGATGTCTTCTGGGCCCCGAGGTCTTTGAATATTTTTGAAAAATCTATTACATTTCGTCCCGTAATCCGTTTTGCCAAGTATATTTCATTTGTTTTTTTTCCCCGCGCGGCCAGCTATCGTATAATATAATCAAATAATAGACGAATATCGCGAAATCGCTTTATAATGCCGGGATAAAAAAATTATTCGCATGAAAAAAATACAATAAAAGTCCCCCCCTATCATAATTGTATACAGAAATAGCTTTGCTCGCTACGTTTTCGTATCTAAAACGTATTTATGTATGAAACAATTCGGGAAAAAATCAAGTGGAATATCCTATGACAGACTGAAAATAATACAAAACGCATTTTGGCGGCTTTTCGAATAATTCGCGAGGTGCGACACAAAGCCGAACTAAATTCACGCAATGCGTACGCTCAGACGGTACGACGTTAGTTCGAGACGATAATATTGTAAAAACAAAATATATGTAATAAAACATAAATAATAAAAAAAAAATCGACCTTGGCGTATTGTAATATATTAAAGTTGTGTGTGTTTACGACTTCGATTTAAAATATCGTCGTCGGGTATAAAATAGAACCGTTGTTCTAAGCCGATAGGAATAATGCGCAACTGAATATAATAAAATCAACACGGGAAACATTATACCGTTTGTATTTATTTATTTTTTTTTTCACAGGGAGTCAATTAATTTTATTTGAAGAGATTGCAATGAAGAATCCGCGATGTTATAGATTGCATTACGTGTTTGATTTATTGTCGAAAAAAAAAATAAAAATAAAATAAATATTGGTATAGTATAAATTCGATAAAATCGGAATCATCGTCGTATCATTACGACTTTCAATAACGCGATTGAGAGCAAAGTACAGTTTTGCGCTTTTCTCTCGAAGATTAACGATACTTTTGCAATAATTTCGACATAATACTGTATTTAACCGCGAGTTAAATGCGTAACATACGCGTTTGCAATAATCGCGTAAGGATAACGAACAACAATAATACTTTGGAAAACTCTAATACCGTCTAGAATAGTGTTTTCAAAAAAAAAAAAAAAAAAAAAAACAACCTATAAGACTAATGTCTGATAGACGTAATGTATTACGTAACTTGCATTCGGTGCTCGATGGAAAACGTACCAACGTCAATGTTGCCGGTCTAGTCTAAATTTTCGCAAACAATATCGATACGTTACGAACACCGTTAACCGGGTGATAAATATTAGTGAAACTAGGCGAAATCAGTAAAGTGCGTGTAAATTTTAAATTCACAAAGTATTTTACAAAAATATATATTCAACGGGTCCTACGGGATTATGCGACCGGTGGACCCGGTAGAGGGAGACCCGGGAAAAAGACGGATCGACGTGCTAGATAATGATCTAAAAACCCCGGGAATCGAAGTCTGGCAGTCCGGAGGTACCGGAGAACAAGAGAACTATATCGTTTTAATTTGGACTTGGATTTATATGTAAATACAACACGTTTACTGCGACTCGGTAAATTAATACGGTCAAGTGATAAATTCGTATCGGGCGATTTACCACATAACGATCTATATTCGATTTTACAAATTTGTACGTGTTTTGTCACAAATACATATTAACGCATATTTCTCGATAATTTCGGTTTTCCATCCATATTTAGACGATTTGTTAATATACGATTTTATTTCGCAGCTGCCCAAAATTAGTCGGTACGAATCTGTTTCACGGTCAAACCGTAGAGCATTTAACTTCGACAATTTGATTACGACGTCTATGGTGTCTCATTGCAATCAAGATCTAGGTTCGATTTCATAATATTTTCAATTCAAATGTCATTTTTTTTTTTTTTTTTTTTTTTTTTGTCTTATATAAACTTTCATTTTTTAATTACATTTAAAGCAAATTTGTATTACATATATATATATATAATTTTTTTTTGAATACATATAAATCCGAGCCCTGGTTATGTCTACTAACTGGTTTACCGATAATCAAGTAAGAATTTCGTTGCTCAAAGGACAATAATTGGACCTCTCTTTTCTGTCACGAAAATTTTGCTTTTGTTCTAAATCGTTTCAATTGAAAATGCACGTGCATAGATCACACTCTCGCAGTATTACCGACGTATAGCTAATGCGTTTGTACTCTATGCACATATACAATAAAAAAAAAAAAAAAATGTCTATAATATCTACGCGCGATAACGATAAAATGATAATTGCAAGTACGGTCATCGTCGGTATCCGTATAGGACATAGGTCACCGAACCGCGGCCCGTCAAGTAACTGATGTTTTCATAAATCGTTTTGAGCACATTCAAATTTACGAAAATCTACCGACGGAGCTTCAGTTTGAATTTATCGACCGCACATCAAACAACCGGACGGAAAACTAGTTTCAATGAAACCAGACTGTAGACATGTCACGCCATGTTGCCAGAGAACTCTTCTCGTAAACTCAAAAAATGTGCACGTGAAGTGATTTCAGCATTTAGCTCTGCCTACCCGCGTGAGCCGACTTTGTCAAATCAAAGTATTGAACGGACGCCGGCCAGTCGGAACAACCGAGTTTGATCCAAACTAGAGCGAAATTTTTAATGACAGGAGCAATTCCGGACTTCTCGTCGGGATGACACGTCACAGACATACGATTGTAAAACAATTGTCGAACAAAATAGTTGTTATCGTTCGTCTCGTGTTCCGTTACCACGCGTATCGTTCGTATGGCTTTCGAAAAGATGGGAGTAAACCGATATCGAGACGGCCGTGACGACGGGCTTGGACCGGCGACGGCAGGGTCGTAGAACTCCACGGGGCACGGATGCTTCAACCCGTTCCTACGCCGGATCGGGCGAGCTCCGTCCCCCGGGAGTTCTCACTGCGGATTTCCCAGCGAGCAGAACGAGGTGAATGACGGCGCTCTCCACACCTCCGCATTGCGCTGCGAGGCGTTTGACGGGGATAGGGAGCGCCCGGTCCGGAGGATCAGTCCGTTCGAACCGGGCGACTCGGTGTCGCTTGTGCTGGAGTCCCCAGACCACCGGGAAGCCGTAGTCGACTTCGCCGAGACCGTCATCGCGGAGGAGGCCGGCAAGAAGCGTCCACATCCCCCGCTTTGTGAGGGCAGCAAGTGGGCTTCGGTCCGGCTACTGGCCGTCCCACCGTACGGCACGGAATTGTAAATTTTTTTTTTTCGACATGTGAGCCCGTCCCGCCAATGGGGAAAACGGGATTTTTACCATGTGCAATTAATTAATTACACGCGGTTCATTGAATAAATGATGGCGATCCGCTTGCCGAAGGAGGCGGATGTATTGCCGGTGCAAAAAAAAAAAAAAAGGGTCGTAGAACTCGTCCGTCGTCCTCGTACATCCTAATATTCAATCGGACGGTTATAATTCAAAACGTCGTCGTCTGGACAATACTGAAACTGGGGAAAAAAAAAAAAAGAAAAGAAAACCGAGCCGCGCCGCCGGTAAATCTACGGGCGTACGGACGGGAGGCGCGTGTCGGGTGACTCGGCGAAACGGTAACGCGACCGCCGTTATCCGAGCCGCGCCGCCTTACATCGCCGCGGCCCGTCGTCCCGTCCGGGAAAACTTTAAACGGCTCCGCGGATCCCGGGCGATAGTCTCGCCGTAATAATATATTGTCATAGACTCCCCCCCACCCCCGTTCGAACAAATACGATTGCCCGCGATCCCCGGAGACGCATAACCGCGCGGTCCCCGGGAACCGAGGACGAGACCCGGGCCGGGTGCGGCGCATCGCGTACACCACACACAAACCGCGCAGTCGAAAATATCTACGGCATATCTCGTTTAGATGGGAGGTGGAGGATGAAAATAAAAATAATAAAAAAAAAATATATATATTCAAAAGTTAGTATCGTCGCTACGTTGAACGGCCCTTAAACATGACAAATATATATATTTTTTTTTTTTTTTTTACCGGGCCCAGACGCTCTCCTGGGGTAGAGGGGCGTACCCGCAATAAGGAATATCGCGAGGCAACGGAATATAATAAAATATACAAAAAAATAAATAAAAAAAATTCAAATTGTCGCGTCCGCGTGATATATAGGACAACGGCCCGGCATATAATATGGTTATTTGTGTTGTTATCGTTCCCATCATAACCGCACTGTTCGTCCGAAAGTGGTGCTCGGTAAACGGTGCCCGTCGTTTATCGGTTTAGATAAATATTTTCAGTATTTTTTTTTTTTTTTTTTTCGTTTTATTCCCCAATAATATTATGTAAAAAAAAAAAAAAAAAAACATCCTGAGAACGATATGAGAAAACCCCCTCCCACCGGCACCGCCACCACTTCCGTCGTATTTTTCATGATATTTCGTGATATTAAAATTGAACTCGCGGTTTGTCCGATCGCCAAACACGATTGGACCGCATTAAGAAATAACATCATTAAAACGTCATTTTATTTTTTTTTTTTTTTATTATTATTTATTCCCTACAGAAAAAAATTATTTTAACGACTTTCGCAAACTCGTATTTAACAATAATATTCGTTATGTTACCATTACAATAACGGATCAACGGAAAAGTGCGGAACCCTGGCGGTGGGTTGGCGAACAAAAAATTATAAATAAAGTAATCTAGTGCAATTTTTTTTTTTCTTCAAATAACTACAACGAATAAACCGATTCAATTATTATTGCGTATGTGTATATACTCGTATACCTTTTCAGTCCCCTATATAATATTATAATACTTAATAACGTTTACGCGATATGAACGCATTGTACTATAAAATTGAATGGGGCCGAGGTATACCACGTATACCGTACGTATTCCGAAACGTTTTTTTATAATTCACTTTAAGCGCAAACGTCCTCGCGGTACGTGGCCAGGGACATCTGTATATAAATATAAGGGATTTTCAATTGGAATAAACTTTCTTCTTCTATTTTTTTTTTTTACCTTTCGTATAATAACGCGATAACAGTCGTAGAAATTCCACTGTGTCGCGACGATGTATAAATACGAGTCAGACCGGCTGTACGGCCGTTGAATAAAATATAAGAGATGAAATGAAACGCGGAATATACGCGTCGCCAACGACAATTGTCAAGACGGATATGTGCGGCGCGGATCCCATTGGACGGGATAACGAACGGTTAATTACTACTGTACGATACGGTCTTGGCGTGGCGTGGTCAACGGTAAAAAAAAAAAAAAAAAAAAAAAAAAAAAAAAAAACAATATAGTACTGAAAGTGTGGTAAGATTGGGCTTTGGTGCAGTTTCCGTGATAAGGGCACGGTACGAGATAAAAGGCGAGAAGGACGAGAAGGCCGGCGGTGGAGTTTAGCGATATTGTAGACTTCCGTCGGGGAATCGGGTGGGCCGAAGACAGACCCCGCGACCGGGTGTAAACATTGGCTGCCATCTCAGCGACAAACACTATCCCGAATTATGGCGGGCCGCCGTGGCAAACGAAATGCACCGGTGATGTACAGCAGTTACACTCGATGGTCTTGAAATGCGAAATTAAAAAGTGAAGAAATGGTGAAAAGATCTAGAGACGCTTGTCGTCATCCTCAGACGATCAGGAAAGACGCCAATCCGGATTATAAAAGTTTAATCCGGTCGCCGAGACAGCTAGACTAACCAAACATAACCTATAGTAGGCGACCGGATACGAAACGGATGATGCTCGCGGTAAAGGAATCGTCAACATTTTCGTATTCTAAAATCTATTCACTCTAAACAATTACGCTCTGAGCAACACACAATATGTTCTAGAAGTGACGGTTAAGAGAGTAGTACCTGTTGTAAATGTCACTTTTAAAAAAGGGATATTTTAAAACCGTGGTCACGACGACGTTCGCACCTCATATACAGAAACAATGTTATACTATAACAATTGAAATGGCCTGAGATTATGACCTATCCCAAGTGGTGGGTAAAAAAGAGCGGAAGGCCAAAAAAAAAAAAAGTAATAATTTCCATTCGGATTGCGCGCCTTATAAACAAGACTGTTATATTATACCTCATACCGGAAAAAAATATCGGAGCATAATATAATATACGAGGTGCGACAATAAAATAACGAGACTTTTTGAATATAACCTAAACTATTAACGTTATCTATAAAACGATTATTGAAATATGATTAGAAAACACTTATCTAAAATTACTATGAACACTGATGGCATCGATTCATTTTCTTATACGTTAGTAGCCTTGTTATTAGTGCGAGTTCGACTATACTGCCGAAAAATGTTACATATAAAAATCGAACAACATGTGTTAACATTAAATTTCTTGTTAAATTAAAAAAAACTGCCGCGGAATCGTTTCGTATGTTATGTGAAGTTTATGGTGAAGAATGTTTATCAAGAGCTCGTGTTTTTGAATGGCACAAACGGTTTTGTAGTGGAAGGGAGGACGTCGAAGACGATGATCGTTCTGGACGTCCTACCACGTCTTCAACAAACGAAAACGTTTAAAAAATCGACAAAATTAATTAATCAATATTATTATAAAGAGGTATTAATTAAATTAAGAGAACGTGTCAGAAAGAAGCGACCAGATCTATGGAAAAATGGCTGGGTTCTTCACCAAGACAATGTTCCAGCTCACAGTGCATTTTCAATTCAACGTTTTTTAACTGAAAAAAAAATTTCTGTACTTCAACATCCCCCGTACTCGCCAGACCTTGCTCCTTGTGACTTCTTCTTATTTCTTTTCCCATTTTCAAACAGTTGATGACGTAAAAATGAAAACGGCAGAACTTCTAAAAGGGCTGAATGAAAGCAATTGGCAACACTGTTTTCAAGAATGTCAGCGACGTATGCAACAGTGTATTGATGCTGAGGGAAGGTACTTTGAAGGTGATAATCATTAAATTATAAAATTTTTAAAATAAACAACTTTTATTCAAAAAGTCTCGTTATGTTATTGTCGCACCTTGTATATTATATATAATAGCGGCATAAAAACAAATTCCGTATATCCATATTTACGCTTGATCAAAAAGTGCCAGGACAAATGTTATTACGGCTTAATCTACACACGATAAGGTTTTAAATTGTAAACAGACGTCGTTATTTTTTTTCAGTTTAATATCACACGCGGTTAAATCCAGTCAGTTTTCTTTTCGTTCGCCTTTTTCGACATGTCCGAAATTAACGAACAACGCGTGTGCATCAAGTTTTGCTGGTAACTTGGTGAAAAATGATGTAACGGAAACGTACGGAAATGATTAAAGCCCCGTTGGGGATGATTCATTCGGTGGTTTCGAGTGTTTTAAACGTTTCAAGGACAGTCGGCGGTTAACTGAAGACGATCCATTTTTTGGAAGACCATCGAAGTCATCCGGAAACGATGGTGTGACGACAATTTGCGCAGAAATGCGAAATGAACCGTTGGTGAGTTAACAAAGCGAATCACAATTGAGTCTTGACGTGCAATTTTACAGGAAAATGTACAGATGAGAAGGGTCGCGCTGCCAAATTTTTTCTGCGATTGTTCCCCACGACAATGCACCGGCACATTTATCGCTGTCGATTCGTGAATTTTTGGCTGATAAAAAAATCGCTATGGTCCCGCGGACTCTCTCTATTCTCCAGATCACGCCCCATGTGATTTTTTTTCTTTTCCCAAGACTAAAATCTGCGCTTAAAGGACGACGATTTCGAGATGTAGAGGATATGAAAGCGAACGCGGCAACAAAACTAATAGCTTTAACTTTGGAACAGTTGCAAAGGACTTTTGAAAAATGGCAAGATCGCCGGGACCACTGCGAATCGTTCGGAGGAGAGTATTTCGACAAAGATATCTTTAAATAATACGCTACTTCATTTTTGTAATTATTAAAAATAAAATCCTGGTACTTTTTGAATAGACCTCGTATATAGCCCTGGCTAAGGTGGTGACTAACATGCTATAGCCTCCCCTCCAAAAAAAAAAAAAAAAAAGTTCGACCGCCTAAAATGTTTGTAATTTTATTACATTTACCAAAAATGTGCAAATTAAAATTAATATAAATTTAATTTTTATTATCGAAACAATTTTTTTTTCTCTTTTTATCATATTATTTATTGTGGTAATTTTGGGGTCTTGTCTGCTCGCGCACAATCGCGCCTTTAGATTTCTATACAAATGTAAAAATAATTAGTTCCGAAAAAAAAAAAAATTCAGTGCGCCCCATTTGGCCCTGGCCGTAAAACAGCGTAGTCGTCCCACCGAAATCACAGAACGTTTTCGGCGCTTATAACTCGACTTGGGCGACGATAAATTTTCCGGGAGATTCTGTTTTTACGTGCCGTTTGGTGTGTCGAAGCACACACACACGTCTCAGCTCCCGTGTCTCGTAAACTCTCTCTCTCTCTCTCTATAAATATACACATTAGATCCCTAGATCCCTAGAGGGGAAGTTTTCCGAGATAATGAAAACTCGCCTGTTCGCAAACGAAAAAAACGGCCGGGCCGTCCGGTAAAAGGCGCGCGAGAAAATTAAATACCAGCGTTTCTGTAATAATTTCATGGCCGTGAACGGAATACGTCACATAGACGAACTGATTAGAAAAAACTGCCGTTGCCCCGTACGAAAAACAGAGATAACGGACGACGGGAAAATTGAAAAGCGAAAATATATTTTTCACCGAAACACTTACCGGGCCGTGGGCGGTTTGAACTTACATTTTCTCAACGTATACGTGCGTACGAATATTATATTAATTCGCAATAGCCTACGGTCGCTTTGGTATTATCGCTGGTGGGCGAAAATCATTGAGTCAAAATCAATCCACGCGGTACTTACACTAATCCATGGTCAATTTCCTCCGAAATTCCTAAACAACAAACTAATAGCATCCCCTGACACGGTCAAATACCTCGGCTTTGATAACTTGACAACAAATTAGACTGATCCAAACATGTCCGAAAAAACGTAAACTATCCTCGACCATAGGCATTACCTAGTCGAAAATATCCTCAGTAAATCCTCCAAACTCAACTTAAAATTCAAAAATCTTTATAAACAATCTCCTACTAAAACCCATCTGAACCCATGGCAGCCAGTTCTGGGGTGCAGCAAAAAAATCCAATACAAACAAATTTTCAAACATTACAATATAAAATACTCCGTCTGATCACCAACGCCCTTCCGTATATTTCAAATAACACTCTTCGTAACGACTTTAATATTCCACTTATCAAAAATTTAGTCGAGCTACACTATAACAAATTTACACTCCCGCCTTCTCCAACATACCAACCCATTTTATTTAAACCTCTTTTTTGTCCTCTCGTTCGGCTCAAACGTCAGTGGCCAAATTACATTTTCACACTGTAATTGTTCACACTTTAGCTCAGAAATAAAATCACTCCGAAGCGTTATCAATGGATAACGTCTTCAATTCACGGTCATCACCGCCTACCATGTATACGTCACCCGTCTTCTACTTGTAATTATTTAGTAACAGATTGTTGATTTGTCAAAAAAAAAAAAAAAACTTACTATAGCCGTCCGATTTGTGTAACACGTAATACGTTTTTCACGGAATATCGGATAATTTTTTTATTTAAAAAAATATTTCTTCGTTCTACACGATATAATACAAAGGGGCGGGCGCATCTATAGACTCGTATTTATGGCATTGTCGCGGAAATTCATCTCAAGCAGACTATTGGCGACGTCTCCCGTCACGACGTGCGTGTCTATTTATACGTATAGAAATATATAAAAAATTCGCATCGCATATCGCCGTGCACTTTGTCGGCGATAAGCTCTGCTGCCGGCCGCGTCAAAAAATATAAAACAAAAAAGAAAAAGAAACAAAAAAAAAAAATGCCGTTTCACATATGGCCCCCGCGGGGTACGTGCGCGCGCGCGCGCCAAAGACACGGGGGCTTATGAATATCCGGCGCGTTTCGTGTTTAAGAACAAATCCCGGGGCCGACGAATCGAATTCGTTCCGTCGTCTTGTCAACGGTACCGCCTCAGCCGTAAACTCGAAACGTCATAATAGTCTCTTTCGAGTACAAAAATAAAAAAAAAAAAAAAAAAATAGATATATAAAAAGAACAAAAAATAAAATAAAACAATAACATTATGACGTGATCCGCACGTGCACTACGCACCGCGTCTTTCCCGTGTCGCCGCTACGCGTCAAGTCCTTGGTAACTTTATTTCTCTTTATATTTTCTTAAAATATAATTCTCGTATCCTCGACGTGGTTCGGTTTTAGATTCTGAACGTATTCTTGGTTTTACGACGATGTGCGGTTATTTATTCCTCTTTTTTTTTTTTTTTACTCTTTTCTTTTCTTTTCTGCCTGTAAACAACTTTTTTTTTCCCAGAAACCTTGATCAAATCAAAGACAAGCGAGTATCGTTGTTGCATTTCCGATCTAGTCGGAGCATCGAGAAAATCATTTTTCCCCTATAACGAGGGAAAATCGGGAGAATATTTACGGTTTTTTTTTTTTTTTTTTTTATTGAAATTCCGTTAAATACCGTACATTTTCATCCGTACCTAGACGCGGTAAAAATGTCAAGAGATTCCGGAGGTTTTTGAGATTTTGACGTTGAGATTTTATTTTTAGTCATTATTTGGTTTTGTGTGTATTAAAATGGTCTGGTTTCTCAGAAAGAAAAAAACCCCTGCTAAAAATACTATCGTTTTTCATTAGCAACCGGTGGATTTGCCGTTGCGTACAGATGTAAAATAAAATTCCTCACTGCATCCAACATACTCGCACTAATCGTGTACGGAGAGCGTGGCGACGGTGTGAAAATCTCCGTCAATGGACTGGCATCATTTTTTTTTTTTTAAAGCATTTTTTTATTTTTCAATTCGATGGTGTTATAATCGCCTCGTACCTTCCCGTATACAGGATATGCAGGAAAATTGCGGTTTTCGTCGTTGCAATATCGTATGACGATAAAACGTAATACTGTCTCGTTGCCGCGAGTAGGAAAACAATATTAATCGAAACGTTAAACGGAATTTTAAACGGCAGTTGTTAATATCATTGATATCTATTTTATTTGAATTTTAAATCTCGATAAAAACAAAAAAAAATCGCTCTTTGACAACACAGTTAAACATGGGGTCGTCTTCGATTTGACGGAATAATTTCAATTTTAAATCATACAAACCGTAAATGAACGCCGTCGTGCAAAAGTACGAAAACACATTTTCGCTGTATTGGTAGCGTTTGAACAGAGACAGAGACGGCAAATGACGTCGCGGCGTGGCGTCCTGTTTGTTAATAACGATATTTCAAACGCCCGGTAAGATTCGATTTAAAACCGAATTTAAAATAACGAACGCTCGACACCATTTATATAATTTTATAATTTACAATGATATTCCGTCGACGGTTATTGCAAACGTCTCCCCGTGTCGCGCCCGCTGCGACCCCCACGCCCGGCATTCGAAGATCCCGAACAAAGCGATTCTTCCACCGGTCGGTATACAAACCCCGTAAACAAAAAAAACGCGTTTGGTCGATAAAAAGAAAATATCGAATTGTCGAAAATGTTTCGCATTGAATACCGCCGCCGTGCGCGCGTGTCGGATTGTCGAGTATTTTTTCTCTAAATTTTCGACCGCTTTTCCCGGATCGAAGAACGAAAACCGTCGTAAAATTCTATTATTTCTTTTTTTTTTTTTTTTTTTTTCCTTTCGATTTTTACTGGGCCGGCTATTTTGTTTTCGTTTCGTGTTCCTTTTTTACTGGACGAATTCAACAGAGACGCCTCGGCGTGTGTATTCCGTATGTTTTTATTGCGAAATTAATTATTGAATTCTACTCGGCGTACATTAGACTGCTACGCGTAACGATTGTGGCTAAACTAAAACCAACGTCAGTTTTTATTTTCCCTCCGCCACCTCTTCGATTCGAGCACTGCCGCGTTGAGCAACACAGTTTTACCATTAAAAAGAAATAATTACCAAAACCAATTGGATATTTGGTAAAAAAAAAAAATAATTAAATAATAATCTAAACTTTTTTTTTTTTTTTTTTTATAGAAATATATATATATATTTTATGTGTTTATTATTATACGTTGACATAATTTACAAAAAAATAATAATAATAATAATAATTAGAATCGAAATAAAAATGCTGTTTCGTTTACTGACTATAAATTACACGGCCGTTGAAGCGTAGGATTCTAATCTAATCGTAACGCCACCGTAGATGATAAATAATTCTTAATTTAAATCGCATCGCACGCGGTGGAAAAAAAGCGAAAGATTTCATCTGAACCGTATTTTATATGCATATTTCAAGATCCGAATAAAAGAAAAAAAAAAAAAGTAAACCCACCCAAATCCGTTTAATCTTTTATTTGAAATTGTTTTACCTATATTTAAAAAAAAAAAAAATAATAATAGTACAGTTTTCGCATATTCAAATTTTCGGCCTGACAGATGTGAAATTTCCTATTTCGTTGCGAGTATGTTTAATGGCCGTAAACAAATAATGTACGAATAATAATCCACATTGCATATTCAAAAAAAAATTAAAATTTACAACTTGTAAAGAATGATAAATATTTTTTTTTATTTTCCAGGTTATATCATGTCAGTTGATAATTAACAACAGAAATAATTAACACAATAGCATCGGCGGCCATTTTTAATAGTACATATTATTTATTTTTTTTTTTTTTTTGTATATCATTATACGCTTTTAATAATAATTAATACGTATTGTGCGGTCATACGCGATAATAGAGATAAAACATAAACGAGATATAATTTTTAAAAAAAAAAAAAACGGACATTTTACGAATGGAATAATTTTACAACTGTACACCGTGTGTGTAGTTTTTATCGAAACAAATTGCGCAAATTCCAATATTGATTTTTTTTTTTTTTTTTTTTTTTAGATACCACAAATACAATAAAAATAAGAAAAAACAAATTCTCTGACACGTTTCGATTACCGTCAAAAGACGTTCGAAATTACGATAATAATAATTTACAAATTTGTGCCGATTTCGTTCGCAATCGGAAAAACCAATTCGCACGACACGGGTGGGCCGCTGTGGTTGGTGGTAAAGCCGGGAAAATACGTATAGGGCAATCGTTTAGTTTTGTATACCGAAAGCAACGATTGCAACCGATACGATCGCAAAACGACAAAACTGAGCGGAGCTCGGAAAAACTGTAGGCAAGGTGAATTATGTTGGTCGTGTTTTTTTTTTTTTTTTTTTTGAAAAGAACAAAAAAGAAAAAAAAAAATGTTTGAATTACTACTATTGTGGGAATCAGTATAAATCGGTCAAATAACAATAATAAAAATCTACCGCCAGGCAACAAAACCGAATTTTTTTTCATTTGTACCGCGCGCAAAAAAATCTGAGCATTTTTACCGACCGAGAAACCTTTGTTTTTTTTTTTTTTTTTAGCATTGGCTTCTGCCATTACACCCGGAACCTACGCGAACCGGCGTTTTTGCGGTAAATTATGATTTTGACGAACATTCCGAGGCCGTCAAACGATTATCAATGCGGTAAATTACACATACGAAACGATACTATTGTGTATTGTAACGTGTGCGTTGTCCGACAGATATTTATTAATGCATTATAACAGTGCACTGCCGGTAAACACAGAACGACAAACATATACCAACGAAAATCGATATTTAAACGACAAAACCGTTGTTAACGTATTTGTGCCCGTAACAGAGTGGTTCGTTGATTTCAGAATTGAAATTTCGTTAATCCCAATATCGTTTGTAAATTGTTAATTCGACGGAGTGGTGTTTATTAATTTCAGAAACAATATTAAATGGTCACCCTTTTCACTGTTCCGCTGTTTATTATGTTCCGAAACACATCCGCGCTACAAGGAATAAAATATTTTTTTCCCGAATGAACAGTTTAAGTGAATGTCACAGTACGAAACTGTAATGTTATTACGTGTTTAATATCTAAATCAGTGTTTCCCAACCTTTTTACCACCACGGACCACCTCAATTTTACGAAAACTAGGAATACCTTTTTTTTTTTTTCTTGCTCATTAACAAGAAAACACAAAATTTATCGAAAAATGTTAATTTGTATTACTGTACTTTACATTTTATTACTATACTTCACTAATATATAATTATACTTTAATTTATTACTCTTATTAAAGTGGAAAATACTTATCGGTCTACAGCAGCAACAACGGTAAGATAACATTATACGGTTACTCAATAAGCCGTAATTTTTTTCGCTATTTAAAATAAAAATAATAATTAATTTGTAATAGAAATCGAAGAAAATATCTATGTGACCGTGGACCACCGGTTGGGAAACACTGATCTAAATCGACTCGAGTGTATAATAATGCGAGACAGTTTGCTCGTCGGAAAGCATATTTTCGTAAATATTTTCCGGATGTTCGTTGACAAATTTCGTAAAACATCCATTAATTTTATTATTCATATAAATATTATGCAACAGCGTACGATATAATTGATAGCCGGACGTTTATAACTATCGCACAGTTTCGGTAATCAATATAAACAATAATAATCTAAAATGCGATTCATATTTACGGACATGAAGATAGACACGTAGATTGTGCACTGTTAAATTCGTTATTTTTCCGTGTTACAGCGACATCGATTGATATCGCGCGTATTTCGTTTACTATAACAATTAACGTAATAGTACGTCTGGAGCAGTTAAAAAAAAAAAGTTAATTTCGAAAACTTTTAAACGCAATTTGTACATTTATTTTATTTTATTTTTGGTTTTTAACGATAAACAACGGGCACGGAATTGTGCGTTAATAGTTTTAGTATCGGTCTATTTCGGATTTTGTCCTTCCATTACGGTGCCGGGGGACGGGGAAAGGAGATTTCCCGTAGATACGTGACCGTCCGGGAACGCGAGAGATTTACGAAAAAAACCAATTGGATACCGCAGTAAAAAAAAAATATTACGGTAAGCCGAAACGGATTAGCGTTTAGCGACTGGGAGTGTTGACACGGAACCCAACGATTCTGCGGTTTATATCGGAAGGTCTTACCCGGCAATAACATAATATTATACCGTAACGTCGGCCCGAACTAGAGCGGCACGAACGGTATTGTTTGGTAATTCGAATGTTATCGCGATTTCATCATCGATGGACCATCATTGATTTACAACGAATATATGATAAAAAAAAAAAAAAAAAAAACGTATTTTTTCATAAACGATTATGCGTGTTAAAATCATATATATATATATATGCAACGTGAAGGGACATTCAGTGCGACGATAACGCGTGCCCGGTGCAGCGGCCCGAGGACCGGATGGAGTGCAATGCCTGGGCACTAGAACAATTAGAAAATCAAAAGTTACTCAATTTCGGTACTTTATTACTTAACTAGTCGTTTGCATCGATTATACTGTAAATAAATAACCAGACTAATTTTGTATTTTTCCCGCCAATATCGATTAATTTAGCTCGTTATTTTTAAAACATTTAGAAGTTATTCAAATTGTTTTTTTTTTTTTTTTTTTTTATATTAAAATACGAAAAATCTTACCGGGATAAACAGTTTGAAGAAAAATTCCAACCGCCAAAATGGTCGATAACAAAGTCACGAACGAAGTCATCGGAAAATCTGAAAAAAAAAAAAAAAACCATGAAATAATAACAACTTATATTATTATAAACGGGTAATGAAAATAATTGCAGTGCGTGAATAAACAGGGTAATTGTTTCATCGTACAATTCAGCGGTTTTCTATACGAAGGTGTTGGGCGCCTAAATTATTTTACAATATTTTCGTATGCAGAAAACGTTAAGTTAAAAGTAAAAAAAAAAAAAAAAAAACACTGCAACAATACGGAAATCATAAATACGTTCCGTTGGCCCATAGTTTGTGTATGCGACGTTTCGTTGAACTTATTAGAAAAACCTAATAAATAAATAAATAAAATAAAATAAAACATATTGTCATCGTAAAATGTGTTTGCATTTTCTTTCGGGTATTTTTTTCAGCGCGTTATTTACAATAAATGTACACGTTCGATACACATAAAATTCGTATTTGCCGTTGCCTGTGCAGCTAACTCCACATTTCCCACGAGTGTCGAAAAAGCGTAACGAGTAATATATTATAGGAAGTTATAAGTTTATCCCTGCGTATTTCGGTGGGATAAAAAAATAAAATAAAAAAAACCTTAAGACATCATAAAATCGAAAACGAGACGGTACAAAAGACGGGAATAATGTCGCGTACGCTTTTGTCCCAAGACGAACGCACGGGGTACATAACGAATTTTCGTTTAGCAGAACCGATTCCGTGCTGTCGGGTTTCCACCGAAATTGGATTGAATCGACAAAAATTGTCAAACGTAAATTTAAGAACATTCTGTGTGTCCGTACGGATATTTTAATTTTTAAACCAGATATGGTAAATATTAAAAACGACAATCGACGAGGAGAAAACGGTGAACAATTATCGTTTTCTTATTTTCGTTTTTTTTCGATATATATTTTCCGAAAATTATAGAAGAATATATATATATATAGACAGGAAGACAAACGGGAGAAATATGAAATGAAATTTCAGACGTTTGCCGTCATCGTTTTGTCATCAAGACAGAACCGTATCTGGTTTGTAAAAGTCTCAATTACGATATATTCGGGGATTGGCCGGACTATTTCGTACATATCCCCGTTATCCAATAGGTTTTACCGAAATTAATTCGCAACGGTCCGAAATTCGGGCATGTGCCGGTCTTGTAAAACCCGGGACTTACCGGATGAACCGAGGTTTTACTCGTGCTTTTACCGGTACATTTTATATATATATATATATATATATATATTTTTATATTTAGTAATACGAAATCCTGCAGTAAGAAAAAATTTGTCGAGTACAACAAAGACTATTACAAAACACACACACGCCACGCCGGTCCGTAACGAAGTTCTAATGTGGTGAATACGTTTTTTTTTTTTTTTTTTTTGTATTTTTTTTATTGTCTATAAGCAGGGCTGTGAATTTAACGCATTTGCATGTTTACTTGTTTGTTTGTTTTGATTTGTTTTTGTTTTTTTTTTTACTACATCGCATAAGAAAATTGATTCGATCGAAATTCGTTTTGTGTCCAAATTAATCCGTTCAAATACGATATCGTATTTTGCATATTGTTTAACGGCTAAATGCATATAAATGCCCGTTTTCGTGCATTTATTCGGATTAGTGCCGTTTTACATAATATTTATAATTTTTCGGTCTTTAATGTATTTGTATGCAATATGTCTTTTATAGAGTCGATAACACTGTTCTAGTTTGAACGGGTATTTAACTAGTTATTTGTTATCTAATTTTTGTGAACATTGTCCATGTCGAGTGTTATTGTAATTTCTTTGCTGGTATTTAACTTAATAATAATTTTAATGATCGACTCGTACACGACGAACATCAAAACTAATCCAAAATGTATACTAATGTGTAATAATATTACCAAAGTTTCAATAACTATAGTATTTAGAAACATTTAAATTAAATGTTTAGTACTTTGTTTTGCATATTTTATGAATTTTTAATGCTTATTTGTAAGTGTTAGCATAGAGCTATTATTAGTTTTACAAAATTACGTGTTTTTTTTTTTTTTTTTTAATTTTAATTTTCAACGATGAAAACGATATTTCCTACGGTTTCCGACATTTTCTTGACGGTTTTACTCGAGAGTTTCCCCGCACTTGAGGACACGACGCGATTTCCATTCAAGGATGCAACGACCGAATTATTATGTCGCGCTTCACGCCGGGATTCGTCCATTTATTTCGGATTTAAACCAACACCGTACACATAAATTTGTTATATTTAATTCAAATTGTAAATTAAATGGGGGAAAAAACTAACTATTGATACGAAAACGCGGTGCTCGAATTCGGGGTGCATACGTTTTGGCATACATCTCTTAACTCAATCTTGATTTAATCAATCCCGTGGAATTACCCTGGAAACAAAGTCTGATTTGTTTATTATTTTTTTATTTTTTTTTTTTTTTTTTTTTTGTACGACCCAAACAGTTAACAAAAAATTAAAATTCTAACTGTAATATGTATTTGAAAAAACGATTGCAAGATTTCTATAAAAAGTCATCGTTGTCGTAAATGGGTTTCACATTTACGGAGATTCTTATTATACAATATCGTTTTGTTATTTGTGTTATCGATTTTTTTAATTTACTGTTTTTCGTCGAATTTTCTAATCTAAAACCAGAGTAATGTTTTTATTATTTTTTTCTTTCTCTCAATTCGAGCTTAACCGACATCAAATTCATTTCCTACAATCCTAAACCGCAATGCACGCGTATTATAAAACGTTTTCATCGATGAAAAAAGTAATTTATTTTTGTTTTTTCAACGTATAAAAAACCAACGGAAAAATATAAAAAAAAAAAAACAAACGAACGAACAAACAAACAAATCTAGTCGCTTTGTTGCCATCATATAATACGTATACACATGTATCGCAAACTCATGTGTGGTTATACATTGTTCTTTATTACGTTTATCACGGACTAGCGATTATACAGGCGATTAACGATTAATATGTTTTTTTTTTTTTTTTTAGTAAATAATTTTTTCGTATAGGTACTGTTAATTATTATGTTCTTGTAAAATCCGTTACGCGTAAAACACCGTCCAACAAACAAAATAAATAAATAGATATCTGATGATAATTACAAATTATTTTCGAAAATTTACCATAAATACCCGTATACAGGAATGCCGTGTCGAAGCATTTATAGACTTTTTATTTTCAGATAAAACTATAGACTTCTAAAATTTTAATATTTTACAACTTTCGTAATCTGTATAATTACTGATAACTATTTGGTACAGGCACACTAGACTTATTAGCCAACAAAAAAAAAAAAAAAAAACTAAAACAAAAAACATTAAAAACCAATGATACAGAATATAATTGTATAGGTATATAACAATTAAAAGATGGACAATTGATAAGAATAATGACTTCGAAAATATTAAAAACCCAAATTAAATGGTCGTTTGCACTAGAGTTTAAAGATCTTGTAGAACAGTAAAAAAAAAAATGGTCATTCGAATGTCGTTCTTCAAAATTAATTCTCTCCGCAAATCTCGGGCTGTCGATTTTACCGTTGGTGAATATCATTTAAAACCCAATTGCTCTTGCCCCGCATCCGGTGAGCATAATCTTAAAAGATTTTCGGTAGTATAGTTGTAATTAGACATACCTAGAGAATTTGATGAAACCTGGGTAACGATTTTGAATACCATCTTTTCGCTTTACACTCGTTTTGGTAAAAAGGGACTGAAAATAATCGAACCACTGCGTGCAGAACAACGTGTTAAGCTAAACACGAAACGGAGAGCTAAAGTTTTTACGAATAAAACCCGAGGGCACGCATCACCTTTGTAATAATTGTGTCGATGTGTAGTCAAAAGTCCAACGACTGGGGTCCCAGACAAACCCTAGTCGTCGTATTAACATTCGTATTTTAAAACGAATAAATCCTCTAAGTAAGATGGTGACGGTGTTTTACGAAATTCCGGGTTCGATAAAAAGACGTTATTTTTCACTTATCACCATTTATCAATAAATAAGTTTCAAAGCAAAATTTCAATCATAAGTCAACCCCTCCCCCCCCTCCTGGTCACCAAGCCACAGACGTTTTAGGGGCCATTAAGGGCGTTCGTTAATGTTAATCGTCCAACAAGTAATGATATATATATATGTATATTATTATACGATACAATCGTAAGTGCGTATCATAATGTTTGTTATAATCGACGTTGGGATTATCTAGATACTTAAAATGCACGAAAGATAATCTAGTAAACGGCACACCTTCAATTGCATTCACACGAAAAATTCTTATCTTCATCTGTATATTCTTAATTACTTTTAGTAAATGAGTACGTAGATGACGATACCAAGTACATATACATTCTTATATATCGGGGGTGGCCACTAATCTTAACTTTGGAAGCCGCAAATTTATAAAGCTAATTCGAGGTGAGCCACATTGCAAAGCGATGTTTATAAAATGAAGACACATTTTTCATTTTAAATCAAATGAAGAGACATTTATCTTTTACACCACACAATACGTTATTATTATTGGCATTATTATTAACATTATTTTTGTTTTACTTATGAGAAGTGCTTTTTCGACCGTTCGTTTTTTCTGTAAGTTTTTTTTAAATCTGGCTGATAATTTGTAAGCGCAGTTCGCACAAGTTCACTTAAAATGTTCATCAGTTAGTTCAGACCGATACTTAGATTTAATGAATTTAAGCGTTGAGTGCCATGGTTCGCACACATAAGTAGTACCAAAGATTGAAATAAGTCACAATCTAGCACACTCTTTTGTTAGTGGGTATTTTTCTTCGGGACAATATTTCCAAAATTCTATGGTAGGAACATCACCTCATTTGAGTCATTCGTCCTCTTGCAGTTCTAGAAGCTCCAACTCTACAGCTGCTGTATCCATTGTTATTGGTGATGAAACAGGACAGCCATCTTTCACAAAATCAACAGCAAAAGGATTTTCCAGGAATGAAAATAAAGGTTAAAGTGATCTTCTAAGAGTTCTTCCACTACTTCCAAGTCTTTTGACAAATACTTAACAAATATGGCTAGTTGTAGCTTATCTTTAATATCAGTAAACTCTTCCGGTGCCAGGCTTACTGCTAAACACTTGCTTAGATTTGTTTGTAAATTATTTAAAATATCTGCACTAAAAACAGAAACTCGACCCTCTATTGTGTGTCTAGCAACGGACATTTTGGTTTATCGGTTTCTGCAGTTTTTTATTTTCTGGTTCTAAAACAGAAATAACTTGTACCATGTTTTTCTTAATAAACTCCCCCCCCCTGTGTACGGATTCTATGCTTTTGCAATATTAAAAGCCCCAAGATGAAGCCTTAGCTTCGGTTGTTAAATCTGCTTCCTTGGTAAATATTGACATAACCCTACTCTGACAATGAAGTTTTTCCTTGAGTGGTTTCAGTATGGTTTTCCTTAACTGAGAGCCACCGTGGAAATCATTATTAAAACCACTGCGGTTAGTGTCATGGTGGGCGTTTTAGATTACTGGCCTTGAACTGTGACAAAGTTATTTGACATAAAATACACATTGGCTTACCGTTTCTTTCTACGAAAAGGAATTCCTCCTACCGGCGTGTATTAAATGCTCGATTCTCGTCTTCGTATTCACGTTTCTTAGATAGCATCGTAACTGTAACGGACACTAGGCCACGGCCGTGTTCAAACGGCACACGAAAAAATATCATTATTCGGTACTCGCCACTGTCTACACGTGAACGCGACTAACACAAACCCGACCACGACGATAACGGAAATCCTGCCGTTACCGTCGTGGTCGGGCCCGGTCCAAATACACCGCCACTATTATTGGCTACGCATACTGAAATCGTTGCCGCCGCGCCAATCTATACCTAATGACGACTGTAATGATAACGAAACCGATGTCAATAAAAAAACATCATCTCTAACGTTTCGAACGATTCTAACAGAATTAATTTTAATCTAAAATTGGTTCAAGAGCCGCGCGATACTGATTTAAGGGCGGCGTGCGATTGGCGAGCCCCGTCGTGGCCACCCCCGGAATATAATATAATGTACTTATTGATTTTTCTGTAATTATCGGTATACATTAAATTCCAAACATGGGTGAGTGTAAGATCATTAAATGAACGGTCAGATCGAAGGTCCAAAAGTCGTTCTTGTTCAATTGATTTGAAACGAGACATAGCGTCTGATGGTACTGCAAACGGATTGGGTACGCGAATCGTGTTCGTCAACGGGCAATGATAGGAAATATTTTTTCGTTTTGTCCCGTTAAAAAATTCTAAGCCGGCAGAATAATGAAAGCAGACGCGTTACGTCTCCGTGTCGAGAAAATATCTGCCGATAACGGGAACATTCGTAGTGGTTATCATTTCAATATTTGTCCAACAAGTGTGCCGCGACTCGTAGAAACTAATTTATAACGCGCCGCGATGGAAACGCATTCGGGAACCGCCGGTCTGGGTCTAGGTGATAGGGGAAAAAAAAAAAAAAAAAAAAAAAAAATGATCGTCTGTGCGTCGCGAACACCGGTTTTACAATGCGATTCCACGGGAATTCCATGGCGGATTCCATGACCGACGGCCCAAACACAATAGGAAATCTTCCCGGAACGGCCGGTACCGCTAGCCGTAGCCGGTCGCGTCACGCAATATAATCGCCCTGTATGCGTAGCGTACATTTTGAACGGCGAACACATAAACCTCTCGTATGGACGCGTACATATATTATGTATACGACAATAATATGTTGCGGGCCGCGAGCGTGCGGGCGCGCAATTTCAACCGTCTAATAACGAAATCCCGGGGGGGCAATGTAACGAAAACCCGGGCGACGGTGGAAAGCAAACACCGCGATCAAATAATATATCTTTACCCGTGGCACTCGAAAAGAACAATTTATACCCGACGCGAACGTATGACATATCGCCAGCTATCCGATATTATTATCATACCGCGGTTTTTTTTTTTATTTATTATTATTATTTTGGTTTTTGATTTTTTCCTTTTTTTTCTTCTTCTCCCCCGTTTGTTTAAGTCAAATCTTTGTTTATTCCGGGACGGTTTAATGTTTTTCTTGAATACGGCCGCGTGCGTATACTCGTACGGTTTTTTTTTTATTATTATTATTATTTATAAAGGGTGTTTACAAAAGGACGTTCTTTTTAAAAATTCCAAAATAACACTTTAATTTAATTAAAAAAACAAAATAAAAACGACATGATTGGAATCAGGGGAACCTCCGGTTTAGGTATGAAATATTATATCATTTATGTGACCCCCCCTGGCCTGTTGGCACACTGTCACGCGCGGTTAAGAAAGTTGGCGATTACCGCCCTACAGTTCTACTTGGTGAGATCTCTGTGGATTTTGAGCTGAACGTTGTGAACGAGGGCGGCCCGGACATTTAATGTTACCTGTTGAACCTGTTCATTCAAACTTCTGCATAATCCGACGAATTGTTGAAACTGCAGGAGCCGCATTCCTTTCCGCATAACTAAAATGTTTTCACAACTAAAACACGGATCTCCACGGTTAGCTGGTCCACGGTGAACGATTAAAAAAAAAAAAACTAAGCGGGGATGAATAAACCGGAGTGATACTACTGTAACAACGGTGTTACCAACTGAACCACGAAAAAATTACGGTCAATTCAAAAAGAGCGTCCTTTTGTAAACACACTGTTTATATATACGAGGTGTGAGACTTTTTGAATAAAAGTTGTTTATTTTAAAAATGTTATAATTTAATGATTATCACCTTCAAAGTACCTTCCCTCAGCATCAATACACTGTTGCATACATCGCTGCCATATTTAAAAACAGTGTTGCCAATTACTTTCATTCAGCCCTTTTAGAAGTTCTGCCGTTTTCATTTTTACGTCATCAACTGTTTGAAAATGGGAAAAGAAATAAGAAGGAAATAAGAAGAAGTCACAAGGAGCAAGGTCTGGCGAGTACGGGGGATGTTGAAGTACAGAAATTTTTTTTTCAGTTAAAAAACGTTGAATTGAAAATGCACTGTGAGCTGGAGCATTGTCTTGGTGAAGAACCCAGCCATTTTTCCATAGATCTGGTCGCTTCTTTCTGACACGTTCTCTTAATTTAATTAATACCTCTTTATAATAATATTGATTAATTAATTTTGTCGATTTTTTAAACGTTTTCGTTTGTTGAAGACGTGGTAGAATCGTCTTCGACGTCCTCCCTTCCACTACAAAACCGTTTGTGCCATTCAAAAACACGAGCTCTTGATAAACATTCTTCACCATAAACTTCACATAACATACGAAACGATTCCGCGGCAGTTTTTTTTAATTTAACAAGAAATTTAATGTTAACACATGTTGTTCGATTTTTATATGTAACATTTTTCGGCAGTATAGTCGAACTCGCACTAATAACAAGGCTACTAACGTATAAGAAAATGAATCGATGCCATCAGTGTTCATAGTACTTTTAGATAAGTGTTTTCTAATCATATTTCAATAATCGTTTTATAGATAACGTTAATAGTTTAGGTTATATTCAAAAAGTCTCGTTATTTTATTGTCACGCCTCGTATATATGTGTACACGGAAACTATTGTACAATAATTACACACAATACGATTGTCTTTTACTGCTACAACACCGGTTTCTCTATTGTTTCTATACGCCGACTACGGTACGTACGGTATAAATAATAATGCCATTGGGTTTATTACTACTGTCGTCTAGGCGTACGAGAATGGATATCAGCGTGCACAAGAAATAAAACCGGAGAAGAAAAAATCGGGACGTATTTCGCGCCGCGGGACAGTGGCCCGCCCCGTCCGGGCGACGAGTTTTAAACGGTATGCCGGACATATTTTTCAACGTGCCGGGAGACGATTTAATTTACGGCATTACTGCGTGTCGTGCGTGAAATCTCACAACTATGGCGTTTCGTCCCGGCAATTGTTTTGCGTTCATATTGCATAATTCGCCGTGGCCATCAACGGTGGACGAATCCAATTCAATGCGGTTGTGTTCGCAACGATGCGGTTCCATTGAAATAGTTTCGGTCAATCGACAACGTCCGGCCCGGCGATTGTACGCGAAATCGTTTTCGGAAGAGTATCCCGTTAATGGGAAATTCACAGTTTTACATTTAAGAGCATTTCAACAACCGGCCCGTAAAACATGATCGCGGTGGCTGCGTGTGCGGTCGTACGCCGCGCGAAGATTCGTACGTGATTGGAAACGTAACGCAATTACAGTTACAAACAAATAGTGAACATTTTTTTTTTTTTTTTTTCTTTTTTCATCTTCTGTAACATAACCGCCGGGAACCCCTCCCCCCAGACGACTTTTTCGAATTGATTACCGCCGGGCAAAACATCCTTCGCATCGCTTGCGGTACGTTACGCGGACAACTCCGGGTGTTTTTTTCTAACCGGAAAAAAAAAAAAAAAAACGTTTACCGATTTAATATTGATATTTAAACATAAAAAATTACACGACGATCGTAATAAGTGATCATAGCCCCACATATAATTTCACTCATTATCGGTAGACGTACACCCCCTGCAGTCGTGTAGTGGGCATAAAAGAACGAATTCGACCGTTGGACCGAACTCCGAGAAAATAAACGACGATTACGTTAAACGCGTCTGTTTTAAGTTTGAATCGCCTGTATTCGAGAGAGATTCGTTAGAAGGTAATCGACTATAGCAGTGGTCTTCGCCCACCGGTTGGTGGCCATTCAAAATTCAATACGAATTAAGATTATACAATTACAATATGTACACACATTTTACTTAGCAAACTAAATGAATAAATCGAAAAGTGTTTAAAATATTGTATGCGGTACATAATTGGATATAAAATTGTACGAGTGTTAAAAAATGTAGGAAATGTTCAAAAGAAATAGACTTCAATAACCGAACATTATTTGCGGATTGCACTGTTTAATATCGTGTTGATCATGTGAAAACAGTCAAATATCCCATTCATTTTTTTTTTTTTTTTTGTTTCATTCCAAACAATAATAATTAATTACTACGTAAAAAAAATTAAATTTGTATTTATTTAGTTATCACTAGGGCTGGGAATGTAATGCCCTATAAAACCCTAAAAAAATGCCCTTAAATTGCATTTATTTCCGAAAAATTCTAAATAATATACTTAAAAAAATGCACTAAAAATGTGTATATTTTTAATCATTTTGACAAAGAATTGAAAAAAATATAAAAAAATTATAAATTCGAATCATTGAACTAGTGGTATAGTTACTGAATTTAGTTTGTTATATTGTGCTATTAATATTTATATAAAAATCATGTTTGCTTGTAAAAATGTTAAAATTAAATTTCAAATTCAAATTTTGGATACAAAGCACAACAAATATCCTCTAAAACTCTAAAATGCTCAAAAAAAATATTATGAAATTGACCTGAAAATCAAAAAATACAAAATAAACTATCTTATTCTCTTATACAGAAGTACATGAAACGGATTTGTGACGATACGAGCATTGCACGGCAAGCTTTAGAAAAATAATGCAAAGTGCATCGAAATTCCAGCCTTAGTGCTTCTACAACGGCGTATTAAGGCAATTACTAAGCAATTTTAGCTGCTGATTTGTTTAAAATTTTCACGACTAACAAAACAAACAAGGGCTGTAAAAAATGTATCGTAAAAAAAAAAAAGAAAAGTGGGCGGCGAGGCAAAAAGGTTGAAGACCGCCAGACTTATAGTATTAGGAAACCCCGAAACCGCGGTATTAATAAGTGCTATTTTTTTTATTTTTTATTTTTTTAGCTCGGATCGTATTCATTTTTAATTTCCCCTCCTCCCTTCCATCACTGCCCGGTTATTAAATTATAGAACGGCCGGCGCTATCGGCCGCGGAGTGTACGGTAAGGGTGACCGCCCCTGGTTATTAGTGGTTACCCGAGAAGAAACCATCATCGTATAATCCGATAAAGATCAGAGTAATAAACCCGAGCGAGTGATAATGGAAATATTCACGGTGCTAAAATAATAATTATTATCTAACGCGATTAAAATTTAATTGCGACGTGGCGATGTTTAAGAAATTATACCAAGGTACGAAAATTTAATCGATTCCGCCACATTTGCACGATAGTTATAGAAATATTAAAAAAATATTATTATTATTATTATACCACTGGGGGGTTTATTTTTTTTTTTCTTTATAATTATTTTATTTCACCTTTCCTTGTGGTATTTAACGAAATATTATATGTATAGATAGTATTTTTTTTTTTTTTTTGGAGCAAAGCGTTGGCGTTTGGCGTCCGGTGCCAAACACGCCGAACAGCTACCACCCAAATATTTTATATACTTTTTAGCTGATAACCCTAATGGATTTGGTGAAAATTATAATATATCGACGACCCTTATTATAACAAAATATAAAAAAAAAAAAAAACCCCGGATAAATTTCCATTACACATTGTATACCTTACGGCCGTTACCGGATATAATTTCGTAAAATTTACAGTTTAAACCAGGGGACAGGAACCGGAACCGAAAGACCTAGGTTCTGGGACAGATTTTTGTTAAAAATTTGAGAATCGGAACCTTTTATTGAAACTCATATTTATAAATTCACGAAGCCGGAACCGGAATCGGCAGTTTTTGAACAAAAAATACGAATATGTTCGGTTCTTTATTGGGTTATTTTTGGATCTAAAAAAAAAATTTGAACACACAGACACAGTCACGCGTACGAGTAAACGTGATACTTATTTTGTACATTGTCTTATTTTTATTTTGTTTGTAGTTTTATTATTTTTAAAAAAAAATCAAGTACCTAATCAGCGAAAGGCAAACGACTTATTAGGGTTTAATTAAAATTATTTTGTCGGTAGTTTTATTATTAAAATAAAAATTCCTAATGGGCAAAAAGTAATGCTATTCGGAACTATGACGACTTTAATAACAGGAATTGGAACCGGAACCGATTTTGTATTTTGTTTTCAAAGAACCCGAACCGGAAGAATCGTTAAGGTTCCAGTCGTCGGTGTTACGCTACGAAGTGTTGGAATAACTCGAAAATTTACTTATATAAAAAAAAAAAAAACGATTATGATTTTCGCATATTGGTGCGGGGGGGGGGGAGCGTCGAGATGGAAATTCGAAGATAATATTCCAGAGCGATTTTGAATATTTTTTTCATTTTTTGTATTATTATTTAATTTATCTTGACGTCAGTCCCCCTCTTATGACGTGATTGCGACAAAAAAAAAAAAAAGGGAAATTTCCGGCGGTTTACGTGGTTCCCGGCGGAAGGTAAATTTCAAACGGATATCCGGAAATCACCTGCGGCCTGTTTAAGTTGTGAGCCGAGGTATTGTTCTATAACTAACAGAGAGACGCAATAATAATAATAATAATAATAATAGTGTGGGTGCGCGTTCATAATTTAGTACAGAAGTCGGGACCCCGAGTCCAATATTTTATATACAGTAACCTCCCGTTACACACGGGGACGTCAGTCACTGGATACACGCGAGAAATGAAAAGAAAAATGAACAAAAAAATACAAAATAATAATAATACCAATAAAAAAAAACGAAAAGTAAAGAATGCGCGCGCAACGTGTAAACGTTTTACGGGATAAAAAAAAAAAAAATGAACAATATTATATCGAGGGGTGTGGGGGCGGTCGGGCGTAATCGTTACGAAAGTTTTTATTTGATCGTGACGCGCGTTACCGGACGGTAATTTTTTTTTTTTTTTTTGATTTATTGGCAAATATATTTATATAGTCGCGGGGCGCCGAAAGTCCGAAAACCATCGGTTTTAATTTGGACTTTTCGCCGTGACGGCCCGCGGCGGTGCACGGCAATATTATCACTACCGGCGCGTACGGGTGTTGGCCGGCGGTCTCCGGGCGCTAATTGATCGATATAGGTTTTTAATTTTTACGTCCTGCACCGCTGGGAGACCCTTAACTGTGTATCTCGCCGGAGTTTCCACTCGTTTATATATCACGGTACACGTTAGCGCGTAATTTATTGCGCGAACACCGCAAAAACCCCGGTATATTCTCGGTTCGTATCGCTCCGCGGCTATGCGCCGCGTACGACTTTGTACGTAATATTCTCGGGGGAAATTTACGGAAAAACGAAAAAATATGAAGAAATCGTCTCGCCAATCCGATTGCGATATCGCAGGTGGGGCCGCCGTGTTTAGAGGTGAAATTAAACATCATCGCGACGCAATAATATTCGCGGCGTACCGGATAAACGCGTCCGCACTAGCGAAAGCGTACGGTGTGTGCCGAATACAAAATGCGCCGCAAATATTCATAGACAAATATGTTTCTCGATAAATATTCACGTATGCTTCGTCGTGTATTCGTCGTATACCAGGCATTTCCGGCGTAGCAATGTTACCCATTGCAATATTAAGAATAAAATAATTGAAACAAAAAACACTTCTTATTCTTCTTATTTCAATAGTACGAATAACCGAGAGTTTCATGGGACTCCGAGAACAAGTGGCATCCTAATAAAACTATGCTTGGGACGCAATCATAAAATGCATCGACATTGACGTAGAAGACGCATAGCAAATAATATCAAGCCAATTCTAGGTTCATTTAGATGGGAAAAAGCTAAAGGACGGAAGACATTGAGAACCGGTAAGGGTAATAGTATAAATTCGTCAATTCAAACTAGATTCGTATATTATTTCATAGATGTATTTAGTGATTTTCTAGGCGCGAAAAATGTGTACAAATCTGACTGGTTCGTATCGAAAAGTTTTGCATTCCTTATGGCCAATAACGACCCGAGGGAAACATTTTGTCCCTAAAAAACGCAATGTTACTGCTAATTGAACTTGTATTATGGGTATGGCTTTCCTTAAACGTGCATCAATCTTTTCAATTGTAGGCCCGATCATAATTATTAATTTCTCAATATCATTCACAGGCATACGAATGAAATTATTTAAATCATAATATATTCAATAATTCGTCACGATCATACTAATTTCTGCTTCGGTAGAGAAGTTTCGATCCAATAGCGCCTGGATTTTTGTTATGTTGTTTTCTTCTCCGTTATGTTGATTAAACGGCGCACGATAATGAAAGCCGCACATTTTTTTTTTTTTTTATCCAAATAAAAATCTAAGGTAGTTTCTTTTTAATTTTCCAAAAGTCTGGTGTTGAAAAAATATTATCGTTCTTCCTTCTTCGCCCTGTTGAGGACCCACTATTATTTGCGCCCTATGCATTTACAGAATTATTTTAACAGTTTTTTTTTTTTAACCGTTTAACCCCGGCATCGACGTTATCGACAATAGACAATTTAAACGAAAATAAATTGCGGTGTTTATTTTTTATTCTCTAGATAAATTCCACCCGTCCGTGATCTTATCCGAGTTAATTTAAATTTCTATTCTCGTTCCCGGCGTTTAGACGATTATTATAGTTGGACTTTACATACATTTACGTAAATTGTACTTATCTGCGTCCCAACGTCATCGATGAGAACAGAACAGTGTCGCTTTTTAAATTACTATCGGTTTTGTAAAATTAACTCGCTATAACCCGAAATGGGCTATTGTTTTAGGACCGGGTAGGTTGTATACTATTTTTTTTAATTAAAATATATTTTCTACAAAACGCGTTATGAAAACGCGAGGGCAGGTAAAATGGCTTCTGTAGTTAATTGAATTATATTAAATTATAATAGCCGCGTGTACAGCGTTGTGTTCATGCCATTAAACGGTTTTTGCGTTTTTCGGAACTTACGGAATTACGCCGGTTTCGGAAACATATTAAAAGAAACATTTTGATTATTAGGATTTTCGTTTGTTAAATATGTACGCCGGTGGTAAACCTGACTGACGACTAAAAATTATCGTCGTCCCGAGATGGAAATTTAATTGTCCGCGGTCCAATATGAATATTCTAAAAAAAAAAAAACTCATAGCACATCTAACCGTACGGCCGTACGGACACAAATCTGTACGGTTTTTGTAGAAACGCGGGCGCGCGCGCGCGGTCCCGCCATTTTCGTCGTCGTTACCAATAGGAGTAAATACTCTACGGAAAATCGTCTGCGAAATGACTACTCGAGTGCACGGGCGAAAAAAAAACCTAAAAAAATAATATTGTTTAATGATAAATCGTCGTATATTGTAGTTGGCAGACATAATAATAACGTTAACCGACACGAATAATAATTTATATTAACGCACACGTCCTTGTAATAATATATCCTGTTGCATTTTGACATTCCATTTTACATCGGTACAACCCTGCCCGGGAAATAATATTGTTACAATAATATTTTAGAACGGAAACATTATTTATTTATTTTTTTTTTTCTACTACCTATAACAGTGTTTCCCAACCGCGTGGTCCGCGGTCACGTAGATTTATTTTTTCTATTTAATCTATTATTGCTCATTGGTTTTTTTTTTTTTTTTTTTTTCAAATTTAGCGAAAAATCTGGACAGATACGTTTTGTCATGAACAACAATCATAGTATCGATCGTAGAATTCAAAAACTGATCAAAGAAAATCAATCACAAAAATCGCATTTAAACAATAATAATAATAATAATAAAATGAAATACACTGTTACAAACGTTAAGTGATAAAAATACAAATCATGTTTCAATTGTTTTTGTGTATTCTTGGTTATAAGTAAAAAAAAAAAAAAAGTCTTGCTAGTTTTTCTAAGACTGAGGTGTTCAGCGACCTATTAAAAATTCTCCAAGTGATCCGTGGTGTATCGATACATCAAAATTTTAAATATCGATATTTTTCGATGTTTTAACATAAAATATTTTCAAAGGAGAAAAAAAAAGTTATCCGGGATAGCAATCACCCGTTTTTATAAGCCTGGGGAGTCGCGTTTTCAAACTTTTTTATTTTTTGAAAAATATAATAGTACTAAGTTACCAAATAAAAAACAATTTAATTCAAGGCACAGGTATATTAAATTCGATTGTACTTAAATGTAAGTAATTCTTAAAAAATATGTTATATGCTGAATACATTACCATAGTGTATCACCTAAGGATTGTAAAAAATAGTTGTTTGTTTAAATGCTCGGATGTTAACCGATTTCTTTATTTATTCAAAGTCAATCCCGCTTTAGAATATAAACGTTCTCACTAGGGACAGACAATAAGAACTGCGCGAGCAAATCACCTGCCCATTTTCGGCTCGAACAAAATAAATATATAAATTTATAAAGGTGTTAAACAAACAATTAAAAAAAAAAAAAACACTAATACAAAAATGTTAAAATATCGAAATAAAACCACGGTGTATTTAACAAAAACATCGATGGTTTTTGACCATCGCTACGACTAATACAGTATAATAAAACGACGAGTATAGTAATCGATAATAAATATTTAAAAAAAAAACAACAAAATTATATAAAATCTCTCGGTAGCCAAGACTAAGACAATTTTAGAAGGCAGTTGAGTAACTCGGGTTTACTACATTTTTCAGCTGGTCCGCTACCTATCAGCGTCAGTTTTATAAAGGTAATGCTTATTATTTTTTTTTTCCCTCCCCATCGGAAATCCATTCTATTCAGAGGTACTTTAATTTAGACGTTTTTCGAAATTCCTGACGATTCCCTTCCGCCCATTTTCTTACGATTGCTATCAATTTTTAATGTATTTCACGTGTTTTCCAAAAAAGACAATGGATGTGATGGCGGATGAGGATAGGGGAGAGGGGGGGGGCAAACGACTTGCTCATCGGTCTTCTGTGAATTAATAACAACTATTGGTTAATCGAAATATCGATAATTTATAGTCATTCTAATTCAACACGATGGTATTCCGCGTAAAATATATATTTTATTTATAAAACATAAGTGAATGTAAGAAAATATTAGCTTGCTATATTATACATCATTAAATACGTTTCGTATTTTTTACCGTAAAAAATATTATCGTATATGTTTTTACTTTTATAACCTTTATAAAAAAAAAAAAAAAAAAATACGAAATGTTTATATTATATACTACTATTATACTATCTTTATCTGTCTCCAGTCACTCTTTACTTTTCGGACTGTGCATTTTATATTTCTCTAGAGGTTGTTACCCCAAGGACGCCTATAAAATAAATAACGTTAGTTATTTCAATACCGTCACTATTCACTATAATATTATATGCCTGCTGATAAATATAACCGCTAGCGGTTGAGACGCAGACGAGTAAAATTGATATTAAATATATAATGATAAAAGATAATTTCTACAATATCGCCGATATACCGGTAAAGATAGTAAATATTTAAACTATCGCATCTCGGATATGATAATATAAAAAGCGGGTCCAATTGTCTATCGTCAAAAAATAAAATTACTCGCTGTACGTAAACCATACGGTATTAGATATTATTTAATTTTTTTTTTATACGTCAAGTGCCACGAGGCCATAGTTGAAGGATTGCACTTTTAAAAATGTTGAATATATACGTACACTATGCTGAATTGTGGTAAGTACAATTATTATTGATAATTTGGAGAATTTTTAAATTGTCCGAAAATATAGTTGTCGAGAATAAATTACCTTAAGTACGAGTTCGGACTTAAAAAAAAGAGTACACGGTGAAAGGTTTGTAGATAAAACACCGACAAATAGTAAAGACAAGTGTAGAGTAAACATTTTTAGATGCATAATAGACCAGCTACAAAGCAATCTTATAAAACGTTTTTTTCGATAATCGTGTTCTAATTGCTGGCACGCAATATTTGTTCCGAACCAATTTTAAAGACGTAACAGGTAAATAGTATAAATTGCGAAGAGGATTATATCATTGGAATGGATTGACTTTGATGAATCCGAAGAAAATACTAGTAAAATACATTTATCATTTTTATTTTTTTTTTGTTTTTACTAATAGTTTAATTTTATAAAATATGGGAGGATGTAAGGAATCGTTAAAAGAAGATCTAAACGGCTTAAACTGTCAAATATATGTTCGAAAACATTTGTGTTCTTTAAGTATGCGTTCTATGGCATATACGCATTTGTACACAGCTTGTGAGTCCATTGTAAGTTTATCTGTAACTCATGTCAATTGTAAGCGCGCTTTCAGTAAACTTAAAATAATCAAGGACCGCTTACGCACATCAATAAGACAACAACGGTTAGAAGCATTCATAGCAATGTTTTCTGAAAATAAACCATTAGAAAATGTTAATTTCGAAGATGTTTTCGACATTCTCAAAACAATCTTCGGCGTTATTTAATAAACTACTGTCAATATAAAGTTTTTTTTTTTTTTTTTATTCAATTATCATTTGTCTAAAAAGTAAAATTCATATATATATATTTGTTAAAAAATGTATTTTTAATTCTATGGTGCCAGTAGAGTATTGTCATAAAATCGCTCAAGTGTATCTATTCGAAAATTGTTGATTGCTATAGAACATCACCAGTATTAAGGAGTAAAATATTGCGATGTAAAGCAATTACATTTAACTTTGTACAATTTTACGCTTAAGTGTTCAAAATATGGATTAGGATTATTTATAAATTATATATAGTAAGAATAATTATAGTAGACATTAAAAACAGATGCTAATTTAAACTTTTGAAAAATATGTTCTATGAGCGTGCATATAATAATATACTATTTTCCACGGCTGTATAAAAAAATAAAAAAAAAAAAAAAATGAATTGCTTTTCCGAATTATCAAAAATGAAAGGCCATGTGTAATTCTTTCTGGCCCAGTACGTCCGTGCGCGTCCGTTCGACCAGACGAATTCGGTGGCGAACGTTGCGGATTTAGGAAAAATGTACGAACGGACACCATCGGTAATACGGTTTCGAGATGCGGTCTCGTCTGCTCGGACGGAAAACGCGAGCGCGAAACGGAATTGTCACGAGGAAAACGCAAAACGGTCCTTGCAGGACATTCGACCGGAAAACGGTTTTTAAATTGTGATCACGCGACAAATATACTGTCTCTCAAACGTCGTAATTTCTCCGCTGAAATGTGCTGCTTTTTTCTATTTCTTTTTTTCTCTATTTCTTCGTCCTCGGGGATTTGCATAATTCAAATTCACCGCTATATACGTGTGTATATATATATATATATATATATATATATATATATATATATATATACATTAACCAACCGGCAAAACACCGTCGCATCTATGCCAAGAATTTCATTCACTTTGTCCGTGTTTTCCGCATTATATTATGTGACGTGCTGTACCACGTGCAGCCTCACCTTTGTGCAGTTTACTCCTTGAAAAGAAAAAAAAAAAAATCTCCGTGGTTTGTCAGCCGGTACACGTTTAACGCGCAGACTCGTAAACCGAATGCGATTTTAATGCACTGAGGATAAACAACAGTATTCTATAAATGCACTGAGGCCGGCCACCGACGAGTGGAAAACTTAAAAAGTAGACGTAGCCATTGATTATAATTACCATTATTATTATTTATTTTTATTTTTTTTTTTTTTTGTAATTTGACTAATCTCAAATTTTCCGTCTGTGGATAATTTTACGACCGGAAATCTCGTTTCTCAATCGAAACCTCAATTGAAACCATCTCGTTTCAATTAGGACATCTGGCCGATATATTGCCGGAGTGATTATTTGATTTTCTTCGTCATTTTCTTAATAATACTTAGAGATAAACCGGAAAGAACCGTCGGAAAACAGAAAATAATTGCTCAATACCGGGTGGTTTCTCAAACATCCTTTTAAATTTGATACAAGATTGATGGACAAAAGTTGTTCTACTGACACTATAAAAAGATCGATAATCCGAAGACACGAATTTTTATTTATAAGTTTTTTTTTAATTTAGTGTAAAATACTTCGTATTCTGCTACACGTATTTTCCAATTTACGCAGATAAAACTTTTTAACACTATAGAAATGCCTGAAATTTGAGATGAAAAAAATAACGAATTGTTGTAAAGTTTGTTTCTTATAGTTACAAATTAATATCGTTTTCAATTTAAATTTGTTCAATACATCGAACTTTGCTCAAAAACACTTTTCGTACCTATGCAACGATTTATCTGGTTTCGTTCCACCTACAGCTGTGGTCCGCCCACGGTGAAAAGTATGTCTGTCTTTTAATTTACACCGGCTAAATAAATAACATGTCAATCTCGAACTATATCGTTCATTTCAATTATTTTCGATTTAATAATAAAATATTACATTTACAATCTTACAGACTATTTGAACATTAGGCAACCGGAGTCGAGAAAATAATAATTTGTATACCATAATAATTTCCACTATATTCGAGCGTACCACTTGTTGTTTTACGAAAATCAAAGAAAAAAAAAGAAAAAAAAGGCTGTTCAAATTTGGATAATCAACATTGAAACAACGGGTTCAGTATTAAAGTAAAAGCCCGTATGAAAAAAAATCATTCATACACATGAAAACGTCATGGCCAGAGCAGTTATGAGAGCCATAACAAGTCCAAATCATTCTGCACGAAAATATGCGTTTTCGTTAAATTTATCCAGTTGAAGCCTACGTCGGATTTTGCACAGCGATCTAAACTTTCATTCATTTAAAAACTAAAGTCAATGCACATAAACAACGAAATATTGATAAACTAAAAAGCAAAATTTAATAAGAAATCGCTAATAAACCTTAGAAAGTGATACACCATAAAGTGGAAAATATAAGAAGTCGGGTAGAAAATTGCTTGAGAAGAGATAAAAAAATAAATAAATAAATAAATAAATGCCAAAATACGTGTAGTTCGTTATAATAAAATAATTAATAATTTGTATTCGTTTATTATTTTATAATTTAACATTGAAAATTCGCCGTTTCGGTTTCCTACCCAGTGTCTTCGTATGGGGTTATTATTGTCAATTTCATATAGAGTATGTTAATAAAAAACTGCTATAAAATAAAAAAAAAATGTTGACTTCCGATTTTGTAGAGTTTTTGAACATATTTAGAAATAAGTAAATTAAACATTAAAACAAATTGCAAGTATCAAAATCCAAAACAGTTCACTTTAAGACCATGAAAAAAACAAAATGTCTTTAAATAGCACAAAATTGAAATTCATTATTTGACATTTGTGTTGTACGTCATAATATTACGTTTTACTTGAAAATTTCAAGTCTCTAGAACAATTATTTTCGGAATTAAAAAGAAATCATATAACTCGAGTTTGACGAAATCGTTTTTTTCGTCATATTTTTGGTAGTTTCTTCTGCCGCGTTAAAAAACTAATAGGTATATTGAAAAATGTCCTCGTTAAATTATCAACTGGACAAAATTTGATTTCGAAAACAGTATATAAGTGTGTACATAGATAGGGATGAGTCGTCTGGTAAAAAAAAAAGTGTTAACAGAATGAAAAAAATATAATAAAAAATAAACATCATTGTAAAACCACCAAGACCTATTCAGAATCTAAAAAAATCAACCTTACTCGAAATTGGATGAATAAGCGAAACGTTCAAATTATCGTCGTTAATTAATACAGCGATTTTAACTTTTAACGTGTTAACATTTATTCTGTTTTTTTTTTTTAACTTTTACTTGACCGCGTTTGTCCATTAATTTGTCCAGTCTTGTATATATAAAAATAACGGTTTTTTTTTTAATTTTTTTTTTTTTTTCTGAAAAAATTATTATTATTATTATACGCAATATTAATTATTTTTTTTATAATCGAATCGTTCGTTTTATATCAACTTAACGGCAAACGCGTGCTCGTAATATTAAAAATCGCTGTTGGTTTTATAATGAAATATCAAAATATTATAATATGTTCAATATTTTACACCAATATGTACTTGTGTGTTAATAGATATTGGAGCATTAATCGCGTATAATAATAGCGGGCGCATACTGATCGTATTAAACACTAACTACACGCGGGCGATTCTTTATTAATATTATTAAAATCAATAGAATTTATTATTGTAGTTAATTAGAAACGAAATTTATCGGGGAGAAATGAAAAATGAATAAATCGGGTAGGTATTGTTTTGTGCTGATTACGAAATCGTACCGAATCGGGTACAAAACTAAATCTAACTAATTTAATTAAAAATTAATAATCTATAGCAGAATGATATTTCTTAGCGAAAGTTTTAAATTATTTTCATAACGAATACGATAATTTATGTTAACGAAATAATATTATATTGTTGCAATGGAAATGTAATCTTTAGGTATAACGATATTAAATAAAACTACGCGGAACAACTGATAAAAAATAAATAAAATTGCGTAATAATAACGGGGAAAAAAATGTGCGATGTGATTACTGCCGATTATATAAAATTCGATTATATTATTAATGAACATAATAAAAAAAAAAAAACAAAAAAATAAAAGTTATACAAATACTTTGTATATGTGGGCAAATATCTTTAATGTTCAGAAACGGTTCGGAAACGTAATCGGACGAATTTACAACGAAAATTGTATTAATCGATAATTAAAAAAATAAATTACGTCTATTCGTGTTATATCGTCACGAACAATTGCACTATGAAGCCAAAAAATACGTATCTACTTAAAAAGAAAGAAAAACTAAAATAAAAAACCCGACAATTAATATAGCTATTGAAAAAAAAAAAAAAAAAATAACGCCAGATATTCGAAAATATTCACGTAAAAAAAATTCAGATTTTATTTATTTATTTATTTATTTGTTGTTGTTGGATCGAATTGCAATATAAAACAAAATCGAAAAATAACAGCAACCGCAGTTATTGCGAGGTTCGTTTCCGGTTTCTCATATTGATTAAGGAAAACTACAAAGAATTTCAATACATTTTCTACCAGAGATTATAACTGTAGTTGTTGGCCGGAGCATTGTTTCCGGTAAAAAAGTTGTTCACGGGCAGATAAAACCATAGTAAAAGTAAAACCAATACGTTCCTCGTGCGCCCGGAAACTGAAAAGCATTACAAAAATCGAATTCCAGTCGAATCATTAGTGAGAAAATGTAATATTATGATTTTTTTTTTTGTTTTGTCTGGGCGCCTAGACCGATAATAATTATCGAATAAAACGCTTTGGTTAGCGAGCAATAGCCAATAGTAAAAAAAAAGATAATAATCTATTGTTAACGGAGCCAAGTGATTTCTTTTTAAATTACGGTTTCAAAGGCAAGGCCATATGAATATCATATTTAACGTTTTGTTGCCGGACTGTAAATATCGCTAAAACACCGATGACGACGATTTTCAATATGTCCGATAGTGTCCAATAGGTCGACGATTGATATGATAATAATATTTATTATCGTGGCCCGGCGAACGCGCGCGGACGGTGTACTTAAGAGCGATGAAATCTATTGATCTACACAGCGGCCTGTTGGTCTAGGGGTATGATTTTCGCTTCGGGTGCGAGAGGTCCCGGGTTCAAATCCCGGACAGGCCCACTGTAATTTTTTTGCACTTTTTTTTATTATATTCTGTTTGTTGCGCGCGGACGCGGCGGTGTCGACTTTCGCCGTGAACCGCCCGACCGGCTATGTTCTCCTTCCCACGGTCGCCGGGCGAGTAGGGGAGAAACGGACTCGCGTGGAACGCGGTCAACCGACCGCGGCGGTCGGCTAACCGCGGCCGGTCGCCCGAGGCGCAAATATTTAATCGGGCCGTTTCGAAAATAATTACGCGCCCGTTTAATTTCAAACCGATTATTATACCGGTATAGATTTCATTAGGTATTTATTTATTGCGTTTGCGTCCGGCGCAATCGGACGGTTAATTTTTAATTGTAACCGATACAATGCAAACCAAATCGATTGGCCACGGCGACGATTGCCGTGTAAGGATTCTAAAACCTTATTAATGCGTCAGATTAAAAAAAAAAAAAAAAAAAAAAAAAAAAACAACAACAACAAATTAATCCGAAAATATTCGCCGAAAGTCCGTTGTTTAGACCTAAGTCGGCGCGTAAAAATAATAATTATAAAAGACTTGGGAAAATGTAACTTTGTATTATTATTATTATTGACGATATTACAATGTTCGGAAAATTATAATTTTTCCGATTGATCGGATTTAATGAAACACTTAATGTAACACTAAAGTTATAAATCATTAACAAACAATACGGTGCACGTGTATACGTATTATTATAATACTACGTAATTACTGATTTATTGGACGTGTTTTAATTCTTTTTTTTTTTTTTTTATTATTATTATTATTATTATTATTACAACCGTACAAGTTTTGTCGTAAAACGTTTTGAAGTTTGAACGGAGAAGTCGATTTAGAATTTCATGTGCGAATATTGACGAAAACACGTAAAAATCATACCGTTCTTCGGCTCAGAATCGTTTTTCGTTAGCAATAACGGAAATTCCTCTCCATAACCGTCCCGACTACCGCCTATAACAGGTGCGTAACGCCACCGTCTTTTTTTTTTCTTTTTAACAATTATCAAACTATACGTGTACAATTTTGTTCTCCCGCGTCGTATTATTTTTTTTTTTTTTTTTTTCATATTTTTTCTCATTAAAAATGTAATTATTTCGAATCCGGAGTCCGTTTACCGGCACACCTTACTGCGCATCCAATTTTAATACAATCTTTCGCAATGAATCGTTTGGAGAAAAAAAATCACAAATATCGGTCACATGTCATAAAAAATATAAATGGTCTTATAACGCTCGGCGGAGGCATTTGTGGTTCGAGTCGAACGTTTTCAGACCGGGCGGTTCAATAGTAAAAAATCGTTTGAAAACAGCGGTCTGCCCGTTGTAAATGTAAAATTTTTAGCGGTCTCTCCAGCCAAGTCTGGAGTAGTGATGGGCAAAATTGTTTGATTGTCGAAATTTTAAACATTGATCGTGTCGATACGTCGGATTATCAAGGAAAACATCGATGTTTTTCGATGTTTTAACAGAAAATATTTTCATAGGTGCAAAAAAAAAAATTCATCGTGATGATGACAGGCAATCGCCCGTTTTTATGAAGCCCGGGGAATCGAGTTTTCAAACTGTTTTTATTTTTGAAAAAAAAAAAAATATATAGTTGAATATTTAATCACCAAATAGAAAAAAAAAAACAATTTAATTCAAGGCATTGGGATATTAAATTTTATTATACTTAAATGTAAGTAATTCTTAAAAATATGTCATATACTGAATACATTGCCAAACTGTATCGTATTATAATTGTAAAAATGAAAGTTTGTTTAAATGCTTAGATGATAACCGATTTCTTTATTTATTCAAAGTCAATCCCGCATTGGAAAATAATCGTTCGCTAGGGACAGACCATGAGAACTGCGCGAGCAAATCATCTGGGCACATTTCCGGCTTCGAACAGAATAAATAAATAAATTTCAAAAAAAATACTTTTACAAAACTATTAAAATATCGACATAAAACCTCGATGTTTTCTTCGATACATCGAAAACTAAAACGTCGATGCGTTTAACAAAAACTTAGATGGTATTTGCGCAAACCGCAACTCCGGAAAAATATATAATAAATACGGACAAACTTAACAAATCGAACGTTATTGGTCATTTGTTTATTTATTATTATTTCGAGCAAATCACCTGCTCATTTCCGACTTCGAACAGAATAAATATATAAATAAAAAAATACTTATACAAAACTGTAAAAACATCGACATAACACCTCGATGTTTTCTTCAATACATCGAAAACTAAAACGTCGATGCATTTAACAAAAACTTAGATGGTATTTGTGCAAACCGCAACTCCGGAAAAATATAAAATAAATACGGACAAACTTAACAAATCGAACGTTATTGGTAATTTGTTTATTTATTTTTATTTTTTTTTTGTTAATATATTTTCATCTCGATAACGTATTTCGAATATATTTAAACAGCTCGTGTTTGCACGGGGCCCGTCTTTTACCGGCCGGCAAAACGCGTTTATACAGTTGCGGGCGAGCTGCTTTTTTTTTTTTTTTTTTTTAATACGCGTTTGTACCGGACGATATTCGCGCGGAAAAGCCATCCGCCGCCCGTTAACGAACCCGCGGCGTTCGTAATTATTATATTTATCCTATCAATTCGGCATAGTCGCCGCGTAGTAAAAACATTTTTCTGTCGCGTGTTTACACGGCGGCGTACACAAAACACACAACGTTAAAAAAAAAAAAAAAAAAAAAAACACACACACAAAAAAATTAAATAGGAAAGTGTTGACCGTAACCGAATACCTACTGTTGAACTAATTATTATTAAACCCGTCGGCTATTCTATTATATAGTGTGTACCCTACCACCGGCCCCGTCGTCGTCGTCCGGAATCCAAGTGTGTACTTGTAACACGCGCATAACAACGCGCACAATGATAGTATTATGTAAAAAAAAAAATAAAGAAAAAATAATAATAATAACAATATCGTTAACCGAACGGCATAAAAAAATTAATATTCCCCGCCGCCGCGTCGATCCCCGTACGATATTTAATATTAATAAAGTACATTATTCGCCCGGTAATATTATCTGTCGAAAACCGTCCGCGATAGAATTATTAACAATAGTTAACCCGGCTAAACCACTGGGATTAAATTACGGACAACGGCAGACCGAGGGTCGTCAAGAAAGGATAAAAAAAAAAACACCTCCTTATCAAACGGGCATATCCACCGGACAATTCTTCTTGGAGAGGACAAATAGTTGTAAACTGAGCAGCCGGAATTGGCCAACAATCATTTTAACTCATTCCCGTTGAACATCTAAGGAACCCGACCGGGTCCATCGCGCGTAAATATCCCCTTAATTACCACCAAAAAAAAAAATAAGTCTAAAAATCGTTCTTATCGAAGACTTATTATAAATTAAATAAAATACAATTTTATAATATTGATGGCACTGGGCATCCGACTTCTATACGGCCGCGAACCGAAATTGTACGAATCTTTTCGATCGTTAATTTCAAGTTTTTTTTTTTTTTTTTTTTACGAATGTCGGTAATATAATTTTCTGTATACGAATTCCCCTATCCTGTACACGTTGAATGGCTACCACGAGAGTATTTCGGTACCCTCGCTGTTCACACTCTTTTGTACCGAATAGGGTTTTCACTTATTTCGTCTGTTACGACCATACGGATTGAAAAAAAAATGTCAAACACAATCAATGATGGGATTTAAATAATTATTACGAATACATAATAATTTAGGTGAGAGAAATCGAGTTCTCCCGTGGTACACAATCGGTATAATTTTTGGGTTTTTCAATTTTGTTGGACAGAACGATAGATTTAATGACACAACTTTAGTACTCTCGTGGTATTGTAGGGCAGTTTTTTTTTTTTTTTTTTTAAATAAAGCTCGGTAATCAACGTGTTAACGTATTATATTTTCAACCGTCCTCACGAGTCGAACGCGGGTTTAGTAGTTTTCCCGGGTCATTTGTCCGGGGCCCGAGCCCCTAAAAAAAAAAAAAACCATAACGAAACACAAAATAAAACATCGTTAATATTCAATGGTAAAACCATTTTGATTTATTAGATTTCGTGTATAATCGGATAAATTTTTTCATTGAAAATCAGACCCTAAGGGTAATAATAGGGCCCGGAAGATTCAGTTTTCCCAGGGCCGGCCAAAGCTCAGTAATAACCAATCTACTCAGATAAATACGCACAAAAAGACTTCGAACAAAAAAAAAAAATCGTAAAATTACTAGATAAACGCGCGTACATTTCGTTTGGGATTATGCATTTTTTTGTTTGTATACAACGCGGTGCGATTGAAAAACTAAAAATTAGTTTTTTACCGAACGCAGGAGGAGGATTTTGGAAGTTCAACCCATCCCACGAAATATCAGGAAAAATATAAAAAATTAATAACTTGACATGTGAATTCAATAGTTATTTAAAAAATTCTCACGAGACTTACAAATATAATGAGCAATGATATTTGTGAACATTTCACATTTTTTTTTCAAAAACCTCTCCGAAATTTCTTTCCTGCGTTCGCCCGCGACCATCGTATCCCTCGGTAAAAATGATTTTTTTTTTTTTTTTTTCTAGTGGGCAATGAAGAAAAAAAATATCCGGTACCACTTTGGGCTCTATTCAGCATAAAACAAAAAACTTACTTTATATATCTTTTATTGTTATAGGCACATTATTGCGAATAATAATTAATGGCGATATTGAGAATATCGGCGGAGTTTATTTTTTTTTTTTTTTTGTTATCAAAATCGATATTAATTAAATTCGACATAGTCTATGGAATGTGTAAAAAACAAAAAAAAAAAAAAACCATTCGACCGCTATGCCGCGCGCGGCTAATTTCAATATTCGGCTGATGGTTTTCAATTTTAAATACCGGCCAACGGTATTATATTGTGAAAAAGTCATATCGGTTCGGCACTAAAAATAATATCGCAAACTATTATTTATTAATAAAAATTCCGATGTTATTTTTTTTTTTCTCTCCACCCCGTTATAATGTACCGGTACCTAACGAAACGATTTGCAAAAACGTACAACTATTCAATATAATATAATATAATATAAATATAGTGTAAAAAAAAAAAAAAAAATGTTGAATTATTATAACGATTATGCACGATGCGTAAATATACACTGCGTATAAAAAGTCGTTTGTAAAGTCGGTATTTTTTTATTTTTTTTTTTTTAATTTTATTTTTTTTATTAAACTCGTCGAGTGCAAAGTTTAATATACGACGGACATTATTCGATATCGGTGTATGAAGAAATTGACAAATTATATAACCTATAATATAAGGGGAGTGATCGATCGAATACAATTTTTTTTTTTTTTTTTTCTAATAGTGTAAAAAAAAGATTTGTATCAAAGAGTCCCGCGGACCTCTTTTCGATGATTAAAACATGATACACCGAACGGTTTTTTTTTTTTTTTTTTTCATTTTCAACGTTTGATCTAAACGTACACCGGCAACAAACGGATATACCGTTGTAAAAAACCTAACCGATTATTATTATTACAAAACCGGACGAAAACGTTTTGTATTTGAAATCGCGATTAATAACGGCCGAAACTGGCTGAAAATGTTGAATTCGGTTAAAATACATAAAAAAAAAAACAAAAAAACAACGCCATTTCAATCAAAGTATCGAAATCGAATTATATCGCGTTAACGTCCGAGTGAAGTACACTCTGTATAATATTATAATTTTCTATAATATGATCATCCCAATAGTATTATTAACTTTTTTTAATTATTAAATCCGGAGCGTATTAAAAGCCCGACTAACGAACTCATAATATTAATACAGTTTCGCTATTACTATTGTTTTTGTAATGATAGATCGACAATATGCAATCGAGTGTTTAAATCCACCTAAAATACGATTAATAATATTATAAACCAAAACCCGATAGAAAAAAAAATAACGAAATCGTTAAGTTTCAATTACAAACTAATATAACAAATGGAACTTGAATTTACGTAAATACAATTTAAAAAAAAAAAATAATGTTTGATTTAGAGAAAATGCAAATGTGCAATCTGGGCAATCTATATTATTATCGTGAATTTTACTAGGCCATTCCGATAATTTGGTCGAATATATATCGTATATAGTATACGTCGCATAGATAACCGTAGAAATTCGAAATTGTAGCCAATCATTGATAAGTTATTTTTTTTTTTTTTTTGTTTACTCCGCTGTTCGAATTTTGAGTTTCAATGTTCCTATTTGGAAAACGTCTGAAATTTGCCCGGGTTTTTTTTTTCTTCTTCGCTTCTAATCTGAATATTTAATATGTACCGGTACTATTTAAACACCGACGATTTTAAAATAAAATCAAATTATCCTGATGTAATTTTTTTGTTCGTCAATATATTTCGATAGTATTTCTAAACGTGCGTTTTCTACGCGAGTTGGGAATTTTAGTACCTACTGAGTAGTTGTTCGTGTTATGATTGCTTTGTTTTCCTTGTCAAACATTTTTTTCTTTCTTTTTATTAAATATTTACCACGGCTAATTAGTATTTAACGCCCAATATTATTTATCGGGGTTTTTAGATTTAATATTTTTGTTTAATTACTAATATCGATTTAATAACATTTAAGAGAACGCGATAAATAATACCATATTTATAAGAGGGATGTCCATAAATTGTCTGTAAAAAGCGAACGAGAACCCCCTCGGGCCCTGCAGCATTGACGCAAATAACCCAAAAATTTTATCGGGAGACTCGAGTCCGTCCATAGTATTAATAAAATGAATTCGAAAAACAAAAACAGTTTTTATTTTAATCGAATTCTCCGTTCGGTTCTTAAGCAAATGCATCTAAAATATTATTTATGTTATTTAATATATCTTTTTTTTCTCGATACATCTAGCGATGGTAAACATGTAAAGCGATCCTGAATATAAATATATAGTGAGCGCAAATAAATTGCGTCAGGAAAGAGAGAGAAAAAAAAAATTATGATTACAATACGGCTGCAGGATACACCTAAGGTTTCGTAAAAAAAAATTTACCATTTCTAGTACGTTCGATTATAATAATTATTATTAATGCGTAATACAAGTTTTAATCATTCGTTTACTCCGGTATTAACGAACTGCGATAATATTGTAATAGCGTAGAATTTCATGTGGCGTCACTTAATTGTAATTTAATATTAGGTATGCGTACGTTAAATTTGTATGTATTGTTTCGTAATATAAAAATTATTTAAAATCAGCCAACGGCCCGGAAACAAGCGTAATCAATCGACAAAACAAACCAAGTCCCCCCAAAAGATTAGACGGTAACCCGAACGTAGTTCAAACGAGAATGAAATATTTCAATATTACAGTTTAACCGGGTTCAAACGATAATGTCGGAATTTTTAAACGGTACGTTTGAAAGCGACAAGCCAACGCGATTAAGATTCCGATTTTTAGCGCGCGCTACGATAGTAATTTTTTTTTAATTCTAGACGCAATTTATAGTTTTCATTATAAAAACGGCGGTCACTATGTCCGCGTATTATAATCCGTACGATAATTTATGTAACGGAATCGGTACGTCTGAAATCCAATTATTATCGCGGAATTCGTCAAGCATAATTTATATTCGTGTTATTGTTACCGCAATCGTATTGTACGCATTTATTATTATTATTTACTGGATAACCCAAAAGCAACGTTGTTTTCGAGATTAACCAAAGTGCGCCTTTGCACGGCAATCGATTGGCCGAACCTAATAACATACGGTCGCCAGGTGTACACTGTAACTAACCGAATGAAGAATAAAAAAAAAAACAGAAAATGATTTCGTTCGAGAACAAACTGATCTGAGGTGAATTGTCTGTGATCCGGCGCGTGTCGGCGGACTCGGTGGCCGGCGTAACAGGGGACACCTGACAAGATCGCAGGAGTGAGTTCTAAAGGTCAAAATTCACGGGAAATCTTAATGGTTTTGGACTTGTAACGGGACGACCTTTGTCGGCAAAACAATCGAGCGGAGAGACCGGACTGGATCCGAGCCCGAGAAGACGTCCAGCCAGAGTAGCGGTCAGCGGACGATTACGACGAAACAATACGTGGCGAAATCGGGCGGTAGGAAATCGGCAAGAGAATGTGCGGAGGTGTACGAAAAGATCGTCGAGTGAGGGGGGGGGAGGCGAAAACCCTCGAAGGAGTTATGCCGCCGGGAAGATGAAAGTAATTGTATTATCATTATTATTGTTATCGTTGTTGGCCGGGTACTCCAGTACGGATGTCGATTTAAAAAAAAAAAAAAATTTAAAAAAAAAAAAACTAAACTCTTGTGCCTGCCGATGTAGCGCCGGCGCGCCATTAATTTCACCGTAAACAATTATGCGAATTTGTCGCAGAACGTCTCGTATTAACAAACTAAACGTGTTCGGGCAACAGTTTAAAAATAATTACATTATATACATTGTTTAAGCAATAATCGCGGTTTTATCCTCGCCGCTATAAACGAGTAGTTTTGTCTTTTTAATAATACAATAATAATTATTATGCACACATTTATACAAATTAGAGTGGCTCTCGGATGCGGTTATATTGCGTTAAACAACGACCAATTATTGTGTTATAAGCGGACATACAACGGGCAAATAAGTTCTTTTTTTTTTTGTCCGAGAAACGTCGAAGCGTTTTCTATAAATATAATACTGTCCATGAGTATTTTAACGAACAATTAAAAACCCGGAATAAAACAATATTATTGCTGACGGATCGTACAATATTATTAAATATTAATAGTAATTAGTATTACGTTTGTGTTTCTCGAATAATAAAGTATTTACACTTTTTTATGAAAACCGTTTTAGTACGGCTGTTCAAGACGTTACGGTAATATAATTTTTCATTTTGACATGCTGAAGTACCACGGAATTGTGGTGTGGCTTCTTTGTTTAAGCCTTCCGCGCCTTTTCGTAAAGAAATCCCCCTCGATTACGTTTATTGTGCGTTTTCTATAGATTGTGTATTTCTTGATAGAAATTAAAAAAAAAAAAAAAAAAAAAATAAATGAAATAGACATGTTGTGCATAAAACGCACGATAAATTGGTGCGATCCCGTGCGAAGCTAAAACGTGACCAACAAGATAATTAAACGATACAAAGTAGTTATTACTAGAAAAAAAATCTTCGGGTCAATCAAGGACGGAGAGTTAGAGAAAGAGGAAGAACTACGAGTTCCTTATTCCCGATTGCGAGTACGTATAGGAAACGTAATATGGAGGAAATGAATTATATTAAAAGTGGCGATGGCATAGATTTATATGAAAGCACAAGAACGAGATGGGAAGATTTAACGAAAAATGATGCGGGATTACTTGGTGGAATTTCGAACTGGAATTAATAGTAAACGGGCAGAGAAGGACGGTGGATTAGGTGTGAGACGCGATGGTCCTTAGAGACCTAGAAACCAGAATAGAATTGTATCAAATACAACGCGTATATACGAGCTATTACTACATGTACCGATGAAAAATACTGATATATACTTACGGGTAAATAAAAATTATATTTTATCTAAAACTTTTCGAAACGATTATTTGAAGAGGAAAACTAAAATTGGAAATTGGTTGTTATTTCAAATTTTGCCGACAAAGTAATAATAATAACTCAAAGCGAACATTTAAAACTAGACAAACGCAAACATGTCGCGACTAATATAATATTATAATGTATTTATCTTTAAATCCAAAATCAATAACTTTTATATAGGTATCAGTAGCGTACAGCACGTCACGCGTGTGTGATTTTCACTTTGGAAAAAAAAAAAAAGAATAATCAATTCTGTACTAATAGACATTTCGACAATGATAGAAAAAAAAACGGTGTTAACGTGATAAATATCAAACAAAGAGTAAAAACGAAAAAAAAAAAATAAAAAAGAAGAAAAATGTCGTAATCATACTATCGTGATTTCCAAAATAAACTTATGATTAGGTGGTACCTATTGGCATTTTTAATGGATTTTATGCACACATATTGTATATACATTTCTGTGGGTGACAAGTGTTCAATTAAAAAGTACATTGTGTCATTTTTTTTTTTTTTTTTTTTTTAAACCAAAAATAATAATAAACAAGACGAAAATGGAAAAAATACGAAAATCAAATTTTCAACATTAAGCGGGTATATAAAAATGATGTAATTTTCGAAATATAATACAGGCGATGTTCAAACGGAAAATATTCTAATATTAATACTATGTTTTTTGATAATGGTAAAAATGTATTTTCCTGGTTTTTATATCAATACCAATTGTCGATATATTTTTAAGTGTTCCAAGAGATAGAGAAAACAAAAAAAAAAAATGGTCAAATAATTGTATACATCCAGTAAATGACTACTTTTAGTTGTTGAAATTGTCGAAGAAAATTTCAACAACGAATTATATGCAATTATTAAACTTTTAATTATTAGTAAAAATAAAATTTTTACGAAATTGTCACTGACAATTCTATAAGGTTTATTGCAATCAGAATTTCAGTCCAAATTTTTATTTTTTTTTTTTTTAAACTATGTACAGACCCTCTAAATGAAGCTAGGCGAATGGAGTTGTTAGCGTAAAGGATGCGCTTTTGGGATGTTGTTTGAAGTCTTAACTCCTACGGCCCCCGTTATTTTTACGCTTAAATCTCACGTTTCTAGAGATTATCGTCGTACAACACATACTGTTATCAGAACGAAAGAAATTAAATTAAATAAAATTTCCAAACGAACAACGAGGGGTCGAGGGGAAGTGCTATTTATGTAGTTTTTTTTTTTTTTTTTTGTATTTATACGCAGCTAAAATGTACCATACGCCTAAAACCCTTTGGATACGAGACGTCCTACGGTGACGCGATTCGTCGTTTCATCGAACGGATAAAAAAAAAAATCAAAAATTCTAACATACACGTGCACATAATAACGGAAATAAAGTTAAGCGATTTGGCGGCCTTTAAAACCTTTTTCGGGCCCATAAATCCGACGATTAATTAAATACTAACGCCACCCTTATATTTTATTTAATACAACAATATGTACCGGCGAGGCGGCGAGGACCTGTAGAACGTTGCGGTCGCGGCCGTCCAATATTACCGGAGAACTCGGGTTGTATTTTTAATATTTGATAAATAAAATGTGAAAAAAAAAAAAAATGTTTTTTTTTTTTTTTTACTCGCACCGCGAACACGAAAACGACTCGATAATCTTAATAATTTAACAGAAATCCAGACCGTATACTTGTATTTATTTAAACTTACAACGGGAATTTGAATTGAAATTTACTACGATACAGTCGAGAAAAAAGCATTGTAATTTATTATAATTAAATATAATATTTTTTTTTAATACTAATTATAATAAAAATAATCTCATTAATATTGTTTTCACCGATTGATTGTAAAGTATGAAAAATTATACGGAATTGTTAAACACAGACGCGTCAAGGGCCTAACATGCATTTTTTCGACGGAGATTCCGAGCGTATTATTATTTTCGTTTTCTCTGGCCGGCGAACAAAGTTTCGATTACCGAGGGACTTGCGCTCGAATCGAAAACTTCACGGGATCGTTCTCGTAGAAAATTTCTCTCAAGACGGTAAGTGTAATTATTCAAAATAATTTCTCGTACTTATCCTAAATAGAAAATATTCAGGAAACATACCCGTCAGAATAACGAGAATATTATTTACGTGGCGCCCCAATCTTTTGTCAAAATCTATTTTGTATTTTTGTCCTATGGAATATTAAGAAACAATTTTTAAAAGAAGAATTGGAATTGGAATTTTTACTCGATACATTTCATTAGCGTTTTCAACGGACATAATTCAAACATTGTTTGTATACATTTTTCGAGTTATTATCAATTTTACGCGAATAACATTTTTCGGATAAATGATCGACAATTCCATCATAATATATTGTTCTTACAGGTAAAAGAAAAATAATTAAAATTAAAAAGTTGATCACGATATCATTATTATTATTATTTTTTTTTTTTTTTCTGAACGTTCAAATTCAAATTTTTACTAAGTCTACGAAAAAAAAAAAAAAAAAAAAAAAAAAAAAAAACACACACGATAAATTGCCTATAATATTGTATTTGAAAATTAATACAATATTCAGTTTAACGTAAAATGTCCCGTAAATACGTATAGGCGGGAAACTGTCGTACATAATATTATAAGATATTTTTTTTTTGTATTCAATTTTTTTTTTTTTGTTTTTTTTTGGTTTTAATACTCACGAGTAAAGCGTATAAAAATGTGACGAACAAACGGGACGCTATGGTCTCGACGGCGGTGACTGTTGTGCAGACGGCGGCAGTCGACGACGGCGGATTTACGGCGGTAATTTATTTGAAAAAAATAAATAGAAAAAAAAATTAATTACGTAAATAATATCAATACACAATATTGGTAGTAATGTGTACGAATATTATTTTTCGTATTATTTTATTTTATTTTTTTATTATTTTTTTTATATCCGTTTTGTTGCGTGTTTTTCGTATGGTTTAAATCGTTGTTTTTTGTTTCCTGGCCTTTGGCGTCGCGCACGTGTCGGAGCACACGGGCCGATTGAGTGACGCGGCGACCGCCGTGAGACTACAACACGCGCTCGTCGGACACGCCGCGCCCCCCGCCCACCGATGACGACGACGACGCCGACGCCGCCGACGCCGCGGTCGCGCGCACACGCCGCCGAAGCCGCCGCCGCCGCCGCCGTCGTACCCGCGCGACGTCCGCCACGCGGTCCGTCGTCGCCGCCGCCGCCGCCGTCTCGCCAACACTCGACGGGGATTTCCCGACCCGTCCGGTTTTTCCGCGGTCTCTGCCGCCGCCGCCGCCGCCGGCGCGGCGATTTCCTCGTCCTCGTCCGGGCGACAATGTCGAAACGCGTGCCCCGCCCCGACTGCTATGGGATTTTAAAAGCCCACTGTCGTGTGACGATAACGTAGACGAACGGAAAATTCCGTATTCGTCTTGTCCCCCGGCACCGTGCAACTTTTTTATACCCACCCAGTGGCCGGCGAATTCGTCCACAGGTCTCTCCGGATCCGATAGGTATCCGTTTTAGGCGCTCCCGCTCAAGACGATTTCCCGATTTCATTTGTACGAGTCCCCGTCGATTCCGACAACGGTCACCGAGTAATTAAATTATGGATTATACGCTCTGTGTTCCCGGATAGAAATAATACGTAATTCACACTGCGATATACAATTTGTTTTTCCCGGCGTAATACGATTTTCCGGTCGATACGCTCTTTTTAACTGGTACCTAGGAGATCGTCTTAGACGGGTTCTAATTGTATTTAAATTATTATGGGCACAATCCACTCTCGGGGAAAAAAAAAATTCCGTGTACGGTACTGATACTGCGAAAATGATATATTTGTTTGGTGGTAGTAAAACAATTTTAAAAAAATACTGAACGAATTAATCCTCCTTCGTGTTTGTCGGCTAGTAAAAAACGCTCCATATCATATAGGTATATTCACCCCGAGAATATGTGTATTTTTCGCCCGGTATTACATTGTTAGAAACGTTTTTCGATACGCCTAAATAGTTGAGATTCCTAGCGGCAATAACGATAAAAAAAAAAAAAAAAAAAAAAAAAAAAAAAAATACGAACGATAAAAAAAATATTGATAAAATCCGATTGATAAACTCGCAGAATCGTTGTTGGTTGGAAATTATCATAACGTTTGCCGACCATAGTAACGTAAACTAAACCCTAGAAAACCGACGGAATGGGGCGTGGAATACCGTGGTTCGTGTACCCGTAAGGGGATTTTTTTTTTATTTTGCAAAAATATCGTATCCGGGACTTGTTATGGACTTGTTCGTATAAGAAGTCGCCCGCGTTCGGTTATCAGTTATCGCGGCGTCGATTAATTTTCTCTCGGGTTTTCTCAACTCCCGGTATCAATGCACTGCCCCGAAGTTATTACGTGCCCCCTTCGGGCCGTTCCGCATTCGATCGCGGCAATAATTTAATTTGCAGGGTCTACCGATTTATTGGTTAGCAAATCTCCCGCCGTTGTATAGCGAACACCATGTCGGCCGTAATATAAAACACGCGCCGAGACGTGTTAAAAACGTAATATCGATGAATCGGCCGTCACTGGGCGTTCGGTACCAACAAATATAATACAATTATTTTCGAGTTGCGTGTTTCGAAACCAACTCTGCGGCGGCGGCGGCGACGGCGGTTCGGTTAGAATCGTGGAAACATATAAAACGCCCGACCGAGTGCGTTACGTTTAAAGTGAATTAATTTGCGGTCAGTTATATAGGTACGTCATATTGTTATCGTCATCCGTATATATATATATATATATTAAAAAAATGTCACCGCAATAAGTTAAAAAAAAAAAAAAAAATACTGCGGTGTTTCCGTTATCTTCGAAAAAAAAAAAAATGAAAAACAAAAACGATTATTCTTGTTAGGTGGGTCGGTACGCGGCTTTTCGATAGATATTTATTATAGGCGTTGGAAATAAAATAAAAAAACCATTGGTTAATTTATAACGAGTGAAAAAACAACAAAACCCACTAAACCCCGACAACGCGTGTCTGGGGAAATGGTTTCGGTTTCGGGGGTTTGTTTTTTTTTTTTTTTTTTCATAAGGTTAAATCGCGGTTCAAATGAGGTTTTTCTATCAATCTTCGGTGTCGGGGTATGTGGCCACGTCACATCAGGCCGACCGTGTCGAGGGGGTAGTATAGCTGTGGTGGCGGCGGCGGCGGCGGCGTCGGCGTCTCACCGCGCGCGCACCGGGCCGCGGAACAGACTCGTATATACGATTGTGTCGATTCTCTGGGGGAATTAAATACTAAAATTGGGTAAAACTCTTTTTCCGTTCGCGTCCACACGCCGGCACACACGCGCGGCGGCACCGGCGAATATTGTACACGGACGGGTGTGTGCGTAGGCGAACGCGCGCGCCCCCCGTACTCGGCGACCCGACCGCCGGGTTTACCGGCGGACTTTACGCCGGGACGCGGCCGCGCGATTTCCAGACGCGCCGACGGCACGGCACGGCGCGACCGCGGTACGCGCGCCCGCCCGCGATCGGAAAACGTCTGTTTGTGTACGTATTCACTGTCGTTTTCAGCGTCGCGCACAAGTAAAGTGTATCGCGACGGACATTCCGGACAATCGCTCCGGAATCGTACGGATAAACGTTGCATAAATTACCGCCGGATATGCATTAATAGCATAACGTGCACGGGCGCCGGGTTTTTAAAAAATATCACCGGCGGTGGAGGGAGCTCGCCGTTTTGGATATTCGTAAAACAAATTTAAGCAAAATAATAAAAAAAAAAGTCTCGTTGACAAACCGATGTGGGCCGCCCGTCATGTTCGGCCCCGGTTGCACATCGGCAGTCACACGGACACTTGCCGTATTCCGTTCATCGTTGTCCTCGAATTTGTCCGTTATACAATTACTATTATGTCCGAAATACGTACACTGTTGGGAAATGTTAACGATATCGGTAGTATCGCGAAGAATCACAAGACACGCAAAACGGTTAACTGTTATTATTTTGAAAATAAAGAATGATTTATTTTTTAAAATAATATTTATGGGAGACTTGAACACCGTTCTTGAAAATGTCACGGGGGGCTTCGGCCTCACAGAACTACTGTACGTGGTCCCTATTTATATGCGTAAATTATATAAAGATATAAAAATTGTTTTCCCTTTTTATTTTTTTCCAATTATTTATCGTTGCGTACAGATAATTACCCTGTTCTTATCCTACCTTCATAAACTTTCCATCTACAACAGTGGCCTGCGACCATAGTGCATAGTATTTCGAGATTTTTTAATTATCTTTTACAATGAGTAGAAACTATATCTCCTACACTACGAGTGTGCAACGGCGCCAATAGGATTTATTTTCTGGCGCTAGGATAGTGGTGGGTTATACATAATTATCTTTTAAAAATTAAAAAAAAAAAAGTACAGTGTACGATAACATATCACTTGAAATTTGACTTTTAAAAAAACCATTCGGGTGAGGTCTTAACCCCGTAAACCGCCCACTCCCCTTCCAGTGGTTATGCCACCGCGGGTCTATAATAATTCTTTTAACGTTCTTAATTACTATTATATCGATTAAAATCAACGAAAACTAATTATAGTGAAAATGATTACAGGCGCCTAACCTAACCTGCCCCCGGTGGCTGGCGACTCGAGTTAATCGCATAAATCTATGCAAATCTATGCATAGATTCGGGACTCCTTGCCATCAAACGTAATCAAAAGCGATTAGAACGAAACTTTGTTTTAAATTATAATATACATTGCCGTACAAACAAATTGTAAATTACGTGTTAACCGAAAGCTTATTTGATAATTTATGTCTGATCTGCGGGTCGTATTTGGCTATGCTAGAGTAACCGAAAATGCACGTATTATTAAGCGTATGTAAAATAAAAATTACAAATTCGATTTTACAATACTTGTATTAAGTTTCGCGTTGTTCGCCTATGCTCCGAATACGAGTACGACAAACATTTAAACATTACAATTCCGTTTTCACGACCGGTAAATTGCCGGTCTTCTGACGAAGGCAAAAACCACCTGTGGTCAACAGCTCTACGTCACTTGGCCACTTTCTATAGACCGACTCTTTGTTATATTCGTATAGATTCGTGTTTGTCGTGAAAATACCAGTTTTCTTTTCTATTAATATCGAAACAGTAAAAACGGTTCAGTGCACAATGTTTTCGCTGAGCGATTTTTTACCGAAATATCCGGATATCGGTCTATATCGATTTTATATTTATAATAACTATACCGGACATTTTTCTCGCTGGTATTCACGTTTCGATATTATTTCAATCGAAAATAATCAATAATATAATAGCAAATTACGGGTAAGCATGTAAACTTTTTGTCGGACGGCCAACAATATAATCTTTGTTAATTTGAAGAAACTTTTTTCTTTTTTTTTAATTAACGAAACACTGCAGGTGAATATTATTACGTCGAGAGATAATAATTTATTAAAAACAAGTTTTTTTTTTCTTTTTCCAGAAATCTAATTTAAACTAATTAGAAATGCGGCGTAATTTATAAAAAAAAAAAAAATATTGAATAATTTTCATTTTCCGTATTGAAGTTATTTCGATCAGCCGATTGTTTTTTTTTATCAATATTATGTCATAATGTTTTAAAATGCACACACTAACCGCAAGAGGTGAACATAGTATTAACGAATACAATATAGCAAAATGTTGTATCGATGACGTGACCAAGAATTTCCCATGGTCATCTTGGAGATCGCGGACGATAGTCTGGAGGGGTCGCCAAAAATAATGAACAAATGGTTTTTCATATAAGATGATATTATTGTGAAAATAAATTCAATTGTTTGTTCGGTACGATAACATGCCGAATAGCGTATAGCGTAAATGTTATCTGACGACGGATTACTAAATTGTCCGTGCGCGCGATTTCATTAACTTATGAGCGTTTGTGGTCGATCGATATTTATTGGATTGGCATTTCATATCTGGTTATGTTTACACTCGCATCGTGCACGTGTATTTGAACAATTTTAGTTACGAATATAATCTATGATAATCGGTTAGGCTACCTAGTTGTCATTCGAGTACTAATATGGGAACGATAATATCAAAAATTCAAACTCGAGTTTCCCATTAACGCGTGCGAATAGCGTTTTGTTACATTTTTCAATTTTAATTATTTATTTTTACGATATTTTACGTAATTTGATTTATTCAAGTGTACAAATCTAAACGATTATTTATGTTTGAAGGGGTTGCATTACAACAACAACAAAAAGAAAATTGATGTTCGCGATTCCAAATAGGTTACAAACCACTGTATTAAATCGCAAATAAACCGTAGAATCGTCTGTCACACCTAACCTGACCCAAACAGGCGAACAATGCGAATTTATAATCCGGATCCGGATAGTAAGCCGATCAATTTGTTTTCAATAATTATGCTGCGTTCCCTTGGTGGAACGTGGCCGAAACACATACGATTTCAAGTAGATTTAATCGGTAAATAGATAATATTCATAGTCGTATTGTATTATTAAGCCGATGGACAGAAGGGGAAACGGAGAATAAAACACCTTATTATTCCTGCCCCTCCTATAGGTGAACGAAAAAAATAAAACGCCAAAGATTGAAATATAATAATAGTTAGGCTAACGTAATTTGTTCGTTCGTTGTACATACAACAGAGTGCATGCCGTTTTGTATATTATATTGCACTATATATTTATTATTCGTTATTTATTTTTTATTTTTTTTTTTTAACGTGAATCGGTTTTATCCGTAAACTATGAAAAAAATTCCTATAGCCATATTACTTATACGACGAGCCGGGTATAGAAACCGAGTTTCGGGAACGGAGTTGATATTTTCTTATTTTTTTTTTTTTTTTTTATCATTTTGTTATCACTTTCTCGGAAAATATGAATACGAGTACCCGATACATATCGAACATATTTATTATCATAGTAACCGTATGCCATTACGCAGTCGGGTAATGAAATACCGCGCGGTTAATAATAATAGCCGTCGATGAAAACGAAATTCGCTCGGGAATAAATTGGATTTCATGGTTATAATAAAAATAATATATGTCGGCCATACGAGGAAACTGGGGACAAAATGTATACGTGTAAGGCTTTTTTTTCTCGATATCTTGCCAAACGTCATTTTTTTTGGTAAATTTATTGAACGAGTTATCACACGGCAGCCGGAAGACGTCCGAAATACATTTTTCGTGCTTTTGTGACTTTTTTTTTGTCTATCGTTTTCTTTGTATCTAAGGAAATTAAGGCGTTTGATGAGTACGTGAATGAATTTCCAACCTGATCATAGTAATATACATAGTTTAACCGGGACCACGGCTGGCCCAATCCGTATGATTTCGGTGTATTTTTGTGTTGTATTCCATCATATATTAATATAGAAATACGTAAAAATTTAAAAATCATAGTTGTACTATGTTATAGATTTAATTTAAAATTAAACAAAATGCATTTATGTTTTGTTAACCTGTAATTGTAACCATCCGACAGGCGATAGGTATGGCGATTCCCGATACGCCACTGGCCCTCCCTGTAAACCAGTGGCCCCAGCTTTACTCGCCCAGATAAAAAATCCCGGTCCACCAACACTGTAGTTGGCTTTATAATCCAGCACAATTGTCCTATAGTTTTTACGCTTTTGTACTGAATTCAGCAACTGTTTATGGCCAAACGACATAACGAAACGTATTGCTTAAGTAATTGCTTCGAATTATGAATTTGCTTTGGTTTTTCCATTGGCATTGAAGAAATGGTTAAGATCAACAATGGTAAGAGATCGGTGGCTTTTTATCCTTTTCCCCGAGGATTTCGTGACACCGCTACATTCGATCCACGTCACCCAAGGGTAACGTGTCACTCCGGCTGAGAATCACTGCGTTAATTGTTTACACGGGTGTATTCACTGTCTACTTGATTATCTTTTATAGTTTTAGACAGGCAGTAATGCGATTAACCCTAGAACCTGTAACTTAACCGTACTTTTTTATATTTATTTGTTTTATACTCAAACAAAATATGTTGTATAATATAGTATTTTTTAATTATAACAAAAGAAATAAACATGCTAAAATTGTAATATAAATTCTATTGGCTCATATGAATTAATTGCCCTGGGTGTTGGTCCAGGCCGAATGTGAATAATATTTTTTTGAGAAACTTTTCCATTAAACTCGGTACACTGAGTTTTCCATATAAAACCATTTTTATCAACGATTTCTGATTTATTAGGAATTTGTATCATGTAATAATTATCATTGTTTTTAACTTTCAAGATGACTATTCGATTTTCCTACATTATTTGTTTTATTATTTATTGAAGACGATACAATTTTTATTTTTCGTGATTCTAAAGGAGTCATTTCTATATTTCTTATTTCACAATTGAATTGCTCATCTAATAATTCAACATTTTCCTCTGGCGTAGAATAATCGGGATCATTATCACAATTATCTATTCCTTCCTCGTCCGTTGAATATTAATTTTCTAATCCGCTTTCATTGTCTGACAATTCATTTAGAAAACGAATAGTTTCTATATCATTTACCTGCATATTATATTATAAAACAAAACTCGATGTACGAACAAATAACCAAAAACACAAGTTGATTATAGAATAAAATGTCACGTGTACCGGTAACTATACGATTATTTTACGTACAACAGTAACAATACGTAAAACATACGTGTAGTGTTTTCGATGTGGAAGTTGTGAACGAAATGAAATGATAGATACGAGAATATTACTATCGACGTGTCAAACTAACTATAATAATAGTAGCATAGCAAGAATTACAAGTTGTCATTGACAATAAATGCGGTGTTACCACATATTGAATAAATCGCAATACGTAATATTTACGTACATTACTATTCTAGGGTGTTAAAACGGAACAACGGAATGCTGACTTCCGCGTCCGTGACATTAGGCGCACGTTGCGTACGTCCGCGACCGACTTATACCGTCGGCGAGGCGTTATTATTTTTTTTTAAACGCTGAAAAAATTACCGCGAACACTAAATGATTTTCGTTAAGACGAGTATTTGCAAATGTTCTCAGATCCGGATGCGGTCGTCCGAACATATCGCGCGTCGGCCCAACGTCCGCGTAAAACGTCACATTCGAGTACATTCGAAATACGATATCGAATCAAATCAAATCAAAAAAAAAAAAAATACGAATAATTACTCTCGACTTGAATTTGATTTACCAGACGGTACTATTCGGCAGGTTAGTCCGTCTGCTCGTCCCCTCGAATAAGCCGCCGGTGTTTAATATATACGTATATTTTAACGTAATCTTATCTTAATCTCGCCTGACTAATGTGCGGATGATAATCGTTTATACATTGGCATAACTGTAGCGGCGATTCGGTTCATTTACAATAAAACGCGCGTTTAAACGTTCGAAACGGGCGTAAATTGCTTTACGCCTTGCCGGACCCGAACGCCCACCGCCGTCATTCGCCCGCGCCGGTTACACCGCTGTCGGTCATCCGATCCGTGTGCGGGAGGTCCGCACCGCCGAGACACAATGTGCGCTTTCGTCAGTCAATAAATCGCACGTTAATACGGCACAACCACGTGTGTTTTATAGAGGCTCGACGACACCGGCATGACTCTTCGGACAACATTAAATTCACGAACCACAGCCAATTCGTACAATTGACAAAATAATCATCGCCGTCCGTGAATACGATTCTCGAATCGATCCTCAGACCATGATGGAATGTTTCCCGTTAAGAATCATAATCCGGTACGAAACGGTAAGTTCCCGGGAAGGCCCGTAGGCGTGCCGTTAGGGTTGTGACGAATTTACTAACTCTATACGTGCAAAATTTAATTACTTTGATAACGTGCGATTTTTTATCCTTTTTTTTTTTTTTTTTTTTTTTTTTTTTTATACTCATTCGTTTGTGACAAATTTACGTGCAAAATTAATTGGCATCCATTACCCGTGTACATTCGCGTGGCGGCGTCATTAATTAATTGACATTTAACAACGTATTTTTCTACAGCGCATTTATGATTTTAATAAACGAAAAACAAAAAAAAACCCCGTACGAAATTAATTAATCGTTTTAGTGTTTACTAAACTGCAGCACTACCCTGTGCATAACATGCAGTGCAGAATATCGGAAACAGATAATACGGTTTATGAATGATGATGGTTTCGTCGCGGAATGGGAGATTATGAATAAATGGATTCATAAAAATTGTATTGTGCGTACATCGCATACGAAAACAAATAATTAATTTCAACGCAATCGATAATAATGGCCGCGATGGTGAAAAGCAATACGTAATTTCATACGGCGGACGGTCGATTTATTCTCGATGAATGCTGTTGATAGGGCGGAAAGGATAAATCGGTTTTATCGTAAAAAAAAAAAAACACATTGATGTACTACTATAATATAGTAATATATTATCTATGGGGGGGGAGGGGGCCTGTGCCTATTTAACATATGCATAGAAAAAACAATTTTTTTTTTTTTTATTTAAAAAAAATTGTGAAATAACTTAAATTTCTACATTTGTAATAAATAATAGAATAATTAAGTCAAGTCTCGATTACAATTTTCTACCCGTCTCTGTCTCTGTCCACGACTGACACGCAATATTATTATACACAAAAAAAATCATGCCTCGATATTTGACAATTACGTAAATTATATGAGATTTTCATTCAGAAATAAGTAACTCCACTCTCACCCACCCCCACCACCACGGGAAAAAATCCCAATCGTGTCACTGCCTTTACATAACACTGAATTAGCATTACAATTGCATAATACGAGGTCTGTTCAAAAAGTACTAGGACAAATGTTATTAAGATAAACTACACACGATAACGTTTCAAATTGTAAATATATGTATTCCCTGCGAATAAGTGGATAGTTTAAAAAAAAAAACCAAAGTGGCTATCTTATCTCAGTTTAATATTACACGTGGTTAAATCCAGTCAGTTTTTTTCCGTTCGCCGTTTTCGACTTGTCCGTCTTGCAACGGAAACTTACGGAAATTACAAAAACCGCTTTTAGGGATGATTCATTAGGCGATTCCGTGACTTTCGGACGTTTTAAACGTTTCAAGGAGAGTCGGCGGTCAACTGAAGACGATCCACGTGCTGGAAGACCGTCGACGTCATCCGGAAACGAGGGTGTGGCGAAAATTTGCGAAAAAAAAATGCGAAATGGCCACCGACCGATTAACCGTTCGTGAGCTAACAGAGCGAATCTCAATTGAGTGTTATCATGCAATTTTACAGGAAAATGTACAGATGATAAGGGTCGCGCTGCCAAAATCCCGCGATTGTTCACCACGACAATGCACCGTGTAGTGATCAGGTTAAACCGTGATCAATACTTTGTACATCCTGTGTGTACAGTATACCGATCGAACTCTTTTTTATGGTAATTACGTGTTTAAATATATAAATTGTTTATTATTAAGAACTACGATTATTCAGAGAGTAGTTTTAAAATGCTTTAAATCCAGTGATTTCTACTTTCGCAAGGCCGTACTTTGGAGAGTTGGCCATATATAATACGGACACGGGTTTCCGTAATTTTTTAGACTTAGTGTCGTCTCGGTGTATGGGCGGACCGTTGGTATCATACCTTATATTCGTGTGAACCACGGGTGGTCGCCCAGTCTCAGTCGATAAAGTAACTTTATTGTTTAAAAGCGTTTCCTTATTGTCATCAAACCTTTTCTTCTGTTCAACATCCACTGAGAAGCCGCGAGTCAACGGTGAGTTCGCCTATATATAGTTTTGAGCCGTACTACCCAGCCCGGCTCGCTACAACCGGCACATTTAGCGACTGTCGGTTCGTGAATTTTTAGCTAATAAGAAAATTGCTGTGGTCCCGCGGACTCTCGCTATTCTCCAGATCTGGCCCCATGTGATTGTTTATCTTTTCCCAAGACGAAAATCTGCGCTTAACGGACACCGATTTCGAGATGTAAAGGAAATTCAAGGGAACGCGGCAACAGAACTCGTAGCTTCAACTTTGGAACATTTCCAAAGGACTTTTGAAAAATGACGAGACCGCCGAGATCAATGCGCATCGTCCGGAGGAGAGTATTTTGAAGGTAGATATCATTAAATAATACGCAACTTTATTTTTGTAAATATTAAATATAAAAATCCTGGTACTTTTTGAACAGACCTCGTATATCGACATTGCCGGTGTTCCGTAAACGTTAAATTGTCGGGCGCGAGTCGAGCACTTGGCTACGGTATTCGAACGCAAGTATGAAAGCCCAGATGTTTTACGCAGTGTGTTCGATCAATTAAAAAATATTCGATTGCGGACTCGTGTTGTAAATGTTAGGACGATTACGCGCAAATAATTAATAGGTTAATTCGTTACGGCGGCTCGTATAAATAATTGCCACTAGTTAAACTGCATCTTGTCTGACGCGCCTACGCATACCTTGTGATATTAATAATAACGAATTCGTATTGTGTCTCGTAACACGCGCGATACTGTTTAATTAACGATAAGTTTTTCTTATTTTTTACTCGAACAACCGGAGTTCGTCTACCGGTGGCGGGTTTTTATTTTACTTGTTCAACGGTTCGAACGTAGTCAGTTCCCTTACGGATTTCAAATCGGTCAAAAACAAATCCGAAACCGTATGAATTTCGACGCCGATGGACTGCGGGACGCCGTGTTGCCGTCCGACCATAACGCAATTTCGACATAATTAAAATATTTCACAGTCAATAACGAAATAGTCATTAGCCACAGATTACGTAACATGATAATATCTCTCGGTCTTCAATCGGTCGATGTAATAGGCTATTATATGTTGGCTGTACCCTAACCGTCTACGCTTTTACGTCGATATCCAAATCCTCTCAACATTGTAGTGAGCCGGACAGGGCAGTACGGCTCAACACTATATATAGGCGAACTGACCGTTGACACACGGCTTCTCAGTGGACGATGAATGGAAGAAAAGGTCTGAACACAATAAAGAAACGCTTATAAACAATAAAATTACTTTATCGACTGAGACTGGGCAACCCGTGGTTCACACGAATGTAAGGTATGATACCAACGGTCCGCCCATACATCGAGTCGACACTAAGACTAAACTACGTCTGAAAATTTATGGAAACCCGTGTCCGTATTATATATAGCCAACTCTCCAAAGTACGGCCTTGCGAAAATAGAAATCACTGGATTTAAAGCATTTTAAAACTACTCTCTGAATAATCGTAAGTCTTAATAATAAACAATTTATATATTTAAACACGTAATTACCATAAAAAAGAGTTCGATCGATATACTATGTACAAAGTAGTGATCACGGTTTAACCTGATCACTACACGGTGCATTGTCGTGGTGAACAATCGCGGGACTTTGGCAGCGCGACCATTCTCATCTGTACATTTTCCTGTAATATTGCACGACAAGACTCAATTGAGATTCGCTTTATTAACTCATGAACGGTTAATCGGTCGGTGGCCATTTCGCATTTTTTTTTCGCAAATTTTCGCCACACCCTCGTTTCTGGATGACGTCGACGGTCTTCCAGAACGTGGATCGTCTTCAGTTGACCGCCAACTGTCCTTGAAACGTTTAAAACATTCGAAAGTCACGAAACCGAATGACCGAATAAATCATCCCCAAAAGCGGTTATAACCATTTCCGTTGCATTATTTTTTCACCAAGTTTCCAACAAAATTTGTTGCACACGCGTTGTTCGGATAATTTCGGACATGTCGAAAACGGCGAACGGAAAAAACTGACTGGATTTAACCACGTGTAATATTAAACCGATATAAGATAGTGACTTTGGGTTTTGTTTAAAATATCCACTTATTCGTTGGGTATAAATCGATTTACAATTTGAAACGTTATCATGTGTAGATTAGCCATATTACATTTGTCCTGTTACATTTATGAACAAACCTCAGACAACAAGGACAAACGTAACACTGTTCGGTCGGTATTGTTCACGATCGAAAATTCTTATAGATTTATCAAAGCTTTTAATACGTAATAAAAAAAAAAAATCGATTATTTTATTTAAAATTCCAACAATTTTACTATGATAAAAACTTCTATTGGGTTAGTATAAACGCACCAAATGTTTCACGCGCGACCGCGAAATATCCGGAAATTCCACTCGGCGGCGGTATACCTACATATTACTCGAGAAGTTTATCGTATTTGCCGAAAGTTTTTCTAAACATTAGAAGGTGAAAAACAGAAAAAAAAAAATAGAAAAGGTTGATTTAACGTAAAATATTTCAAGGATATAGTCACTGCGATTATATTGCGAATACAACGACGAACAACACGGGCTCATTTAGAAAACTTCAATACAATTGCCAGTCGTCTGACTGCGGCACGAATTACCTAATAACAACGGAGTACCGTTAGTCTCGTAAAAATAATACATAATGTCGTTGGGTTTTTTTTTTAAGATCTAATCCACCGCCGACGACGTTATTTTTTTTATTTTTTTTTTTTTTTTTTGTGACGATTTAATTGGAAATTCGCACAGTTTAATTTCCATAATGTCCGTGCCCCCGGGCACATTCTCCCACGATCGTATATTATATCGAATACTGCAGCAATTGCATTTAATACATTTATATATTATAATCGTCGGTGGGAAAGCTTGCTCTTTTTTTTTTTTTTTCAAATTAACTAGTTCACGTTCTAGTTGATAGTTTTCACAAAGTGTTCAATTTCGTGTTCGAAATAAACTTGTGTTCGTGTTCGTCCTAATTCGATAAATAAACGTTTATTCATAAATGTCGTTGTTTGTGTTATTTATTCGATTTATTCCGTATGCCAATTATAGGGAGGTTAATTACGCAACCGTAGACCGTGGATAATAAAACAATTGTATTTGTACCAAACGATTTGATAACCGGAGACGATGTGTTCTCTGCCCATTCTTTAGGTACTTATGACAAAACGCGTCGTTATGAGCGAACCGTCGTCTGCTCTACTATATAATATAATACTATGGCATCGGTATTACCGTCACAGAAACAAAATGTATGAATTGTGGACATATTCGTTGAAATTTATAGTATTTAGTACTAAAATTGATATGCGAATTATCAATAGCCAATAAGAAAAAAAAAAATGTGAAAACATCCAATGCACTTATCGCGCGTGGGTTTTGGACAAGATTCTAAAACTATTTAAGTACCAAACACTGGTAAATAGTCGCATTTTTTTCTGATCGCAAAAATATAACTCCCGAACAATACTGGGCTCTATACGGGAGCCGTGCAATATATTTTAAATATTTAAAATTGTACATTTTAAATATCGGCTAATATCGTCGCCGTTCGTTTATTCGTAGCACGAACTATAAATTAATGAAAACACATAAAATAAATAGCACTCGCCGTTTCGTTTTTTTTATTCTTCTTTCCCCCCGTACTTAGTAGATAAAAATTCAATGTCGGAAATACAAATATGTTCTTCTTCGATATATAAATAAATTATAGGCGATAAACGTAACTACGGTCTATGCGAGTTAACTCGTCGACCAACCGCAAACGTTCGTGTTCATAAAAAAAAAAAAAAAAAAAATACCTTAGTTCACGTTCAAGTTCATATCTTGAAAATTGAACGCGTTCCTTCCCATCACTGTAAATTATGCATAAAATTTCATATTTTACGACTACGAATAGGTCGGTATAGGTTACTCGTAGTGTATAAATATATTATATTATATTTATACGCGAGAGTGACGGGAGAAGGTAAAATGCAAAATGAAAGAAAAAAAAAACCACCCATAAGATAAGCGAATTGAAACTCTTTCGTTTTATCGTTGTTTATTAACACGATGATAATATTTAGAATTTTTTTTTTTTATTATCTAAATTCCGAGTCGATCGATAAACGTTTATTGATAGACATGATGTCTACGGGTTATTTTCTTTTCTTTTTTTTCCTTTCTTGTCTATTGACAAAATAATTGAATTTCGGAACGAGTTGCACCGAAGCGGTCGGATTTTAAAAAATTTCTTGTCGATTCGATTTTGCCATTGGAATTCCACAAGAGAAATAATTTTAGAAAACCGTCGCGTTTTTCCCCGAATATCGGTACTTCTGCCGACATTTCCTAGACGCGGTAAAATTTACAAAATATTTTAGCTCTATGTTATCAATAATTTTATTTTATTCTTTCGAAAACTCCGAGCCGCCGTGGCGTGCGATTTATTTACATTTTTTTTTTATAAGTCTTTGTTGTTAAAATTAAAGTCTATAAATACGTTTTGAAATAACGTAATGTTTTTTACTACGAGTGAACGTTACGGATAACCTCTAAATACCGATTCTACTCCCTAAAATCTTCCCCGGTCCACCGCTGTATGATTTCGTAGCATTATTAATTTGCATAAAAATGCGTACAAACGTAAATATCGTTTTCTGGATTTTTTTTTTTTCCGAAATAATTTTCTAAACCCGTCGGCATCGTAGCCGTCCGACGGACAACAACTGGTAAAACGGTTCTCGTTACGCCACTGGCCTTTCCGATAAACCGGCTCGGCCCGACCAGATAAAAAAATCCTAGTCCGCGGCCGCCACTGACGGCACGCATTTGAAATACTGTTACGGACACTGTCCTTGACCGGTCCACAGTCAGGCGCGGGTCGTTCAAGTGGGCATTTTTAAAACTAGAATCAATAGGAATCAAATGGGTATCGAATAAATTACGCATTTGTAACCGGGACGCTGACGATGCGTCCGAGTAAATGACAGAGTATTGAGCAGAATCGAGCAAAAACACTACACTCGTGTGTGAATCGATTTCAATTAAGCGCGGGGCCGGTGGTTTGTCGGATTGAGCGTACAGGTGCGAACGACCATGCGGATATCGCAACCGATTGAATCCACGGGGCCGCGGAACACTATAGTGGTCCGGCCGTATAAGATCCCCTGTAAGGATTTTGCCGATAGCAAAAGGGCCGGATGTGCGGATCGTTGTCGTCGGGACGTCAGGTACGACCGAAGAGCGAGAGTCCCCCGAGTCCGGGGAGACCGCCCACCTCTAACCACGTCGAAACCGCGGTGGTCGTGTCGTCGCGTCGTTCCGACAGCCCGTAAAGCTCGACGAACAGGACCGTGTCCCGCGGTAGCTTTTTCCCGTGTAAACGTAAAATAGACCGCGGATCTCCGCACTCGTATAATTAAAAAAGTAACCGTCGGGTTACGTATCGATGACGGGTTGCCTACCCGGCTCGGTGGTACATGACCGGAGGCCAGGAGGAAACGGACGGCGGCCCCAGGCCCGAAGCGAACAGAGTAGAAAAGAACATACGACGGTTTTTTTTTTTTTTTTTTCAATATACGCCTCTCCCGGCCACCGGCCGGTATCGAGTGTTATTTTTTCGTATGGTAATTATTATTGTTATCATCGCCGTGTACGCCGTCAGCGTCGATGGAAACAATACGGCCGCCCGGACGATGCCGCGGCTCTATTGTGGCGGTCGTCGCGAACACAATGGCCGAGGGCACCGCGGTCGGGGGGGGGGGGGCGTGTAGGGTCGCGAACCCCTCGAACCGTCCGCGCACTTCGACCGACGGCCCCGCCGTCTTTTCCGCTTTAGTAGTGGGCCCTCGGCGCGGTCGAGTGGTTCTACGAGTGAAGGCGAATGTGACGTTGGCGGACCGGAAGACCGGACTGTTGTGGTTTTTTTTTTTTTTATACATCCATTTTTTTTCTTTTCACCGGCGAGAACCGATATTGTTATTAACCATGATTATTATTATTGCGGCGCGAAACTCTATCCGGCAGTGTCGCACACTACGGGGCGTCGAATTTTTTTTTTTTTTTTTTTAGAGGGGATGTTGTTAAGTATTCGGTAGACGGATTACGGTTATAATTTAATCCGGTAAAAACGTTGTTGGTGCCAATTGAATTGACCGCAGCGACAAACCGAATACCGAATACCCGGCATCGTTATGAACTTAATAAAAAGAATCCACGACAAATCAATAAATCGTGAACACACACGAATCAGTAAAAATTACACAACTATATTTTAATATTAAGCGTATTACAATGTTAAAAAAATAATATGTGTGCAAATAAACGAAGGTTCGGCCGAATGCTCCGCTAATACCAGACTAACTGTTTCCCACGGGGGGACCGGGCCGTGTAAAGTCGACGCAGTCCCGATGTGCCGTGGCAGCGAAAACCCCCGTCGACCCGACAACGATCTGTCGTACAATTTCTGTAGATCGTCTGCTAATCTAATACCTTATGTTATAATATAATATAATCGGGGATTCATAACACATTATTGATAAACCAAAATAAATTATATCCATATAGAAATCAAAAAAAAATTTAAAAAAATTACAAATTACAAATTGTTTTTAACAGCTCAGAAATTCCAGATTATGTCTAAAGTTCAGAGAACTTTAGATACGGCACGGACCACCACAACTTTAAAACCTTATATTTCTTATAAACAAGAATCGATTTTTTTTTTTCACCATTTTAGAAGAATTTAGATTACGAATAAATAATAACCAACGAAATTCCTTATAGCGGACTTATAATATTGTTTATAATTGATGAATTTTATGTAAAAGTTTTATATTTATTTACAATTTAACGCAAATTACTATTATAAACAAATGTACACCGTATTATTATATTTATTAAAGGTATATTACAATTGTAAAAACAATTTAATGTGATTTTTGGGCTTACATTTCCTTTACAAACAACGATATCCCTGGGCGGAATACTGTTCAAATCTACACGCATGTCTTTAATGGCGTCCGACTGATTTCTTTGTTTATTTTGAATGTAAAGCAGCCCGGAAAATTCTTGTTGGCATAAATAAGTTGTCGAAAACATAACACGTAGTCTATTATCGTATTCTACCGATAATCTGATCTTGCTGTACATACAAGATTGGATTTTCGGTTAAAATAATAACATACCGTGGAATTATGTAATATAAATTTGTAAATAAACGACGTACTACACACGAGTTTTAGTATTCGTGTCACGCCCCAGAGGAAAAATTAAATATTATTAAATTTTGTGGGTATGGCTCGCGGACCATCCCATACATTGTCTCGCGGACCACCGGTGGTCGGTCCGCGGACTTATAGGTTGGGAACCTCTGGTCTATACCATCTGCCCGAGCATCTGGTATATCAGGGTTACATGTTTGTAGAGATTTTTCTCTTTATTTTAAAAATTACAATAGAAAAAGACAAAATAACAATAGCTAAAAATATCGGCATACCCGTTGTAATACGCTCGATACTTAAACGTCACATAGTTTCTGAGGATAGCTGCGGAAGTCTGCTTAATGAGACGGCTGCGTTAGCCGGGTAATTTAAATCGTTGATCAAATCAAAACGTTGCAAGGCTCTGTGGTACAATACCAAAAACCGTGTTTGTTAGATTAGAATACTATTTTATGTCTAGAAGTTTCTGGTATTATATCCAATTAATTGTATTTCGTGTGACTCTATATATATATATATGGCGTAAGAATAGATTGATCTATGCGGATTTCACACCGAAAAGGAATTTGTCGATCTACCTACTCCCGCTAATTCAATCCAATAATTCTCTGAAGGATTTGAACAGACATAACCACGAGCCACTTTGTGATAGTCGACGCCACACACAGGTTTATCAAGAAGTATGAATTTAATATTACCGGGAATGTGTCAAAACTAGTTAATACCAGGATACCAGGCATAACTGAGATCCTAGTCGATGATAAATAGGGTGAATTCTTTCGCAAAGTTTACCTTGCCCAAATGCTGTGCGCGTTTTCCATTGTTCCGTTGTAAGCGAAAAGAATTTCTCGTTGTCGTTACGAATTTCTCGACAATATGTCTACCCGTGTATTTTAGTGGGTAATAGTAGATTGGTAAAGGGATCGGGTGATAGATAGTGTGTTGGTCATTAGTGATTAAAGGAATTTCGATTACAAATATTAAATAACAATCTTGGATAGAAATGGAGATTTCGGAGATTCTGAGCAATTCGGTCAATGGTTCTGCGGTAATTTCCAAAGGCGAAGGGTTACACCGTATTTCCTACGGGTAGGGTCGTTTTTTTTTTTGTTTTTATTTCTCGTAATTCCAATAAGAGGTTTGTCCGAAATGAGTGTACCGGCATGGACCTTTCCATCTAGAACTGCATTTATAACGGATAATAAGGTACTGCGTATCCAAAGCATGTTATTGCTTTACAATATTTGAACGCATGTCTTGAACTACTAATTATCATTGCGATAACTGAGACGACCACGAATGTGTTTGATAGTCTGCTAATCGAATTTATACGAGAGATTTATATTTATCCGTACGACAAATTCGTTCCTAGACAATTCCGGTATAGGCCGCGTAAAGCCATATTTAGATTTTTTTCTTTCTTATTGTTTTCATATCGAACAAAGTATGTAATAATATTTATGTTTAATGTCTCGCATTTACGACTCCCCTCCGTTCACTTTGTAATAATTAATAGAATTTTTGAGAAAAATAAAAAATATATATATATATTAAAAAACACACGTGTATAGAGATATATCTATACAAATATCCGCTTAATTATATTTACATAATTAATATATAAATTCTATTATAACATAATACAATCAAGGGGTTCGTAACAAAATGACACCGAAACATCCATTACATGTTTTGCCGTAGGAAAAAAACAAAAAAAAAAAAAAAATGTTCAATTGGTTTTCTTTTTTTTTTTTATTATAGGTTTGTTCCATAATTATTATCGATATTATTGCAAATTTAATTTTCTACGCTTAGGTAAGATTAAGTTTTACATTTTTTTTTTTTTTCAAATATATACCTATGTACTCATATGATTTAACGTAATACCGTAACTATTTCTTCCGACGAAACAATGCACACGACTGCTCGGTCGAAAATACGATCACTGCACTGTTTTAATGGCAAACGTCAATGTGCACAATTTCTAATTTTTTTATTATAGGGGCGAACAATTATTTTGACTCCGGGCGCTCTGACGTGTAGCCGCGCTGCTGCCTCTCCGGCAATACGTTCACGATTTTTAGCCGATTCGTTTGCGAAAAAATTGAATTTTAAATTTTTTATAGCGGCCCGTTCCGTGTATATAAATATATTTGGACATATTTTCCCTTTGGGCAACGGTACAAGAGCCCATTGGAAACGCGTTTTAATTCGCCGGTTTACGACTAACGCTATATATATATATATATATATATGCGAAAACGTCTTTTCTACAATATATTTAAGTTGTATTTCTTTTCTTTTTTTGCTACCCAATCGAATAAAATACGACGACGGCGGCGGCGGCGACTGAATATCGGCGATACTCTTTTATCATGGCCTCGCTCTTGTTCAACTAACCGTAAACAGACATACACGGCGATTCTTGTCTTATACGTATTCGGTCACTTTTGGGCGAACAGTGTGTCCGACTCCGCTTATCGCCAATTTTACTCATAAATTTTTATTAACGATATAACGATTTCGTCTGTTCATTATCGGCATCGTCCGTTTCTGTTATTCGCCAAAGATCTATTAAAACTACTCCACTGCCTCCCCACCAACCAAAATTGACCGGTCGATAATGAGAAATGAGTTTAAACGTCACTCGACCAATGTTCTAGGTGGTTAGGTTATAGTATTAACGACAATAATATACGCGATTCAGTATTATCTGCAAACGACTTTTTAGTTTAAGGTTTTCGTTACTGTGAACAACGTCGAACCCGCCGTGAAAAAATCTCCAAAATCGTCAAACGACACTCATCCGAGTTTGTTCACTAGGTATTTTCTAACGCGCTATAATCTGCTCCGGTCGGATCAATTTATTTATTTGTTTTGTTATTAATTTATTTGGAGCCCCCGTATACCAATTTAGTACGCGGTTCCAAGACTGCTTTCAAAAATGTGTTCCTTAAAATCGAATACCTCTTTGGAACCCCGCGATTACAATAATTTTCTCGTACATTTGGACCAGTCTGTAAGACGTACGATTAAACTGTATAAATTAGTAGTAAGCACAAATAGTATTGCAGCTAGGCCTAGCCGTAGTTATAACATTAAAAACTAAGGTGCAAATTTCGGGTCTGTTCGAAATGTTCCCGAACTATAATTCCTAAAAATAGATAATATATAGTATCGTAAATTTTATTAGATTAAAATAAAACAGAGATAAGCAGCTATCTTTTCGATTAAATCTCAAATGTTTATTGCTATCTAACCATTAACTGTGCGCGTTCAAAGTCGTGTGTATTGTGCGATTTTTAAGATGAATAACATTCACGAACAACGTATTAATATTAAATTTTGTGTTAAACTTTTTAAATCATTTACGGAGACTCAGAAAATGTTGCAAAATGCTTATGGTGATCAGTGTTTAGGACGTATTCAGTGTTACGACTGGCTTAAACGTTTTAAAGACGGTCGGGAATCAGTTGATGACGACCCACGTTCGGGACGTCCGTCGACATCGACAGACGATGCTCGTGTGACAAAAGCCAATGAAATTGTGCGGTCTAATAGACGTCTAACTGTTCGAGAAATTTCGGAAGATTGTAACATATCGGTTGGTTCATGTCATGAAATCCCGGTAGAAAACCTTGGAATGCACCGCGTTTTAGCAAAATTTATCCCTCAGTTGATGTCGCAAGACTCATGCTCTGGCACACACATATCTGTTAATTCGAGATTTTTGCGTGAAAATCACATGGCCGTGCTTCCTCATCCACCATATTCTCCCGACTTGGCACCAGCAGACTTTTTTTTTATTTCCAAAACTAAAATCTCCGTTAAAAGGACAATGATTTTCTACGGTAGACGAAATAAAAGAAAATACGCTAACCGAGCTACGAGCAATTCCAGAAACTGCTTTCCAGGATTGCTTTCAACAATGGAAACGTCGTTGGCAAAAGCGTGTAAACCAAGAGGGAGAATACTTCGAGGGTGATAAGTCTCAATAGCTTGTAGGTAAGCACTATAAATAAAAAAATTGAAAAATTCTGGAACTTTTTGAACAGGCCTCGTATACTATTTGTAAGCAGAAAATTGTAAATACAAACCGTAGAATAAGGACCATTAGATTGTACGTTTTTAGTCAATAAGAACATGTGAGTATGCTAAGAATTTTTGATTCTTTTTAATAAACGATGCGCCTACGGGGGAAGGATTACCTTGTCTGGTAGAGTTCCCCCCGTAGGTGGCGATACCACAACAGCCAAAAATAAAAAAGTCTATAAGACGTAAAACGACGGAGATATGTCTTTAGTTTACAACCTTATCGGTGGCCGTATAATCTCTCCCTATTTATTGGGTCAAATCCACTATAAAATCGCTCTACGTCGGCGTATATCACCCGCATATTACCATATCTCGACTCAAAATTACCGATTTCGCAAATAACTCGCCCCTTTCAAAAGCTACGCCCTCGTGCAATAATCATCCCGACTATGAACTATTTTTTTAAATTTTTGTTTTATCTAATGGTCAAACAATAGTTTGACCATCTAATTTGTATTGCTAAGTCTCCATTAAAACAGCGATTTCCAATACCTACACAACGCGATGGATTTTACCATAACTATTTGAATTCTTGACGTTCACTTGTATCTTAGTTCCTACGTGAATAATTTTGAATTGTTTGAAAATTTGATATTTTTTTTTTTTCAACTCTTCCCACCCATTTGATGCACTTAAACATACCGCACGATATTTGACGACTACTATGCGCGCGCATTTATATCTCGTATTCAATAGAATAAAATACGTCCGAAAATATTTGACATAACCGACGACTGTTCGCCGAGTCTGATGAGTTACATTTTCGTTATCGATAGTTCGATAATGTTATTCAATACGGTTTGTTCTGTGTTTGTTTCTATTCTTTCCCCGCCACCCCTACAAACGAAAAAGCCATCTGTAAACGAAAATAAAATATAAATAAATCCTCGTTACCCGCCCGTCCACATAAAACACATTCCTTTTATTTATTTATTTATTTATTTTTATTTTATTTATTTTTTGCGAGTATTGAGATCAACGGTCAAAGCACTTATTTTCCGCTTTGTACGGTATTACCTATTAGACGGATATATTTTTTATATATTTATATACTTACACATGTGTGCGTGTGTAAGGACGTTGAACTAAAATAAAGGTAAAAGCCTCTAGTGAAGTCGCGAATAACGCAACTGAACGCCAATTTATACCCTACAGATAGCCAACGTGAATATAGTCTCTCTTAAAATAATTCGATATTAATTTAGCGTTGAAATGTAACATTTTTTTTTTTTTTTTTTTTTTTTTTCTATCATTGCACCCCCTATCCATTTAGATTCCTATCCGTTTTACTGTACCGTGACGTACACTTTTTCTCGGGGGATACACTTTTTTCTCTCTCTTTTTATTTTTTTTTTTTTTTTTAAGAGTATTGTAAAGTTTACTCAAAACGTATATTACGTTGTACGGCCGGTATTAGGGGGGGTATAGTGTCTATTGGCTATTTTCTAAGTGCATTCGATCGAAAAGCGGACGACGGTAAGTAACATTTGGTCGTATGCCCTGTGCAAATAACAGAATTCCCATATGTTCGCGAGGGGGAAAAAAAAACCATTTTGGATTTTCGAGAACATAAAAACACGGTAGACGAAACCGTGATTTTTTTTTTTTTTTTCAAACTCAAATTTCATATAAAATTATTTTGTCGGTAGCGACTGAAAATCCGACGTTTTAAAAACGTATAACGTTATTGAAAAATGTCGGTAAAACTTAAAAAAAAAAAAAAAACCTAAAAGTTTAAACAAATATCTACGGGCGAACGTCTGCAATACTCAAATTGTACTATTTGTTGCGTTTTATTATGAATTGTGTACGATCCAAAAACGTACTGACAAAACATTTGTATGGATATAATATTTCTTTTTACACTGCATAAGGAGCTTAGCGCTTAAGCGCGTTTTCTTAGCTCTATGTATTATTCGGTTATTTTTTTTTTTTTCCTCAAATTATTTTAAAGCGACAGTAATATTAATTTATACGAGATTAACGTTGCGGATGATAAATCGGTTCCCGCGGGTAAACAAAAAAAAAAAAAAAAAAAATACAAAACTATATCTAAGTGGCATCGGCGGTAATAGATTGAAATAAATCCCACTTCGTCTTTCACAAATGACCCGCGGTAGAGTTATTTTTTGTATTTTCTTCGGTTTTCTTCTCCTCTCCACCCACCCCCGTCCGTTTTAGTTAATGCTTAGGTAACCATTTCGGGATGGGCTACGGAATGGGAAAAGTTTAAGATGGATTAGCCGCAGCGGTTCGTGTGGGCTAAAGGTGTCTGTAGTTTTCACTATTCCCGGGTCTTTTTTTCTCGGTGTTTTTTTTTTTTTCTCTTTTCTTTTCTTTTTTTCACGTCCCCCGATCTACTGCGGCAAACATCTGTTGAAATACTCAGGCCATTAATCTGTTTTGCGATGACCCTAATCTCCGCGCCCCGACCGCGTCCAAACGTCGTTAATATCGGCCGTAACATCCTCGGCGAATTTCTCGGCGAAACGTCTGTTGTCATTTTCTCATCGTCGTCTTGAGAAAAATGCATATAATTTATAAATATATACGGGCGGTACAGGTGTTTACGGGGGCCGGAAGTGTTTTCGCCCGGCGACTGTTATGCTATAGACAAATGACTTACCTATTTATTCGCGTATTTTGTTGGTAACTCGACCTCAAAAACCCGACGGAAATTACTCGGCTAAAACGCGCGGCGTAGCGTACGCTAGCCCGGGTCTTGTCCCCGGTATACGCGTATGAATATATTAAAAAATGTAAACTCGAAAATTCTCGTACGTCGAATCAAGTGGAACACACACGGGTGAATTTTTTTGTTTATGACGGCGGTGCCCGAACACGAGCTGCGGAGCAGTAAACGAGACGCGCGCGAGACGGATTTTACACGAAGGCTACGAAAAACTAGGTACGAATTAATAAACGTAGTCAATAAATGTGCGATATATTGTTGTAGGTTTTTATACCAAACAACACGAATCAACACTGTACGATTTTTTACGCCGTATTGTTTACGTAAACGATCGTCCGTTACGAATTTCGATATAAATATCGTCTACGAGAGCAATTGTCCGTAGAGATTGTAGGATCAAAAAGCCATGTGCATCTCTAAATAATAATGCGCAAGCGATAAATTATACACAAACAATCGGCGATAACGAGCAATATTATAGCAATATTGACCGTACAAATATTTTTATAAAAAAAAAAAAAAAAAAAAAAAAACACGTAAACGGAACGTTTCGATATTAAACGAGCGACGGTCTAAACTACAAGGTGCGAAATGATTCGTATCGACAAATTCGGTTTTCCGTACCGCCGCGGGGAAATATATTATTGAAATGTTCTTTGGCCCCCCGTCCGTTTTTGTCGCCCTCGGAGAATATAACGGCGAAATTCGCATAAATTATACTTCAATGATATTGCGGTGTCAGGTTTTATTTTATTTTATTTTTTTTTTTTTTTTTTTTTACCCTCTTATATATTTGGAAACCGGCCAACACTCGTAATAGCAGCGTACGCTGCTATATAAAACTGGTATAAAAATAATTTTCAAAGAACTTTCAACTCATAAAAATTAAGTCGTATTAAAACGCAGTGAGATCCGATAATTAATATAAAACAAAATTGTGCCAACAATAATTATCACAAAAAAAAAAAATAAATAAAAATACTCCTTGGCAATAATTATAGGGTCAAACCAAAAGTCGATAACCCCAAAAAAAAAAAAACTATACCTATTTAATATGTATAATGTATATATTATCTAGAAAAACACTATAATATTTTATGCGCTGTGTTGTACATTTTTAATTTATCGGATCGGCCTGCATAACGTGTTGCGTGGTACAAGTTCATTTATTTTTATCACTAATGTGATGAACAAAAGAAAAATTGATTTTTCGTGATTTTTACGAGCTCTGTAAACATTTTCACTATCTAGTTATAAAAAAAAAAAATAATAATAATAAGAAATTTCAACAAAAAATATACCACCACACATGCTACAAAAAAATGTGTTTTCGATTCGAGAAATCCTTCTGGTCAACGATTACTGTTCGCAAACAGACGGACCTAAAAAATCATTACTAACGGATAACGATTCTGATCCAAGTTGGGTAAAAATGTTTTGTCATTTGGTACAGTTGAAAATAGTAATAATTTTTAAGTACAAAACAAATCGCAACGTATAAAACCAATACATTCCTCGTTTCGATTACACGTAGTATATGAATAATATTAATCGTACAAAAAACTCGTACCCGACTATTCGTGAAACAAGAATTTAAATATGTTTTGAAGATTTTTGTAACGTACCGCGCGTTAAATACGAGAAAAGTACGTCGTGTCATTTTTCACAACGTAAAAAACACCATCGTTGTTTTGAACCCGTGACCAAACGCGTCTTGACATACTGTGGGTAAAAAAAAAAAAAAAAAAAAAAATTACAAAAATTGACTCGTGAACTTTTTTCACCCAAGACGCCCCCCGCCCACGTGATCGTTACGTACGACATGATTATGTTTGGGCGAGTATCACGAACACAGGGGGACGCAATTACATCCGATGGGTCTTTTTTGTTTTTTATTTTTTTTATTATATCGTTGTCTTTTTTATTCGTCGTTTACAAATGTTATTGACTCTGCGGACGACTCGTCGTGAAGATATTGGAACGCGGCTTTAAACCGTCTCGAAATCCCTAAATTTACGTTGTCCGGGGACCGTATACACCCAAAGAGCCCGTACGGTGTGGTCCGTGCACGTCAAACTCAAAGTATCAAGTGGGCCATAATACATTTAACGAAAATAATAAATAAATCGAAAAAGTTTAAAAAAATTAACGTTAACATTTTAAAAAGAAATCATATTGATTATTTTAATTACAAAAAATCATATAAATAGTTCTTTTTGGACGATATTTGACATCACTTTTCTCCCGTAAAATCCCGGGAGAAATTTTATTGGATTAAGTCACTTTTAATATTGAATTTAGATGTGTGTTGGTTATTGTGCATTTAACGGGTGGATTTATTGCTGTTCATTAATGAGAACAGTTGCTCGCATAGATAAGTACTACTAAACATAGACATACGGTCATTTTACACGCAAATCTACGAGTTTCTACATATCGTACTAGCAAAAAATTGTAACAATCAGATAAACCAAACGCATTGAATTTGTTTTTTTTTTTTTTTTTTTTTAAATTTGAATCATTTTGAATCTGGATCAGTTTCATTTGTACACGTGCTGAAACTTTTACAGCGTCAATTGCAAAAAGGAGAAATGTGAACAAGGCAAATTCGTTTTCTAAATATTTGATACCTATATTCGAATTCAGTCTTCAAACATATAATTTTTTCTGGATATTTTCTGTAGAAAATTCGTTCATTATTACTCGTTTTATTATACGCCGTGCAAGTCGGGGAATACGTTAAATTTTCATTTTGTAATTGTGTTTTCCATAGATCTAGATAATATTTGAAAGCCTCAAAATGGTCATTAATGGGCGGTTATAATTTGATATTTTGCTTATATTTTTAAATTTAAATTCGACAAGTGCTACGTTATTGTCGACCACGAAGGACAGGTCTTGTAACCACATTGTGATCGGACAAAATGCTGACGTCTTATTCTCTAAGATTCTAAAATTATTTCTATGGCGTCTTTTAACTTAACCAGAATCGTGTCAATACAGCGGGGCACGATGACCATGCGTGCTTCATGTGCAGTATGGTAAACCCGAAATACTCGCCTATTAAATCGTTTAAAAAAATTAAAAAATCATTAAAATTATTATTATTTTTATTCGGTCCGTTAATATTGGCAGCCGTGGGCCGCGCGTTCGACATGCCCGGTGTCGATTATCCTCTATCCATAGACCGCCCATTTTGTTTCCATGTTGCCATTATATATCCTGACGGACACAATAGATTTTGTCACCGATAATCGTATATAATACTATATAGTATTCCCGTGTAAAATAAACGTGCGGGCACCGACAAGAAGAAAATCTCTAAGACGCGCTGTCCGCGGAGACAAAACGGCTGGCCGTCGAATAAGTGATAAAGCCGAGTCGGCCACTGACGTACCGCAAAGGCTCTCAAGGTACACCGAATTAATGTTCGATTCAATTTATCTCGTATACGCGATTTCTGTTTCCCGAGCCGAATTAAGAGGATTGCGGCGGGGCAGGATGGGTATCTTGGAGGTTTGCGGACCGGAGCGACGTGGGCCATCCGGAGGGAAAAGATAATTCGATAAACGCGGTAAATACGTTAAAAATAAAAAAAAAAAACTAAGAGTATCTACACTACATACAGATATACATCGGTACATGTATATGTCTTGTTTCTACTGAATATAGTTGACATAAGAATGTCGATGTCAATTAGATACGAGGAGACGAGGATTAAACTGTAGGTAACTTTTTTAACACGTGTAAAAAATAAACAAGTTTCAAAGACAGGAATTATTTATTTATTTTTCAAAGACAGCGATTATTTTTATTGAGTATACATTTTTCTAAATTTTTAAATGGAAGACGCGGCGACACTAATCGTTCAGAGATAGGATCGAGAGGCGGTAAATCAGACGGAAATGGAGGATAACGAAAACCGTTAATCGTAGCAAAACGGGCGAACTTTGTTACTGAGCAGAGTTTTATAACGAGTATTGCACACGCTCGTATTATGAAAATCTAAGTCTGGGTATTTTTCGAGCAAAAAATCTACGGCTTTCTGGGGAACGTGCTTCATATGTTTCTCGAACCAAAGGCGATCGGAAACAGCGTAGGAAACACCGAATTTGTTTTGGATAAAAGGCAAAATTGAATTCGTTATCAGCGACGGGAAATTCGTCAATGCAGACATTTCGCGGCGGTTCGGTTATCGGAATGACGATTTTGAGCTTGTTCTTTAAACGAGCGTCGCGGTAACATTCTCGGTGTCGGACAAATGAACAGAATGACCCCCAGCCATAAGACATATACATGTCAAAATAAAAATCCTATGCTTTTTATGAATTTCGTTCGTTATCTAATTTAGAACAAAGCAGCGCGTTCACGACGACCCTGCGCGGTGCATCAAACGCAGTTAAACACAGTCGGTTTTTTTTTTTAAAAACTTTAAATTAACGTCAGTTAGAAGGGAGTAAAGTTTTGCGGTGTACCGTATAATCGTATGTACGGTAGAGCCACTGAGCTTTCCGGCCGCGGAAATAAATTTAAAAAAATGATTACTATTTAATGGCAACGCGGGAATAATAATATATTATAGTGGTCGGGGTCGTTTGGATTTCGGCGGTTGACGCCCTCCTTATCGCCCTGTTGACAAAACAAAAAAAAAATATCAACTTTTTCACGAGTACGCAATATGAATTATTTTATAGCTAATTACTTCCAAGACAATTTTCGCCTGTGTTATTATGAGATGACCGAAATAAAAAAAAATCAAAAACGATAATATCCGATCGTGAAAACGGTACGACTCCCCCCCCCCCGTGTTACAATACAAGCGAATTGTCGACTATTTGTAAAAATTTTGAGTTTGCGACTGCAAGTCGAACTATGCACGTAACGGCGAACCGTGTAATATAATACACTCCAATGGTCTTTTTCTCTAATGCGCCGAACAATGTCGAAAATGTATACTCGCGAAAGAATTACGCTCCGATCAAGTGCTCGTTAAAAAGTGTTTACAAGTCCGATTTAAACTCTTTTAATTAAATAAAGCCACCGAAGAAGAATAATTCGATACGCATTGATAAGTAAATTGCAACGAATCGCTTTACCGTGCCGTGTTACCGGGTAATACAAACACGTGCTATACATATTGCTGCGAACCACCTCGTTGTTTCAAGGTTATCGGTAAACCTATTATTATAGAAACAAATAATAATAATAATAATAATTTTATATAAAAACACAAATTTACAATTGTACGGTTTGTAAGGAAATACGTTTTAATCAAATGTCATTCAAAACGATTTCATTCCGAGCGAATTTTTTTTTTTTTTTTACGCGAAATACGTGCGATTTATCACGCTAAAATCACAAACGGTTTTTTTTTTCTTTCCCCCCCCCATATTCTTCAAATTGTATTCGAACAACTGCCCTCAGTTATAATGCCGGAACCGTCCGGACACTCGGATATTTCAAAACCCTCATAAAAAATGAATTCGGATATCTTTATTAATCGATAATTCGTAAATGTCGTCAAGAATATTTCGGTTATAAATGGTTACTCGCGTTTTAAAAAAAGTATTAAATACACAACGATCATGCCAAGTACTAACAATATGTATATATATATATATATATTAAGCATACTTAAACGCAAAACAATAAATACATTTAAGCATAACAACGATTGGACTTAAACGTGGAACCTCGTTTATAGTTAAAACTGCAGTCGTATAACCACGTTTCAATACGTAAAATCCAGAGTTTCTGAAAATTTCACTCGTGGATCATAATAGAAATGAATATTTAAAACGCTTTGGACGTATAGAAATCCGAACATTACGGATACTCGAATATTCGAATATATTCAGAAATTGCCATTTCAATTATTCGGTGAACCGAACGTTAAAAAAAAATCCGAATATATGACCCAACACTATTCAGTAATAATAATATAATCATTGATATTTTTAGTTGTAATTTTTTTTTTTTTTTTTTTATATATATATATATATATATACACGATAATATTTTTCAATTAAAACATAATAAATATTTCCGATAAATATTTCATAATCGGAAAAACTCATTGGGTTTTCACGGTGAGGCTATATTGTTGTTCTCCGATGGTATTTCGTAAACGTTTTTCGTAATTTTCGTGAAATAACGTTAAATAGGGTAACGCAGTGTGCGAGTCTGCCCACGGGAAAAGACAGGTGGACGATTCTCCCCTCGAGAGAATTGCAATCTGTGACCAATTACTCGTAATAGTTATGAACAGGTCGAATCCGGTACTACAACTTAGGAATTTTAATTTTCTAAACCCAGCGGTGTTGATTGTTAACCGTCGGTCAGTTTTTTTTTTTTTTTTATGCATTTAGACCCAGACACACACAGGCGAGACATACACGGAAAATTTTGAATTCTCCAGGATAATTCGAAATGCACGAAATGATAAAAACAAATAATTAATGTATTGTTATATTATAATCGGGCGATCAGTGTTTTTCTTTTCTCTCCGTCAACGTGGACTCTGTTCACGAAACATTTTTTTCAAGAGTAAATAAAAAGATTCAAATGTATGCCTTTCGAGACCTCCAATGTAGGCTTCTTCGCAGAGGTGTGCACAGGAATTTTCATTAAAGGAAGGGAGGATATATATATATATATATATATATATATATAAACTCATTATGTCTAAGGTAATTTGAATGATTGTGCCTCGGCACGCGAAAAAATGGCCCGATTGTAATACAATAGAAATTATTTTTAAATTTTATTTAAAAAACATATTTATCTAATTTCATTTCCTAGGTCGACTGTAGTGGCCATAAACCTTGTACTACCGGCCAGTATAAGGTCTAAGGTAGTGACTAGTGAATTCCCCGGAAAACTGATAAGGACATTGGTAATTTAGCATCGTGGCATTTCCGTTCTTATTAGTGTGCTGAGTAATTAAATAAACGTTCCGGATCGTGTTATTATATGAAATTGATAACAAATTATTTTGTTGGAAGTCATTTTTTTTCTTATATCTGTCGGAATCATTACAAAGGTAATTTGAATTTATTATATTTTATGGTATTAATAAATTAATAATAATAAAAAAATGCCATTAGGGGGATTCATTTCCCGCGTCCCTCCCCCCGTGTCTACAGCCATGCCACGTCGACACCAACCTACGCGGACCCACTTCGAAACGTCGATGATTTCGAATTGTCGAAAGTCAGATCGAGTACGTCTAAAAAATTTCTTTTTTTTTAATCTATAATGCCCTAAACCATAAAACTCAAAGCTCGGAAAGGCAATAGCTCCAAGGCCATTTGTTTCCCCCCCCCCAATTTGATGATCAAGACTTCCAACGTTTCCATTTTTTTTTTCTAACCCTACCTTGGTCCTAATGTTAAGGCCCGGATACTACTAAAAGCTCTAAACCGCCAAATTCAGTTAGGGCCTATGGCTTAAAGCCCTAAAACCTTGACCCTTACGTAAGAGCCCTAACCAAACCCACAGATATACGCAGCGGATACGAACCACGATAATATTGATTGGCGGGACGATATCTATCGGAAACTCTCTTTGGCTACACTAATATTTAAATAGTTTTTAATCTAATTAGCATAACACCGGTCGCAGAACCGATCACCTCGGCAGGCCAAATAATTAATTCTTTAAACCTTTTAGTCGCGGTATATACAGTGGCATCCCATCTTAATGTGGGCGCGTTGGGACCAGTTCCGTTAACAACCGAAACGAGTAAAAAATATATTAACAATTATAATAGTAGGGTTTTCAATTTCGAACAAAACCAAAACTATATTTCAAGTACACGCAATCCGTAAGGAAAAATCAAAAAAAAAAAAGTAATAATAATAATAACAACTTCTAAACGAAATAAAATACATAATTTACAATACATACTGAATAATATTACATGGTGCACTAGAATTACTGTTTGGACGTGGACGGTATACAATAGGATGTAATAGCGCGTGGTGTAAGCCGGTCAGTGTAAATGCAATTCGCAAAACGTGCTCAATATTCATGCTGAATATCAATGACTATTTTCGTTGGCCTTCTGCACGACACAATTCCCGAAACGTATGAACGCATTTTTTAGCCTCCCTAACCTACTTACTGGTGGATAACCGGCGTCCGCCGAATCATTGTATTCTTCTCCTTTTCCAATGGAAAATTCATTTTTTCTTATTCATTTTAGCACATTTTGTACTATAACATCACAAACACCTTCATTATCATTAGGGCTGGGATTTCGATGCACTTTGTATTGTTTTTCAAAGCTTACTGTGCAATGCTCGTCTTGTCACAAATTTGTTTTATGTGCATTTGAATAAGAATAAGAAAGTTTATTTTGCATTTTTTTGCATTTTTTGAGTTTTTGGAAACCAAGTGTATGAATTTGAAATTTTATTTCCAACATGGTTTTTAAATAAATATAATAGATAATAAGTAGGTACTCGTAATTCGTATTATATTATCGGACAAGGTTTGAGTAACCTCTACCCGCATTTCCTGTTAAATAATCTTAAATCGGTAAAATCGACGTCCGATGATATTATCGTTAGACGTTCAGTACGAGTTTTGTCGTCGTTAACACCGTTTTATTACTCTAGTTAATTTTTTTTTTTAGGGCATTATTTAGAGTTTCTAGGTCATAAAAGCATTTTTTTTAGGACATTTTTCGGGGTTTTTAGGGCATTTAAATCCCAGCCCTAATTATCATCAAAACTACGAGCGTTCTCATCAGTATCCCGGAACAGCTCGTCATTGTTTTCAACTGATATGGTTGGCATACAGTAGTGACGGCCCAACATCGACTAGTACTATTCGAATTGTTCGATAGTTAAAAATTATAATTAGATAGTTTCTAATGAAAAAAAAAAATACAAATATTTTGATCATTACCCGCCTATTTTTAGCGCTTCCGGCATACCGTCAAAAACAGACGCGGTGTTGTATGCGGCGGGTAAACGACTAAGAGATAGTATTTCCGAATAAAACGATTACGGTCGCGGGGGAAATATACGAGGTGTAATCAAAAAGTATCGAGACTGATAAGATAAATCGTAAACCGGTTTGAGTATGAACTTGCACGTGCTATATTAATCAAACTTTGTATGTTGGGAAAATATATTACGCATAGATTAGATTAAAAATCGTCTCAGTCGGCTTCTTAAGTTAAGTGTGTTTTTACGTCCTGTCGGATATCATTATGAGCGAAAATATGGAACAACGAGTGTGCATTAAATTTTGCCGTAAACTGGGAAAAACGACTACTGAAACCTACCGAATGTTATTGTTAGCTTATGGAGATGAAACCATGTCCCGTGCTCTCGTTTTTGAATGGTCAAACGATTTAAAGAGGGTAGGACAATTGTTGAAAGTGACGAACGTGAAGGACGTCCGTCAACAAGCCGCAAAGAGTTTTTTTCGACCGTCAAGGTATTGTCCATCGTGAGTATGCTCCAAAAGGACAAACCAGAACAAAGAAGTACTACATTGATATTTTTCGCCGTTTACGAGACGCTGTACGAAGAAAAATACCCGAGTTTAAAGAGTCAGGCGGTTGGAAATTGCATCACGACAATGCTCCAGCCCATTCGGCCCATGTTGTGCAGCAGTTTATGGCCAAACATGATATCCCAGTTGTTTCTCAACCCCCCCTCCCCCCTATTCACCAGACCTAGCTCCATGTGATTTTTTTTTATATCCAAAGATAAAAATAGCGCTTAAGGGTAAACGTTTTCAAGATGTAGATGAAATAAAACAAAATGCGACGGAACAGCTGCGAGGAGTTCCTAAAAATGACTTCCACAGGTGTTTTCGAAAATGGCAGGAACGTTGGAGAACATGTATAGACTCAGAAGGAGCATATTTTAAAGGGGATCGAATGTAAATATCTTTATCTAATAAATATGTATATTTTTTACTAACAGTCTCGATACTTTTCGATTAGACCTCGTATATTCGACAGTGTGCGATTATCACGCGACGACGGCCAGGAAAACGATTGCGCGCGAATCGGTAACCCAAAGCGCCCCTCACAGCGGCCGCGGACCCGGCAACCGTTGCGGGCCGGCAGGGTCGGAGTATTCGGCGGGCGAACGTCGGACGGCCGTCGTAACCGGACCGGGTCGGGACGGGGCGGGCTGGACGGGCCGCGGACGCGTCGATCATTTTTCTCGCGCGCCGGGATCATATTTCTCGCGGTCCGAGGTGTAAAAGTTACCGGCGGACGACTGACGGGCAACACCGGTGGGGAAAAAGGTGCGAACACTGTGGACGCACACCGGCCGCCGGACGCGCGAGCACGAGCATTATACACAATAGTACATATATATATATATATATTTATACTTAGCGTTCAAAGGTCCGCACTTATACGGACCGGGGAAAAAAGGAAAGAAAAAAAAAAGCACATATAATAATATATATTCCCACACTCGCATGGCCGCCAAAGAATCCTTTACCGTTGCCGCGTGGGAAAAACGGACACGTGAACAACCGAACGCTTTTACTCTTTTACTCGTTACGCCGGCGCGCTCGCACGCCACTCGGCGTTTTCGGACAACCGCCGCCCCCGCACGGATACACAAACGACGAGACGGCCGCCGCCGCCGCGATATTTCCTTCGATTAACATCAATCAGTCTGCCACCGTATAATAACGGCCGGCTGGCCTAGCCCTACGTGTACGTACAAAACTATATACAGAGCCGTACACGAAAGCGTGTACGTTTCCGGTGTTGATGGCCGGCCCGGGACGTGTTTTTTTTTTTTTTTTTTTTTTTTTTTTCCCCGGAAAAACCGCCGGCCGGAGGAAGTCCTCCGGTTAACGCGAGCGCGCGCTGATTTTGTATTTCGAAATTGTATGGCTACAACGCGGGACGGTTTATTCGAAACGGCTGGTCCCGTTTCGAATGCTCGCACATATTTGTTTAGGTTCAGAACAATATACATTGTTACACACGGAATATACGTAAAGAGCGATTAATCGCAGTAAATCGGATTCCGGTGTTTAATCGCGATTAAGTAACCCGGTTCGGTGCATCTATTGATTTACTGTGTTTTCAAAAAAAAAAAAAAAAACAAGGGGGGGAAATAAAACGGAGCAATAGGATACGGCACAGAACACATTAGTTTTACGTGAGCCGTAGCTCTTGTTCGATTATGGTGGTTGTTCGTTACGCGTACACGAACACACCTTACCACTTGGGCGAATAGAATGGGCTCAGTCACTGAAAATACGTCCTGCATGTACAAATGCCGGACGAAAATCGTTTCGGTTTGTCGGTAGGCTTTTTGAAGCCTGCACCAATTGCAACCTATAGAGGTTAAACGCCGTCTCAAAACACGCCAAACAGTTGCTTATGGCATATCCGGCCGTCGACTTGCACGGATCGCGCTGAAAACTACTCACTCTACATCTCTTACCCGTCGTCGTCGGATACACGAGGTCGGCCTGTGCTTTTATTCCTTTTCTTTTTTGACATGTATATGTCTTATGGCTGGGGGTCATTCTGTTCATTTGTCCGACACCGAGAATGTTACCGCGACGCTCGTTTAAAGAACAAGCTCAAAATCGTCATTCCGATAACCGAACCGCCGCGAAATGTCTGCATTGACGAATTTCCCGTCGCTGATAACGAATTCAATTTTGCCTTTTATCCAAAACAAATTCGGTGTTTCCTGCGCTGTTTGCGATCGCCTTTGGTTCGAGAAACATATGAAGCACGTTCCCCAGAAAGCCGTAGATTTTTTGCTCGGAAAATACCCAGACTTAGATTCTCATAATACGAGCGTGTGCAATACTCGTTATAAAACTCTGCTCAGTAACAAAGTTCGCCCGTTTTGCTACGATTAACGGTTTTTGTTATCCTCCATTTCCGTCTGATTTACCGCCTCTCGATCCTATCTCTGAACGATTAGTGTCGCCGCGTCTTCCATTTAAAAATGTAGACAAATGTATACTCAATAAAAATAATCGCTGTCTTGGAAAAATAAATAAATAATTTCTGTCTTGTTGAAACTTGTTTATTTTTTACACGTGTTAAAAAAGTTACCTACAGTTTAATTCTCGTCTCCTCGTATCTAATACCAAATTGACATCGACATTCTTATGTCAACTATATTCAGTAGAAACAAGACATATACATGTACCGATGTATATCTGTATGTAGTGTAGATACTCTTAGTTTTTTTTATTTTATTATTACCGTCGACGTATGCTCTGAGCGGTCGGTGCATCGATCCCGCGGCGACGACGACGACGACGACGACGACGACGAAAATCGCGATGCGCAGCTATTACCGATTTACATTTGGAAAATCGCAACACGCAAAACGCTTTGTTGCCGTCCGGTCGACATATTTGCGGAGACTAACCTACCGCCGTTAATTTTAATTTTATGAAAACTAACGACATCCTAAAACTCGAGAATACCCTCTACTGATTGGTATACAACAGTGGTTCCCAACCTTTTTGACACTACGGACCACCAAAAATTTAGACCTTATATTTTTTATAAACAAGAATCGATTTTTTTTTCACTATTTTAAAAGAATTTAGATTTTGAATAAATAAAAACCAATGAAATTCCGTATAGCAGGCTAATAATATTGTTTATAATTGATGAATTTTTAGTAAAAGTTTTATATTTATTTATAATTAACGCAAATTACTGTTATAAAAAAATGTACACAATATTATTATATTAATTAAAGATGAATTACAATTACAAAAACAATTTAATATGATTTTTGGGCTTACATTTCCTTTACTAACAAAGACATTCTTGGGGGAATACTGCTCAAGTCTACACGCATGTCTTTAATGGCGTCCAACCGATTTCTTTGTTCATTTCGAATGTAGAGCAGCCTGTCAAATCCTTGTTGAAAACATAACACATTATTGTCTACTACCGATAATCTAATCTTGCTGTACAAACACGATTTGATTATCGGTTAATATAATAACATAAGTGGCATTATGCAATTTAAATTTATAAATAAACGACGTGCTATACACGGTTGTCGGTATTTGTGTCACGCCCCAGTGGAAAAAAAAATGAAATATTATTAAATTTTGTAGACATGGCTCGCGGACCACCACCATACATTGTCTTGCGGACCACCGGTGGTCCGCGGACCATAGGTTGGGAACCTCTGGTATACAATTTGATGAGATAAAATTTATAATTTACCATTTTATAGCAATTTTTTAATCGGATGAACAACCCGGTGAATGTATGCAAATTAGGGCGCCACACTTATTTATCGAAGTTGTTAATTTTGATCGCGGTGCGGTAATTCGTTCCTATATTATCTATAAATATATAAAGTCTGCAGAGTTTGAGCTCGAACAAACATGATTATGAGACGTAAGCTCAAAGTTTTTTTTTTAATAAAAACAATAAAAAAAACGCAAGATTTCGCATTAAGCGTAAATATACGGTGGTTAAAGTGGCGGAGGGGGGAGGGAGGTTTTAACGTAAGATTGTCCGTCCCCGTTTGTCGATGTCTTTTTAGTTATTGTCACTAAAGTGCGTTAAAATAGGCACTTACGGATATCTTGTTCGCATCTTCATCTTCTTTATTCTTCTTATTCATCGGCTTAACGATTCTCTCTGATACGCTGTCTGTAAGGTCGCGTTCTGGTCTATCGTTGCTAAATCTTTGGTAACCTCGTCAATCCGTCGGGTTTTTTTTTTTTTTTTTTTCATTCTAGGGGTCTTTATTTATTTATTCTGTTGACTAAAACGTTTTTAAGTAGTTGGCCGTCCGCGGTCAGGACCATTCTAGCCGTTTTCTCCTCGTAAAAGGAAAATAGTATGTCTGGTAATGCCTATTGTATATATATATATATATATCTTTTTTATATTTTTATCGCTTCTTCTTTCATATATCTGTATTTCCGGGTTGAAAATTTGTCCGTAAACAGTGCGTAACACTTTTCACTCGAAAGTAGTAAATTGCACTCGGAAGTTGTAGGATTTGCATGGTTTTCGGTTTGCTTCCTATTTGTAGAAAGACCAAGCTACATATTCGTTTCGCGCACACACGAGGTGTGTGTGTGTGTTTTTTTTTCGGCATATTTTTACCATTTTTTAACGAAAAATACGTATTTGGTAATTTTGCGCGTTTTTCGTGAATATGTTACTCATTTCAAAGACAACAAACATTTTCCTACAATTTTATTTCTCAGCGTGCATCAATAATCATAATATTGATCTTAAACTATCAACGTCTAATATTAATATCCGATATAATAATATTAAACACATAATTTATCTGATAAGAGAAAAAAAAAATCTTTTTGTATTGAATATTTTTATTTTTGTATTTAGCGTAATATCAAGTTTTAAAAAAAAATAATTAAAGTTTAAACAAACTTATATCATTAAATATTATTTTCATAATTTCATTTTTTAGTGTTTTACTTACAACAACCACGGTTTTTGTTATGCATATTTTATAGATTTGAAGGCATGTTTTCGATTTTTGTTGTGCAAATATTGCCTAATTTATTTCATGTTTCCCATTCGAGCTCTAGTGATAATTCTTCTACTGCCATCTTTGGTCAATTGTTTTAATGCTTTTAGGTTGACTTTACTATAAATGTTTTATTTAAAAAAAAAAATTCTGAAATACGGTACTGCTTTTGATTTTTTTTTTTCGGGGGTAAAAACTTCACTGCCTTTGTGCAATCACTCCGTTCGGTGATAGGGAAACGATAAGAATTCTGAAAACAGAATTTGGTTTCAGCATAAAGTCTTATAATGAACGGTCGGCGACTTTTTGAAATTAAATTCGTAATGTTTTTTTTTTTTTTTTAAACAATAGACAAAGTTGAATTTAAAATCAAATTTACGACGGTTAAAATTCAAAATTTAATAATAAAAAAAGTCGCCCGACCGTTCTTATCTAGACTCAATTCAAATCTGTTTTCAGAACAGAATGCGATATTACAGGTCGAATGTAACTATGGTATAATAGTATCTTTGACTTTCTGGATAACAGATTGGTCCTTAGGAGTTCAACAACACTGAAATAACATCGATTTCCACTCGTAAACCGATTTTTTTATTTCTATGTGCGCATGCCGTTTTTGCTATTGATATTAACGCCCGAGTATTTGAAATCCTCGACTTATTCACATTTGTCCACTCCTGTGGAATCGATATTCGGGGCGGTCATTAGGCGCTAATATATTTTATAAAATAATATTTAAGTCAAACGTTATGTAATCGTTTTAATAGATGGAATATATTAATACGTTACCATAGGCAGTATTGTGATACGAGACGATTGCGAGGTGCCAAACGTTCATTGCCAACACTCGATGTAGATAACAATAATATAAAACACTCGGTGTATGCCACGGTTAGGTTATCCGCGTTTTTTTGTTTTTTTTTTATTAACAACGATTGTCCTCGTTTATTACTATATTACGGGTACCGACATGTATTAAATTACTTATTTCAGAATTTCAGAAACGGGCACTAACCATTGTCATTATAAGGTACCTATTTTTTTTTTTTTTTTTTTTTTAAGATGATAAAATACACCGAAATGACCGATAAAAACTTAAATCTATACCGGTGGGAAGACACGTACTTTCCACCCTGGCCATCGGTAACGTAGTCCTCTCTCTCAAAATCTTTCGCACTTTATAAAGTATAAAATGTGTTTATATACTTATATATTTATTATATGAACCGTAGCGATCGGGAAATATATTGCGCTTCGCGTGTGTGTTTCGTATCGTTTTTTTCAGAAACGCGATATTTTATATTTTTTTAGATTCAGTAGGAAGCAACTGGGAACGCGTATTGGTTTTATTATGATGTGTGTGTGTGTGTGTGTTTTTTTTTTTTTTTTTTTGTAAACAACTTTTCAACTAGAAATCATGCTCCGATCGAAAAACGACTAGTGAGCGCATTTTATGTCGTTGTAGAAATTCCGATCTCCGGAAAGGTAGTACATTAATTTTCCCCTCAGTTACCTTTATAGTGGAAAAATAACAGGAATAATAGATTTCTGTTTTTTTTTTTTTTTTTTTTTTTTTTTTTTTTTTTTTTTTTTTTTTTTTTTTTTTTTTTTTTGTTATTGTTGTCCAGTAAAAAAATATTCGTAGAGAATTGACATTTCCACGAATACTTTAATATTATACTTATAATACCTGTTTCGTTTTTTAAACATTCTGGACATTTTTATATAATGCATAGCAAATTTAATTTTCTAGTTTTCTAGTTTTTATTTGATTTGATGTGGAATAATTTTTTTTTTTTTTTGGAATTTTAAAATGTCTTCATAATCAAAGATTTTTCTAACCTCAAGATTTTGCCGGAATTATTTATTCAAGGATTCGCCGGTTCAAAATCTTGCTGTGCGCCCTCTCTGGCTTTTCGAAAATTCGACACGTGGTTCATCGTAAGTGGTTCTTTCGGCCGTATAAAAATATCGATAATCCGAAGGTACGGTTTTATATATATATATATATATATAAGAGCCCGAAGTGCAAATTTGTACGGAAATTGTAAAATTCAAAACGATAATTGCCGAAACGTTTTTTTATTACCGATGGTTATACGTTCTAGACAGATATGAATCAAATTCCTCTTCCTACGTCGTCGTCAATGGCCTACGACACCAATACTATCTTATCGACGGGTGGATCGAACCCCTTGGAATTTTTTAGGTGTGGTGTTTTAATCATGACTACAGCTTAGTTATGGTGGCATAAATCTTGAAAATCGTTTGAAAATTGATAAGTGTTCTGTTTATATTTGTCCCACTATTAGTTCGTTGCTTCACACCCTTGCTTCTTTGTCAATTAGTGTAGCTAACGGCTGAAACTTAGCATTTAAATTTTTTATAGCAGGTAAAATACATCATTCTATGATTTCTATACACTTTAGCTATTTATTTATTGTAACAGATGCTTTTGCTTTCAATACACTGCGTGTTGCTTCGTTTTGTTCGACCAAAGACTTGATTATGATCTAAGATGGCCGAGAAAAGACTAACAGGCATGGAAATATCGACGTGGACGTCAATGATTGGTTTGCATGTGAAAAAAAAAAAAAAAGAAAAGATTAATATTACTTTAAAATCGTTTGTAAATAATTATTTTATGTATATATATATATATACATTTGTATTATGTTTTTTTTTTTTTTTTTTTACAATATATTTTACAGTTTACACTTATAAACAATTTATTTTAATTATCAATGAGAGGAAATTAATTATAAAAAAAAAAAAATATTACAACTGTTGCCTTTTTCTGAGGGCGTGGGGTGCGAAGGAACCCTCAGCAATATTTTGAGTTGTATTGTAATTTTAAAACCGTTCCTTCCCCGTTGATTGAGCTCCTGATACACCACCGGTACGAGGAGCGTAGCGGAAGCTAACGAACGCCCACGTACGTATAGTTGTTGCCTAGCGAATAATTCGCTATATATTCTGTGAATATCTGAAGTGCAAGTGCGCTGCTGGTATTTAATGGGTCACGTGCAGTGGCGTAATTGTAGAGGGCCAAGGGAAACCACTTGCCCCCCCTGACATTTTTTCGGTGGCAAAGATATCATTCCCCTCCACCCCCATCACGGTTATAACAACAGTACAAATCGCTGAATCTTCTAAATCAAAAGGAGAACGCAAATACATAAATAACTTTTTATACATTCGTATGGGATTGAAAAATTGTTTCCCTCAAACTATTGCGCAAGAGTTTCTATCAAACGTTTCTCCTGTTATACGATATTATGTCGACGTTATCGCATTACGTGGTTTACAGAAATAAGAAAACTAACCTTTTTATGAATTACAGTAGAGCGTCGATTGTCCGCCACTAATTGTGACCGAGGGGGATTTTTTAATAATAAAAAATCGATCGAATTACACTCTGGCTGTTATTCATACCGTTGTATTGCTGATTCTAATGCTGTAAAAGAATCACCGGCCGTAGGACCAGTATAATTTCCCGCGTCTTCGTATTCGTTTTCAATTTCGGTAGACAGTTCCGATTCTACGACGGACTCGGCAATTTCGTTGTCGTTCTATATCTCGGATACCAAATCATTTGCAGATCAATTGTTTAGCCAGTCGTTGACATCAACTTCGTTCCTTCCACCGAGTCCACGAATCGATTTCGGTTAAATTTGTGATTTCGGTAATCTCTTGTTCTTTTTGACCATAATTTATTCCAGGCGTTTTTTTTTTTCTATTTTGTATTATCAGTGATTGCCAAGATTCAGCTGACGTATAACGTGCGTCTTTTACATTTAAAATACTATTACGTTTACGAATAGACTAAATATACATTCTACGTTAAAATAATCTCGTTTTTTTATAATATGTATATTATATATGTAACAAGATAAAACTAAATTAAATTAAACTGAATATAAATGTATAAAAACGATTTTGTAGTGAGGTTAGGTTAGGTTAGGATAAGCGAAGCTCCGCTGTATGTCTATATTCTTTCATTTTTTTTTTTTTTTTTTTCTATTAAAATAATAGTTAAATTAAGTAGTTATATTTTTGTATTATTTTATCCAGTTACGCGGCCGCGTTGTGGTGACGCGCGCGCACGGGCAATTCCAAATGGAAATTCAAAAAAAGAAAGAAAGAAAGAATGAAAAAAAAAAACCACACGAAAATCGATCGATTTGAAAAAATACGAAATCAAATAAAACGTACGAGCGCGCAATATGAAATCGCCGAGGTCGTTCGGACGTCTATTGTTTTACGGCGTATATTGTTCGCACCGATTGCCGCGAGGTCTCGTCGGAATCGGCCCAACGCCGGGATAGGAGGATAGGTCAAGGTTTATATATATATATATATATAATACTGTATCGTTTTTTTATTTTTTCGGTTTTTTTTTTTTTTTTTTTTAACGCTTATATGTGTATTTTGCAACACGGAAACCGGCCAACGCCTACGTAAAACGTATTAGGCCGCGTGCCGCGGTGGTAATCGTTGCCGATCGTTGGCGTCCCGATACAACGCGAATAACGCTAATTACGATGTTCGCCATAAAACGCGCCAAAGTCCGTTTGGTATTTACACGGTCGATAAAAAAAAAAAAATAAAAAAAACCAATAACGTCGGCCGCCGGCGGAGTAAATCTCGATTGCGGCGTATGGAAAAAAAAAAAAAAAAAAAAAAAAATCATACGATTATAACACAATTAGCATTGTTCGTAGGCCTTTGACCTTAGGCAAAAGTGCATAGTTTCGGTTTTATTAAACGGCGATCACGTGGTTTTTTTGTTTTATTTTTTTTTTTTTTTTTTTTTTAGCAGTTACGCTTCGAAACACCGCCGGCGTATTATATCATCTTCTATTATGATTATAATTTTTTATTTTTTTTTTTGGTCTCTTATCGTGACCTCAAATACACGTACACGTATTATATATAGTGACAGTGGTGTTCACGTCAAATTTTTTTCGAGAGTATATTCGACACGATTTTACGCGTTTCACAATGAAAAAAATTTAATAGTGTAGGGTGACCATTAAACACTTTAGTTGTCCGACTAAATATAATAATTTAAAAAAAAAAAAATAACAAACTAAATGAGTGCTGCCGTATCATAGTTTTGATATACAAATAAATAATATGTACACGAAAAATATAAAAAAAAAAAATGTTTTTATGACCATGGCTGGCGAATGTGTCTTCTTCTGCTATTTCCGTCTACTTTTGTGCTGCACTAATTGCATCGAGTGACTTGTTTTAATAAAATATTATAAAACTCGTTACAATAATAGTTTTTTTTTTTTTAAATACGTTCCAGTTCTACTGTAGCATTCGTCGTACCCGGCCAATGCCAAAGAATATTCTACGATTGCCGATACATTAGTTGTGTCAGCGTTTAGCGTACGCAAATATTTCACACCACTTAACTTCCAATTTAGGTGATTTTTTTTTTTTTTTTTTGATTTTTTTCATTGCCATTCGCGATTTAAAAACTTGTTTTGCACGACTGAATACATCAAATACTCACCGTCCAAATTCGTTTAATTGAATTTATTCGGTTATTTCCCAATAAGGAATTGGATACGTTTTTGAACATTTCCCCGGGTAGGACCCGGTTTATTATTAGTCGGACCCAACGAAATGTCCTTAACCGGTCAAAGAGCTGCTCATACCCACATGTCTGCGCAAGATAAAACCATTATCGAAACCGTACAGTTAAATGTGAATTACACCACTACGTCACTACGACTACACAAAAATGTCTGTCGTGTACTCGACACTCGTGTTTAAATATTAATTCCGCATAATGTTTGTAATTTAACATAGATATAATATTGCGGATATTATTAATTATAAATACATAATATCGGTAATCCGCTACGCGCACACGTGTGACAATAAAAAAAAAAAAAAAAAAAAACTGACTGTGGCGGGTGCCGATTGCCATTTGTTTAGGCAACGACGTCGCCACACACCGGTAAAATAATAATATTATGTACGTTTTCACTTTGCAGACAACGGTGTGACATTATTAGTTTTACATTTTCTACTCGCAGCAATTGTGGTCAAAAACAATACCGCCGAAAAGTCGAGATTCTATTGAATATTGTCATAAAGAAATATCGTAGAAAAACAATAATTTTTATAAAATAAATTTCAAAAGTTATAAAATTACGATTAGGGGTGGGGCGAAAGGGTATTAATACGGGACGGAATTGAAAAAACCGAGACACAACGGTGAAATACGGGACGTATGATCACCTTAATTGTAGGGTGCTAAAAAAAAAAAAAAGAGAGATCTCTTCCATACACCAATTGTATTAAGTTCCGGACAATGACTTTGGCATAATAAGGGAGAACAGTTAACACGGTCGCAGCCGGGTTTTTAATCGGGGGAGGGGAGGCGAATTAATACACTATTTTTTTTTTTTTTTTAAGTACTTTCAATCATATTGTAGTTTGGAAATTATAACAATGCCAATCGTCTAGAGTCTTCGTGAAATCTGATAATTGTTCTCTGTTGAAGCTCTCTCTCTTTCTCTATATGGTATAAAAAAAATGGAATGCAATTTTAGGCACAGGGAGGGGCAACTGCCTAGCTCCCCACCTGACACGCGAGTGTTAATGATAAAAAAAAAAAAAAAAAAACAAACGTATTTGTGTGTAAAACTGTGATAGAACGTGATTAAAATCATGGACACGGCCTTTAATTGCTTGTTTGACTTACAAAATAAAATGTTTATCGAATATTTAACATCAATAAACACAATATTGTCTAACTCAATAAACTAAACTAATATCATAACATTGATGAACTTTTGAGATTGGGAAATCGCAATACATTGTATTTGATTCAACGGAATAGTACGATAAAATGTACCTACATTTTATTTTTATTTTTTATTTTTTTTTTTTTTTATCGTGTACCCTACGAATAACATCCGAATTAAAACGTGAACTCTGCTGAAAATAATATTCGATATCTAATTTAAATGTAAACGTATATCGCAACTCTGATTCGCTTTGAACTCTTTTTTATAGGTCATTAGTAATAATCGTTGTAAAAATACGAGTTATAGTAATCACGATACGCCTTTCACAATCATTAAAATTGCTATTTTTGGATCGGGCATTTTTTTGGAGAGCATACCATTATTTTTGCAATACTAACCCCGAGTTTCGCAACTCTCGATTTAATTTTCAATTGTATTTTCAAAACGACTTGTCATTTGTATTTTTTGTATTTTTTTTTTTTTTTCGTGTCAAAGTTTCATAATCAACTTCTTTTGGTCACTGAAAATTCGATTATGTGTTAATCCCGTTTTGATTTTATCCTTATGTATCGTGCGGGCTACCGTTGCTGTAAGCTTACCGATTACAATAATTTGTAGTGTATACCGGAACAAATATTGTTTGTTTTACCGATAATTAACATGGTTTTTTTTTTTTTTATCAAGGTCGTTATTTTAGGCTGGCACCTATTATTCCGAACAAAAATAAAACGGTCTCTAAAAAGCATTAGATACTAGTGATGGGTTGAATCCGGATTTGTCGCAGTTCCAAAATCCGGATTTTAACTGAATATTATCTGAATTTTAATCAGAATTTTATCTGAATCCAAATTTGGGTTTTAAAAATTGCGATTTTGTATTCTTTAATTAATTTATCATAAAACTATTATTATTGTCTAACATTGTTAATAGACATTACAATTCAAAATATATCACAAATAGAAATTTATTTTAAAAAACATGTACAACAAAAAAAAAAAAAACACCGTACACCTTTTACACTCTAATTCATACAATGTTATATTACTAGTTGACCGCGTTGATTTACTGCTAAAAATCTAAAATTTTGAATTTGGGTATTCCAAACGAAATTTTCGTATTACAAAATCCGGATTCGTTGGATTTTCGGATAATCCGGATTTAAGTCGCATAACTATTACATAAATGATAAAAGTACTACCGTTAGGTAAATTCATTCGGTTTTCAACTAAATTCGACGCGATCGTACGCAATACTTTATTATCGTAATATAATATTGTCGCCGTGGAAATAATAATTTATGTACAATTGCAATTGCGTTGGCGAATTGAACATTTTTTTTTTTTTTTTTTTTTTCTCATTGAAAATTTAATAAAAACCGGCAAACTGAAATAATAATCGCGGGAACCTGAGCTTGCATAATATAAATATTACGAATTAATGGTAAATAATAAATAATTTCTCGTTCCGCGACCACGATATTTATCTATTTGAAACGAAACTATATTTTGGCATTTTTTTTTTCCTCCCCTCATAAAAACAAATATAAACTTTTTCCCGTGTATCGAGGAGTAAAATTAACCGTAGTAGATACAAAAACAATTTGTAGTTTTTCGCGCGCCCGGGTTCGTTAAAACTTTTGAAACTTATGATTTTTAATCTAAAAATAATTCATTCGATATATTAATTTTAAATGCCCTCGTATATTGAGTTTTCAACATTTATTTTTTTTTTTTTAAATTATTATTGAAATAATACATAAATGCGTCGACTCGTGAAATTATAAAACCAATGGATTTTCACATTATATATAAAATATAGGTTGGCGAGGGGTGTCGTTTTTTAATGGTAATCCTTAAAGTTTTGGTAATGATGATGGAAAACCGGGAACAACAATAATATTTACCCAACAACGGTCTCTGTTCATTTTCCAAGTCCTAGACAGTCCTAATACGTGCAATTTATTTGATTTTTAAATTCGAATTTTAGATAAAATTTGTTAAAAAAAAAAAAAAAAATAAACAAAAAACCAATTGTAATCTATTATGTAGCCACCCGTATTAGTATAATTTCCAATTCAAATTTATCAACAAGAAAAAAAATTTGTTTAACCGAACTTCGGTCGATATCGCTAAAACTAAATAATTACCCTACGGTATCCATTAGGGAAAAAAAACTCAATATCACTTAACATCAATAGTAAACTATTCAATTACAGTAGTTTACTACTTAAATTTAATAATTTTTGTATAGTCTTGACTAAATTTTAACTACCGTATAGTCAATAGTTAGTCAATGAACTATTAATTTCTAATAGTGAACTATTAATATATATATATATATATATATTACTTTTTGTTAATTTTAAAATTGTTAATAATAAAGCCACTATACTGTTTTAGGTCATTGTATAATAAAATATAATCAAACTCGTATAATAGACAACTTTATATCGTAATGTCTCTATAACATTAATTTTTTTATTGTTCGTTTCGTATCGATAATAGAGTCGATAATCCGCAAATAATTGGGACCGATGGTTGAGGGGTGTGGGTGTGCGGATAATCGAATAATGATTGAAAGTAAAATTTAAAAACTACTATACGTATTACGTATAATATGATATTGTATATGTATTGTCAAAAGTACACAGTACAGTAATACACGAAATTTAGAATTTAAAAATATAATATACGTACGTAACATGAAATAAAAACGCATACATTTTTTGTATTTATTTAAAATAATAATAAAATATTCATTCTACATTAAAGTGAGCCGTAGTTGATAATAAAATAAACTCGCGTTGCATAATATGTATATAACATGATAAAACTAACACAACGAACGATAAAACTAAATTAGATAAAACTAAAAATAAATGTGTACAACAATTTTTTAGTGCGGATAATCGACGATTCACTTGTATATAAAACTTGGTAATGAAATAAGTAATATTATATTTCCAATGACGAGCTTTCTATTATATGAATTATATAAGTTATTAGCTATAGCCAATAGAAAGCTCGTCATTGGGAATATTATAAGCTATTGTGGGATATTTTGTTATCGTTTTTTGTATTTAGATTATAGACGACTAAAAGTTAACTAACAGTTAACTGCTCAAAAAAATGTCTCAGTAGTTTGTCGAAAAAAACTACTAAGAGATTTCGAGTAGTTATTTTTTAATAGTTTTTACTATCCAAAGGTATTGCCCTACACTTCTCAACTGCGCACCTATAACAGTGGCCTGCCCACGGGTGGCGGAGTGTATTTTTGTTTGTTTTTATCGCACTATCGGACAGTGGTTCTTAACGTCGGCACGGTGTACCATCTCCTAGGCGAATTTTGTGGGGATTATTTGTTTGTAGGGTACGTGGGAGGTGTTGGGGGCTGTTCGGCTTCTGACGAAGCAAAGAAATCGGTTGGACGTTTGCAACAAAATTGATCTGCGTTTAACATTGACCAACATCGAACCGCACATCGCAACATTAACTCATCGGGCCCAGGGCAGTCACCGACGAGGGTTTAATGAAATATTAATTTTCGTGGATAGTAATGTAAAATACTTTCTTTTTTTTTTGTAATGTGCAGTCGAACATTTATTTACCAAATACTAAAATAATATATGTAATTTTAATTTAGAAATACTGATCCGTATCCATGTGAGAATTTTCCGATCGGTGTGATGGGTAATGGGGACGTGCTTTAGCAGTCGGTTGTCTCCGGAAAAGGTAAAGAACCACAGAACTCTGGGACAACGCGTTCTGAGTGCAGTGTTCAATTTGCCATTATAACGGACGTTTTTCGCTGTTTTTTTCTTTATTTTTTTATTTTTTTTTTTTTTGGTGGGGGGAGGGGGTGATGTAATGGCGGGAAAACGGATTTTTTTTAGCGCATTATCGACTATTTTATGGAACGCAATAAAATATACGATATCGATAGTAATCGAACGGCCAGGCGTTCCTTGCGACGATAAAAAAAAAAAATTACCTAATAAAGTTTACGCGACCGATACCTTCGGCGTATCAAAATAAAAAACAAAAAACAACGAATTACACTATGTAAATATATAATTTTTTTTTTTTTTTTTTCGAATCGTGTACAAAAAAAACAACAACAACAACACAATTGTTCGCCGCGTCTAGTGCGTCATCGCGTTGGGTCTCGCTTCGGGTTTTGTGCGGTTCTATCGGTATCCGGAACACCGTAACCGTCACAACGTTTCGCGGGTACATGTGTCGTTCGTTAGGCGGGCAAACAAAAAAAAAAAAAAAAAAAAAAACTAATAAAAATCCATCGAACCGGCGGACAGATGTCAATGCCGGTATTTGCGTAACGTTTTAATATACAAATCAATTTTGTCGAAGCAGGTGGCCCGGTGTCAGAGCGGATGAATCAACACGGCGGCCGGGCCAGACAAGGCGCGAAAAAACCTTTACTCGCGGCGCGGCGCGAACAAACCGTAAACGCGGCGGCACTCGTGAAAACCGGCACGACGGGCCGCCACTGTCGTCGTCGATTGGGAAACGAATAGAGAAAACCATTCGGAACGCTACCGGCAGTCGGCACGAACCATGTATCTGGCCACGTGGCCCGTTATTCGTTGTTTCGTCTTGAGTAGCTACGTAATAACGATAATAGTTCACCTGCGTCTGCCCGCGTCGTCCGGAGCAGAACCCAAGGTCAGTATCAAAAAAAAAAAAAAAAACACACGCTGTTCGTGTAAAAAATCGGGGTTTAAAATTGATAGGTTTGGCGGTGCGGGAGGCCGATGCGGAGAACCGGTGGCTCTCTTCGTCTGTTTCGCCTTTGACGTTATGGTTTTATTATTTTTTTTTTTTTATCATCAAAACGATTAGTGTAATTAGAAATTTTAGACGTTTGACGGTAATAAAAAAAAAAAAAAAAATATCGGTAACACAATAATCCAAACACCAATATCATACAGACCTTGCCGAAACGTTTCGGTCGGCTGTTTTCCAGTCCGGCGGTTGGCCTTTTCTCGGACGTTTCAACACCCGGTCGGATGCGTACGTTTTACTGTGATTTTTATTCCGTGTCTGTGAACGGATTTTCGGCCGGTAGACTCCGATCCAATCGAAAACAACTTCACGGGGAGGGATTGGCGACGACCCGTTTGATGATTTCACCGGCGAACACCAACGTGACAGGGTTTATGTGAATATACATATTTCTCGATCTATTTCCTCTAACTCTTGTGTTTCATCTCGTCGAAATCGTTAAATCCTTTGCAATTTGTTCGTGTTCATTCGAACCGTTAGTGTGCGCACTATGTTAAATTCATGTAAATCACATATTTCGGATAGGAGCCGGCCATTGGTCTTTGAGTATATTTTTTAAATTAAAATTATTACGATTACGGTGGACTTTTGATGTTAGAAAATTGATATACAAGTTTCGCAGTATGGGTACAATAAAAGGTATTTTAATTAAATGTTTTAGCAACGATTTTCTTTGAAACTATACAAAACAAATGGGAAATATTTTATTCGGTTTGTATAATAATAATAACGGTACGCACTTTGAACGTTTTGTATTTTAAAACGCATTTTTTTTTTTTTTTTTTTTTTATTGCGAGGGGTCTGCGACTGAATTATTTTTTTTATAATTAACGGATTTTCCGTGTAATGCGAGTTAATAAGTTTTGCTCGGTGATAATATTTACGGACTAGAACGATACGTTGTTTTTTTTTTTTTTTTTTCAATTAAACCTTTCAGAATGACTATAGTAGCTCTAAAATAAGTACACAATTACAAAATTGAAAAACATTTTTATAATTTTTTTTTTTATATTTTTTTTTTTTTTTTTTTTGTAATTTCACGTACAAGAATATAAATCGGCGGGGCTCCTTTGAATATCAACTCCAGCCTCCCTGGAAAAAAAAAAAAAAAAAATGCAATTATACAGAAATACAAAACGCCATTAAAAACATACAAACAGTAGTTTTCAAATTGTACATTTTTTCCCCCGAGTCCACGTCATATTTTCCGGCCAAACCGTCCGCGGCGTTAATATTTAACGACTCGCTGATACCGGTGGCATCCGCGTCCGTAAACGGGTTCTAGATAAAAATTCCAGAATTTTCGGAGGCGCATATCGTTTGGACACCAAATCAAAATTCCGCCTGCGCAAAAGCCGCAAACCGCGTTTGGGCACCAGTACTAATATTTCTAATATCATTTTTGAACACCGGTAACAATTATGTCCGACACTTGGGGGGGGGCAGACATACTTTACAATCTGTATTAATATATCGCGCAGATTTCAAATCCGTCGGTCCACTTGATATCCAGGACGTCAACGATTGTCGAAAACGTGATATCCCGCGGTTTTCATCATTTCCGATGCCCAAACCCATTGCCAAGACCTTTGAAAATGTCGGTGGGAAAAATTTGAAATTTATCCGAATCGTGTTAATGTGCGAATTGGGATCGCCCGTGTCCGAATGTAAATTCGTCAGACATTTGAACCATCGATAGTCGTTATGTTGTTTTGCCAACGGTAACGTGGAATATTTCCAATAAACGAAATCGCATATGGGCCGAGGTTTAAAATTATCTAAAACAAAGAAAAACGTCGAATACGTATTTTGAATAAATCAAATTGATATGTTTGCTGTGCTATTTGAAATGTAAAAGGTAATACAACAATTACTAACTCCAATTATTTCTCGTCTTGGACGCGTTTTTCCTCGGCGCATACACACGGGAAATATTGTTTGTCGACCCGAGTACGAAACTAAAAAGAAAAAAAAAAGCAACTAATACGTATACGCTATAAAACGAGTTCAATAACAATAATTTACCGGATACGTTAAACACAATATTACATAATATTTTTTAATTAAACGTCGACTATAAAAAAAAAAAAAAATAATAATAATCTTTGCGCCGAAACTTTTAAAGTAACATTCGGTACCTACTACTGCTGCCGCCGGTTAAATGGATTTGATTCCATTTCCCGACATTTCAAGATTAGTATTGTACAGATACGGAGATATGTATATAAGTTTCTCGTTTACTTGACGACAAAAAAAAAAAAAAAAAAGAAAAAAAAGACCAACACGGAAAATTGTAGTGAAAGTTTTTTATTCCTTTTTATTTTTTATTTTTTTTTTTTTTTTTTTTTTAAGTATCCGTTTGAAAGTTTGTCAGTGTGTCCACGTGGACAGTATAACGGCATAGCGGCTGGGCTTCTACTCGCTCGCTAATCCCCGGGGTACGATATTTTTTCATTTATACAAAAGAAATGTCGGCCTTCGGTCGGGAACTACTCGAATATAAATATATATATACGAGCAGTCTAGAACAATATGTCGTATTCTTATACGCGTTCTTCACGTGCAAAAAAAAATAATAAAAAAAAACAAATAATAAATAAAACAAATTAAATAATACATAATCGTAAATTATACTTTGGTTTCCTCGGGTTTTCCGGTCGGCCTTAAAGTACCCGCCCGTGTTACACGAAGAGCAAATATTTCCGGAGTAATGGCGTAAAACTTTTACATCGGTATAGGTTCCCGGAGAAACAGAACAAACAAAAAAAAATAAAAAAAATGTTAAAATCGCGTGTTATAATAAATTATTCGACCGTCCGATATCGTCGGTGATTATTAACTAATATTCTCGATCGTTAAAAACCAACAAAAAAAAAAAAAAAACCGTAAACGATTAAGAAGAACGTCGTTTTCGGCGTTTGTCGTTGAACCGCGCATTTATTCCGTACGTAAAGTTCCCCCGAATTAACCAAAAAATGTTCTCAATCGTAACGAACGATGAATTAAAATTGATTAAGTCATAAATTTTATAATATGGAACACCGATGCCGCCGGGATCGTCACCGATGAATTAAAGAGCATACGAATCAACACAATAATATGTGTTTGGCTTTTTATTATTATTTTTTTTTTTTTTTGTGCCGTTGACTCTATTAAAACGTATTACTATACGGTGCGGCTAATAATCGGACGACCAAGTCGCTTGGCTAGGCAACCAAATAGACTTGACGTATTTTAATGCCAACGATATTGTTACCATTTATCGAGGTAGGGATTTTATAGCATTTCCATATTTCTATATAAAGATTCTTCAAGAAACAGCAGAGTAAGCTTGAAATGTATTTCGCGACTCGGAAAACTATAGTTTAAAATTTAACCTCGTATATTTTTGCATATTTCACGATATTTTAAATTTTAGAGCTATTTTTTTTTTTTCTTGAAATTTCCGAGATATTTTTACATTATTAATTGTTTCTAATCGAAATCGGACATATTTTATCCGACATAATTATAATAAATAATGACTAATAATACTTTTTAACAATTGTAATTTAATTGTTAAAAATCGAAATCTTAATGTTTTTTAGTAATAAAATAACAACGTTTTAACGGTTTTCGTTTATTACCAATCGAACGTATAAATTAATAAACGATAATGATCATTAGTAATCAGTAATCAATAATAATTTTACGTTTTTCTTTTTATACGTATTTTGTAAAAAATTTTTAATTTTTTTTTTTTTTTTTTGCGTATTTTAAGCGCTATAAAATCCAAACCCTGGTCAATATTATAAAACTGATAACGTTTGTGCAATCGATTTGGTTGTTCAACCGGACCGGAAAACTACTGAAAGACATCCGGTGGCATTTATTCGGCTACACGTCGTACATGGCGGGGCGTCGTTACTTCCTTATTTTTAAAAATCATAACACCAAAAAGTATTGGCAATATTTATTTAATTATTTTTTCCGTGTTTAGGGGTACGTTTAAAGTTTTATTTTATTTGGTTTTAAATACTACACCTCGAAGGTGGCCACCGTTCTCGTCAATGCACTGACATAGTCGGAATTTGACATTTCTGTCTACTTTTTCCAGCATATGTGTCGGCTTATGTCGGCAATAGCAGCACAAATATTGTTTTTGAGATGACCAAGAATGTTTGGACGATCCGTGTATACCAACGATTTAAGGTAGCCCCGCAGGAAAAAAAATCACATGGGGCTAAATCCGGTGATCGTGCTGGCCACTGAAGATCGCCTCTAAGAGAGATGAGCCGTTCGGGGAAGTGTTCACGCAAGATATTCATTGACCTTCTTACCATGTAAGCCGTGGCGCCATCCTGTTGAAACCACACTTTCTCTACATTTATTTCTTTTAGTTTGGACAGAAAAAAATCCACAATCATGCTGACAAAACGTTCAGAATTGACCGTAACTGCTCTTTCGTTCTCTTCAAAGAACCATGGGCCAATAATGCCAATTCTGAATATTGCACATCAAACAGTCACACGTTCTGTATGCAGCGGCGGCTCATGAAGTTCCCTCGGGTTAGTGGGGCACCAATATCGCATGATTTGTTTGTTCACACATCCTGAAACATGGAAATGTGCCTCGTCACTATAGAAAACAAGGGCGTCCCGAGGCCGGTTTTCGAGGAACGCTTCACGTGCATCTTTTCGCGCAACATAATCGTGCGGATTAAGTTGTTGCACCACTGCCAATTTGTATGGGTGAAAATTAAGTTCCTCGTGAAGAATTCGTCTCACTGTGCGACTAGACATCCCTAAAGCAGCCGAACGTTTGTGTGCAGATCGCCTAGGGGATTCGGCAAAATCGCCGCCCTTACACTTTCGATGTTTTCTGGCGTCCTGGCGGTTCTGGAAGGTCCATTGTGTGTTTCTTCTGCGCGCTACTGGTATCGCTGAAAGTGTCCGGCCACAAACAAATCGATTTCCGATCGGGCACACGACCTGCAGGTGCGATATTGAAATGGTTTTGGAGAGCACGCCGAGTTGCGATAATCGAACGGCTGACAGAAAAGTAGGCTTCGTCCACTTGCGCCCTTGCTTTGTCCGCTGCATTGTTGACACTGAACTAGTTATAAAAAAAAATAAAAAAAAAAAAACCTTAAATTACGTGCTTTCGAACAAGCCATAAACCAACGTTCTACCGTTAATAGCGGCTCGGTTGCGAGAGTTTCGGATAAGGATGTAACCACGTCGTGTAACCCTGTACAATATTTGTATTCGTTTACTGGACGTTTTCAGAACGCACCGAATACAATAGCGTCCGCCGGCGTTGAACGAACGAAATTGGAATTTTTATTAAATTTCCGTTACGCGATCACTTATACCGTCAATATTAGAATAACGGTAATTTATACCTCGAATTATTTTACTCTATATTCCAAGGTGATTGTAAGGTGTCCGGAGCGAACCTTCTCTACGGCCGCGTGGACTACAGTACTTTTTTCTTTCTTTTTTTTTGCACACCTCACTACCTCACAATGATATCCGACCGAAACGGATTTCATCTGTTTTTTTTTTTAAAATCTTTTTTCACGGTAACTTCAAAATTACAAAACATACACGCCCTTGTTCCCCCGGCGCCTTTTAATTATAATTTGCGCGACAATATCGCGGCGGGCGCACCTGGATTTCATATTTATCGAAATTTCCCGGATTTCCGTCGTCGTCGAACGATTATTAACATTCGAGAGTACGAACACGAAATAAAAAAACGCGGTCGACGGATAGTTTTGCCAATAGCGAAATACGTAAATTTCGGACCCGTTGAAATGACGAAAAAAAAAAAAAAAATCGTTCCCGGATTATCGTCGCGCGCCTATGGCAAAACGATTGCCGGTAGTTATAATATTTTTTTATTTATTTTTTTTTTTTTTTTTGCTTTTAAAAAATTCGATGCGCCCGACCGTGGCGGTTCGTTAAACCGCCATATTGGAAATACGTACGTAATTATACGAATATTATTTACACTGCATAATGTTACATGTTAACGTGCACGTATAGCGTGTACACGATCGGGTTTATCGACAAATTATGTAATTTAATTTGACTGTCTAGTCTACTGAAAAACGATTATCACTCTGATTGGGCGTTTTTCACTGGGCCTGCGGTTCGCGAAATCCTAATAATTCAAATCGGTGTATATTGGCGGGGTGTGATTTCTTTATCGTCTTCCAAAGTTCGACGGTCTACAGCCGTAGACCACCGTTTGTAATTTTATCATTTTTTTTTTTTTTTTTTAAATTAAAATGTTTTCCACCGAACGTAATATCCGGTACGAAACCACTGCGGGCGCGCATTATAATAATACTCGTGTAATCGGTCCCGGGGCGGCGATTCTGTTTCCGTTTGTTTATTTGCGTGCGATATTGGAGAACAATTCTGGATTCCGAATGAATTGCTATGAAAAAAAAAAAAAAAAAGTGACGTACACAACGTTATCTTACAAGATCGTTCGGATGTGAAACTTGACACTAAGAAAAACTGAAGAAAATACATTTGTTTGATACTTGAAAAAAAAAAAAATAATAATAATATCCCGGAAAGCCTTTGGGCCAGCAGTAAAGATAACATAACCAGAGAGTGAAGACGGAGAACACCATGATTTTCCAACCGAGATTTTCTAAAAAAAAATTTACCAATAATATTTCCCATAAAATTACCAACAATTTTTACACTGATATTCGTTAGTGATTCACCCACTGGAAACTACCTTTGAGAAGGCCAAAAATTAGTGGAATACCCTGTAAATTATAATTATAAAAAATGATCATGTATTGAAATTTCGTAATTTTTACGTTTTTTTTTTAAAAAAAAATTAAAGTGTGCACTTTAAACGGTTATAAAAGGAAAAAAAAAAAAAAAATTAAAACACTCTCAAATTTTTTCTTTTTCTTTCTTGAGTAGAATATTAGTTCATTGTACGAACTTCGTGTTAGGCCAAAACAGATTTATTCGATTTGTTCCGGAAAAAAACTTAAAATGCCTAAAAATAGTTTTAAAAAAATGGCCATGGTTTTTTGTCCACGCATAGAAAGGCCTAATGTTCGTATTCCGTAAAAATTGCTGGTCCCTAAGATTATTTTGAACCGATTCACGATAAAATGAAAACAACGAACCCATCGCCGTAAATTTTCCCGCTTTTTCTACGCTTTTTCCCGGCTATATCGAGAAAACTACAAACGAAAATCAAAAAAAAAAAAACTTATCACCTCTTCAATGCTCCGACCAGATCCGAACATGCCGGCAGAAAAAGTGCCACGCTTGAAAATCGGAGCCAGGTGGATCTGATGGAATAGTTGTACACGGATAAAAACCAAAGAAAAATTAAGTTTAAATTCTCCGCTCAGAATCTAAAATTATTATAATAATAACGATAAATGATGAAAACGAAAATGTCCTTGATATTGATCAAAACGGCTTTGTAATTTTTCGAAATCTTGACCTTTAAACGTAACTAAATAAAAACGTTACCAATAATATTTCCATCGCAATTCGCGACCGGCTAATATTACATTTAAAAAACCGACAACTGCCCGGGCGTGTAGCACCTGTTGAACGCGCAGCTCGCCGTCTCGCGGGTTATAATTTTATACCGATACCGCCTACGCCTACATTATTAATCGTACAAGTTTTGATTTCTCTTTTGATTTTTTTTTTTGGTTTTTTTTGTTTTTCTTATTTTCAACCTCCAATGCCGTTTTATTAGAATCCGGAGACCGCCGCCGCCGCCGCGCACGCGAGAAAATCGGCGATTTATCGTAGGCCTGCGTGTAGTTTATATTTTATGCGTTTCGGTAATATCGTTTCGATGGTTGGACAAAAAAAAAAAAAAATTACTAACCGTGTCGTTATATATTTACCCGGGGGCGTATTTAAGGGGGCACGAGAGCCCCCCCAGGGCCTATTTTCGTGTGCAATGCGAAATTATAAAATGTGTAGTGACTAATGGCCGAAATTATGTCCGTTTTATTTAAACGTACCCCTTTTTCACGTTTTACCCATAGATTTCTCCTTGATAAAGTTTAAACCTGGTAATATATATTTTTAAAAAATCAACTCTATAAATGGTAAAAACAAAAAGCGATATAATTGTATTGTAGGGCATGGGGGGGGGGGCAAATTTTATTTCGTGACCACGAACTTCCGGTATAAATTAAAAAGTGTGTAACGCGAAATATTATTAAAAACAGGCCTGCCCTGCCCTGTCCCGCCTCACCATTTAGCGTATTTTAACTTTTTTTTTTTTTTTTTTTGTTATCATGATACGTTATAATTTTATATTCATGTAACATAATATCAATTTATCTTTACTTTTTTTTTTTTTTTTTTGCTTATCTTTATATTCAATACGCGTGAAAAAATTGGTTAACGTAAAATATGCGAGTTAGAAATATGCACCATTTGAATTTTATGTTTGTGCCCACGTTTCCATCCAACTGGACATGTTAAAGTGCATAATACCCGGTGGCAATCGCATTCGGATTAAACACGTTCAACGGTACTCCTGCCCACCCGTGGCCGCTGCTAAACGTCGAATCCGATTGTTCCCATTCGCCGCTCCACTTCCTTACGGCATCGGACGCGAAAGACGCAAAAATAACGCGTAGACGGTAGCCGGTAGTACGGTAGTACGAACACGATAATAATTATCGTCGATAATCGTGATAAACGCCCACGTTCAGTGTACTTATTATCCGAAAATAAAACTAATACTATATGTGTGTGTGTGTGTGTGTGTGGTAAAATAATCGTTATCGGCTGGATACATCCCCGAGTAGGATGGAAAAAAATTCAAGACGGATCACGGGCGGTCGCGCCAGAGTATATTTGTTATCCTGGGACTAACCTGAAAGAATAAAGATAAAGGAAAAGCACTTAATTAATGCCCGTCTTCGCCTCCGGAGACCCTCGTTGAGATCCAAAACGAAATGCCAACGATAAATTAACAATTTACAAGTCCTTACTCAGGCCGCTATGGACGTACGGGATCCGGGGATATGGGGACCCGCTAAACCCTCGAACACTTCAAGCCTCCCGGTCCATTTGTCTTTGTCTGGTTTCTTCTGCACCTTGGTACAATACTACCAACACCGATCATCTGTGTGGTGATCTGTAAGTCCAAAATTTTTACCCAATTTCCAAAACTTTTTACACCAGATTTCACGGTAAACTCCAATCTCATACACATCCACTAATCACTAAACTATCAACTAACACACTTCCGGATTACCCGCGTCGCACACTCGAAAGAAACGTTCTTTAGCACGTAATCAAGCAACATGATTGCTAGGTAACCTAACCATAATCATAAGATTTATTATTTATTATAATGTCACTTTGCCGGGTGTAACCATCCTGGGTATCCATCCTAATCTTAAGTCTCACTGTCACTTTTTATTTAGTGTTCCTGATCTAATCTACTTAATGTACAAAATTGTATGGATTGTAGATATTTTTTTACTTAAATACAATTTTAAAAAATAACAACAATTAAAACTATATATTATGATCAAAACAACATAAATTAAAACAAATAATTAATAAGGCTTACAGACTTCGCACCATGGATGGGTTACCGTTGTTGGTGGGCAGTTGGGAAGATAGTATTTAAAATATAGATAGGAATTTAATATCTATCTGTATGCAACGATAAATTGCAAACGAAAAACGATCCTTAGCGAAGTAGTATTAGTCGTGTTTTTTTTTCATTGTTGCCACGGTATCCCAGAAATCAACATAAATAAAAAAATAATAATAATACTCGAGTTTGAGTTTTTTTTTTTTTTTTTTTTTTGTGATTTGTTGTCTGTCACGTTAAAGAACGAATAGGTATATCGAAAAATGAACTATTCTAACTACAAACTAAACGAAATTTGTTACCGGAAACAGCATAGATGGGGTGTATAGATCTGACGAGTTATTCTGGTAGAAAAAGTGTATACAGAAAAATAAAAATAAATATATAACAAAATAAACATCATTGTAAAAAAACAAGACCCCTCGCTCCGCTCAGAATCTAAAATAATTATCGTTTTATTTTGTCTTATATTACAATAATTTATGCGCCCGCCGTATTTAGAATTACAAAAAAAAAAAAAAAAATAACCTTAGAAATAAATTACCACGTATATATAGAGTATGTTTATATCGTTTTCATTTCGTTTCAGGGAACCACCGTGTACAAATTAAATCAATTACTTACAAAAACGGAAACACAATACTACCTGGAAACTGGTTTGTTGCCGAGGAGATTCAGAAAATATGCGCATCCTGAATTCATCGAAATTGGAACCAAATATCCTGTTAAAGAAAAAAGGTGGCAACGGAGAAAACACCGACCGGGTTATTATGCCGTGCCACGCTGGAAGTATGTTACGCGCAAGGTTGTGCCCGATATCAGACTTGGCAGTCTCATGCCATTAAATAACAGAATGAGTTCGTATCCAACCATGACTTATTACGCGAAGAGAGGCCCTGGAGGTAGAAACGAAGAGGGCAAAGGAGGCGATGGAAATGCTAATGGCGGCAGCAAAGGAGACGGTGTAAACGCGAATGGCGGCAGCAAAGGAGACGGTGTGAATGCGAATGACGCCGGCAACGGAGACAATAAAAATGCGAATGACAACGGCAATGGAAACGATGGGAATACGGATGGTGATGGCAAAAAAGACGATGGAGATAAAAATGGCAACGGCAACGAAAACGATGGTGATAAGAAAGATGCCGGCAAAGGAGACGGTAATGCGAATGACGACATGAAAGTATTGGATGGCGGCGGGAGACTGAAAAAATTTAGCGATATTGCAAAGAAAGCGATGGATAAAGTACCAAAAATGAATGGTAAAGGTGTTGCGAATGATGAAAACGCTGATGAAAACACTGATGATACCGGAGGTGGGACGATTAATCAACTCAAAGAAAAGGCTAAAAATGCGTATGGTAAAATGCCTGGCGCGAAAAGCGTTGGCGCTATGTTCGATAAGGGTAAAAATAATGGCCTCGGGCAACTTAAGAAACTCAACGGTATGATGAATAATGGATATGATAGATTTCCAATCGTTGGTAGAAACTTGGGCAAATCAGCTGACGGCCCAGGAATGGGCCAAAGGGGAAAAGAGGCCGTTACCGCTGTGAATGAATTGGTAAAGAATAACGAAGTTACCAAAGCCGTAGGAGATTACTTATTGGGCTTGGTGCCGGGAGGAAAAGTGGCTGAAGCGACATTAGCAGCCAAAGATAAATTCGGTAACGCTGTTAAAAAAAGGCCCAGGTTTCGTAAAAAGAAAAAGACAGAATAAACGCACGCGGCGTATACATATTTACAATATGTTGTTTGTTTTTTATTTTTTAGAAATAATGTTAGTCCGTTCAATAATAATTAGTGGTTATATTACTTTTCATTTGTCGGGCAGTTGAATAGTATTTATTTGTAACCTAACCTAATCTACCTACCTATATAATCTGAGATCGCTGAAATATAATATTGTGTTGCACGACGTTTCAAGTTTGATACTCGAACTTTTATTGTTTAAAAAAAAAAAAAAAAATATAACTCAGTTATATTATCCCTTAAACATTTCATAACTGAACGAGTGTTTCGGCTAGATCAGTTTTGATCTTATATATTCTGTAGTAGAATTTAGTTTTTTTTTTTACTTTTTGTTATTTAGTACCTAATTTAAAAAAAAAATTTAGCCTTGAGTATTTATAATTGGTTGTCTGTGTTTACGGTCGGTTGAAAAAAAAAAAAAAAAAAAAAAATCATTGTCAGGTAATAGTACGACAAAAGCAAAAAGACAAACAAAGCGCGACTGAACATAAAAACAAAATGAGAAATTGAATATATAAAAAAAAAAAAAAGTTACCGTTTTTTATATAGAGAGCGAGTAAACTCGTTTTATCGTGAAAAAAAAAAAAAAACAACACGCCTACTCTAATTAGAAATTTATAGAAAATAAGCGAGTTTAATTATAATTGCAATTTAAATTATATTATAAATTTGTTACAATACGAATAATGAACATGTTTCATTATACGAATACTGAACTACGCATTTACGAGTTATTTTCTCAGACGATTCTCGTTCTCTTATTATAATACTAATGTTGCATTATCAGCGGTTTATTATAATTATTGATTATCAATGCACATTGACACATTTTATTTACGCTTTTAGTTTTTTTTTTTTTTTTATAAATTACTCGATTATTTAGTGTTTATATTTATGCTCGTGTAATATTAATTATATTAATTAATAGTTATATGAGTTTATGTTTTGTAAACTTTAAAGGATTTATTTAATTGTGTTATTTTAATTGATAATAATATATTATTATATTATAATATCGATTTTAAATAATTTATTACCGTTATTATATTTTTTAATTGAATGTCGGTTGTGTAAAACGACTAAAAAGAAAAATAGCCTGAGCAAACCGTACGCGTCTGACCATTAGGGCTGGGAACGTCGAACCCTATAAAACCCTGACATATTCCCTTAAAAAAAAAAAAAAAAAAAAAAAAAATGCTTTTATTCCCTAATTAATGCGCTAAAAATGTGTTTACTTTTATTTGTTTTTAGATAAAGAATTGAAAAAAATATAAATACATTTTAAACTCGAGTCATTGAACTGGTATGGAGATCGGACATAGTTTGTTATATTATACTAATTTATGTGCGTATTTATGTATTTTAAAATAATATTTAAAATTCAAATTTTAAATACATAAACTCGAAAACCCTAAAACGCTCTAAACAATTATAAAAAAATTACCCTTACGATCAAAAGTTGTCAAAAAATGCCAAATAAACATTTATATTCTCGTTCGGAAGTATATGAAACGGATTTGTGACAATACGAGCATCGCACAGCAAGATTTAGAGAAAAAACAAAAAAAAAATGCATCGAAATCCCAGCCTTAACGATCGTACTGTGTATTTCCTCGGTAAACAACCGGTATCGATGTCTCCCGAGTTAAATGTACGCGATTACGTCTTGAGGTGTTTTGTCATAACATAAAGTTCATTCGCGTTATTTAATAATCATTTGTTTGTTTCGCTAATAATGTGATGAAAACAACAAGACGATTCGGAAAAAACGTTTTTTTTTTTTTTTTTTTTTTGCCCCTCTCAAAACCATTAGTTTTACTACTTTTGTACTAATTGTCCACTTTTGTCTACTTTTGGTATAGCTCCTACAGATTTGTGCGTTCAGCCCGTAGGTCGGTGTACACTTGTTCCGATTCTCCGAGACCTGACCACTACGGGCCGATCGTTTGCCGTTTCCTTTTTAGACGCCACGCAATTATTCCGGGCGTCCGATAATTTTCCGTCGGCGACTCATAACCGTCGAAACTGCGTTTCTATCCAACGATATCCACAGCACATCCTAACCCGTCAGTCGAACTTATCCTATCCGCCTGTATTCCATCGTCTGCCGATGTTCACTCCTCACTTCAATCTTTATCTCGCGTCTCGCCGCCAGCTATCGTCCGAAATTTTATAAAGAAAATATTTTTTTTTTTTTTTTTTGGGGGGCAAAACTTAAGACAATAAGTAGTTTTATATCGTATAACCGTGTAACAAATACAGTCTATTGCAATTGTTGTTTTGTCGTCGGGATGAAATTTCGGGATAAAGGCTAAGGAAAAGCAGAAGGAGATTTAAAATATAATAAATACACGTATTTATTTGAAATGAATCGCAAATTAATTTTGAAATAATATAACAACAGCTGCAAATTTATTCTACGCTGACTAAAAGATTGACTTTTTTAATTCCGTTCTAATCTCGATCCGAACGTTTGAAAATAATAATAATAATAAATAATAATGTATAAAAAGAATAAAACAAAAATTTGTTATAATCATAACCGTCTAATTTATTGGTTCAAAAACTACACAATAAACAATAAAAAAATACGTATTACAAAACTACAATTCTATAAAAAAAAAAAAAAAAATTAAAAAAAATTACTATTGGTAACATATAAACAAAGAATTAAATAATCTCGAAAAATAATAATTTAAAAAACAAAAACTACAGCAATATTAAACCGCATTAAGGTATACAATTATAAAAATTTCAGATCGTTTAAATAATATGATGTCTGCATATTGTATGTTTGTCTCGTTGAATAACTATAAGTATCGTTTAGGTGAAATTCGACCACGTCTCCGTATAAATTAATCGTCGAGATAAAATATCGCATGGGTTTAATAATATTGATTTTTGTATTTTTTTTTTTTTTTTTTCGTATTCCACCGCGGCGTTAAATCTCATTTAGATCGGCTGAATAATCGTGAGAACAGAATAAGAAAAAAAAAAAAAAACGTGACAACACATCAGTGAACGATATTATAAAATATATTTTGAATATCAAACGGTACGTATAACAAATTAAAACCCTGTCGTTTTCATAAAACAGACATTATAGCCCAAGTGACACCAATTATTATTATAATAAAAAAAAAATCCATTATAACTATGTATAGACCCGTGTATAAAATTACTATCGTATCGAAAGATTATATAAGTATTATAATTATTATTTTGATCTCGTAAATCCATTGAATTATCGTATAGATACCCAGGGCGTAAGCCTTGGATATTAACCGAATAATCCGATGAGCCGTTTTCCGTATGTGTTCCCGTTCTGTTAATGTTTCAATCCGTACGTATTCCAGTCTGAAACAAACATACGATATCGTATAAAGTAAGTATAACTTTTGCACGGTAAAAATATCGTATACGATAATCGTGACTTACCCGCGATATGGTTCTGGAGGTCCTGGATCACTGGATACCAATCGGTGCTGGAGTAGGTCAACTTTGGCTTTTTACCGCTGTAGTCTTCGGGCAGTATGTTAACGTCCAAGTGCTTGTGAAGAGACGACATTTTGTTGCCGTGGAAGAACAACTGAAAAAACCGCCGTGCGTAAAATATTTGTTCGCGATTAATTCCGGTGAGAGATAACTAAAATGCTATTGTACGTTGCTTTGGTTCGTCCGGTAAGCTCTGTATGTACAGAAACCGTGACCACTAAGAAAATTACGCGAGCTAAATTTCTAGAAATACCAGAAAGAAACATCTTGCGGTTAATCTTCGGGTCGAACAAGGATGAACACATGGGCGAGTGGAGAAACAGGAATAGTGCAAATCTCGAGGCCTTAACCGAGTATAGTGGACGTTATTACGAGGGGAAGATCAAATTGAGCGAGACGTGTTTTTTTTTTTTTTTTTTTTTGGAGCAAATAAAATCGGCGATAGAGCTCGGCAGAACTCAACGTGGAAAAATATCTCTAGGGAAGGTCCGGAACGAGGTGGTGGGAAGAGAGTAATAATAAAAATATGCGGAATTACACGGTGAGGATTCGAACCGGAAAGAAAAAGCAATGGATTAGACGCGGAAACCGGCGAAGAAAACCGTAACTATGCGGCAGAAAGTAAAATTGATATGCACTCGATATAATAAAATCGACTTACGCGTTTTTTGAGCTTGTCGCCTACGAACTGTTTGAACATCGGCCACACCATGTTGAACAAGAACGGCTGGCGGACAATGTGTACTTCCTTCAAACGCAACGGCATGGATTCCTTAACGCAAATGAGAAACGAACAATATACGTCAATATTTTATTATAAATAAATGCACTTGTTGACTTGTCTGATGGGATTTAATTTTTTTTTTTTCTCTCTCTCTCTCTCTTAATCGGATTAATAACTACTTGTAATTGATATTGTAAATATACAATATTAATTTTTTAGCCAATAGATATATTAGAATGTCATTGAAAACCGACAATTGTAAATATAAAAACGATATACCCATTATGTTTAATGGCTTTGAATATTACCCACTGTGTCTGAACAATAACTGCAAATAAACAACTCGACGGTTCAATATTAATCGCGCGCATTGAAATATCATTAGATCTCGGCGAGTACTGACAATTGTAAATATATAATATCGATATACCCCCGGGGGTATATGTTTAATGGCTTTAAATATTTTAACACAGCTGTGCGATTTGAAAGAAAAAAAAAAACAGCCGAATTTATCCAACAAGATATACGAAACGGTCCGTTTGGTCGTCTAGTTCAAATAGATAATCGTGTTTAGAATTCCATCGGCCGTTGGTCCGAACATCTCGACGGCCGAGAAAACCGCCGGTTGTATAGCCGGTGTAGAAAAAAAAAAAAAAAAAGTATTTAAAATCGGTGTGGAAATATTTGGTAACCAATTTTATGGGATACCGCGGCGAACGCGGTTGGAAAACCGCGGTAATCCGGTGTACCCGGTGTACTCGTTAGGGATTCTACTACCCTCTGGTAAAATCGCAATTATTTTTTTTTTTTTTTTTTGAATTTCACGTGCGAAAACTCACCTGGATGTACAAGAGCAACGTCATAGCGAATGACGGCGACATGGCCATAACTTGTTTCGTGGACAAACCGTGGAAGTCGATGATGATCACCACGCCGCGGACTTGTGTCTCTTCTTCGACCAGCGCGGCCACTTGGATCAGATAGAGGACTTTGAACAACTCTTCGCTGGTGAGTTTTTTCGGGTCCCAAGCCGCTAAAGATTAAAAAAAAAAAAAAAAACAGAAAAACGATTTTACAGAATATTAAAATTTTTGTTTGAAATCAAACGGGTGTGGAGCGCATGATCCGGAATCCAGATCCGGATAATTACTACAATTTATAGAGTTAAATTTACTTAAAAGAATTGAAGTCAATAATTGCGGGCGTAATGAAATTAAAAAAAAATAAAAATATTTGTCATACTACTGGTAATTCGTTCGTATAACGATAGACAATCGATAGCGAATCAATTAGTGATTTTTTTTTGTAATAGACATTATTAAATATTAGTTAATATTATTAATATTTTTTAATGTATATCGATTGATCATATTGAATATCGCGTTTAATTTCTGGATTGACCGATTGAATCCCCCATCCCGCCAATTCGGGTTACGGGTTGATCCGGTTTAAACGGATTATGTCTACTAATCCGGAACAAGGAAAAACCATACCCAGGGATATCGACGACGGAATTTTCGAACCGTAACCCGATTGGGAATTATAGACAAACAAATAATTATAGTACTAAGTACGAGAAATTATTTTCAATAAATTTAGAAGATTGAAAAAACGACGGTTTTTAACAAATTTAATTTGATAACGCGACGCATAATAATATCCGTGTACTGTACATTTTACTTAAATAACTATAACTATTAACTACATTTTTTTTTTTCGCCCGTCTGTGAACACGATTTCGACCGGAAGTGCTCCGTTCTTGTGGATTTTCGAATCTAATTTGCGCGTTGAGGAGTGTGGACCAGTAAGGCTGCACGGTGGAAAACATCCGAAAACCGGGAATATCGACGGGTACGTTACAAGCGAATAACAAAAAAAAAAAAAAATCTACAAACCGTTTTGTATGATAATGGCAGTGCATTAAAAGGTGGAATGAAAAAAAAAAAAAAAAAAAAAACAATATCGTAATCGAGTGAACGGCCAATAGGTTATCCGATACAATGCACGGGAAATGCAGATTATCGCGAAGGGCAGATGTTAACGAATGAGACGGTGTATTTTTTTTTTTTTTTTTTTTTTTTTTTCTATTAGCCATGATTGTTATCTAATTAAACAGATTTCGAATAAATAAATAAATAATAAAAAATAGGTGGTCAAACATTCTAATACTCGCGCCGGGGGATTGCGTTTTTCAAAATGCATACGCGTAGATTTGTTAAAAAAAAAAAGAACAATTTTCTTCCCCGCACGGGTGTGAACCGGCGAATCCGAATCGGATACATAAAAAAAAAAAAAAAAAACGACTTACATCCCATGTTGAGGATTACAACTCTCCTGTTCTTTTGATCCCGGTCCACCAGTACGTTGACGACGTTGTTTTCCGTGAACAATCTCTTTTCTTCGCGCGGCAACGGATTGCCGACGATTTTGTTGTTTTTTTCCTTGAAGTCGGCTAAACGTTTCATCTAAGTAATGTAAAAAAATGAACGGGTAAAAAAAAAACAGAAGAACGGCGAATTACAAATCGCGCGCGACAATAACCGAAGGGGGCAATAATATTATTGTTAGAATTATTTTTGATATTTTTTCGTCGCGCGTCCGATATCCGTTTCGTTGGATAATATTATATTATATTGAAATTATTTATATATTAAACCGTTTCGAAATATTATCCGCCGTTTCACAATGTCTGTTCGTTGAGGTTTTGATTTTATCGACACAAATCCATACGGTCTAATTAAATATTGATTGTGTACGCCTGCCTGTGCACGGGGCAGCAGTGGTTATCATCTTTGTTTATATTATTGAATTTTTATCGATTTTTTTTTTTTATTTTTTAATTGTCGACAGCAGTCTTTATCGGATAATAATAATTAAGACATATTTATTATTGGTATGATTCGTGTCGGTATTAACGTTTTTTTTTTTTTTTGATATTTGTTCTATCTTTTAAATATCGACCGGTTATCGGATATAATAATTATATCTCCGCGTACCGGGGGTTGGGCGAGTCGCGTGGAAATCGTAAACGAAATGCAGCGAAAAATAAATTGTAAATATGCACACGGGAGCGCAGCGTACACGCTATTAATATTTTATTATCGGCGAGGTAAAAAAAACACAAAAAAAAAAAAAAATACGTAAAAATGATTTACGGGAACGATTTCGCCGGTAGGCAGTTGGAAACGTTGTAGACTTTCGACATCGGCGGACTTTGTACGAAATCGCGAGCTATTTGTCGTTCGGTTAATACCCATACCGACGTTACACCGCGCACGGATAATCAATTATAATAATACGAACACAACACGTTCGTATTATTATTGTTCTTGTGTTATATCGTGCGAAATAGAAAAAAAAAATATTCTCTTAATTTTCGCCGTTGTTTTAGGTTTAACCGTTTACGCGGTTTCGTCGGCTAATCGTCGCCGCGACGCGACTATTAAACCACGTTGGCTATCACCACAAGAGAGGTACGCTCTTGGTTCATACTCTTGTGCACCGCGTACGTTTTTCGGTCGTTTCTCCCGTGTACCGAAAACCGGTAAGCGATACTAACAAATGCCGGAATCCAAATAATCGTTGAGAAGTGAGAGAACTCGAATTCTCTCGTGGTACACAATTGATATAATTTTCCGTTTTGGGTGCCCGATATCCAGAGAACTGGAGTTTTCTACGCATGGTACAGAATAATAGATTCAATGACAGAACCGGAGTGCTCTCGCGGGTTTTTTTTTTTTTTTTTTTTATATAAGGCATTTTATACGTCCGGCTGTTTCCGGGCGGCGCTCGGACCGGACGAAAGGAAAAATTATCGAACTATCATATGGAAAACATTAAAAAATAATTTTCTCGTGTGACGACGGCGAAGCACTGGAATCAGAGTGGGACGGGGCATGTGCGGAAATCGCGAAAAGAGTAACAATTACAATCGGACGGAGCGACCGCAAACGTTTTAAGAACCCGCGGGAGTCTGTGGTCCGGCGAAAAGACTTTGCGAGGATTTGCGGTGGCGTTATCGCCGAGATGTCTGACCCTGCCCTACGGGCCCATTTTTTCTTTAATTTCGATACAAAATGTAATCGTTCCGACGGAAATTAATTTATCGTTTTCGTTTATCATGTTTACCGACGATGAAAATTATCGTCTGTAGGGGTTCTATCGACTTTCTCGGTATGTTCGGCGGTTGTTAATCACGGAACCGCGTTCGTGGATACGATCGCGAATTATTAATCTGTTGTCCGGATAACGACGTTAACACCGTAAAATCCAAGAAAATTTAACGCGTTATTATAATATGACGTTATGAAGTATTATAAAATACGTAAAACCTATGTGAAAATAATGGCAAACCGAGAGCTTTAGTCATATCTGAAACGTAATACGACAAAACAAACCGACTTGGTGGACACGGTGGGCTTTTTTTATAATTTTCAAAAATTATCAATTCACCCCAAAAAGCCAAGTCAAAATCAGACCGCTGGTATACGGGAAACGGTGAAACCGTCGGCATTGGACCGAGGTCCTGAAAGCTCAAGAGAATCCTTACGGCGTAGTAACCGAGCCCAACGACAACGACAGCGGTAAGAAAAGAAAAAAAAAAAAAAAGAAGAAATTAAGAGCAGGATACAACGAATGCGACTTACCAAATTGTATGCGCTCTCCACGTAGAATTTGGTCGGCCTCAAGAATATCATCAGATATTCATCGGTGTCTTTGTACGCCAGCGTGTCCTTCTCTGTAAAACGAACGTTAAACTATTAATAATGATAATATAAACCGTGGTCTATAATCGAATGACGAAAATTGTTCTACGGGTTTAATACTCGATATAATAACGATAATAATCGAACGCATATTGTATGCACTTGGATGTATATATATAAAAAAAAAATAATAATAATAAATAAAAAAAAAACGCCCAAACATATTGCGACAGAATTGGAAAATAATAGATCGGAAACCATTGGAAATACGAATGTGGTCTACACAGTGGCACAGAGGGGAGGTCTCCGAACCCGCAGTTGATGTTCCCTGGTGAAATCGGCCACTTGTTGAGCCTTGAAATTCGGATGGATTCGTTTGAACTTATCGTTCGTACAATAAAAACGGTAAAGTTATTCGCATCGTTTTCGAAAATAATAATAATTACGAATAACTATTCAAACGTAGACGGCCCTAATTGTCGGCATTAAAAAGTATTTTTCAGGCGAGCTCGAAACGTTCGAAAGAATAACTGCAAAGTATGCGGTAAAAACGGGATAACAGTAAAAAAAAAAAAAAAAGGGCCGGGAGACGTTAAAAGCCGATGAGTAGAACACAATGCGAATGAAAAAATTGTACTCGTATTATAAACAAATAACAAAGCCGGAGTTCGAATTCGAAATATTTCGTTAGTAATTGTAACGACGGCCGGTAAATGCGCGTCGGAAGTGTCGAAAAATTATTGTTGGTTTTTTTTTTTTTTTTTTTTAGCTTTTTTAGCCGTACAATTTATATCGGAACGTTATCCGTTGTACGCACGCCTATAAATTGGCGCTATGAAAAAAAAAAAAAAAAAAAAAAAAACACATTATATTAACGATAAAACTGTAAGATTATATTTTCTGGGACCGCGCAATTCGCCGGGCGGGGTGTATAATATTTTTTTAATAACGAGTCGCGAAAACCCACGCCCCGAAAACGTGAACAGAAATTATTAGTTTTCGACAATGTTAAAAATACACAGATAAATACAATATAATTGGAACCACGATTTTTTTTTTGTTTTTTTTTTTTTTTTTTTTTTCACTACTATTCGCCCGGTAGGTATTGACGGGAGGAGCGCACCAATAGTAATACAAAGTTTTTTTTTTATTTTTTATTTTTATGTCTGACGTTGCCCTTCAGAAAATAATCGTACGGCGAAAATATTATTATTAACGATTACAATAATATATTATAAATAAATTATACCCGCTCGTCCGAAATGTAGGTTTTATTTTTTTATTTTTTTTTTTTTTTTTTTTTTAATGTCGGTACTATAATTTAATATTATTATTAAGTCGATATATTGTAATAAAAATTAAATACGAATTTTATCAAATTATAACACCATTATCAATATTGAAGAAATACCGAAGAAGGTTATTATATTCCTTTTTTGTTATATATACTGATATATATACTGATGTATACTCTCGTAACAAAGAGATAAAGAAATAATTGTATTACTAAAAAAAAAAATTTAAAAAAAAAAATCTCGATTGTACAGAGCGGTACGTACGTAGCCGTAAAGGATTGAAAAAAAATAAATAAATTTTTTTTTTTCGTATATTCTCTCGCTGCTAATTGCCGAGTTCCTATAATATTATCGAAGCGGGAAAAATAAATCGCGTGTAAATTATATAATCGGCGATAAAAAAAAAAAATGACTACGAAGGTCCGCGTGAACGAATAAGACGAAAATAATACTTTTCGTCGAATTAAAAAAAAAAAAAACAGTCGGATAACAATCGGTTATTCGTTAAAAACTAAAAACACCGTTTTCGCGGTATCGTATCGTCCGATATAAAAAAAATAAAATAAAATAGGTAATAAAATTGCAAATATATTTCGTATTGTCCGTTGCCCGTCGCTGCCGCGTAGATTTTTTTTAATAAAAAAAAAAACAGAATATTGTTGTATTGTCGCGATATCGCGTGGATACATACAAAAAAAAATTTAAAAAATATCTACAATTTTCGTAAAACAATATCGGTTTTCTATGCGTGCCTATTAGGAACGGTAATAAATTAATAATTACGCGTTCGTATAAACGTGTGCCGATTGGTTTTATTTCCGCGCAATCGTTGTCCGACGGTTATTGCGATTTAAACGATTGATTTTTGTCATCGAACGGAAGTGAAAAAAAAAAAAAAAATGAGACCGATCGATCGATCTGTAACGCATACCGGCGTTTTGGGGGGGAGACGGTGATGGAAAGGGGCTCAACCCCTGTCCACCCCCTCCGAAAATGTTCAAGCATACACATATATATATATATATATATATATATATATATATATACATGACTATAAAAAATACGATCGAAACATACGAATAATAGAAATGAATAGACTTGGAAAAAATAGAAAAACTGTTATTTTTTTTTATGATATTTTCAAAATGTCTAAGATACCGGTGCCCGAGCCCCGGGCCGTATCTACGGACGTACCTTTGAGATATTGACGTAGCTCGGCCAAAGACTTTTGCACCTGTTCCGGGGTCTCGCGGAGTTCGCGTTCGGCGAACACGCAAGAGTCGCCGCACAGCGGCGACGTGTCCAGGCGGAAAGCGTTGGCGGTCAGCGCCTTGACGGACACCGATCTGTTCTCCGCGAACGTCGACCTTTGCGTGTTCGACGACATATTGCTGGATTTGAGCATGTTGTTGCTGTTTCGGGTTGTCGGAGAAGTGGTCTGTTTGCTGTTTGCTGTTGCTGTTGGCGGACAGGACGTGATCGCGGCGAATCAAAGAGACAAATGTGGTCGGAATAATAATACACTCGTAACTGTAATACGACGACTAACGACGCGAATTGTCTGGTATTTCGAACGGTCGGTTTACGGATCGGATGCGCCTGCACTGGTTACTGGGACCCTACAGGTTTCTGACTGTTATCCGATGGGGCCGGCGGCAAATTTAAATACCAGCCGGCCCGCCCGTTATCTCGCGGCTCGCCCGTCGTCCCCACCGCGAAAAATTCTTATCGCGGTAATATTTCCCACGTCACGGACGGCGGCGGCGAGGCGTCCTCCCGCGCGCCGCGTTACCGGCTGGCGATTTCGAAAGGTTTTACGCACAGTTGATCGTCGCCCGTTACAGGTCCGAAATGCCGGTCGGTTTTTTTTTTTTATTTATTATTGTTTTTTAATATTATTTTTACTGTTATTCGTGTCCGTCATTACGGATAATATTTCGCGCGTATTGATTTATCGCGATTTCGTACCGTTTCGTAGTTGTTGTTGTTGCTGTTGTTGTTGTTGTCGTCGTCGTCGTCGTCGTCGTCGTCGTCGTTGTGTACGTATTGATGACGGAATCGCGTACACGCAATATTATCGCACGGCCGGTGATAACGCGAATAATAAAACCGAGTACGGGAATGTGTGACCGGCTGCCGAGGAAAAGCCGTTCGGCGGCCGCCCTTTGGACTCAGCGGCTAATAAAGTACTGCAAAAATGAAATAATAATAATGAAAAAAAATTAAAAAAAAATCCGCCAGAGAGAATATCGTGTCGTTTTTTTCTCACTCGATCTCGCCAATTCTCTCTCTCTCTCTCTCTTTGTGTGTGTGCCGACACGTTGTGTACAATTTTTTACACCGTCTCCTTTGCCGTTCGGCTCGCCGACGGGGTCGAATCGAAACGACCGCACTCAACAAATATTACTATTCTACGTCCCCGTACGTACAGTCCGTTTTTATTATTATTGTTTTTATTTTTTTATTTTTTTTTTTTTTTATCATTAAACTCCTGTAAATTGACCGTAATTTTATCAACCGTTCGGCGGCTCGTGTTCCTCACGGAGCACGTAAAAAACAAAAATAAACCTACTCTTCAAATCCGTTACGCTCTAACTGTTCGATTCCTAAAATAAATTAAAACACTATTGGAAATCAAACGGGAAGACGACGATTAGCACGAAACGATTATTTCCGATTATCGAGTGCCCAACAATATTTTAAAGCGACGTTTTTTTTTTTTTTTTTGTTTGTTTTTCAATTGGGATCGGTTTTTTTTCTATTGCCGGTCTGGGTGTTTCGACTTTGCCAAAAATTAATTCGTAAGTACCGCCGACGGTGTCGAGCAGCCGCCCTGTATGTAAATAGGAGCACAATTTATTATGAATATATAAAAAATAATAATAATTAATCGGGCTAATATCAAAAGGGTTTTTCGCATTTCGCAACATCGGAAAAAACCACAAAAAAATACTTGACGATAAAACAATATAGATTTTAGGATCTAGGATCGTATTATTGATGGTAAATATAATTAATAATAATGATAATTGTACAATTGCCAATCACCGCGGTAAACAAATAAATTGCAATCGGTTCACTAATGGCGTACAGAAAAAAAAAAAAAATATTCTAAGGTTAAAAACGCAGTTGGCTCCGCGAATTTAGACATCGGAACTCGCCCGTAGACGTGTTCAAAAATTAAAAAAAAAAAAAAAAAAATACTTATAGTCTTCAGTATCGTAGTGCGTTTTATTCGTGTGTATAAAAAAATATTCGATTCATAATAGTCGCGAATTGTGAATTTTTGAAATCGGCGAATTTTTCATGGTTCTTGTGACATTTTTATTAATATTATTATTATTTTTTTTTTACTTTTTTTTAAGGACTGTTTGGCTTTCTAGCACTTTAAGAAAACCCCAGATTTTAGGGTAACTTTTCGAGAAAAAAAATACCCTAAATACGCGCACGGCAAAATATTACGTTTTATTTACCGGCTAAAAAAACGGCAAAGCACGGAGAATTCATAAAAACCGTAAGACGAATAAACAATAATGATCATAATACAAACTCTCTGATATAATGTATTATTTTGATTTTTTTGTTTTTTGGAACAATCATATTTGCAAGTAAAGCACCTAAAAAAATAATAATCATAATACAAACTCTCTGATATAATGTATTATTTTTAATATTTTTTTTTTTTTTGTAACACTCATATTTGCAAGTAAGGTACCTAAAGATTTTTTTTTTTTATTTGTTATTTTTCGTCTAGTTTCCGATCAGCGCGTAGCCCTTAGCCCGACCAATGTCAATAAAATACCAATTTTTCAAAATATATTCAACTTATCGGAATATTGAAGGGAAAAAAATGAAAAATGGCGGGGGGGGGGTAAAAAGCGTTACCGATATTTCGGAGTGTAGTAGCATTTTTTTACACGCGTCCCGGTGAAATAATACGAATAGCTCGGAATCTAAAATATATAATACCGCGTAATTAATTGAACCGACGACGATGAGGTGAAATTTCAAACATTTGAACTATTCCGTACGGATTAAATTATTAATAGACACAATTTATGTACCGGAATATTTAACTATTCGCGTGTCTAATACCGTCAACTATTACACAATACGGTTTACCCGTGTGGTTATTATAAAAAATATCACTGATCCAACCGATAGAAATAATATTAAAACTATTATCGTATTAATTTATTTCGGCACTTAAAAACGACACGACCAATCGATTCAGAATAATCGGTTTTTGGATCGCCAATACGACGAAATGTTCGAAACAATTTTTTTCGACACCGCAGAGTAATAGCGAATTTTCACACGAACGTTAAAAACGATTATTCGAATCATTTTAAAAAAAATAATAAACAAATAAAAACGTAATCGTAAGTAAGCAAGTCCGGTACGGTTGCAAAAATACCCTATACACTAGTGGTGGCCCTTGACTTACAATTGTATTTTTCATTTTTATTTTTTTTTTTTTTCGTACTATTTGCGGTATTCCCTAATTTGTTTTCAACGCCACTAAAAAATAATAGCTGTAAAAATTGAAATAATCGGTTAAAGTTCAAACCGAGCCCCTGGGCGCTTGAAATTTAGTATTTTAATAATTTTTTTAAAAAAAAAAATAAAAATCGCTCAACTTTGTAATGTGTAACTTAATTTTTTTTTTTTTTTAAAAAACTTAAAAGACATTTTACAATAATAATCAAATAGCAAATGTTATATGGAATTCAAAATTGCTATTATCGACGTTATGCATTATTTTTTTTTCCTACAATTTTAAATACAAAATTACTAATAGCTCAACAAATCCGGCGAATACAGTATTTTTTATATTTTATTCTACACATCAGTCGAACGATTCGTGATACAATCTTTAACGTATAAACAAAATTATTTTACATTTTGAATTTATTAAATTTATTGTAAGCTAAACGATTGTGAGTTGATCACGCGTTAAAAACGTATAACTAAAATAGATCAAATTGAATAAATACGACACAAACAATATTGTGTAATTAATAGCGTTAAATATTTATTATTATTTGCCATTGATCGCACTTAAGAATACTTGTGAATAATTTTATTTGTATATAAATATTGCTCAAATGTTGCTTTTTTACAATCGGGAAACCTTTTCCTGTAATCATTGACAATTTGCCAAAAAAAAAAAAAAAAAATGGTTTTTGCTCCTCGTTTGTTGTCAATAGCGCATTTATTGTGAGTTCTTCTATTAACTTAACACCCCCGCTCCGCGGTATAATTCGCTAAACATTGTCACGACACTTAATGCTTTTTTATGTGTATCAATGCAATCCCATGTCGGTGGACGGGGATGGATCCATAAGGAAAACTTTCGTCCGAATAAAACACTGTCAAAAAAAAATCTCGGGTCTCACTGGCCCGCCCGTGTGTGTACACCACACTGTACACGCATTCCGTACAAGTTTATTTTTCAATAAATTCCAATACGAAAAAAAATAAAATATATATCGAAATCTTTTTACAATAAATATTCCCGTTTTCCCGTTATTAAGGACACGTTAAGGGAAATCAAATATATCGTCCGCGACGATGCGGCGACGACCGTAGAAAAAGTTGTTTACCAATTCTGGTCGACAAGTATTTTGCAGACCGAACAAAAAAAAAAAAAAAAAAACCATCTTCGTACAGTAACAAATCCAATACGTTTTTCGTTTCGCTCAGAATCTAAATAAAAAAAAAAATATGTACGCATATATATACGCAATAAATATTATATTGGTGACGGCGATTCAAACGATTACAGTGAGATAAAACGAAACAATACAATAGATCAACACTAGTAAAACGTTTACGGTTTAAAATTAATTAATGTCTTAATGGTATTGACTTTTTTAGCACTGAAAACATCGTTTGGGTGTTTATACCGTTTCCTGCAGACGTTAAACAAAAAAAATATATTTATTTATTAATTGTTTTTTTTTATTTTTTTTTCCTACTGAACGTTTTGTAACAATACAATAAAACAATTGTATTATTATGTACAATAAACTTATGGCGATTTTAATCATATATTAATAATAAAAATAAAAAAATAAAAAACACAGGTACGTCTGATCCGGAATTACTAAACGAATCGCTTTGCGATTGATCACTTTCGAGTGAATGTTCTTTTTGTTCTTTTTTTAACGATAATTATATAAATTATGTTTTTTTTTTTTTTTTTTTTTTTTTATAAATGTAATTGTTGACAAATAACTTAACGCGATACCGAAAACCCGATCGCGTTCTCCATTCGAAATTGATAAGGCTTTTTATTGATTATTGTTTCTTATGAGACGTGCGTGTGTGTATGGGATAAAATTTAATTTATAAAGTCTCTCGGGTATGGGCCGCTGTTGTAGGCGTGGGAAGTCGGGAATTTTTAGGCTATTGAAAACAACGATGGGTAATTGCAATCGAAAAACGATTCTGAGCGGTGCTCGGTATACGGAAACAGTACCTAGGCCGTGTCCGTGTTAGTGACGTGACATAAATCCGGATTATCCGAAAATCTAATAAATTGAGATTTCAAAATTCCGAAATCCGAAATTTTCTATTTTTTACGATTAGAACAACGTTTGTCGGGTCAGCTAGTAATATATATTATATAAATTAGAATATAATATGTAGGATTTTTTTTGTTGTATTGTTGTACTTGTTTTTTTTTTTTTTTTTTTTTTAAAGGCATTTGTATTCGTGATATTTTTTTTTTTTTTAATTGTAAAAACGTATTTAATGTGTTAACACGTTTAACGCTATTAACGTTTATTATTCATAGTTTTACGAGCAATTAATTAAAGAATCACGATATTAAAATATCCGAAATCCCGATTTACGACAAACACCGGATTTCCAATTTCGGAATGCGAAATTCCGGATTCTCGACCTTGGGTTTGTGTCCGTTGGAGCCGTAGCCTCGAGGGGAACCCTGCAGAATCCGATAAAAATAAAACCTTCTTCGCCGCGTTCTAAACGAATTTAAAATTTCAACAAAAAAAAATTAAAAAAAAATCATCCCGATACACTCGGAACCATGGGGGGTAGGCCGCAATTGTGAGTGTGAAGTTGACGAGGGCATAGGATAATTTTGTTTTCTCCGTTCAAGTACACAATAAAACTTTTTCGGTACACTCGAAATCTACCGGTGAAACCCGCCAGGTGTTCACGGCTCGAACACCGTCGGACAAATTGAATTATATTTTTTTATAAAAAAAAGAAAAATTAAACGGTTTCGCCAAACAGATTTTTTGAGGGCCATATAACAGTACGCAATTGATGGTAAAAACCATACAAATACAAGTCATCCGAGCGAATAAACTATCGATTTGTAAGAAGTCGCATAATATTTATGATGGGAAATGTTTTGATTTTGAACAGAGAGCAGTACCGGGTACCATTATCTATTACTGATTTCGTACTTTGGAATTGGGTATTTAGGTTTTTTTTTTTTTTTTTTTTTTAATTTTACTTTTCGGGACATTTTTATGATTCCGAGTGTAAGCTGTTTGCGTTTTTATTTTCCCCGGAAAACACTTTTTTTTTTTTTTTTTGGCAATAACGTTCAAATTTTTTATTTACGCCCTATCTTAAATCACGCGGATTTTAACTCCGGTGGAATATTATTTGAAAAAAAAAAAAAAAAAAAAAAACTGTACGGATACATTCGGTTACTTTTGCTACAAAGGGAAAAATTACTCAATGATATTTTTTTATAAACTTGCCGCTCAGAATCGTTTCGTTTTTTTTTTTTGATTTTTAATGCAACGATTTATCGAGTATAAAAACTAAATATTAAGTTCGAGTATTCTTTTTTTTTTTTTATTTCTAATTATTCGTAGTAGATCGAATTACCGAATCGTTATTTAGTTGAGTAAATAAATTATTGTTTACCGTAAATACATTAATTATATTACAATATCATTTGGACCGTGTAATGTGTTTCGTTTGTAACCGATTAAAAACGTTGCACACGTATTTTATTACAATATATTTCGTTCGAAACAATAACGATACAGTAAACTCCGTATTACGCATAAAAATATAGGTCCCGCGTAGAAAAAAAAAAAAAAAAAAAATTTGCCCTTTTTTTTTTTTGGTTATTGACTGTAAAGATCGTTTTTCGAAGACAATGACGGTCGGTAAACATATTTTTATGTGACGCGCGCTGTATCGGTCATGATCAGAGTGCGGATGTTTTGAATCAATAAAACAACTATAGGAAAACATTAAAAAATAAAGCGATAAAGCTCTTATGAAATTTTCGATTAAGTTTTTCCAAAACGAATCTTTGAAAACGGAGTTTTACTACAAAATTTCTATTATTATACGTTCGTTTTTTTTTTAATTACATTTATTATTTATTATACAAACAGAAGATTGTAACATTTTTATCGTTATAATAAAATAGATTTCTATTCATAAGCAATATGTTTTTCATCTTCAACAATGGCATGTATAAACGCCGTACACATTACTGAAGACGGTCCGCGCTCACCATATGCCGACACGATCGAAATTATAAATTTATCGTATCGCAATATATATCTTTTAAAAACAAAATGAAAAAAACATTTAATTATTGAATACGTATTTAGTTAAACATTTTGGCGAACGTATAAAGAATTACCTACCCACGATGAACGTTTTGTTAAGTTGACTAAAAATCACACAACAGCCGTGAAAAGTAACAAAAAAAAGCAAAATTCCAAAATCAACGTAAAAATGCAAAATAAAATGTCTAGTGTATAAATGCACGTTGTACGAATCAAATTTATAGCTGGCGTAGCATCGTTTTGAATAGGTACATAAATAAAAAAGCAAAAACCATTGAAATCCGTACTCGTAGTTATAAATTACATCCCGTCCACTGTCTTGCGTTTCCTTAGCCGTCTCTCTGTCTTTTTAACGGGGCGGGATACGGCGAAATTGTGTGTTGTTTCAACTCGACAACAATTGAACTTAAGACGAAAATACGTGCATCGAGGTAATTGTTCGACGACATCCCACTAAAAAGTAGTAGAGTGTGCGGCAGAGCCGACTGACGAGTTTTGATGGGCTATAAACAACGAACAGTAAAACTTAGAGAAAAGGTTTTTTGTTTTTTTATTTAAATCAGTATTCAATCACATTTTTAAAATTAATATTTTTTGAAAATTATATCTCCCTAGATGGCGGCCGTCAGCATGTTGCAAAATTTTTGTAGACGATCTCTGAAGCTCTCGTATGATTTTCGGCACATTTCGACTGGTATGGTGGCCTCGACTTCCACGGTGATTTTCTGTTTAATTTCTTCTATGGTATGTGGGCGATGTCTGAAAACATTATCCTTAAGGTAGCCCCAGAGGAAAAAAATCACACATGCTTAAATCTGGAGACCGTGCTGGCCAGCGAGAAGAAGAATTCTCCTCAAAGAACGGTCTGAGATTCCCAAAGCTACAGCGTGTATCCGGGCTGAGCGTCTTGGTGACTGCTCAATTGACTCTCTGATCAACTGCACATTTTCGGGGTTCTTACCGTTCTGAGTGCTCCGTGTCCAGGTCTACTTAGGGTACTTCCAGTTTCTTCCAAATCCTGTATGATTACGAATAAAAACGGCATTACCGTACAATTCAAAATATACCACTTTTTAAGGCCTGCTCTTAACTTATCACAGGCTTATGACCTCATTAAACTCGTCAGTCGGCTCTGCCGCACCCTGTACATTCGAGAAAATAGAAATCGAATTTTCGGACACGAACCCGGTTTGGGAGAATTACAAGATCAAACGACAAGTCTCAAACGTCGTAAACGTCGGTGTCAGTTGCGCCTGTTGAATAATTTTTACATCAGTCCAATTCTACACCGGTGTCCGCGGGGTAGGTACGGTCGGAATTTAATTTTGCTATATCGTCCGGTAGCTGCGTCTCGAAGTGCACGTTTCGATGGAAATCGTAGACATTTCCGAATTTTTTTTTTTTGGTGGGAAGGGGGGAGGAGGGGGATATGATACTGTGAAAAAAACGCCCGACAATTGCAAGACGAAAAAACATACACAGAGAGAGAAAAAACTATTATGATTTTCCACTTTATCGAAACTTCGTGCGGAATCGTTTTTTTTTTTTTTTTGTTTTCTTGTCGGCGCCAATGATTTGTCACCGGTGGCTTTAAACCTACAACACTGGCCTACGCACACACGCACACGGTAAAGAGTGCGTCGGATTTCGTTTTATTTATTTAAACAACTCTGGTCGGTTTACGTGAACAAACGACAACGGGCGCGGTCGCTTTTTTTTTTTTTTTTTTACGCGCTTGTAAATATTTCCGAGTCGTGATATGTTTACGATTCGAAAAATTGCATTTCCGCCGCGGGAACGCGTTCCCCGGAGACGCGGGCCGCCGCGCAGAGTTTATCGCCGGGACAACGCGAGTCGCGCGAAATAGTATGCGTGGAAATTAAGCCGTTTTCGCGTACGCCGGCCGCGATTAACGATCGAACGTTTCGAGTGCGGTGTCGACTATAACAAAAAAAAAAAAAAAACGAAATGAAATGATAAAAGACATGGGCGGAAAAGGTATGTTTTTTACATACCCTTTATAATAGGGTATGTAAAAAAATGAATAATATATAATTTTATTTTTTTTTTTTGCATTTATTTAACTCATTTGTTTAATTATCATGTAATAATATGTTTGCATTTGTCTTATAGGTATTTCTGCTTAATTAATAGAAGATGTTGTAGGTAGAATGCTACACGTGGAAATTTGTGGGGACCGATAACAACTTCCTCCTTCAAAAATAATTTAAAATCGTCCAGAACGTTTAAACGCCATGAGCACTTGCCATATGGTTTAAGCACAATCCTATACGTATGCTGAATAAGACAGTTGTACGATTTGATATGCATTAAACTGTCAAATAGCGAAATTTAGAATTTTTAAAATTCTGCCTATTAACAAGCGGTTAGTTAAAAATAAAAATTATAATTTTCGGACATGTCCGGCGCCCATAAGAGGATTTTCCGCGTTGTAATAATTTTCGTTTATGATACGCTAGCGCAGGGGTTCCCGACCGGTGGTCCGCGTGTTAGTGTTGGCGGGGTCCGGATCGCTTGTGGATCCGTTTGACGGAATAATTGATCCGATAAATGGAACGGAACGACGGAACTAATTATATAATTTTCGACGATAAAAAAAAAAAAAAACTAATTGATTTTTGATTGACTGTTCGTAATGATCAAGAGCAACTGGCCGGGAGAGCTTTAGGATATTCGATCGCCTTCTGCACGACGCATGGTATCATGTGAACAAGATTTATCGGCCTACTGTTACATGAACAACAAATATCGTAATAGACTTAACATTGGCGTTTAAATGTAAAAAAAATCAAGCGTGCAGCCGACATAATGAACAAAAAAAGAATGGTTAGAGACACTCGTCTCAGAAAATCAATGGAATAACTAATTTAAGTAACGTACAATCAAACGGTAATTGCAACTGTGTTGTATGCAAAGTAACGTGTTAAATCGAATAAATCTCTTTATATTGTATTGTATTTTTTTTTTTTTTCTTTAAGAAAATCTGCGTTTATATTATTACAAAAGGGCATGAAAAATCGAAATTTGTATTTACAATAAGGGGGTCCTCGGACCGATTTAAGTTTTAGCCAGGGGTCCGTGGCATCGTACTAATTGGGAATCACTGTGTTAGCGTATTGCGAGATCGCGACATTTTATAAAGTTTATACAAAATAAATGTGTAGTTTTTTTTAATAATCTTGGCGAAACGAAGACATAACACATCGGGTGGTTTTTTTTTCTTCTGTTTTTCGTGCTATTCGATCGTACGAGACATAATATTTTCGCGGACTATTAGTGTTTTAGCCATTTCTAGACGTGGAAATATTTTCAAAACATTCTAGCGATTTTTGGGCTATTTATAAGGAAATTTTTTTCTTATATATTTATATTTTATTTTCATATTACGAGATATGAACAACGACAAAAATCTCTACCGGTGCAGGTTATGTAAACGAACAACGAATTTGGAAATCTCACGATTTACAATTTCGTGTTAAGTTTGACGTGAAAACACGGAGAGAGGACGGAAACCGTCGCCGGAAGAATTTTAAAAAACGTTTTAGATAATTGTGAAAACAAATCGATGGCGAAACTATCCGATTTTTAGTCTATCGTTCGACAATTGTAATAACGAATAAAAATTACCGACATTTATAATAAACTAATATTATTATTATAAAAATATGGCATTTTCTTTTTAAAAACTAAATTAATCATGTCTCGTAATTTGTCGTTGTTCATTTGCTCGACCTTGAGTCGTTTCTCCAACGATATCTTGTGGACATTTTCACTATCGTAACTATTTAATATGTTTAACAAGTCTCTCTTTTCCCTCTCTAGTAACGCGATTTTGCTGGCGGAGATCTTTGAATTTTTCTTGTTTTCCGCCAATTCGGACTGAAGCTCGTCCAATTTCGACCGATAGTTTAGGAACGGGTCGTACGCCATCGTCTCGCTGTACAATTTATTTTCATTGTCTAAAACGTAGGCGATTTTTCGCATATTCGTCTGGCACACCGTTAGTAGTTCGGTCCCGATGGATTCCGCCCTTTCGCCTTGTTTTAACGCCAAAACAACATCATTTTTTATATCGTTGAAATGTTTAATATTTTTCGTATCCATAATGTGCATCAAGCACCGGTAGTATTCGCGGTTGATTTCGACCAAGGAAATAATATTTTGCCACAAATTTTTGCCCATTTCGTTGACAGTTTCGTCCAGCTCGGGCGTGCCGGTTTTAAAATCAAAGTTTTTCGGCTTGACTCGCATTTTGTGGTCTTCTTGGTCGTATTTAGGACTCTTGTTTACTCTGTGTGACGTCCCGACAGTAAATATTTCATACACGTGATTTTTTACCTAAATGAGAAAATATGAATATTTTATTTCGTTGACTGCGATTTTTAGAATATAATACAATACGGCTAAGTTGAAATAAAATACTTATTATTATGGCTCGGGAGTAGTAATATGCATGAAAATATACACAGAAAAAAAAAAAATCAAAAATATGCATTTAAATCTATACGTGCACAACAAAAATCGTATTTGTCGTGAGTAGGTTAGGTTAGGTTAGGTTAATAAAATACATTTTATATATAAAGTAATGGAAAAAAAAATAAAAATTATGAAAATAATATGTAATGGAATAAGTTTCTTTAAACTTTAATTTTTTTTCTCAAAGCTTAATATTACGCCGATAACAATAATAAATATATTTAATACAAAACTTTAAATTATTTTTACACGATAAATTATGTGATTATTATTGATGCACATAGACAAAAAAAATTTTAAAAAAAATTGTAGGAAAATATTTTTTTTCTTTAGAATGTGTGAAATATACACGAAATACGCGCAAAATGACCAAATGTGCATATTTTGTTGGAAATGGTAAAAATATGTGAAAAAAAATAATTCATATATTACCTCGCGTGTACATGGAAATGTTGCTTGGTTTGCTTTAAATAGAAAACATGCAAAAATACATAAAAATCCTACGGATTCTGAGCCCTACTTATTATTATTACAAGGGCCCGGAACTTGAACAAATGCATAAAATAACATAAAAATGTTAATAAATGGCATTAAAACATTTCTTATTTTAATGATTATTCGAATAAATTAGTTATAATTGAAATTCAAAAAAATATATAATAAACAAGTGCTCGACGTATCATTTTTTTAGTTGAATTTCTTGGTTTTTTTTATTTTTAAATTACCCCCGATAAGAAATGATAATAATCTCATAAACCGTAATAAAGAATATACGACATAATGTCCATGATATAATATTTGACAATAATTAGCAATAGCTCAGGTACAATTACGGACATTTAGGAGATATCGAATACGGTAAGTATTTTGGGTTTTACATACTGAATTTCCTAAAAACGACAATCCAATTATATTCCTTCGGGGAGTATAAAAACGCATTAAATGACCAAAAAAATGACCGAGATTTCTTAAAAATGCAAAATAAAAAAGATACTGTTCGCTTCTACGTTCCATGAAACAAGGCTAGGTTAGGTTAGGTATGAGTGCAGCTGTCCCCCCCCAACAAGTGTAAGGGCAGTAAGTGGGCTTCGGCCCGGCTACTGCCCATCCCCACGGTAGGGCACGATTGATGTATCTATTTATGCGAGCCCGCCCTGCCTCGGGGGAGATTGCGGGGGTATTGCCGGTTTATAAAAAAAAAAAAAAAAAGGTATGCGTGCAGCTCCCCGGAGCGCGTGCCCCTACGGGACCGTCTCGCACGGAGCGGCGGAAGTCGTAGCGGGTTCGCCTCCCAGAGGTGTAAGGCCTCTGACGCTTTGCGCTCGTTGAAGGCTACGGAAGGCGACGAACCCGCCCATCGGCGCTCTATACGAAGATCCGCTTCGAGACCAGACGGCTTCAGAAATCCCGGAGAAAATTGGGCGTGCGTGGACTCGCACGGTTCGAGCACCTAACCGGTTCCCTGCATTGGATAGGGCGTGCTCCGTGCCCCGGGTGTTCTCACTGCGGGTATCCCGGTGAGGAGAACAAGGTGGATGACGACGCTCTCCACGCCCTTGACGGAGAAAGAGAGCGCCTGGTCCGGGGGATCGGTCCGTTAGAACCGGGCGGTTTGGTGTCGCTCGTGTTGGAGTCCCCAGACCGCTGGGAAGCGGTGGCCGACTTCGCGGAGGCCGTCCTAGCGGAGAAGTAGTTGGCAGATAGGCAGCGACAATCGCTCGACGCCGCCGGCAATCGCCAGACAACCGGCTGGTGGTCGGTAGGAAGTCCCTCCCTCGCGGCGTAAGGGCAGCAAGCGGGTTTCGGCCCGGCTACTGCCCGTCCCGACAGGGGACTAAGAAATATTTTGTGATAATGATATGTGAGCCCGCCCCGCCTAAGGGGAAAACGGGTATTTCAGATATATATTCAATTGTGTGGTTCATTTATTAAAAAACGATGGCGACCCGCTCCCGAAGTAGTGCTTCACGGCGTATCCGGGACCGGGGGTATTGCCGATTAAAAAAAAAAAAAAAAAAAAAAAAAATAACAATAAAGTTAGGTTAGGGTGTGCGCAACTTATTGGAGGGATTAAAAAAACACAATGCAATTGGATCGAGTTCCGGGCCGTAATTATTCACTATATTACCGGCTGACAATGAGAATATATTATATAGTTGTCTTACGAAGTTCTCGACTTTATCGATCCGTTCCATGTCGCCCTTCATGTTCATGCAGCAGTCGTTATACGATGTGTTTAAGTTTTCGCACGCGGTAGCGAACGATTTCTTTTGAACGTTGAAGTTGGTTAATTTCGCGTTAATTAATTTGTCTTGGAACGAACGATATTTGTTGACCAACGCCTTCACGGACGGCCGGCTTTCCAGAGTGGGATTTTCGATTTCCGCGTAGTCGGCCACTGGGTCGTCGGTACGACAATTCGTATTATTGGCCGATTGATTTTGTGACGCGTCCATTATTACGTTAATTGAATGTATTACGACGACGGTAAAAATATCCGTTGGTATTAAAAATGTACGCTATGCACACGGAAATTTTCACAAATTTATGAGAGCCCGCAAACTCAATTTTCAACGCTATTCAAATCATTGGAATTATATCGATCGAATGTTTATTTGTTTAAAAAAAAAAAAAAAAAAAAAAAACAATATGTGTAATCATCTCGTAGCAACGCCCGTAAACCGGTGCTGGTTTTTTTTTTTTTTTTTTTGAGATTCTGAGTGAAGCTAGGTATTTATTGGTTTGATTATGTTTTGTTTTTTTTTTTTTTTTGTCCGATTGGTGAGCGACTTTCTTGCTCCCGATTTTCGAGTTTCGTATCTTTTCCGAATGAATTTTGAATCAAGTCGGTACACTGATGGAACTATTTTCTTTTGTTTTTTGTTATAGTTTTCTTAATAATTGGAAAGCACCGGGAAAAAAAAACATGGGTAAAAACATTTCCGACAATAACATTTTCTTTATTTTCAATTTTTTTTTTTTTCTTTTTGTTAAAATTAATCGTAGATACCGGAAATTTGTACAGCATATTAATATTAACCATAACTAGGCGCGGGACAACAATTCTACTTAAAACCCCCTTAAACAGTGCACGTTTTAAACGTTTACGACTGTCAGTTGTATTCAATAAATATAATGGTGTTGTATTGTAACGTGTACAATTAAAAAAAAAAAAAAAAAAATGTTTAACTGTTTGCTAATATTATAACTAATAACAGTTATATAACAACTACGTATATACAATTTGTTAAATACTCCCAGTCTTCGGATGGGGTTGGTTAGTACTGTGTGTTCTCTGTTACTCTGTAAACGCGCCTTCGCAATATTTGACCGGGCGCAATAGAAATACTAATGTAATCAAACGCTTACCCGCTTACCCACCTACCCGTTTACCCACCTACCCGCTTACCACCGCTTACTCGAATTTTGGACGCAATTATCGATACTTTATCCGGAAAAAAAAGTACCGTACTCTCAAGACGATTGGGAAAATACTGTTAAAATAACAAAAAAAAATATATATATATATATTAAATATGGAAGATTTCGAAACTCGCGTGGCGTGCCTATAAATCTTGTAATTAACAATTCAGACGGATTTAGACGGTTTTGTACGGCGGTGGACGGTCCTGGGACGGTCGAGCGGCCCCAAACCCGCCTACTAAACTCCTGGTACCATTTTTCGTTCGTCAAATATTACCTTATGTGCCGTGATCTTTTAGTGTTTTATAAATATGGAATATTTTTGCAGTACGGACGTGGGCGGATATCGGGGATGGGTAGTTGGGGCTTGGTGGAGCACTAAACCCTCTCGAAAGGCGCAAACTGAGAAATTGGCCCCTTTTAAATACGTACTCGTACGGTGTACGATACAGGTCCTATATTCAAATCGTTTGCCAAACGAGTTCTCCATGGATTGAATGGCCGATTTAAAATACTCCAAATCAACGATAAAGCCTGTGCTTTCCGTGTACTCTTTCAAAATGAAGATATTGAAAATGGTCAAGATTTCGGCTGCCAATATCTTCTGTAAAATGTCGAAGTTTTTGTCGGTAAGAAAGAACGGTTTATAGTAGCGTATGCAATGTATTGTGTATGTGCCGCTTCCTTGTAGCTTTCTATTTAAGTGATTTAGAGATAAAGTAAAATCTACAGAAAACTACGATGTTCGTAGCCACATATCGTTGCATAATTCGGGGTAGTTGATGCCTTTGTTCGTTAGAAAATCGTTTATGTGTTCGCAAACGAGCCGTGAAGCGCTTCAAAACTGCCCCACTCGATAACCACCGAAGTACGTCGGTCTTACGGAACGTTAGAAGACCCTTGTATTGGGCAAAAATTCCATCGAGTTACGCAGATTCGTAGAACGTCCAGATATCGATGGGTTTTCCAAAGAGTCTCGGGTTATATGCTAAGGCGCCGCAGGTACAGGATGTCCACGATAAAAAAAAACCGCACTCGGGTTTCGCGCGTAATAAAATTGATTTTTCCATGAGCACCTGGTCGGATTGGCAGAATAATTTTCGCAATTTCCAATCACTTCTGCCCACGTGTGCGGATCACTTCTCGATGGGGGAAGGACGCGCCCGCACAAGACAAACAGTTCTGTTGGAAACGTATTGCCATCAATGGTAACGCGTTACACAAAATACGCGCGTAAGTGCTAAAACGAAAAGAAAAAAATATATATATATTAAAATACCTTCTGTTAACCTAAATAATCAAACAATACCAATAGTCCCTAACATCCGTTACCTAGGTCTAACCCTAGACAAGAGACTCACCTGGGCAGAACATATAAAAATTAAACGCAACACTCTAAACCTCAGAAGGAAATCACTACACTATCTGATAGGTAATCACTCTAAAGTTAACCTCAATTCCAAACTACTAATTTAAGTAGTTAACCTAACCTAACTTCTCATGCCTATATGGACTTATGGTATTCAGCTATGGGGTGCGGCTAAACCATCAAATTTAAACATAATACAAAGATTTCAATCGATTACCATACGCATAATAACCAAGGCCCTGGGTAGGCCATATTTTATGTATCCAATCACACACTCCACACTGACCTAAATATTAAAACTATCTAAGAAATGTCGTCAATTATACATAAACGTTATCGGTTACGACTAGAGAACCACCCCAATCCGCTAATCGCAGCACTTAACGCACAAAAAATCCCTGGGAATCCCCAAAGAAGACTTAACAGAAGATGGTGCCATGAACTAAACTCTTGATCTCAAAAAAAAAAAAAAAAAATAATATATTTAACATAACATTAAAACATTAAACCAATAAAGTGTAGTCGCTGGGTTACTTCTTTTATCAAGATAGTCATGTCAATTTATTATAGCCCATATTCTTATTGTAAAAATAATTTACAGATTGTATATGTTCTATTAAAAAAACCAAAAAAACAAATATATATATATATATTTATGATAATTTGACACACGACGGCCGGGGTTCACGTTCCGTACGTTTTCTGCGCATATCAGACGCGCGTTGATGATAACAATTATTCGTCGGTTCGTACCGGAAATAATAATAATAATAATAATGACAATCACCATAACAATAATCAAAAATAATAACCGTAATAATCGTAAAATCATACGAGCAAACGCGGACGAATAAAATCAAAATGTCGGTTATTAATTCGTTGGGCGCCCAATGTCGTAAATACCGTTATTGGCCGCAACCTCGGCCGTGTTTACCTTTTGCCTGCGCGCGTGTGCGCCGAGACTTTGGACAAAAAATATTACACTATAAAAAAAAAAAAAATAAAAAAAAAATATTTAATAATAGTAATACTGTCCGGGGCAGACAATGGCCCGCCGTCGATCAACAGTGGGATTGGCGAACTTTGATTTGTGAAACGCGACCTGCGAACTGTAACCCGCGTACGACGCCTACGGCCGCGGCCCAACGGTTTTCTAAACGGGACACGTCGAGTACAAGACCGACAAGGATTTACGCGATATTATTAACGCTCGACGGCGGAATCCCCGTGAAAATTATTTATTTCCCGTCGTTTTGCGATACGACACCCATTAATTATTTCGATTACCGGCCGCGTGTATTTACACTTGGCAATGCAACTCGGTTGAAACACGTGCCGGGTGAAAATTCGGATTTTCATTCCGGATCCGGATTATCGCCGCGGTCCTGAGATCCGTTAATTCGTCTTCCGTAAAACCAATATTGATCGTATTGTTAACAGCACACAAACGTGTAAACCGTTATAAATACGGTTTTACAATTCGGCAGAATATATTTACAAAAAAAAAAAAAACGTGCATTATTTACATTCGAATTTATATTATATATATATATATATATATATATATATATTGCTATCCGACCCGGGCAAACGTTGTTTTACTCGTGAAAATACGAAATTTCTGATTTTCGGTTATCGAAATCCGGAATTATGTCGCATCGCCAATTACAGTGAGTAACCGAAGAAAATAAATATTAAAAGACGGAGACGACGATCACAGCAATCGTAAAAACGATCTCGGGGCTCGGTCGTATCGGACCGGGGTTTTTGTTTTTCGTGGAGCAATCATTCCGACGACATTCCGTCGGGTAAAAAACTCGAGCCTACGTTTCCGAACTTCATGAATTCGGAATGTACCGAAAGCGAATTTCGTCTCGTCGGCCGGTTAGAAATATGATTTAAAAGCTCCAAAACGGGCACGGAAAGTAACGGGAAAACGTATGTTCAAAATTATCGCGGAAATGTAAGAGGAAACAAAACAAAAGTAGCGATATGATGTATACGTCGTGCGTTTATTGTGCGGTGTACGAATCGCGTTTATGGTTTCTGGGTGTAGCCAACCGGTATTAAAACAGATAGGTATATATAAAATCAGCAAAAATCACGCCATAAAAATCCGTACTCGAATTATTATTATTATTATTATTATTAGGTACGTTTCATCGGCAACGGAAATAATACCGTGGGTTATAATAATATTGCGAAATATCGAAATCGAATATTATCCCGTTTAATATTGAAACGGCAGCGCGAGAAAAGTCCAAACGTAGTTATTACGTCAATATTGGTTATGGATACGGACCGGCCGTCGTTTTACATACGCGCTCGCCAGTTATTCCGTTAATGATAAACAATGATTGTTTTTCAATATTGTTACTTCATAAAGTGATTAACAATTAGATCGCGTACTTGTACGCAATAAAAAGTATTAAACATAGAAATGATAAAAAAAAAAAAAATAATAATAATAATAATAACAATAAATGCCGGGAAAATGATACGTGCGGTGAAAAATACAAAAAAAAAAAAAAAACTATATTGAATAACACGCGATATTCGTAATTTTATAAAAGTATATTATCGATTATTATTTGTATTATTGATAAAAAATGATTAGTGTAAATGGTATTCAAGTAGATCGTCTTCCGTGGACTGTCTACACCGGCCGAAATAGTCGGAGCGTAATACTTTAAAAGGACTCAACACCGTTGGGTTTTGGTAGAATTCGTTAAGCTTAAGAGCCTTACTTCGACCGATGATACTTCATTGATTTATCGTGGAGCATTTTTAGACTTCCGTCTTCAGATAAAATACTATTTAGTTTTGTTTTCAATGCTGCCCCTATAGGTTCGGGAATTTGGTTTTTTCGAATTCGTTGACGGTAGAAAAACCGTCATACAAAGCCGTATTCGGATTTTCTAATTTTTTTTTTTAATATTTGTTTTACTGAATACAACAAATGCGTCGACACAAACCGTTAAGACGTTTATAATCGTTTTTTTTTTTTTTTGTAATCGATCCATTGGGAGGGGGGAGTTTCGTCTTCTGAAAACTCTTCAATAATCTTTCGATATTATTAGAGTACAGATTAAAGCCTATTTTTTGGGAAATCCTGTCCGGAATTAAACTGCACACCATTGTCGTTGCGACCGTGGCTGACGCATTGTTTTCAGTTGCGGTACATGTTTCCATTAGAATATGCAATAAATATTGTATTCTGGTAAAATTTAACAAATAAAACAAAAAAAAAAAAAATTCGCCAATGACCTCTAATTGATATGATTCGTGAGATTGTTGACGATAATCTAAAAAATACGCCATAACATTATAAATCCCGGGTGTAGTGATAATATTAAACGCGCGCGTGTGTACAATTGGCGATCGTAAACGAAAACCGTACATTCACGGACGCGGTTATTAGAGCGAGACGTTGAAAAATGATCGGCCGTGTCCCGGGAATGGCCGAGACGCCTAGAAAAGCTGCGTAATAAGCACATAGTGGGCATCGCTTTGCGGTTAAAAAATTGTATTATCGATTATTATTTGTACTATTGATAAAAAACGATTAGTGTAAATGGTATTCAAGTAGATCGTCTTCCGTGGACTGTCCGTCGCAAAAATTAAAAAAAAAACGATCGTTCGTCTACACCGATCGAAATAGTCGGAGCGTAATACTTTAAAAGGACTCGATACCGTCGGGTTTTGGTAGGGTTCGTTAAGCTTAAGAGCCTTACTTCGACTGATGATACTTTATCGATTTATCGTGGAGCATTTTTAGACTTCCGTTTTCAGATAAAATACTATTAAGTTTTTTTTTTTTTTTAATGCTGCCTCTATAGGTTCGGGAACAACGTTGAGTTGGTTTTTTCGAATTCGTTAACGGTAGAAAAACCGTCATACAAAGCCGTATTCGGATTTTCTAATTTTTTTTTAATTATTTGTTTTACTGAATACAACAAATGCGTCGACACAAACCGTTAAGACGTTTATAATCGTTTTTTTTTTTTTTTGTAATCGATGCATTGGGGGGCGGGAAGCTTCGTCTTCGGATTTTCTAATTGTTTTAGTGTAGCGAACAGCACCAGGCCACCTCGTTTAAATCGTATACGGACCGAATGAAACAAAATCCGTTTTCCGTTTTAGACTATTCGGTACGGTTTGCGTTTGATTTGTATTCGTCCGACTCGACCGAAAAACCATAAATCCCGATCACTAGTACCCCCCCCCCCACCGGACTAGTGTGCCAAAAAAAACGGCACGTCGACAAAATCTCTACGGTCGTGAAACGGACGATTTTCGGTTTTCCGTACATATTTCCCTACAACAATAATAACGAAATCCAAACTCCAAAGTCGCCACAAAGATTACGACAATTGTGCGCGAATACGTCTTGCGATAATTTTGCAATAAAATAATAATTGGTTCCAACATCAACTACGAGAGTAAATTCCAAAACGACGGTAGGTACCTACGTAGAACGTGCGGCGTTACGCATACATTACTTACGTCAAGAAAAAACTTTTACGTCTGTCTAAGCGTTCGATTTTTTTATTTTATTATTTTTTTTTAGATAACGACGGAAATACGAAAATAAATCAATTCTGTCGTTTTTTTTTTTTTTTTTTTCGTTTTTTTACCGTATTAATTCCGTAGAACTACACATAGGCGCCTAACATATTATTATTATTATTACTTTTTTTTTTTTTAATATAATTTGCGCGCAAATCAATTGCAGTGCGTTCCTAGTGAATATAATTTTACGTACGCAACACGAACGAATCTCGACATAACCGTGTAAAATAATTGATAGGTAACCATTAATTTATGAGTATTTTATTTTTCTCTCTTTTTCTTTCGTACGGGTACAGATAAAAATAATTCGTTTAGCGATAAACTCAATAAGGCTCGACGAGGAGTACGCCAATTTACCGTTTTACAAAAAAACCACGTGAATTTGATTAAAAACAAAAAAAAAAAATTATCATCAATTTTGGACGTTAAACCATACGGATTACGGCGTTAATACACCAGGCAAATTTTTATCTAGTCAGAGACGGGCGATAAGAAAAAATGCGATGTCGGATATTACTCAATTAGTTTAACTATTATGTGTGATTTTTTTTTTTTATGTAACAACTTTTTTACTTTTTGCACCGATCATCAACTACGGTTATGGATTCTGATAGTACATTTTATCTATTCGGTGTATTAAGGTGTATAGTTTTATTTTTTTTTTTTTTGTTTTTAACGGGAGTAACCCGGGTAATACGTCAGAAAAACGGAAATATTTACTCAATAAGGGACTCGTAGAGACTTGAATCTATCGCCGAATACATTTTCTCGTTGTTATTTGATTTCGTGCGGATCAAATTTGTTCGACATTACAAAAACGCTCGAAAATCTAACAAAAGGTTCACCATAATTTGTTCTTATGTTCTTAGAGTTTAAAGTACGAATTTTGATGGATTTGGCATGCAATTATTTATCGTTGCGTACATATGTAAACTAAATTATCTTGTAATATATTCTATCCTTCTCAAGTTTCCACCTACAACGATAATCCCATCCGTATTGCCAAATAATGACGTACCTATAGGTTATTATATTTACTAAACTGTTAAAAAGCGTTTTTCGATTGTTCATCGCGATAGTAGAGATGGTAATAATAACAATCAAATTTATAGGTACTTGTGTTGCGACATAAATCCGGATAATCGGAAAATCGAATAAATCCGGATTTCCAATTTCAAATTCCAAAATCCGAAATGCTAGATTTTTACGAGTATAAATGTATTGAATAAATTAGAGTGTAATAACGTATGATTTTGTCTGTTGTACTTATTTTCTCAAAAAAAATGTTCAATTTGTGATATTTTTTTAGTTGTAAAAACGTACTTAATGTTTTACAAATTTAATGATATTAATGATACGATAATAATAATAGCTTTATGAGAAATTAAATTAATTAAATCACAATTTTAAATCCGAAATTTGTATTCGGATAATAATCCCGGATTTACAATAAATGTCAGTATTCAAATGTCGGAATCCAAAAATTCTTGTCTTATACCCAAGTAAAAATCGATAATTTTTTTTTTTTTTTTTTTTTTTTTAAAGGTTACATTTCGATGAATTTATTTGAAATCGTTTCCTTTGCGGTTTTATGAGTACAAAAAGATAAATTTGAACCGATCAGCGACGTAGAGATGGCCGCGATTCAACGTTTTTGATCACCGGCAAACGTTAATCTCAATTTATATAAGTAACACAGATTTCGAATTTATAAACGATTATATATATATATATTTGTTCGATTTATTAATAACAAGATCAGCGAGCGATTCGTGTTGCGAATTCCGTTTCGCAGATAACTCGTTTTCATACTTTAGTAACTTTTTATTGTTTATACTGAAATATTCGTCCTTTTGAACTTGAGTATGATTTGATTTGATTTTTTTTCGAAATGTGACTCGTTCAAGTAATATGATTTATTAGCTATAACCCGCGCATAATGTGATAATAAAAGAGTTACATCAGAATCGAAGAATTACGAAACAACAACAAGATAGCGTAGGTATTTAAATTCATCGGATACATAAACTAATAAAATATATTATTATTATAATAATAATAATAATGTGAAGTAAGTATTACGAAACGGGTACCCGGTGTATTTGTTACAATAATACGTTATCGTAAAAGTAAAAATCGATAAAACCACTGGCGTTGTGTAATAAATAGAAAATAAAAACATTATTGTTTTACAATCACAATAACTTTTTCTTGAACAATCGTGTGTACACGTACTACGAGTACGAGCGCGTTATTGACTAATGGTCGAAAAATCTGTGCAAAGCGATACGTTTTATAACCATCCCGAACCGCTGAGATTTCGAGTAAATTTGATTTTGGTATTATTTTTTTTTTTTTTTTTTCAGGCGCACTTGAATTCTAAAATAAAAACCTATCATATTGCAATTTGTAATTTTTACGTTGCGCCAAAGTCGAAACTCTCGCGCCACACGAATTGCTATGTAGACGATTTTCTACTCTTTTTTTTTTTTTTCCTCCCTTGCCCACCCTACCCGTGTTTACTTGTCTTTGTCCGAAAAAAAAAAAACACTATTATGGCGCAACATTCGTATTTATTCAACGGGGAAACGATTTATTACTGTACACACATTAAACACCGGTGTACTTGAACGGAAAAACAGAAACACATATTAAAATATAATTTATGTGTGAAAACCGTTTAGAACATTAAGAGCACACGTCCGGGAAGATTAACAGCTACGGACGTGTTACGCGGATACGATACGATACGATACCTAAACGTGCGATTGATAATGTTATGTTTAAAACCAATAAACGAACGTAATTTTATGTAAAAGCAACGGAAAATAATAAAAATACCGGTGAAAGTTGTTGCAACTAACCCACGCAAAACCGTTACGTTCTCGGTACATTGAGTCTTTTAGTAGGTATAGTTCGAGTACAATACTACGCGGTGTTATACGCGAAACGAGTTACGCTTTTTGCTAGTCTACTGATTTTATTTGGACCAGAAATCCTTAACAAATGTTATAAATACAGCATAGAAAAAATAATAATAATAATAACTATTTTCCCCGTGTTCGGGAAGTTTTTTTTAAATTTTATTTCGTTTTTTTTTTTTTTTACGTTTTAATGAAATATTTGAAAAACACTTGTCACTAATGGACGTACTGTTCGAATAGTTTTGGAGGTAAATTAAATTGTTATTTTGAATAAAAGTATTCTAATAATTTGTCAAAACTATCGATAATATAGGCCCGTACTGGCCCACCGGGCAAATGCACGGGGTGCCTTCGATAAATCCATAAAATAAGATAAAACTTAGCTTAAATCTCTCAAATAAAAAAAACATATATATTTATTTTTCTTGGTCATATTTTAGATTCTGAGTGTACCGACAAATGTATTGGTTTTACTTCACAACGAGTGTTTATTATTATTATTATTTTTTTTTTTTTTTTATAACTCTAAACCACTTTTTGTCCAGAAATCTTGCCACAATCAAAAGATGTATAAGAAATTATTTGTGAACATTTTGTCCAGTTGATACATTGAGGTGGTTATTTTTTTTTATTTTCCTTGTTTCTGGAAAATATAACGGGAATAAATAATCGTAGAGCCCTGAAACTTACTATTTCCAAAACATACTGGCGTTTTTTTAAAATTATTTATAGCTTTTGGAATTTTTCGCGTTTGGTTTTACGGTTTTATGTGGTTAAAAATGCTGTAACTTATTTTCATGAGCGTTTTTTTTTTTATTTTTTATATTCGACTGTAATTTATATTGTAATTAGAAATTAATACGATATTGAATTTAAATTTATTCGGACGTGTTTGCCCATTTTTACATTTTTACGTTCCTTATGTATTGTGGATTTAGTTATGTAACAGACAAGTGTGGCGTTAAGTTAAGTCGTATTGTAGGTTTATTGTGTTTAATGAAAAAAATATAATTTTTGATGGCATTTTTTTTTTTTTTGTTTTTCTAAACGTAGTACTGAGAACGCATGTTAATTCGTATTTTTCCAAGGCACTTTACTTGTTACGTAGAGGATATTTTAAATGCGCGGTCTAGTAAAAATTGTTTATAGTGTAAATTGAATTTCATCGTAAACGATGAGGCCATTGATGGAACAATTTTTTTTATTAATATTATTTTTTTAGACTAGTCACTTGCGACCGCCCCGTGGCCAAATATTCGCTGACAATAGCGCTGGTACCCTATCGAAAACGACACCCAGTGTATTCGTCGTGTTATCATACCAGTAGTTCTAATATATATATATCTCAGATTCTGAGTGGAGTAAACATATTGGATTTTAGGTTTTTCTACGGCAAACGTCGGTCTGTTTTCCGGTATTATCAAGAAAAGCGCATACGGAAAATCGAAATATCTAACTGGACGAAAATTCATACAGGATACCGTGTCGGAAGCGAGATTTCCGTTTGGAAAAAATGGTTTAAAAGACGGGTAGAAAACAAACTTTTTACAGTAAAACCACGTTAAGTACACGTTATTCGCTTCGCTGAAAACCATCACGCGATGTTAATAAAATTATAAATGGAAATAAAAAATTCCAACTTTTCGTTTATTATACGCGTTGTTACACGACTCTCGTCGGGTAGGCGCGTACGTCATATTTCTTCGCCGTAAACTGCAGTTCGATATTTATTTCTTTCGGTTATAATAATACAACCTACCCGATTTGTAAATTGTTCGGCGTGCCCGCCATAGTGTACGGTTTCAAGTTTGATGTTTCGCGTTACAAAAGTAAATTCGTTTTTATCGCTCGCCAGTACGCTAAACATAATTATTCGGTATATTCATTGGGAACGTTTATCGGGACGTCTCGGGACGCGTAACTGTAATGGACGATAATTAACGGTCGCGGTAAATTGAGTAATAATCGATTCGTATTGTAAAACGAAGAAGAAGAAGAAGAAAAAAAATACTAGCTGTTCCCGCGCGGCCTCGCCCGTGACAAATTAAATAACCACAGACGTAACGGCTAACCCTCCGCGGCATTCATCCGTCAATCTGACTTCCATTAGCCACTCCTATCGTTTTTCTTATTTTCTTTTTTCTTTTTTTTTTTTTTTTTTGTATGTGATCCGCCATTCTAAACGGGTTTTGTTCGTCTCCGAAATCGAGTTGCATCCTTATACATAAATAGAGAGAAAAAAGAGATCTAGACGGAAAAAAGCGAAGACCGCATTACCATTGTAAACGTTATATTCGCAAGATCATTTCTCTATGAGAATAATAATCATGTGGTTTTTTTATTTTATTAATAATTAGGGATGATGAGTTATAGAAATTGCATATTTTTTTCCGTGTCTTCTATTTATAGCTAAGTGAGTTAAATATCTGTTCTATTACCTAGTGAGTTCATATTTGTAGTTTATTTTTTTTTTTTTTTGCATATTTTGGTAATTTTTTTCAAATAATAGCATATTAATGATTTTTCGTGCTTATAAATGCACTTTTAGTACATTTATATTTATTTTCAATACAATTTATCCCATAAAACAATAATTGAACACAAAACCTGTAGTTTCAATAAAACAGCGTTCAAACCTAAAATTTAAAACGTATATTTATTATTATTTACTAACGTATCGTACTATTTTAGTTTATTAACTTGGTTTTTATGCACGGATTTTTACCATAAACGATAATGCAATTTGAATGTCAGAATGTTACTTTGATTGATTCAATTACTCTCATAAAATCCGTACAAAATAACTAAGACAAAGTAAGTTAATTGATGAAATAGGTGTGAATGTTTATAAAAAAAATGTTGGATTTAGTATATTACAAAATATATAAAATATTTTAACTGTAGAAATTACATCTGTGGAGGGATTGCCTGAAGATTTGATTGGCGATGACTCGGTTTACTTTACGTACGCCTGTATAACATCAACAGATGTAGAAAGGAGTTTTTCCCGTTTAAAAAAATATTCTTTCGGACAATCGTCGTCGGTTAGATGTTAAAAAAAAATGCTTTGGTGGTCCAGTGCAACAAATTTAATTTATTTTCATAGATGCATTTACTTTTTTGATTGTAAAATTATTCAATAATATAAGTTAAGTAAAAATAGCAATAATAAAATAAAATAAACCGATTTTCTACATATTTTCGTTTTGTTTTTTATGTATATTTTCGTGTTTTTTTTTGGTTTTTCGTGCATATTTTGCTATCATACCTCCTATAACTTCTCATCCCTACTTACAATACATTAAAATATGAAGTTATAATAAACCGACTACGTACAGGTCGCTCAAAGACGTCCCACGGTCCCATCTTATGCGAAGAGAAGCCGCCAACACTGTGGCCAACCTCTTTGTGTGCTGTCGAAACCATATTACGGAAACTAGGAAAACCATAGAAATACCTGACAACCCCATTGTGAAGCCCTCGGCCCATCGACAAAATCATCTCATTTCTCAAACGTATTAATACGTACAACTTAATCTAAGAAAATCATTGTACCGTACTATGTATCATTAGTATTTAATATTGTTGTAAGCCAATAACCTTAATTGTTGAAGCTGTACCCAAAAAAAAAAAAAAAAAAAATAACGCCAATAGCTGGAAAAAAAACCGCGCCAATAATTAAAATAAAAGTTTCAATTTTTCACCTGTCACGTGAATCGAATTATTTACTACACGGGAACGCATGCCGACAAATCCTCTGCACACCGAAACCCGGATCCCTAATAATTGCATGCCCTATAGTTACAAATCGGTATAATAACAAAAAAAATAAAAAAACTATGACGCGTTCGGTATTAAATCCGTCTCGGTTATTGTAGCCTATAATACCCGAGTGCTGTACGGAGTTTTTTTAAATTATTTTCACAAATCTTTTTATTTTTTTTTTTTTTTTTTTTGTATGTCCGTCCGTGAACCTTTTTTTTTTTTTTAAATCGGCAATAACCCCTAACCACTCACCTCGAAAACACCGTGAAGGCAATATTTCAGGGTGAGGGGAGTCGGTATACAAAATATTGGACAAACGGTGGGTACAACGAAAAATGATTTTCAGCGAAGCGAATAACGTGTACTTAACGTGGTTTTACTGTAAAAAGTTTGTTTTCTACCCGTCTTTTAAACCATTTTTTCCAAACGGAAATCTCGCTACGGTATCCTGTATGAATTTTCGTCCAGTTAGATATTTCGATTTTCCATATGAGCTTTTCTTGATAATACCGGAAAACAGACCGACGTTTGCCGTAGAAAAACCTAAAATCCAATATGTTTACTCCACTCAGAATCTGAGATATATATATATTATTTTTTTTTTCTTCAAAAACATACGACACCGTGCAGAAAATTGAAAATTACAAAATTTCCATGTGTATATGTAAAACGAGAGTGTATTGAACTCGCAGATAAATTGCACGCACATGTTGAACCGTCGAGATTTGCACGCCTTATGTGGTTAAGACAATATTATTATTATATTATATATAGTAATAGTTTAAAAAAAAATGTAAAAAAAGAAATAATATACTATATTATGGTCCGTAAATATGATTAGATCCACCGCGCATTTGTACGGCACGTAGTAAATTGGAAAACACAATGAAACTATTTTTTAATATTCATATTTTAATTAACGGCTATGTTACGTTATGTGTTTCGTTTAGAGTGTAAACGATATTTTTTTTATTCGCTACTGTTAGAATATCATAAAACATACGAATACGAGGTGCGACAATAAAATAACGAGACTTTTTGAATAAAACCTAAACTATTAACGTTATCTATAAATCGATTATTGAAATATGATTAGAAAACACTTATCTAAAAGTACTATGAACACTGATGGCATCGATTCATTTTCTTATACGTTAGTAGCCTTGTTATTAGTGCGAGTTCGACTATACTGCCGAAAAATGTTACATATAAAAATCGAACAACATGTGTTAACATTAAATTTCTTGTTAAATTAAAAAAAACTGCCGCGGAATCGTTTCGTATGTTATGTGAAGTTTATGGTGAAGAATGTTTATCAAGAGCTCGTGTTTTTGAATGGCACAAACGGTTTTGTAGTGGAAGGGAGGACGTCGAAGACGATGATCGTTCTGGACGTCCTACCACGTCTTCAACAAACCAAAACGTTAAAAAAATCGACAAAATTAATTAATCAATATTATTATAAAGAGGTATTAATTAAATTAAGAGAACGTGTCAGAAAGAAGCGACCAGATCTATGGAAAAATGGCTGGGTTCTTCACCAAGACAATGCTCCATCTCACAGTGCATTTTCAATTCAACGTTTTTTAACTGAAAAAAAAATGTCTGTACTTCAACATCCCCCGTACTCGCCAGACCTTGCTCCTTGTGACTTCTTCTTATTTCTTTTCCCATTTTCAAACAGTCGATGACGTAAAAATGAAAACGGCAGAACTTCTAAAAGGGCTGAATGAAAGCAATTGGCAACACTGTTTTCAAGAATGGCAGCGACGTATGCAACAGTGTATTGATGCTGAGTGAAGGTACTTTGAAGGTGATAATCATTAAATTATAACATTTTTAAAATAAACAACTTTTATTCAAAAAGTCTCGTTATTTTATTGTCGCACCTCGTACACGAACATAGGTGCCGCCGTACAACACAGTTGCATTTATTTCGAAGTCAGTAGTATTACACGACAGTTTTTTTATCGGCCGGCAATTACTTATCTCGTATTGAATTATATACGCGGTTTGTGATGTTTCGATGGTTTTTTTCCGAATAATTCGTGTAAAATAAAATTTAAAAAGCCGTACGTACATCGCACCGTGGGTGGGTCACTGTCGCAGGTGGAAAGTTGGGAAGACAGTATATACGCACGTATACGGGAATTTAATTTCGATCTGTGTGCAACGGTTAATTGCAAACGAAAAACGATTCTGAGCAAAGTAGTATTAGTAGTGTTTTGTCATTGTCGCCGTTGTAACCCTGGCAAACAACATAAATAATAAAACTCGGGTTCGACAACAATCGTATTTTTGCCGTTTTGTTCGTCATTTGTTGGTAGTCAACAAAAAAAAAAAAAAACTAATAGGTATACCGAAAAAATATACCAACTAAACGAAACTCGGTGTCGGAAACAGTATAGGAGGGTGGGTATAGATCGGACGAAAAGTCTTCCTGTAGAAAAAAAAGTGTTTACAGAAAAAGAAATTTAAAAAAAAGAAAAATCGTTGTAAAACCATAAGACAACCATCTTCAAATGCACGTTACACGTGAACAGAATATTTTCAAGCGATTTAAATGTTGCCGCCGACTATCCGTAAACAGTTAAAGTCGCACGCGCTAATCATATAAATGTATACGGGGTGATTATTTTATCATCGTGAACTATCGAATTTATATGCAGGCGTCTTGTGTGCAAAGACATATTAGAATGCATTTGATTTTGGTGTTCTCGCAGTTATTCTCACAGATCGTTAAAACGTTCTTGCATTTACAATATTTTCAAAAATGTAATTTCGTTAAATCCGGTAAAGTTGAACCTGTGAATAGGCCTGTGATTATCCGGCGGTTTTTCAGTTATTCGTAGCTATTTGACATATTCGCGTTCAATTGGTCCATTTTTTTTTTCTTTTGATATATGTGCATACGTTTCTTTTCGCTCCGTACAAAAAAAAAAAAAAAGGTCCGTATTCATTATGACGTATAGTGCGTAATTAATAGTATAAATAAAAATCCGAATGTCGTAATTTATTTACACAAACGTTTTGAGGTCACATCAATGATAAAATTCGTTACTAAATACACGAACGATATTGTAATTTATTGTGCACTCACAAAAGCGTATCAATTTCAATAAAAATCTATCAAAAGGAAACGTTCAAACGCTTTCCGCTCAGAATCGTTCGTCGATCGCGATCAATTTATATCGTCGTAATATAAAACCAAATTACCCTGTGCGTCCTACGATTCCCATCCAGAACAGTGGGCCTACTTACTGACCTATTGGTTTTCTTCTAAAATCGTTATCGGTCGTTGTTGCATTATCACACTCTACGAAATAATAGGTGTACGCACTTGTAATTCTTTTGCACCGTTTAAACCTATGCGTGTGCCGTTTGTTTTGTTGGCGTTTTTCAATAGCCCGAATGTGATAAAATCTATGCTCTTGTACGGCAACGATAACTAGGTCAAATATAATGACTATTCATGTTTTACCACGCACATTTTCATCTAAAAACGCACGGTCCCGCGTATAATATACGTGAATTATTGATGCGCTCACACGCGGGTTTATCTTCTGGAAAAATATGACTGGAACTGTCAGAGCCGGTCAAACGGATTTGTAAAACAAACAAAAAAAAAAAAAAACTTTCGAAAAGTACATTTTTCGTCGGTTAGGTTATATGTTGTTGTCCAATACGATTGTAATCCACGTTTTATAGTAGAAATAAAATTGAATAGTTGCGGGGAATCGAGTTTCGGAAAATTGAACTCCGTTAATATTACGCCTAAAAAAACGTGTTAACTTGTTGATTTGCGTTGCCTACGCGGCCGCTACAATGCCGGCCAACGTACATAATTTAAATAATTGTTATAAAATAACATAGTGAAATAAATGAGAAGACGTCAAAGGTTTTTTTTTTTTTTTTATATATATATACCGAAAGCAACGATAGGTTAACCTAACCTATTATTGCGATCAAAATCCGACATTCGGGTAAACTGGTCAATTTATTGTACCGTTTTTGTTTTTTTTTTTTTTTAATTTTTTATTCGAATAATCAGTAGTGTTTTCCCACCCGCCACACACAGTTGACGAGATAACTCGAAATTCGTCAAAAATAAAACCGACGTATCCGCAATATTCGTATTTTTTTTGTTTTATTTTTACGAAAAACTGTCGGAAAGTTGTTCGAATAAGAATACCGCCGGTCGGAAAATCCGCATCTTTTATAAAGATGTATATATATATATATATACGTACGTACTCCGTAAAAAAAAAAAAAAAAAAAAAAAACCGAAATGTTTTCCGTGATCAAAAAAAAAATAAATAATAAAAAAACCCACGCGTTTTAGTAAAACTATTGGCATACACTCCGCTACACTAGGAATCTCAACAACAAAAAAATTAATAATAATACAAAACACCGTGACCCCTATTTAAATATATTATTTTTATTATTATTGATATTGTTATTGTTATTATATAAATAGTTTTTTTTTTTTTTTTTAAATAACTGCAAGATGTTTGCTGTTTAATATTTATTGCAATATTCGCGACAGGCTCTCGGTTGGACTCTCGATTGAGCAAATATTATCATAACGTTTGTTGTGCGCAGTATATAGTCCACGTAATCCATTACAAAACAATATACCATAAATTACAATAAACAGCGATAAATTAATTAATATTACGATTAGGCAAAAATGGTATTATAATACCGCGTATACAATCCAATTGAGTTTCGACATTCCCGTGTGTGTCGAAACCCTTCGACTGTCCGGCGGCGTTGGCAATACGAGTACAGGCGCGCAATGCGTCGCGTTCCTCCCCCCCGGGGAACGGGGACCGGAATAACCGCCAAAGGGAAAATCGCCACTGTCGGCCCTTATAAAAGTGAAATTAGCTCATTCGCGGAACACTAAAAACCCGAGCGAAAATCAAACGTTCGTCTAACATACGCGTAATTATATATTCGCCAAGTTGTTTCAATAAAAATTATGTTATTTTTGAAGATATTTTTGGTTTTTTAGTCGGTCACGAATTAAGTACCTATACCATAGACCAGAGGTACTCAACCCGTGGAACGCGAAGACATTTTTTTTTTTTATTACTATTTGCATTCATTATTATTATGATTATTTGGTTTAGTTTAGTTTATTTGATATTAGCTAATTTTATAAAATTATTATTTTATCAAAATAATATTGAATGTCGACGGCATGGGCTTTGTAATCGTAGCAATTTAGAATTTTAGATAATGATAAACTCTATAGTTTATTAGAGTTCTTATCGATAAATTCTTATTTGAAAAATAAGTACACAAGTAGAATGTTAGAATATTCAAAGTGACTTAAGAGTGAAAATTAGTTCCATTCTGCCTGATATTGACGTCCTTGTACAAAATAAACAACAACAGATATCACATAAATTTTATTATTATTTATATTTATTATTTTTTTTTTTTTTTTTTTATAATTAATTTAAAAATTATAATTTATAATTTAAATATTTAGATTTAACTAAAAAATTAAGATCTTTTTACTTTCATAAATATCAAATAATAAAAATGTAAAGAAATGAATGAATAATAAAAATATACGCTAAAAAAATGTTGACTCCTAATTCAGTTTTAGAATTGAAGTGGTACGCGTATTGATTATAAAAGTGTCTGGTGGTACTCCATGATAAAAAAAAAAAAAATGTTGGGAACCCCTGCCATAGACAAAGTAAAGTGCGAATCTCCGCAAACGTTTACATCCGCGTACCGTAGTCAGTGGCGTATCCAAAGAGGGTATTTGGGGGTATTTGAGGGCACCACGTCCCTCTTGAGCCCCTGTTATATCGCAATTATTACACGACGTAAACGTTAAAGGAATACGGTTTGATTTTTTTTATTCTAACTCGTCAAATTATCAATATTAATTAAGAGATTAATTTTTGTGTTCACAAAATAGACAATTTTATCATTATTATCGGCCCGGTTTGATTGTGCCGATTATCGCGCAATGTACACAAAAGTCAAAACGACCACTGTCTCCGAACCCCACACGTCGTTTGTTATGTGCAACAATTGAAAAATGATCGATTTACAAACCACAAAAATATTACGGCTGCCTTTAACTTTCTCTTTTTTTTAATAAAAATCATGATCAACAAGTGATCGACGATTAAAATGTGCATTTTATTCAAACGTTATTGATCAACAAGTCATCGGGACAAACGTAAAGCTATGGGCAAGTAATGCGTGCTCTTGATATGTGCAAAAAAAAAAACCCCCGTTTCCAAATATTTTCAAACTTTTTCAACGTTACACGTTACATCTTGTGAACCCGAAAGAAGTTTTTCCACGTTGAAACCAATATAAAACATTTGTTAATCAACATGTTACAAATGTTAGAACGTACCGGGTTTAGAGAAGAGACGATATTGTTAGTGCGGCTCCGCACTATAAAGGGGAATTTTTTTTATTTTTTTTTTTTTTTTTGCATTTTATCGTGATATATATATATACAGCGAACGTTTTAGGAAAATCTCCAGTAAAATCGATTTTGGCAACACCGTGCGGACCATGGCGGCGATCGAAATGCTTAGGCGTCTTAAATTGTAACTTAAACTTAAACTTCAAACTTCCGATGGGTGTTCGTGGTTTTTTCCGCCCAATAGCATTTTTTAATTCACCGTCTTTACCTCCCCGCCCATCCTAAAATCATATGCGAAACATATTTTGAACATACAATTTGTTATTCGATTGTCTTGTATACAGAAACGTTGCGTAATTATCAACGAAAACTAAATTGTACGTAATATCTTTTTTTGGGGGGAGGAGAGGGGGGTAATTTACAAATTAATTGTTTTTAAAATTCTATATTTTTATCTTTTACTTTTTTTCCACGAAAAATGCATCAGTCACGGCTTAAATTGTCGACAGCGAATCCGTTTCGGCAATCAATATTGCCAAACTATTAAGTTTTGTCGATATCCCCTCAGTCGATCGTAAATAATTTATTTTTATTCGTTTATGGCCCGAAAAATAGCATCCGGTAGTACAGTAAAAAAAAAAATTGCTGTACAAGCATATATTCTAAGTGCTATATCTAAATCTCGTATTAGGATACACGTCCGTAAGAGAACCTTCTGGTAATAATTTGCACATCTGCAGTGGAGAAGTGCAATTAATTTGTTTGTCTGAAGATTGTAAAATAAAATTTAAAATGTTGAACATTCAGTTGAAAATGTTTTTTTTTTTTTTTTTTTTTGAAACGTTCTCTTTCGATTTGTCGGCATATTCTACTGTTTCCGACACGCTTAAAGAAATACGCTTGCGGTGTACATACACTAAATTTAGCGACAAATTTTATAATTTGTCTACTGTAAAAAATAATTGAAATTCGATTTCATCGAATGAAAATTACTAAATTTTGTGATTTTGTAAAAGAAAAATGTATAATAAACACGTGCCTAACGTCACACGAACCGCTCTGTATACGAGCACGTTAAAATTTATAATAGTTTTTCTGTGAGTATTTATTGTTTCTGCAATAATAATAATTTATTATTTTATTACTCAATTATATACATTTTTTTTTTTTTTTAATCTATTTCGTTCCCATTTATATTTAATTTACCGTTATAAACGTTTTTATTGTAATTATTATTATTGGTAATTATTCTTGGATATCATTGAGAAACGGATGCTTAGTTATAATATTATTATAGAATAATAACATGACGTAGATAGGTACGTTTTTTTAGAGTGAAATCAATTTAGAACTTTGCGCGCCGTTGTGATATACTCGTTTGCGTTATTAAAATCAAATAAATAAATTTATCTACTGCGTAACATCTTTTTCAAAATATTTATGTTATTTGTTTCATTTTTATTATTTTTTTTGCTTTTTTTTTTTTTAATACTATTTCCCCTCAATATTATCCCACCGTTCCAACTTTCCGTCTACAACACGGTCCGCCCGACCGAGTTTGTCCGTGTCTTTTTTTTTTTTTTAAATTAAAATCCATTCGCATATACAGACTAAAATTGTTTTCAATTACAACGCAAATGTTGAATATCGCGTACAGACGTTTTCGATTTTTTAAACGATTTTTATCGATATACAAAACCGATTGCGAACCCTTATTTCTAAAACTAACATATATTATAAGACGAATTAGGTACCGTATTTTTTCTTTTATTTTTTTTCCTTTTTGTGATCACAACTCATGTTAACAACAATGTTCTTATCGCATTATTATAATATATTAAATAATAAATAATGATAAATAATATTTACATAGATATATATAATAATTTTTGATTTTTTTTTTTTTTTATTATTATTATTATTGTAATTGGATTAATTTTGGTAACGTTTTGGTATTAATACATAGCAAAATTCCATTACGTACATCATAAATTATTGGAGCGTTCAGGTTGAAATTGGAGTTTAATCATTTGTAGGGGAGAACGTTTCCAAATGCAGTGTGTATATGTTGCTATTTTTTCGAAAATATTTTCAAATAAAAAAGTTACTGCTAGGTATTTTTTTTTTTTCTATACATAAAAATCATAAACTAACGTGGCGGTAGGTTGTTGGTTTTTTTTTTTTTTTTTTTTTATTTCATATACTGCCCTCGAAAATATTCACTTCGTTAAATTTTGTTAGCTGTGTTCGTACTCTGATTTCAATCTAAACGCCTCACAATATTTATTTACAATTACGCTAGTTTAAAGGGCTGCAAGTCCTGCGTTATGTCGTAATCACATATCCAAAGGCATCGTTTGCATATACAAAATATTTTTGAGAGAATATCCTAAAGTATATGTTCGTATGAATTTCCACCAAATCACAATTCATGGGAAAAGAAAAACCATTTGATATAATTATAAATACGGTTGGCTAAACGCATAACGAAATTTCAGTGCTCGAATTTGGGGGATGTAGCGGCACGGAGTACCTCAATAAATTTTAATTTTTACCTTTACTTTTCGTCCCATTTTTATCAAAGTGCACGAGAATACGAGATACACGCAGATATCATAGGTTTTTTTATTTTTTTTTTTTATTGTTTATTTGAATTATTTCGTTATAAATAATTATTGTAAATTAAAAAAATATTTATTGATATCTATCGGCTAGCATAACAATAAACCTTGGTCATACACAATGCTCGAATTTGTGGTGTGGGGACACGTAGAGACAAAGCTCCTCTATTATTTTTATTTTATTTTATTTTATTTTTAGAGTCTCCTTACTAATCATTTCTACTCAGACTGAGATTCTTTTCTAGAATTTAATATTTATTCTTCAGGCGTGAATAATTATTATTATTAGGTATCAGAGTACCCAAGTAAAATATAACCAAAATCTAAACATCACCTTTTTTTGTTTTTTACGAAAACAAGAAACAACGAATAAAATAAATAAATATGCAAGCTAATAATATAGCTATAAATAATCATATCTAAGCTCGCGGGAGTATTGTTTAGTCATGGTGGTTTTTTTTTTTTTTTTTTTTAAGTAATTAATTATTGAATTATGTCTGAAAAGTGGTTTGAGGCCAGAATCCGGAGGGCGACACTGTCCACGGGTTAGGATGGGTTCAATAATTGCAAGGCACGCTGATTTTTTATTTAAATCTCGTAGTCCCTCTCATTTTTTTTTTTTTTATTTTTGCCAATTCGAGCACCGATTCTTTAATCAACTGACGATAATTTATTTACCACCAATACACGAATTTTAATGACAATTACATTGACATACATATATTACAAATACATTTTTATATTTATATATTTTATAGATATTGACACGCGTACAATGTATAAACACGAGAAACCATGGAAACCATAGTCACGGGATCTATCTCGACTTACACGACAGCCATTCGCCTAAATTCTGATGAAGCCCCGAAGCTGCTCGAAGATATCGTCGACGCGCCGCCAACTGGCCACGACCGAACAGCCTCACCAGGCAAATGACGGTTCCAGTTTCTGATGACCTCCCGCCGATATCAAACAATGTCTGGCAGGCATGGCTCGTCGTCTACTGTGAATACTGTTAAGAATCTCGCAATTACCAATTGTGTGCGATTCTTCGCGGTCAGATCCGGATCTGAAATCTCCTCCAACAACTCGCCCAATACTTTCGAGCGGTCCTCTCCCACATACTATGTAATTTGTACTCTGCTGCTGATCAGCCAACACAATACAATTAGTTGCCGAATGCGGAGATGACAAAGTCATTCCGACCCACTAATAGTTTCGACATTCGTACAAAATCACCTAAACCTACTGTCACTTTGGTATTCTCGCTGGCGGGTAAAAATCAATAACTCAATAACAATCCACACAGTATTTACACTAAGGCGTGATCAATTCCCACCAATCTTCTTGAACAACAAACAAATACCCTCCTCTAACACAATCAAGTATCTCGGCTTATCACTTGACAAAAAATTAAACCGGTCCAAACATATCCGAAAATCAAAAACTGCCCTCAACCATAGACTATCCTTACTTAAAAATATCCTCAGTAAATCCTCCAAACTCAACTTAATTACAAAAATCTCTATATTCGGTCTCCTCCTAAAACCCATCTGGACTTCCGGCATCCAGCTCTGGGGCGCTGCCGAGAAATACAATACAAACAAAATTCAAACATTCCGATCTAAAATACCCTGTCTAATCACCAACGCCACTCCAAATATTTCAAATCACACTCTTCATAACGACCACTTATCAAAAATGTAGCTGAACTAACAAAAAATTTCACTCCCGTCTCCTGCAACATACCAACCCCCTCATTTTAAACCTCTCTCTCATTTGCTTCACGGCAATCCTCCGCGAAGACTTAAACTCAGTGGCCAAGGGACTTTTTCACACTGTAGTTATTAACTTTAACTCATAATGTATAAATAAAATCACGTCAAAGCGTTATCAATGGACAACGTCTTAAAACCACGTCCATCTCCACATTCTATGTATACTCCACCCATATTCTTATTTTAAATATTAGTTACAGATTGTTGTTTTGTCGAAATAAAAAATATAATAAAAAAAAAAAACAAATTTGTATGTAAATATGTTATAAGATGTAAGAAAAACAATGTATATATTTTTTAGGCGATAACCGCCACTTGTATAACAAACACGTAAACAATACAAGTTTGAACGTGACCAATTTCAATCGTTTAATCAAAAATCAAAGTACTTTTTCAACAGAAAAAATCCATTGGAAATTGTGTACAACGCTGATTAAAACAACGGATTAAATTATTTGTTAAGAACCGTAAACATTGCAAATGGTAACGAAGATTTGTTATTAACAATAGCATTTAAACGTGTTAAATTTGACGTTTTGTCTGGTATTTTTTGTTCACAGTAGATTGGATTGCACGAGTGTAGACGATTTTACGGAACGTCGTAGCCACTTTGTGGGACAATTTTCATATTTTTGTAGTTTGTATTTTTTTTTTTTTTTTTTTATGGTTTTCTTTGGATATATCGGACGGTGGAAATATTTCAAACGGAAGGAACTCGCGCGTAATCATACGACATTGGCGATACACCGTAAGGTTTAGGTACCGATACGTTTTGTTAAAGAGACAAGTAAATCCTATCAACGGCCGCCATCATTTCAGATTAAGAAAAAGTTATGACGGTTTAAAGTTTTTGTGTTAAATTTCCCGTATACGTCTCTGCGAAGTTTTTTCGATTTTTCGGAGCGACGAAAAAGGCATTTTCTACGGTTTTTTTTTTTTTTTTTTTTTTTTATGTTTTCTTTTTGTTTTTCTTTTATATATATGTATATGGGTCGAAATATCATCAGCTTACGTTTATCGTCGCTTTTCCAACCACCTTTCCATATACGACTGGTATTTATTAACCCCGTCAAAAAGTGTCAGTATATACCAGCGTACGGTTTCCCAACGTTTTTTTTCCCTCACGGCACACTAATCCCAATACGTAATTTTAACCGTATACCGGTAAATTTAGGCTAGGGAAATTCGTAAACTATCGACTACTTTACCATTCATTACAAGTATATTGAACTTATTGGTTCGGATAAACCGAAACATTACGCGAATGGGTTATAAAAATCTAATCGTAGTGAGCAATTCGTGCCTGGTTTCCCTTCATTGACGGAGTTTCCTCCGTGGTCGAAACGGTTGACGAGCACACCACTCGCGTCGTCTTCCGCGTTCTTCAGTTGCGAGCGAACAATGATTTTGGTGGCATCTATCGAAGTGAATGGCTGTGCTTCACGAATAAAATATGTAGAAAACGGCGATATTTATGACATGCATGACTTTCCGGAAAATCTTCTTTTTTTTATGTACGAGGTGTGGCTAATAAATAACGAGATTTTCTCTGTAAAAACTTTTTATTTATATTTTTTAATGGTTTAACATTTTTCCCCTTCTATATACTCCCTTCCATGTTTGACACATCGCTCCATTCTAATTTTCCATTGGTTGAAACAGTGTTGGAAATCCTTTTCTTGCAATGGCCTTAACACCTCTGTCGCTTTTGTTTTTACAGCTTCAACTGACTCAAAATGTGTGCCCTTTAACGCACTTTTTAATTTTGGAAAAAGCCAAAAGTCGCATGGAGCAAGATCTGGCGAATATGGGGGGTGTTGAAGCACTGGAGTTCGATTTTTAGCTAGAAATCGCTTTACAGATAAGGCACTGTGAGCCGGCGCATTGTCTTGATGCAAGATCCAAGAGTCATTTTCCCACAACTCAGGCCGCTTTCTTCTTACTCGTTCTCTGAGTGTTGTCAATACTTGAAGGTAATAATGTTGATTCACAGTTTGTCCCTGAGGTACCCATTCTGTCATTATTACACCCTTAATATCGAAAAATACGACCAACATGGACGACCCACCCGTTGATTGTCTTCAACTTCTTCACGACCCTCACGAAATCGTTTGTGCCACTCAAAAACACGTGGTCGTGATAGGACACTATCTCCATATACTTCAGTTAATAAATTAAAACTTTCGGTCGCAGATTTTCCAAGTTTCGCTAAAAATTTTAAATTAATACGTTGTTCAATTTTTTCGTCCGGTATGATTTCGACATTCAACACGTAAGAGGTCAATTTAAACGACGCTTACACATAGACTACAAAACGGAAACTGACTAAACTGGTATTGTTCGATGCAGTGATATTCATAGATTACAAATATACTACCATTATACCCTTATCTACTCATGCCTTATCGCTAAGTAGATAGTCTCGTTATTTAATAGCCACACCTCGTGTATATATATATATATATAGACACGCGGGTTCCGTTCGCGTACCACGATATCGGGGTACTGTCGGTAATACGCGAATTATTCTCGAACACAAATGTTGTAATCTAACGATAATAATAAATTTACTCGACGGCGGACGACTAACAGACGCCAAGTAAATGTTCACCAAGTGAACAAAAATAATTCTCATTGCACTTGTTCATCGAGAGTTCGAGATAATACGAATCGGGCAATTGCCGGATAAGAGAATAATCGTCAAGAAAAAAACGTTTAAGTTGTTATCGAAATTTCCGGGTGCTCGTATAGTTGTGGAATATTATCGAAATAATTTTCCGATACCGCATGTGTCTCGAGAACAGATCGACTGTCGACTGGATGTCAAAATGTTCGTTTTGCGTTATAGTTTTTTTTTTTTTTTAAATGATCAAACAATATTGTGGCCTATGGAATTTAGTATTTTTTTTTTGTTTTTTTTTTTACCCTCGGGTCCGTCACAGTTACAAAAGTATTTTTTTTATCTCCGTGCGTTTTTCACGATCGACTGCGTCCGCCGACGTTTTTACGTTTGTTTGACTACGGGAATAACTGACCTAATCCAACCCGATAATCCGGATGTCTCACGCGACTTCGAACTTTATAGTAAATCAATATTTTTATATGGTTGTTTTTTTATTTCGTTTTATGTAAATAAATTGCGACACGGCATAAAACTGACGTTATGTATTGCAAAAGTAAGTACGCGCAATTAATCATAAACTGCCCGTATATTTTATTACGTCATAATTTAATATTATCGATTGTGTTTGTTATTGAACGAATAAAAATTTTTAAAAAAAATTCATTTTTTTTTTTTTTTTTCAGATTCTATATTAAACGCGATTTCTGTTTAAAAAAAAAAAAAAAAAAAAAACTGAATTTAACTGTTATACTATTTCGTATTTACACTTTTTGAGCTACAAAACTCATACGTCTACAGACGTCGTAAATAAGAGGTCTTGTTTTTTTTTTTTTTTAAATGTTTAAATTAAAAAAAAAAAAAATTTAAGTTCAAAAATATAAAATACGTTTCATAGTAAAGTATAATTATTTTTTAAACCTCTAATAGCAAATGTTGTCTAATTTCAATTTTAACTAATATACTTCATATTTTTCCCAACAATTTTGGGGAACAAAGGAACAGGAGCAATAAAAAATTCTGTTTTTATTTTTTTTTTTAATCCTTTAAAGTGCAAATTTAAACGGAAATCGTAAAAATGACGGCATTTCAAAACAAGAATAACCAAACTTCATTCAGAATCGTTTTTTGATAGCGATGACTTATCATTGAGTACGAATATAAAATTAATTTTTTTCTATATCGAACCATATCTGTGGTTAACTAGGATTTTTTTTATTTTTATCTTATCTTCCCCCTTCGATGAACAACATTTCTACCAAAGATTTTGGATGTACGACATTATCATCGGGGAAGATGGTTTGTCTGTTTGGTGCATTTTTAATATTCCTTATAGTTTTATTAAAATTTGGAGAAAAAAAAAAATTCGGAAAACGGAAATATTTACAAAATATCGTTTTCTGTTATTTTCGGTTTTGTTGTAATTCAGTTAAAAATAATCTTAGGAAAAGAAATCTGCGATTTTCACAGAAAATTACTCTTTAAAGACGTGGTACAATTTTCGAAACTTTTAGTTTTTTATTTCTAACGAATATCGTCTCTGTGCTCTCGTATTAAAACCGATACGATATTTTGTGTAAACGTAGTTACCTACACAAAAAAAATTTAAAATCAATTAGTCGTGAATGCCTCGTTTTAAAAACCGGATGTGAATTCAAATGTCTTTAAGCAATAACGTATAGAAACAAAAAAAAAAAAAAAATAAAATATACTTTATTACGAAACGTATTTTATTTTTTTGAACAGAAATTGAGTGTTTATTTAAAAAAATTTGAAAAGCAAGATCTCTTATAAACCATAAATCAAAATGTTTTTTATTTTTAAAGTTATTGCCACACGCTTTCGAGTACTTGTTAGTAGATTTTTATAATGCTTCCGAAAAATACAATATACTCCATTACACTAGCGGTTCACAACTCGAGAAATAAATGGATAATGGCGGGAAAATGTTGAATTTGGTTAATTAAAAACGATTCGTTTTGGAAACATGCAGTATATGTTTTAAAAAAAAATGAAAAATGTCTGTCACGTAAATAAAAACTTAACTATCGACTTATTTTGTACGTAGATTGTAGAATTGTAGATTATACTGCATGTGTACAATGCTATTATAATATACGAGGTGTGACAATAAAATAACGAGACTTTCTAAATATAACCTAAACTATTAACGTTATCTATAAAACGATTATTGAAATATGATTAGAAAACACTTATCTAAAAGTACTATGAACACTGATGGCATCGATTCATTTCGTTAGTAGCCTTGTTATTAGTGCGAGTTCGACTATACTGCCGAAAAATGTTAGATATAAAAATCGAACAACATGTGTTAACATTAAATTTCTTGTTAAATTAAAAAAAACTGCCGCGGAATCGTTTCGTATGTTATGTGAAGTTTATGGTGAAGAATGTTTATCAAGAGCTCGTGTTTTTGAATGGCACAAACGGTTTTGTAGTGGAAGGGAGGACGTCGAAGACGATGATCGTTCTGGACGTCCTACCACGTCTTCAACAAACGAAAACGTTAAAAAAATCGACAAAATTAATTAATCAATATTATTATAAAGAGGTATTAATTAAATTAAGAGAACGTGTCAGAAAGAAGGGACCAGATCTATGGAAAAATGGCTGGGTTCTTCACCAAGACAATGCTCCAGCTCACAGTGCATTTTCAATTCAACGTTTTTTAACTGAAAAAAAAAAATGTCTGTACTTCAACATCCCCCGTACTCGCCAGACCTTGCTCCTTGTGACTTCTTCTTATTTCTTTTCCCATTTTCAAACAGTTGATGACGTAAAAATGAAAACGGCAGAACTTCTAAAAGGGCTGAATGAAAGCAATTGGCAACACTGTTTTCAAGAATGGCAGCGACGTATGCAACAGTGTATTGATGCTGAGGGAAGGTACTTTGAAGGTGATAATCATTAAATGATAACATTTTTAAAATAAACAACTTTTATTCAAAAAGTCTCGTTATTTTATTGTCACACCTCGTAATATGGTTGATGGATCTCACGAAATAAGTAAAATAATTCATTTTTATAATAAAATTTGTCGACCATTAAATAGGTAAAATTATGTATTTATTTAAGAATTTGTTTGATAAAAAAATAAAAAAATATATGTATACATATTGTAAAGACATTGTATTACATTATTGTTATATAAGAACAGTTGTGTGAAAAAAGTTTTAAAATTATAATGACGGGTACGACCTAGTGAAATGTTTAGCCTAGCGCAGAGACGTATTTAGAGACGGCATTATTTTACATGGCCAAAAAAACATTAGGTTTGTTAATAAACAATGAAGTGTAATACATTTGTTTCTGGGGGGAAAAATACCCGGGCATCAAATTTCTGAAAACATCTCCGGCTTAGGGGTAGGTACGGAAGTAAGAAAAAAAAGTTCGGGAACATATTCCGCTGCATACGACTGTACGCTAAACGGCGCAAATCGGTTTGTTTGTTGTTGTTTTTTTTTTATTCCTCGCATTCGAATAGAATCGACCGAATGTATTAGGTTAGGTTGTGACGAGAAAACAAAGAAGAAACGGTATAAAAAAAAAAAAAAATCGTATTATCGCGACCCGTATACGTTTATGTCTGTTTGCATACGCGATTGCCTTTGTTGGACGATTATAGAATATTATTACTATTGTCACCGCCGCCGCCGCCGCCGCCGCCGCCGCCGCAGGGAGGTCGAAACACGTGCCGGATTCTGTCTGTTATAATATTACGGAATTTTTTTTTTTTTCGTATCCCGCACTCTAACCCCGTGAAAATAGCGATAAAACCACTCAATTTTATTAGTACGTATGGTATTTGAATGTTTAATATTATCCCCGGGCACGGTGGTAAATCATTAAAAAAAACACCATCTATACGTACCGAACTGTTGTAAATTATTTCATTGTACGCGATTATTATTTTCATATTTTTTTTTCATTTTTTTTTATAGTATTATTTTTCCACCACGGAAAAACCGAACTTCCGCGCATCGATATTAATACGACATAACTCGGCAAACATTTTTTTTTCAATTTAATAACACAACAAAAAAATACAGGGAAAAAATTCCTCGGAAACGCACTGTGTGCGTATGCATAAATATTATATACACGAAGATATTGCCGAGACTTTCAGTCAAGCAAACACACAATATTATACTTTATAACAATTTTTTTTTTTTTTTTTATATATATAACAACTCGATTCCAACGCGCCGTCGAAATTTAATAAAAAAAAAAAATTTAATTTTCGTACATCGTATACTTACATAACATCATTACTACTATGATTCGGGATTTATATGTAAACACCTATTTTTTTTTTTTTTTTTTTTTTCTTAACAAAACATGATAAATTAATTATGTGGCAAATGATACGTCGTACGATGGCGAAAAGTTATTTTGGTAAATATGAGTCAGTGTTAAGTGACCAAATCTTCGTATTTATAATTTTTGAAAATTTAAAACGCCATATGGTTTGCTATTGTTTCGCTGTGAAATGGTTAAAAATTAAAAACAACACGTTTTATGCGGTGAACATTTAAAAATAGTAAATTTACTACAATCATATTATATCGATAATTAATCAAGTATTATTATTTCTATACCAATAGACAATAATATTGTATTCGAAAAATACATTTATTTCGTACAAATATAAAATAAATTTAATTCAACGCGTTCACATATTTATAATTTTTTTTTTTTTGTTTTATTAAATATATTTTTTTTTTTTTTACTACATATTTTTGATTTTATATTACATATACATCCCAGCTCTGTTTATTACCGTACGTCTTGAATATTTACACCGCAGGTGTACACCTGTATTTTTATATCAAACGGTAGACATCGGTCTGGTCCGATCAAAACTCGAAAGGCCGTTCGAGATAATATAATTTTTTTTTTTTTTTTAATGTTACTGTTTTCGATTACCAAATGAACAAGTGGAAATATCTCCGTAGCCCGCCGTGTGGCCAACGAAAGAATAAAAGTAAATATTAAATCCGTAAAGCCCGTAGTTTATTCATGTATATTAACAATGTCTTATTTAAACGACCCAAAAGCAAAAGAATTTCAGGAGCCTATTTTTAATTTTACCCTCTCTGAGATTAGGGACCTCGTGTGTTTGTTTTACACTTAGGAGTAAGGTACTATTTAGGAGGATTTAAAGCACTCAATCCATTTATTTTTTTTTGTTTTGTGTTTATGGGGAATACGTACATACACAATGAACTACGGATTCCCAGTCCGACACTAGACACGTCGTCTAATGTAATACAATAATTACTATCGATGATAAACTGGACAATTTTGTGTTGCGATAGTAATCTCGATTAATATCGAGAATATAATTGCACGTAACAATTGTGCGATAAAAACGAAAATAATTTTACATAAACCATTACCGTACGTGTTTTAGTGATACAAACTCTAGAGTTCGATTTTGCAATTTTCCTAAATCAATGAAATATTAATGTTCCACAACTAAAACTATCGGCGTGCGTATGTATTGCTGACGTCCGACTCCTTGTAATAAATAATACGCATTGTCGTACGAGTATTTTTTTTATTTAATAATATAATCAATACGGTAATATAATATGAACAGACGGGGAGACGAAATGGGGCGGAAATATATTTTCCTTTACGAGTGACGAAACCGAATGAAATTGAAAAGAAAGTAGCACTGAGAATTCTATCGGATAACAAATGTACCTACGGACTCGCAAAGATACCGGGGTCCAGAGTCTCTGTCAAAAAAAAAAAAAATAATAATAATTATAATAAAGAGGCATGGAAATATGGCGATTGAAAAATATGAAGGAAAGGAAACTAATTGTTTTGAAAAGGAAATTACTACGGAAAATATTTGGACGGGCGATAGAGAAAAATGATACTGGGGAATGGAGAATACGAAGAAAACAAAAAAAAACTATTCCAGAAACGCTAAAACGTATTGGAGACGATCAAGAGTAAGCGATTACAATGGACTGGATGCGTTTAGAGAAGTGAAAAGTGCCCTTTATGCATCGAAATGGGTGAGAACCGGGAAGATCTCAGCTTGAGATGAAAGAAGTCGTGCGATATGACGTGGAATCTCTACACGAACGGTCAAACTGAAAGTAAAGAGCAGGCGACAGAATGGATTAATGAATTTGGGTGTATGATCATAGAAACGGCTGATAAGAACGACGGCCCCCGGAAGGAGAAAGTAATAAAATATTGTTTTAATTTATCTTCGTCAAATTAATACGAGTAAATCAAATTATAAATTATTTGCACATTTGCACATTTCACGAAAATTGTTATACTAAACAATTATATTAACCATTAGGTTTCATTTAAAACAAATTATTTCAATTTCAAACTGTTCATTTTTTTTTTAAACAAGTTGGACGTGAGAAAATAGGATCAATGTCAACAATATGAATGAAACTACCAAAATACGTAAAAAGTGGAATCGCTCAAATTTTAAACTTAAATTAGAAATAATTTATAATAATTTTCATACGCGTACTTAAAGTTCAAATGTACGATACAATTGTTCGTTGAAAAATGACAAATCAATGCAATTTCTAATTTAAATTTAGCAAAATGATGTTTAACCGAGCATCCTACACCAATCAATATAGTTAATATTATGATTACAACAATTGTCTTTTTCTATTTTTTTTTTTTTTTACTGATTAGCGTGATGGATTTTCGGTATCCTTTTTTAAATCGAAAATCGGTACCAGGGGTCGAGGATGATCGGTTAGGTCAGGCCGTCTTACAGTCCAAACGCCATCCATTGACCGACTGCTAATGAATTTCGGGAACAAAAGTTCAGTTTTCTACCGTCGAAATATTTAATTCATTATGAATTACTCTTCGAAAAGAATGGTACCAGGAGTTTAGAAGATGGTTTTAGAGTCACAATCCGACGGTATGTTCCCCGTTTACCATCCGACGACCTATACAAAATTATCGTCTTTTTTTTTATTAAATACTCATGGTGAATATTTTAGTGAGTTTGTGTGGTTATTTTTACCGTCGTCCCGTATCGGAATTATCCACGAAATTTCATGGATTTTTTATTTTTTTTTTTTCATCACAACGTCAACTACACAATCCATAGAAACGTTCGTAATAATATATTGTCTCGACTTTTAACGAAATTTAATATTTTATCAATTGTATTATCGTTATTATTGTTGTTAATATAAAAACGGATAAAGTTTTACACGGCCGAATTATTATATTGATAATTGTCGACGAACATTTACACGCGGACTATAGCTATTTTTCGCCTGTATATACCGTCACGAATCGTATAACTGCTTAACGGATAAAAGCTGGTTACGTTTTTTTTTATTTTTTTTTTGCCAATTTATACACGTATATTTTTCGTTCGTTATAATTTATGATGGCGGTTTCCACCGTGGCGGATGCGTTTCGGAACCAATATAACTCGAGACCGTGTATGACAACTTGACTGTAATCCAGGAGACTACAATCGTGTTGTTTTTTTTTTTTTTTTTGTAACCATCGCATTACCACAGTCACGGCTGTAAGCGCGTACAAAGGTAACTAAAAATAATCAAATATATTATATTAATAATGAAATTCAATAGCGCGCATGGCCATTTGCCACACTACAGAACAGCGTAAATAACCAAAATAGATATAATATTATAAATAAAATAAACGCAAAACGAATTGAAAATGTCCATTTAAGTATTTCCCGTCTCATCCCCCGGCCATAGAAGTTCGACCTAAAAGACAATGTTTTATACGACAGTTTAGTTTACAACGACGTGTTACAGTATAATAATAGAAAAAAAAAATGTAGTCAAATCTTCAGGCTTTTTCCCGTCGTCGGTCATCTGCAGATTTTTATATAACGAATGTCGACGGCGACAACAATTTTTTTCCCGCGACGTCTTAAGCACAAGTCGATAGAGTAAATAATTGTTGGTGTCCTAGTGAGGAGTACTGGAAACTAAGTGTAGAGCACTTAATCCAGATTGACCAAAACGGTAACAATCCGTATAATCCGGATCATTGTTATGTTATTACAAAGTTCAATAGTTTTATGAGAATAATTTACATTAATTATTGCCGACAAAATCTTCATTAGATTTAGAGTAAAATCCAAGGGTATTATTTTATCCTAACCCGGCACTTTAAACATTTTCCAATAATGTCAATTTTCAATTAATTTTTCTTTATGACTTGGCTGAAATGTATACGTTTCAAGATTAAACTACTAAATAAAATACTCGGCGAATGCCGTAGTTTTAAGCCGATCGGGGAGGAGAAGGGAGTGGTAATATCCCCCTTGCATGTCCTCTTCCCGGGCACGCCACCGGTAATCTTTTTATAATGTCGTCGAATATTCGGCGTGGCATATATTGAATCTGTATGTCAATCCGGATTACGTCAATGCGGATCGGATCCGTCAAACTACCGGACCGAACGGATTATTTCTAATCCGTTTGATATGTTTTTCAATCGGGATTGCGGATCGATCGAACGATCTGTTCAGCACTAATAGAAACCAACGAAACCATCTCGACAATATCGACAACCGTCACGATTTAAACAGAATCATTTTTTTTATTTTTTCTAATATGGAAATCGTCTTAAATCGATTTGATTTTTTTTTTTATTCAATCCCGTGTAAATACACATACACGTATACGTGTGGGCGCGTGCAAAATTGAATTTTTCCGTTGATTGGGTCGAAAGTCGTACGGGTAATAATTCTGACGTACGTTTTCGATATTATTTTTTATGCGGTTTAAATTATTTGTTTTATAACATCTATACACTGTATACCGTACAATATAATATTATATTCAAATGTAATCGATTTAATTCGTGAGCAAATACGAGAACTTAATGTATTCGATACGTAAAAGATTTCCGGCTTGAATGTAGAAACCGGATTTGTACACCTATAATTCGTATTTATAATACGAGCAGACTCTCAAAATACGATGTGTACGATGGTTTTACGTGCGAGAAAATGAAAATAATAATAACATTTTTATTGTTTGAATAACTATATGAGATATTCAAATATAAATTTGGCACAAGTGCAATTCGAACCCGTTAATATTGTAATCGTCGTGTCGCGTTAACGCATTATAGTAGTGGACTGATAAAAATAACGCTGGGTGTATATTTTTTCATTCGATGTTAAATTATAAACACAATAATACAATAAACAGACATTTTTACTTTATATATGTTCCTCTTGTCTACACTATAAAACTATTAACCGTAAACCGAATGAATAAAATAGATACGCGAGAACGTTTTTTTTTTTTTTTTTTTTTTTTTTGTTGTTTTCCAAACATAAAATCCTAAAATCGATTTTATCGCCCAGTTGCAAATGCACGGGTAGTACCACTCATTAGGTTATTTTACCAAATTTTTTTACTGGACAGTTTTTGGTAAACGTTAAACAACAACCCGGGAAACCGCATCTATATTGTGTTCGACTTGTCTTTTTTTTTATAATTATCACCGCAGTACAACGCGCTTTTTTTAGTTGATCATTTCGAATCTCGAAAAGTGTGCGAGTTTCCCAACGAAAAAAAAAAGAAATTAAACGCACAAAAAACTATACACTCCGGATAAATGATCCCCTCCCCCCCCCATATTACTCTACTCGACTGCTGACATACGAAACGCGTATTGTATACTTATTTAATTTTTATTTTTTTCAATAATTATTGTTAACACTCCAAAGTCCTAAGACTCCACTGTGACTTTCATTATATTCTCTCTCTCTCTCTCTCTCTCTCTCTCAAACTTAATAATTTTAAGTGCTCTACGCGGTATAATCTGAACGAAATATCAAACATTGTTCGCAGTCACGTAGCGCCGCCCCTATCGAGTATATTATTATAATAGATACGGGAATTCTTGTATAAAAAAAAAAAACAACGACCCTATTTTAAATACATAGTACGAATTCACTAGGATTAAAAATAGTCTTTAAAAAAATGTTTTTTTCCGTTTTTATTTATAAATATTTAAATATTATAGTAACGCGATAATTTAACTCGTACAATTAAAAAAATAATTTATTTACAAGAAAAGCGTGAGTGTTTCAGAATATCGTCTTATAAAATCGATGCTTTAGATTAAAAAACTTTTGATTAAGAGCCGAAGATGACAACAACGTAATTTATTTTTTAATTATTAATATTTTCACAGTGAAAACTAATTGTGCGCAACGATTAAATCGTTCAAACGAAAACCGATTTTGATCGAAATTCGGTTAGACATAATAAATTACAATTGTTCGTGTTTTAACGAACCCTAACGTAAATTTGAATTTACAAAAAAACTATCAAATAGCTATAAACACCTCGGTAACTGTCGAAATGTTTAAAACACAATACCACGTCTAGAAATGCCACCGTAAGTGTTCGGTGAATCTGTGTCTTTGCGGATTATGTTGGATTAAACCGTAACAAAATCGAAAATAATTAAATAACAGTCGGTCCGCCTAACCGAACGGAAATAAAAAAAAAAAAAAAAAATCGTCTACCGGAAACCTATGTCGACGGTTGCGGAAGAAGATTTCCGGTGGAAAAGTCTTGTTAACAGACGGGGAAAAAAATGTTAAAAAAAAAAAAAAAGAAAAAAAAAAAAGGCATCCGTCATAGTAACACAAACACGTTACGCGGTTCGGGTTCGGAATCCAAAACTGTTTTCCCAAAGATATATTTTCGTTGCGGTTTCGGCGAGACGGTATTTTCCGGTTGCCCGTGATAATAATCCGTACTGGACGACGCACCGAAAAGTCTATAAAATATCTCGCGAGTAATCTTCAACGCGGCGCGTATTATACCGCCGGGGGTGTAGAGGGGTGAAAAAAAAAAGGAAAAGAAAAGAAAAAAAAAAGAAATGTTATATTTATTTATCGTACGGGTAGTTGAAACATTGCGACGCCGTTAGCAGTAAGGTACGAGTTATGTTATTACCGCCGTGGTCCGCGCGTGTGGTCTTTATTTATGGCCGCGATAAAAAGACTGTCCGAAAAATGGACCGGGAGGAGGACAGGTTAGGTTAATTAAGAAATATATAAAGTTACAAATCCCATCGGGTCGCGCGAGACGTGATAGTGTACGGAACGCGAAAAGAAAATGTTTCGATAATTAAAAAAAAAAAAAAAAAAAAAATTAACAAAAAAAAAAAAAAGATCACGACGAGAAAAACGTTTAGTTTCGTTCCGGAAAATAATAAGAAAAAAGATTACAATTTATAGAATAATACCCGACGGGCCGTGGAACAACGAGAGGAAAATAACAGTACCGTGACATGAACGGCATATATATTCTCATTTCAATTATTATTATTATTATTATTATTCCGTACGCCTATATAATTTTATGCGTTCATCTGCGGTAGTTTCGGTAGTTTTTTAAGTAAGATTTCGTTTCCGGTTATAAAATATTATAAGGTAATAATTTTAGTGTCCGGTTGCGACAGAAAAAAAAAAAAAAAAAAAAATACGTACATGTATTTTTAATCGTTTTGATTGTAACATTTCAGCCCTTCCCTTAAAACAATTTCTCGATATAATAACTCAAATCTTTAATAATACATCACGATAGTAATCGGGAAATAAACAAAAAAAAAAAAATGTCACAATGTCACAATTGATAAAAATTAGATAAATAATTGTCGACGCAAAAAGCCTAATTTTTTATTTTTAAATAATTTTCGTATCTTTTTATTATAAAACAGTCCTGCGATCACGATAAAACATCGTAAAATGCTACAATATTCAAATTACAGTTTAAGTGTTTATTGCGTTTACGGGCATAATATTTGAAAATGTATAAAGTCTAATATACAGGGTGCGGTAGTGGGTTCTGACGAATTTTAACTGATGTTTATTAGCCAAGTACTAGAGAGACAAAGTAATGAAACAAATTGTATTTTATTCAACATAAAGATTATATTTAATTGTTATTAACAAAATCTTTACTTTTAAAAATTGCATAGAATATAAAATGGCCCCGCCTTCGTTTTGTATACAGTCGGCTATCCGTTTACGCATACTGACCGTAACTCTCTGTAGCGTATGCACATCGATTTCCCGTCTAATGTTTTCTTTTAACTCTAGTAATGTATGTGGCCTATCGGTGTTCACTTAAGATTTCAAAAAACCCCACAAAAAGAAATCAGGTGGCGTTAAATCTGGAGAACGTGGCGGCAAGGCAATATCACCATTGCGCGTAATCGCACGATTCGGAAACATCCTCTTAAGATAACAGCCGTTGAAATGCACGCTGTATGGCTTGTAGCACCACCTTGTTGGAATCGTAGTTCGTGATCCTAACCGCTGTAATTCAGCTGACAAGAAGTTGATCAACATTTCCACGACAAGTCCAACGACTGAGAATTTACCGAGCTTTGTGGATTTTGATCGACGTACTCGTTCAATGTTTTTTTGGTGTTCATACACCCTTTTGACTTAAAAATTGTTTAAACAGTACCAATACAGACTGTAACAAAAAGAATATCGGAGTTTCCAAGAGCTGTGACTCAGCGGCCGTGCGTCAGAGACTAATGCGCTGCCTACCGGCGTGTAGAGGACGTTATCTATATTCATTTGGTAGATAGTAAATTGCGCTAGCTCTTATCAAAGTGAAGATACCGTGTTATAATTGCCATCAACGTTCGTCGATTGTTTCGCCGGGTGGTTCATGAAACTGGGTATTTGTGTAAAGGCAAGACTTCGTACCTCTTCCTCAGCTGAAAACGTTGCCAGAGTTCAAGCTACTTTTGCCCATAGCCCCTCCAAATCTCTTCAGCGAGCGAGTAATATTATCACTTGGCGGATTAAGTCCATATTGCTGTCGAAATTCCCGTTGCACTGCGATTATTCACCGAGTGCGGACGAATTCAATCACACAAAATGCTTTTTGTAGCTCGGTTGCCATAGCTCTCTGCAAACGTAACTCACAATTATAACACGATATCTTCAACTTTGATAAGATCTAGCGCAACTCACTACCTACCAAATGAAACAGCACGCCGGTAGGTCTCTGATGCACGGCCGCTGAATCACAGCTCTTAGAAACTCCGATATTCTTTTTATTACACCCAGTATTTTGAAATTTATGATGCCGGTCTATGAATGAATTCCGTGCGGGAATATGACCGTCAACAGGAATATTGAATTTTCGTTGTACGGTTACAATGGATTTAGATTCAATAAACGCCGTGACCGCAAAAACGCGTTGATTCACAGGCCACGTGTCTATAATTACTGATTAAGTAAAACTAAACATCGTGAACTTTAATCTGGCAACAAATCAGTTTATCCTTTCTACTTTAGTGCATAACCACAGCACGCTTTAAATCGTCAGAAACCACTGTCGCATCCTTTATATGCCGATATAAGTATTTAAATTTTTCATTATAATATCTCCGCTTCAGACCTTGTATAGATTATTCAACCAGGCTGTAAATATAACATATTAGAGGCATTGCAGTTCAATAAGCGAAAATATTAAATCGTGTATTAAATGTATAATAATAGTTAGTGGTGAGCTGATATCAATTTTTTGTTTCTCAATAATTGATATTCCGATATTTTCTACCGATATAAAACCGATAAATAGAAAACCGTGAGCCAATATAAAAATTAATCGATCAGTCAGTTGAAAACCCTATGATTTTTTCATATTCTAGAGACATTTATGCATGAAATTAAGGTCTTTTTCTCCAAAAATAACGGTTTTGAAAGAAAAAAAAACTCGATATCCGATATTTCGGTAATCTTAATATCGATTTACGCGGATACTCACCGCCAATAATAATTGAGTTTAACCGTATTACTATTATTATTCGGGTTAACCATTCCGATTCTCTGCCTATGCCTATAAACCGCCGAAATCGTCCTCAAGTTCTAACATCTTTATTTTTTTTTCACATCATCCTCGGCCTTCCCAAAAGTCATTTCCCTATTGGGGGGGGGGCTTTCGTTCCAGCATTGCCCGTAGTCAGTGTCTACGTATCATTTTAACGTGGACATCACACGTCTTTCTGTTTTTTTCTCGACGGTCTCTAAAATATGGTTATTTCCAAACGTTATCTATATAATTAGCCGCCCGGGTTTCCTTTGTCTCCACTTTCCGGTAAACGTCTATAGGAAACATCTTCCGCGATATTATATTTCTTTCAGATTCAAAACAATTTATTTTCGTCCGTTGTTTACGATTATCTGTGGCGTATTTCGGAGAGGGGTCTGGACACGTCCGAAAATGGCCCAACGTAGAATTAGGCGGGCTGCACACTGAAGATGGTTTGAGAAACCAATTTCATGAAACTAGTTTTATGAAACTAATAATCATATTCGCGTACACTGGTGAAACAAAATAATGTATAGTTTCGACAATGTCGTCTGATGATTAGGATGTGTTAATGTTGTATTGGTGGCTTCGTATGAAAAAAAGGAAAAAAAGGTAGGTATTGGATTCGTCCACTTTTGAAAAATAAACGTCCTCCTTCGAAACATTTTCCCAGGCAAGTTGGACCTTATCTCTATTGCTGTAATCCTTGTTTTTGTAATCGTATATCGTACAGTCGCATCCTTCGATTGCTTCTATTAATTTAGAATTAAAATCTCGAACATCGTTTCGTATTAATTAATTAAATTTGTTCTAGCGCTAAAAACAACTCAAGAACAACTACTCCGAACGACGTACGTTGCGCTATTAAAATAGTAATATGGCAGATGGTCACAAACGATATTTTGTATAAAATAAAAAAAAAAAAAAACAATGATAATTGTTGGTCAAAACGTTTCCATTTATGGGATTTTATTATTATGTCGTATATATAAACACTATGAAAATTAGTACGATAGTGTTTACTATTGTTACTATGCTGTATACGCTTACGCTTGTATTTACCATACTAAAATATGATAAATATAACATAAATAACACGAACAACAATAAAATTATTATTTATTTATAATTTATACGAAACTTTATTGTTGAAATCAAAATTAAAAGTTTCATGAAACCGTGGTTGCGCAACTATGAGAAATTTTTTGTTTCGCGAAACTCAGCGTGCGGTATCTATTTGATTTTCAATTGAACGGTTTCACGAAACTAAAGTTTCGCGTTTCATGCAATTAGTTTCATAAAACTAGTTTCTTCGGTGTGCAGCCCGCCTTACTTGTAATTCCGTTACTCGCGCCTATAGAGATATTTACATCGAAACCGTAAGTTCGATGTCGGTAAACACAGTGCTCTAAAGGCGGATTCGCAGAGGTTCCTAACATTTCGGACACCGCGCCGAGAAATCATAAAAAAAAAAAAAAAATTACGCCACTGACGATAAACAACAACACGGTGTTAAATGGTATTTAATAACGACCCTATCCGGTACGATGTGCTATAACGCGCGGATGTGGTTCATTTGAAATCCAATTGAACGCTCAAATTATGATGTTAAACTTTCGTTTACCGCACCGGTGCAGTCGAACGCGTATAATATACATTTTAACGAGTTCCTACACCTACAAACGTATATATTTTTTTTTTTATTACGAACTATTTACGTGTGTACGAATCGCGCATACGAGTATACGTAAATGTAATATGTTTCCCGACAACCTATCGGTACGTGCATATTATATATGGCCGCCAATCCGGCGTTGGTGGATTTTTTGCAGACTTGCAAAATCGACGAAATCTCAACGTGACACTTTATTTTTTTTTTTTTTTTTTAATAATAATAATGATGCATTTCTTTCGTTAAGGGCTGTAGACGAAAAAAAAAAAAAAAAAAAAGGTAATTGTATACTCGTATGCGCATCGTTGTAAAACGGCACGCAAATTGGAATAAAATATAATATACAATAAAATCATTGTTCGCACCAACGCTCGTGCAGGCGTGTAAAATATTTTATAGGATTTAAAAACGTTATTTTTATTTCTATTTCTATTTTGTACGTATCTTGGCTATAAAAAAAAATACGACATTTTAAGTATTTTTAATCGAACGAAACGCAAAAAAAGGATAAAAAAAATAAACACTACCCGACACTCTGTGTACAAACAATCGTCGGACAATATTAAATATTACTACAGTGACTATTACTATTTTCTCATTTTTTTTTTATTTTTTTTTTTTTATTTTTTAGTCCATTCGCAGCGGGCAATCGTCTATCTGCACTACAATTCCGAGATATTGTATATCGATTGTTTAAAAACTATCGTATCGACCTTGTGCATGCTGAGTATATCGAGTATAAGTATAGTCGCCGATGTGTCCCAGCAAGGGCAAATTACTAAATGAATATATTTTTATCGCAAATAAATAAGTTGAAAAAAAAAAAAAAAACGTAAATCAACGTTACCTATGGGAACGAAAAATAATAATCAAATGAAATCTCTGTATGTAATTACGTGTAGCTATACGAAAATTTACGATTATTCCGTGTGTGCGTGAATTTAAATACCGGTGAAATTCGACACGTTACGTCGCGTAAAAAATGAACATAATATTTAAAAAAAAAAAAATATATATATATAGATATAACTTATTTATACAAGCAAAAGTATAATATTTTTTTTAACAGCTTGCGAAATACACACCTTAATATTATTATGGTAATAATATATAGTACGTGTGTGTACGGTAGTATAGTACGCTCGGAGATATTTTATTGGCATCCGAATTTCTAACGATTGCTGAATTCGACAATTTATAAAATAATCGACGGGTTATTATCGTTTTATGTCTATACGATTTCGCGTACGGTTTTTACAAATTATTAACATACCAATAAAAAACGATCCGTTTTAGTTTTGTATATTACACGAAACCAGAAACCCACTGCAGTCGGCGTGGGTCGTCAAGTCCTCCGCCGGCTTACACGTTTTTACCCCGTGCAATAACGCGCGTGCGCAACGCAATTTCAATTTTTAATTATTATTTTTCTTTAATTTTTTTTTTATTTTTTTATTTTTAATTATCCTACCCGTGAAAAATGCCTAAACACGCCATAACCGTGCAGACGTAGGCGGCAACTAAATAACAAATTACTAACTACGCATAACATTGCGAATTTACAATGACACGCAATCTTGGGTTTATATTTTTTAAACATCACGTACCCGTCTACTTGAAAAAAAAAAAAAAAATGTCGAATCGTTATTTTGTAATGTAATTAAGATGCACTATAATAACAAGTACATTAGGGGAGAGGGTACCACTTATTTATATAAGATAAATGTTTAGAAGTGCAGGGCGGAAATTTGTTCCGATACATCTATAAATAGTGTCTGTAAAGTTTGAGCTCGGTCGAACATAAATAACACGTGGTCACCTAAGCTCAACGTTTTATATATATATATATAAAAAAAAAAAAAAAAAAAAAAAAACGTAACCTTTCACATTATGCCGTAACATTTCGCAGTAAATCTATTTTAAGTATTTATTTCACAGAAAACGTTCTGGAATCATTATTATTTTCTAGAAAAAAAAAAAAAAAATGTATTTTTTGATATTTTCTGTACGTCATCAACAATAGCGTTTCGAAAATCGAATGGAAAACAATGAAAAACAATGAAACCGTCACGTCTATACGCTGCAAGGCAGGTGGCCAATACGTACGTAAAAATAATCAGTGGCGACACGAACAAGATATAATTGAATCGCAGTGAAGATTTTAATAGGTGTGCGGGTTGGGTTAGAACGATTTTTAAAGATTGATAATGAAATCGTTAATAATGTGATACATAAAGTGGTAAGTCATACCTTAGACTAAAACGTGTCTAAAACAGTCGAACAGAGTTTAGAAATTATATCATCGATAACGCGTAGTTTAATTTTTGAACATTTCCAGATGGGTAATTGATATTTTTGGCGAGAATAACGGTTACGTTGACAAAGACTAATTTTATAATATTCACCGAATGTTAACGATTTGCTTTAAATTATTCGAATTTAAAACTATGCAAAACTCATCAAATTTAAAATTAATGTCGTTGAATTGGAATTTTTAATATAAAATAACTGTTGGAAAAAAAATATCACATTCAGATATTAATATATTGATTTGGGGTGCGTGGTGTAATAGTATTATATGTGAGTCGAGAAAAAATTGTTCAAGTCCCCGCCGAATATAAGAACGTGGAATTGTCACGTCGAAAATCACTGGGTATAAAAAACCTATAATCAATGGCATAATTGTACGCGATTAAAATCCATAATAGAGGAGTGTAGCTGTTTGTCTCGTGATATTTTTGTTAATTTATTGTGATAGTGTTTCGACGATTTTAATTTCTGACGCGGCAATAGGCGAAGACTACCTTGGTTTTAGTTTTACACTAATAACGTGTGTTATTTTTTTGAGTTGCTTTTTTTTTTATTGATTTTGTACAGTGAAAATGATACAAAATGTGTGTGTAGGCATTTGATTCTGCATAAATGAATCGGAACCCAGATAGTGTAGGGTATTTTTATTTATTTTTTTGTTTGCTTTAATTTCACTGTAGTTCAATGTTAATTAAATCGGACAAATACTAATACTAATAAAACATTTTGAAATTCATTAAAAATAAAAAATTACTATGTTCTTCCAAACGTCTCGTTGATATTATTCGATTATTACTCTCTCAATAAATGTATTTCCAGTGTTCACTTGTACCCGCACATTTTCTCTCTGTTCAAAACCGTTCTTTCGGTCACTTCTAATATTAAAAATAATAAATATAAAATTAACTTTTTTTTTTTTCTTTTTCTTTTTTATACGTTATTACTTTTGCTTAGTCGCTGAGCCGAAATACTGCCGTTAATAATAATAATAATGGATCTTTGAGCTAAATAAACGAAATCAAATTAATTACAGCAGTTAACAGTTTACACCGTTGGGTGTAGTTCGTCGGCCTTACCGAGTAACAAACATGAATATCGCTAATGCGTGCGTATGAATTATTACTGTACGAGTGTAACCTGATATGTTCATATACAGTAAATGTAAGTACTTATAAAATGTTATCCTTTGTAGTTTTAATCGATAACCCGTCGATAATCGCAATCGATAACTGCATTTAAAATGTTTACGTATAAGTACGTGGTATTTATTGGTACACGTGGCTCACTCGTAATTTCGGACTGAACGCTTTGTTTTGGGTTTCGATAAAAAAAAAAAAAAAAAAAAGCCTCTTGTGGTTTTCTTAATAACGTGAAAAACTCCGGGTGATGGGGAGGTGGAACGGGAAATATTTTCCCGGTCTGCGCACGCACGGTGTCGAATAAAATTTTAAAAATTCTACATTATAACCGGGAATCGATTTCGCCGGTATAATTACACTGTATTCCGTAGTAGTGATCTGTTCGAACATTATTGAAATGCGGTTGACAAACGTTATAAATAGGACTTAATGCCGGGAAAAACATTAAATATGCGTTTAAATTGTTTTTTAGTTAAATTTTTATATTTATTTTGATATTACTGACATTATATACAGTGTATTATATACAGACAAATTTATTTATTTAAAAAAAAAAAAAAAAATTATAAAAACGTTGATCGAATTTGAACGTTGAATAAGTTTTTTTCTGTAATAATTCTATTCGTCTGAATTCGTTGACATACTTTCGCAATGTTGACGAAAAAAAAAACGGTTTAGATTTCGGCATTTTACTGTAAATACACTTCACTGTATATTCGCGAACGAAACTAAACGATACTAAATGACAATGCCACCAAACAGATGTCTGATACCCAATAAAATTATTAATCAACCAACTAAATCGGGGAATTCGCGAACGATAAATCACGGACCCACAAATAACTAATCCAAACAATATTGCCTTATTTTATCGAATACCTAACCCGTATACAGCTTGTGTAAAACAATATTTTATAAAATATAAATTTGATGTAAATACGGCCTGAGTAAAACAAAAATGTTGTGTGTAAAGATGTTAATTGACGGAATTTGATAGTATTGATTAAAAATATTGGAAAATGAATTGAAAAGGAAAATTATAACGTAAAAAGTCCAAAAAATAATCTTAAAAATTAAAAAAATTCCAAAATAAAAGTTTCGTAAATAAATTTGTTGTTACATAGTTCGAATTATATACTTCGAAAACTACGAAACGGCTAAAAAAAAAAAAAATGCCCTTTCCTACAAATGCACAGCCGTAGCCATAAGGCTTTCTGACAATTGACTTTTGGCCCGGGAAAAGACCGCGATTTTCTAACCGAAATAAAAATAAATTACACGCTCGCCCGGCAAATACGATTTTCCGAAATACCGTAATACGTACACGGTAATACGAGTGCCGTTTATTTATGTTTTTTTTTTTTCTTTTCTTTTTACGCGTATAATCCAATACGAACGCAATTATTATTATTATTATTATATTTGTATTTATTTCGTAATATTCAGACGTCCAGGGGAACACTGTGTATCGTAATAAATTACAGGAACTCTGTTTGTTCCGCCATTTGGAATTATAATAAATAACTCGCGTTTGTTTCGGTATAATATGAAATATTTTAACGTACATAAAAAAAAAAAAAAGGGCGTATAAAAAAGAATATAATAATCGTAGACGACGGAAAACGGTTCGGTTTGTAACTGTGGTCGCGTTTGTTGTACACGGACCGGAGACGAACGTACCCGAATGTTATTAATCGGGCGTTTTACGAGCCATTCGTACCACGTCGCGTCCGTCAAAACAAATCGAACGCGATGTCGTCGACCGTTCGTGCCGCCGGCGAGAACCCCGCGACGCGGTCAAACCGTGGCGTTCCGGTGACGCGGCCCGGGACAATATTTCAGGAGGGGCAGGGAATTCGATAGCGCGCAATGTTCGTGATCGCTTAGAATCGCGCAAGCGAAAATTTAGGTGCTCCGTAATGACGCAATCCGTTCGGGTTTGAAGGCAATGTAATCAAAGGAAAAAAAAAAAATCATTTAAAATGTGAAGATAGGCCGAAAAAGCAATTACAAGATTTACTAAAGAATTTAATAGATTTCGGTTGATTTAACTGGTTTGTATTAACAAATAAAAATTCCCTATCATGCATTTAGATAAACAGTTTTCAGTAAAACGTTGACGGTATGAGCTCAAATTATTTTCGTACATCAATCTACGTTCACTGAAGTTAATGGGGCGTATTTCATACATAAATAATTATCTAACTTGAGATTACTACTTATTCAATCGACATCGTTTATGGTTTCTCCATTAGATAATCTTGGTTGAATTATTTGTCGATGTTTTCCCGTCCTTTGTTTTCGATATTACTTTGTTGAATTCATCCAAAATCAATTTAGCCAGTTCGCCATTACATTCTGTATATTATTCACAATATTCACACTTTTCGATAAAAATACACATAAAACATAAACTGTATATTTTAATATATAGGTAAACACGTAAGTAAATAATATTTGTTACCTCGTGTTACCTAGTTTTGTAATTGTGTCAGGCAAAAATCCAAAATTAGATACAATATACACCAGATTACTTTGTATCGATGGAATTTCATTAATCTTTTAGCCTTGTCCATTGAAATTTGCACAATTGTATTTTACGACATTAATCCATGTACCCCGACGTGTGGTTGCCGGTCATGGCGGATTTGTGCAACCTGTTCATTCACAATTGCAATTCTCTTAGGACATTTTAAAAATTTCTTCTTCATTTCGGAAATTGACTGGTCTACATTTTAATCTACAGATAGGCGGAAGTATACGTACTTTCCAAAACCGATAAATTAACTTGCCGTAACAAATACTTTGTCGAAATTGCCGATAAGAAATCCCATTAAAACTAATTTCAAACATAACATAACAACGATGCGTCGTCTTCACGGGTTCTTATGTAAAGAAAACTATCGGGTCAATTGACAACTAAACGCATGCAAAATCAAAAAAAGAGAAGAAAAAAAACAAAATAGGCAAAATTTATAGGTAAAAATGGCAAGAGAAAATGTTCACGCATTATTTAAGCAATTAAATGGAACACATTTTAATATAAAAATTGTTTTTCTATTGTTATCCAAAAAAAAAAAAAAAAAAAAAAAAAAAACAGGCATTGGCCTTCAAATCCAAGTGATAACATATCGCATACTTGTGATATCGATTCTTCGTTAAATAAATACTTACTCGCTGTTCGATGTCGGTTATTAATATTGTATAATATTATTAAAAAAAAAATCGGCGAGTATTTCCGCACCGAATGCCTTTGAAACCATGCTTGAAACGTATACGAATATTTTTATGCTATCGTATAAAATATGTTTCGAAACTTTCTAGACACATTTTATATATTATAATAATAATAATAATAATGATAAAAATTTTTTTTGTTGGCCTTTTATTCCCGGACTGATAGTTTTTTGTTTTATTTTCCATCATATCAAAGCACCGCGTATAAACAAAAACTATGCAATATATTAACGATAAGGTCTTGTTTTTTTTTTTTTTTTTTTCAAAACACCTATTCGTATTTACCAGTACCCCCGTAATGATCTAACAGATTTTTATAATTTCGCTAATATATCACTGCGATCGTAAGTCAATAACGTCAATACGGTTGCATTTCGTCAGTTTTCTATCCGATACTCATCAATTATTATTATGTACCTAATAATATCTAATGGAATAATTGGGCATTTTCCGTGTCAGAACCTGAAAATTAAAATTGTAACTGCGCCGTCACAATCGTGTCCGTCCGACCGTTTGGATCGAGACGAGAACGCTATATAATAGTTTTACAACAACGCCGAGAAATATAAAATTCATATTTAAAACAGTTTTTCAAGTACGTAATTCAAGTTCGCGCTCTAATGTACATGGTTTTCTTACGCCGCCGGTGTGTTCGGTTAAAGCGTAAGCGTTCACATTAATTCCCGTGTAGAAAAAACACCCGGGGACGTAGCCGGTGAAAGGAGTCCGGAACCCTCCGTCCAATTTGCATAAAGTAAAGACGTAATTTTTGTACTTTTAGAAGTGAAAAACAAAAAACCGACGATTTAAAACGAAATACGCTGATGATACCGCAATACTCTGTCCCGGTAACGACCCAGTACAAACCTCCGAAACGTTTCAAAACCACATAAATCTAATTGAAACCTGGTCATCTGAATGGCGAATCAAAGTCAACCCTGAGAAATCGGCTCATGTAAAATTCACTTTAAAAAAAGGCAAATGTCCTTCATTGAGTATCCAAGGATCTCGTATTCCTACATCATCAGATGTGAAATATCTAGGTATTATTCTGGACAAGAGGTATACCTGGGCCGCTCGTTTAAAAACCATAAGGAAAAAACTAAACAGTCGACTACATCTCCTTCGACCAATCCTCAAGTCAAAATCGACTACACACACACGCAGAATATTTTGTATACAAAACACTTCTAAGATCCGTGTGCGCTTATTCTATTCAGATTTGAGTATGTGCAAAACCCTCGAAAATCCGTACCACACAGGCGTTCCAATCAATAGCCATTCGTGTCATCACTTCTACTACATATCCAATGGCACGCTCCATAACGATTTAAAAAATCAAAACAGTACGACAACTAGCATCCGTACACTATTCCAAATTGTCGATTCGCCCTAACCCAATAATTTCCTCACTCTTGTGCAAATCTCTCCTTGGTAATCCAACGCGTACCGTTTAAAACGAAATAAATTATTAACGATAGTTCGATATAAGGCCAAAAACCAAACAACAAGAAAACTAAAAAAAACTTTTCCGTCGTTACACTATAGTATTTGAAAACGAAACCGTAATATTTTCATCGTGCACGTAAATATCGTGAGTCATTTTTTTTTCCCCATAGTATACGGCGGCGGTTTTTTAATAACATTAGTCATTTTCCGTTCACCGCGAATTACTAATCGTAACAACAACGACGACGGTACCCGTCGACGCGATGCGTGTCCCATATTATTTCGATTTTAGGCGCGAAACCAATTGGCTACTCTTTTCTTTTCTATTTTTTTTATTTATTTATTTTTTTTTTTTTTTTTTTACCTCTACGGTTTACGCACAGGTTACAACATATTACGCCTATCGTCGCCTATAACCGTAATATTATTATGCCGCCTATATATTTACTTTCTATTTCACAAAAAACTATTATAACATTAATTATAATATACGAATCGCTAACTACAGAATGGAGGGGACAAGTTCACTCCGTTTCTAATCGTTTAGGAGAGACAAAAAACTAAATATTAAATGAAATAACAAACATATGATTTTGATTACTTAGTATTCATTTTCGAATAAACACTATCAATATGTATACCTAATAAGAAAACCCAAAGTTCAATAGTTTATTTTTTTTAAATTATGTTTCTTAAATCAAGGACATATCTCCCTTCTGCCGTTAAAACACGTTTACAAAACATGTACTCTTTGTACCGTAAAAAATGATCTTATTTTTAAAAATAAAATATCTAAACATTTTATTTTTTTTTAATATAACATTAATTGTATCAATTAATCTACCAGAATTACCACCCCCTCACCACCACCACCTTATGAAAATTGTAAATAAAATAAATTTACTTTTGGTCCTTATTTTAAAATAGATATAAATTTAGTGATCTATATTGTTTATCACTGTTTTACTACAGTTAAAACTTTATAATAGTTAAACTTTAATAAATACACATTGTCAATTTATAGCTAAATGTATAATTCTATGTATGAACTATTAAATATAAATGTGGATATCAATGTTCTACAATATAGTATATTGTATATAAAAAATACAAAATTTATTGATTAATACAACTCATGCAATTCATAATTTTATTCGGATATTGAAGGTCATTTGCTTATCGTCTTCCAAAAACCACTATACTCTCCAGGAATCTAAAAATCCTCTGGACAAAACGAATATCAAATGAAGATATGCCTCTTAAGAAATAAAACTGCATGGATAACATCTATAATTGAATGGAAAATCGAAGGAAAACCAGGAGGGGGAAGACCCAGACAGTCTTATATGAACGATGAAGCGGATTATGATAAATTTAGAAAAAGGGGCCTATAAAGAACTGAAGGATTGTGCAACGAATAGAGAAGAATGGATTTCATCATTGAAACAATCTATGGATTGAAAAAAAAAAATGAAACGAACATTTCAGAAACGGGACATGTTGTGGAGATGTCGATTGAGGATATCAGGTGATTAAGTTCATATCTGCTGAAAAGAGCGATTGATGAAAAAAAAACGATTCTTAGAGTAACTCGGTAAACTGGGAAGGTTTTATAAAGTTATATCGTCATCTATTTTTTTTTTTTTTTTTGTCTTCCATTGTAGCCAATTTCGATAAAAAATCAACATTTGTTGTCGATTTGTTTTTTTTTTTTTTAAAAACTTTTTAGAAAAACTGTTGGGAGTTTTGGCATAGTTTTCAAATAAAGTATCACCGAACAAAAAAAAACCGCATCTCTTAAGGTATGCCGTGGAAATGCCGGAGCCTGTTCCTAGAAAACATACGAAAAACTCATCTAAGTATAACTAAACCAACTATAGGAGAGCTATAATTATAACTCGTTCTCTACGCTCAGAATCTAAAATTTTAAATTATATTTCAGTCCGTTTAAAATTCGTATAATATTGAACAAGTTGTACTTTAAAAGGTCATTCGGGTATAAAGTATAGATTTTATGTATCCGTGGTACTTGCAAATTGTAATTCAGAACAACAGTGAAACGAGTGCGTATAACATGCGTAAGAGTATTGGAAAATATTACTTGTCTAGTGATTGTTAAATATAATAATAATTAAAACAATAATAATACATCACAAAAAACTCTCTTAAAACACTATAAACAATCTGAAATAATGTATTATAATTATAGACCGGATTAATATTCTCATAAAACGTCTAAAATATGATGCTAATATTCTCTAAAAAAAATCTACAAATATTCTCCTTGTGTTCTCTTTAAAGTTAGAAAAATAATCTGGATCTCGTAATTTTTTTTATATAAGTTGATATGCAAAAACATTCAAATCCCGACTATTATAATAATATTAAACAGTGAAAATTATTAGAGGGATATTGTCACGTTATAAATTTCGTTCTTATCATTTTATACTCTCGTAAACCGTTTCTGTATAATTCGATTTCTTTACCTGCCTATATTGATGATTTTCAAATGATATTTTTATCTGGGCCGTATAAAGAAAAAAAACAAACATAATATATCGTAACAAAAATAATTACCCAAACAAATATTGTACCGCGATATTTGTTTTCCAGATGTTTCGAAACTCTCAATGGACGATGAGAAATAATTTCGATGTGAAATAAATATTTGATGTGATATGATACTCAGTGCCGTATTTAGGTCTATTCCGCCGGTGGGCACTTTCCGATTCGCCGCCTTACCCTCCTAAAATGATTTATAAAACATATTTTTAATATACAATTTGTTATTATATTATTTTATATACAAAATGGATACGTTATTATCAATGGAAATTAAATTGTACGCATTATATTCTCTTGCTATTCACAAATTAATTACGCTTAACATTTTATATATATATATATATTTTTTTTTTCTTCTAATTTTTTTTCCTCGTCGATTAAACCGTCACGATTTTAAGTGGACAGCGACTCTGCTTCCATAGGCAAGAAAAAGAACGTTCGGTAGTACAGTTCGAAAAATTGATGCAACAAAAATAAATTCCAAGTGCTATAACTATACTAGTGTATTAAGATACACATCCGTAAGAGAATCTTCTCTTAATAATTTACACATCTGTAGGGGAGATGATAAAATATGCCGGCCCAAAAATGTCCCCGCTCCAGGCCCGGCCCTGTGCCTAAATACGCCTGTTGATATATTTACTTAGCTGGGATCGTTTTGGCTATTATATTGGTTATTTCGTTTTGAGTTTCTTTCTGGTATTTTCGATGCAATTTTTTTTTATATACGATGGCGTTATAACAGTTTGAAATCGAAATAAAAAATTAACGGTTTAGCTTGATGCCTTTATTGTCCGTATATTAAATGGATTCGGTCTATAATCCCGTTACTGTGTAAAAATCGATTCAAATATTTCGGGCATTTAATTTCGATTTGTGTATTTGACGGAATATAAAAGCAAAAAAAAATCAAGACGCGAATTATTAAAATTTTCGTTTGATTAACCGTTCGTTTAAAACGTGTAAAACGGTTTAAATGTCATAAATTACATAGCGCGTGCGTTATATTTCTGAAAACTGTTTGATGTCCTTTTTTTTTTTTTTTTTAATTCGTTTTAAAGAGTTTACGTGATATGAACACGTTTTAGCGTTAAAAAACAATGTAATTTCAAAACGCGTTGACGCCATGGTATTGATAGAATTATTATTTGGTGTCGTACTCGGTATAAAAACGATTATAATTCCGGAAAAAGTATTATTATTTTTTTTTTTTTTTTTTGTTATTCCGAAGCATACAACTGCTAAATTATTACCGTTAAATTACTACCCGACTCGGTAATAATATTGGTAAGTATTATCGCGGTAAAAATGGAACAATAACAACAATATAATAATTTACTACCGTGATACTTTTCCGCGATATAATATAATAAAGATATCTTTGTTGAGTTCTGGCGATACGGTATAATAATGTAGCTGCCGCGATTACGACGTTTAACCTTAGACCGAGTAAATTTATTTTTTTTTTAGTTTCGCGTTTGTAAACCCGATAGTCACTTCGGGACTTCCCGTACCTACCCACACATATTCCATTTTTTTTATTTTTTTTTTTCCTCTCACGTGTGTAGCCACGACGCGACGTTACGTACGGGCAATATTGATAAGCCCCGACCATTGTTGTCGTATCCTTAGGCCGTGCAAAAATAACATTAGCAGCTAGACGATTTATTCGCGGTGAATATTCAAAATGAATACATACGAGTGCACAACAATCACGGCCGACTCGGTTACTCGGTTAGGAGGAATCAACAGCAGACGGTGCAATTGTGTTATACTATTTCGGTTTGGTCGCCCTGACGGTTGCGATTGTGTTCAAAGCTGAAGTCGCTGAATTGTTTTAGTAACTCGGTTTTAGTTACAGGCATACAGTACGCCCATAATTCCCCTCGGTTTAGCGACTAACAGTTTATAACTCTCTTGTACGAGATACCGGAATCGGAAGAAAAAAGTAACTGGGTATCTAGTTAATTCCTATAGAAAAAAATGTAACTTAAGCAAATAATTAATAATAAACAATAAAAAAAAAAAAAAATACTTACAGAATACTATACAGAGTATAGACATTTTCGTTGGATTTATTATTTTAATTTACCTTATGGACGAATTTTAGAAATTTGTGTTTATGTCAAATATGCGCCCGTTTGGAGTTACTTAAAAGTAACTTGAGGTGACGGACAAACAAATAATTCGTCACTTATTATGTCGTTACATCTGATGTAATAAGTGACGGACCTAACCTTTTAGTAATTTTGATATACGTATCTAATATTGTACAATATTAGTGACGGCGGCATAGAGTTGTGTACAAATTAATTTCCGCCGTACAATAAAACTGGGGTTTACGGAAAATATAACACGTTAATATCAGTCACTATTTACAGAGCCGCGTTCAACAAGGGGGCAAACTTAATCCAGCCACCCGGGGCCAGTGCCGCCACAACCGGAGCAATGCCCCGTTAGAGAGGACACGTCAAAATTGTTTTACCCCCCACATAATACGTCTTGACTGGGAATTTGAATTCGGCAATTTACGATCAGCGCCCACCAACGATAATTATTTGTATTTCAACGATTAAAAATAAATCATCGCGCGTTCATCGTACGTAAGGTGGGGTCCTAACCTATATTATAGGACATGTATTTTAAAATTGTATACGATAATTTATAATTGTTGTGCAAATTAATTTTGTGATAATTTTTTGAAAATCTGTACATTTATTCATCTTCGAAATATACATATTGTAATGTGGTTAAAAAGAAAAAAAAAACTATCAATTTTTCGACACCGGACAAGTGCCAAAGGGGGCAAAAATTAAGGCTGTAGGTTCATAAGCGAAATAAAAGGGCGGTGGGGAAAATCAATTTGTACTGTTTAAGGGTAAAAATCTGCAATTTCATTGGCATAAATATTTACGTGTTGGTGATTTTATAATAGAATTATTATCCGAAAATCGGGGATTCGCGATAAATTCGTCGGAAATTTGTCTACGTCTGTATAATATAGTAAACAATAGTGTAAAACAAAAATAGGAAAAATAAAACGAAATAAAATATTATCGTAACGCAATAGTATAAGAATTCCCGCCGCCGAAACATACGGTCCGAGGACGGCCGAGCGGTTTTTTTTTTTTTATATATATATTAAATTGCGCTGTTGTCTCGTCGTCGTACTTGGAAATCGGGAAAAATTCCCGGCGGCGAAACACGGCGCGTAATAATTTTTTTTATTATCGTTATTGTTATTATTATTATTACGTATTAGTAAAACGTATTAAAAAAAATTAACAGACCGGACACATCGCGCGGTGTCTCGAGGACGCGTCGGGATTTCCGGACGGACGGGACCTGAACCACGGAACACGTTGATGATAACCGGTATGAGAAACGCGTACGCGGTAACGGGCGGTGATTCACGGGCGGCGCACACGCACAACGGCGACAACGACGATAATGTTTTACGGTAACGAATACCGACGGCGATGACGGTGACGATAAATAATGATAAATAATGATAAATAATAATAATAAGACTGGCGATGCGGCGGCGATGATCCGTTTTGGAGGCCGCCGGAGCCGGGTAGGAGTAACCGAATCTAGGTTATCCCGATAAATACCGAATCCCGTGCCGTGTCCGGCGCACAACACCGTTGCGTTTCCGTCGACCACGACAGTTACCGTTGGACTTGCGCTTGCCAACACGGTTGTTTTTTTTTTTTGTATTTTCTCTACAATTAAATTCGTTTACGCGTTCGGGCTGCGGAAATTTCCAAATTTCGATTACTTACCTTATCCCACGACCCGGTACAAATTCTGCGGAGATCGACGCAACTTGCCACCGTACGCCGAGGTAATATTATATCGTTAATTGTTATTATAATTGTTCGTATATATATATATTTTTTTTTTATTATTATTATTATCGTACGGGCTACGCGATACGTTTTAAGAATAATTCCTCGTACGTAGCCCGCGATCCGGAAAAGAGAAACAGGGAATCGAACACGGTTTACGTCGAAATCCCAGGCGAACGCTTTTCGTCTATAAACGCGTATAATTATAAAAAAAAAAAAAATAATAATTTCTCCCCCCACCACCACCACACACACACTTTTTAAAGTTTTTTTCGAATAACATTTTTTTTTTTTTTTTTTTCTACCGATCCTATAAACGCTCGGAAATTTCAGAAAAATTCCGTTATAAATAATAATTGTTTTTGCATGTCGAAAGGGGAAAAAAAAAAAACAAAACAAAAATAAATTGAACGTCAAAGAGTTCAAACGCTTTGACGAAATTCGTGAAAATCACGAAATATTCGAAATTATTCTGTTGTTAAAAATGAATACAATTTACAATTGTACTCCACTCCGTAGTCGTTTTTACTCGTACGATTTATCCGCAAAAATATAATACACGCCGAAAAATCTGTTCAAACCCCCCCCCCACACACACCCACCCACCAAGACGATTGATTACAATTTTTTGGGTTTTTTTAATATTTTTTATATGGTTTTTGAAAAGCGCTTAACGGCCGAAATAATTACCATTCAACGTGGAACGTTTATCGTATAGTTGTAATTTTAAAACAGCGCTGCAATTATCAATTACACATCTTTTGTTAACGCCCGATATTACAATTAATATTTATTTTTAACCCAATATTCTATTATAATAAAACACCAATATTATAATTGCGAACTGACCGTCTACGGAATACAATATAACAAGTACATTATCATTTTAATTGCATTCGCGTGACCCAATAAAAAACGTAAAGACCGAAATACTATTCAACAGCACATTGGACTAGATATAAATATTAAGATAATTTGCGTAGCGCATATTATTGTTGTACGTTGAAATTGAACCGATAAAGTTATCAAATAATGTACTTAAACGTACAATGATTGTAAATTGTTCGTTAAAAAAAATCACGAATTCGTTTGGACAAATGACGGCAAATGGTAGGTCGAGTAACAATCAGTGTTCTTTGAAACGGTAATCCGGCGGGCGGGGTGAAATTATTGCTGTATAATCGTCCCACGGCAAAACAATATTAGTTTATGGATAAAATCTACAGGTGGTCTGAAAATGTGAAATATTACGAAAAACAATAGTATCCGTGGTATATTATTATTATTATTATTATGATGTACGTGTATAATTATTCTCGTCGGAATCGTTTTGTACCACGACGCCATTTAATACGTCGGTCCCTCGAATATTCGGATTTATTATAATTTTATGCTACGTATAGATATATATATATATATATATGTGTGTCTGTACCTATCTACTACGTGCAAAAAAATAATAACAAATCGCAGTTTATATTTATTTATCGACTACAGCCTAGAGGTATTATTATAATAATTATATAATAATATATTTATGTATGCAAGACACGACTAATAAAACCGAATGGTAACAAACGTGCCTATATGTTATACGTATATATATAAAAATATACTATGTGATTACGAAACAACCAGAGAAATACACGAGTATTAGCAGAAACGCAAATAATTATTACCCTGTATAACCGCGGTAATTTATTATCGATTTTTCTCGAAACATTCGGGGGGGGGGGGTGGTTCTCGCCGAGTAGATCGTATTTATCGTTAGTACCGTAATGTATTTCCACATACCATTACAGTACTTAGGTATTAAAAAAAAAATTTTTTAAAAAAAAAAAACCCATATAAATTTGCCTACAAACGGGTCACGTAAGATTTAATTTATACAAATGTTTTAAACTCGTTCTCGAACGAGTTTGTGGTTTTTTTTTATTATTATTATTATTATTATTTATAAATATACATATACATATACCCGAGAACCCGAGTTTTTTTTTTTCGGTTTTTTAATTGTTTTATTATTACAATCGGCTGTCCAAACTTGTTCGGTCTGCGCAAGGTAAACGGTCAGCTGAAACGTGCGATTCGATACCAAATCAAATCTGTCTGATGCACGATAGGTCGACATAAAAAAAAAAGACACGGAAAGTTCGATAAGAAACCGGATGAAATTTCAATAAAAAATATCGAATCGGCCAAACGTATTAATAGTTCATAATAATCGTAGTACCAAGTTAATCTTCGATACATTGAAAAAGCCGAGAAAAAAAAAAACGGGAAAATGTACGCAACATATCAGTATTGCCGAAATCGATTTTGCTTTTCGATATTATTCAGCGAGGACCAGAAATTATTAACGACGCGATTCGAAATGCTCGTCGAATTATTTTAGTTTTTTTTTATTTTGAGGGGGGGGGGATTTATGCAGATAAATTTTTTTGGCCCCGTACGATCGACGCTCGAAAAACGTATACAAGGTTTTTCGTAAGTTCTAAACTATTCGGAACAAAAAAAATCAAGCGTTTTTTTCCTATACGCGTTCTAAGTTCGAATTTTTACGAAATTCGCGAAATTCACGATAGTATTCTATGCATATTTTGTAATTCGAAATTAACACGATTATTTTCAATAAGAATTTAACGAAATATGTTCAACTAAAATTAACTCGGCTATATTTCAGAATCGTTTTTTTTTTCGTTTAACATATGAATTTATCGATTGGATGCATTCCAAATGAATAATAATTATTACCCAACAATACCCAGTGTTATATATATATATATCGTACATTCGCAACTCTTTCCACGTACGAAACAAGTGGCCTTAACCCATCGGCTCGGTTATCGGTTTTCGCGGTCTCGTCTACGAATTACTACTCGACCAATCGCAAAATCTCTCTGATAAATCGAGCCTAGGGCAGACGACTGTTGGCAGCGGACCAATACGCATGGTCGGTCGAATCGCTCGATCTTAACGCGAATGAATGACGTTAGTACTCGGGAGTGCGTCAAAATTTTAAAAATAAATATGTCGAAAAATAATCTCGAAATCCCAGCGCGGAATGCCGAATTTCAGTAAAAAAATAAACGTTTTTTTACGTTCAAAACGCCGAAAGGCGAATTTCCGAAAACGTAGACGTTGTTCTCGGATTTTTTTCCCCGTGAAACCTAACCGGACGTGTATTTTCGATTATCGAACATGCTAAAGTCTCCGAAATTTGATTTTCCTAATCATTTTTTATACCGTTCCGAGTTTACCCCCCCCCCCTCCAAAAAAAAAAAAAAAATCTACGTAAATATACGGGCACACCCGATCCGATAAAAACGTTAACATATTATTGTTACTCTAGTAAGCCGATTATCGGTGTATTGCGAGTGACAATATGATGTTATAACAAACACAGTGGTGATGTGTACAAATACGTCACCGAGGTTTTTTTTTTTTTTTTTTTTTATCTTCACGACGAGAAAAACTATAACAAACGCCGGCGGGGTTACGCGTGGGCCGACGACGCCCGCGGCCGTTGTCGTCGTTTCCGCCTTTCGAGGGCAACAAAACGAGTAATGTCGTAGGCGCCTGCCATGTATACAACTGCAGCAATCGATTCGGAAAAATAAATACAGATAGACTATACGAGGACAGGAAAAAAAACATAACGAACTCCTCGCCTAAATAGATAATAGATAATTATTTACAACAACAACGCCAAAAAAAAAAAAAAAAAAAAACCTAACCCCTCTGCGGGCTACGTTTTTTCCATGCGCAATTTGTTAATTTCGATATTTGATTACGATCAAAAATCGATGACGTTTAGATTTTGATTGACTACACGCATTGTTATCGCGCGAGGCAAAAGCGCAATACAAGCGCAGTATAATAATAATAATTTATGTTTATAGGCGCCCTCCTCCATAATTCCAGCACTGCCCGTCTAACTCGGATAGATATTATTGTTACGACGGTTGCCCTCGTAAATAATAATAGTGCGTACGATATGTAAGGCTTTTTTTTTTAAAGAGCATTTAGGTCGGTCGGGCCGACCTCCGTCGCCACCCGGCCCGGGCCCCGGGCAGCCAGCCACTCGGTCGTCCGCCACGCCCGGCAAATTCCCTTAAATCTTCCGTTATACTCTCTCTGTCTACATCCAGCGTGTAATCCTTCCGATCTCCACGCGCGCCCGCGGCCCACCTCGGTCTAGTGGTTTTTTTCTTTTTTTTTTTTCTTTATATATATATATATTTATATCGTACGAGACTCCTGTGTATACGATATTATTCCCGTTTCCCGTTGTCTCGGTTCCATTCGGTCGCATATATTACAACAATACCGTATACACGGCGTTCAATATTATTAATACCCGTCGACGAGCTTCGAGTCCGTCGATGGACCAGTTTTGTATTGTTTTATCTTAATTACTATTATTATTCGACCTTCAACTCACGCGCATCCATAAACGGTTTATACATCGACACTCTACGCGTTTTTATAATAGAAGGAGGAAAATGCGAATCGGTTGACCTTTTGCCAGTTAAATATGCAAATCGGCCGGGTGGTACACGCGCGCGTGTATACCTGCAGTGCATACGTTTACAGCGTGCGCGAATCCAACTGGTTCAGTAATACCGATTTTCAGATGATAATATTGTTTGCAAGTTGAGTTTAAGTGACGAACGCAGAAATAAATTTCGAGGGATGGGAGTTGAAAAAATTCAAAATGTAACTAATAAATGTGTAGGTCGGGTAATATGCTATTGAAATTTGTCCCGACGTTTCGGTGAGGTTTTAACCCCCCAAGCTCCCCTATTGCGTTCACCCCTGAAGTCGACCAAATTTTACCAAGTTAGGTTTTGGATTTACTAACAGCCACGCTTAATCGAGCCGAGTTCAAGTTGGTTTCAAAATACAAACGAATCCGAGTAACCGTATTTCGTGTTTTAATATTTCGACTTTTATAGACTTACTATGTGCCCGTCTTGTTGTGTATATTGATACGGTGTGTTTAAGTAAAAATAGATCGGAAATTGGGAATCAATTTGTATCTGTTAGAAACGACGATAAATCATTGCTAACGAAAAACTATTCTGGGCGAAGTTCGGTTAATCGTGTTTTGAAATGCCGTGGTTTATACCATTTTCATCGAAAATTTCCACTTTCAACGATTATAACCAAATAAGAAAAACTGAGCCTATAAAGATTTTCGAGCATTTACGAGAAGCAATAAATATGGTATTTCAATTTTAATATTTAATAAAATAATAAAAGTGCCCGCCTATATGAACAATAGATAATAGTATTATACTGTCATATCAAGTGATTTGTTTTAAAAAAAACATTTTCAATACCGTCAAATATGCAATGTATGCAACATTAATGTTAATGAAACTTTATCAAGAAAATAATAATAATAATAACCGTTCTACGGGATTCTATATTTACACAAAAATCCACCGCAAATTTTTTGAATTTCCATACATATTCCGCTAAAAGTTAAAACTGCGTCGTACCTCTGCGTTTATTCTCGAATTATTGGCCAACGAGGAAACTTGTACATGTTCGTATATTATATTTAAATAATAAAAAAAAAAAAAAAAAAACTGAGTGCGTAATGTATAATAATAATATATACATTCGGCGCATGTGTATATATATATATATGTGTGTGTGTGTGTGTGTGTGTGTGTGTGTACGTGTACGTACAATACGAATAGATGTACTCAGACAATTTCCTATATGTCGTGTTATAATATTCAATTTAAATTTAAAAATACAACCCCGTAGCCGGATAGGAGAAAAAATAAATAAATACGCAATACTGTTGGCGCGTAATATTTCCATCGGGACGATGGGAAGACAATATAAATTTTAATAAAATAGATCTCGTGCAGATTCGCGACGATAACGAAAAACGGTAAACGTATCCCGCGTGCGTATACGAGGTCTGTTCAAAAAGTTCCCGAGCTATAATTCCTAAAAATAGAAAATTTATAGTATCGTAAACGTTATTAGATTAAAATAAAATAGAGATAAGCAGCTATCTTTTCGATTAAATCTCAAATGTTTACTGCTATCTAACCATTAACTGTGCGCGTTCAAAGTAGACGAGTCGCGTGGTATTGTGCGATTTTTAAGATAAATAACGTTCACGAACAACGTATTAATATTAAATTTTGTGTTAAACTTTGTAAATCGTTTACTGAGACTCATAAAATGTTGCAAAATGCTTATGGTGTTCAGTGTTACCACTGGTTTAAACGTTTTAAAGACGGTCGGTAATCAGTTGATGACGACCCACGTTCAGGACGTCCGTCGACATCGATAGACGATGCTCATGTGACAAAAATCAATGAAATTGTGCGGTCTAATAGACGTTTAACTGTTCGAGATATTGCGGAAGATTGTAACATATCAGTTGGTTCATGACATGAAATCCTGGTAGAAAAACTTGGAATACACCGCGTTCCAGCAAAATTTGTCCCTCGGTTGATGTCGCAAGATCAGAAAGACTACCGCGTAACCATCTGTCAAGAATTGTAAGATCGCGCAAATGATGACACGAGTATGTTCATGGAGCAAATCGTAACGGGTGATGAGACGTGGGTTTATGGCTATGATATTGAGACAAGAGTCCAATCATCACAGTGGGTTGGTAAATTTTCTCCAAGACCAAAAAAAGCTCGTCAGGTCAGATCAAACGTCAAAGTCCTGCTAACGGTTTTTGTTTGACAACCTGGGAGTTATTCATCACGAATTTCTACCTGCAGAACATACTGTTAACCGATGGTACTATCTAGAAGTATTAAAACGTCTTCGAGAAAATGTGCGGAGGAAAAGGCCTGAAGTGTGGAAGAAAAACTCATGGTTTCTCCATCACGACAATGCTCCGGCACACACTTCGCTGTTAATTCGAGATTTTTGCGTGAAAAATCACATGACCGTGCTTCCTCGTCCACCATATTCTCCCGACTTGGCACCAGCAGACTATTTTTTATTTCCAAAACTAAAATCTCCGTTAAAAGGATAAAGATTTTCTACGATAGACGAAATAAAAGAAAATTCACTAACGGAACTACGAGCAATTCCAGAAACTGCTTTCCAGGATTGCTTTCAACAATGGAAACGTCGTTGGCAAAAGTGTATAAACCAAGAGGGAGAATACTTGAAGGGTGATAAGTCTCAATAGCTTGTAAGTAAGCACTATAAATAAAAAATTGAAAAATTCAGGAACTTTTTGAATAGGCCTCGTATGTACGTGAAAATCATATCTGTCCGTATTAGGACAGATGCAATAATGCGAACGTCTAATTCCATAATAATCTTACAAGACCGGCAACGACAAGACAGTTTTCGCCGGATATCAGAATCAAAACGAAAATACTTTTATCCGCGGGTAATATCGAGTTTTAAATGTTATCGTAAGACGTGGTTCTCTTGGAATATAGAAAATAATATCGACAGTAACGATGGCGTTATACAGTACCTTTATTCCGAGCCGAAATATTCAGACATATACTCGACATTTCGCATTCAACAAATACATTTTTTTTTATTATTATATGGATACGTAGAATGATGCGGAATTTTCGCCCGGTGGTATTTCACTTGCGCCGCGTTTTCAAATTCTCAGTAGAAGAAAAATAAAAAAACTAACGACAAATATCGATATATTGATTTTATCTTGTATTGATTCGAAACTTCCCACGTACGACGCCGGTACGAATTATGTCCGGTTTTTTTATTGTCCTGTAGGTAAACGAACAGTTTGAATAAAAAAAAAAAATATATAGATGAATAAGGAAAATACTAAATTTTTACGCGATTAAAATTCGATTGGCATGTAAACGATACCGGGTTTACTATTGACGAAACGCGAGGTGGGAATTGTTTAAATCCATAGATTTATTATGTCAACCGCAGTGCACGTGGGTTTGGCATTGAAATTGGTTTTTAAATGTAAATTGTTTTGAAACACAAACAAAACTATATATAGAAACAAATAAATAAAAAATATCGTGAATAAGTTTTACACACGCTTAAGTAATAATAAAAAAAAAAAAAAAAAATGCAAATCTCAATGTGCGTAAATTGCGTATATTATATTGACTACATCCAACGGTAATAATAGTAATCGTTTTTTTACTATATAAACGTTATAACATTCATTGGCCACGTACCAACCAATAATATCGTTTTATCAATATTTTATTTAATTATGTCACGCAATCGCGATGACAAAAAAATCGCATTGACCTAATAATAATAATAATACGATTTAATTATTCCGATACCTACCCGCACTGTCGTTCGACACATTTAAAGGGCGTCGTTCGAAACCGCAACGCATATGATTAGTGACGTGACATAAATTCACGGATTATCCAAAAATCCTATAAATCCGGATTTCGATATTCCAAACGTGGATGTTTCGTATTCCAAAATCCGAAATTTTGTATATTTATGAGCACAACAACGTTTGCCGGGTCAGCTAGTGTATATATATATATTATATAAATTAGAGTGTAATATGTATGATTTTTTTTTTTTTTTTTTATTGTACTTGTTTTTTTAAAAATAAATGTCTATTTAATGTTTTACGCGTTTCTATGCTATTGGCAATACGATAATAGGGTAATAATAGTTTTACGAGAAATTAATTAAAGTGAATATAAAATCACAATTTTTAAAATACCGGAAATCAGCTAATAAATCGGATTTCGAATCCGGATTTTTCCCATCACTACTCTCGATCGACAGTTTAAAATTTAAATTAAAAACGAACTATTTGTTTTTTAACAAAAAAAATACAAAATGTGTGTGAAATAACCGACAGGTGCGAACGTCTTGTGCATAGTAATGATTGCGAACAGTCTTTGTTGTTCGGAATTGCTGTGTTGACAGTTACAAAGACCGCGGTAGCTCACTAAATTGCAAGGCATTCGAATATTAGCCGGCCGGTAATCGACGGAAACGCGGATAAATCCGACGACAATCCGGGACGGTTCTCGACTTAGCCCCTAGGGAGGAGCGTAATATATTTTGCATGCTATACATATCCCTCCCCCTCCCCCACGTTAATGCGCTTACAGTACTGAGTACGCGGTCGATTAGAACGATTAAATTTTTACGCACAAACGCAAACCCGGCCCGGTCCACCTATAAGCACCCTCGCGCCCGGCGCACCGGAACGGCCAGTGACGGTTATCGGTTGTCGTGCAGTTGTGTGACTCGATTAACGTCGCCGTCCGATTTGTATTATTAAAACCGGAAACGATAAAATGTAGAACCGAAAAACGCGCGGAATTGGACGGGCGTGCGATTTTATTGATTTTGGATAGCCGCGCGCGGTATTAATGGCAAAACGTACGAGGTGTGACAATAAAATAACGATACTTTTTTGAATAAAAGTTGTTTATTTTAAAAATGTTATAATTTAATGATTATCGCCTTCAAAGTACCTTCACTCAGCATCAATACACTGTTGCATACGTCGCTGCCATTCTTGAAAACAGTGTTGCCAATTGCTTTCATTCAGCCCTTTTAGAAGTTCTGCCGTTTTCATTTTTACGTCATCAACTGTTTGAAAATGGGAAAAGAAATAAGAAGAAGTCACAAGGAGCAAGGTCTGGCGAGTACGGGGGATGTTGAAGTACAGACATTTTTTTTTTTTCAGTTAAAAAACGTTGAATTGAAAATGCACTGTGAGCTGGAGCATTGTCTTGGTGAAGAACCCAGCCATTTTTCCATAGATCTGGTCGCTTCTTTCTGACACGTTCTCTTAATTTAATTAATACCTCTTTATAATAATATTGATTAATTAATTTTGTCGATTTTTTCAACGTTTTCGTTTGTTGAAGACGTGGTAGGACGTCCAGAACGATCATCGTCTTCGACGTCCTCCCTTCCACTACAAAACCGTTTGTGCCATTCAAAAACACGAGCTCTTGATAAATATTCTTCACCATAAACTTCACATAACATACGAAACGATTCCGCGGTAGTTTTTTTTAATTTAACAAGAAATTTAATGTTAACACATGTTGTTCGATTTTTATATCTAACATTTTTCGGCAGTATAGTCGAACTCGCACTAATAACAAGGCTACTAACGTATAAGAAAATGAATCGATGCAATCAGTGTTCATAGTACTTTTAGATAAGTGTTTTCTAATCATATTTCAATAATCGTTTTATAGTTATATCGTTAATAGTTTAGGTTATATTTAGAAAGTCTCGTTATTTTATTGTCATACCTCGTATGACGAAAGAAAAAAACAGCAATCTGACGTGTGCGGTCCGATGCGATTGCGTTCGAATAGCAACGCCGTTGGGCGTCCGGGTGGATACCTTACTGGAACTCGCATAAACGCCTCCCCCCCCCCGTTCGTTTCGAATAAAATTCTATATGGGGGAAAAAAACAATTATAAACTGCAAACCTTGAACGTAAAATATGTACACGTTTTCTGTACTCCTCGATGATAATAATTATAGTAATTATATAACACCGCGGACAATATCGTTTCGGGTTACAGCGACCAACACACGAATATGGCACTAGACGTGATTTCGACTCATCTGTACCCCGTGGAAAACGCTGTGGAACACCACGCCGACCGTTTTGAATCGCTACAGGACGGGTCGACGGCGATATTTCGCCGCGGCCAGCCGTTTTATTTCGGCGTTAAATTCAACAGACCGTTGGACAACATCAAAGACATCGTCAGAATCGTTCTCGTCACAGGTGAGCCCAGTAGTACACTTGATATATACGTATATTATTAATAATTATAACGCGACGTTATGCGGCCGAGAAAATATTTCAAAAGCCAATAATGAACGGCCTACGATTAAAAAAATCTCTTTCCCGTTCGCCGCGCGCACTAATCCGACTTAATCAACACCGTAATATAATGTAGTCGGATATCATCGTTTTATAAAATACAACCATGGTTAAATGTGGGTTTTTTTTTTTTTTTAACGGCCGAAAATCTCATCTCTGGAAGACGAATAAAAATTATTCGAATTTAAAGTAAAACGCGTGTTGAATGATATAACAACATGCCTAATCTAATAAAATAAAAAGAAATATAGTACGTGTATACGTGTATACGAGACCTTTTTTTTTCTTTTATAAAATTACTTGATTTACAAATTTTTTAAAACTTCTTTGTACGAAAACACTTAAAGTTTAAGAGATATTTGTGACCTTTGAGCTTGAATAACCATTTTTAACAGTAGTTGGATCGATGGGGACTTTTGACGTTACGTTTGTAACGATGTACTTTGTAGGTCTGTACCAAATTCCAGGTCTATGTGCATTATTTCAAAATTAATATTTTTATTATTTTTTTTTTTTTTGTCTAAAATCTCTAACATAATAATAATTAAAAACGTTTATCCGAAAAAAAAATTATTTCTGAATTTGTTTTGCAGATTTTTGACGGTTTTACCAAAATTAGGGCAGTCCAGAAATGTCTTTTTCTTTTTAATTTAAAAAAAATCCAGGAAACAACTTGGACATATTTATTGAAATTACAATTTTAAAAGCATTTTTGTAAAACGATCTAAGTGTGAACAAAAATGACAATAACATGATTATATTTAAAAGCATGTGGCGGTTTTTATGTATCGATAAAACCATGGAATACTTTGTTTTTTGTGTTAATGTTCCATCAATACGTAAAAAGCGACCCATGCTTAAATGTTATTGTCACTGTTATTCACATTTTCCATTATTATTTACTTTTTAGATCGTTTAATAAATATAGTTTTTACAGCATTTTTTTTATTTTTTTTTTTTATATATATCATTTTTTTCGTCCCTTTTTTAGCAAAATAATTAACCTGATCGTTGTATTCGATATTTTTACATTTTTTTCTCGAAAGCCATATGGGGTTAAAAGGTTAACAAAAGGAATCAAAAAACAGAAAATCTGATTCTCGGTTTTTGTATTTTCATCGCAAATACGAGTGCGTACGAAATTCCAAGTCGATCGGACCACGGGAAGTGGGTTAACAATCACAAACACTGTATATAGATTTTTTAAGGTTTTTTTTTTTAATTATTTTAAACGCACATAAAAAAAAAAAAAAACACCTAAACCTCACACTTTCCTCGCTTTTTATATATTTTTTTTTTTTGATTTTTGCGCCCCGTGTAAATACGACAACAAACAATTATAATTTTTATTACAATATCGTCCCGTGTATTCCCGCAGGACCCGCGCCAGCCCCGGCCAAAGGCACGAGCGCCGCGCTAATCGTTAAGGACAAAGGAGATCTGGCCCAAGACAAATGGGACGCTCGATTCAGCAATTTTGCCGGGTCCACCGTCACCATACAGGTCAGTTGGCGTGTAGATCACGCCCCGCATAACACCTCAAAAGAGTGTCGATATTTCGCTATGATATTTTACATCACGTCGACATTATTTTCCAGGTTCAAATACCGCCGTACGCACCCGTTTCCGTGTGGAAAATCATCGTGCACACGGCCCGGAAGGGCGCGGCCGGAGTCAAACAACACCGGGTCGAAACGGAAGTCTACGTGCTGTTCAACCCTTGGAGTCCGAGTAAGTATTCCGGGCAGTTTTCTTCTGCTGCATGCAGTGTATATGAATTTAACGACTTGGCTCTCACGGTTTTTTTTTTTTTTTTTTAACTACAATTACCTGCCATGAGACTCCTCCATGCGGAATCTCATCAAAACTTCGCTTGCCGGCCATGTGACCCCATGCGGAATCTCAGGCAATCGTTTTTGTTTTTTTTTTTTTGGTTTTTGTTAGGAATACTTTCATATCAACCAAAAAGTTCACCTGCAGAGCTATGAAACCCAATACAGAAATCTCACGTTTTAAAAATACAAAAACCTATGGAAATATTTAATTTATGTGCTCTATTACGAACTGTAAAGTTTCTAAAGTCGAATAATGAAAGCAAGTACCTAATCATTCTATGGAAGTTTTTTCAAAAAACTCATGGCAAAGTCCCGTGAGATCCCAACTAGAGTCTCGTGGCGGTCGAGTTGTTAAAAACTTGAAAACAAAAAAAAAATAACTATGTTTTCCAGGCGATAGTGTCTACATGGACGACGAAACCAAGTTGGACGAGTACGTACTCAACGACAACGGTAAGGTGTGGCAAGGCACGTACAAAGAACCCAAAGGATACCAATGGTTCTTCGGACAGTTCGAGGCGGTCGTCCTGCCTTCCATCATGATGCTACTGGACAGGGCGTCTTTACCGCACCAGGACAGGGCCGACCCTGTGAAAATAACCAGAGCCATTTCTGCAATCGTGAGTATACCAATTATATACGTATGTACTATAGATTAGGTTAGGGCGGCAAAGACGATTATCAGTGGCCACAGCCCAAGGTGTCTTTGGACGGTAGTGGTTGTTCGACGAGTGGCTCCTGTAACTCACGGGTGAATTTAACTAATTAATTTCGTTATAAAATAATTTGTCACCATTCTAAGAGCATAATATTGTTACTACGGTAGAACGTGCACAATGCTTAAACCGAATATTTGAGTTTTTACATTCGTGAAAATTATTTAAATTGTTTACCGAGTAAGTTTAATTGTTTATTGCACGACAATTATTTGTATAGTTTCCAACGTAATGCCCTACGCTTTGCTGTGAGCTATGAGCAAAAAACCAACATGAAGGGTTGATATAAAATAAAAGCGGATGGTGTCGAATGGAAAAAAAATTAATCGAATCATTTAAAATAGTTCGCCACTGAAGTTAGGTAACTGAGGTTAAGTTAAAGTACACCGGATTCCTCTTGGGTTAGAGAAAATACTTATTATTATTATTAGACGTTGTTTTGGCGCTGTAACTGTCACGAATAAACTGTTCGCTGATTTCGTTTTCGCGAGCTAGTAATTTCAGTAATCCGGTTACTAACTTTACTAAACTGTTTAGTGACTTTCAACATTTCGCATTTCAGAACTTTAATTTCGTTAAATTCTTCAGATATGAACGGGATTTCGGCGCGAGCGTATGGTTTAGTAACAAATCATCACTCGTCGGATTCCATCGTTTCGTTAGTCATAGCGACGATTTCGACTAAAGAACTTGTGACGGTAAAAAAGATTTTAAATTACTTACCAACGGAGATCAAAAAGAAAAGAGAGAAAAACTCAAATAAAAATTATCGCTACCGGTACTGACTAATTGTCGTTGACTGTGTCAACTTGTATTATTTCGTATCTTATCAATTTAATCGTAACGACGTTACGAATTGTCTTTTTGGCCATCTGTAACCATTTAACAAAACACGCCTATACTGTTGATTTACCGACCGCATCATCGGATTCGTCCGGTCGCGTTTCACGGAGCTGTCGTGTGTTAATTTTATATTTATTTATTTATTTTTTTATTCCTTTCGAACGCAGATTCTTATTATAATACGCGTGTATTTTTTTACTATATCCGTAACCGTTAACGTATGCCGAGGACTTTTAAACGTTGAAACGCGACAAGAGCCGTACCTAATGTGTTGAATTGAACATTTTCAGACGAATAACGTGGACGACAACGGTTTGGTGGAAGGCAAATGGAACGGTACGTTCGAAGACGGTACAAGTCCGTTCGCGTGGATCGGTAGCACGCCGATTTTCGAAGAGTTTTACAACACTCGGTTGCCGGTCAAATACGGACAGTGTTGGGTGTTTTCCGGTGTAATCGTTACGAGTACGTACCTATCAATCTGTACGCATATATCTGGCGTTTTAAGTCCGTAAAAAATCGATTTCATTCTCTTTTTCTGTTTTATTAATTATATTCTCGTTACTGCGGTATACAGTTCTGGGGCATTGCCAAAATATCAAACACACATAAAATACACAAGTGTTCCGATCAAAATTCCTTAGGCTCATAACTAACGCTCCTCCTTGTATCTCAAACCACACCCTTCATAGAGATATCCACATACCTAAAGTTATCGAAACGGCCAAGTTATACTACTCTAAATTCAGAAATCGCATTCAAAATCACACCAACCCACATGTTAAAAAATTACTATCAATCTCCACTCCCGGAAACCCTCCCAGAAGACTCAAACGTCAATGGGCCCGAGACCTTATAGATCAAAGACAAAATACCATAATTAATTTGTAAATTCACGCCAACACTGGTTGGTTCTTCCCTCAAATCATTCAACCACATTTTAATTTAAAAACAAAAAAAACATCCATTATGCTTAATTATACTATTGCTTTTTTTATGTATAATTTCTAAATTTAAAGAAAAAGAAAAATAAATAAACCGTCGTGGTCTCAACGTATAGTTAACGAATTGGTGTATATTTATTATAATTATTATTATTGATATATTCCCTATAACGTTGAATTTATATTGGCCATGGATTAGATAAAAAACTAATTGACTTATACTTATGGGTAACAGGACTATGTGTTATGCATTAAAAAAAAAAAAAAAAAAAAAATTATTACTTTGTACACCGTTTAAAATAGGAAAAAGACCTCTTCTAAATTGTGTACTGGGGCCCCATCTAAATTATATATAGTCAATTTTTTTTCAATTTTTACCACAAAAAAAAAATAAAAAATAAATACATTTTATATTGCAAACCGCAATATGCTTTACCGCGGTATATGTTACCGATACATTTTGTATGGATTCGCCGACTTCATTCGAACCCTTAAATCCGCCATTAGTGTTACCACGCGGTAACCTTTCCAATCTTATGACTCACTTTCACTTTTTATATACTGTCACTTATCTAACCCACTTAATACACACAATTGTATAGATTATAGACAACTCAAATATAATTTAAAAAAATATAGGAAACTATTAATATATATATATATATAAATATACACGGGGAAATATGCATTTTTTCAATGCAAAAAAAAATTATAACAAAATAAATCCGTCCGTGCAAAATAGTGAGAATAAAAAAATCCTCATCCTCCGTATCGTCCCCCTTCTCCTCGTAAAACCGCCCTCTGGTTGTACACGATATTAAAACGTCTGCATTATATTGCTCAGTTTGTAGAGCTTTGGGAATACCGTGTCGGTCGGTGACCAATTATATGTCGGCTCACGACACGAACGCCAGTTTGACCATCGACACGTATATCGACCTGACAGGAGAAAAGCTCAACAACCACCCGGGAAGTTATACGAACGATTCGTGTTGGAACTTCCACGTGTGGAACGACGTTTGGATGGACAGACACGACTTGCCAAAGGGTTACGGGGGATGGCAGTCCATAGACGGAACACCGCAGGAGACCAGCGACAGTAAGTCGATTGTTTTTTTTTTGTTTTTAATAGTACTAAGCGATTAGATTTTTTGCGCATATAGACCGATGAAGAGAGAGAAAAAAAACACACTGCCCTATTTTGTCCGATTATAATTTTGACGAATAATTTCAATTCGTTTTAGGCTTATTTCTATGTTTTGTAGGGAAAATTTTTCTCTTCATTTTGACTCGTCGGCCCTTTAAAATACATGTTTGTTTTGAGAAATCGAATCATTCGTTAATGATTATTATCATCGTATGTACGATTTTCGTTTTGTTTTTACGATTGAGCCGGACGCCCCGCGCTCAAACTACCGAAAGTCGTCATAATGCACTAACTGCTCGGGCGACGCGCGACGGTTTAAAAATATACTCGCGATAATAACACTCGTATATTTAAAAAAAAAAAAAAAAATGTTTTCCCCCAGGCATGTACAGGTGCGGTCCGGCGCCCGTCGAAGCGGTCAGGCGAGGCGAAGTCAACATCGGATACGATACGACGTTCGTTTACACGGAGGTTCGGGCCGACATGTGCGTTTTCAAAGAATCGGAAGACGGATTTTGGGCTAGAGTGAAAACGTTGCCCAACTAGTAAGCGCCTCTGTACATATTTATAAAATATTTTATGCGGATCGGTAGTTTGTTGATACTGTTGCTGAATCGATCGACTCGCTTCTTAAAATGGAAAACGGTGTTTTCACCGTGAGGACGGCACCCGTATTATTTATTTAAAATAAAACATTTATTTTAAATAAATATCGCGTGATTATCGTTTGTTTTATAAAACACGGAGTAATACTAGTAAACCTAACCGTCGGAGACTTTCCACTGACGCGACTGCGACGTGACACGAAAGCAACTAATCGTGAACGACTTTTTTTTCGCCGAATTTTTTTTTTTTGCTTCGTCAGCTAGAAAATATTATGGAAAACAAATTTCGTTAGGGTCGTTAGGCCCCAATGGTCTGGGGTTTGGCAGATTTAAACCATCCAATTCAATCCGATGACCCATTTTCATTGATGCTCGAAAATAAAAAAATATCTCCATCGCTATTTCTATCGGCGAAACCAGTTTCTATCATAATAAAATTTCCATCCGCATGACACGGCCTCGAACGGCCCAAGATTTCGGATAAAGTCTTTGGAAACGTACCCGATTGAAGCTGACATTTTAACCGGCTTAACCGGCGAACTATCATTTCGCTATTCAAACGTCTTCGATTTCCCGTACAACTTTGCTTTGCGATGGCCTCAACAACTAAATCACAATGTCAAACATAAAAACCAGCAGGCATCGACAATTCGGATCCCTGGTTCGTTACTCGTGGACAATCATCGTATGGGTCGCGTGTTCTCGAATTAACTCGGAATGTATTTTTATATATATGCGCCTAATCGATAAACGAACAAGTATTTAAAAAATTTGTATTATACGTACCAAAAAGTATTAGAATTCATAAAACTACTATCGGTACCCGCGTTGAACGTTTTTATTTTTCTAGCTTCGAGTGAAAATTCTCGAATATATCAATTGAATCTTTCTATAAACTCGAATTTCAAATGTAAATTTGCTATTGGTATCCGTGTTGAATTATTTCATGCTAACTGAGCTCGATATTCTCAAATTGTTCAATAAAATCTTTTTTAATAATGTTTAAATTTTCGAAATCTGTTCTATTCATTTATGTCATAAAAATAAATTATTAGATAAATCTGCCGAAGCCGGGTGGAATCAACTAGTAATATATAATTTTATACGTTTTTCCAAGTAGATCTATATTAAAAATCCTAGTTGCGTCTTACGTCTATATTCGTATACCCACGACGAAACATAATATGCAAACGTTTGCGTTATTGCCGATGAATTTGATTTATAAAATCAGGTTTAAGGTGAACAATTTAGAGTTATGGTGCTCGGAAACGGTTATCGAATTTTCTCATACTTTGTAAAAAAAAAAAATTGAAAATTATATTTCACTTTTTAATGGTCACCTAAACGATAAGATATTTTCCGCTAAGTTCTCACTGTCCTCTCAGTAATGAACAGTGGTTCGATTTAAAAATTAAATAATAAAAATATGTTTGAATTTATAAACAAGTGTTACCTTGCAACATTTTTTCAATTTTATCGAATTATTTACAAGAAATAAAACATTTGAAATCTTTATAGATTCGTCGATGTCCAATGGTAGTAAATAATAAAAATTAAAAATTAAACCGATACAACAAAGTAGACTTGTTTGTAAACTCATAAGTCTTTTGCATTTTTTATTGCGGCGGGTATATAAATAGTTATTATATTTCACTTGATTTATATAGCGTTGGAAAACTAATCGTGACGAAAAAAATCGGAGAAGAAGTGTTACCCGGTACCGAGGACATGGAAGACATAACAGACATCTATAAAAATCCGTTTGGTAAGAACGAAAACCATTTTTTTTTTTTTTTTTTTTTTTTTTTTTTTTAATAAGGTAAATCTGTTTGATTGACAATTTTTTACTACCGCCCCCGGAGATATTATACCGAATTGATAACTTTTAAGAAAACAGTATGATGCAGAAATAAAATTTCCAACACGTGCCTCGGTAATTGGCATCGCAGAATACTAAACTAATATTATGAATATAACATTAAAACATATGAGACATATAGTAAAATATGACGAGGTCGTATAAAATATTATTAATTTATTAACTTTCGCTGACCGTATCGCGGATAGGTAGGTGTGTGCATTTAATTGCCGGCCGAAAATGTATTTTGAAATATTATTTAAACATTTTTTTTTTTTTTTTTTTTTTTCGCCGTTAGTTTACAGTCAATATTATAATAATGTACCGGCCGAACACGGTTAGGTATCCTTGCAGTTTAATCAAAATATATTTAATAATCCGCAATGTTTAAGTATGTGTACTTATTTGGAAACACTTGTACCGACGTTTATCGGAGTATTTTACGACTTGGAAAATCACGCACGTCCAAAACGCATTTTATTTCGTTTTTATGCGGCCTTCGTACCGTTGTCCTTTACCTTGTAAATCCGGCTTGCAATCGATTCTCGTCGTGTCGTGAAATACCGAAATAATAAACCGCCGTGTTCGCATATTATTCTGTCATCGTTGCTGTCGTTGTTAAAATACGAAAATTACGCAAATAATACCGTCGGCCGGTGCGCGCATTATTTTTTTTATATATACATACCTACACACAATATAATATACGAAAATGTCCGTTTATACTTACACGCGTACAGTGTGCTTGAATTGTAAAAAAAAAAAAAAAAAAAAAATTAAATAAAGGACGCAATGTGCAAATAAAAAAATAAAATAAAAAAACCTTATTAGTAGCCGAATATGTCTTGAATGTCGTCCAATGACGGGGCACAATTGCCCGTTAGTAATGGGAAAAATCCGGATTTATATCTGAATCCAAATATCGGTATTTAAAATAGTGATTTGATATTCTTTAATTTATTTCTCATAAAATTATTATTACCATCGTATTGTTAATTGTAACATTAAATACGTTTTTACAATTCAAAAAAAAATATCACAAATAGACATTTATTTTATTTTTTTTAAACAAGTACAACAAAAAAATAATCGTGTAATATTACACTCTAATTTATACAATAGATCACTAATAAATAGCTGAACCGGCAAACGTTCACTCATAAAAATACAAAAATTTCGGATTTTGAAATACGAAACATAAACGTTCGGATTTCGAAATCCGGATTTATTAGATTTTTCGGATTATCCGGTTTTATGTCACAACTTTAATGCCCGTGTATACATTGTTCGTGGTGTCCGTTATGGAAATTTAAAACGAGGAATGCTGAAATATTATTCTTAAAAAATAAGAGGTACTCTGTCTTACCGGGGCCCTCCGCCGATCCATGCACTGTTCCTACGCACGCATAACCGATGTATTACCGTTCCAGAATCGCCGGAGGACAAAATGGCCGTGAAAAAAGCCATTAAAGTGGTTCCGATTGCCCAAGAGATATACGACATGGACGAATCGCAAATCGAAGATGTCGAGTTAAAATTGTCCGACATTGAACAAATCACGCTGGGCGAAAGTTTCAAAATCGCCATCAGTCTACACGTAAGTTATAGATAAGAGAAAACTATTATATGTTGTACCGGGGATTATGAAGCTAATAGGAGCCCGTGCCCCCTTTCTGGCTACGCAATTGATATATTATTATTATTATTATTATCATGTTATTTACGGGATTTTTTTTTAATTTTTTTTTTCTTTGTATTTTTATATACAGAACACGTCGACGGAACCCCGGACAATTTCCGTCGTATTGTCCGCGCTGTCGATACTGTACACCGGAACCACGATCAACAAGGTGAAAAGGACCCAAGCCAACATCGTTCTGAAGCCCAATCAAAGTATGTCGTTGATGTATTTAATATAGGTACTCACTACAAATTACAATCCGGTTAGATGGTTCAGTGGCGTATTTATGGTGGTTGGTGGGGTTGGGGTCCACCTCCGGAAAATATTTGAAAACCTCATTTTTTTTTTTAAACACGTCAATAACATAATTGTGGTTGGTCTGTTTTTATAAATTATAACGAAGAAAATAAAAAAAAATGTTAACATTTAATTGGCAAATAAAACTACAGTTTACAATATAATTTGTGATTCTCAAATAATTAGTTAATATAAAAACAGATTAACAATGGGTTTAAGAATTTTATACTGATTTACAAAATTATTTCATTATCACGACACCGAACACACTTCTCCCCTCCCCCCCAAAAAAAAAAAAAATAATAAAAATTGTAAATACGCCACTGAGAGGGTTAATCACTGCGGGCATTGAATAAATAATTGGGTTAGGTTAGGATAAAAGACACGGAAGTATAGCAACAAAAAAAAAGAACATAAAATAAAAAGACGTACGTAAGTTCGGTCAATCGTGTTTTGAAATGCGGTAATTTTTAAGATTTTTTTTTATCAAAATTTTCATCTTAATGCTTATAAAACAGAATTATTACATTACTCTCAAATTGTTTTTTTTTTTCGCCGTTAAGCATACAATTTATGATGGACTTTGTCAAATTGTCTACCATTTCCTCTCGGCCAAAACGGTTTTATTAATAATAGTTAATTCGAAAAAAAAACTTAAAATGGCCAGAATTTTTCGTCCGCGCCTAGGAAATATTCCGCGGAAATTTTAAATCCTTACCGTTATTTTTACCCGAGGTACAACAAAAGAAAATATCGAAAATAATGAAACCAATGCCGTACATTTTCCCGTTTTCCCTACGTTTTTCCCCCCGATTATTATTGAGAAAACTACAACGAAATACAAAAAAACCGTCCTCCGACTAGATCCAAAATGATTTAGGAAATGATGCTTCATCTACCGGATAAAATCTGGTAGAAAAGTTGTTTACTAACATCAAAAAAAAAAAAAAAACAAAAACAAGAACAAAAACACACATAACTTCGCTTGGAAAAAAAAAAACGAGAATTCTAACAAGGTTTATATGCGGTGTAACCAAGTCGGATAAGATTAGGAATAATAAGTAATGTTGGAATAGAAGGGAAAATGAGAACCGGCTGATTTACGTACAAGAGGTTTCCCGTGAAATACTTAGACAATAATATATATATATATGTGAGTCGGGTACGTCAAAACGTACAACAGTTTTTCGGTTTTTTAATCAAAACTTATCGTTTTTTTTTTTTAATCCTAAACCACCACCATCACGGCCGTCACTCCTTAAATATATAGTGTTGTGTTTAGATTTTTATCGATATTTTTACGTTTTCATCCTGTCGTTTCGGCTCGCGTTGACGATGCGGCCCCTATAAATTTCATATTGTGCTTGCGACTTGTGTATAACCTAATCTATTGTCGCCTTAGGGGAAAACGTCCACACGTACGTGAAACCGTCCGAGTACATGGACAAGATGTCGGCGCACAGTCTGTTAAGAATAACGGCCGTGGCCAACGTCCAGGAAACGGGACAGTTGTGGAGCCAAGACGACGACTTTGCCGTGCAAAAGCCGGAGCTGAACATTGAAGTAAGTGAATGATCATTTATGGTATGTTAAGTATAAAAAAAAAAAATATTATGCAGAACGCATCTAACGCTTAAATTCTGACAAAATCCGTACAAGTCCAGTGTGACGAGAAATAATTTTTCGAGACGCGTTAAAAATAAATCGTAATTTCTTTGTGCCTATACCCTGTATACGTATGTATGTACGCGTTTACCTGCGTACGACTTGATTATTTTCTAAATCATTTTTTTATCATTATGTTATTCCGAGATGAAGGTATTAAAAAGAGCTTGCGCCCTTTCATTGGCAACCCTATTAATATGATCTACGGTATTTACGGAGAGTGCCATGTGGGGGACGAATCCCCCCTCATTCACCTATTTAAATGAGGGGGGGGTGCTTATAATAGTAAAAATTTAATATAATAGTGGATGAATTTTGATAACGTTTTTTTAAAATTTATATGGTGTTAATAAGTTATTATAAGTCTAAGAAAATTTTGATGGGGGAGTGGTAGATAAATACATATCCCGCCTCCGCCCACAAGAAAAAAAATCCTAAATACGCCACTGATGAGCTACTGTCGTCTGAGTGGTCCCTCTTAATCCTGCTCGGTATTGTACACCGAATAAACGATAATAAACGGTTTTTTTAAATTTTTTTTACACGATTTGCAGTTGTCCTCGGAGCCGCGATTGAACGAACCGTGCGTGGCGACCTTCTCGTTCAACAACCCGCTGGCCGTCGCCCTGACGGAATGCACGTTCAGCATCGAAGGCCCGGCAATCCACAGGATCGTCAAATTCAGGTGGGTTAGGTTTGAGTACAATGGTATATAAATCCGGCCATCGGGGCGTGCAAAAAAATACAAACCGATTTGAAATGCGTAAACGCAGTTAAAATGGTACGAATGATTAATGAGAAAAACCGTATAAAAACTGGCGGAGGCAATATAATTTATTCATCGAAATCAAAACCGTGAGGTGGGCGGTGTAAATATATTTTTATTCTGTGTATACAAATCAATAGCCAATGAATTTTTAGTACCTATAATATTATATCGAAAAAAAAAAAAAAAAAAAGCAGAAAAATCGTTTTCCATCACAGTAATTATGTTTGATATACCGAATTGCATCGCAAAAACTATATATTGTGAATTTATTTTTCCGATAGGTGTCCTTATACCAAAGATTTTTTTTTGTATATACATATATACTCGTTTTGAAAATTGACATAAAACGCGTTTAAAAGCTAAATATTCAACTTCGGATGAGAATTTTTGTGCCGGAATTATGTTTTCCAAAAGTTATTAAGTAACCCGATTAATGGTTTATAATTATTGTAAAGCCTATCAAGAGCTGTTGCAAATACAACGGGCTCGGCAGACGTCTTGTTATAATTGCATCGTTTACCGAAACGTTTCGATTCTACAAACGGAGACGGTACAACAATCGATATAGGTACGAATTTATCGTCTCCGAAATCCTCTGTAAAACCCCGAGAACGTCCGCGTTCGATTCGAATTTTACCAAAATCGTGTAAGTCTTTGTTACGTATTCGTAACGGTCAATTCGTAAGTTTTTTGCCGCTCGCTGCGATTACGGTACGGTTTATTTATGTCGCTAGTCCCGATTTTAAGTTTTTTTTATCGTTTCGCAGGGACGTGCTGCCCAACGAGAAGAACGTCACGCACAAAGAAATGTTCAAGCCGGAAAAGGAAGGACAGCGAACCGTCAACGTGTCTTTCAATTCGAAACAGCTCACGGACATAAAAAACACTATAACCGCAACGGTGTTGGCGTGAACACGACACCAATGATTCATTACGTATTTCATACAATTGTAGTTTTAATACTCACACCATAATATTATTAATTACTAATGTTAAAGGTTGAAGGTTTTTTTTTTTTTTTTTTTTTTGTCAAATCGCGATGAAGTATTATTTAAAAAAAAAAAAAAAAAAAACATATTCAGAAATCAATGCTTACGTTTAATTTATATTTAAAGTTAATCTTGAAAATATATTCTTCTGTCTATAGAAATGTAAAATAGTTTTTTGGGATTTTTCCATTCCTCCTCCGTTCTTATAGTATCCATTAAAATTTCACATAAAAATTAATATATAAATAAATCGTTCAAAATTTGTCCTCGGTTAATACGATTTACCTATAAATAATATAATAACTGCACTATGCCTACTTGACAGAGTGAAACATACTTAGGGTGTTGGTGGACCACTGTTTTGGATTATCAGTGGCGTAACTGGGTAAAAATGTATTAAGGGGGGGGAGGGGGGAGATAAAATAATTTGTTCGCCAAAATCAAAACCACGAGGGGCGGTGGTTGTGTAAGTATATTTTTAAACTATGTATACAAAATAATCGAAGACTAATTTGACCAATGACTGAATTAAACAAAACGTAAAAAAATATACGAAAGCATCGTTGTTTTAATGTTAGATTTCTTATTTTTGTAACCCACATAATGCGTCGACATAGTATAAATCAGGAGAATCGTGAAATATATATATAAACTTTTGTAAAATAATTTGAGGAAAAAAATATTTTTAACTTATATGATTATAAAAATTAATTTATGTATCGCATTATATCTTTATTTTAGAATATTCAGAGATTTCACACCTGTAGGAGGGCAAAATAATAATTTTCCACCCCCCGCCCCGCAAATGTTTTAGGAGGGAAGATGCTAGTGCTCACCCTACAGGAAAAAATTCCTTAGCGGACTGCTTGAGATGAGTCTGCGGGCCACCAGTTAGAAACCACTGATATAAACTATAAATAAAGTAACATAAACATGAAACGATCATTATAAAATGTAAAAAACAATAGGGTTAATGGAAGAGGCCGTGGCCCACATTCCCCTCACCCACTCCTGGATACATAACTTGGCAGGAGGGATGCAGTAAGTAATAATCATAAATGAATATTATTCTGTTTTTATAACCGACAGTAGGAATTTTAATAACCGCATCTGATAAAGCCGACTTATATTCAATAAATCATACTGTTCTCTAAAATTAATTAAATACCATCTCTTAGTAATAGTATTTTCAAACCGATGAGGGGGGAGGGGTATTTATAACCTCCCCTCCTTCTGAGTCGTCAATATTTCAATATTTACACTAATCGGGCATTTTGTAGAGAGTGTATGCAAAATATTTAAACATTTGTACATAATTATACCATTGATTATATATATGCAGTTCACAAATACCAAAATTAATAATAAAACACAAAACAGGTAATAATAAAAGAAAAAAAAAATTTAATCGTACATAGTTAGTTTCACAGTATAATAAATAATAATAATTATACCGAGAAGCTATAAAGCTCAAGTTTGTTATTTGCATAGAAATATTGAGAATGATAAAAATATATATTGTCAAATAATATACAGATTATAAATAAAAAAAATAATAATCTAATTATTGTAGGTAGGTAATAAAAATATACATAAAAAAATAATTTCACTTAATCTATAAGTACCAATGTGTCTTAGTCTATTTCGTATAAAAGTCTTATGAAAATATTTTACAATAATATTTTATAAAATTTTGTAAAAATAAATAAAGGACAATCAATAAAACTGCCTACTATGTTTATTTTAATAATCGTAATAATTATCGTCCACTCTGTGCTTTTCAATGTTACCGCTGAGTGTGGGGTCTGGCCGCCGTCTTTTGAAAAAGCCCAATTTCCACAATAGCAATGTTAAACATATTAACAAGAGGAGACCTATCAAAATCGCTAATATAATTATCCACCAAGGAATCGATTCGCTCTCTTGTTCCAATAAATCTACTTTGGCAATAGTCTCCACCTGTAAAAATAACATTTAACGTTATTGCTATAAAAATCTGATAATTGCATAATAATTATAATATAAGATTCAATAGAATAAGAACGGTTTTATCAATGAAATCAGTTGGTTTTGTTTTTTTTTTTTACGTGTAAACAGAACAATCGAATGTATTGTAGTGTCGCGTATTATCACGGTCCAAATACTAAAAATTTGTATTTTTTTAATTTTTTTTAATTTTATTAAAATAAACAAACGAATGAATAATTAAGACTCGTTCTGAAATCGCACGTAAACACACACGTCGAGTAATTTGGATCGATTCATTATGAAATCGGTTCAATTAAACAACGGTTTATCTTGTACCGTGTAAACGCAGTGTACGTTTCCTTTATTAAACCTCAAAAGCACATTCTAACCGTAATTCGCTGTTTACAGTTTATTTGTCTAAATCAGAGGTTCCCAACCTATGGTCCGCGGACCACCGGTGGTCCGCGAGCCATACCTACAAAATTTAATAATATTTCATTTTTTTTTTTTCCACTGGGGCCTGACACAAATACCGACAATCGTGTATAGCACGTCGTTTATTGATAAATTTAAATTGCATAATGCCACTTATGTTATTATTTTAACCGATAATCAAATCTTGTTTGTACAGCATGATTAGACTATCGGTAGTAGACAATGTGTTATGTTTTCAACAAGGATTTTCCGGGCTGCTCTACATTCGAAATGAACAAAGAAATCGGTCGGACGCCATTAAAGACATGCGTGTAGATTTGAGCAGTATTCCCCCAAGAATGTCTTGGTTAGTAAAGAAAATGTAAGCCCAAAAATCACTTTTAGACTCTAAATTAATCCGAAAAAAAAAAATAAAATAATAAATCAATAATGTTCGAATGGTACACATTCTACAATACAAATTACACTTGGCCAATAAATTTCGAGAACCATAACCGTCAATGGACAGTGTCAAACCACTTACTTCGAACTCATCATCCGAGCGGTTTTGTTGCAAAGACAGATTAGACGGTATATGGATTTTCGCGCGCGATACAATTTTGACTGAATCGACTTTGGGGAATTCTCTTAATAAAGTAGCATTCCATAGCCTGTAAAAATATGAAAGTTATCGTTACTTACACGTTAATATATTATTAATATATGTTCTCAACCCTTTTCGACACGTGTCGCCCTTATCCACAAGTATCCAACAACACTACGGTCTCGCTAACGTTAAAATATTAACAAATTTACGCTGTATAATCTAGAAGAAATATACGAGCCAAAAAAAAAAAAATACAATACGCACAGACAAATAATAATTACACATTTTATTTTAATTTTAGTGTTGAATAAACATTGATATTTCAAATTGAAGACTAAAAAAGAAGAAATAATAAGAATATTGAAAAATGATAATAATTGTATATAAAATGTGAACAATTAATGAGAAATGTGTACAAAGTCGAAGGAATTCGAGGGAGGGACAGTGGAAAAAGCGAGTCGTTGTCAAACGGAACGTATTTATCGGATCTAAAATATAAATAGACTTAAGGTTTTAGGTTTCCTAGAAAAGCGGTGCCGTTATCTAGCGGCCGTCATTTTACGGTTGTAAATACCGGCCGTCTTTACGGTGACCAAGCTGTGGTTTCCCAGGAAGTAGTAGGTCGTGCACTGGTGAAAAATGGACGATTTGGGCATAGCATTATTGACGAGTCATCTGAAGACGAGAAAAATCGCGATACTGAGGGTGCATTTGAAATTTTAGTGCGTCGCCATCTGCAGCGTAATGACGAAAAATTTAGGCAATACTTTCGCTTAAACACCAGTGTTGTATAAGGGCTCCCAAACGAAGTGGATCATTATATTTTAACTATAAAGAGTAGGTATTCAATCGTTTTGTTAGCAGTCGTTGGTCAGTTTTACGTTTCCACTCATTGTATTAATTAAATATGCACACACCGCTACACGCGAAAAAAACGTTCGACTACTGTTTAATCGCCGGCTATTGACGGCCGTCATGCAACTGACAGTACCGCTATTCGACGTTACGGTGACACTCGGCGTACTCTAAGGAAACCCACTCCGATGTTATTTATAGACAACGTATGGGTGACGTCACCCAACGCTACATTACGGCCGCTAGATAACGGCACCGCTTTTCTAGGAAACGTTATGTGGCGACAATTACACGACGGGCTGCCGCATTAGTTAATACGATTTTATTCGAAAAATTCTCGTATTTTAATTGTTTTCCCCCGAGGATTTCGTGTCGCCCGGTACGTTTGGTGGGACTAGAGCACACGCCGACAAGAAATCCTTTTATTTTTTCAAACGGGTAATTAAAATAATATGATATAGATAATATGTAGTTATTTTAAAAATTGTTACCTTGCTTTAATAAAAATAGTAGCCTCTTGATTTTTTTGCAAATTGTTTATTAGACAGCGAAATTGAAAACACTTTGCATTTCCCAATAAACAATTCTGTAAAACATACATTGATCAGGTACAAACAAATATCGATGTGCATATTAACAAATGCTTACCATTTTAACAATTTCCAGATGCTTTCCATTTTCTTTGGTGTACGTTTCAGGTCCTACGACAAAGTTCTGTTCTCTGCGAACTCTGTTTAGATAATAACCGCCACTGTTATTTTTCATCGAGTTAGTTGACAATTTCGAAGACATAAGATTGTTTAAAGCATTGTTCTGTGATCGGATACTATCCAATGGCATTTCTTGAACACCGGGGCGCATTGTCAAGCCCAGAGGATTTACTTGTCCTTGTGACATATAACATTCTCCACCGCTTAGAGCTATCAGATAATATAGTTTAAAACAAACATTTCTTGAACGTCCTGCTACACAAAATTGTTCTAAAATACTTACCTTCGACATAGGGTTTTTCATCGAGATATAATAACCATTTCCCCGGTGTATAGTGACTAGCTACCTGATAAGGCCAGTCTATATGCACTTCTAAATTAGACACTTTCCAGGGTCCGGAGTTGAAAACTTGATATGTATGCAAGACTCTAGAACCCACATCATCACGGTACTTGACAAGATAATTTTCTTTAACTTGACCACCATAAAACACTTGTTCTGGACGCGCCAACCTGAAATAAAATTACCAATAAAACATTTATAACATGATAAACTTAGTTTTTCTATTTTTGTACCCTTTCAATGATAATTCTGCCTGTTTTATCACATTGGCGCGCAGTATGAGCGGACTTTGTGGCTCTACTTCGTGAGATGTAGTATTTGAAACCACTATAAACTCTAATTGGTTTTCGGCGTCGTTCAACTCTTTTGGATCAAAACGCAACTGGATGTTGGAAAAAGACGACTTTTTTAATGGGTTTCCAAGAGCACAGACAACCATTGTCTTATTAAACGGATTACAATCGACTTGCTTCGTCTAGAAACATAATTTATGTAGTTTTTTTTTTTTTTACAAAATAGTTATTTCCTAATTTAACTTACATCATTAAATTTCATTGTTCCGATGTAATTAAATGAGTACGGATGAGCAACGAACAATTTGCTTTCATATGCAGATTCACCGAGGTTATAAACTGTAGTGTTTAACAATATTTCAACGTGCTGGCCCATTACTAACTCATATTCATTGGCTAAAAATAAAACAATCAAATTAAATCACGAACGAGTTATGATATTACCAAAATTTAAACTAGATAAGACATTAAATAATTGAATACTTATTTATTTCATTTAATAATTATGTTCAATAACAATATATTATATTTACCCGGTGTTTTTGGTAACACTAATTCAGCATTCACATGAACTTGACTTTCACATTTATCATTGTTTCCGCAGTCTTTGTGGAATGTAGCGAAGAATATTTGTTCCGCTTGATTTTGATTTAATACAGGGAAATCGGCTAAAGATGGTACCGGATCGCCGGGTTTAAGAACAGGAATATCATTTTGTACCAACAAATAAGAAATGCGCAATGGTATTTTAGACTGGATATCCATAGTGTTTTCCTAAAAAAATTTAAAAAATAATAATAATTTTGATAGTAAAATTAATTTTAAATTGATTGATGAAAAAAATAAAATAAAATACCTTTAAATACGCAGTGAACGATGTGCACATTTTATTTTTATTGTGGTCGACGGATATATTATTTTCAACCGTCTGTAACTTTGACGAATGATCTGGTCCGAACCAAAGTCTTGAAAATTTACGTCCATCTTGGAATGTCTCCGCTTCTAGTTTATAATGCAACTGTATGTCCCAGCGACCGTCTGAATCTGCTTTGACCACAGTCTTCAATGAACAACACACATCAAACGTAAAACTAAACAAAACATTAGTTCAATGTAAACATAACGTTGTACCAACAGACATTTGCACAATAATAATCGAACAATTTTTACCAAGTAACTGACGATGTTGAGTTAAACGCACAACCTGGTTTTGTGGGATCAATATTGCTCAGTTTTTCTTGATCGACAGAAATTGTAATATCCACAATTGGCCGGGCTCTAATCAATATTGCCATATCACTCTCGTAAGCGCCGGATATTAAATCCGGATATCCGTTTTGATCTAAGTCCACGCTGTTACCACTTAATGAATATCCCAGAGTTCTTATTTCTAGATTGTACACCACTAAATCCTCCGCTTTAATTATCTAAATGTATTTATTAACTGATTAATATATATATATATTTTTTTTTATTTTTTTAAAATCCAATATCAAATGGCCAAACTTACTTGCGAAGGTTCAATAATTATTCCATGAGAAGATCCTTGAAACACGTAAATGACACCATTTCCTTCATATGGGGCGCCAATGGCTATGTCGTCATAACCGTCCTTGTTCAAATCGCCTAAGTTTGTGATTGCAAATCCGAATCTAAAAAAACATGTTATCAAAAATAGTAATATTTTATTACACGAATGATATATTTATATATTCAAAACCTGGATTCTGGTTTTCCAACAAGTTTGACTGGTAATTTGCAATCAAGACAGTGGTCTTTGTTGTTCATGTAAATATAAACAGCGCCGCCGGATTCTTTAGTAAAATAAAACGGAGCACCGACTATTAAATCCGGTTCCCTATATTAAATATAAATATTTCTCAATTTTTTACAATAACAGTTACAAATTAATGGAGTTCCTAAGTACAAGTTTTTTAAGTAAATATGTATTTTTTATACGAATACATATTGACTAGGCAATTTTTAAATAGTTAATAAGTTCTAATGTCGAAAATATATTATGAACAGAACCCAACTAAATGCAAAAAGAAAAAAAAAGGTCCTTCTCACTTGTCTCCATTGAGATCAGCAGTCGCCAACTCATAACCAAAACTCGAAGCAAATTGTTCTCCGCTAATCACAATTTTTACATCCATAAGAGTAACAGATGGTTTATATTTAGTAAATAATATGACCTGCCCGGTTCCATTTGCGCGTGGCGCACCAGCAGCATAAACTATTTTTTGATCGCCTAAAAAGGAAGCTGCAATAGTAGACATGCCTGAAAAATAAAAACATAAATCAATAGAATTAAAACTTACAAAAAAAAAAAACAATCAGATATAGATTTAAGTAAACCTACCACTAATTAAGCAATTAAAAAAAAAATTATTATTATTATGTTATGTTATTATGTTAAGTTGGTATGTTAAACAAAATATATCGATTATGTAATAAAATCACACCTAAATAACTATGACTGTCCACGGGAGAAACATCGACATCCCGAACAGGACTGTAGTAACACGTTTTATCCCGGTGTAAAAAGTCATCAGATACACTGACCATAAATATATTTCCTTTCCAATTGTATGACCCGGGCGCACCAATAACAACAGTGTCATCATCTAATAACACTCCACTCGTACCAGCTTGGCAATAACCAAATTGCGCTTGACCTCTAAATTATATTTACAAATTTAATCAATTTTATTTATTTTATTTTTTTTTTTTTTACAACATTTAAACAAAAAAATAACTTACTTATCTGTCTCTCGACCTTTGCATGGCTCCCAACATTCGACAAATTCCAAGTGTTGCGTTAAAGTATAACACAAACCTTGTCCCCATTGATATTCTGTACCCCGGTTAATATATCTATGAGCACAAACCTAAAATTATTGTATATTTATAAATTCAAGATTGCATCATTGTTTTACTAAATATTACAATATAATATATTTGTTTAATGATAAATTGTATTTTTTTTTTTTTTTTTTTTTAAGAAATATAATTTATTGTTTAAATACGGTGGTTATTAAATTAATTTTATCGTTATTAATTTAAATCAAAAAAATGATTTATTTATACCATCACTTTTCCACCTCGCCCTTGACTTCGTACTACTACACCTAACCATTGGCCTTCTTTAATTTCGCTTTCCAGAGGTGGCGAGAGATTAATAGAATCAATAGCTAAAAAAAAAACACAAATTACAATAATAACTTAATATGTCTAAAATAATATTTATGCTATTTTTATTGAAGCGTATTAATATCTACTGTGTACAATACATTGTATTCGTTGACACTGCATAGGTAGACACAATGATTTGATTAATTCCTGGATGATTTCCATAATGTGAGAAATTATATTTCTCCTCATATGGCATGATGACAATGGACCGTAAAAGTTTTTACACCAATTACCAAAATCAAATTTAAATACATTAATATAATTACTCGTAATATATTATATCATGCAATTGAGATGAGATTTATGATGACTTGTTTTTATATACAATATATTTTTTGCAGGCTATTCTACAATTTACAATTTACATAAAAGTACAGGTGTATATATTACAAATTATAAAATATAATACTGCATTGTAATATATTAAATACAACTTTGATATGGCCGTTGGAAAAAACATAATAGCTGCTGAATGAATGAAAAATCAGAACGTGGATGAGGAATAGATAGGCAAAGTTACAATTTTTTACACGGGGAGTAAATTGATTTTTATTCAAACAGATTGTAAAACGAAATTAGATGAAATAGATATAGTTTTAATTTATTATATCTAAAAAATATCGGTATAGAATATTATTTCTAAAATCTGTCTGTACATTCAAGATGGTTTTAAATTTATTTTCCTTAACTTCGTTAAACAACAAATGTAAACGTAATTGTGGCTTTTCAAAACTCCATGTCATTATTTATATAAAAATCACTTGTATGATATTATTTTCTAATACATGCCTTGCAGAATTAGAATTGGAGTATTTTTTTTTTTTTTATTAATTTTTATTTGGATCCATATTATTACTTTCCCGATCGATGTAATTAGAAACAGATAAAATATGATCTTATTTCCATGCGTAAATTTATTCAAAATATTTATAAATCATAATTTGATTGACCCGTCTGCTAACATTGTGGGTTGTCAACGGACACAGTAATAAAATATATAGTGTGTATATGCAATAAAAAAATTCATATTTACGATAAAAATCCAGGCATCTGCGTAAATAAACCGATTGTTAAAAAAAAAATTATATATATAATTTATGAGTATAAATTAAAATGTATTAAATTGTATGTATCTTTTAATAATGATAAACATATTTAGACTAAATATAAAAATGTAATAAAAATATAAAAAAAAAAACCATCAGTGTTGTTGTATTACTCAGATTTCTCCTACCTAGACAATAGTTGTAACAGGTAGCCACAATATAGCTATAACGGTAATCCAATATTTGAATTACGAATACTAATTTATCTATGATTACAATACTTGTAAGGATAGGTCAAAATATACTGGCCTGGATACACGCACACTTAACAATAAAATGGTAAACCAGCTTCTGTTCAAATGTTTAGAACGAAGAAGACTAAGAAAAGCCCATTGAGAATTTATATTTTCTTAAGGTGTGTCCACACCTAACAAACGTTTGGGGAAACATTGTTTGTCAAACGTTTGCCGAACGTTTGTCAAACATTTTATCATGACAACAAACGTTTATTCACAATTTATTTGTTCGCTGTATGTTTGCCAACAGTCGTGAAAATGTCAGATCTAAAACAAGTCGCATGTTGCATTGGCGCTGCTGCGTTTGTTATAATGCGTAATAAAACATTAAAAAAAAAAAAAAAAAAAATGAAAAACAAAAAGAAGGTGGTGGGAAAGAACACTTTTTCAGCAAAGAAAGACTTACAGTGGTGAGAATTTAATTTTAGATTTACATGACGGTGATTTATTTAGTAATTTTACCAGAATGTCTAGGAGTGATATTGAATTTTTAATTAATTTAATTTGTCCCATAAGCAACTGGCGTTCTCATAGAATTCGATTAAATTAATTATTTTTTCTTTGGACCACTTTTCACTCATATTGTAACTCGGCAGTCGGTATATTATTTAAAACTATATAAATAAAAAATACCACTCTCCGTGTGTAGTGCCACGCGCAGACTGATTTGAATTTCTAGAAATTATATATATATATATATATATATATATGTTATAACAAAATATGTATTCATAAACACGATATTATCGCATTATCTCTCTATAGTGTGGAAAACTACACAACATTTAAAAATAAAATAGCGTATTGTCACGTATTGTATATCGTATTATTATTTATCATATTCAAATATATTTGTTAATAAATATTATCATTTAAAACTATTTTAATTATTTATAATATATATATATATATATATATATATATAACTGGAATAAATAATATAATGTATAACTGAGTTTATTATTACTTCAATAAAGGTACATCGGAATACAAGTACAAACAAACACGCAAAATTTTCGCTTAGCAAGCGAACTTTTTTGTTCGGATTATTGACAAATTGGTTTGAAAACACGTCTACATCAAGCAAACGTTCGAAAAACATTCGTCGAACGTTCCATATTTTTGGTGTTCGGCGAACGTTTTTGAATTGTTTGTTAGGTGTGGATGCAGCTTTAGACGTCCAAAAACGTCGAGTTAGGAGAACACACAAAACACACAAAAAAAAAAAAAAAAAATTAATCACTAATAGAAATAAGAGTCTATACCTGCATTTACTGTCTCGATCTATCTAATGAACAACATAGTGAAATTGCATTAATTCGAACGTAGATTAAATGGTGTTTAAGTTGGATTTGGAGTTTAAACACAGATTATAAAAATTTAAAAGGGAGAATATTTTTAAGGGCAGGGTTTTTCTAAAATATTGTCAAACAAAAAATATACAGCAATGTTAGTTTATAAAGTTAAATGGTTGTAACTAATTTATTAGACAATATTTCAGAGAAATAGCAATATACTGAAAATATTCACCTATTTACTATTCGCCTATTCTTACTTTACAAACACAAAAAAAATTGTTCAAAATCCTCTTTTAAATTACAATATACCAATATACGCTTTCACCTGTTACACATGTTATCTATTTGTTAAAATATAATGAATTGTCTGTCAATAAAAACAATTAATCTGGTATTGAGTATTTAAATTTAAAAAAAAAAAAAAAATTATAAATCCTATAAAATAATTATAAAAAAACAATATCATGCCTACAAGTGAGAAACAGTAAATTCTACCTAGTCAGTACCTACCTTTTATTGGCTATTGACGTGTACAATAAACCTCAAAATGAATCACATAAATAAAATAAAACAATTCGTATTAATAAGTTGCAACGTGCATACAAAGTATGATAAATACAAACAATAATAATGTGTACGTGCGATTTAACATGCCATTCAAAAATACACTGATATTTGATATCCATATATATATATATAAATTATGTTGCAAAAATAAACATGCCAAATTGCTAAAACTAAATTCAATACATTTTATGAATCATAAATGGTGACAGTTCTAATTTTCTTGCAAAGCATAAAGTTATCCATAATCATAATAGTATTGTAGGTACATTGCATCATGCAAAATATTTATGGAATTGCCATGGTATATAATATTGCATTTTAATAAATACGTTATAAAAATGAATTGTAATTCTTAATGTTCCACATAATACATTTTCTCTGTTTCTTAATTGTTGACAAAACCATTGATTAATTATAAAATAGCACTGTAATTGCATTGGCTACAATAATCAACAGTATAACTTAAAGAATTTTCCTATTTTTAATTTTTTTTTACTCAAAAATTACATGACTCAGTTAGGTCATTACTTAAAAGAGTATAAACGAAACATGCCTGACTGAAACTAAAACCGAATATTAAGCCAAAGAAAACACAAAAATAATAGATTAATTTAGGTATGTAAAAAAAAAAACACGTTGCTCATTATCTAAAACCCGAATAAATTAATGGTTTAAAAAACACCGATGCAATTATAACCAATTTTTTTACTATTTGCTCGATCTAATCAACATAACCAAACAACTAATATAACTATTTTATACTGCTGGAATCGATATACGTAAATAGCAAAACACAAACACTAATGACTCATTTATATTACCTATGCCGAATCTTTACTGAAAATAGACACCTAAAATCCAAAAACAATATATATTAGTTGATGTCCGAGTTTGCATTAAACAAATTTAAAAAAAAAAAATTGTACATAATATCAGATGCATATTAACCAAACCACACACATGGGTAATTAAAAGAAAAAAAATGTACTACGTACATACTATAATGTGGGTAATGAACAATAAATATTATTATTAGATAGCGGGAAATTATTAAAATATAAATTTCAAGCAAAAATATTATTACACAATACAGTACTGTAAAAACTATTTCATACATATAAATTTTAAATCATGCGTTTTTTGAAATGTCTTCCAAATATGAAAAAAAAAAAATTAACTAAATTTTGATGGGTTGTAATCTTCCACTAAATAAAGCATATTTACATAACAGCAATGCTCATTGCTTGTTATAAACAATCAATATAAAAATCCATAAATATAGGCTTTAATAAATTATTATGATGCAAACACATAACATATCAAAATGCAAACTGCAAAAAAAAAAAAATAACCATGAACAAACACAAAAAAAAATTACCATAATTTCACTTACAGGGATCATATTGTCCATCGAGGTCTGTTTTAAAAAACAAAATAAAAATCATTATAATAAACTTTGACAATGGTTTAACACCTAGCATTAATTCAAATTTCAACAGACATTTTTCAAGTGTACATATAAATAAACTAAATTCTCAAATACGGTATTATTATAACCACAGTGTAGATACAATTTTCATTATGAGTTTATGTGTTTATATTTGTATATAATATATATTTACTCAAAACTAATAAGATTAAAAAAATAATAATAATAAATGTACTTTAAAAATAGTTATATTTCAATGTAAATAGAAAAGTATTTTCAAAATTATAAAAAAAATAGGTAAAAACTTACTGCGCTTCCCATCAGTGACAACTTGTGAACAGTCATTACGCAATGAAGTCAATGGGCATTTCCATAATGCACCGGATTGATTTGTTTCCGGTTGTAAGTTTTTATCTAATGGTGCGCCCACCAAAATCCTGAAAAACAATTCAAAATTAATTATGTGTTTAGGATAGAAACTATATAAATATATCTATACTGTTAAAATAACAAATTAGTTCAATACTATCTTCATTGAAGAGGGATAAAAGAATTGAAAATGTGCATGGTGTATTAAAAATAATGAATAATACTAAACAGAGTAATCCGAAAAAATTGAATATTACCAACAGTTAAATAACACAAAACTAATGCCGTCCCTGTAGATATTGCAGTTTACTCAGGCTCCGATTTAAGGGAGTACCTTGGTGACTAGTAACTACCTGGCCTCAGTTTTGGGACGTTATTGTATTTTTTATGCATTTATTGGACCCATTTTCCTGACGACTTGGACAAAGAAATGTTTGCGGATGAATTGGTGCAGTTCCAAGAGTTAAAAATATTGATGTGATCAACAATATCAACTTGAATACCTGAGATCGATGAACATAAAGCATACGCTCTTCCCAAAGTCGAAACAAATATATCTAACCATGCCTCGTGCATACTGTAGTAACGAACGCTCTTTCTCAGCGATCAACCGCATTAAGACCCGTTTTGAGACAGTGTTCGACTCGAGATAAGTTAGACAATCCGACATAGTTTACTGAACATTAAAGGATTTGCAAAGGAACGTAGAAAAAAATCCATGTTCTCGCGAGTTACAATAATGTTTTTGAAATAAAATATATACACGTTATTATTTATTTATTTTTTAAAATTTGGATGGGGCGGATGACTACCGAAGATCAAAGTCCCCGGGGTCCCGGAATATGTAAAACAGGCTCCGTCCGTTGTCTACTCACCAGCTCTGTTCGACTTGTCCCTTGAGCTCGTCGAACGACTGGTGTCCGGCCACCGAGTAACCGAAATACGATTCTTTCTTGCCCTGTTTGACGATCGGCAATCTCGTGTCCAGGTTGAACGCGCGGGCCCGGAACACGGCGTCGCACAGCAATACGAAGACCACGGTCAGAAACGGTCGGACGACGGCCGTGCCCATGGCGATAGCGGCGAAAAAGTGCGGCTTCCTGCCCGCGATGTGGTGTACGTCTGGCACACGGTCGGACTCCGGATATTATAACCGTACGGATATTATGTTTTATTCGACCGACGACGGCGATCCGCTCGTTGTAATTTCCGTACCGCCTAAAGACATTGCGTAGCCGATGCAGCACCGATGAACGCGGGCGAAGTGGCCGGGTGAAAAACGAACGGTGGCGAAATACAACAGTCGAACGGCATTAATATTTCAACGTTATCTGCGGAACCGCGACCATAAACACAAACGTTAATCACACTCGTCGTGACAACCTGTTTACCTGTGCGCGAAACGCACGGGGGCTTAGCAGTTGGAGTGGCCTTTTCGAGTGGGCGGCAGTGTTTACTGTTGAAATACCATTGAACTATAGTGTTTACTCGAAGGAGAAAAAAAAAAAATTAATTATAATATTATCCGAGATAAGTCCGAGAGAGAGAGAGAGAGTGTGTGAGAGAGTGCGTGAGAGACGGCGTAGTGGGACCACCGTTATCAGTAAATCGTTCGAGCGAGCGTTCCGATTGGCCGCCTACTCATTGTTCGTTTGTTTGTGTTGCGATGTTTTTACGATCCAAGGCATACCACCACTATTTTTCACGCGAGCTTTACAGATTATCGATAAAACCTCGTTATTTTACCGACAAAACAACAATTTATGGCCGGGGTTACGTCGGTTATTGTCCGGATATCACACTAAATAACTCACGTTTGTCAGCATACCCGTTTATGACGAATTAGGCATTTTACACGTTTATCACAGTGTGCCGCCGGGTTTATCACCGCTCGGTTTTTCTTCAGATTTCAACATGTTTTTTTTTTTTTTCTCACGTCCGATAATCTTTTCGCCGACGTGACCCGACGAACCCCGCGGTTGTACGCGTAGTTATTATTACATTTAAACGATATTATTATGCGTTTATTTTATTTTCACTATTGGGGCGCCCTTGCGTGTTTACACGACTCGTCGGACGCCGCCGCCGGTGGAGTACCCGGCGATTAACGATACCTCGTTTCCGTTTCCGAAACGAACGGAACGCATCGACAAAAAAGTTCATGACGACGGTGTATTTCCGAACATGACATCACGGTCCGAACGCGCGTGACCTCGCGATACGTGACGGCCATGTTTGCAGCTCCGCGCCGATGGCAATAAAAATTCCGCTCACATTATATCGTCTGTAACCTTACGACGCACGGAATCGATGTCATTATCATATGCCGTTTTTGTATTGCGTTGACCGACGCGGTACAACAAGATGGCTACGGTAAACTCGTTAGGATCGTCCGCGGAATTGGATGGCGCGGCGACCGCGGATAATCCGAAATAGTCAGACAATTAACAGAAAAATGCTTCGGACGCGTTTTAACCGACATTCAATATTTCATTAGTACAAAAATATATGCTAGTTGGCTTTGTTTTTTTTCTCATTTGTTCGCGCTTCAATTGTGACGCCGACGACCCAGGATTTCAACGTCGGAGACCGATAAACAACAAATAGTCAACAAAAACGGACCAACCATGACGCCCAGCTCCGGCTCATTGAGACGGGCTTATTCACTATAATAAGAAGGAGAAAGACGACGCAACGCTTTGTGACTTTATGTTATTGAAGAAACTTCAGTCGCAAGAGAAAGTGCTTCAATACGAAAAACTCGAAGCCAACTATTTGATATTTTTGTAAGAATACAATAATTTAATGTTAATGAAACATGTTAAAAGTATTTTTCTGTTAATTGTCGGTCTTATTTTGGATTATCCGCGAATAATCAAGATTTCACTGTACTTCAATCGACCACGCACATAAAATCAACAATACTATTAAAATTCCGCTTCTACCGATAATTTGGCTAATTTAGCGAAATAACGCCAATGGATGTACTATGGTATAGTGGATTAATTATGACGTCCAAGGAACCAGGATTTGAACACCGATGAACAAATAGTCAACAATGAGTAAAGAAAAGTTTTGGAAACAGAAGAGGATTAGCTCCAAATGCGAGTGAACCATGAGGCAACGCCAACAAAATGTTATTGAACAATTGTCATAAACAAAAAAAGAGGTGTTTCGATATGAAAATATAAATGTCATCTAACAGATTTTTTTGTAAGAAAATAATAATAATAAAGTAATAGTTTAGTGTTAATAAAACATGTTAAGAGCATTTTTGTGTTAATTTTCGACTAATTTAGTCTTATTTATTTTCGACCAATTTAGTCAATTTCGAATTATTTGCAGACAAGCGCTGTGAAGTCAATGGTTAATCGAGAATTTACTGTACTTCTATTAATATAATGATACTATTAACATTCCAAAAAGCTAGAGGGAGTATGGAGAAGAATAAAAGTAATTTTGTATCTCTTGAAGAATGTTATTCTTCTCTGGAAAATATGATCATGATCGATGCCTTTTTTTTATTTTAATACCGAGGTAGGTATTAATATTATACACAACAAATTTTCTAAGGTCCGAAATAAAGGGTATAGAATTAATTATTTGTATCCATTAATTTTTTTTTTTTTGATAATATATTATAAAAATTAAAATCTGTAGTAACAACTGATAATAATATACCACAAGTCCTTTCTTTAACTTTTCATTGTAATTTTTCTTCACTTCCTTGTTCTGAAACAAAAATCAAACAAAATTGTAACATAAAAAGCTTATGTTTACCTATTCTACAAATCTAAATTTCTTAAACCCGTTAAATGGTAATAAAAAAAAATTCTGAGATATGGAATATCGAAGGTGATAATATATTTTTCTATTTAAAAAAAAATATTGACAGTAAATTATTAGAATACAAGTAATATATTTTCTATAGGCATTATTCGTATTCAACAATTATTAATTGCTGATATAGTTAGTAAAACTAAATTAAAATTTGAAAATAACATAAAAACAAGTATTTCAATCTTACCAGTACAAGTTCCATTTGTATTAACTGGTTCATCTTCTTTTTTAATTTCTTTCACATCTAAAATAAAACATGAAATGTGAATGCAATTTATAATATTTTTAACAATACTTCCGGGTTATCTCGGCTACCTAAAAAATTAAATTACAAAAGTAAACATTCATAGTTATTTACATTTATTAGATATTTAGGAATTATAGCAAATATATTAAAATTTTCAAACAAAAATACAAAAAAAGTATTTTATTTATCAAGCTGTATACCAACAGTGTATAATCTTGGAAATATTTTGGTAGTCGAGATAACCAGGAAGTACCCTTTTGACTTATATTTTATTTACAATGCAATTTAATTATAATTCAATATTACCAGTACAAGACGCATTTGTATTAATTAGTTCATCTTCACTGAAATCTTTTTTAAATTTATTCACATCTAAAACAATACAGTATGTTATACAGTTTGTTTTAACAGTTTAATTGTTAAATTTGTTTTTTTTTTTTTTTTGTAGGATAACAAATAACCCAAATATAATTTATATATAAAAAAAAAATATCGAGAATTTTACCAAATTGGGAAACGTCAACTCGCAGTAATCTCAAATAATGTAATCTACATTCGCCGTTTATATAAGCTTTAATGGTTTTAAATCCTTTCCATCCAACTAATTCAAGTGGAAATTTTTCATCCAGCATATTTAGAATACAACTACCAACACCTATTCACAATATTTAAGTAATTAAAAAATATAATTGTATAAGGTAAACAATTAATTACCAAAATTTTGTAGTATATCTTTTGTATTGTCATCCAAATCAGCAATCAGAATAGTTGGGTTTTTTAATACATCAATAATTTCTTGGCGAGTTAATTGTAATCTTCTTCTGGATCCTATGTAGCATGTGATACTCGCCAAACCCTTCAATTTAAAATCAATAAAATTAATCAAAAACAACAGTTGTGTAACTGAATTAAATTTAATGAAAACTTAATTTAATGAAAAGCTATTGGTAAACACTTTCAATAACAGTGTATTCATTAATTTAAATGATAATTAATATTCTAATTCTAAAATATATCAAGATTTAGTTACCTCTTGAGCAAGTCTGAAATTACAACCCATAGATTTATTATCACAGCGAACAAAACTTTTAACACCAGTATTTATGATCTACAAAATAACAATTTATAAATTATTAACACACAAAATTAATAATAAGTGATTAGAAATAAAAAATATTATGTTTAAAATTAATAATTTCATAAACTGGTATACTTTTATTTTCTCTTGGTTATTTTCTACAACATCTTTTATAGATGGTGAAGTGAAATAAATATTTTTTTTTTTACCCACTGAACACCTTGTTAATAAACATTGAACAGGAAAATTAATCAACTCATAAAAATCCCTGAAAAAAAATATAATTATTATTAATTAAAACAAACTAATTTATAAATGTTTAATATTACACAGTATAAAATATCAAAAAAAAATATTTCTTTTTAAATCTTAAAAAAAACCAAACAAAAAGTAATTGAAATACCATTTTTGGAATAGTAAATTTTTTATAGATTATTAATTGTATTTTTACCTAATTTGTGGCCAAACTATATCATTATCACTCATAAATACAAATGGATCTTCTTTATAACCTTGATACCTTTTGTGTTTTTTAACAACACTTGACTTTTCTAGGTTTATTTCAGGCTCTTCAGATTGTTTTTCATCTGCTTCCCAAGGTAATAACTTTATCTTTTCCAAAACAGTTGCGAAAAACCCACCAGTATCTTGATGATGAGGTAAAATCCGTATACTACAAATTAAAAAATTTAAAAAAAAAAAAGTTTAAAAATATGGAAATAAACATTTACTGTTAGTTTTACCATCTATTTAAATTATATAAATCTTCCTTTGGAGGAAACATTTGTGGTCTAATTTGAGTAGCCCACTTTGCTGGTACTTCATCAAAGTTATTAAACACATCTAAATCTTTTGAAACAACTACCCACTGTGAAAGGCCATTTGTAGTTTTTAATCCTGTGAGTTTATCTCGTGCATTTATAATTTCAATAGATCCTATTTAAAAATACAAGTTTAAATATTACCACCCGCATAAAATTAAGACCACCTTCAATTAATAGAATGCAACAATTATTGTCTAAATCGCAAGTTGTACCATTTTGGTATAAATACATTTTACAGAAGTTATTTATTATTTTATCCTTAAACTTTAAATTTTACTTAATTTAAATACTATTTATTAATATTTAACTTTTATTATTTGCAAAAATATGACTAATAATATTGTGTTATTTAAAATGTGTAAAACTATATACCTTCAGATTCGCTTATTATGCGATTAATAACAGCTTCATTTTCAACCGGGTTTAAAGAACAGGTCGAATAAACCAATTGTCCACCAACGTTTAGAAGTTCTAAACCACGCTTCAATATACGATATTGTATTCTAAACATTTTAAATATAATTAATTAAACGTATATCAAATAAATGGTTTTTTTTTTTTTTTTTAATAAATTAACAACCCGTGCAAATTATTCGCATTTCCAGGATTCCATTTGGCCCAAATGTCCGGATTCTTTCGTAATGTTCCATCCCCAGAACAGGGCGCATCGCACAAAATTTTATCGAACTTTAACACAGTATCTCCTGTAATATATATATATATATTTAATTGATTAGTAAAACATTAAAAAACATTTAAGGTTATATACAGAGTGTTCATGCTAAGATAATTCAGTTGGATGAAGTAGTATTGAAAGTAAGGGTTTTCGGGGAATGAATGGGGAGTACCGAAATACACATTTTCAGACAAATTACAAATTGTTTACCCCTTAGGTACGCCCATGCGCAATACAAGTTACTTTTTTTTTAAATGGCAACACCATTATTTTTTCCTACAGATTCGGATAGAGTTACTTTTTTTAGAACTATTTTTGTATAAAGAGTTTTTTCTAGTTACAAAATTGGCAAAGTTATGGTATGTTGAAATTTAATATTTACGAATAATCTGTTGAAAATCGAAATAATATCTCCGATATTGTTAAATATCCGTTTATAGACAGATAAAACATAAATAAACACTTATTTGTTCTCGTAATTAAGAATTAATTTTTTTTTTTTAACATATGAAAATGGTTGCATTGTTGGTCAATTTTTAATGCTTTTCTGTTGCTATTTTTTTAGCCCTAGTTATATATATATATAAACAATAGTAATGTACGCGTACGAGACACTGTCCACAACACGGGGATAGGAAAAGAAAATACTTGCCTTCAAAAAAAAAAAAAATTTTAGGGAAAATACACGGACCTGTTCAATACCAAAATAGGGCAAATGAAACAGAAAAAATAATGATTTAGAAAGGTGCCAAATACAGGATTGTTCCTAAAAGCAAAACAATTGCAGAGGACTTGTAAAAATCTCTTGTACAAGAAGGTTTTAATGGCTAATAGCACTGAAAAAAAAAAAAGAAACAAACCATTGTCATTGCAGCTCATTGAAGGTAAAACTGTGGCATCGTGGTTAGTGATTACTACATTTGCACTGTTCAGTCTTTTAGCTTGATGGACTAACATGTAACATCGTGAATTGTTCACATCATTAGCAACAACCAATCCACCTAAATTATATAAAAAAAAAAAGTAGCCATCGAAAATTAAAATCATTATACAAATTGTTTTATTAATATTAAATACCTGGAACCGAAGAATTTATACCAGAATAGAGCCCTTCGATTAATTGTGCAGTCTTTGAACCAGGAGCTGCGCACATGTCTAAAATCTACAGGATTGTAATGTTATAATAAATAGTATCAAAAAAATCATAAACAAAATAATCACTAACCTTATCACTTGATTTTATATCAAATAGTAAAGGGGGTATCATGCTGACGGTTTCTTGTCTAGAAATGTTGCCATTTTCAGTTTCAGAAATTAAAAAATTATGCAAACGAAAATAAGGTTCTGAACCACGGATATCTTTACGAGTAATTTTCAACTGCCATCCTAATCTTTGTGGATACCTATACAGATTCCAAAATTTGATTAAAGTGCTGACAATTTATGATGATGATAATACAGCTGTTATAGTTTGTATTCAAAGAATTTTATGTAAACAAACCATGGTAAACAAAACGGTTTGCTGCTTTTAAGATCATGTCCATCATTTGTTTCTACTTTATGTAAATCTATCAACAAAACATCTTCAACAAATGTTAATAATTCTGTAGCTTCTGTTTTACTGCTAGCTGTAATACGAAATGATGAGGGCAAATCAGATTGTAGTGTAGTAATAAAGTTATCCCATTCATCTTCTGGACAAATATTCTGAATCTAAAAATGTGTAAATAACATTTTTGTTACGGTGAAATTATTCGTTATAGACCCATAGGTAAGTTTGAAATGTGGATATATAATTACTTTGTAATATTGTAAAAACTTTTCATTGTTTCTTACTGTTGTTTCATAAGAACTGCGGTTATCTGCTGTCTGATATACAGTTGTGCATATCTAAATTCAAAGAAAAACAATTTTTTTTCTACAAAATGAAAATAAGCGAATGTTTAAATTTCAACAACTAATTTTTTATTGGCAATATACACTGTATTCGCTATAACTACAATTTTAAAGTAAGTAATAATAGTTAATGTAATCATAAAAAGTAATGTTAAATCCTGTATTTAAAACTTGTATTAAAAAAATAAATAAATAACTTATGATTTAATATAAAGCAAACCCAAGAGAGAATTATTATATATACCTAGATTTATTTTGAGAGTTTTTAGCAAAACTAAATTTGAATATTTGCTTTTAATAGCACTAATAGTAATGATAACTTTATTACCTTTAGTATTTTAGCACAAACATTGTTTACTATATTTATATTTAGTACTAGCTGTTACCCCCTACTTTGTCTGCATAGAATTTTATAATGCCCTCTAATATTTTAGTGACATAGATAAAATGTGAATACATTATTAATTAATCAGAAAGAATAACAGATATTTGAAACTATTCTTAACAGCTGACTTAAAAATGCAAAATGATTTTCTCTCGAAATTATACTTTTTCTACACTCATCAATAGTTTTAGCACCAGCTCTGTATAATAAGGCCCAGTAAGTATTTATTCATGTAGAAATTATAATAAAATTAAATAAAAACCATGACCAGATTATAATTATTATTATTTTTATTGTTCTATAATAATTAAAAACAAATATATAAAAGGCAATAGGTAAAATTCTGCATAAAATGGAACATTGAATTACTTATTTATTTTCATTCTAAACCATAAAAATATAAAATAAATTTGGAACAAATTAAATAAAAACTACTAAATCTGCTAAACCATCTATTTGACTACCTACTGTCTGTCATAACATTAATTTTTTTTAAATAAGACAGTTATTCCCAAAACTGATCATGTCTAATATTTAGGATTGATACTAAACAATTATTAACAGTGGTTTTATATAGGCAACATAAAAAAAATGTAAAAACTTAATGCTAAACTACAATGTGTTCATACAGTAAGACCTCTTCTTCATTCGATTATGACAAAATTCATCTAAATTATTCTCTATAATATACACAAAGTCAATGCATCACTACAGGTATTGTAATAAAGTTTCACTTCCTCTCAGACCTAAAACATTTATTATACATTAGATTTTACCTAAAACAATATATAATAGTCATTCATATCCGCTTGACACGCAGATTCGCTCACCGCAATTCCAGAAAATTTAGAAGAGATTGGAACAGAACTGGTTTAAAAAACCAGAGTTATTTTGTAACGAATAAAGATAGTCAATCTGGTAAGATGTCTCAGCTATGGGTGTTCCAACTCATGTGACCCATTTTTAAAAAAATAAATTTATATATGTTGAAAAATCACATTTTTTGTCCACGTATTATAGAATTATTAAAATTATTCTATATAATAAAAAAATAAAAAAACTTACTCCTTGTAGATTTCTTCTTTTTTTTGCAAAATACGAACTTGTACATCCGTGTCTCTTATTAACCATTTTGTAAGAATGAACCAAACGAGTTCACAAAACTGAATATAATTAATAAAATAAACAAAAATATACAAATGTTACACGTGTTATAGAAATTTAAATAATATTTTCATAATAAATTCATAAAAAAAATACTAACCCTATAACTACGTCCTACCTACTACGGTTGTAGATAGTTTTATGGTTTATATACGTATATAACCTACAATGTTTGATAACATTTAACATACAGTAAATCGCGATAGTATCAGTTCGCGATATCATTTTTAGTCAGAGATTATAAGAGATAAGTGTTATTGTTTTTATTATTTCACCTACAATGATAAAATGTATAAACAATAAATTCCTGCCATTGGTCGCTTTAGACATATCTTAAAAATGTTGATATTATTGTTTTTTCTCGTATTTATTTAATTTGTAAAAAATAAAAAACTCATAAACAAATAATTAAATAATCAATTACAATTATACAAATCAAATTGAAAATCAGATGTCCCCACAAAATACTGATCATCAAATTATTTGGTTAATTTTAAAACAATTTTTAATGTGTTATTGTTATTAAAATAAATACAATTTGATTGATTGTAATAGTTAATCATTTTTTTTTCTTTCCAATTTGGATTTTTAAAGATATGTCTAAGGTAAATTGATGACATTAATGATATTTAGTTTTTAAGATATTTTATTATTATTTATATGTGAACATAATATGGTTAACGGTATATTTTTTGTATGCAATTTATATTAGTGGCAGTTGTGATTTTGCTGGTGTCATTTCTCTAGTGCCCACGTATTTTATTATATTATTATTATCAATGCATACACCAAAAAAATAGTGGCACAACCAAGCGTAATTATGGAAATTCCTTTCAATGACCATTGAAATCAATGTGCAATATTTTTTAAAATTTATAACATTCTACTACTCTAGGTTTGAATAAAATAATATAATAAATATTAAATAGTAGTCATTTGAAATTCTATAATCTAATTAACTTTTCAAAAATAAATTGCACCGTTCTTGAAAATATCCTGTTTGCACCACTGCCAAAAAGGATTATTTTTAGTAGACTCACAGTACATTAATCAGTAGACCTATAATTATGTTCAATATTATGTATATGTAGGGTTTAATAGTGCAACACAATTTATTGTCAAACATAATATTATATGCTTTATTATAATATTACTCTGTAGTCTATATCTTGGCTCGATAAATTTAGCCATGGTCTGTGCTACTAACCTCCCCCCCTCTGATCTTTTTTTTGTCTGATACAATTAACCAAGTAGGTATTTTCAAAATGCTTATACCCATAGTTGTTAAATTATGGTATTTTATTTTTGTATTGTATTACATGTATATTTTACAGTATAAAACCATGTAGTATCTTAAAATATCAACAATTGAATACAGATTATGAAACAAATAACCAATTTTAAAATGCCTTAATAATTTTTGAAAGAAATTTTAATACAAGAACTTTTTGTAAATAAATTAATATTTAAAGTTATGTTACCAATCCTAGTGACTAGCAATAGTTTTAATTTAAATGAATGTAATTAGAATTCACAGTAAATTAATTATCTTGAGTAATGTTGTAAATTTTGACATAAATTAGAAATTGAACAAGCTTATTAACTGCCAACTGGGGCATATATTTATGTCTATTAACATTTTGGTCCCACTTTTTTTTTTTATTTCTTGTAAGCACTCACTAATAATTAATATCAAAAATTCAGTAATGAAAAAAAAAAAAGCAATATAAACTAAATTATTTAATCTATAAACAATTTAAACAAATAAACCTAGTATAATAGAAATTTATTTCCAATTAAACTGGTATGTTTAATTATTTGCATGTTAATTAGTTAACACTTTAAGATACCATACCTTTAAAAATAATATAGGTTTTAAAAAATAAAAACCGTAAATAATAATTTGAATAACAATACATTTTTTTTTTTACCCTCTATATAAAATAATTTTATATCGTGTATATAATACAATTGTATACATGTGTATACCTATTTTTATTTTATTTTTTTTTTTTATTATTATTTTCAAACTTCAACATTTTTCATTATCAATCAAATAGCCAAATATCTATTAAAATGTCCCATAATCATACAAAAATACCTATTGAATACATTATTTTCCAGAACTAAAGCTAAAACAGATAAATATAACAGTCTTGTAAAACTTATCATCTATTATGGCTAGTAATAATACTATTTTGAAGATCTATACTAGAATTGCGCAGAACAAATAATAAATTATCATACTGAATAATCATAACAATTTGCCTAATTTATACCACTGGAAAAATAACCATTGATAAAGTAAGAGGTATATTCTCAAATATTAATTAATAGTATTTATAGTAATATAATATTAAGACAATTGAAATAATTATTTATACATATAGTGTTGTATTATGTTGTTAATTATGGTACCTATATTCAATAAATTTGATGCATTGCCATGAATTTAAAAAGGATTCAACTAAAATGTATCTTTTATGATACAAAAAGAAATAGATAGAAAATGGGACTAAAAGAAACTACAAGAATAATTGTTATAACGCAGTTATATTTTAAAAAAACAATGTTCCCTGATTTATATGAAATAACCTGAAATAAATATTCTTAATAAAAATATATATATAATTTGAAAACTTTAAACTTATATATAAATTTGTTTTACTAAGTAATACAAACAATTTAAAAATATATTTATGTGTTAAATTAATTAATTACCTATAATATCACAGTACACTATATCTGTGACTGAATAATAAAATTATGAATTAATTAACAAAAAATGACTAATGATAGTTAAATAATTCATACCATGTTTAAGTATTAAATGTATGGTAACAACTGTAAATATTGCATTTGCGTTTGTCCAAATTTTTAATAATAAGCTGGATACTGTTTTAACCAAGAATGTAGACCTTTGAAGCTCACAGAAGGATCATTCTCGGCAACTATTTCTTCTTTGATATCAACCTAAAATGAAAAAAAATGGTTTAAAAGGATAGACAATATATAAGATTATATTGGTTATCTATCAATGTTTTTTTTTCTCTATCTCAACTCAGCCGAAATGTAATATTTTCTATAGGGATTACCTGGGGCAATAACCCCAGAATAGGATTTTTTAGTTCCCTATCCAAAGTAAGTATGATTTTAATATTACAGATTATCAGCTCTCTTCTTTATTCAGGAACACTACCTGCTACATAACAGGTGTGCACATGTCCATAATGTATTATCTATGTTTAAAAGCAGTTTAGAGGAATAAAATGTAAGTTATGAATACAGATTTATATGATCTGAGTAATTTAAAAAAAAAAAAATTATGAAATTGCACTAAAGTTTTTGAGATCTATGCAATTTATAAATCTATGGATTTAATGGTAATGTTTGGATTGTTTTACACAATATTGTATGTTCTGTGATACATACAATGCTCAAATTGGAAATATAAAATAAGAGAAACTACGCGACTCTGAAAAAATAAGTGTCCTTTGCAATTATTGAAATCAACCTAACCCGTGGGAGGGACTCCATCCATCCCTCTACTTTTCAAACATAATTTAATAAATAACAGGTAATTTTTCTTGAGTATATGATATTTCATCACAAATGACAGCATTTTCCTTGAAATAAAATAATAATAATAATACTTGAATGAGAAATAACGAAACCTGTTTATTAATTAATTTAAATGGAGCGCTTTGACAAAGAACACATAATATACTTACAAAAACGTTGTTTTTAATCATTTTGTCTAACGCTTTACATTTGATTCTGAAGTAATTGTTTTCTCTCAAGAACGTACCGTTGTGTCATATAAAATTGGGACATCATTACGATGCCAAGTACCGGTGTCAATCGATTCGCAACAATAGTTTGATTGGTAAAATACTTTTGTAATAACGAAATATATTCATACTAATTGTCGGCTCTATATAGCAGTTTATTAATATTGGTCGTCAGTCCGCGGGTAAATGCGTATAAATATTAATGAAGTGAATTTTAAACCATTTCAGACATTAATAATAATATTGCTGTAAACTACATAACAATGGTATTTAAATAATTAATTTCGAAAAATTAAAAAAAAAAAACTAATTAATTAATTAAATATTCGGTAATAAGATTACTGATTAGAGTAAAATCGCATATTTTCGGTTTTTTCCGATTCGAATTCAATTATAATAATTGGTTAATTGAATTCCGTTGATTGTATATGATATATGTACAGGGATTTTTGTTTTGGTCTATTTCTAAAATCTACACACCTTACAATTGTCCCGTGGTTTTTTTTTTTTCTCAAATTGCTGAGCATTTTTCCGAATTTGAAAAAAGTCGTTTTTACCATTTTCGTCAAAATGTAGTCGACATTATACGAAAATTATTCGAGCGTTAACAACAATTCACGGTAAACGTTGTGTCAAATGTTGAGTTTCCAAAATAATAATAAATAGTTTTACCCCGCGTAAATCGAAATAAAAATAACGGAAACTAACTCGACAGTCTCAAATACCTAGCTAGAAAAAAAATAACTAAAAAAACTAGAATATTTTCAACATTTGATCATGTGTAGAACGGGCCAATAACAACTAGTAGGTTTTCTCACCCCCCCCCCCAAAGACCTCCTCGCCCTCTAAAGGAAGAGGATCTAGAGGGACATTACACTCTCAGCCTGAACTAGCAGATGGAATCGCACCAACAACACCGCCTGGACCCGAAGGATCCTTCCGGATCAAATACACCGCAGAACACTGAGCTTCCCGAACAGGACACCAAGAGCAAGTCCTCTGGATGACGGGAACGTGCGTCGGTGGGCCGAGAAAAGGACCACGACGTACCAGTTTCCTAGACCGGCTGGTTCTGCGAACCGGGTAGGAACAGGATCATGAACAACAGCGTCAGTTTTGTTAAGATCACAATGTAAGGGGGTGCAGTAGGAGTTTTGCCTGCAGATCCCCATCAACGAATGAACTTTTGTAAATTTTTTTTTTTGTTTAAATAAACGATGACAGCAGTGGGGTGGTCAACATGTTCCACTGTTTTCGGTTACATATTGTAAAAAAAAAAAAAAAAAATTAAAAGGTATTCGTGTAAAAATGTAATCGGGTTATTTTTAACTGATTAATATGAATTACAATGACCAATAACAAAATAAAAAACAACTGACGATCGTAAATATTTCCGTTCTATCCCGGTTATTTCCATTTATCAAGAAAACTACCAAACTGCTTGAATTATATGCAATTTATATTAATAAATTACTATATGCAATTCTACTTTTTAAACATATTTCAGCGTGTATTCCTTTTAATTGTTCATAATGGACGATTGGACATGTTCGTTGTACCCGTATGGACATTAGTGATGAGAAAAATCCGGATTTTTAGATTCCTAAATTTAAACAGATATTATATTTGTATCGCTGTAAATTATATATATATACCTTTCTTTTTTGTTATTAGAGATTTTATATTGGTATTATTATTACAACATGACTATCGCGGCATATGGAATTAGTAGAATTCCTTCGGTTTTATAATTGTAATTTTTTTTTGTTTGTTTTTAGGGGTTTATACCACTGTTTATAGGCGTTTAGAGCTAAGGAATAGTATAATAAATTAAAAATATTCCTATAAAAAAACAAAAAAAAAAAAAATCAAAATCTACCGTGAAAACGCTATTACTGTGGAAACACCACAGTGTACAGTATAAACATATACATTTGTATTTATATTATTTTCCTTTGAAAATCATAATTTGTAATTCGTACAAATCACAAGACGATCATTATTAAGCAAATTCTCTTTTTTTTTCTGTTTTAAATTTCAATAGACCAATGTCCGGATGTATGAACGAATCGCGTTGTTTTGTAAATAACAACGAAAATGAAGCGAAACCAATGGTGCTCGGGAATTCTATATACGCATTCGATGCGGACAATACAAAAACGGAAGACGCGAAACAATTAACGGTATGGAAATCGGCAAATTATAATCACGACCAAGACGGTACGGCGTGCGATACGAATTTCGACGGACCGTGCGGAAATGCAAACGCCCCAAGTACGGGTTTAAACGACGGGCGGTGCGGTTGTACGGATGCGTGGAAGAAACTTAAACAGGTATTCGAACTGACGGACAAAGAGCTGAATGCCGCTGTCGCTTTGCAATACGCGGTGCCCGGGGAATTATTTTGCCGTATGCCACTCGACTTCAACGACGACGACTTCGGCGAGAATCTAGTCGATTACCGACTGGACGGTGAACGCTCGTTCAATTCGATCGGCACGCAATCGGACGGTTTGAATACCGACAAGAGAGCGGCGGCAAGCGTTGGCAATGTGCGCGAAATGGGAGCGGTAACCGACGAGCCCTCGGCACAAGCGGTCGGCAAAAAACCCAATGCTGACGGCGGGGCCGCAGTTCGTAATAAAACGGCACAACCGCCGGCGACGGACCGCGCGAAAACCTATAGCACGACGGACACGGGAAAAATTAAAAATATCGGCGATGAAATTAATAGTAAAACGGCGAATAAAAACCGGACCGTGAGAAAAATGGCGAAACGTTCGGGGAAACGGAAATACAAATGTTGTAGGCCTGCCGAACCGGTTAACAAAAACGAAAAATGGGGATATAATTTGAAGTATGTATACACGTACGGTGAGAGTTATCAGGGTGGCATAACCGTCGGCCATAAGAATTGTGTCGACGTTTGGATACCGATTCCGAGGCATAAAGGATGGATATCGGAATCCTATATAAACACCGTAAGTAAAACCTACATTGATAATAATTGTTGTTTTGTATGCAAATGAATGTTGCAATTAAAATATTAAGCTGTTACAGGTGCAGTATACTATACGTATGTAGTACCTACCGAAATGTGTACTAAAAAAAAAAAAAAAATATTGTGTTTTATATAAAAAAAATTGTTTTTTTTTCTGCTTCGCTCCAAGCCCCGACGTTGTTATATATTGTTGTGTTTGTTCACATTGTAGGAACGGAAAATATTGGCGGAAAAAAGACTGGCGAAATTGGAATCGGGTCGGTCGCAGGAGGGATACGACGCATCACGGGACACGGCCGCGGCAGATGGCGAAAAGTGGACGGCGGTGCAAACGGAGAAACAGCAGGCTGAAAACGAAAACGAATCGTCAAACAGTTCGTACGACGACGACGATAACGACGACGGCGAAATTACAGAAGAAACAATCGAAGAAAATAATAATAATAATAATAATAATAATAATACCAACGATAAAGACCGCGCGGCGGCTGCGTTTCGGTTGGACAAAAACAACGGTATTTATACCATCACGATGAACCGTCTGACCAGCGATGGACATCTGAACACGACGGAAGACCCGGTCGTGTTCAAACTGGGCGGCCTGTTGGACCGGGAGTACCAGAGTTCCTGTTCGAATTTCGATTTGAAATTTGTGCCGCCGGTAGCGTTGGACCCGAAAAAACCCCAACGTGACGTTTACACGTCGTACGAACACGAACCCATTCCGCCGACGGCCAAAAAGAATAAAGCCGATGCCCGGTGAAAGCGGCGCCTAACCTGGCAATATTAAAACCGATATATTTATACACCACCGACCCGTTTTTATTATAATTGTTTTAACAAGATCGTCTAAATAATATGATATGTATTTATTGCCGCGGTCTCGCCAGCGAGTGGGTCTCCCGTCAAAATATTTTCCGCACTGCGTCTGTGTCCCCGTGGATTTTCGTACCGTACTCGGGAAAAAGTACCGCGGGTCACGAAAGATATTGATGATAGACGCGCTCTTGTAACTAATCTGTGTTTATTGTCTTATTTTTTTTTTTTTTTTTTAAATACGTTACACGTCATTACTATCCATCATTCAAGTGACGAATATTTCCGGGGGAACCGAGTATTACTTTAGTAGTACGTACCTATATAAGAGGTACTTATACCTTGGACACTCGGTTTAGGTGGTCAATCGTTCATTTGTTATCACAAGAAGTCAAATTATTATTATTAAAATATCGAGTTATTGAAAACCGTTGTGGTATATTTATATTAGTGTAATCTAACCGTATAGATGTTTTATAAACATTTTCCTTATACAATTACCACTCATTTTTAAATAATTTTTTCTTTTCCGCATAGTGCATAATATGTTCCATTATGTATTTAATAATTATAATTATATATTAATAACTAAATATTATGATAAGTCTATTTGAAATTTAAGTGTTCTGTGTCCGTTTTTCGGAAAGAACCGTTATAATACTTTGGATTCTCTAATTTGTATTTCTCGATGTATGCGAAGATTTGCCAGACCGTTTTAAACGTGACTGGTCCCGTTGTGTTACGGAGTTCGATTTTTGTACTTGCTGGTAACGTTGCAAATATTTTCAAAAATATAAATACTGATACAAATATGTTTAAATCGCATAAATTTGAACGCATCAATTTACACATCAAAAGTTTGGCGGTAAAGTATAGGCAACAGTTTCCGAATAGTTTTCATACCGCAATTCGAACTCGGCCTTTGCGACAGATAATCTATTTTGTTGCGTATTTGTTTACATAAAATTCGAATAGATATTTAAAACTTGAAATTTTCGTTCATCTGTACGACTGTTAATTACTAATTATTTACCGGTTGGTAAAATGACGTTTTAAAACTGCGATTTTCACGCCGCAGACAGCGGACCAGACATAATTATTATTGTTATCGTAGTTATCAATCAAAGTCGACGGCTACCGATCCAACGTAATCGCCTAGAATACGTTTAATTGACTCAAACCTTATTACGTAATATTGAACTATTGACGTGTATCTGACATAGTTTTTCCCAAAGGGCGTGCGGTGAAAACTTGAATTTTTTATTTTAACAAATTTAATTATGTAAAAAAAAAAAAAAAATTAAAAAAAATAGTGTACACGTTAAACTAAATATATAAATTATATATTCTAAATCGAAATAAGTACAATTTTAGTGTGAAACGTGTTGCATAATAGTTGAATTCGAGGAGGAATCGACGATAAACATACTCGCATTTCTTGTTCAACTAATAAAAGTCGTTCACGTTTCTTATTTTTATTATTAGTACGGAAAAATCAAGTTCGCAAATGTCTGTTGTAGGAATTTCTTGTTTTCCCCTCCCCCTGTTATTATCGGGATACTCGGTATTAATTAAATTCCAAAAACGGATGAGTGAAAGTTCATTAAATTTTAATGTCAATGAACGATCAGATCGAAAATCCAAACGTTGTTCTTGTTCAATTAATTTTAAATGGGATATAGCATCTGATGTCACTGCAAAAGGATTGCGTACCCAATCATATTCGTCAACAAACAATGATAGGAAATATTTCTTTTAAAATTATACGGTGGTTAATAATCAAAGCAGCAAACGTTACTTCGCCATGCGAATCAATATCTGCTGTTAATGGAAATATTTGTAGTGGTTTTCTTTTCAATATTTATACAAAATGTACCGCGACTTTTAGAAACTAATTTTGATGAGCCGCGATGGAAAAACGTTTGGAACCCGCTGATCTAACATAATAATAAAATTTGGAGAAAAAACCATCGTCATTCGTCATTGTAATACCGTATTTGTGCTGTATATGCTACAAAAATATGTATAACTTAAAAATATTATTTTTGTTTTTTTTGTTTTTGGGTGGGGGTCTTTGGGGCTGAGTGCGCCACTGTCTTGGACACTCGGGTCAGGTGTTTAGGCGTTCATTTTTTTTTTTTATCCGTAAGTGTTAAAATTGTTATTATTAAAATATCGAGTTATTCAATAAAACCGTCGTGGTATATTTATATTAATGTAATCTAACCGTAAAGAGTAATACAATACAATATATATATATGTATGTATAAGTATATACAGTGGAGTATTTTAGAAAATATCGAAATAAAAATTCGCCCCACTCTCCCGTCCCGTCTGACATTTGTAATAACTTACTAATGTAAATTGCATTAAATATTAATAAAACAGGTATTATTATGACGTAATAAACGTTAAATTAAAATGTACGGTAAATAGAATAAGTTAATAATACTAAGAAAATAATTTTACTTATTGGCAACTGTTGCCGAATTTTCTTCATTCTGAACAAGAATGATGTCGTCGACCTTTTGAATTTGTTTGTTAACTTTTCATTATTTACAATCGAAATTACGTTTGAGCGTCGTTCTGTATCTACAACCGCGGTTACTGGTTATACCTGTAACCGTGTTTGGAACAATAAAATTAGAATTGGCACCGGGGCTATGCGATACGTGATAGGTAATCGAAAATTATATTTTAATCCGCGGTCAGAGACATTTTTCGATAATAATCAATATTTTTACCGGTATTGGTTAAATCGCAGACCTCGTAGTTTATAAAACGGTATATTAATTAATAATAGGTGTACGCGTTGAATTTTCAAAATGAATACTTCAATACCTTCAGCGGGTAAGTAACTGAAAAATTCTACTTTCAAATTTATAGTATTCGCTTAAAGAATCATAAATAAATAGTACATTAAAATAAATATTGCAATTATACTTGTCGCTAAACTTCACTGTTCGTAAACGAAGCTTATTACTATTTTTGTTGCGGTTGGTAGAATATAAAAATATGTATACGATTAATTCGGTTTATTATTTTTTAATTACAGCCGAAAATGAACAAACAAAACTAATCCTACAAATTGAAAATACTATTTTAACCATTGTTAAAAGTTTATATAATAATAATAAACCTATTATTAATTTACCTAAACTTTCAAACTTGTAAGTATATGAGTATAAGTATTAAAATTAAATCTACTCACGTAATTTATAAATTTGTAATTTCAATATTGTCCATGTCTTTACAGTAATCAAAAACAATTAATAACAAAAATATTACAATTTAAAACCAAACGAAGTCGAAATAATTTTACAATTATAATTTATATGTTATCAAAAATTTATAAAAACGTAATGTCTAATCACTCGTGTACAGCAAGGTAATTAAATCAAGTAGACAGTTATACAAATATTTAAACTTAAACAATTCAAACAAAATTTGAATAAACCTACCCATTTGTATGTAATTTTAGAGAGCTATACTATGGAGACACAGTTTTATTCAAACATGACTATATTGTACATAAAAAACTTCTTGACATATGCGGTTTATTGGGTGCAAAATCTTGGGAGTTAGGTATTACATTAACTTCTAAGGGTTTGGTCGCTGGAAACTTAACGATGTTCATGTGTAATGGAAAAATGATTGATTGTTCTAAAACTACTGAAGGTGATATTAATTAAATTATTTTATTCGATTAATTAATAGAATTAGTTCTTGATTTGTGACAACTTATCTAGAAAATTACTTAAAAATGTGATGTTCATATCATTGTTTGTATGTATGGACAATAAAGCAAAAATGTGTTTTCATACTTATTTCAACAGTACTCTAATAGACTTAATCAAAACATATTTTACCAAATTAATGACAACATTATTTTAGTAAAATGTCACAAAGGGATGTTTTGATATTTTCATTCTACAATTTTTTATAAAGATTAAAAAAAAAGATTAATAAATACATTTCTACTTTGAAGCATGAAAAGATTTGGTGAAATAATTTTTCTCTTGAGTCTATATTAAAGTCTGAGTACTATTGAAAGTACGAAAACACATTTTTGCTGAATTGTTTGTTAGACACAAAAACAGCAAATGTCACTATAATGTCTTCTTAAATAATGAATAATATGGTTTTTAGGTATCCAAATACCCCAAGATATTTATTCAATAGAACATTTTGAATCGAAAGCACAATATATTTTAATAATTGAAAAAAATGCATCATTTCAAAAAATTATTAATGAAGGATTTTTAAAAAAAAATAAATATTCTTTTATTTTAATAACAGTAAGTTAATGCATAAATATTTTTTTGGTTAAAAGTTTTATTCAAGAAATACATTTACAATTAAAACTTGAAGGTTTAATTTTTATAAAACCCAAAACATGATATAAAAAAATAATAATAATAATACCATGATATTGAAATTTTTTAAATATTTATATTATTTTATATACTAAAAAATTAAGACAGATTATTTATTAAAACCTATAATGTATTATTACATTTTTTTTCAGGGTAAAGGATATCCTGATATTAACACCAGGTTATTTGTGAAACAATTATCTTGTAAACTGAAAATACAAATATTAACTTTAGTAGATGCTAATCCTTTTGGTATAGAAATCATGTGTATTTATAGATATGGCTCCAATGTAAGAAATTATTTAATTATAAAATGTAATATTATTATTAAATTATTTTTCTTTTTTGAGTAGTGTTTTTTTTATTTATTCATTTTTTAGACAATGATTCAGCAAAATGAAATGCTTAGTGTACCATCAATAAAATGGCTTGGAGTTCATCCTACAGATATCCGATCATTAAATTTAGCGAGTATTTCAATGAATAATCTGGATCAAGCACGTTTGAAAGCCCTTTTAAAGAGATCCTATATAAATTCATCAAATAGTGAGCTTTTACAACAGGTAAGTTAATTTTATTATACATTTTTCTCTCAGTGTTTGATTAAAAAAATAAATAAAATACCTATTAATTGTTTAAATTAGGTACTAATGCTACAACAATTAAATTTAAAAGCAGAGATTGAAGCTTTGACAACTTTCACTCAAACATATCTAACTGAAGTATACATTTTAAGAAAAATTGTTACTCAAGACTATATTTAATAAGAACTATGAATAGATAATGTATTACCATTTTGTTTTATTTGGTTATGAATTAATAATATAGCTTTTAATTTGTCATTCAAATTGTATAATAAATACATTTAATATTTAAAATAAGAATTTATTTATAAAGGAAATTTTATTTGAAATGAAAATACTATATATATTCTAAAAAGTCTATTGTTCAATTTTTCTGTGCTTTTATTTTATTTAAAAAATAGAACTGGTTTTTACACATTTACTAAAGAACTTGTTCTTTGTATCAAATTAAAACTTGGTTTTTGATGGTATTTTAATAATAATCTAAGTACTTGATGTTCCGGTATTGCACATAGTAGCCAATGTTTCATAACAATTGTCCAAAAATAATGACTGACTTGGTGTTAATTGAAAATCTACTGTATCTACAATAATATTTAGTTTTATAAAAATCACAAATACATTATATGTGTACTTATGTGTGACTTACTAGTAACATTGTATTTGGTTGATGAGTTTGAGGTAATTAATTGTAAGCTATTCCAGTTACTATTATTACTGCATGGGCAATAAGGCAAATTATTTATCTTGTCTACAATTTCTGTCAATTTTTGTTCATAATATTGTCTTTCTTCAATTCGATTTTCTTTTGTAATACAATTGTTACAAGGTTGATCTTTCATAAACTTATAATGTTTTGGGTATATAATTTTAAGTTAATTTGCAGTTTCAAAAAATTCAATTGCAAAATAAATGGTTTTTATTACACCGGTCAACTTGGGTACTGTTTATTATAATTTAAAATAGTAATATTATGTTTTAGTGAAATTTGACGGACTTATCATCGAGTTATTATTGAGTCGGTATTGTTTAGAAATGTGTGCATTCGACTGCTATAAAAGCAGTAAATTAAGCACAATAACAAATAATTATGTAAAAAACAAATATTGCTTATCGTTAACCAAACTATGGAAACTATAATAAAAACATCGTCTTTATCCCCTCAGAATTAAGTGACAATCCACTACTATTTCAATGTCACTATCACACACTATGGTTTCCATATCATATCAATGGGCAGTTTAACAAAAGATTTTGTTTGATGTACTGGCTAGGCTAGACCAGTGGTTCCTAACCTCAAGCAGTCATCGCCGAATAAAATCTAGCCGCTAGACCGATGTGGCTATCATCCACATCAACTACTACAATTTCCTTAAAAAAATCGACATCAACGCCTTCTTGGTTATCCAAGCCATTATTTAGAATTGTTTTCGGTATACAAAATATGGTTTTCCTGGTACAATATTATATAAACCTATAGCATGTATTCACGACGCTCTGCTCTTACAACATCGCAAAATAGAATTCTGACAATGTATTTGGTATATGTATACACGTTTTAATAATTAACTATTAAACGTAATCGACTTAATTATTATGTATTACAAAATATAAAAATTATTTTCACATTTATTGATATGATAAAATAATATTGTATGTAATCCGAAGATGACGTAAACTAAAATTATACAAGTTTTTATTGTTTTTTGTTTACGTAAAATATATTGACAATCTATACAATATGTACATTCAGTAGGTTGAATAAGTGACAATATATGAACCGTGATAGATTACGATTAGGGAGGTTACCCTGTGGTAAAACACCCAGCAAAATTATAAAAATTATCAACATATTTTTTGATTTTTTTATTAATTATTAATTGTGTATGAAATGAAAATAGGATTATCATTAGGCGAATAAAAATATTGTCTAGTACACTTGAACGTAATAGTCCTGTGTGAAAATTCGCTGACCACAACAAGGCGCACAGCATTTTCAATCGGTAGAACCTTATTAAAAATAAAGTGTCTGTGCTGTTTTAATAGCTTTTGTAAAACGATCAATTTAATATAAGAGATCCGGGTGAGTAATTAGTGGCCAAGTCTGCTTTTTTAGTCGTGTATAATTTTCCTAAATAATATTATTTAACAACCGTTCCCAATTAAAATTCAATTCCACCGGAATATGTTCTTGAAAAATACAGTTTCATTCGAATACATTTTCCGGTTATAAGATATACGCAGTATAATTATAACGAAACCCACCCACCCGAGAGCAGATTCGTCCGAGAATTATTGATTAGTCCGTGAAAAAGGAACTAAAATGGCGTTGCCCCCGCCGGTTACCGTGACAACCCGGACGATCCTGTACGCGCGTGCGTCGTGAACTTTAACACTTACTCACGGTAGTGTAACGTACGCTACGGTAACGTCACGGTCACCAATAAAAATGCGATAGCTGACCGATAACAACCGCGGTAACAATTTAAAGCACGATTATTACACAGATGTGGTACCGCCGTGTACACAGTGTAGTACATTGTTTTACAACCTCCTTATTTGTTCAACAATGACGTCATGTATGTTTTGTGTTTATAAAAACTAAAGCTCTTTGAAATCGGAACTTTACTCCGGCAGTCGGCACACTGCGCGTCGTCATATTCCTTGCCGGGGCTGTAGAACGGACGCCATCACAGGTCAATCGATTTTATTTCACCGACGCCGTCTCGTCCGCAGACTACAGGAAACGGTGAACTGTATCGGGTCGTGCGATTTTCTACCACTTTCTACCCGATTTTTTAACGCCGTTTTTATCGGCGGTTTAGTGTATTCACAAAGTGAATACAATTGTTATTCGGTGCATTGCAGTAATATACAGGTACGTATTATAATGTTAAGAATCTCGCGTTAGCAATGATTGCTCGTTCGCATTCGCTTTTGTATTACCCAAAGGGCGCGGTCTTGGAAACATTTTCATGCGACATAATATTATCCGTCAATTAAATATTACATTCGCGTTATACTATCGGATTAGAATTTATATTATAGGTTACGATTTTTATTATTTGTTCTCGACTTATCACGAGTATAATACTATTGTAGATAATATCGAGATGGACGCGTGTTTGTCTGTCGAACGTGAGGTGGACAAAGTAATGTCGAAATTAGTAAACATACGCGATAACTATACCGATGAACTACAAAGTTTAATTGACCAGCTGGAGTCTGTGCAGAAAAATTTGGAATCTGAAGATCCAGAAGAAAGTAAGCATCTTGTTATTCTTTTAAGTTGAACGTAACATAAAAATATTGGTTTAAAGATGGTTATAAACTATTATATTGTATTGCATAATAATGGCCTAGTTTACACGGTACCGATAATACGAGTCTTTGTTTTAAACAGAAGCCTATCAACGTAGTCGATATGCTCGGGCAAGGCGTATACTACCAATTTCTTCGAGCACAAAACGAACTTGGTCGTATCAAACGTTTGATGTGCACTAGCTTAGTACTCACAATGTAAAATAAATTAAAAATTTTCATTGTTACACATATGAAATATAATAATGGAAGGAACAAATCTAGTTTACCACACTATCTTTTTATTTTTTTCTAAGAGTTTCGCCTGGTGTTGAAATTAAAATTATTTTATTTCTAATATGAAACAGACTAATGTCCAAAAGTAACAAATAGTGCAATATAATAATAATAGGTAACTTAAAAGGTTCACAACTAACAAAAATAAAACAATTTAGTAATTAATGGGATCCTTAATCTGTCAGTAGTTGCGATGCTTTCTATAATATCATTAGTCACTTTGAGCGGGTCCTCTTTATATGTGTTGGGTAATTTTGTATTTTTTATTTTGTTAAAAACAACTTGTACTTAATGACAAAAAAAAAATAAAAAATTCTAATAACTATAAGTTTATAAATATTCAACAATTCAGTTTCCAGTTGAATGGAATTATACCATTTATCCATTGTGATATTGTGTCCAGTTTCTGGTATTGTAATAATTAACCAAAAGGTTCATAATAGTTTAAAGATTCCTTTAATAAATTAATTGATAAATCCATAACATTTTATAATTGTACATGTGTCGATTGATCGTATTTATAGTTTGAGGACGAAATACTGAAGAAACAAAACGGTGATGTTTAAATGTGAGCACAGCGCTCACATCGTGACCACTGACGTTTTAATGACAAGATCTGGGGGGGGGGTAATTTGGTGAACATATATTTTTGTAGAACCTACTTAACTATGTAGAATACTATAACCACTGTGTGTTTAACTATTTTAAATTAAGTATTCCTATTTTATATTTTGAAATTCACAAAATCAATAAGTCAAAACTAAGTTCTGTCAATTATAACTTGTTGACACATATAGTTTTAGAAATTAAACATTTGAAATTTCTGAGCGTTGTTGTTAAGTAGACTTGAGTGTATCATTAGGAATGTTTATTAAATCTTTTTATTTTAATTTTAATTCTATTCAAAATCAAAATATCATTTAGACTTATGATTTATGATAGACTTATTAGATTTCAGTAATTAGTTCATGTTTTTTTATTATTTTAATTTTTCAGGAAGTAAATCATTCACTATCCTAAAAGAATCACTTGGTAAATCTAAAGAAGTAACAAAAAAATTGTCTGGTGAACACAGAGAATTGCATAGCGCTGTATCAAAAGTGGGAAAATCGATTGATAAGGTGTGCAATTTTTAATTAAAAATAAAAATTGTTCCTTATTTATATAATTTTTTCTGGTTTATAATATTTGATTATATTTTTATAGAATTTTGTCCCAGATTTTTCTGCAACTTGTGAGGTGGATATTTTTGAAGATCCTGAAAATAATGAATTGCTTAATAAAATTGTTTGTCAGCATTTCTATAGAGAAGGGCAGTTTGAGATTGGTGATGAATTTCAGAAGGTTTGTTAGTTAAAAATTATATTATGTATTATATGGACAGATTGAATTAGTTCAATAATTTGTTTTATCATGATTAGTCAAATTAGTAATTATTATTATTTTTTATAGGAATCTAAAGTTCAAATAGATCCAACTGTGAGAGAATCGTTCTTCACGTTAAATCACATAAAAGAGTCATTAAAAAAAAGAGATATTGGTCCTGCTTTAGAATGGGCTAAAGAAAACCGGACTCGGTTGGAAAATCATGTAAGTATTTTATAAATATTGATTTTAAAAACATATAGTGGTAAATTGAATGAAATGATCCAATAAAATAATATATTTGATTATGAAAAATGAGGTTTGACGACCCATTGTTAATCATTTTGAAAGTGTGTACCTAATTTTGAATTCTATGATTTAAAATGTATATTTATTATAGACCCACACACTTTTATTTTTATAAACATTTAAGATTAGAATAATGTCAATTTTTTTAACTATCAAATCTTATAATTTTTATTAAAAAAATAGTCATACCTTATTTTATGATTACAGTTGATTTCAAATGTATACTGATGATTGATAGTATTGACATTATTTGTTTTTTAAAATTACAATATTTTATACCTGTAGTATATCCTGATTTTTATTACAGATGTATCCGCCAGTGGCTTTGGTAAAAAGAATTTCGTCTGCATCAAATATGCCTATTAGAGCTCCGTATCATGTAAAACGGTCTAAATTCTCTGGTGTTATAATGAAACCAAGACCTAAAACAAAAAAAATCAAACGACTTGAATTGGCAAAGAAAATATTATTGCAGTTTTATAAGGTAAGTTAAAATAAAATAAAATGATTTGTTAATACCATTATATACATTAATTAAACTTTAAATTATTGAAATAGTTTACCTCTAGTTAGGTACTCTGCTCACACACATAATTTTTCTAACGAAGGATTAATACTTACAAATGTACTAATTAATTGAAACCAATAAAAAAAAAAAAATTTCCTTCCATTTTAGTTGTAAAAACTTTATTAGATTCTTCACTTTGCTTGATCTTACCATACTTAATCATTGGTTGATTATGATATTAAATAAAATGTTTGAATTTATTATTTTTATGTCATTTTGTTTTAAAAATTATTATAGAGCTCCAATCTCGAGTTTAAACTCCATAAACTTGGATATATGACAATTATTAATCGTGGAATTGATCATCAAACTGATGCTGTCGATTATGCTCGAGCTCATTTCAGTAGTTTTATTGATAAACATGAAAAAGGTTAATTAATTCCAATTACTTTAATTCACCAAAAATAAAACTATTATAATTATTTTAATTTTATATAGAGATTCAATCTATGATGGGTATGTTATTATTTGTCCCGCAAGGAATTAATAATTCTCCATACTCCAGTTTGGTCATTGATAAGATGTGGGATGAAGTCTATGAACTCTTTACAAGAGATGCTTGCACACTGCTTGGTTTGAGTAATGAAAGTTTTTTGAGCGTCAGGTAATATTAAAATATAATAACTATAAATAATTACATATTTAACTGGTAATTTTGGTTTGTATAATTGATGGAAATAAAATTGTGTCACGTACAAATTAATAATGAATTATAATTTGTTTTTAATTTTTCAGTATAAATGCTGGATGTACTGCCCTGCCAACTCTGTTGAACATCAAACATGTTATGATACAACGGAAATTTAATGGACTTTGGAACACAAAGGATGAATTGCCTGTATATTTGTTTATATCTACTTTATTTTCAAATATAAATTTAACCATCTAATTTTTAGGTTGAAATCAATTTAAGCTTGGAACATAGATATCATTCTATGTTCGCGTGTCCTATATTGAAACAACAGAGTTCAGATATCAATCCTCCTATGAAACTTGTTTGTGGTCATATTATATCTAAAGACGCTGTCCAGAAGTTGGGCTCTTCTTCCAACAAGTATGATAGATTTTATTTTATTCTTATTACTATTAAATTCAAATCAAATCAAATGTGTGCTGTTAATTGTTTTTTTTTAATGTTTTTAGGTTGAAGTGCCCATATTGCCCAAAAGAACAAAATTCATCTGATGCTAAACACATTTGCTTTTAATATATTTTAACGCCAGTCATTCACTACGGCCTAGATTTATATTCTATGCTTTATTTTGTCAACTTTTCAAATAGTGACCATACTTCTAAGGTATGTACATACCTTTCCAGGTCATGTACTTAGTGTTTTCATAATCTAGTTTTATATATCTATCTTATATTAATAGACGGAATTTCTGTGTCCTTATAAAAGTTTGCGTTTACCGCACTAGGGCTATGCCATTATTAATAGTCTTAAATTCTCAGTTGCATATTGCCAATTGGTATATAGTGTATAGTAAAAAAAAGCTTAATTCGCTAAACTTTATAATTAAAATTTAAAATCAATGTTTTGATATTATGACCAAAAGGTCGATGGTAGGTTTCGTACCTCTTCGCTATATTCTGTTTATTAGTATAAGTTATAGTAGTTGAGTTAAAGTGACCTCGTCACTTTATTTTATTTGTAATTTTTTTGTCTAGTTTAATTTATTATTAGCTATTTGGAGCGTATATTAAGCGCATATAGAGCAATTTTTTGAGTTATAATATGCCCAAAAAAAAAAAAAAAAGATATTTGTTCCTATCAAAATTTAAACGTATTTATAAGATAGTTCAAATATCATAATTATACATATTTAAGTAGCTTTTTCCATTTATATTTATCCACTAATATCTACATGGAAAATGATCATGTTGCACATTAAAAAAATTTTATACATTATATTCTATTATACACTATTTGCTTAACTGTAGTTTATAGCATAATTTTAACTTTATGATCACAAATAAAATTACAATTATAAAGTACTTATATATAAATTTATATTTACATTTATTAATTATACTTATTTTGTGATTTGTTTTAAACACTTCAAATAAAGATTATACATCCCTACTAATAAGTATTAATATTTTATAAAACAATAAGAATAAATTGATTTTACTCTGAACAATATAAGACTGCAGCTAATAAATGAGAAATGCCAGTCAATAATTAAAGGGTTTTACACAAATTAAAAAATTAGTGATAAGATATGTTATGATAATTTGAGATGCGTTACAAGACAAAAAAAAAACTAAGGTTTAGGGTTTATCTATGTGATTTAAAGTGCCATTAAGACTGTTGGAATATTTTTTATTTGATCTATATATGCTTCATATATACTATCATTCATATATACATAAGCTTTATGGTAGACCAGAATGAGGTGTAACAAAAGTCTACGAGGAAGAATTAATTTTTATTAGAAATTCAAGTTTCAAATGTAAAAAAAATGTCTCATACTAATTATAAATCATTTACTTATTTACAACATACTAATAATTTGTTAAGACAAAGTAATACTTGATTTTTGGCTTACACTAGTTATAAAAATTTCTTTAGCGTTCAGAATTCAATATTCAATATTATGGTTTTATCTAGCCCATTGTTGACTTTGTTACATTTGCAATTGGCATTAGCAAATAGCGGTTTTAAGTGACCTATGTGAGACTTTTTTGCTCAAATACGCTATACTTATAAGAATCTCACTTAACCTAACCAGAGAAATTCGATTTTGGTATCTTATTTTCCTGTTGGAAAGAAGAAAACTCGCAACAAGAAATTAGACTTAAATTTTTGATTGTGTAACTGGCTAACAAAAAATGTTGAAAAATTGAATTGGATTTTTCCTATAAAGCAGATCTGGTGCAGGTGAAATTAATGGTGAATATTCAACCAAATTATTGTGAGAATTAGAATAACATTTTTGTCTAAAATGTTGAAAATTATAACATGTGGTCTTTATATCACACTATGATCATGATGAGTTTTTCAACTATTAAATAATTAATAACATGTATTTTTTTTTAATATCATAGTATATATTTTTTTTAAAAATATTATATATACTAACTGTAAAAATAAATATTTACAATAAGTAAAGAATAATGAGTATTTACTCATTGGCTTTAAAAAAGATGACACATGAAGCGAGTAGCAACACTGGACTTTTAATTGATAAGTAAAATTAAAACAATAACTTTCCAAACACTTTATTGAAACAATAAATCATTGTAGGTTCTACTAATTGTTATAACACAATCAGCTTTGATAATAATGTTTACATATTTTGTTATCATTTTACTATCAATATCCATATAGAAGTAAACAGTTTCAATGAATTTCATAACAGAAACGATATAAGCAGGCAGTATACTGAAATTTGTAAAGTCAAGAGGTTGAGATAAATAATTTAATTTTTTTTTTAAATACATATTTTATTCTATCAACTTTTTTGCTTTGAAGTACTTTCTTAAATAAAGTACTTGCCACGTAGCCAAGGTCAATAAACAAAACATGCTGAATGAGCCAAAGTAAAATACTCTTTTGTTCGTTGATTCTGTAAAAAATATATTTGTAGTTTTAATAATATATATTTAATAAACATCAGTATAATAAGTACCATTTGTATTTCGCATGTCAAAAGCTCGTTTTTTCATATCATCGAACTCAGATATAATATCTTGTGATAAATCTTCTAGGCGTTTCAATCTCGCCTCAAAAGGCTTGAGTTTAGCAACATCGACTAGCTGTAATTAAGCATAAATTACTGATAATTATAATGTAAATATATGTGCCATATAATATTTTATATACAAATATGATTTAAATATTATCAAATGATATCTCATCTATTTTTTAGTGTGGTATAGGTCAAAGATTATATTTTTTATTGTTTTCTTTATTAATAATTATGACTGATCATAAATTATTTTGATGTTTATGTAATGTTATAAAAACTTAAACATACATCTTTAAATATTCATTTATCTACTTTTTTTTTTTAATAAGTTACAAAACCATTTAAAAATAAATATAACATTAACATACATCTTCATAATTTTTTGCTTCTATGCCTGTTTTTATTTCCATAAAAATTTCTTGTAAAACAGCGTTATCTTCTGTAAATCATAAATTCAAATGGTAACTATTAAATTTAGAATTATTAATTGATAAATATAATTTTTTATTTATCAAAATAAAATCCATCTAAAATTGTCTGTTTTATTTTTTATGGAATCTGAACTACAAATTTTATATTTTCCAATGTATATTATTTTACATTATTATTCCTAATAATATTATATAATGCTGTTAATTGAGTACTTACTGTGAATTATTTTTGAAATAAAACAAATTTCAAATTCATCGTAGTTTTCTACAATGAAAGAAAACTTTCCGGAACTTATATCTTGTTTCTGTGATAGTATATGACTTTGGGAATCTTTAATCTATGAGGAATAAAAATATTTCCATAAGTGGGTGAAAATCTAATTATTTATCAAATTACAAAAAAAATTTACACGAATAGGTGTAATTTGAAATACCTACCAAAAATAAAATATTCTACGTATAGATTAGGTTACGTATAAGTACAAAAATACGGGGAGGGGGTTCACCTTACGCCCCTGAAACCGCCAGGGCAAAAATTTAAAATTGTAATAAAACTGCATACGGTACGCGTACACACATCTACATAAAGGAAAAAATGTTTAATTAATAGTACACATTTGTGGATATCTAAATTACCTATTGCGGACCCGTTAATTAATGTAAAATTACATCCAATTACTAATGTAATTTTTGTTTAAATCGGTTAATATTAAAATAATTAATCGGACAGTATAGTTGCGTAACCAATTGAAGCCAAAGTCGGTTGTGGGATCGTTAACGTGTACTTAAAAAAAAAAATATTTATATTATTATGCTTACGACGTAATCGATTGTTTGCCCTTCCGCCTGATCGACTTCGTACCTGCCGGTCACCAATACGTTTTTCCTCAGCTCTTCTTTAAGACATTTAACGCTGTTGGGTTCCATATGCCACCTAATGCAACTGCCGACCGATAATGAAAATAATAATACAACGAGCATCGCCGTCCAACGTTCAATCAAACCCATTGTAATTAACGAATTTATGCGATGTACGTTTAAACCGAATGAATATATATATATAAATTATAATTTGTATTATACACAGTATTGAAATAACAGAGCGATATTTTACGACTAACGAAAAACCGAATTGCCAAAACGTAAAACCCTACACAATTGACAATGTGTAACGTGTATATTGGACGATGATAAGGCAAAGGGCATAGAGAGCGGAAAAACAAAGTTATCAATTCGACATTTCGAAAACCACTCGAGTGTTTGGTTTATAGGCTTACCTTTTTTGATATGACGCCCGCCGCCCACAGCCGGTCGGGTTCGCGACGAACCTGCGAATTAATCACCGTACATTTACCGTCCACGGGCGTCATCCGGTAGTATAGGCTTTCCGAAATGATAATTTTATCGAATAAAATATATCGGTTACATTGTTACACAATTGACGGTAGATAATATTTTTTAGTACGTCACGCGTTCACTTAAGGTTTTTTTTTCTCTCGCACCTTTTATTTCAGAATATGCCAGGCGGGTATAATAATGGATACACAATTTTTTTTTTTATTATTTGCATTCAGTGCTCGTTTGTTATTTGTTAATTTCAAAAGCAACCGTCACCGTTTTAATTTAAAACATGCTCCAAGTTCCGGCAGAACTTTAAAATTCATCATGCCTACACGAGTTGCTACGCATCGTAAAATCGAATGCATTTCATATCGGTATCTTATCCGTTAATTCTTTCAACAATTACTTCATTGTACACACCGGTTTACACGTTAAAATGTTATTTTTTCAAGCAAGTTATTACCTCACAAATAATTATTATTATTATGATTATTTTATTTTTAGAATAATTAAAAAATTATACAATATTTAAAAAAGAAAAAAAAATTAAATATACATACAAAAGCTTTTAAATTTCTAAATAAGCATTAAACTAAACAATAATTATTATGGAAAAAAAATACCAGTTAAATAAATGATAGAAACTATTAAGTATTCAATTTCACTTAAACATAAATACACACAAGTTCAACTAATAGCTATTAGTTTAAAAGTTAAACATAAAAAAAGCAATAATAATATAATACCATTAAGTACGGAAAATCATTTAAAATTAGGAGTAGGTTTATAATTGTTATATGTCGAGGCTTTACTGTTGTTTAAATACGTATTTTGAATAATAAAATTATTTTCATTTTTAAGCATGCCCTCTTACAAAAGGATGAGGTAATAAAGACATGATCCCATTAATTATTGCAAAAGGCTTGCGTTGAACACATACTTTATAGGACCCAGAGTTACACAACAAAGCCAACTTAGCATAATTATTTTGAGCCATCTCGTCTGTTTCAATATTATTTTCACATATATAGACCGTATCAAAAAAGAATGACTGAGAACAGAAAGTATTAAATGTAAACTTATCCAAATGATCAATAATCGGTAGACAGTCGTCTCTATTATAGCTCAAAATAACTCTAAACATAGTATCTTTGTGTGCATTTCTCATTTTCCCGATATATTTCAACAAAGGACCGAAATCATACGAAGCGACTTCCTCTGGTTTATCAACTGTAATTGATATGGATGCCAAAGTATCAAATAAAGAATTCAAATTTGTTGTAAAATCCTGCAATAAGATAAACGATTGTGCAGTTAATACACAAATTCCAAAAGAATGATTTTGCAAACGACTTTTTTCTGTTGCAAACAATCTGTATGCCTTTTTAAGAACAGTCAAACTAGACATTGGTACCAAATTTACAAGACCAAAGTTTATATCAAACTTGGATAATGCAAAACTATCAATCACAAACAAAATTTTTTCATGTGGTAGGGTTTTTAACATTGTAGATGTTTTCTCCTTGTTTTTTGTAAGAGCACTTGCGTAAGACATTTTTAAAATTTATTTAGTATTTAAATTTAACTATCTTTAGTTGCTCAAATTCTATCGTTCTGAAGGTGTAATATCTTAAAGTGTTCTGGACGTTCTGGTTGAATGTTCACAAAAGCCTGGAGGAAAAGAAAAGACAAAATATTTAAGTTGTATTGTCATGGGTGTGTACTAACAACTCAGCTAAATACTTTAAAACATTATATTAATTTTAATTTGTATTTCACTTTATTTACGAGCAATCGCAATCACTGATACGAGAACTAAAATTCTGAGATATTTTCAAGTTACCTTTAATGAAGTGAGATTAACAGCACAAAATAACTAAAATTATCAATAAAGTTGATGTCAGAATGTCTAATAAAAATTTCTATGGAATTTGTTAGGCTAAGCTTCACAAAAGTTAGGGAGATATTATTTAGTTAAATGTAACTGCAATGTCTTTATGGACAGTATGCAAATGGAATGACCATGGATTAGGTATACATCAATACAAATTGTTTTTTATACTTAACATTTTTATATTGTATAATGCTTACTTACTTTTCAAATGGTGTCGTGATATTTATTAACACTATATAGAATCAATCAATGCCAAATTATATTGTCGGGATTAAATAAACCGCAAGCAAAAGTAACAGTAATTATTGTAAGCGTAAGATTAAATCTGTAGATGAGAACCGACTTTGTTAAATAAAGCAGACCACAACACACACACAGACACACACACACAAAATATTAAACTAACAACGAAATACAACGAAACAACTACACAGTGACATTTTGTTTTCTCACAGCTGATGTTGTAGACGCTAACCTAACTTTAGATAAAATACTGATGAAAAAAAAAATCAAAACCATAGAAGAATAAACAGCCGATTGATAAGAGAAGAAAACGTCTCTTATCACGGCGGGACGTCAATATTAATACGTCATGAATACTCGAATACTGCAATGGGCATCTGTTTTACAACAGATTCTACTACGATTGCGATTTAAGATTTATCGAAAATTTATCTTAAATCGCGGTTATGGGAGTTAGTGTTAGGCTAGAGAGAACCTGTAAGAAGGCTAATATATGTTTTTACGTACAAATTACAAATATCGTAATTTATATACGCAATAGCTGTTTTAAAAAAAATTGGGTGTTTCTCTCTATTTCCTCGCTTAAATATTTTTCACGTCATTTTTTTCCCTTCAAATGTATTCTGTAATTCTGCATATATTTTCGTTTGATTTTTTTTTATATGTTTTACGCAACGTCCCAGCGAATTGTAATTCGTCGTTTGCTACCTCCTATCGAATTTTCGTTATTAATACGCGTACAGAGGGAGGATTTTGGGAGTTCAACCCCCCCCTCCGAAATATCAGCAAAAATGTAAATGAATTAATTACCTGACATAGAAATGTAATAGTAATTTCAAAGTTTTCCGTGATTTACAAATAAAATAGATTAATATATTTGTATATATACAAGTAATATATGAACATTTTACATATTTTCGAACCCACTCAACCCCCCCACAGAATTTTTTCCAACTGTTATCAGTAGCGAATTGTTTTTTTTTTTTTTTTGGAAGGGGAAGCTCAGAGTTTCCCATAACAATATTAAACACATACGTTAATAAAAACTTTCAAAATATTTTCAATTTTTACATTTTGTTACTTCTAAATTTCACGTCACTGATTATTAAACCTAAACGGGGTGAGGGAGGCTCTCTCGGCCCCCCTTTAAATCCACCACCGTTTGTTGTACATTGAAAATTACAATTTTTAAAAAAGTATTTAATGTTAATATAATATTACAAATACCTACTTAAACAGTGGTGGATATTTGGGGGGGGGGCGACTTTGGTGGCTTTAGCCCCCTTTTAAAACGTTTCAAGCCCTCCCCCCCTCCGGAAGGTTTTAATTTCTTTACTATGTATGTATAGTAGAGTCTATCTAAGCGAATAACATACGATTGTAGAAAATAATCAAAACATTTTTTAACAAAATTTTTCAATCATTTTTTTCATCTTGTTATGCCCCCCCCCCTCCTCCGAGAGATGTGACCGCTCGTGTAACCACGCCCGTCTGTATTGTATTATTTTTGATATTTTCGAATGGTATACCAATGGAAATGGTACGGGTACGACGCAAAATAGAAACAATTAGTTAATAATTGTGTACATTAGTATTAATAGGTTTTTATATTCTTTGATTATAATGTATACGAGGCGGCGTAGCCAGCCGGAATTTTTCTATGCGGGGGGCATGGCGGGGAGCTAAACATATGCGGTCAATGGTAATCGGTATAACCGGTACTCGTATTTACGAACGTTGTCGGCTATATTTTATCGTTTTTACATCCAAGTTTTATCTATCTGTTATAAATTGAATTATCGTTTTCAGCATGTCGAACAGCGGCTGCTCGCAACCAGTGTACACTTCCGATGAAATCAGTAGAAAAATCAGTGGCAATTATTGTAGTAGTAGATGTGCGCCGGCAGTGTACGGAATGCGTATATATTCGATTAAAAAAATTACTAAATTAGAGGACCCGAGGAGGGATTGATACAATTCGAGCAATTCGACGAATAACAATAATAATAATAATAATAATAAATCGTATTGTTAACATTTTATTATATTTATTTTCTTTGTCGAGCACAACGGACCGGGCGGGCGGGCGGGCGGGCACGGACTCTGTACGCGGGCCGTAGCGGTGATTGGGGCGCGCCCGATTGTTCCGCTACAGCGACGCGATAAGAACGCCGACAGCAAAAAAAAAAAAAAAAAAACATTGTCGTAAATTTCGGAATCGTCCAAAGGCACGGGTATTTCGATACGGTGCCGTAAAAACTTCGGCGGGATCCGCGGCAGAAATTACGAACGTATAATAAATACGGGAGCTTATTTTCCTTTCATTTTTTTTTTTATTATTCTGTCTGTTATTATTCTCTCAAGTCTCACTAATAATTTTCGGTTCGTACGGCCGGTATACGGTAACGGGCGGGTCGGCGGGGGGCTACGTCGCGTCCGTTTCCGCGGTACGCCAGCTGATGGTGGCATAGGAGCAGCAGCAGCTGCTGTATATCGAACCGCGGCGAGCGTACCGGGGGGTTATTGTTACGGACCGCTGCCCCCCCGTCCGCGGTTGCTTTGTGCCACAGCGGCGGAACGATTGAAACGTTCGCGGAACATGTACCTACCGCCCGCGTACCGACGGCTCGTCGTCGATAATTGACCGTGCGCAGTAGCGAATATCACGGGGCGCGTACGGTTTTCCGTGTTGTTATTTCGTTTTATTTTATTTTATTCGGTTTTTCGTAGTTTTCACGGTTTTTTTATTTTTTTATTTTATTCCTTGCTCTCCCCCCCCCCGCCGTTTCCCGCACGCGATTATCAATCGACGCATTCATCAACTCTTATGCGCGTGGCACACCGAGCTCGATATTGCCGTTTGTCTGTAGAAAGTCGTAACCGGAATTTCGTCCACACGGATGCGGTGCGTGCGTTATCCGCCGCCGTTGGTCTGATAAAACGAAGTGGTACCCTCTGCCCGGTCCGTTCCGTGTAGCCGTCCGCCGTCGCGAATTTTTCCGCGTCCTCGTGCCGATGTGTTTTGTAAAACGTTTATAATTCTATATCGAAATACGTATATTTTTCCTTTCATAAATATCTATCGACGTATTTAATACCGGCCGAGTAGTAGAAGTAGTAGTAGTAGTAGTAGTTGTTGTTGTTGTATTAGTAGCGGTAGCACCAGCAGCAGCAGCAGCAGCAGTAGTAGGAGGTAGCAAAAGCAAAACAAGTGGGTAACAACAACCCGCAGCTGTGACGACGGTGTTGTTTCTGCGACTATTTTTCGGCATCTGAAAAATGGCGGCCGAAAGGGAAATAGCCGCTGAGGACAGTATTAAAGTCGTCTGTCGATTTCGACCGTTGAACGACTCCGAAGAAAGAGCTGGTTCCAAATTCATTGTGAAATTTCCCAGCGGGCCAGATGAAAATTGTATTACAATCGGCGTAAGTTACAAATACACAATTTTCATTATTATTTTTTTTTTTTTATGCATGCAGATTTATTATTACCATTTTACATAATATTTTTGGTGGTTTATAGGTTATTTATTCAATTAAGTAATTTTATTCGAATGTACTTTTGTCTAGTCCAGCACCTTGTGTACAAATATTCAAATTAATTACATAAGATCAACACTTAAATCCTTCCACTTAAATAACCGAACGGCAGACTGCCCGGTAACAATCAGTTCCAATGGACAAACACTACAACACCAAAAAAAAAAACCAAAAGTATAACCTCAGTATTTGGATATCATATTAAAACAAACACTGCATTTCAAGGAGCGCATAAGAAGGACCTAGGCAAAATTTAAAACCAACCAGGCTTTCACATCATCCAAAAACTTGTAGGCACCTCCCGTCGTGTCGATATGCACCCACTTTGTAGCCCTGCATTAGCTCTAGTATACTCAGCCGCGGAGTACAAACAAAATAGACGTTCAACTAAATGCAGATGAATGAGGTTAATCTCAAAAACTATTAAGACTACACCTACACAATGACTGCCTGTATTGGCCAAAATATCCCTCTCTCCAGATCTTATAGACGACAAGACGCCTTTGGACATTGTCTGACTGCGAATTGAATAAGAATCGTCTAATACATAATGATATCACAAACATCCGCTCACATTAAATACTGAAATAATGCAAACCAGCCTGGCGTACAGCAAAATATCTACGCGAAATTAACTTCCATACCATAGAGTCCGGGAGAACTGATTGGATTAAAATAAAATATACATAATATTGGCCAAACCTCACTGAAAGGTCAAGACCTCTTTCGTCCTCTGGCAAACCTAAACGGGCTTGGAACTCCAGCCAAATCACCTTCATGCAATTACGGAACAAATTATCAGTCTATTGGTTGTCACAATATATCAGACTGCCCTATCCGCATTTTTCAAGGCACCATTAGAGATCTGCTACCTAGTCCAGAGACTATTAATTGGATCAAACACCTACCCCTATGGATTTGTAATACCTAAATCAACGATATCTCTTATTAACTTTTCCAACAGATTACTACAGAGCCTACTGCTGTTAATTTAATTTTATGTTAAGTCTAATTTATTTTATGTTTTTACTGCTGTTGGGTGTACCATATCATACTAATAATAATAACATAAAAATCTATTTTTTTTAAAAAAATCTTCTGTGTTTTCTTTGTCTTTGTTCTTTGCTTTTTTCCACGTAACTTGAAGTAGCTTTTTTTTATTTTTTATCTTCACTATCGATAACCATAAGAGGAACCGATTTTCTAATTAACAAGACCAAAAGTTAGTTATAAAATAGTTACCTATTAAGTATTAAGTAAATGTTTTCTATTATTTTTCTTTTAATTCATAGAATCTTCATAATATTTTTTAGATACGTACCTACTAAAGTATTTTTTCACAATTTTCAAGGTATCTACAAAATTTGTGAATAATGTTTTAATTGTTTTTAATGTTTAATAAATAGGTATATACTTAGACTCCTATACCTAGGTATATTTTCGGTTTAGATACCTATGTAAATTCTATCTAATATGTAAATTTGTTTTATTGAAATTAGGTTAATTAATGTTTATTTGTTTTTGTTTTATTATATATTTTATCATATATTTGCTACAACAAACTAATTTCTTCTTGAATTTTTAATCTAATTTTATACATTTAAAAAATTAACCTACTTTTATTTTTCTTAAAAAAATATAACCAATTTTGTATTGATCCTCTAACTATTTTATTATGTACAATCTTCACTAAATAATATGATTACGCTTTATGTTTTATTTAGGGTAAAGTTTACTTATTCGACAAAGTTTTCAAGCCAAATGCCAGTCAGGATAAAGTTTATGGTGATGCTGCAAAGTCTATTGTTTCAGGTATAATATTGTATTATGTTTAATGTTTTGTCACCAAGCTATATACACTTTGGAAATTCTGTTAATTAATTAAATATTGAGAATTTTATTTGAACTGTATACAATTTCTTTCATTCTATAGAATGTTTCGTAGAAACCGAATCATTTGACTCATTCATTTCATTGAAAATATACTATTACAATTAAACTATATTAAGTACATTACTATTTCATTTATAACTATACGTCAAAATAAATTAGTTTAATATTTGGTATTGCCCACTTCAAACTTTAGGTAATTTCTTTGTTTTATAGTAATAAAATGTCTCTAATACGAATAATCTATTACCTTCTGCTTATATTTTTATGATGAAATTGTTTTTGAGAAACTTTTTATTTTTTATTGTTTCGTATAACACTTGAGTAGAAGGGAGTGGGTTTGTTAAAATATCTTAACTTGTTTTTATACAGTATTTGTATAGATATAAAAGTAATCATTCTTTGATAGCACATTAAGTATTTACTTAGTTGCGATAGGTTATTTTATTAATTTCTTAATTTAGTCACAAAATTAGCACAGTGTCATCTGAATTTGCAAGCAAAAAAAAAAACATTTAATTCTAAGCTCCATTCGGCTAATTCTAATAAGCATATGCTAAACATTAAAATGTTATCAGTTCATTGGATTCAGATTGAAAATAATTACTCGTTATTCTATATTAATACGAATGAAAATATATTATTTTTTTGTTTCATTTGAATGCGAATCTACAATTGATTAATTATATTTAGTATTTAGTCATAATCACATTATGATTGGCAACAAAATATTTATTTTTAGATGTGCTTGCTGGTTATAATGGAACAATTTTTGCATATGGTCAAACTTCTTCGGGTAAAACCCACACTATGGAAGGTGTTATCGGTGATCCATCAAAACAAGGTATTATACCTCGGATAGTTAATGACATATTTAACCATATATACGCAATGGAAGAAAATTTAGAGTTCCATATAAAAGTTTCATACTTTGAAATCTATATGGATAAGATTCGCGATTTATTAGATGGTACGTACATATATATATATATAATATATTTTTTTTGATCCTACAAATTATAATAATTTATTCTTTATTGTTTATAGTGTCCAAGGTAAATTTAAGCGTTCACGAGGATAAAAATCGAGTTCCTTTCGTAAAAGGTGCTACTGAGCGTTTCGTTTCTAGCCCTGAAGAAGTATTTGCTGTAATTGAAGAAGGAAAATCCAACCGGCATATAGCTGTTACAAGTAAATTTGCGATAGTAAAATTATTACCTGTTTATTACTTACTAACTGGTTTATTGTAATATTAGACATGAATGAACACAGCTCAAGAAGTCATAGTGTGTTTTTAATTAATGTAAAACAAGAAAATTTGGAAAATGAAAAGAAGTTATCCGGAAAACTTTATCTTGTAGATTTGGCTGGTAGTGAGAAGGTAAATAAATTGTGTTATAAATAATTTTGAACATTAAAAATATGTCTGTAAATTGGTATTTATAATGTGTACACAGAGGTATATTATTTTTGCCTATAAGATAAATACTATTTTCAGGTTAGTAAAACTGGTGCTGAAGGTACAGTTTTGGATGAAGCCAAAAATATTAACAAATCTTTATCGGCTTTGGGAAATGTGATATCAGCTTTAGCTGAGGATAAAAAAACTCACATACCATATCGAGACTCGAAGTTAACACGTATCTTACAAGAGTCTTTAGGAGGAAATGCACGCACTACTATAATAATTTGTTGTTCTCCTGCATCATTTAACGAGTCTGAAACTAAATCAACTTTAGATTTTGGTCGAAGGTAAGTTATATTAATTCTATAATATACCTACTAATAACAAATTTTAATTTATTTTTACACATTTAAGAGCCAAAACAATTAAAAATGTTATTACGGTAAATGAAGAATTAACAGCAGAGGAATGGAAACGGCGTTATGAAAAAGAAAAAGAGAAATGCACTCGTTTTAAGTCTAAATGTGATAAACTACAAGCAGAGCTTAATCGGTAAGGTGTTAGTAATACAAATTATTGCTTGGTAACTGTTGAATAATTTTTTTTTTTTCAAACTAAAACAATCCAGTTGGAGGTGTGGAGAAACTGTTAAAGAAAATGAACAAATTAATTTACAAGAATTAATGGAAGCATCTACACCAAATGTCCAAATTGATATTAAAAAAGGTAAATATTTAAACAATTTTCATTCAATTTTATTTATTACATTTTTCCTGTGCTTTTGTTAAATTAATTTTAAATGTATAGAATTAGTAGTTGGGCCAGTTCCTGCCATTCCAGGAGGGGTTATGACAGAATCGATGTCAACCGAGGAAAGACAAAAACTCGAAGAAGAACGTGAAGCATTATTCCAACAGTTAGATGACAAAGATGAGGAAATAAACCAGCAGAGTCAGGATATAGAAAAATTGAAAGATCAAATATTGGAACAAGAAGAAGTATTTTTTTTCTATATATTAATTGTTTATTTTATCTAACCAAGACATTACATATAATACATGCCCACCTTAACATTATTAATTCCTTTAACGTTATCACCAACTAATAATTCATTACCATTGTATTTTAATTTTAAAAATTATCTTGTAGCTTCTAACTTCAACACAACGCGATTATGAACAATTGACCCAGGAAATGCATCGTATAACACAAGAGAACGAATCTGCAAAAGAAGAAGTTAAAGAAGTCCTGCAGGCTCTAGAAGAACTTGCAGTTAATTATGACCAAAAAAGTCAAGAAGTCGATGTGAAAAATAAAGAAAACGAAACGCTTGTTGAAGAATTATCTTCAAAAGAGGTAAGTTTACATAATAATTTTTACATTTTATATAATTGAAATTGGGCTTATCAAAAAGTGTTAAATAAAATTTTTATTATAGTCTACATTAAATTCTACAACATCTGAACTACAGCAGTTAAAGGATATATCTATACACCAAAAAAAGCGTACTACCGATATGTTATCTAATCTTCTAAAAGATATAGCTGAAATTGGTGTTGCTATTAATAGTGAAGCTGAACTTAATGTAAGTAATTTTAAAATTTATTGACTTTCCAACAATGCAGGTATATATTATATTAGTAACAATATGTATTTATATTTTAGCTTCTAACTAATAGTGATGGAAATATAAAATTAGATGAAGAGTTTACTGTTGCTAGATTATATATTAATAAAATGAAATCTGAAGTTAAAAATGTAGTTCAACGTTGCAATTTCTTTGAACAGAGTCAAAATGATATGAACAAAAAGGTAATTTTTATTAGAATAATGTATTTTATGTATTTTTGAACTTCTATATATTATTTTTGTTGTTGTCTATTAAATTTAGGTTAATGATTATGAAAAAGAACTAGCGGAGAGTCGATTAAAAATCTCACAGAATGAAGCACGTTTAAAGTCTATGCAAGAATCATTGAGAGAAGCTGAAAATAAAAAACGAACCCTGGAAGAAAATATTGACACTCTACGTGAAGAATTTGCTAAAGTCAAAGCGGCCGGTATATTAAATCGAGAGATTACAGTTTAGTTTTATTGTTGTATAAAATAAAATTTAAATTTTAGAGCAAGTTCATATTGTATCATCATCGAAGGAAAAAGCAGAAGAGAAAGAAAAGGCAATTAGTATGCGGGCTGCTTTAGAACAACAAATGGATCGTATACATGATGTCCACCAAAAGCAGGTACCTACTTACAATATTTTAGTAAATATACATTGAAAAAATTGTACTGTTCTTTTTTTTTTTTATGTATATTTAGGTTGCTGATTTAAGAGATGAAATAAGTGAAAAACAGCAAGTGGTTGCAGAACTTAAAGATCAAGTTCAAAAATTGTCATTGGCCCAACAACAACTACAGACAGATTATAATAAGTTATTACAGGAAGATCAGGATAAGAGTCAAAGACTTCAAGAATATGTCTTGGCTAATGAGCGCCGTGAACAAGCACGTAAAGACCTTAAAGGTCTGGAAGACACTGTTACAAAAGAACTTCAAACATTACATAATTTACGCAAAATATTTGTGCAAGATTTACAGGTGTGTTTCGTCATTAATTTAAGTTCTACGAATGTTTAAAATAAACGTTTAATTTTTTTTAGTCTCGCATGAAAAAATCGATCACAGCTGATGATCCTGATGAGACTAGTAGTAGCGGTACATTAGCACAAAGACAAAAAATAAGTTTTCTGGAGAACAATTTAGATCAGCTTACAAAGGTTCATAAACAACTGGTGAGAGATAATGCAGATTTACGATGTGAACTACCTAAATTGGAAAAAAGATTACGTGCCACAATGGATCGTGTCAAGGTTAATTAAATTAATATGTTATAAGATTGTTATAATATATATGTATTGCACATTTTTAGGCACTCGAATGCGCATTAAAAGATGCCAAAGAGGGTGCAATGAGAGACAGGAAGAGATATCAATATGAAGTAGATCGTATTAAAGATGCAGTGAGGCAAAAGAATTTAGTGCGTAGAGGCCCAAGTCCGCAGATTGGTAATTATTTCTTAAACTGTTACATTTATGTTAAAATTAACATAAATTAAATAATTAATTTTTAATTCCAGCAAAACCAATAAGGGCTGGTCAGCATAATATTATTGCAAGTAACCGTATAAGCGAAGATGAATTGAAAAAACGAAAAGCCTCGATTATAAATGGTAAGTTTCTTAATTTTTAATTGAAATTGTTCATCTGGTGGTTAACCCAATTATTTCATTTTATTTTCAGAAGTTGCTGAAAGTAATTAAGAGCTTTTCTATTTAAAAAAAACAATTGATGCTCTTACCAAAAACAATGTTTTTACTGCATGGTGGAAGTATTTGTATTTGATTATGCAAATTGAGTTTATATTATTGATAGAAATAATTTATACTACATAATTATAAAAACCTAATCAGTTATTGCACCTTTTATAATAATAAATATATACCTATAATTGATATATGCAAGTGTCAATCAACTTAAACAGTAGCCAATTTTTCAAAGAGGAGAAACTTTTTGAAATAGTTAAAACTCATATGCTTTTAATGTGCTGTTTTTTTTTTTTTTTGCTTTCACATTGATTGTACTTATTTATAAAAATTAAAATAATTTAATTTTATATACCTTCTATTCTTCACTATCAAATTCTACTTGGCTTTAATTTTATTATATTTAAATTTATGTAGTGGAAAATTATACATTTTTTTTTTTTAATTGTGTATTTTATGATCAATGTCTCAATATTATTTACCATCTTTCATTTAATTTATTTTTGTCTTATATTTATTTATTAAACATTTTTCCTATTTTTTCAAAGTTTAAACTTTGTTTTTTTGATAATAATTTAACATTAGTATATAGTTCAAAATACATTGTTTAACATTTGATTTTATCAAAATAAAAAAAAAATGCTGATTAATATGGTTTAAATGTGTACTACTTGTGTGTTATAAATTTAAATAATAATTGTAAATCATGTAATTCAAAGTAAAAATAATATCAAATTAATGAATTATATAGAAATGATTTAATTTATTCAAAATTAAATTTTTGACCGAGTTTATAAATTAAATTATTTAAACACATAGAACCAATATGAATTTTCTTCAAAATTCTGATAATTTATTTTAATAGTCATTATCAAACTAATAATGATAATGGTTTTAAATATTTATCATTACTTGTAATCTATATGTTCTTTATACAAAATGCCTAGAAAGGGAATGGTTATCATGTTTAACATATTCTCTTCACATTTAGTAAATTACAATGCAAAAATAAAGAAGAAAAAACAACTTAAAGAATACTGATTATTAGAAATTCATATTAAATAAACTGATGTGCATCTTAAACAATGCACTATTCTTTTATTTATTATTAAAATTGTTTGGTTTGATGTGTTAAAATCTACATATTACATTCCATTTAATTCTAAACAATTGGTATATTAGTGTAATAATATATTCTGTGTGCTACTTTTTGTCTGGGATTATATGTTATTTTTTTTTTTTTGCACACAATGTAAAAAACAATTAAATATGTTTAAAACAGTATTAGTCTTTGCTTAGTTATTATGGATTTGAGAAAATTTATATAGCTGTATAACATATGCTCGTGTATTGTCTTTTATCATAGTGTTCTTAATAATTAGTGAATAGTATAAATACCTATACAATTAATTTATTTTCCATTGTAAAATCCATATTTATTTTACTAACTTGCAGCATACATTTTGAAAAATAATATTGTTTGGCTGAATCCTTTATCTTTGTGTTTGAAAGTGCTTAAAATATACATTGCAATTTTAATTATTTGCAGTTTAATTATGTTTTAATTATTATTAATTAATCCCTCTTATTCTGCAAACAAAATTTTCAATTAGAACATGCCAATATTGTAACAAAATCTGGACAAATTTGTTTTCTTCACAATAAAAATATTTAATTTATACACATCTAACAATCTTATGGGTATAGTTTGTTGTATATTATTAGGTTTGAATAATTTATTTAAAATTTCGCCCTATCTATAAGGAAAAATAATTCATTGCCATTGTTGCGAAATGAAAAGTAAGAAATAAGTTATATATCTTACTAGCCATTACTATTAATTTTATTAGAGTGGAATTTCATAATGCCTTCTTTACAGTATGTATGAAATGTAAATATATATTATTGGTGGTTATTGATGTAGATAAATTGCGAATAAGTACTCCCAACAGTCATAAAAAATAGTAATGGACTTTTTTTTTTTCTTTTAACTATTCTTGTTAGCTAACAATTTATAAGAACTATATGATTTTCCTTTGAAATAACGCCTCCCTAATGTTCCCTATCTACAGGGAATTCAGTTTACAACCCACTTTACAAAAGAACCGAAATCGTATCCGCTACGATGCTGTTTACTTATGTAACCCTGTCATTCCAATTAATCATATAAAGAGTTATTTTTCCGCACCAAATTTAACACTTATAACTTCACCATCCTATTGCCGCCTAGAATACCCAACAATATCTAAATTGTTGAAATCGGATCTGACATTTGAGTTTGACAGTGAAATTAATAAACACGAATAAAGAATATCCATATAAGGTAATATGGCCTATAAATATGTACGTAACACCACAAAGGTAAAATAATTAACACTAATTTTTTGCAAAACAAATTATAAAAATCAAACAGTTACACCGGTATAAATATATATCTGATAATCTTATGTGTTGTTATATTATAAATTTTAAAACAAAATTTGCATAAAATTGTTCAAATTACAATTATTTTATTATAAATTGATAAATTTAAATAAATATATGATTTAAACAAAAATAAACGCTATCACCAAAACACTTTAATGTTGTATAATCATTTTGTTTATATAAAATTGGTATTGGTTTCAATCAAAAATATAACACTTTATTAACTTTATATACTAGATTAAAAAAAAAAAAATCATTGTAGTTTAGAAATTCTAGTCATAAGATTGTGCCATGCTCTTTTTATTTGAATATGTGTACAATTAAAACTCCAAAGAGTACAGAATAAAACATTAGCATTTTCAATATATTCAGTATTTGATGGTTGGGATTTGATTCTGTCCAAAGATTCTTTTACACTAAGATTATTGCGAACTTGGAGTCTTTTGACAGCCTAAAAAAAAAAAAAATCAGATAATTTGTATTATTTTAACTGGGTATTACAAAATTGTATCAAATTTGATACATATAATTGTTTGTCAGTTTATATTTGTTTTAACTCTTGGCTCTTACTTCATCTGAGGGGACTATTGATACCCAAATTTCATGAAAATGAGTTTGCCAATTTGCAGTTAAAAGTACAGCTGCTTCAACGAAAATTATTTTATATTCTTTTTTCGAATCAATTATTGCTTTAACTTTTTGCAAAATTAAAGGCCACATTATTTGATTTAATTGATCCAGTTTATCCTAAAATATATATATATATAATAATTATCAATTAATATAAACTTTAATCAAATGTACTACAATACCTTGTTACTAAAAACTAGGGCACCTAGTTTTTTCCTGTCTATTTGATTATCCGTCAGTATGTTAGATCCAAATGAATCAATAATCAATTGGTATGCGGGACTATTTATAACATAAAGCTCATGAGCTAAAATATCTGCGTTTATTATGAAGGCGCCTAATTCTTTTAAGTAATTAGAAATGGATGATTTTCCACTTGCTATGCCACCAGTTAAACCAACAATATATGGAAACATGGGTATATTTGTATTAGTCTAAACATATAAATATGTTATAATAAATTGGAAATGTAAAATAAAAAAAAAAATGTGTTATTTACTTTTATCGGTTTTAACAATGTACCAAGTAATCTCATACGGAAATTGCTGGAACTAATCTTTTCTTCTTCCTCCGTGCAATATAAATTTTTTGTTATTCTATCTTCCTTTAAAAGGGCCACAGGTAAAATATGCAGGGGTTCTAACCCGGCATCGATTCGTTTATCATTAATTAATTCACCACCGCGAACAGTTTCTTCGCTTAAAATAATCATCTAAAATATAAAACTTCAAAAAAAAAAAACCCTTTGCAATGCAAATAGTATAATAATAATAACCTGGAATGAGGAATCGTGCACTGTTGGTCCATAAATATCATAAATGGGTGATACATTATACTCTAATTTCGGATAAATATCCTTTAAAAATTCCTCAACATTTTGTATTCTAGTATTACAAGGTTCAATGAGCTCCCATAATTTTTTTGCTGTAAAATTAAATCAAATCACATTAAATAATTACTTCAAAAGTTGAACTAAATCAACTATAAATGTAGTCGTGGATCAAATACAAAAAAAAAAAAAATTGTACCCTTTTGTTGAGGACATAAATACATTTGTCACTAGTAAATGGTAATATTAAAAAATAAATATGTATAAATACAAATTGTCCGAAAAACAATATCGACTTACATTTTAACATAGAAACATCGGTTACGCCCACGGTTAAATTTTTATTACAGTTTAACACAGCTGTACTTAGTAATATTTTATGACCTCCGTGCAGTCTGTCAAAAGTTCCTCCTAAAACCACATTTTCATATAATTTATTTTCTAGTTTATCGCATTGGGAATTATCATTGGTATCCATTGAAGAACCCGCGTCCTCCGTGGGATGTATAAATACAGTGGTATAATTAGAAGACTTGTTGCTTAACGACGACACTACGAAATCGAGCTGTTCCGATTTGATGTGATCGTCGTAGAAAATCACGTCGATCGGCCGTTTCGTGGCGATCCGGGTGTCCAACGAGTCTTTGAGACCGTACAGCAGAACGCGCACGTCGACGTTCACGCAGTTCAAATTTTTGTACGCATCAATCATGGTGAACCGACGTCGTTCCGCGTTTTTCCTATCCAACGCCGGGGTCGGGAAAAAATGAACGTACAGCGTACTCAGTAAATCGTTACCCGGCAACTGCGGGGATACGCGTAACGCGCGTAACGGATTCGAACAAATCAACAGCCCGGTTTTCGCCATAATAAAATTCACGTCTCCGCCGGCACGATCGACAGCAAACAACGAACGTTTAATAGTTTGTCGCCGCAACGAGCGATTCAACACGAATAATATCGTCTGAATACTCAAAACAATACAACGAATAGTTTGAAAAAAAAAAAAAATACCAATAATAACTCGAACGAGAAACAGATGAAATCAGTGTTCGGTCCTTACATTAGTCCGAACTATTAGACATTTGAATAACAAAACATTTATATAGTGTAGTAATATATTGTAATATTTTTATAAATATGTGTAAAATAACAAAAAAAAAAAAAAAATAGCAATAACCATAATAATTGCAATTAAACTCCCAGTGGAACCAAAATCGTAAATTCAACCATAGATAATAACAAATATCTGTTATCTATGCGGTATAACCGTAACCGCGGTTACAGGTCGCGGACGAAATATCGGGTTATTAATTCACGCCGCGAATTAATTAAACCAAAAATTAATTCCTGGCGTTCGACGAGTGAAATCAATTACCATAAATTAGACGTGTGTACAATATAATCGTATAACGAACGTTAATTATTTTTCGGAATAAATCCATAATAGCAGGAGTTTATAGGAAATTATACCGAGCCATTGGTACCGGTGGCAATACGTCGAAATCGTCTCGTCCGCAATATTTAATATTTGTTCGTATATAGGGGACACGGTTTACGGTCAGACGTCGGAAATTTACCGCGTAGTATTATTATAATATTTCCGTAACGTATCAATGGAATTCGTCGGTTTTCGCCATTTGTTTCGGGGTGTGGCATTTGTTGCGAATCGTTCCATTCTGTTCGTATACCGTAACCAAATTTAAAAACAGAATACCCGCCTACGGGAGATTTTTATACGGGAGTCGCGACGAGAAAAATCCGATAATCCGATAATCCGAATACTTATTATAGCGGAAAAAAAAAAAAATAATAAAAAAATGGAGAAATTCGGAGTAACGCAACATCGTCACACTAGTTCGCGTATTATTCGTTTCGTCGCAACGGATCCCGGTGAACACTGTCCACTGTGGACTTTTGTCGTATGTACTATTTTAAACGATAATGAAAGCATATAATCCACTATATTTAACCGCCAAAGACGCGATAAGTAATAGTAATAATAAAAAACAAAAAAAAGCCAATGGCCTCGATTAATTTCGTGTTTCTCATTCGTCGACCAGGCGCTCTTTACTGATAACCGATTTTCGTCGTGTACACGATACCGTTTCTACTGTACGTTCGTCTCGACAAGAAATCATTGTAGACACAAAATGTACTCAATATTAATATTATATTGAAAACATTTGCGTATTAATGCTATTTGTTTAGCTAATCAAACGCCCTTAAATAAAAATATAACGGCCGATTATTTCTCTGTAAAATTATAATCATAACTCAAACACAAAGTTGTCGAGTCAAATTACATTCTTAACAAGGCCCGCCATGATTATACCATTTTACACTTGCCTCATAACGTGCGTCATCTGATATTTCGTTAATATAATACAATTCATTTAATTTTGAATAGTTTAACTTACATGTATTGAATTTTTTTGATAGATCGTAATTCGGCTATTTTTAATTATTTTTTTTGTATTATTTTTACTTGAATTGGCCATTGTCAACATTGCTGAATCCGGTTTTCGATATTTCTACATCACTTTGTATCAATTAAGGTAAGACGAATAATAATGTTTTATTTAAAACGCCTACTCAAATGTAAATTTAACAACTGTTTAAATTTAGTGACACCAATTGGTAAATATTATGTCAACTTATTAGTTGAATATTTTTTTTTATCATTTTTCTCATTTTCTATCATAATTTGTTACGCATAAAGTTGGCACGTTCAGCAGGAATTGTGCTGAGAATGACTAGAACAACTGAGGTGCTATAAGATTTTTTTTTTTTTTAAATTAATTTATTAATTTAATTAATAATTTATTATTTTTATTAATTAACCATTCGATATAAATTATTCAAAATGTGCTCTATAATAGAAATTCCAATTTCATGATTTTTACATAGTTTTTGGACATTTCATGATTGGTAATCACTTACACTGTATTTATATGTGTGTATGTGTATTACATTATTTATAATTTAATTATCACCCTTTAAAAATTGTTTTAACTCCCTTTGGAATTGGATCCTAAAATACCCATTACTGAATATCCTAGGGATGTCAAATAAATCATAGGTCAAATACTCAATTACATTTTATTTTGTACTACTATTGCTAACATGTACTCAATAAACTAAAGTACAGTAAACTTTAAATGTTATAAAATATAAGAACAAGTTTATGTAACAATTTACCTATTTTTATTTAAATTATATGATACAGTATTATAAAACAAAATTAGGTGAATTTTTTTATATTATTATTGTAGCCTATAATTTCAATTGATTATTATAGTTTTAAATGGACAAAAGTTGACTTGAAAATATTTTATAATACCATTAGATAACTTTTACTTGTATTCTCTATTTAGTTTATACTTATTATTATACAACTAGGTACTCAAGTTGTCTAACACTTTATAATATCTCAAAATTTCATCACTTAATTAAAGTCAAAAATAAAATAAATGAATAAAATAATATTTTACATTACAGTATTATAAAACTAGTGTATTTACATTCAAGTTAAGGTGACCACATAAATGTAGTGAAAAATGTATTGATTAATCAGATAAGTATGAAATAATATAAAAATGTCTCATCAATTAATAATCATAATAATCAAAATAAATGTACAGAAATGTCTTATAAGCTAACATCTTAATTCTTTATTCATTTAATTTAGGAATATTTTTTTAATCAAATATTGTAATCAAATTAATTTATCTATATTTTTTTTTTCCATTACAAATTCACATAGAATAAAGTTATTCATAAAAATTACTTGATTATGATATATATCGATTCTCACTAAATTGTAAAAATGCGGTTTATGTTCAAATAATATATTTTATCATATTTTGGTAATTTGGCATGTAGAAAAGTTGCAGTAAGAAATTGTAAATTTGAAGTGTTAATACACAAGTGTTATTATGTGTTTATGTTTTATAATACATAAACACATAATTTGTTTTTAATTTTAACACATGTTTTATAATACATTGGTGTATAATAAAACACAATATACCTAATAGAAATAATTAATTATTAAATTAATTTTAATTTTATAATTTTCAAAATATTTAGTTTTGAAATAGTACTTAACCAAACTATTATTTTTTTGTTTTAGATCTCAATGGTTTTATTACAATGCAAGATAAATATTACATACAAAAAAATAACATCGAGTTGTAAGTAATCCATGAAAAAATATTTTTGTAAAACATTAATATTAAATTGTTTGGTTCAACTACTTAATAATAGCTAATCCATTTAATCATGGCGTTAAAAAAAAAATAAAAGACCAAGTACATATTAAGTACTACAAACAATATTGTTATTACAACAGACACTTATGAATGGGAATGAAATAAAAATATGTTACCGGCAGTGGCTAAAAAGTTGCATGCAACAAACAAAGAAAAATCTCACCGAAAAGTAAAAGATAAAAGACATAATAAGCACAAATTAAAATCGAAATCAATTAAACATATTGAACCTGCAAAAATTACAGTCCAGTATTCAGATGTTAGCTCAGAAGAACTCAGTAGTCCGGAAGCAGGTGAGATACATAGTGATTATGAAGAAAAGTATTGTAGAATATCTTTTAAATCTAAAAAAATTATTACTGATAATTTACTTATTACAACAAGAGTTTCGCCTAGAATTGAATCACCTTGTTCTCCTTTGAACGATCATTGGAATAAAAATATACCTCAAGAGAATTTTATAATATCTACCAACATGAGTTTAAACAACTGTGTAAATATAGCATCTGAAGTAAAACCCCAAAAAACTAAAAAAAGTAAAAAGGCTAATAAAAAACGTAAAAGTCCTGGTTCAAAAAGAAAAAAAAAGAAGAAGGAATTGAAGCGTATTATGTTATTAGAACAAAATAATAGTAATGTTAATCCTTCTAAATGTTCAAATTTGGAACTTTCAAAACGTAACGGTGTATTTTCTGAATCTGTTAAAAAACATACGCACGTTGAGGAAGAATCCCATACGCCGCCATTAATGAAATCATCTTCAAAGATTTCCAAAGCAGAAGAAGTAAAACATAGTAAACATCTAAAAAAAGAAGATAAAAGGTAACAATATTATGTTGGTTTTAGTATATTTAATTTGCCTTGTTATTATAAGATTCTTATTTAAGGCGAATTTGTATGATTTTAGTAACATAATTAATTTTGTACATTTAATTTTTTCAAGCTTGGTCAAGAGTCCACCATTAAATATAACACTAAGAAAAGAGTACAGCCGCACGCCCGAATCCTTGGATGGCCGACATAATTATCGTTCACGGAGTGTTTCGAAACAAAATAATCGGTATAGAATATTGTATTAATATTAGTGATGAGGGGAGGAGGCCGGTTGTGGTTCTTCGATTCCATTAATTATTTCACGACCACAAATTAGGATAGTAGTACAGGGATGCCCAATGAGCTATGGAAAATTGACGCTGACCGATGAAATGAATGTTGAACGATATGTTTGGAATAATGGTATATACTCGCCCCTATCCCCGTCACTAGAATATTGGTCCCTTTTAATTTTACAATAGGCGTCATCACTCTAATACCGAAATCGAATGAATTCTATGCAGTCTGCAACATGTCTGGACATTTGACTAGTTTATTTTCGTGCGATCGCTACATACACTGGTGGTTTTAATTATTTGTTTCAATCGGTAAAACAATATCAGTTTTTATTCTTTCTTTCTTATTTTTTTTTTTTTGGATGTAGTGGTTATGCATGTATGCGAATTGTGTCCAATATTTCGCGGTACACGACACAAGTGTGCATGCTCTGAATATGTTTATGAATCGTCATCCCGATTATAGATTATTATATATATATGGGTTGCACAACGATCTACTATTCTAGGATCGTCAATAAGCGTTCGCGCGTGAGAATGTAAAAATTATAAATTACGGATAACAGAGAATCCACGGGCATGGATCACTGACATAGATCACACGCGCATGATTTTCCATTACTTCGATGGCATCCTTTCCCCACCCATCCCCCCGAGTCGTTGCTATTGATCGTGACAATCACCATAGGCCACCAGCTGATTCGAGGCCACGGGCGCGTCTTGCGTCGTGTACCGTGAAGTGTTAAGGGCGGAGGTATGGAGATTTCCATGCCGGACACTACCCGGATAGAATACAGGGATTGCTGCGTTCGTTGTATATCATTTAAGGGTTTTTTTGTTACGGTAAGATGTCTTTAATCGTAACGGTAACACTGATACCCGATAAGAAAGAAACGTTAACATAAAACCGATTTTACGACTAATGAATATTTCTGTACCGTTATTTTTGTTCACATTAATAGAATTACCGTTATCAAGAATCAAAATAGAATTTTCGATATCTACCGTTTTATCGGTATCGGTCATTTTTCAATAACCGGCCTATTTCTAATTAATATAATTAATTAATTTTAAATAAACATATTCTAATTTTGTACAATTTTAGTGACTTGAAGAGACGTATGGATGATCATGAGAAACATCCCCCCGATTGTCCCAAATCCAGTAGAACTCGTGATAAACATGAAAGGAACAGAGTACAAAAAAATAAACCTGAAAAAGACAGATCGCCAGTTTTCAGTTACAGGTATATTTTAGTTTTACTTAATCCATATAGATTATTTTCTCACAAATCAACTTATTGAAAATTAATAAGTTGATGTGTTAGTGGCGTGTATGAAAGCCATTTTTTTTTTTATACATTAGACGTGCAAAATTATTTTAACGGTTTGGAAATTATTTAGACTTATATATTTATATATATATATGAAGGTCTCTTGTAGAACTACTTCAAGTGGACATAAATATTTTTTCAAAATAGCATTCATTTAGCATGATTTACCATTCTACTACTTATTTGTAATATTTTTCTTTATGGTAACATCATTGGATCATAAAAATTTAGTCCTGTAAAGATGTTGGCTGAAATAGATGCCACCAAAATAAAAAGACATATGACTATTAATTTGACCGCGATTTTTATAGTGATAATTAAGTGGCTACCATATATGTCACAGTTACATATAATTTTGATTTATTTCTACGGTTATCTTATTTATTGAATTTTAATTTTAGGTCTGCACAATAAATGGTTACAAAGAAAAAAATATTGTCTGCTTTTTGTCACTTTTGAAATAAATTAGCTATGAATATTTTTTTCTAGATTATCAAAAAGTCCTCCGATACGAGATCGTCGATATCATGAACACGGGAGAGGTTCCAAAATGGCGGTTTCGCGTTCACGTTCGCGTTCAATATCACGTTCAAGATCACGATCACGTTTGCGTTCGCGTTCGCGTTTGCGTTCGCGTTCTCGTTTGCGTTCGCGTTCGCGTTTACGTTCCCGTTCGCGTTCGCGTTTGCGTTCCCGTTCGCGTTTGCGTTCCCGTTCGCGTTTGCGTTCGCGTTCACGTTCACGTTCAAAAAGCAAACATTCTCCTTATCAGCTGAGGCACGACCATTTGTATCACTCGCCCAGACGGGGACAAAAATCTCCACCGCGTACCTCTTTAAAATCATCAAAACACATGTCTTATGCACCGAGACCAGTATCACCACACAACCCTCGTTCTTTAAAAAAATCGAGCCATGTCCGAGGAAGATATTCGCGTAGTCCCCCCAAAAAACGTAACCGTTCTCGTAGTAGATCATTTTCTCCACTCAATCACAAGGATTCAAGGTTTACGAAAAAACAATCAATAGACAGTGATTGTGAAGCTGGAAATTATAAGAGAAAAAAGTCTATTAGGAGTCCTCTAAGACAGTATAAAACTAAATCAAAACTCAGTGAAACAAGTCTGTTTGCTGAATTAGTTAAAGACAGACAAATGAGAGAATTGGCTATGAAACGTTTGAGTGAAATGAATCCGAATAAAATCGATGAAAATGAAATAGTAGAAATACATGATTCTGACGATGAACAAAATATACAAACAGTTGGACAAGGTCAACTTAATACCAAATCTCCTAAAGCAGTTTTAAAGGATGATGTCGATTCTTGTAAAGTACCCAAATTTACTGAAAATACAAGTAAACCGCAAAGTGGAACTACATCTAATATTAATAAGGGTTTAGTTAAATCAAATACATTTATTAATTTGAAAGAAAATTTAAACCCATCTGTTTCTAAAGTACAAATGATCGAAAATGGAACTGAAACAAAAGTAGAGCCTGTTTTATTAAATATACCGAACACAATACCATCTGATAAAACCAAACTCAATGAAGTAGATGAAACTAATGATTTGACTAATATGCCGTTGCCGCCTATTTTTTCAATACAAAGTGAAATATTGCCAATACCAGAAATTAAGTGTTTAAAAAAAAGCATTAGGGATTTACCATTGCCTCCTGGTAAGTTTTTTTTTTTATAAATTGACTGTGTATGATAATATTTTTTTCTTTTTCTTGGAGTTGCTATGCGTTTTAGATATTGGAAATCATTTTTTTCTTTTTTTATGATTTACAAAATAATACATTCGGTGTTGCGCCTAACTAATCTAATCGCGGAGGTTTTTCAACCACAATATCTTTCTTCCAATACTTAATTATTTTCCCTTAAAGTATAAGTTGCAATAATCCATATCTTTGGTTGTTTTCAATTTTTATGATTTAAATATTGTAATTTCCGAGATTTTATAGTCATCGGTACTTTTTCTTTTCGCATTCTTTGAAATACCCTCAAGGATCTGTCTGTGGGATATTTAGAATTCGACGATACTGCCACATTTTTAGAACCTTAATTTTTCCGTTTGATGTTCTATGTTTATGCCTACGTCTCAGCTCCATATAATGAGATTGGAAAGACACAACATCTCAGCAGTCTAATTATAGTACCAAGTGAGAAACTATGACATTTTTCGGAATGCACCCTAGGCTCTCTAAATCCTGTATTTAATTTCTATCGCATGCTCCCAATCCTCATTAACCAATGTACTACTAGATAGGAGTTTTACTTTTGAACTTTTTCTATTTACAGACCCCTACCTGATAAATAACTGTTCTCATTCTATTCAAAATACTTTGAAAACTTGACATTTTATTTGCAAATGTAATTTGCAATTATAATATTTTTACATTTTTCATTGACTGGTCTTCCAATATGACGAGAAAACAAAATTCCGATTATATATTAAACAAAAATTGTGACAAGACACATTTTTGTTTCACTCCTCGGTTGATAAGAAATACCGTGGGACATTTCTGCTTCCGTGTTTATAGCTTTGGTTCCTGTATAAGTTACTCATTATTCTCGGATCCAGATCATCGACTTCAATAGCATTCAGTTTACCGTGTTGCACTCTTTCAAAAGCCTTAATTAATAAAACAAGCATTTATATCGTGGTCAATATGTCTAGCTCTTTAAATAAACACTTGCGAGCTAAATCTACTCGTTATACCTAACGAGATACTATTTCGAAATCCATAATGCGTACGACTCATTTGAGTTTCGCATATTTTATAAATTCTTTGTAAATGAATGTAGATGTATGGTCTTCAAAATCAGTTTCCAAAAATAACTCATAAGACTAATAGTGCGGATACGATTGAATAAAAATATATTGTGAAAAACATATTTTCTAATAGAACCGTATTATGCCGAACAATATTTTTTGCAAAAAAAATCATAAGAGGCAAGTCACAATATTATTTCAGTTATCCGTTTCTATTATCATGTGAAAAAATACACATTTCGGCTAAATTATCTTCTAACTATTTGTTTTTCCTGAATATATTTTCGAATTTTTATTTCACCTATTGACCGCCTTGTACAACATCTTAGATTGACGCACACTATATTAACAATAGAGATAAAGTATGGGAATTTGTTTATTTGTTTGTTGCTAAAATAAAATGTGTAATAGTATTAATCCAATGACAAGTTATTCAAATGTTTAAATATCAATTATTAAATCCTGAATGTATACCATTTGAAATTACATTATAATATTAGGTATAATTAATTTAAAATTGTTTTTGTATTTAGGAATAACCACTGTAGATACACAACTAAGCGATGATAAACAACTTTCTTCATTGTCAGAAATGGCAATAATGGAATCTTGTGATTTCCAACCAAGTGCTGTTAAAAGATCGATTATGTTAGGTTTAGGATCAGGGTTTTCAATGAATTTTTCGTTCAATTCAAATGTAGAGCGACCGTTTCGCCCTTCAGACCCGAGTGTTAAATTTAAGCGACCAAAAGTCCTCCAACGAAAGCGGAGTGGCAAATCTACAGCTGTTAATCCTATCGATTGGGGTGAGCAATGTGTTGATATGTATCAAGTTATTAACCAAATAGGCGAAGGAACTTATGGACAAGTTTATAAGGCTAAAGATAACATTACAGGTACATATTTATAGAATTATTTATTTAAATACTTCATTTAAATTTTTATTATAACTATTGTGATAGTAATTATTTATTATTTAAATATATTGTTTATGTTTCTGTTTCTACAGATAATTAATACATGGTTTAAATCAGTTATATTTATTATTGGTAGGTACGTTTGTAGCGCTGAAAAAAGTACGTCTGGAAAATGAAAAAGAGGGATTTCCTATAACGGCCGTACGAGAAATCAAAATTTTACGTCAGTTAAATCATAAAAATATTGTTAATCTAAGAGAAATTGTCACTGATAAACAAGACGCTCTTGATTTTAAGAAGGTGAATTATTATATTATATAATATCAATTATAATGCAATTTCACATAAATATGATTTTTGTATTGTTTTAATATTTAGGACAGAGGTTCGTTTTATTTGGTATTCGAGTACATGGATCATGATCTAATGGGCCTATTAGAGTCCGGAATGGTCGATTTTAATGAAAATCATAACGCTAGTATAATGCGACAGTTATTAGAAGGTTTGAACTATTGTCACCGGCGTAATTTTCTTCATAGGGACATTAAATGCAGTAATATTTTAATGAATAACAAGTAAATGAATCTATATAATAGAACCTATATACACGTGTTGTTAAAAAAAAAAATAACATTATACTTATACCATTGAAATTATTGTATTATTGTTATTAATTGTCAATTGATTTTTAAATTATAGAGGTGAAGTGAAACTAGCTGATTTTGGTCTAGCCAGATTATATAACGCACAAGATAGACAAAGACCATATACCAATAAAGTAATAACACTCTGGTATAGACCACCAGAATTATTACTCGGCGAAGAGAGATATGGAACTTCTATAGACGTCTGGTCTTGTGGATGTATTTTGGGCGAATTATTCTTAAAAAAACCTTTATTCCAGGTATACAATTTCAATATACAAGTAATAAAAAAATGCATATACATATATATATACATATATATATATATGAATGCATGTGTTATTTTACAGGCCAACGAGGAACTGATGCAACTTGAAACTATATCTCGTTTATGTGGCAGTCCAACACCGGCTGTATGGCCTACAGTTATAAATTTGCCTTTCTGGCATTCCTTAAAATCTAAAAAAATACACCGTAGGCGTTTACGTGAAGAGTTTACTTTTATGAACGATAGTGCATTAGATCTATTAGATAATATGTTAGAACTAGATCCTAGCAAACGAATTACTGCTGACAAAGCTTTGAAATGCAATTGGTTGAAAAATGTTCAATCTGATAAGTTAGTACTCTTTAAATTATGAATAACATTTAAATATCGAATTATATTTCTCTTCTCGTTTTCTTCAAATAAAATCTATTTTATTGCATATTTAAAATTATACAAAACATTTTTTATAGTCCAGTTATATTAAATTAAAATGTTTATAATATCTTGAATTATTTTCTAGAGTGGACGTGTCAGCACTACCAACTTGGCAAGATTGCCATGAACTTTGGAGTAAGAAGAGAAAACGAGATCAACGAGTCAATAAACCTAAGTCGATTGACAATGGTGATCAAACTCTTCTTACAGTAACAGGGTTAGTTGACTTTTCACAATTAATGAGGTTATTATTTAGGTTATTTTATATAATTTTTTTTTTTTTTTTGCTTTAGAATGCCTGATGTTGATCAGCAAAATCTTGAATCATGTTCTGTTGATTGTGTTAAACCTAATATTGAAAATCTTTTCAATGAAAATATGAATATAGAAATGAATAACTCAACGAAATCGGATGATTCTGAAATGCCTCTTAACCACAAAGTAGAAATAGATGAAGAAGTATGATAATATTATGTATATTCCAAGCAAATAACTTTTTTCTACAATCAATAAGACAATGTGAATGTTAATTGGTTTTAAATTTTAAAACGCATGAACTAATATCTAACATTTATAGTTGAATGTTGGAAGCAATTCATGTAAAAGTAACAATGGTATTTTGACATAATTTTTTATGTCCATTCTTATTTATTTTCTTTTAAGAATTAATTTGTCATGACCAATACAACATTAGTTTAGTCTTAAATGAGTACAATATATAATACATTACACTCAGATTTAAACAAACTATGTAATCATCACTTTATACAATTTGTATGAATACTATTCATAAAATTATTGCATTATCAAATATACAAAATAGTACTATATAAATTTAATTTCAATAATTTTATATTCATAGGTTTCAAATACAACAATTGATTTAAATGAAGACTTGAACTTGACACCACCAATAATTAATGACTTTAATCTATGCTTGAACTCTTTCCTTCCGCGAACTGATCGATTTTAGGTTAATTCTAGTTTTAAAATTATCTTCTAAATATTTATAATTTTTTTTTTATTGTAGTAATAACTTGTTAGTATATTAAAGGAATTACATATTTATTTTATTTTTTACATTTATTTTGGACATTATAATTAAGTATTGTTTAATATGTATTGTTTACTATTCTAAAACATAACTTCGATATTAATTGAATTCTCATTTTATTATATTATAAATATTTGAATTGATTAAAAAAAAAAAAATTGTGGCAATATTAAATTTTGTTAAATGTTGAACTATGAAGGGAGTAATAGTTACTTAATATTAGTTAATGTGCATAAAAAAAATTATACCATATTAAAATTATAACAATAAACCAAATTGAATTAAAGGAATTATTTTATTATTAAACTGTGTGTATATGTTAATAAGATTATAATTAAACTACTGTATTCAATTTTTTTTTAATTATTTATATTTTTTAAAAGTGTATTATAATTTATAATTTCAATACCTAATATTTTTATAGCAATCATCATTCAGGGTATTTGTAAGTTCATTGAACTTTGCTAGAACTTCTTCAATGATTTCGTATTTATATATTGACAGTATAGTTATAGTTTTAATAATAATTTTAAGTATTTATGTTTAACTATATTACCATGTATTGACAAAGTCAGAAGAAAAAAAAAAAACATTTGTAGGATTAAAATAATCATTCAAATAATTATCGTTAATTTGTAAGAAAATATGATATTTCACATAGTTCATATATTATTCTCTGTCTCACACTGAAAATGAAGTCTGTGTACATTTACAATAATTTCAAATTCAATACTGTATTTACACCATGTAAATACTGGGTTAGGTGTAGTTCAGGACAAATATTTATCAGACGAGATGAGTTGTAGTATATTGTATAATATTGTTTTTTTTTTTATTTTAATATTTCAACTAAATGTTCTGAAATTTCGGTAATTAATTAATCAAGTTGGAATATCTTACAAAATAAAACAGTCAGAATACTGAAGTTGTTGTCGGGTCATCAAAAATTCTAGAGTCGTTCACATTTTAGAATGACATTCGTCCACAACTCCTTCAGATTCGCTTAAAAGAATGTAGTTTTTAAAAAAAAAAACATACTACACAAGAGGAAATAAGAATACCTGACTACAAACTAACAAATAGATGTTGTTTAATAATAATCTTTATCCTTAGTGGAATTTCATAAACCACAAAAAGTTTTCGTAGTTTTTGATTGGTTGCCTTATTGGTTGCCGGAAAACAGTTTGTCGAAAAGTGCATTTGATTTGAACAATTTCTTTTAAACCTAAATGATTGATAAAGTTTAATAAACACAAAACCACAAGGTTAGAATTCAAAACCTTTTCACTAGAACAAATTAACAGTGAATAAACAAAACAAGAAAAGAATAAGAGATTGGTTGGCAGCATTGTTCATAACAAAATTAAACATTACAATTTTAAATATGTTATCGTATATAATATATTATAATTTTTATTAAAATAAAATAATTTATACACAGTAATAATATTTTTGCTATAGTTATTACTATTTTGTTATTAAATAAGTATTTAAAGAAATTTAATTATTTAAAATTATATACTAAATTATTTTTGCAATAATTTGTTTACATTGTATTTTAAACATCTTCCCATTATATGATAGATACATATGAATTGTACAGTAAATTTTACCACTACTAATAATTAAAAAAAAAAAAAAAAAGAAATAAAAAGATATTAGTAAGGAATAATTTTTAAGTGTTAAGACACATTCTTACTAGCAATTTGTTCGGAAATAGAATCGTTAATCATAAATCTTTTAATAAACTTGATTTTGCATTCTTAAGTTTATCAAAACGTTTTAAAAGATGCATATTAGATGTTTCCAACTCTTCAATTTTCGTTTGAGATTCTCGAAGCTAAAACACATAATACGAAAACCAATTGAATTATTAACTTAATAATATAATCAAAAATATTAACTACAATAATAAAAAATAACAATTAAATATATTATTTATAACGTTTTTAAAAGAAAAAAAAGGGCCGAGAAATACAGCAAGGACTAACCAATATTTATTTAGGTCGCCTTATTTATAAAATAGAGAAAACAAACAGCAGTCAGACATGTAAATTTTTTCTTTTTGTATAATATGTCGTATCAAGTATTTTCAGTACCATTAACAATATTCATAAAAAAAGATGGCATCATTTGTCGTCCATTGAAATTTATGAGGGGCTCATAATACAATTTATAATCCACGCATAAGGTTTCTTCTTTCGAAAGCATTATTTTTATTTTTAAATATTAAATGATATACAGAGAAAGAGAAAAATGTTGGTATGTTGAGAGTACCCTAGTGACTGCATGGCTAACGTGTTAAATTAAAAAAGTACATAAATAGGTTAACATTAAAATTTAATTAGTTACCTCCCGTTGTAGTTTTCGTTTTTCTAGTTTGAGATCATCTTCACTTTTCTCAGATGCTTCAGAAGCTGTTTTATATCTTATAACTTGACTTTCAAGTCTAGCTACCTAAAGTTGAATAGACAAAAATATATACTTATAGAAATTATTTATAGGTTAATTAATTATTACATTTGCTTGTAATGTAGAAATATCTTGTTCAGCCTTCTGCCACTTGAACTTATAATTTCCAAGTACTCTGTTTGATTCTTCTAAAAAAAATAAAATAAAAACATCAAATTAATTTATTGGCACTTTTTAAATTACTATTGAAACTAAGCCAATTTTACTTTGGGCATCTTCCAAATCGTCTGAGTCTGTACCATTAAAATTACGATCATTATGGCGTTTGGCATCTTGCAATTCTAATTTGAGCCGATTAATTTCATGTACATAGCTATCGCGTTCTTCGGTGAATTTTTTAAGTCGTACATCTGAATAACCCCAAAATATTTACTTTTAGTGTCAAATAAATAAAGTAGTTTTTATCAGGTTTATCTAAATCATAAAATTTCATTAAAAATGACTTAAATGTGTTTCAAGTATTATTCAAGTATTTTATTACACACACTGCCGTGATCGATTATAATACATAAATTGTTAGGGAATTATTAAGTAGGGGCGTAACGTTTACCTAAACAACCTTCTCCCGCGTCATGTAATAGCTGAGCATTTTCAACTGAAACTAATGCCCGTTTTATTTTATTATTGCTTTGATTATTATCATCGGGCCCTTCTTGTTCTGTACTGATAATAACTAATCCTTTTTCCTACAATAATAATAATAACAGTACAACAAATTAATACATTATATTACAAAGGTATACACCATACCTTCTACCATCTATTAATTATTTATAATATATAATTACTGAACAAAGTAATTTAGTGGAGTAGCGTGTAAGTTCAAAATTGGAGAATCGAGAAGAATTATCCCGACAGAGAAATTACTTCAAACAAATTAATTCTATTGTTAGTTTTTAGTAAAATAAATATCACTGTCCCCATATTAAAAAAAAAAAAAAAAAAAAAAAAAAAAAAAAAAATGTAGCATATTCTGCACATTTAAGTAGACTACTGTTCTGTTTGGGCCAATTATAACTTATTAAGAGAGTATGACATTTTAATTAACAATAAATTACCTAATCAATTAAAAAAAAGATTCTTATCCGAGCTTTGAAAAACCAACACGATTACAAGTCTCGAGTATTAATATTTTTAGAAGCACATTAAATATACCAAATCCATTTTTTTTCTTAACAGTTATATTATAGATATATTAATAGTTTACCTCAATTAGTCTATCTCGTTCTTGTAATTCATGACGAAGAGTTAAACATTCTAATTTTTGAGTAGCCAATAAACGTTTTAACTTATCATTTTCTCTGGTACTTTCCTTATATTCTCGCTAAACGCAAATAAAATGTTTATATTTTATTTTAATAAAAAAATAATGCATATAATTCATAAATATATTCAAATATTTGATTAATTACTTTTATATGGATTAGTTCTTCTTCGATATCTGTGTATTTATCTTTATATAATTCAATAAGATATGTTATAGCGGCTTTCTCGTTATCCAGTTGAGCATTCTGAACCATAGATTTCCGGAACTTTTCTTCGAGGTCTTTTAGTTCCATCTATACAACAATTGATTATTGTTTAACAACTGTATACATTTTTAATGTGTTTTAACTGTATAATCACATACCCTAAAGTCTCGAAAGTTTGGTGTTGAATCATCAAGAGAGTCGACCGAATTACGTCGACTAGATTGGTAACTGTTTGAATTTAGTATGGAACTAGCTGATCGAGGAGTATTTGATGAAACTGCACGAGATACTCGATTTATACTAGATCCATCTAAAAACAAAAATAAAATTAATAACACCACAAGAATTTATATCTCAACAGCAATATTTAAACAAGACTTGTTATCTCTTTTTCAAATAATTAGTTTAGCTAGAAGTGGAAGTGCTAGATGTAAAAGTAGTTAAATAATAAAACTTAAGTGTTATCATAAAGTAAACACGAGGTAATACTTATATAAATAACACAATTATTGTAAACAACTAGGTAGTTTATATACAGAGTGTCTTTAATTGGAAGTTGCAGCAAATTTCTTTTAAGGCATGTAAGTGCAAATGGATGGAAATAGTCAATTTAATAGGGTTGTGTCGACATTTTGGGTATCAGCTTTTAAGATTGATAAAACCTATACTTTTGTTTATTTGATTGTAAAATAAAAACCTTTCTCAATTAAATACTAACTGCTTCAATCTATTTTAAAAAACAGCCGTAATATTTAATAATTTACAGTGTTTGCCCTCTCCCCCACTGACATTAACTATTTAGTATTTATTATAGGCAGAAAAAAGATACAGGTTTTTTTTTTGGGGGGAGGGGCTAAAATTATCTTACATAAAGTGTATTAATACTGGATTATTGTATAAAATACTTAGGTATTTCATAGGAAAATATTGAATAACTTATGTAATACTTAAAGTCTCCTTTAAATCGAAGCAAGATTTCTGGAAAAAAAGTTGTTCAAACGAGGTAAAAAAAAAAAAAAAAAAAAAATGCTCAGAATCTAAAAAAATAGTATACAATTATAAAAAAAAAAAATATAAAAGCTCACGAATATACAAAGTATATTAATTATTGCTAAATACTTGCCTGCTACATTCATATCAAAAGCTTTATCTGCATTTTCTTCAGCCTCTTTTTGCTGTCGTTCAATTTCACGCATGCGAATTTCTCTTGCTTCGGCTCTTGCCTGACGTCTTGCAGCCAAACGAGCTTCAGCCTGTTTAAAAAAATGTAAAATTATTCCTCTATATACTCTATTGCCGATAGCATAAATCTTCAATGAATTGATTATTTAGTTACTAAATTAATAATAATTAACTATTTAATGGCTTACCGAATGATTAATAAACTTATTTACTAGGTAGTTAAATAAATTAGAGGCCCATTCAGAATTTAAACATCGGTTCATTATACAGTTATAATTTTTTGATAATAGTTTCAAAATTATTTTCAATTATTGATACCAGTTTTCATCAAAAGCAACGATGTGCTTTTGATGAAAAGTTCTACTACAGAATATAATATATTGATTACCTATTGAATGTTAATATTATTGACTTTATAATTATTTATGATTAGTATCCATTGATAATTTTGATTACTTTTATTTGAAATGGTATTTTATCATATTAATCACTCCATTAGCATAATTTATATTACTTATATTATGTTGAAAAAAATAAATTGTATAAAACGTGTAGGTGAACATTGTATTATAGGTGCATAATGTATTATTATTACTAATAAATAAATAATCAGCACTTAGATATGTTAGTTTAACATTTGCCATTTTACGTTCTCTTTTTTTTTTTTTATTAGTTATTGGTGTTGTTCAATAGCATATTTAGTAATTTTCCTAACACAGTGTGATGGGATCATAAATGAAAATTATTAAAGTTTATAATGGGCATCGGTCAGTTGCTCCCCAGAGGGGAAGTTATATTCAAGAGATTTTTTTTAGATGAACTCCCTTAGCAAAAAAAAAAAAAATAGTTACAATTGTCTCAAATTTAACAAAGTATGCATATATTGATTACATTCAAATAATAGTGTTACAAATTACATCAAAATAAAATAAATTTTAATTTAAGCTTAAAAATTAATTAATTAAAAACAAAATTAACAAGCACATTTATAACCGCTTAAAATTAAAAACATTTTTCGCTTGCCTTCTCCGAAGCAAATAATTTTTATTTGTTTATGTTTTTTTCATCATAGTCTATTAAGCTTTAAGATTTGCAATTTTAGCAAGCGCAGCATAGTATTTTTGTCTGACTTTTCTTTACCTATCTTGCGATGAACAGATCCACTAGACATTTTTTTAGACATTGATTTTCAACCATTTACTATTTTTTACTTATTAATCAACAGTAAAAAAAAAAAAAAAATGAATACAAATTATTACCATCTTAGCATAGAAAAATATTCGGTGATACTTGATATTTATATAATTAAATTATATTATATATATATTTCTAACTGGAACTTACCGATTTATTAAAATTGATATACAGTATCATTTTTGCAACATTGTCATCAATTGTCATAGAATATTGTTTATGATTGCAAATACAACAATACATACAATTGGCAATATTTGTTATTTGTATTTTTTTAGTTTATAACTAAATACGTTTTATTAACTAAGTTTTATTTCGAATCGCGACACGGGAAAATTAGTTTTCTGTATTATTATTATTATAATAATATTATATTAACGGGCCGAATATTACGAATTTAAACGAACAACGAGCCGACAGACGAGAGATAAGAGTAAATAATCAATTATTGTTCAAACAATTTATATTTAGGTCGAGTGTGGTGTACACAATATGGCGAAGAAACCAGTTAATATGTCATAAACACAGGAAGAACGTGACTTATTACCGTATAATAATATTATATATTGCGTACTTGAACTCATAACGATCAACATTTTTACGCGTTCGCGTCAATAAAAAAAAAATTATTCAAACATACCGGCTACTTTAGTGTAATCTTAACGGGCCGCACGTAATACAATCAATACCTTAAATAATACTTAGTTAAATAGTTAATGTAATTTTTATTTTTTTATATATATATAATACGTACTGGGTTATGAATACTATATAGACGTAGTCGGGCGCGCGATTCTATCGTCGTTTGGACACGATTCTGTACAAACGTGGCGATAAAACCAACCACAGTTTTCGTCGATTGCGAATTTACTGTTCCGACGTACTTGGAAACGCGATAAACGAACGACCGACTTTATTTTTATTTATTTATTTTTTTTTTTTCTAAAACAATATCCGCGTCATATATTTATAAACAATGTAAAACGAACGTTCTGCGTAATTTTCTCAACGAGGGTTTACCGAAAAGAAAAATAATCAATTATATTGTGTACCCATATAATCGCCATTGTAATAACGAAATGGTATATACGTTGTTGTTTTTTTTTTTCCCCCCCAAGTAGTTTTTATTTATTGATATTTACACATATATTATTATATAGGTGGTGATCGCATGAAAAATACCGGCAACTAAAGTGCGCCGTGAATTTTATTTGTACACTTTGATCGTCGCTATAGTTTGTTTCAAAACGAGTTAGAACTGAAATACAGGTACATTACCCACCTAAGCAATATGTACCTATGACATCATATCAATTAATTTTAATGACTCCCATATTGGAATAATAACACAACAATAGAAAATATACGTGTTGTTTTTGAAAATGTTTTCAGAAAACATAAAAAATCCATTAATATCCGTTGCCTACATGTTACCGTCATATAGGCACCGCATTTTGCTACGGTCAAGTCACTCGGATATGGGAGATAAATAAAATAATGCGTACAAAACAAATACCAAAGTATATTAATATATCTTAAAAACTACTTGGACATTATAATGTAACCAATATAACCTTCAAGAGACAATTCCCATTGTGTATACAAATTTATAGATTAATATATTATTATAATGGACGTACACAGTATTACATAAATTGATCGCTAAATAAAGAATAAGGGCACATGTCTCAGATTTTCCAAAAAAAAAAAAAAATGTTTATAATATTTTATAAAAATCACTGTAAAAACTTACGCTTAGATATCCAACACTATAACATTAGTTATTAACGTGAAATGTTTTTGTGCAATTTTTTTACATAGCCATTACGTTATTTATTTAAAATGTTTAAAATGTTGATCATGTGCTGCCCCATTTCGTTATTCAGCGATTGTAATATGCCAATATAATATTATTATTAAGTATTAAAAGTTATAGATAAACAAAGAATATAAAAAAATGATATATGAAAGTTATCAAGAGGATATGACCAAGTAAAATTAGACTGGGTAGGTTCAACTAACACCCGATATTTTTTTATTATTATTACTATATATTTATTAACATCTTAACTGGAAAATATTTATTTTACATTGAGTATTAAATACAAACTGTATTTATATATATATTTTTTATTTTTTTTTCATATATAAATATTATAACATTGATTTGCATATTTAGATTTTGGATACAAATAAGTTGTTAATATGAATAATTATTATAAATAATTATTATTAATAATAATTCATTGAATATACATACACACGTATATTTTTGCAACCATTATTTGCTTCGCGATTTATTTAATTTTATTTGAATATTAAATTATTATTTTTATATATATATATATATATTTTTATATATATAAAAATATATAAGGGAGGCACCGAGCGAGCACACACGAGACGATCGGAATTATTAATATTCACCAACATAAATGTCGAAATGATCTGAGTAATACTAGAAGAAAAAAAAATTCATATATAATAAACGTATACCTTTCTGTGTTAGAAATCAATATGCGAAGTACGATTAAAATATTAAGTATCTTGAGCCGGTGACGCCGCGTATACATGTTCTAATACCGTATAGGTACTCGTAATAGATTTATAAGACGGGTTTAATACAAAATATTTACGCATAAATATTGAAGAAAAAAAAATAGCGAGATATTTATAGGTTATTTCGCATTTCGAGCATTTTACTCGGTCGTTATTATTGTTATTTGTTTTGTTGTTGTTTAAACTCATTTAAAACGCACGCCGCCTAAAATATCGTACGAACAACGGGAATGATAATGCGAACTGCGTAATACAAACACGTACACTGACGCATCCGCTGCCGCCATAACACAAGTATTGCATGCAATGGAAATTTATAGGAATATTACAAGCCGAACAGAATTATAACCATACGTCCTTACAGCAATACGACAAGTATTAGTAGTAGTATGCCCGCAAACTCTGCAAACCGGTTGGGTATAGATATTGGATTTATCTTATGGGCACCGCGGAGAAATAAAATATACTGTACAGTCATACATACACACACGGGCGTTTTAATCGGTATTAGTTAAATTGTATTACGTCACTGCAAACGAGTAGGGGGATTTTATTATAGTGTGTAAAGAATTTTATTATTATTATTTTTTTTTTTTAATATATATATATATATATATATATATAGGTGCAATATATATATATACCTACATCGCTACATTTTCCAGTAGTTTTCTTGAACATAAGAAATAAACTTGCGGCTAAAACGCGTCGCGAAATTTGTAATAATCGATTTCAGTAAAATGTACTAATCGCGAGCTCGACAAAATAATTATACTGTTCCTCTATTAGCAGTGGTTCTCGACCTTTTTGGATTCGTGTCACCCTTATCCACAAGAATCCAACACTACGTGTTTCCTTAACATCGAAATATTAAATAAATTACGTTGAATATTTAAGAAGAAATATATAAGCCCTTTAAAAAAATACAGTACGTAGAAAAATAATAATTACACATTTTATTTTAGCTTTAATGTTGAATAAACATTGATATTTTAAATAATAACAAAAAATAATAATAATAATAATATGGAAAAATTATAATAATTGTATAAAATCTGAACAATTAATGAGAAATTTGACCGTGGTGATTTTTACAAAGTTGGGGAATTCGAGGGATGGCGGTGGAAAAAGTGAGTCGTTGTCAAATGGACGTATTTATCGGATCTAAAATATAAATAAACTTAATATAATGATAATAATTTTGCGGTACCTATGCCGTTTAGTGTAAAAAATGATTACGTTGTTCTGACGGTAGTGGCAATTACATGACAACAGCTGCATTAATACGATTTTATTTGAAAAATTCTCATATTTTTATTCTTTTCCCCGAGGATTTCGTGTCACCACGGTTAAGAACCACTGCTCTATAGTATTATTCGATTATGGTACATAAATATAGTACATAATGAATTTTGAGTTCTGTTTTGGAATCGTTTTTTCGAATGCAATTTATCTTTTGTTTTATATTGGAGATATAATACAATCTATACCTTTTTTTTTTTTTTTGTACAATAAACATATGAGCGTATGGTATAGGTGATAAAAAAGAACCAGATAAAATATGTCACCTAGTGGTGAATACTTTTAATATTTAAAATGATAATACAGTAAAACTCCCAGTAACGGGAAATTGTTTGTAGCCCCACCATCAAGTGTAAGTGTAGAATGACCACTTCTAAAAAGAGGTCATTATTTCTGGTATATTTAGTGAGCGTTAATAAAAACTGTATAATAATGACTTCCTTAAAACAGTGACATCATAATTTTAAATCTCTCACATTCTCACAACTCAAATAGTAAGTGTTCCCAATATAACTTGACCTTAAAACTAAGTATTTTAGAGACTTTTTTTGGTATACTAGTGACCAAAGAGAGATGAATATTGAAAACAAAAATTATAAAATAAAATAAATTGACTGCCACTATTTTTATTTGTATCTGTTATTGACATGAAATGTCTGAGTCAAATAGAAAAATAAAATAAAGTGAAATAACTAAACTCTAACTCCAAAATTTAATATATAAATACAACTAAGAACAACAACAATAAACATAAGTCAATGTAACATGATTAATATAAATTATTATTACAAATAATATAATATATAAACAAACCATTTTTTTTTTTTATATTGATATTCTTTGTAATCCTATACAACAATAACTAATAAAATGTGAAAAAGAGACTATATAGCACTGTAAATAGTATAATATTAAAAATGATAATTTCTTAATTCAAAATCTCTATATATTTTTTGTAAATATTTATAAATACCTACACCTAGGTCATGGTCATATTAATGAAAACAATGTTTTTACTATGATTAATGGAAACTTGGAATTAATAAATGATAATAATTGTATTACTATGAATGCAATAGAAGTGTAATACTTACATATTATAATGAAATAATAGTAGATAAATTGAATATTAGAATTGTTTTAAAGTACCCATTATATATATATATATATATATATATATATATATATATATATATATATATATTATATATATAATAGAATAAATTAAAAAAAAGTAATTCTGATCTAAAAATTGTTATTTTAATTAGCAAATATTGTATATTAAAAATGTTATGATTTAAATACCTTCTATACTAATGCAAAATTATAAAAGTCAATTCATTTGTTTAAAAGACAGGCAACAGAGCAATAGAGAAAAATGGCAAAATATGTTATGCACATTTTTTTGTTTTATTCTGTATTCTAATTAAAATCAGCATGCAATTATTAAAAATGTCATTGAGTATATCAAGATTAATTATTAATTATTATAACTCGATAAAATATTATACTAGAAAAGCATACAAAATAACTATTAACTATTTGGTAGAAAATTTGAACACTTTTTAAAATCACCACCAGTAAATAAAATTAAGTTTTGGCACTTCTCAGTTCTTGCCACATTGGTACAGAATTAATTTATTGACTACTATTATATTTTTCACAATAAAATTAAATACTCCCTATGTGTTCATTAGCCAATACAAATTGTACAAATATATGTATAATCATTTTTATTACAACCCAGATAATTATTGAATTAAATTTAAAATATTTTAATACAATTGACACGAGCAATGCAATTCCATAATTTGATTAATAATACAACCAAATACACACTCATCATAGCTAAATTATGCACAAGTGGTTATTATTTTTAGATAATTGTATAATCTTTGTTCTATAATTTTTAAATCGAAATTGTAATTCTGGGTTATTTAATTTTGAGAAATATTGTTAAAGATAGGTAGGTTTAGTACAAGGACATTTTACCATACCCTGTAATAGATAGCACCACCTATTGTAGGATTTTTTTTCAAAATAAAACTAATTAAAAGTATTTAAATTAAAAATAAAAGTAAATACTACCTACATACGGTGAATATTATTTATTCTCAACATAAGTTAGTGTAACCACATTTTGAGATTTCTTGTGATTAAATATTTATAAAATAATACAATGGGCCATTTTTACATTTTAAAGGGGGAGAATTGCACCCAAAAATGAATAGTATATTCAAATTTATTGCATGCGGGTAAAACTACATTAGATGTCTCGTGTATGTCAAATAATTGTCCACCAAGATATTATTTGATTATAAAATATTTTAACTGTTAGTTAACCATAAATCAATTCTGGCATTCTAAGGTATTCCAAAGCTTAAATAAAGTTGTTATGATGAATAAGTTAAATATTTTATGAATTTATAGACACCTTTGCCTAACTAATATTAAAAATGGTAATAGACCTAAGTCACAGATGGAAGGATATGGTAAAAATAGCCATTGAAAAGGTGTGTAAAAACAGAAATGTAAGAAAGTCAAAAAAAGGGAAAATAGAGAGAAAATAATGTGAAGTAGTGAAAGCAACAGAGGTCGAAAATGGACTGTAATACCTCGTTAAAATAGTATAGATTTATAAAATATACCATGTTTTTGTACACAGATAATATGTTTTTCAATATAATTATTGGATTAAGAATAATGCTTAAAATACATCAGTAACTACAGATGCCGAAAGTAATATTCATGGACAACTCCTAAGGATTTAAAAGAAAGACTTTCGAATCAGGATCAGAATAGCCCATCGAGAGATGGGGAAAATTCCTGGTACACCCTGTGCGTTTTGTTCCGATTAAATGCAGAACCCAAAATAAATATAAGTTGAAATGTAAAACACATGGAGTTCTACATGGTCATTTAGATAAATTTGCAGGACTGATTCATCGCTCATCTATTATTACCTACTGAGTACTTACAACATTTAACTATAACTAGCTAATACAATTATTATTGAACAATGTTATCTAATTTTTCTAATGAAGAGAGTAGTATAGAATAACCGTTATGGTGTAGTAATTTATTTTTCGCTTAATATAAGATTTTAGTGACCTTTTTTCAAAGCAATTTGTGATATCAAGTTGTTCAGCAGTCTCATACGAGAACATATAATTTACAGGTATTTAACAATTTACTGGCATTTACAGTTTAACTCAATTTGTTTATTTTATTAATGACAATAAAATACCTACAATACTAATGTTTTTAAACAATGTATTATATTAGTTACCTACAAATAATTTTTCCTTTCTAAATAATTTGAAGGGCCCTCTTGACCACTGTTTTCCCTGGCCTTTTAAAGAGATTAGTCCGATCCTGTTTCGAATCTGTCTCTTATACTGATATAATCAGCAGAAGAATGAAGGCAAGAAAATTAAGCTACTTACTTATTAATTTATTGTTTGTTGATTCAGTGTATGGTAGTAAAATCGTTTAATAAAAACATTAGTTTATTTATGACTAGGTACATATTTATAAACAATAACTATAATTAAAATGATGACAATTTTTTTAAATTAATATTTACTTGAACTAATTTGGAATATTTATCAATTATGTGTTTTATATTAAATGGTGTAAGTGCAATGTCCAAAACCTTTAAATCATATGAGTGGCCCTGCTTATATTATATTTATATAATATAAAACAACAATTTGAACTAGTCTTATCAATATCGTTATAAATGGTTTCTAATGTAATTATGTGCCTTACTTCTTTTGCTATTTGGTCAAATGCTTGATCTTCAGCGTAATGAGTAGTTGGAAGCCTTCGACGACCACCAGTAATTGAACTTGGACTATCCATTATAATAGAATAAGCATTTTTTATTCAAATCTGGTTTCTTCCTAAAATGTTTAAATGAAATAATAAAATTTAAGTTTAGGTATAGCCAAATAGTCTTAATTAAATATGTAAAAATGTTTGAATATAGATGTTTAGTATCTCCAAGATAAATATTAATTTTAATTTATAACTATAAAAATATGCCCAACAATTGGATAGTTTTCTTGTGTTGTGCATTTTTTAACCAATTGTCAAATAATAAATAGGTACTTATAAAATGATTAGAATGATGGTTTATTTTTCAAAAAATTAGCTTACATTGACTTATGCCCAATACACAAAAACTATATAATTATGAGTTGAATTATTGTAAAAAATCCATTTTGAAGATTAGGGTATAGCCGTTATGGGTATTGAATTAAATTACTAATGAACTTTTAATAAGATTAATTAAATTCCGGGTTATATATTTAAAACGTAGAATAATTTAATAAAAATAATAAGTAAAGAATAAAGAGCACAAAATATTTTTTCTTCCAATTTACTATTAAATAGGCAGATAACTAAAATATAACTAGATATTTAATAAATAATTTTTTTTTAGATTTGTGTTATTTATTTACAAATTAACATAAACAATAATATAGAGGAGAAATAAAATTACAATTCAAGACTAAAAATATTACACCAGAGATTCAATTAGACAGTAAAAAAAAAAATGATAATACTTAAATTGCGTTTAATCAATTTAGTATAGACACATCATACTAAGATATAATTAAGACTACAAGAATTTAGAATAAGAATAAGAATAATATTTTAATGGCTTTGCTCCAAATTTCTCCCGAATGTCTTTTAACATGAATTTTTTTTTATTGGGCACATAGGTAGGTGAGTACTAAGAAATGTATTTTCATATTAATTAAAATATCTACCTACACAAAATAATTAAACACAAAACAAAAACTATTTAATATTCAAAAATATAACAATAAAATAAATAAGTTTAAAGAAAAAACTTAGTCTAGGGTATTATAATTGGTTATATATATGTACGGTTTTGATTTAATAATCATTACTTATCTGACATTAGCTGATGATATTTTAAATTGAAACTAGCCATAAATATATGAGTAAAATTAATATTTATAATATTCTTGACTAAGTTTTTCCTCATATTTAATTATTTTCTTTAAATTTTATTGATAAATTCAATAATTTATCATTTAAACCTATACGCCCCTTGCCTACAAAAAGAACTACATTAATGTACCTAGCTAAATATTAGTTAAATACAAGTAAATACCTATTTACAAAAAATATTTTTATTACAAGACTCTTCACAATATATAGTGTTGCTATCGTTTATTATAGATTACCTAATTTAAAGTTTACAATTGATAAAAAAAAAAAAAAAAAAAGTAAAAAGGATAAAAAATAAAATGCGTTCATTCTCTATTACGAATAAATACGTGTAGGTAATGTAGGCACCTACCAATGGACCTATGGCCTATCTAATTGGAAATCAATAAATCATAAATATTGTTTAAAACAAGAATATCGTTTCGTGTTAAATTATCTCCATATTTATTGGGACAAAAACAACAAATTAACTTCAATAGAAATAAATTAATAATTTCAGTATTAAACCGAGCGACATTGGCCATAAGCGTAATCGATTAACACACACAGACACACTTCTACTCAATGTCTAGAAATATCCAATTTGATTTAGGTAAAACATAAAAAGACTCGGCCATAGTAAGAAATTATAACGAAACAGTGTCCGGACATGATAGGAATTTAGAAAATGGTTAGGCATGCCTAATAATAGGCATATAATAGATATCCTACGAGAGCAATAGCGCGTCCGTGTAGGCGATAATTGAACGATTACTATAGAATTATTATTATTATTATTATTGACCGACCCTATTCGTTACGTACCAAACGAGTATTAGTTTTAGTACATTTTCGTCCATATTTTATTTTGTTGTACTCACCGACTTTATTGACGCGGTTCCGCTGCGCCGACACGACTTCTGACGGGATGATGTGGTCCATCTGCTCGTAAATACACTGGCCGTTGTTCTTCGCGTAGAACGTATGCGCCTACGAGTAAAAAAACATAGTCCGGCGGACGCGGACGGACGGGTACCTACCTACCCGTCAGTAACGACGGTGGCGACGGGCGACGGCCGAGGAACACGAAACGAAATTCGAAATCGTCAATAATTAATAATAACAATTAATAATAGCACTTAATTGTACTACGGAATAATTATCGTAATGATATTGATGATGATGATAATAATAACAATAATAATAATATCAACAACAACAACAACAACAACAACAATAAAAACGGAATCAAACACACGAAATAATATTACGTATAATAATGCATTATTATGCGGTCGAATGGAGAAGAGTGTGCTAGTACATCAGTAAATGTGTGTGTGAGAGAAAAAACAATATTATATATATATATATATGTATATTGTTATATTATATATATATATGTGTGTGTATGTGTGTATGTGTGTGTGTGTGTGTGTGTGTGTGTACGTACGACACAAATGCAGGCAACACAACACAATCGGAGAGATGATAAAGTGAAAATCTCACCGCGGCGGCGGTACCGAACTCGAGTGGCCGACGACGACGACCGAGGCCGCCGTGACAAATAAAAATAATACCCAAGAATAAAAAAAAAAAAAAAAAAACTAAAAATCTTTCTTTCGATCCTTATTACGGCGTATATATACGCGTAGCGCTCTCTTTTGTCCGATATCAGAATCAAACGTCTTGGCCAAGATACGCCGAATCGTCGAAAACGCAATTTTTCGTTTTTCTTTATCGTTGTTTTGGAAAAACGAAAAAAAAAAAAAAAAACACAAAAGATCGTGGATATTTCTAAGAAGGAAAAAATTAAAACGAACTTGAATATATATTACGGGTTTTCAGACCGCCGACATTGAACACGAATTAAGATATATCTTCAATCGTGATATTCAGAGAATGTATTGTAAACCGCTGACGTGGCTGCGGCGTCTCCCGAAATCTCGTCGTTTTCAAATAATTTTATAATATGTGTTTTATAACTCCAAAACTATAAATCCCATAAAAAAAAAAAAAAATCCCAATATTATAACGTATAATTTTTAAAATCACTAGTACATTTTTATTTTAAATATTATACTTTACACACTTTGGGTCTTAAATCAACGATTGTATTATTATTATTATTTCAGGATTGTAATTATTCCAACCATCATTGTTTTTTTTGAATAGGTATTGTATTCCGGGGGGAGTCTATTATTGAATTTTTTATTAGTATACGCTAATCATGTTAGTGTAAAACCAAACCAAAAAATAAAAATTCATATTTTTGAAATTTGGCATACAATTAATCTGTGTGCACCACAGTTTTAGATGAACCATGAACTATTATAGAGTGGTTCATATAACATACAGATTTGATTTTAGCTAATTTTTTAATAATATTATTAAAGTTTACAAATTAATTAAATACCATACTATTTGTTTTGTACGCGCAGTAGACTGGAAAGTATTAGGCCCACTGATCTAGAAAATAATCAAATGCACATAAGTCGCAACATTGTTTTCATTTCATTCGCATAAATAAATAACCTTTTTTTTTTTATAATTTGTCTAAAAAAGCACCGAGACACTGTTGGTGGTTAATTAACACTTATTTTTTTTTTTTTTACTATGGAGGTTAGGTGAGCCATACAAAGAACCCCTCAAACAAATTTCAGAGAGATGTGCAATTCCAGGATATAGCATTTTGTTTAATAAATGTCCAGTCAACTTTGGGATATTCAACATTTTTCCATTAACCGTCAAAATACAGTTTTTTCGCTATCGATAAAAAAATTAAAAATACTTGAACATTTAAACCTAAAATTCCTATATTACTCAAAGTATAAAAATTACCAGCTTTTAATAAAACAAGTTTTTTTTTACTAGTCAATTTAAATACAATTTTTACCAATACATTTAAAATTAATGTATTGGTAAAAATAATAATTATTTTATAAAATGATAGCTGTTAAAAAAAAAAAAAATTAATAGTAGTAATTTGTCCATAATTAAATGACCGGTTTTGTAATACAAATTGAATTTCAATAACTATCTAGTTATTCTCATTTGCTTGAAACCGAATAATGATCAAATAACCATTTTGAAGATAAATTAATTTTTTTTTTCAATTCTGAAGCTTAGGTGTTACCACTTTTAATTGAAAAATAAAAAAAAAGAGAGACTATACGACTTAAAAAAAGTTAGCGTTCCTTATAATTATTAAACTCAACCTAACCCTTGGGGGGGGGGATTTACTCCACATCTTAACCCCGTACAACACTTTTCAAACATAGGTAATTCAATTCTTTATTATTTACAAAAGAACTCAATTAATAATACTTCTGCAAACTAAAGTTTTCTTCCCGTCTTAATAGAAATAATTAATAAAAAAAAATTGTAGAGGAACTCTGTCTCCCTCTTAATTTGAGCACTAACCACTTCTGGGAATGGTTGGACAGATGGAGCTTAGATGGACTTAGATGAAAGCTGAGTGGATGATGGTGATTTTGTCTTTGTAAATAAAATTTCCTATGGTTATTTAGAAGTTTGTATTGTAATATCAATGTTGGACACTGAATATTTATCTTGTAGGTCCCAATATATTATATGTTCAAAATTTTTGGTTAATATTTTCCTATTCTAATCTTTTTTTTATTCTCCTTAGTGTTCATTATTGAATTTGATTGGGACTGAACATATTATATTATTCAAAAATAATTTTTTGTTCTTCATTCTGGCATTTGGATAAATTTATGTGTAGGTTTTTTTAATCTTTATTAGTTCTGACTATAACAATTGTATTGAATCGCTATTTGTAATTGTAATTAACTTAAAAAAAAAACAAACAACAGTACAATTATATAATATTAATATAATACAAGTAAAAATAAACTCAGTAATAATTTAAAGTAAACAAATTATTTTATAATATATAGCTTGACCTGTATTCAGAGAAATTATAATTAAAATATTAAATACTAATTTTCAGGTTTTCTGCATAAAATCTGAAAAGTAACAGTTTTGAAATTTAATTATCTTATGTTTTCCTGATCCGATCTATTATCAAATGTATTTTTCCACTCAGAAGACTTTAAAATAGTATTTAAATATAAATTTGGAATAATGCTATAGTTTTATTTTAGCCATATATGTATGTCTGTGCTGTTAGTTCTACGAAATTTAGGAATTTAGTAATTTTTACTTTAGTGATTTTCAGAAAAGAACAAAATGTTTAAAATAACATGAAATTATTTTTAATATGAAACTAACTTCAGGTTGAGTTGTTGGATACGTATGTGGTTAAAAATCATGTTCTCTTAAATTTGGACTTAATTTAAATACAGGATAATCTGTATATGGTAAATCTGTAGTCCATATAACTCCAATTTTAATTCTACACCCACAAAAAATATAACAGCCCTTATGACTAATACTTATTTTTGAGACCAGAATTTCTTGACAGTGACCAGTACAACAATGTATTGGAACTGAAAATATTAAATTAAATTAAAATTAATTATAATAAGTACTTGTATAATATGTAGATTATTTTAAATTAAAACTACTGTTTAGAAGATAAAAGAAAACTCCAACAAGTAAGCTTATTATGTATAATTTAGATATACTCGTAAATGTGTGAACATTACAACACTAAAATGAGACGAGCAAAAATAATCATAATATTTAAAAGAAAAGTTCTAGTACAGATATAAGGACTTAATTGTAAGATTGAATCTATTCATCTTAAAAATTTGAAAAAGGGCTAACGTTACTTTCTGGCAGGATAATTCAAGTTTTATTATTAAAAGAATGTATAATATAAACATTTAATACTAGGATTTGAATGGGAATTATGTCTTTATATAGTTGTCATAATGTATTATGAGCCTTTGTGAAGACTTCCATTGATAATATACCTTGGACCCAGGTCCTGGGTAAAGTGGCAATTATATGGCAGGAGATGAACTGGAATCTTGAGTTGTTACGTTGTTAGTAGTAAATATATAGAAATCCTTAAGCGTAATAATGTTGATACAGATCCTTAACCACTGTCGGTTCAAATGAGAAAACAAAATATTTATATATTTATGTAATATGTAAATATATGCGATTTTGATTCTGGAGCACTGTTATCACTTGTCTTATCATAAATTAATATTGTGATTATATAATACAGCATAAAAGTGATTGTATATTTTTTTTTCTGAATATATTTCAAAACTGGTAGAAATATTTATTGGGACATTTATAATTTTTGGTAGATTTTAGACACTCCATTTTCATATGGCGACTGTCTTTTTTCAGATTCTGAACGAGACGAAGTTTATCTAAAATGTGTTCTTATTTTCCATCTGGGAACACGATTTTTCTACCAAAAAGCCAATTGCTAAAGTCATCAACTAAAGTTTTCGATAGCATACAATTTTGGACCATGTTGGTCATTTTTTAAAATTCTTTGTACCTACTTTTCCTAATAACGACGAGGGAAATCGGTAAAATGAGGAAATCTAAGCTAACACTTTTAACAACAATTTTTGACAATTTTTTTTTTTGTGTAATTCATCAATGGGTTTTCAGCGAATCGTAATCGTAGAAATACTTTCATCGAATCCTTATATTTTAACTCTCTAGTCATGGTTAGGTGCAATTTTCAAAACATTCTGGCGTTTTATTTGGTTTATGTGAATAACAATATTATAATTTATTTTTTTATCAACGTTTAATTTAAAATGCATGATAAAATTTGAAAAAAACACGAACAATTTTTTGTCGTTACATAGCTAATACATTGTTTATCAATTTAAATATTTATTATCAACAAATGTTGAGGTGGGTTAGGTTAGATATACAGCATATAAACTATATTACCCTATATATATTATATATTGTACTCTTCCAACTACCCACCGACAACAGTGGCCTACTCATAGTACCCATAGTACGTCTAAAATAATTCGCAACTCCAAACACGAGTTCATGAACATGGGTATATGTAATTTTGATCAATATAATATTAAATTATTAAATGTATTTCGTTTGGAAAACGGTATTTCACGGGGAGCAGTTATATTTAACCGAGATATCGTTTGAATATGGGAAAAGACAACAATTATTAAAGTGTAATCGCCTTGCCAAAACGGGTTTTCAAAGCAATAAAATATGATTACTTTTGTATTGTATGGCTCGTTATCGTGGATAACTGCACTTTAGAATTGTAGATATTCGTTTTTAGTGATTTAGTTTCAGTTCAGTTGTGTAATCGCCAAGAGCGAAGGAAGTTTTGTTGTTGCTCGCGGTATTGTATAATTAGATTACGTTACGATTTCGATGAAAACCACGTGAGTAGAAATAATTTTGTAAAAAATAATAAATCTACCTATTCATTATAAAATAATGGCGCCTAACGCAACTCCGTATTTTAATTTTAACCTGTACAATCATGCAGTTCTTATCCGAAAACATATTTGCCAACAGTTTACTTATAATAATAGTTACACTTCAGCACTGTTTACAGATCGTTTAAAATCGATTAGAAACAATTTTGCAGAAGTCAACAGTCATTATTTTAAGGAAAACCGCATTGAATTCGTTAAAAAATTAACACCTTCGAAAAAAAATGAAAGTGAATGGTTTTGTGAAATGCGTTCCATTACATCCGTGCGCTTGGAGTTTCTACGCAAGGTAATGGTCAAACAGTCACTTAAAGAAATAATGGAAAAGTGGCAGACAAAAAAAAACGAAATGTCACAAAATAAAAAAGTTGACATTTCACTCAAACCAAAATTTCATCGTGAAGAAATTATTGTTAAAAAAGAAAACTACGAACTGATTTTACATCAAATACAAAAACGCACAAACGCCGAACAAACAGTTAATTCTCAACAACGCAGTAGAGAAATTTGTTTTAAAGGTGCCCTGACCAAAGCTGATTTAATTGTAAATACTATTGATAACTATTTAAATAACCAACAGTTAATAATAAACATTGGCAATAAAATGTACGATTACCAGTCGATCAAGTCACGGTTGGATATTTTGAAGAATTTAAAAGTCGTTGAGAAAGTTTCCGCAATTGCTGTGCAAAGCTTATTAAAGGATCTCAAGTTATTTAAAAATAATGTGGTTATGCTAATTCAAACAGAAATAGACACAATTAAAGCAAATGTTGACTTAACAATCAATCCAGTTGGCAATTTTTCTGTTAATGTTCCTGACGAGAAATATATAAGACCTATTAAACGGCAATATGGTACTTTGGTTAAAAATAATAAGGCATTAATTAAAAATTTAACTAAAATAAAAAAATTACCATTTGTAAATGATCCTACTACAAAATTATTTCGTCAAAATTTAATTAAAGTTATTACTACACTAGTGAATACCATATCATCCACAAATGCAGGTCATTTAAATGAAAAATACAATAAATTAAATGATTTGTTAAGTGGAAAACTGGTTAATGTAGCAAATATACAAGTTATGATTGGTAATAATAAGGAAGTGTTAGCATTTTGTTTGGAAACATTAGCAACAAAAATTATCAGTTACGCAGAGGAAGTAATATGTGTGAAAACTGGAACAGCTTATGCAATCTCAACAGTTATAATAAAACTTTGGAAAGTGCATCACCAGTTTGGTAACATACTTATTGCAATGATAAAACAAAAATGTCCTTTATTAGTTCCATTTTGTTATCCTGTAGCAAAAAGTTTAACTATTCAGCAACTGGACTATAAATCATTTAACTACAATTTTGATTCATTGGGAAACATTGAATCTCACGAGAAATATCTAAAGCGTATGACAGGTATTGTACGCCTTTATGCAGTCCTTATACTTACTTCATCAAGATACAACCAATCGGTTATTGGTCTAAGTCAAGCGTGGATTTTTCTGGCAGGTACATTGAATCAAAATCCAATGGCAGACATCACCGCCACCATATTGGTTGAATTTTTAAGTATTGTTAGTTTTCCAATGCATCAAAAGTACGGAAAACAATTCATTAAGTTGTTAAAATATATTCATTTATCATATTTAAAAAAAATTATACTTGTTACACCTGTAGGACACGGTGGACCTATTACTCGTTTAAATAGTTTTGTATCGAAAAGTCTGTACATTGAGTCATTTGAAGAACCTATGGGTATGCTACCTCCTAACTTTTTGTAATTGTTTTTTGTTTACACTTATTATATTGCCTGAAACTGTATAGGTTTGTTTTACTTATAATAATACTACTTATTACTTCTAAAATTTTACACAAAAAAAAAAAAAAAACTAAAAAAAAAAAAATTTTTAAAAAAAAATGAAGGGTAGAGGATAAATTATTTATTGTTGATTAAAAAATGCTTGTTTATTGAGAAAATTATTAGTTATTATTATGTATAAAGATTTGTTGATAACAGCTCTACTATATAGTCAAATTAAACCTAATTTTATTGAATGTTAGATTTTATTTACATTTTTATAATGCTTTAGGATGTAATTTATAATTGATGAGATTAACTTTTGATCTGAATATATGTATAAATATATTTTTATTTTATTCTTTTTTATATTAACGTGCTCATATAACTATGTAACTATATTTAAATTATTTCTATAGAGCTATATTTGTTTGTACTGTGATTTTTTTTTAAGAATTTTACTATTTTGCTGGAAAGAATGAATTATTATTAATGTGTTAATAAAAAGAATAACACATACAGAATATGTTTTTCTCATTTAAATTTTTTTTTTGAAATGTATATTTGATTGAACTTTTATTAAACAACAAAAAAAAAGTTGCTTTAAATTCAATACTGTCAATAACCAAAATAAAATAATAAATTAATATAAAGAAAGCTTACAGCATAGAATACTATAACTTGATAATTTGTTTAATTAAAAGTGGTTATAAATAAACACTACCTATTAAAATATCAAGATGTAGATATAACGAATAACAATTAAAAAAAACAATGCAAATTTAATTTTATAAATAATATTTCAAAAGACATTAGTCCAAATAAGTAAAGTTTTAATGTATTAATTTGTAAAACTATTTTAAGAAAAAAATATAATTTTTATACTGTGTTATAAATTGATTTCGAGGCCATGATACTGATAAATATTTAAATACAAATACCTGTATACTTGTAACTTGAATATGCATTCTTATGATTATGTATATATAAAAAATAGTAAATTAATTTAAGTATAAATACTAAATAATTTATTTTATTTTATTTTTTTGTAAAATATAACGAATAACAATTAAAAAAAAAAAAAACAATGCAAATTTAATAATTGAAATTATTTATACTTTTTTATAATATTTTATGTTTTAAAATAATATTATGTCAAAAACACAACTATTGTTAAACCATTTATAAATTTTTTTTTGAAGGAATTTATACATATATATTTTCCATTAACAAAATGATATAATAAATAATTTAAAGATTATTGAAAATGAATTCCTTCCTTGTTAAATGCGAGAAGCAACCTGAAAAAATACAAAAAAAAAAAAAAAAAATGAATTATTATATGGTAAAAAAAAAAGTACAAGTAGTAGAAGGAAACCTACCTAGATCAAGTCTAAAAGACTCAAATATAAAAATTCAGTAAACCAATTAAATAAATGCAATGGTTTTGGCCATATGAGGTTGTTATTTATGTCAACTCGAATAAGTGAAATAGAAAACATAGAATGAAAAACTGAAGTAGTTCTAAGAACATAGGATAGATTTAGAACTTGTTTACAGTTTTTTTATAATTTAATTTTTCAAAATCTACACTTGATATGTGAGAGCTTAATTCTTCATAAAATAATGAATAAAAATGTACTTACTCAATAAATTCATCAATATCCATTTTTCTAGCTCTTTTTTCACAAAAGCCACTTTTGTTTAAAACATTGTCCAACTTTTCTTTGATGTCAAAATCCTTTGGTATTTCCTAAATAATGTATACATATATACAAACACAATCATGTATTTCATTTTTAATTAATCCTATTATAGAGTACTCTAAATATAATTAGTCGTCATAATCAAGACATAATGTTTATTTTAACTAACTTGATTTTTCAAGGAACAGTAAACAGTGTAATTTTTCTCCAAAGTTACTGCTACAGCATTTTGTTTAAAAATTGCACCTAGTGTTTTATTTTTCCTAGAAAATGCTATTCTTGTCAAGCCGTCCCATTCTTTGAAGTTTATAGGAGGAGGTGGATTACGAGGTTCAATGCGCACTACATTCGATTCAACTTTTGGAGGAGGTCTAAAATTGTTTTTCCCCACCTTCAAAAATTACAATTATTCAAACATATAAAAATAAATAAGATTTATTTTTTTTTAAACAAATAGATGTGTACCGTACTTTCATTAAAAGATCAACTCTAGCCAATAACTGAGTGTTGATTGATAAACGACAATACAATTTATCACCAGGCTTGGCAACTAGACGATATGCAAATTCTCGTTGGAACATAAGTACAGCACATCGAAAAAAAGGCCTGCAAATTAATCAATGTTTGACATTATTGTCATATAAAAGTAGTAATTAGTAAACATAAAATATCATATAACATTTTACCTGTGTAAAAGTAATTTAAAAATTAAAGGTGATGATATTTGATATGGAATATTAGCAACACATACATTGAAAAATGGTAATTCAGACTTTAGAACATCTCCGATCCTTATTTGTAATTTATTTTGGTAAGGTGTGTTCATAACACGTTTCTTCAATTCAGCAACTAATCTAATAACAATAATTAAAACTTAATTATAATTTGTATGATTTTTTTAAAATGTTATTGGTTGAATGACTATCTAAGAAAACGACAAACGAAAATAAAATTGTATTAGATAGTTATACTTACTCAATAAAATATTAAATATTACAATAAAAAAATACCCTACTTGATTACGATTTTTTTAAATGAAACCTTACTGTATTTACATAAAACCTAATACTCCAGGTTTTGTTTTGTTCTTTTTTTACATATTTTATATTTATTTGAATTGCATTTATTATCTATATATTTTACATTTGTTGGAGACATCAAATTAACCCATATGTATTTTTCATCTGCATTCAAGTGATTATTATTACCTGACATCAATTTCACATGCTATCACTGTTTTGACTTGTTCTAACAATTTCACAGTTAAATTGCCGGTTCCTGGACCAATTTCAAGTACTGTGTCTGTAGGTAGTAAAGCTGACTTCTCTACCATTCCTTGAATAATAAGTGGATTTTTCAAAATATGTTGCCCAAAGTCCTTTTTGAACATTATGCCTAAAAATGCCGAACAAAGTGTCGTTTTTGTTCAATACATTTATCTTTTTAATATGTAACTAGGTATATACTTTGTTCATTATCCATCTACACATATTTTATTGGATTAAATTTTTTATTTACCAAATTTTAATTGTATAAAATTATAGATGATGAATAAAATTTAAATATCAATAATCTTTTATATATTATTAAGTCTTACCTTGTCTTCCATAGTCACTAGGACCCTTCTCCTTAGTTACTTTGGGCATTTTGATTATCTATAGTTTTAGATAATTTATTGAATGTCGAGTGTAAAAAAGAAATATTTACAATAATAGGTAAAATTTAACTTTTCTCTGTACTACAGTAATACATTATAAAGAAAAAATATTTCCTTTGAATAGGAATTACATGCTTTAAGATTGAAATGTCTTTTATCAAAAATTAAATTAATATTATCATAATAAACAAGTCATTTCTGATTAGTACCTTATCAGAAGATACTAACATTGATAACTAAGGAATCTCTTTGCCAGGATTAATTTAACTTTACAATAAATAAATAAATTTTGATTATCTAATGTTTAAATCAATTTATTAAGTTTTCGATCTTCAAAAAGAAATGTAACCAATATACAAAAATATTATGGATTGCGGTCTTGTGAATATGATTCTCTAGTTATCAATGATATTATCTTCTGATAAGGTACTTATCAGAAAATACTTTGTTATTATGATAATATTAACTTAATTTTTGATAAAAGACATTTGGATTTTAAAGCGTTTAATTCCTATTCTAAGCAAATATTTTTTCTTTAAACTGTATTACTGTAGCACGGAAAAAAGTTTTTATCAAAAAAATAATATAATAGTAAGTAGTAGTATACCTAACATTTAACCCTATGGAAAATTTGTTCACTACTCACATCGTCACGAACCTTTTTTAAGTTGGTTTATTATTTGGTTCATTAATCAATGCTTGTTGCATTGCACTCGTTAATTCGGGAATATTAGTGATCCCCGAGTCTAAGTAACCGGAAACTTCTGGCATTAGGCTGTTAATTTTGTTTACCTCCTCGGCTACAAACTAATGTTTAACTTCGGGATGTAATTTAATCATTGTTAAAAATCATCAATGTATACAAATCAATCTGAAGAAATGTGAATGCAACACAGTCTACACCAAATTCAGGTAACTTTCAATTCAACATTCACAAATAAATATAAAATTGACATTATTTTGGATTTCCACGATGATTGGAACAGTTAAATTTTTCAGAATGAGATGTACCTTTTGTGAAAATATAATGATCTTTATATGATAGTATGAAGACAATTATTATTTTTTTGGAATAATTTTATTTAGCTTATAATGGTTTTGAGCTATTGCACATTAATAATTGCATTTAACACAATGGCCAGTTTTAATAATTTAAATACACACTCAGTCATTTTGTGATAATAAGCAATTTTATAATTAATATTTTATTACAGGTGTCTAAGGAGTGGAAAGTTTAAAGAAAAATACTTTATTTTTTATAAAAGATGTGCACCAATTCTATTTCAGAGTTTTACTTATTAATATTGCTTTTATATCTTCATAATAGTCTCTATATGAAATTATGAATTATAATTATTATTTTATGAATATAAAAGAAAATTAATGTCTGTTTGTCTTTTATGAGCTTCTAAACCGCTAAACAGATTTCAATGAAATTTGACAAGGAGATATATTGCATTCCGGGGGAAATCAGGCTACATTTTATCCTGAAATGCAATCACTTAAATGGGTTGAAACAACGTTTTTGGTATTTTAAAATATTCTATTGTTGATTATGATTACTTCAGCGACACCAATACAAAATTATAAAAATAAATGTTTAAAAAATAAGTCTTTTTACAAATATTTAAATACAACTGCACAATCGAGGAAATGTGACTACTCTACTAAAAGTCGATGAAAATCGTATGAATACAGATAGAAAATTATATGATTACATTAAACCACGAATTCTGTAATATTGTTCATAACACAGATGATCTGAGAAACAACGTCAATCCCATTCTGCAAAATACAAAATAATTGTATAAAAAGTTAGTTTTAGCAGCGATGTAAGTTTTGTTGAATAACGATTTGTAAAAGGCTTTAAAGGCATTTAAATGGTAAAAATATATATATATTTATATAGATATAATAGATATAAATAATAAAAAATAATTTAGTAATCAGAAATGTCTATAAAACAACCAAACTCGTTAAAAAGGTCTGTCAATAACATTTAGGCCGGGAAATATTTTTTAAACGGCCTTCTTTTTCCAATACCTGCAAGGCAGGTATCGATTCAAAACCATTTCGTGATAGGTAATTATGTTGGCTGTTCATTAGGACATTAAACTTAATCCTGAAGATATAACGAATGATATATTCAAAAGAACAATGAATTTGTATCTAGATTTAAAAAAAATATTTAACAATAAGCAACCTATCAATTTCATATTGTATTACTACTACAAATATAATTAATTATAAACCTGAATTTAGTTATTAAATTATATCTAAAAAATTCTGTTTCTTTTAGAATTAAAGAGTATTTTGGAGATAGTGTTATAAACTATATGTATTTTTACTAAAAATCTATAATGCAAAAGCAAAATCCTAATTTCGCCACTGAAGAAAATGTATATTGTATAAAAAAAAATTTGATTAATCTAAATTAGATAAAAGTAACCTCCGAAACGTATCAATAATGGTATTATTTTATACAAATCTAGATGGTAGATATTGAGATAGCACAGAAATATAAATATGTATGTGTAGAAAACACATTGAATTATATGATTTGAATTGCCATTGGAATTTATGTTGAAAATTTTTTTAAAAATAGTGTACTATTAAATAATTGAAAAATGTATAATTTAATAAAAATAAATTCACATGGTACGATTTATACTTTACTAGACATGCCAATTTTTGTGTTTTTAAGATATATTGTCTTAAATTTTAATTTTATATATATATATATATATATATATATATATATATATGTGTATATTTATATTATTGCTATAGGAATTATATAAAGTAGTTCCATTCGTTTTGAATTAAATATTATAAAACCTATTAAACCCATTATGTTTAGTAGAATTTATTTTAAAATATATAAAAAAAAAAAAAAAAAAATACAAAAATGTACTAAACGTATATATTACCTTCTGTTATTACGTTTTTGAATAGAACTGGAAATTTAATTTACAAATATTATAATAAGCAACCATAATTAGTTTTTAAAGTTTGAATAATTAATACCACTAGTTAGTTTAATACCACTAAATAACGCAATTGTAATTTAAATAGATACTTCATAAGACATTTTTGTAGCAGCTTTATGATGCAATATACTATTGTCTAGAGTACCAGAAATATCCAAAATTAATAACTAAAATTAAAAATGATCCAATTAATTTAATCGCACAAATAAACAAGTCATATGATTAAATAAAAATATTCCCTTTGAAGATTTATGTTGTTGTTTGGAAAAAAAAAAAAACCTGTAACCTATGCGGTAATTGTTCTAAATCAAGTTTTTAAAAATATAAACTTTGCGGAATATAAATTTAATTTCTATACCGAGATCGTAATCCGACTAATTTTACGTTAAATAATAAAAAAAAAAAATTGTATATTTATATAAACCAAAACAAAAGAATCAAGTTGTATTTACCACTCGTGTGACGCGGAAGAAATCAAACAGTATTTATTAATAAACGACAAACATTTTGAAATCGTTTCTAAGGTATGTCTTGAGTCGTTCTAATTTTTCGACAGACTTGTTTTACCGTTTTGGCAATACGAGAAATAACGAAATACAACAAAACGCTGTAGTTTCACAAGAATCCCATGGGTTACATAACTGCAGCCTTATACATCATAATCATTTAACTATTGATAACCGATAAAACGGGTTACAGGTATTACCAGAAAACAAAATTATCACTTATTTTTTTTTTTTTTATATAGAACAATACCAACAAATTACATATAATATAGTCACACAGGGGTAGGAGTATAATAATTTAGTACGATAATTGAAAAATCTCCAGAGACTTGATAATTGTAAAAAATAAATATCCATTACAGAGAAAAAAAAAACCACATCAGGATTTTAATAGTAATATTTATTGAATGAAATTAATAATTAAAATATTACAGTATTGTATATAATAAAAAAAAAGTTATAATCCAAATGAACAGGCCTACAATGCTATAGTAAAGCAAAAAAAAAAAAAAACCTAAAATTATTTCTAAATAAATTAATTGAAAAATAGTAATTAAACACACCCAGAAAAAAAAAAATTACAAATAGTAAAGGACCTTTGATCCTTGATTTTGAACACTGCCTATAGCATAAGCCACTCATGTGCGAGCCCAGCCTGATTTAGAAACACATAAAACCAGCTTAACTTAAAATAAAAATTTTTAGATTATCATCCTCTTATATTTAAAAAAAATAGGTACATATTATATGTATTTACCAAAAAACAATTGTACTTGTTTTGATTTTGAATTGATTCTGTTTATGTTAATTTAATTTTTTTTTTGTTTTATGAAATAAGATAATATTTATATGTATAGCACTAACATTATTTATCCCCAGTTTAATGAAACTCCTCTTTGGATCAGCCACTGGTCAAGCGCGTTGCAAAGGTGGGTCACGTTTTTCATAGATCAAATATGTTCCTGCTTATACATACAATAAAACTTATACATATAACTAATTACTTAAACTTATATTTATTAATTAAAAAGCTTACATTGAGAATTTAAGAAATAATATAAATTTATATCTTATATATCTAAGTTCCACTACTAGAATTATAACTACAAAGCATTGCTTCTCCTTATGGTTCACTGTTAAAATAAAATAAAAGTTTTAACTAGTACTTTAAATAACATTAAAAGTGCTAGAATTGAGTAGGAAATTAAATAAGTTTAAAAAAATAGTGAGCTTCTACTAATATATGAACTTTAAAAAAAAAAATTATTAAAGATTATTATAAATACTAATTTAAATGTATCTAATGTATTAAATTAATACATTAAATTAATTTTTGTTAAGATTAAATTAGTTAAAAAATCTTAAATTCTATAATTTTTATTAAAATTTGAATAAAAGAATATTGTGTACTTAACTATTGTGTAATGCATTATTATATTAATATATGAAAGACAATAAAGTTAGAGGTTGGTGGTGAAGAGTGAAAGCACAATAGTGTAGTGTTTAATTTGGAATTCTATTATTAAATTTAATATTGAGCTCTACTGCTTAAATGTCAATATTGAACACTATAATTGATTAATATAAGTAAACTATTGTCATGATTATGTACTGTCAAAACTATAAAAAACTTATATATCTACATAGTAGTTAAAAAAAAAAAAAAAAAGTGTAGAAACAGATTTCTTAATGTAAAATAAATATTATTAAAATTGTTATGATTTCTCTGCAATATACTAAATATCATCTAAGAACTGTAAACTTATAAAATTATATGAAGCTATATAAAAAAAAAAAAAAAATAGTATAAATAATTGTTCATAAACTAGGAGATTTGTTGTTCATTCCAAAATAAATTTTCATTTCCTTCCAGGATTCTCTGCTGTAAATAAAATAAAATTTAATATTAATCAGTATTGTGAAACATTGGGCTGTGAATTTAATGCATTTATAATTGTTGTTCTACTTAAAATCATTAAAAATGGCTTTAAATTGCTATAATAATTTTCAAAATTAATAAAATCCACACTTAAATGCAATATTATGAAAATATATCTTATTGAAACATTAAAAACACACTAGTGGTAATCAATCAAGAGCACATCAAAATACACAACTAAAATCGGTTTTATTTTAAAATATTTATGAGATCAGTGTTTACGATAGACCAAGAAACCAGGCGGGACGTGTGCTTGTGATGTGATTTAAACTAGCATCACTGCAGTGTGTAATCAGTCTAGGTCCAATAAGGTCTATGCAATAACTAAACAGAATATGCTATGTATAAAAAAGACAAAAATAATTCAGGTAAGGATTATAATCTTTAAAAATAAATACCTGTTTTTTTCATCAAGTTGCGAGTATTAACATACTTTTGATGGAATTTAAGCTTCAAATATTGAGAAGGAGAAATTGATCCATTAAACTTCGTATTAACTGCAGCTGGCTTCCTCTGAACATTCACATTTCTTGCATATTGCCTGTAACCTCCAGTACGTGTACGTTTAAAAGTTTCATTGTTTCTTCCGGAACGTGTACGTTTTAATGTTTCATTGTTTCTTCCGGAACGTGTACGGTTTAAAGTTTGTATGTTACCCGCAGCACGTGTACGGTATACAGTTTGTACATGATTTGCAGCACGTTTACGGTTTAAAGTTTGCTTATTACCTCCAGCAGTGTTCTTGTGAGTATTACCTCCCCTGGTAACTTTTTTATTGGCATTTTCTTTAGAACGCTTTACCTCTTTGGCCTCAACTAATTTTTTTAAAAGATATCTCCAAGTTCTTGGAATGCCTTCTGATTTTTCACACGCTTTGAACAAAGCATTTGGGATTCCTCCATAAATAGGACCGATTAATTTGTATAATCCTTTATTAGTTTGAATGAAATCTTTGCCCTTTCGATTTTTCAAAATTCCAGCACTATGACGCATCTTCAACACTCTATGACTGTTTTTTGATACCAACACACCTAGATAAAATAAACAAAATGTTTATAATATATGAAAGTAACGGGTAATTAATTTATTTAATTAATCATTAAATTCATATCATAATTATCATTATCCTCAATGTGTCAAATATTTTAAAATACATACTATTACCAAAAAAAAAAAAATAATATTATATTTCATGAAATATAATTATATGCAATACAAATAAATAAAAATATATGCAGAAACTGAAAATGAAAAATGTAACGTATTATGAATATTCCGTCAATTTTATATATGATTAAGTGAATTAAATTTTATGTTAATATTTGCACATTTTGATCGCTACCAAAATATAACTAATAGTTAGCCTTGTGCAGTGCAAAATATTACAAAATTGCATAGATTACACTCAATCTTTTCTCAGAATTATATTCAATCAAGTTTTAAATCCCAAAAGGTTGATTGCGTATAGGTGCTATTTGGTATCCAATGTACTTTTGATGTAAACGGTTTAGTGTTTACTACACATGATTAAATGATATTGGATTATTATTTAGCTTGATTTAAAGGAAATTTATGTTCAGAAGAATACAATTTTTTTTTTCTTTTGAAATGTGTAATTGAAAAAAACTTTTATCTTAATACCAAAATTTTATTTGACGGAAAAAGTCAATGGAGTGAAAACTGCAAAAAGACAATTAAAATGTAAAGATTTTTTTTTTAAAGCTTAAAAAATTGAAATGTTTAAATACCAATTGTAGATATCTATTTAAACAAAAACCACATTTAAAAAATTGTTTAACAATAAACTTACCGGTATTTTACAGTTTGTATACTTATCCTAACGTAATATTTAAATAAACAAAATTGTAAGTAAAACATTGATAATCAATTTATTGCGGACTTCGGGCCGCCTATTGCCCACCACTGCTTTAGTCGTTGTTTTTTTTTACTTTTTTTATTTTATTTATTTCATACATATTTATATATTTGGTATATTATTATTTGGTTTACTGGGAACGGTAACTAATTAAATTGTTTTAATTAACCAAAAAAAAATGTAATCATTTTTAACCTAAACCAGGTATAAAACAAATGTGAAAGTATATTTACCCGTCAATGAAAGGGAACCGATAGAAGCGCCCGCTCTTGATTTTATTTCTTTTATGGTCAAACGCCACTTGCGCAGATACTTTATGTTTTCAGTATTCCTTCCAGTAGGTTGATTTGCTCCGTCGTTGTTCTGATTAGCCGGTGTTTCAACCGCAGGCGGAGCAGGTTCTCTCGGCGGTGCGGGTGCTTGAACTGGGTTTTGATCAGCAGTTACATTTTCAATCACTTGAACAGTTGCAGTTGCAGGAGCTGGAGCTGGATCAGCAGCAGGAGCAGCAGGAGCAGCAGGAGTAGAAGCTGGTGCAGAAGCAGGAGCAGCAGCCGGAGCAGGATCAGGAATAGCAACAGATGCCGCAATAGGAACAGAAGCAGGAACAATGGGTTGTATGGCACTTGTATCAATAGAAACGCGTGGTCTAGATACGGGAGTAGATGTATACCTCGGGTTAGGTAGGACTACAGTATAGTGAGGATCGGGCGCAATTGGTCTGAATGGATTAGGTCCTCCATCGAATAAAAGTGATCGGCTTGCATTGGAATTTGATGGGGTCGAGAAGGTATTCATTCTGACCAATGTCTGATTAGCCTGAGCCACACCTCTCGTCACATTTGGATTGTCATTTCCAATTTGTACCAAACGATTTAAAAAAAGTTTAAACTCACTAACGAATAAGGGGTATGGTTTTGTTAGTAAAAATTCACGCAGTGCGTTGCGTAAAGCTAAAGAATTGTCCACCATAATATCGCGGAAAAGTAAAGTTTCGGTTGCCGGTTGTTGAATTTCCGGAATTAAATCGTCGCGAAGCTCGTTCGTATCGTCAGAACTCTGGTTGTCGTCCATTGTTACTCCGTGCTTATAGTCCACCGAAATTGATTGAAATGAAATGTTCAATTGGAAATGCGTATAACAGCGTCTAACAGCGTATAACAGCGTCTAAGAGAGTACACAAAATGGTGGCAGGGCGTACGAGACGTATAAACTAACAAATAATGCTGACCGAGTTTATAATCACAGTACCAATAGCGCTTCTGAATAAAGAATGGTTATGTACAACCACGATAACCGGGCTTTTGGTATCGTCGACCGTGTGTTTTAGTGATAACAAGAGCGGCCCGTCGGTAAAAATTTTGTCGTGTCATCGAACGATTGGGTTACGTATACTGATTGTTAACCACGTTTTTGGTTGTGGTGGAGATTATAAACTTCAAACGTATGGTACACACTGTATTTACTGTATAATATAGTCATCGTCATCTTAAAGAGTAGGGTGAGAACCATTAAATTCCATTATTTTGTATACACTTTTTTTTGTTTAGCTCTTATACGTTTGTGTTGCCCGTTTTATTATTTTAGCGTTCATTGTTTAACATTTAGTTCCCCGCCGACTCGTTTTTCATTATACATTTATAAGAATCCTTTTCTTTTATTCAATCGAATAAATTTTTAGGTTTATTAAGTGAATTAATATTTACCCAGGTATGAAATTTTGATTTATATGTTTACTAATTGTTACTAGTTTATGTGTTTACTTAAGTTAGGTTAGTAAGTACGGATTTTTACTTTTACAGATGGCGTCGACTTCAAATCGTACTGTAAACTATGAAAAAAAATTCCTTCTCTTGGCTAATGGTTGCAAAATCATTTTAAATTCTCCACTATCTGCTACTATGAAAAAACTTTCACTACCAATTATATCTCCTGAATCATCTGAAAATGACTATACAGTCTACGAAAACCGTTTGAGAACTTTTAACAATAGATGGACAATAGAGTATATCACACCAGAACGAATGGCTAAAGCTGGATTCCATTTTTTGGGCATACGAGACCGTGTGCGATGTACATATTGCTCTAAAGATTTTGAATATTGGCAGCCTGGTGATGATCCGGAAGTTGATCATAGAACTAAATCTCCGCAATGTCCGTTCTTTAGAACAAATAAAGGTAAATTTAAATCTATATTTCTATTAATTGTAACATTATTATAAGTAATACTTATTGTTATATGTACTGGTTTATTATCGTCCCGCCTGCCTTTCCAAAAAATGTATCGCCCTGCCTCTCGGTTTTTCTGATCACCCTGTCTATCATTATTGTTATTATGATTATTATTATTATTTTTACTAATTTTTATTATTATTATTATTATTACTATTATTACAACTGAAAACTTTTCATAGACCCAATAAATTAATTAAGTATATGATTTGATGAATCGACAATCTTGTCTCCAAATATCAATATCAATTTTTTTTTTCTTTATTGCCTTCTTTACTTTGACGATGCTATTGCATACCTTTTAACATCGTATTATAATATTAATATAATATTTTGGAATTGCAAAATTGAAATAAGGCATTTTCACTTAGTAATTGGATCGTTATTTATTAAATATTACAATTGACATATAAGAATAAACAATAACGTACTAACAACCTTGGATGGATCGGTAATACATTATATAATATTGTCAAAAATGGCATTTTTGAAATCTTCATAAAATTGTCTACTCGATATTTGCAATTTAATGTTTTTTGGTTGAAAAAAAAACAGTTGCAGCACAACGTTTAGATTTTTTCGTAAAAAATAACAAAACTACTCAACTTCAAGAGCCCAGGGGCACCGCTTAAAATTGAACGATTGATTTCAAATTTTGCAGTTATTATTTTTTTAGGTATTAACAAAAAAATGGGGGGATGCCACAATCTGTACAATAAGATAAATATTTAATAGAGTAAGCTAAGGGCCACCCTAATGTACATACAAAACGTCTAATACAATTGGGTTTCGTCGTATCTATGAGATTGTGTTTACCAAAAGTAATAAAAGTCATTACCTTTTAAATCTTAATGGGATTTTGTTGTTTAGTTCAAAGAATAGGAGTGTTATCAAAAGAGCAATAGAAATTTCAATAAAAGCAATGGACAGGATTACAGTTTTGTGCTGTGTAAATATAGGTACAAAATTTTTGTCTAGTTTATTCGAAAATGTATAAATCTTCTGTGGTTATAATTATTTTTTTATTATTATCAGTTCAAAGTCATTTTTATCAATTAAATTATACAATGAAATTGATAAATTTGTATGTTATTAAGTCAGCTATTTAGTACTTTTTCCCTGAACATTATAGGTAAATATTAGCATAATATATTCTATTATTTGGACTAGATTTTTATTACTATTATTATAGGTTGTGGCTGGGTGATAAGGAATTTGATTGGCAAGGCGATACATTTTTTAAGTGGCCAGTCTGATGGGTTACAAACCATTAGTATATTATATTTCACAAAATATATGTATTTTTTTTTTTGGATAGATTGTTTTAAATTTTTGTCTAGTTTATTCGAAAATGTATAAATCTTCTGTGGTTATAATTATTTTTTTATTATTATAACAGGTTATGATGTATGTGGTTGTTTTGATGTCGCTATTCATTCGAAGACTGCTGAAGAAACAAAAGAAACTCAGCAGTTCTTAGAATCTATGGGTATTGTGCAGCAAATTAGAGCTCCTAGTTTTAAAGAATATTCTTCACTTGAAGCTCGCTTTAAATCTTATGAAATTTGCACACAACCATTCGTAATTGATCCTCTTATTCTATCTAAAGCTGGATTTTTTTATTTGGGTAAATGTGTAATATTTATTAATATGTTAACAATAACATATCTCAATACATTGTTGTATTAATATTATTTTCTTTTTCTTTTAATCAGGTAATGGTCAGAACGATTTTGTTATGTGTTTCTTCTGTAATCAAGGTCTTCGGGACTGGGATGATGCAGATGATCCATGGGAAGAACATTCCCGATGGTCACCAAAATGTAATTTTTTATTGTTATCTAAAGGCAAAGAGTTTGTTATGGAAGCATGCAAAAATATGATAAAAACGGATCCTATCAAACAGGTAAGAATTATTCATTCAATTTCAATAAGATAATAACTAATGGTGTAATTAATTTTTAGAATTCACCTGTGGTAAATGCTGATCAAATAGATGATTCTAACAGTTTCGAAAATAGAAATATGTATGTCAACCCTAAATATAGGTAATTTACACTACATATTATATTTTTTTGAATATAATAATAACTTAAGAACTAGCCAGTTTTAAATTCTGTGTAATGTAATGAATAAGGGTTTTAAATTTTTTTTTTATAATCTATTGATTGATTTAATTATTTTCTATTTATTCCAATTCTTTTTGGTAACCCTTTTCCATTATCCAACATAATTTGTCTCATTTTTTTTTTTTTATATTACAGTTCTTTTATAAACATATAGCTTGTATATTAAAGTTCTCTATAAATTGTTTTAGAAATTACTACTCAATGAAACAAAATGATCAAATAGATATAAGCATTGTATATTTATTTGATTTAATCTTAAACTAAGTTATCCTATATCCTAACTATACTAACTCCTGACAACAGTAGACTATCTATGATTTAAAGCATGTCCCAATTAATTTTATCATAATTTCATTGATATTTTTTTAAGTCTAAAGTGTTGAAATGTACAAATAAAACTCATCTTAATTTGATTTCATATCTAGATATTACATTTTTGTAGAATATTTTTTTAAATTTTATTTGCTCCTATTTATCTGTGTTTATTAGGTCTATTAATATCATACAATGAAGTATTTTACCTATATGATTTAATTTTTATTTTAGTTATAATTAATTCGTTATAAATATCATCATATTAAATTTTTTAGATTTTTATAAATTTTTATTGCTTGTCCCAAATTATTATAATTTGTTTTAAATTACACTATGAAAGCTTTCATATTTGTTTTAATTTTTTCTAGCACCATTTATAATTATTATTATTTTTATTTTTTTAAGATTGGAAATAACAGTTCATGGAAAAGGTCCAAAACCACCGCCTTATGCAAATTCAGTTATTTCCCAAGGTCCAATTGGATTAGCTGATTCTTTGTTGTGCAAGATTTGTTTTAAAGACAAAATGGAAGTGGCTTTCATCCCCTGTGGTCATGTAATTGCTTGCATCCAATGCGCTGTGTCTTTAGTTCAGTGTGCTATTTGTAGAGATCCATTTAATATGGCTATGAGTGTATACATTTACAACGAACAAGATAAAGGCAATGACCAATTGCCATGCAGTTCATCACAAAGTAAAGATGATGAGGTACTGCCAGAACTAATGCTATGTAAGGTTTGTCACAAGGAAGAGATGGATGCTGCATTTATACCTTGTAAGCATGTATATGCTTGTGTTAAATGTGCTACTGATATGAAAGAATGCCCAATTTGCTTAAAAGAAATTTTCGCCACTATGCAAGTATACTTGTAGGGATTGTAATATCACTAGACAGGCCAGATTGTTTATATATCCTGACATAAATTATTGTACAATGAGTTTAATATGCAGATAATTATGAATTTATTTGTTCACATTTAAATATAATATTTTAATTTTTATGCACTATTTGAGTTCAAGTACTCATTGAACAATTGAAGTGCTTCATATTCGATTTAATTGCACTGTTTGTACTTATCGTGTCCCTGATTTTGACAATATATATATATATATAATTTACTTTTTACCGGGTGGGTGGGGGGTCTAAAATAGTGTATTATGTAATTAAAAAAAAAAAAAAATAGTTAGTTACTTCTCCATAGTAAAGTCTAAATTATATTTTAGGATTTAATATCAGTAACCTTATATTGAATAATTATACCTTTATGAATACATAACCATGAATAACATAATATTTGTGTGAAATCTTTCAAGTCCTATATTATAATTATTGTTTTCCTTTTACAATGGATTACAACTGATTAAATTTAGAATTGCTATGCTGTCGATATTTACAGTATTTAGACTATACATTAGGGCCTTGTTACACTATAGTGGTTTAACCAGGGGTTTGACACACAAGTCACATTACATCAACATTATTTCTTAACTTTTTATTGTACAAAATTAGTGCTGCCTCATAATAGATTGCCCTTGGCGGTAATTTATTTTTTGATATTTTTATACAGTACTAAATTTATGTAAATAGTATACAATTTTCTATGAACAAATAAGGGCTTTTTAATAATTATTTTAACCTTTTATATTTTTTTTCACCTTAACATGGATGCTACCGAATTCCATGAATTTTCTTTTTCATCGCTCTTCGAATACATTTAAAAATCATTTCTTTAGACATAGTCGTGATTATCTATTACAATGATGAACAGAACATCTCCATATAAAATATATTATAACTACTCATAAATCATAATTTTGTATTACATTAAAAATGTGTCACCACTGTAGTGTAAACATTGGTCTTAGTTATAATATTGATGTTAAGACTGATTTCTTATGTCTGATAATTTATTTAAATATAAATTATAGGGATTTTTTTACAACATTTATTTGTTTTTATAAACAAACTTCTGTATATGTTATATTTTTATTTACAATATAAATATAATATTTAGACTGATTTCTCGTGTCTGAGAACTATTATTATAGCAGATTAATTATGGGAACTTTTTATAACATTGAATCTTTTTTTTTCCGATATACCCATTTAGATTAATATTTTATTATTATTCCATATTTTGGGTTTTTAATAGAATGAAAAAGCAATTATTGCTATATTCCCATGTATAGTTTTTTTATGTATACAATTTATTTTATTTTATATAGTAGAAAACAATAATATTTAATGATTAATGGACTTTAATTTTAATAATTGTTCTATTATTAGCGATAGAACTTTTGTTTATTGAATTATTTATACAAATAATTTAATTATTACTAATTTAATCCGAGTAGGAAGCAATTATCTATTATCTGAAATATTATAGTATCACTAGCACTACCAGAGAACTATCCAACTAATAATACGCCTTTTATAATTTTTAAAAAGACCTGGTTTAAGTATTTCATTATACTTAGTTAAATTTTGCTACCTCCTCAAATGTGTATAAATATAAACAAAGTTCTATGTACATTGTATTTTTATTACAATAAAAATATGATGTCCACCACTGATTTCTTATGTCTGATAATTATTATTAAAACAGATAAATTATAGGAATTTTTTATAACCTTTAATATTTTTTGTTTTATTGATATATTAATTTATAGACTAATATTTTATTATTATTCCATATTTTGCCCCTGGGTCTTTAGTTGAATTAAAAAGTAATTGTTGCTCTAATTCCATGTATAGTTATTGGAAATACAACATTTATATTATTTAAAATAATGGATAACAATATTTACTAATTAAAGAACTATAATTTTAATTATTGGTCTAGTGCAAGTGATAGAACTTCTGTTTAATTATTTATATTAGAATCATTCCCACTACCATCCAACTATTTATAATTTTTAGACAGGCCTGGCTCAAGAATTTAAAAAAATTTAAGTTTTGCTATAACTTTACATGTTTATAAAAATAGTATTTTTTACAATTATTCGTTTTTATAAACAAAAATGCTGTGTATTTTTATTGTAAATAAAAATATAATATTGAGACTGATTTCACATATGAATGTCTGATAACTATTATTAAAGCAGATAAATTTTAGGAATTAGTATAACATTTAACATTTTTTTTATATACATTTAGACTAATATTTTATTCTAATTCCATGTAGTTTTTTTGTAAATACACAATTTATTTTATTTTCTTTAATAGAAAATAATAATAATTGGTGATTAAAGAACTATAATTCTAATTATTGTTCTATTATGATCAATCCAATCTGAATAGGAAGCAATTGTCTATTATCAAAATTATTTTATTATCACTAGAAGTACCAACTAATATTACGCCTTTTATAATTTTTAAACAGGTCTGGCTTAAGTATTTAAACATACTTAGGTTTTGCTAATCCCTTACATATTTATAAAAATAATATTTTTTACAATTATTTATTTTATAAACAAAATTAATCAAATTAATAAATTCACAACCTAACTATTTGGTATTATACATAAATAACATGATTGCTCTTTATGTTTTTATTTTTACTTAATGTCAAAAACACATTATTTTTCAAATGTAAATGCAAAAAAAGTTTATTATCTAAACCTTGAGACAGGCCTTACAAGCATTATTGCAAACTTTTTTATAATAAGTAAATTATTTAAATTTAAGACATAATATTAATTATTATTGATTACAAATGTATTTAATTTTTTTACTAGAAATTATTAGCTCTACCATGACTTTTGATAATATACTAATTGCATTCTGTCATTAGGATGGCATTTCATAACCAGTGATTTGGATTATTTTTGAAATATTCAATTGATTTGTGTATGCATTTTTATAAATTTTTTTATAAAGTTAAATTTTAATCTTAAGAAATTGAGTTGGTTGACTACATCTTAGTTTACATATTTTTGTGTATTTTAATATTATTGATAATTACCTAAGTGCATTATAACATTTAAAAAAATATATAATTCATAATTTGATGGTAATTTGTTTATAATACTTTTATACACAACTCAATAACATTTGTTTGCATTTTTTAATGTTGCTAAATATATAAATGGATATTTAATCTCTATATTTTACATATTATTATAAAAGATTTTTTTTTTATAATAATTAAAATATTATATAAGATACAGTAACATTAATTATTTATCACAAATGTATTTAATTTGAGTAATATTTCGTTTACACACAAGTAGATTTTTTTTTACAAATTATTTTGTTACATCACTATTATATTATTATTCGCTAATGTGATTTTTTTATCTGTTTGTAAACTACTTTTCTATCAGACATCCTGTTCCCATTTTCAAGTGCAGCACCTATTCTTTCGAAAGCGTTTTCGAACTAGTCGTTCATGGGGGGGGGAGAAACTGTAAAAATATTAATATTTTTTTTAATTGTTTCGTGCGGATAAAATTGATGGAAAGGAAAAGGCACGTGGAGGCCATTGTAAATTGCATTCAACAGCAATATACAGAAACAAAATTTTATTTTATTTAATATGACCATATTACATAAAAAAATACTTATAATTCACTATGTGAGTATTTATTGATAGGGCAAAGAACAAGGTAACATGATAAAAATAACATTTATATAAAAATATCATTTTTACTTTTAATGGCAAGTGATTTTATCTCCAGGACAGTGGATTTTGTTTGTACTCGAATATAGTTTCTTTTTTTACAAGTGGAACCAGATATATTCCAGCTACTAGAATCAAAAAAAAAAATATAACAAAATATTGTTACAAATTCATTTAAAATAATGCTAACATGACAACATCATAAAAAGGAAAATATATAAAAACAGAATTTATACCACTTCATTGTACGCATTTTCTTCAAATAATCATTTAATGACATCGAAAGATGCCTGATACACCATTATAAGGCTAGAAATCACTACATTTCGACTTCACATCAACACAAAATCCAAAATTTTATTTATTAAAACTTTATTAGAGAACTAAAATCAACTGATATCCTCCTACAGAAGGTTAGCTTGCCAATGATTCAAGACTTAAATAACTTTTAATAATTAACAGTGTCAGCGGCGGATAGATTATTTATTGGCCAATACTTATTTCAATATATATTTATATACTCAATCCACTCATGAGCTTATGTAATAAAACTTAATTAGATGTATGTCTAAGATACAAAATTTTTTTTATTAAATACTGTTTATAATTCGGTGTTAGCAATCCAAATTATGTGGCATTAAGCAAACGCGTGAGACTGAATTCACGTATCTTTCACACCGTACAAAAAAAAACGAAATGCTGATTTTTTTTATTTTAAATTTAGTGTGCGGTGTCGGGAGATCAGATATAATCGCCCAGCATTACTCGATGAGTAAACTCATATGTCTATTATAGACACAAATCTCACACACTTTACTTGAAAAGATAAAACTGTCAATGTACATGAACATTTCTTTTTTAAAAATAATTTACCGAAAGGTCGTGAATGGCACGATTACAAACACAGTGTGCGGTGTCGGGAAAACGGAAATCCAAACCGCCTGGCATAACCAAAAGCAAATGAGTGTGACGATATTCACACAACTCGTACGCCGTACTAAAAACAAACAACATTTGATTAAAAAAACATGATTTTAATTTACTACACGAGTCAAGTATAATAGTACTCCTATAGTATGTTTGCCCTATCACTATTGATCGATGGGCAAAAATGAACATGGTAACACGATAAAAAGGAAAATATTTTAAAAAAAATACCATTATTACCTTCAGTGGCAGGTGATTTCATACCTCGGATGGTGGATTTTGTTTGTACTCGAATATAGTTTTTTTTCTGCAGGTGGGACCGGATACATTCCAGCTACTAGAATCAAAAAATAATATTAACAAAATATTGTTACAAATGCATTTAAAATAATGCTAACATCATAAAAAGTAAAATATATAAAAATAGGATTTTTACCACCTTTAATTGTACGCATTTTCTTGAAATAATCATTTAATGACATTTCACATTCAAGACATTGATAAATGCCTGATAAAGGGTACACCATTATAAGTCTAGAAATTACTCTACATTTCGACCTTCACATCAACACAATATCCAAAACTTTATTTATTGATACCACCTTATTAGAGAACTAAAATCAACTTATATACTCCCGCAGAAGGTTAGCTTGTCAAGACTTAAATAACTTTTAATAATTAACAGTGTCAGCGACGGATAGATCATTTATCGGCCAATATATATTTATATACTCAATCAACTCGTGCGCTTATGTAAATGAAACTTAATTAGATGGTGTATTTCCAAGATACAAAAAAAAAAATTAATTTAAATATTATATAATTCTGTATACGGTGTTAAGCGTCGGAAATCAAAACCGCCCGGCGTTACTAAAAGCAAACGCGTGCGATATTATTCACGCATCTCGTACACCGTCAATGTACATAACATTTTTTTTTTTTAAATTATTTTTCGCTACGGGAAAAATAGGTGTGCATTTCCGGGGGTTAGGAAATCCAAACCCCCCCCCCCCCCCGACGATACCAAAAGCAAATGCATGTGCGCCCGTCGACGTTATACATAACATGCATCTCGAATACTTGTATATAATTTCTAAGGTACCAAAAAAAAAATTACCATACTAACCATCACGGAAACGGTGGAATCCTTGAAATATATCGGCTTTTTGTCGGCCGTAGTCCGACAACACCACCGTGCCAACACAAGCCAGATTGTCGAACGACATTACACACTCGTTAATATCCGCAACGGAAAGTCGTTGAGTCCGGATTGTCGTGGACGCCATACGTAGAAACCGAGAATGGAATAAAAAAAAAGAGGAATATTTTGAAATGCCACGGACTGCCAGAAAAAAAAAAACAAAAGTGAGCAGAGGACGACAAAACAATTGCTGGACAGAGAACGCCGCAATACAAATGATCCGGGACCGCGGTGAAAGTCCGCCGAACGGCCGTCGCGGGCCCTTATGACAATTCCGGTAATGGTAGGGGAGACTTCTATCAATATTATTCATTGACGCGCCTACGATCAAAGAGTTTCGTTTTTCAAGGAAAGCGTTTATAAACGCGGTTAATACCACGGTAGTAGATATAACCGACCACCAAAATTATTACCCAATCATTTTATCATTATTTTGTAATCTCTATTAGTGATAAGTAAATCTTTTGAATTTACTCCATTATAATTTTAATCAAAATCTACTTATATATTTGTATTAGCCGCTAATTTTCATCGTGTATCAGGTACAATAAAGAAGCAAAAGAAAAGCTTCAAGAGCACATGGCCTTTCAAAAATCCGCTTAACAATTAATTAAATTGGTTTCTGGGAAATCACAAATTATTGGGAAAAAAGTAAAAACATCATTATCAACTTTAAATCGAGTTTGTTTTTTTTTTAGTTATACTATAAATTAATATCGTAATCATGTGAAAATTGAGTGAAGCAGAACTTAATTTGAAAAAAAAAAATCTTTTAATTAATCATAATAAGAAAATAACAAGTTTACAAACGGAAAATGTGTAAGAAAAAAAATACTAAGCTTAAAAATGAATCTAATCAAATTTACCATAGATATTGTGCACACACTTAAAGATAGCAGAACACCACTATATTGTTATCCCGTTAATTAATTGATAATTAAATGCAATTTAATGCGTATTGTATTCTATAAATTATTACATGTTCTGCTAACTTTAGAAAAAGTCAGCAGACCAATGGTTAATAAAATCAATGAATCATTATGAAATATTACTTAACATTAAATTAATTATTAACTAATTATTTTATATTTATAGACCAATATTATTGCAAAAACAAAAATTTATTTTGATGAATAGTAATTACTCTTTCTAATACATAAATGTAGTATGGAAAAATGTATGAAGAAAGCTGCAAAATTATTAGCACAGGGGGCAACGAACCTTAATATTATAGAGGAAAATGGTGCACAATTTTCGTTCAATGTATGTATTTTTTTTTAGATGTTAAATATTATCAATAATAATAATATACATTATTTTTTTTTTTTTTAGAATCGGTCAACAGTAGGATCATTCAAAACCAAAATCTGAAATAGGTTAGGTTAAGTTAGTTACAGTTAATTCAGAATCTCGAAATATTGGCATTTATAAAATCTCACACCTTTTCACATAGGGGAATATGTGTCAGTCCGGACCGAGCGCTTGAAAAATAAGCACGCCAACCTACAGCCGAGACCCAGAGGCCGGAGCATGTAGGATTTTGTATTATGTACCGCTGAAAGTGGTACATGGGGAAATAATAAGTAAATATAGAAATAAAAACAACCATTGGATTTAGCATATATAAAAGTGGAATTTATTGTAATTATTTAATAAATAAAAAGTTAACGACGAACAATAGCCATGAGGCATATAAACTTTATCTAAATAAAGGGGATAAAAAGACAAACAAAATATGAATAATATATTAAAAAAGGGATAGGAGATACCGGCCATAGTATATGAAACGTTAAATGTATATTACCTGTGTGGACGGTCGTCGCGGACTCTGTCTGTGGAGATGCGATTAATTATCGATGGTTAATTGGCTGATATCCCCGCACAGTATTCTCAAAAGAACAATTATTAATATTATCGGGGAGTAACAGTGCGACTACGGCGGGGCCTGGTTCGCGTGAGTTGACGCTGACAGAGCTGGTTATCGCATGTGGAAATTGGAGCGCTACAGGTTTTTAACGTTACACATTAATAACTTAAAAATAAGCCCATCTAGATCATTGTTAGTATCAACTGGAGTTATAATATAATAAGTTGCTATATACAAATTGCCATCTTTTGATCCAACTGTTTTAAAAGGTGACTTTTTACTTATATTTTCATTTAAAAGTATTTAATTGTATTATTATTTTATAAAACAATTTAAAATTCAAGAAAGGTTATTGAGCTTTTAAACTTTAATGGAAAAACGGGTGAAAATATTGCTACAATGTTATTGACAGCATTAGACTGTTATAAAATGCCATTAGCATATTGTTGAGCCCACGCATATGATATTGATTCTAATATGAGTGGGAAAATTAAGAGTGTACAAGCTCGTATTCTAGAAAAAATAATTTTGCTTTTTATTCACCTTATTCAGCGCTTATTCCCTTAATCTTGTTGGTGTAAATGCTTTCAAAATAAATTCATGAGTTAAAACATTTTTTGGGAGTGTACAAAGTGGATCATGAAAGTGAAATGTTTTAAATTGTAATATTTTAATTATAATTAAAATTGTATAGAAATAAAGTAAAAACCAATATACAAACATAGATATGAATATTATTGTAAATTAATTTATTCAATTTACTATATTATGTAAAAATTGTTAGCTAATAATGTTAGTAAATATGTTTGGTGGATAAATTGTTCCGTTAGATAGGTATGGGGTAAAATGAAGATCCTTAAGTTTGATGAACACATTCTACTAATGTTTTCGTTAAACTTGAAGCATTCAAAGGGACAACTATAGGCTATAATAACTATGTAAAATAAAAAGTTATATTACACAAAATTACAGAATAAGTTTAATTGTTGCATTGTCAATCATTCTCAAATGCTCAAACTGGTATAATATGGAGTACAAACCTACAAATATACTGACTACTGGTTCGTTATAAGGTTTTTCCGATTTTAAAATAAAAAATAAATCCATGGGCATTGTAATGTCCCACGCCCCATATTAAATCTTGTTTCCAATAAAATTTTTCTGAATTTTTAAAAACAAAAAATATTAGGAATTGTAGATTTATCAAATAAGTAATTCAATTATAAAAATTTGACTTCGGCCAAAATTAACTTGAGGTACACATATGTTAAATTCACATGTAACCGACGAATATTTTGTTTGCAATTATTTCTAATATGTAATAACGCATAATTATACTAGCAAAATAAAATTTAAAAAACCAATAAATTCGTCGATATTTTTTTATTGTAACAATTATTCTAATTTCAGAAAAGGTTCATCTCGTTCCGAAGTTTACATCGAGATAAATCTAACGGACACGGAAGTAATGAAAAAGTCCTTGAAAATTTGAATAAAAAGCGTAATATAAGAGCATTGCTCATTTATTTTTACAACTATAGTTAATATGATGTGTGTCACATAAGGAATAAAAATAAAATTCCGATACTACTGAACGATGACGTTAATATTATTGATGATCATAAGAATACTTCCATGGATACATTAAAAGACAATAATGATTATATAAAACCCGGGCCTTTAACTGTAATGATATGGCTATCTATGACAATAATGAATATTAAAGTTATTTATTATACTATATATTTTTATATACATATATTATTTTGATCTATTCACTATAAATTAATATAAAATAATATTAAAATGGATGTCTAAATTAGAACAGGTGCTTTTGGTCTACTTATTTTTGATTTATTATAATAGTGGTTCACAATTATTGTCTTGACGCTATACAAAAATAATGTCAATTTTATATTTATTTGTGAATGTTGAATTGAAAGTTACCTGAATTTGGTGTAGACTGTGTTGCATTCACATTTCTTCAGATTGATTTGTATACATTGATGATTTTTAACAATGATTAAATTACATCCCGAAGTTAAACATTAGTTTGTAGCCGAGGAGGTAAACAAAATTAACAGCCTAATGCCAGAAGTTTCCGGTTACTTAGACTCGGGGATCACTAATATTCCCGAATTAACGAGTGCAATGCAACAAGCATTGATTAATGAACCAAATAATAAACCAACTTAAAAAAGGTTCGTGACGATGTGAGTAGTGAACAAATTTTCCATAGGGTTAAATGTTAGGTATACTACTACTTACTATTATATTATTTTTTTGATAAAAACTTTTTTCCGTGCTACAGTAATACAGTTTAAAGAAAAAATATTTGCTTAGAATAGGAATTAAACGCTTTAAAATCCAAATGTCTTTTATCAAAAATTAAGTTAATATTATCATAATAACAAAGTATTTTCTGATAAGTACCTTATCAGAAGATAATATCATTGATAACTAGAGAATCATATTCACAAGACCGCAATCCATAATATTTTTGTATATTGGTTACATTTCTTTTTGAAGATCGAAAACTTAATAAATTGATTTAAACATTAGATAATCAAAATTTATTTATTTATTGTAAAGTTAAATTAATCCTGGCAAAGAGATTCCTTAGTTATCAATGTTAGTATCTTCTGATAAGGTACTAATCAGAAATGACTTGTTTATTATGATAATATTAATTTAATTTTTGATAAAAGACATTTCAATCTTAAAGCATGTAATTCCTATTCAAAGGAAATATTTTTTCTTTATAATGTATTACTGTAGTACAGAGAAAAGTTAAATTTTACCTATTATTGTAAATATTTCTTTTTTACACTCGACATTCAATAAATTATCTAAAACTATAGATAATCAAAATGCCCAAAGTAACTAAGGAGAAGGGTCCTAGTGACTATGGAAGACAAGGTAAGACTTAATAATATATAAAAGATTATTGATATTTAAATTTTATTCATCATCTATAATTTTATACAATTAAAATTTGGTAAATAAAAAATTTAATCCAATAAAATATGTGTAGATGGATAATGAACAAAGTATATACCTAGTTACATATTAAAAAGATAAATGTATTGAACAAAAACGACACTTTGTTCGGCATTTTTAGGCATAATGTTCAAAAAGGACTTTGGGCAACATATTTTGAAAAATCCACTTATTATTCAAGGAATGGTAGAGAAGTCAGCTTTACTACCTACAGACACAGTACTTGAAATTGGTCCAGGAACCGGCAATTTAACTGTGAAATTGTTAGAACAAGTCAAAACAGTGATAGCATGTGAAATTGATGTCAGGTAATAATAATCACTTGAATGCAGATGAAAAATACATATGGGTTAATTTGATGTCTCCAACAAATGTAAAATATATAGATAATAAATGCAATTCAAATAAATATAAAATATGTAAAAAAAGAACAAAACAAAACCTGGAGTATTAGGTTTTATGTAAATACAGTAAGGTTTCATTTAAAAAAATCGTAATCAAGTAGGGTATTTTTTTATTGTAATATTTAATATTTTATTGAGTAAGTATAACTATCTAATACAATTTTATTTTCGTTTGTCGTTTTCTTAGATAGTCATTCAACCAATAACATTTTAAAAAAATCATACAAATTATAATTAAGTTTTAATTATTGTTATTAGATTAGTTGCTGAATTGAAGAAACGTGTTATGAACACACCTTACCAAAATAAATTACAAATAAGGATCGGAGATGTTCTAAAGTCTGAATTACCATTTTTCAATGTATGTGTTGCTAATATTCCATACCAAATATCATCACCTTTAATTTTTAAATTACTTTTACACAGGTAAAATGTTATATGATATTTTATGTTTACTAATTACTACTTTTATATGACAATAATGTCAAACATTGATTAATTTGCAGGCCTTTTTTTCGATGTGCTGTACTTATGTTCCAACGAGAATTTGCATATCGTCTAGTTGCCAAGCCTGGTGATAAATTGTATTGTCGTTTATCAATCAACACTCAGTTATTGGCTAGAGTTGATCTTTTAATGAAAGTACGGTACACATCTATTTGTTTAAAAAAAAATAAATCTTATTTATTTTTATATGTTTGAATAATTGTAATTTTTGAAGGTGGGGAAAAACAATTTTAGACCTCCTCCAAAAGTTGAATCGAATGTAGTGCGCATTGAACCTCGTAATCCACCTCCTCCTATAAACTTCAAAGAATGGGACGGCTTGACAAGAATAGCATTTTCTAGGAAAAATAAAACACTAGGTGCAATTTTTAAACAAAATGCTGTAGCAGTAACTTTGGAGAAAAATTACACTGTTTACTGTTCCTTGAAAAATCAAGTTAGTTAAAATAAACATTATGTCTTGATTATGACGACTAATTATATTTAGAGTACTCTATAATAGGATTAATTAAAAATGAAATACATGATTGTGTTTGTATATATGTATACATTATTTAGGAAATACCAAAGGATTTTGACATCAAAGAAAAGTTGGACAATGTTTTAAACAAAAGTGGCTTTTGTGAAAAAAGAGCTAGAAAAATGGATATTGATGAATTTATTGAGTAAGTACATTTTTATTCATTATTTTATGAAGAATTAAGCTCTCACATATCAAGTGTAGATTTTGAAAAATTAAATTATAAAAAAACTGTAAACAAGTTCTAAATCTATCCTATGTTCTTAGAACTACTTCAGTTTTTCATTCTATGTTTTCTATTTCACTTATTCGAGTTGACATAAATAACAACCTCATATGGCCAAAACCATTGCATTTATTTAATTGGTTTACTGAATTTTTATATTTGAGTCTTTTAGACTTGATCTAGGTAGGTTTCCTTCTACTACTTGTACTTTTTTTTTTACCATATAATAATTCATTTTTTTTTTTTTTTTTTGTATTTTTTCAGGTTGCTTCTCGCATTTAACAAGGAAGGAATTCATTTTCAATAATCTTTAAATTATTTATTATATCATTTTGTTAATGGAAAATATATATGTATAAATTCCTTCAAAAAAAAATTTATAAATGGTTTAACAATAGTTGTGTTTTTGACATAATATTATTTTAAAACATAAAATATTATAAAAAAGTATAAATAATTTCAATTATTAAATTTGCATTGTTTTTTTTTTTTTTTTAATTGTTATTCGTTATATTTTACAAAAAAATAAAATAAAATAAATTATTTAGTATTTATACTTAAATTAATTTACTATTTTTTATATATACATAATCATAAGAATGCATATTCAAGTTACAAGTATACAGGTATTTGTATTTAAATATTTATCAGTATCATGGCCTCGAAATCAATTTATAACACAGTATAAAAATTATATTTTTTTCTTAAAATAGTTTTACAAATTAATACATTAAAACTTTACTTATTTGGACTAATGTCTTTTGAAATATTACATTTAATAAATTGGTATTTGTGAAATAAAATTATGTATTGGTCCTTCATTACAAATATCTACAATTGTAATTGTTATCTTTTCGCCAGGATTGGTTTTAGTAGATATCAATTTAATTTTACAATTAAAAAATAAATATTTCCATTTCAATGCTGTTCTTTGTTCTAAAGTCATATTTTGAAAATTATTTACCTGGTTAACATAACATATTGATTCATTTTAATTTTAATTCCTATTTGATAAGTATATATTTTAAAATTAAATTTACGTATATTTTAATAAGGAACTATAATGAGGTTTTAAAGTTATAAATAATTATCAAGTGTAATACCATTAAATAAAGCATTTGTAATTTTCATAGATACTTACTTCATAAAACATTTTTGTAGCAGCTTTATGATGCAATATACAATTGTCTAGAGTACCAGATATATCCGTTAATGATAGTTTAATATTTAATATGCTCTCCAATTCATTTGATCCATTTTCCATATTAAAATGTGTATTACATTCTGGATTGAGACACATGAAGTGTGTATTTTCAACTTCTGCACCACATAGATTACTACACATCAATACATTATAATTATTTATTTATGAAAAACATTTATCTTGAGAAATATTATTACAAACACAAAACCAATAATATAACAATTAAATTACAATTAATAGTCAAAAGTTGAATGAAAGAATCCGAAAAATTATTCATGAGAAGCATGGCAGGGGTGAATGAGACATTAAAATTTAATATTGAGTAAAAGTCAACACAACATTTTATTTTTTAATGATATTGTTGTCATTCAAATTTTAAGATGAATTACTTACCACTTATTCAAAAACAATGGTGATGAGCCATCAATATTAAATTTGCTCACAATTGCATATAAGACGGCTGTAAATTGTATATTTCTTTCTTTTGTGTTTAACAAAATACGTTTACAAGTCATTATTTCTGTTATAGTTGATACTATAAAATATTGTATTAATAATAAGTCGATTGTAAAATATTATTTTTAAAATTGGATAGTATTTGTATTAGTTGCCTATTATTCACTGCATCTTTAGAAATATATTTATGTAAAGTAATTAAAAGGTTAAGATTTTGTTATTAATTTTTAACTATTTTATAATCAAACACCCCAAAATCCTATGTTTGATAACCATTTATCATTAATTTGTTTTTTTTTTTTAATTTTAATTTACAATTTAAATAATATCAATTTAATTTATTATTATTAGGTTGCTAAAACTGAAATACTTAATTTAATATTTATATTAAAAATATAATTAACAAAATCTATTTTCTTAATGTCAGAAAAAAAAATGTGTAATATTAATGAATAGGCATTATGCAATAGGTATAATTACAATCTGGAACATTTATGGTAAATTTATCAGACAACTCAATTAAATGTGTATTTGCATAATTTTTCAAATCATTAGCTTCATTTGTAATAGGATCTTCTGTAATAATTGTTCTGTTTGAAATTCCAGCTGTCATGTTTTTATTAAAAATATCCCATTTCAAGTATAAATCTGAGATATTCAAAACTATAACATAAAAACATTATAATATTAATTACCTTTGTTTGATTTTTAAGTTTATAATTAAAATTGCCTGTTTTTTATGTTGGACAAGGGGATCAATTAATTATAATAAGAAAGATATAATAATTATAATTTTTAACATACAATATGTCAATTTTTAGTCAATAATAAAGATCAAAGTATTGGTTGTTGTATATTATAAATCTATTGATTTTATAGTCCTATAATGGGTGGTATAATATATTTAATTCAGTCACCTGTTTTTCTTGGTATCCAATTGGCAGTTCTTTCTATTAGTTCATTATTCCAAATTTTAACAAAAAGTGTTGGGTGTGTTTTGTCCAACACAATGATTTCTTTTAAGAAAACTTCCTTACCATTTTTGGTTTTTATCAACTTTGTAGGCTTAATCTAAATTAATAATTTGGTGTTTTAACACCAAAACAGATAACTAGAATACTGGTTTTTTTATTTATATAAAATCATTTATTTTATTAAATGTGTCGTAATATACATTTAGTTGTGTATATTTAGATTTTGATGGTATTTAAATACATGTTAACATTATATATTTAAGATTGTTGTATAGATATTTAACACAGATCGATATTTTCCATTAAGACCTATTATTTTTAACCAAATATAAATCCGTGCTTTATCTATCTAACAATTATAATTAACAAATAACTATTGTATTATTAACAATAAGTTTATTGAATTATTACTTACACATCTAACCATGACCAATAAACTACAAAATTTCCCACACATTACTTTTCCACTAGAATGAATATCTTCAATTTTTAAATACATATATTGTGGACAAGTTGGAATTCTGAGAAGACGTTTATAGTTTGTTGATGAATCGCCAGTATCGTGAATCAACATTTGAGATTCATTTTCGTTTAATGTTAAAAAAAACGAGCTAAATGACGAACCAATTGAAATTATATACGGATAACAATACAATTAATAATATTAAGGTTCAAAATATGTTATTTTGGTGACGTACTAATATTACGTTAAATGTACCTAGTACTTTTTGGCATGTATTTTTCTTCAATCTCCGGTTTGATTTTAACAGTCAAATTGATCAAATCGACTGGAAAACATCGAATAATTTATATAGTTCGAACAATTAGGTATACGACTAACGAGGTAGGTTTTTAAGTTTACCGGTATCCCCAACTTTGAAATTACTGTATAATTGCTCTGTAAAATCGTACGATCCCCATACACTGACATTGACCACGTCTCGCGGAGAATCGCGAACAGTAAACGAGTAGACAGAAACATCTTTATTGTCTGATCAAAAAATCAAGAAAAAGTAATCGCCCATAATTCTTTATATAATATCACGGTGAGTAGGTATAGTGGAAATTTAAGAAATAATAATGTCCAATCGATTTACCTTTTTTAGATTTTATAACTTTAGGATTTTGTTTCGCGATAATTATGCCAACTACTAGGAAGTTAGTAGTTCCGGGACAAATCGAATTGAGTTTCAGTCTCGTAACGGCGGTAGTCATTTTTCGCCTATATTCTATAAATATTGAATATTGTAATTACAATTAGTCGAGACGTTACAGAAAATACTTTTTATATAATACTCGTTCGGAATTTTTTATTTTGGAAAATTTAATTTATAGCAGCACGTAGTATTACGTTTTATTTGATTTTTTTCCCATCCCCAGATAAATTAAATCGGGCTGTAAAAGTTTACATTATCTACAGACTTTTGATTATCAAACGGAAAATGGTTTATATGCTTATAATTATATTTTAATTTTATTTATATTCAATAGATAATACGATTGCTCCTATGCTGTCGGACAAACGAGTCAAAATGATTATATAAAAATATTCACATTCGAAAATTATTGTTGTTATTTGAAAATCAAAAAAAAAAAAAAAAAAACCCGTAACCTATGCAGTAATTGTTCTAGATTAAGTTTTTAAAAAGATAAACTCGAAATAGTGAACACTTTCCGGGATAATGAAAGAAAAAAAAAATCAATAACGTTATCCGTACATATTTATATATTTATAAATAAATTTATTTACTAACCGAGATCGTAACCGAACTGTTTTTACGTTAAATAATAATAAAAAATAAAAATTGTATATTTATATAAACCAAAACAAAAGAATCAAGTTGTACTTACCACTCGTGTGACGCGGAAGAAATCAAACAGTATTTATTAATAAACAAAAAAAAATTTGAAATCGTTTCTAAGGTATGTCTTGAGTTGTTCTAATTTTTCGACGGACTTACTTGTTTTACCGTTTTGCCATACGCGAAATGGCGAAATACAACAAAACGCTGTATTTTCACAAGAATCCCATGGGTTACATAACCGCAGCCTTATACATCATAATCATTTAACTATTGATAACCGATAAAACGGGTTACAGATATTACCAGAAAACAAAATTATCGCTTATTTTTTTTTTTTTTATATAGAATACCAACAAATAATATATAATATAGTCACACAGGGGTAGGAGTATAATAATTTAGTACGATAATTGAAAAATCTCCAGAGACTTGATAATTGTAAAAAATAAATATTCATTACAGAGAAAAAAAAACCACATCAAGATTTTAATAGTAATATTTATTGAATGAAATTGATAATTAAAATATTACAGTATTGTATATAATAAAAAAAAAGTTATAATCTAAATGAACAAGCCTACAATTTCATAGTAATGCAAAAAAAACTAAAATTATTTCTAAATTAATTAATTGAAAAATAGTAAATAAACACAAAAAAAAAAAATTACAAATAGTAAAGGACCTTTGATCCTTGATTTTGAACACTGCCTATAGCATAAGCCACTCATGTGCGAGCCCAGCCTGATTTAGAAACACATAAAACCAGCTTAACTTAAAATAAAAATTTTTAGATTATCATCCTCTTATATTTAAAAAAAATAGGTACATATTATATGTATTTACCAAAAAACAATTGTACTTGTTTTGATTTTGAATTGATTCTGTTTATGTTAATTTAATTTTTTTTTTGTTTTATGAAATAAGATAATATTTATATGTATAGCACTAACATTATTTATCCCCAGTTTAATGAAACTCCTCTTTGGATCAGCCACTGGTCAAGCGCGTTGCAAAGGTGGGTCACGTTTTTCATAGATCAAATATGTTCCTGCTTATACATACAATAAAACTTATACATATAACTAATTACTTAAACTTATATTTATTAATTAAAAAGCTTACATTGAGAATTTAAGAAATAATATAAATTTATATCTTATATATCTAAGTTCCACTACTAGAATTATAACTACAAAGCATTGCTTCTCCTTATGGTTCACTGTTAAAATAAAATAAAAGTTTTAACTAGTACTTTAAATAACATTAAAAGTGCTAGAATTGAGTAGGAAATTAAATAAGTTTAAAAAAATAGTGAGCTTCTACTAATATATGAACTTTAAAAAAAAAAATTATTAAAGATTATTATAAATACTAATTTAAATGTATCTAATGTATTAAATTAATACATTAAATTAATTTTTGTTAAGATTAAATTAGTTAAAAAATCTTAAATTCTATAATTTTTATTAAAATTTGAATAAAAGAATATTGTGTACTTAACTATTGTGTAATGCATTATTATATTAATATATGAAAGACAATAAAGTTAGAGGTTGGTGGTGAAGAGTGAAAGCACAATAGTGTAGTGTTTAATTTGGAATTCTATTATTAAATTTAATATTGAGCTCTACTGCTTAAATGTCAATATTGAACACTATAATTGATTAATATAAGTAAACTATTGTCATGATTATGTACTGTCAAAACTATAAAAAACTTATATATCTACATAGTAGTTAAAAAAAAAAAAAAAAAGTGTAGAAACAGATTTCTTAATGTAAAATAAATATTATTAAAATTGTTATGATTTCTCTGCAATATACTAAATATCATCTAAGAATTGTAAATTAATAAAATTATATAATGCTATATAAAAAAAAAAAAATAGTATAAATAATTGTTCATAAACTAGGAGATTTGTTGTTCATTCTAAAATAAAATTTTCATTTCTTTCCAGGATACTCTGCTGTAAATAAAATAAAATTTAATATTAATTAGTATTGTTATACTTTGGGCTGTGAATTTAATGTATTTATAAATGTTGGTCTATTTAAATTCCTTAAAAATGGCTTTAAATTGATATAATAATTTTAAAAATTAATAAAACCCACACTTAAATGCAATATTATGAAAATATATCTTATTGAAACATTAACAACACACTAGTGGTAATCAATCAAGAGCACATCAAAATACACAACTAAAATCGGTTTTATTTTAAAATATTTATGAGATCTGTGTTTACGATAGACCAAGAAACCAGGCGGGACGTGTGCTTGTGATGTGATTTAACCTAGCATCACTGCAGTGTGTAATCAGTCTAGGTCCAATAAGGTCTATGCAATAATTAAACTGCTGCAACTAGTTTTCATCTGCAGAGAATCTCCTGATATGTGCCAACAGAGTATTATTGAAAGATCACTGAAACTACATCAACACTACAGATCATATAAGAATTGACCTATATGCCACTACATTTTAATAACAGAATATGCTATGTATAAAAAAGACAAAAATAATTCAGGTTAGGATTATAATCTTTAAAAATAAATACCTGTTTTTTTCATCAAGTTGCGGGTTTTAACGTACTTTTGATGGAATTTAAGCTTCAAATATTGAGAAGGAGAAACTGATCCATTAAACTTCGTATTAACCGCAGCTGGTTTCTTCTGAACATTCACATTTTTCACATTTTGCTTGTAACCTCCAGTACGTGTACGTTTTAAAGTTTTATTGTTTCCTCCAGCTCTTGTACGCTTTAAAGTTTCATTTTTTTCTCCAGAACGTGTACGGTTTAAAGTTTCTTTGTTTCCTCCAGCTCTTGTACGGTATAAAGTTACATTGTTTCCTCCAGCTCTTGTACGGTTTAAAGTTTCATTTTTTCCTCCGGACCGTGTACGGTTTAAAGTTTCTTTGTTTCCTCCAGCTCTTGTACGGTATAAAGTTACATTGTTTCCTCCAGCTCTTGTACGGTTTAAAGTTTCATTTTTTCTTCCGGAACGTGTACGTTTTAAAGTTTCATTGTTTCCACCAGCTCTTGTACGCTTTAAAGTTTCATTGTTTCCTCCAGCTCTTGTACGGTTTAAAGTTTCATTTTTTCCTCCGGAACGTGTACGTTTTAAAGTTTCATTGTTTCCTCCGGACCGTGTACGGTTTAAATATTCATTGTTTCCACCAGCTCTTGTACGCTTTAAAGTTACATTGTTTCCTCCAGCTCTTGTACGGTTTAAAGTTTCATTTTTTCCTCCGGAACGTGTACGGTTTAAAGTTTCATTGTTTCCTCCGGAACGTGTACGGTTTAAAGCTTGTATGTTACCCACAGCACGTGTACGGTATACAGTTTGTACATGATTTGCAGCACGTGTACGGTTTAAAGTTTGTTTATTACGTTTAGCAGTGTTCTTGTAAATATTACTTCCTCTGGTAACATTTGTATTGGCATTTTCTTTAGAACGCTTTACCTCTTTGGCCTCAACTAATTTTTTTAAAAGATATCTCCAAGTTCTTGGAATGCCTTCTGATTTTTCACACGCTTTGAACAAAGCATTTGGGATTCCTCCATAAACAGGACCGATTAATTTGTATAATCCTTTATTAGTTTGAATGAAATCTTTGCCCTTTCGATTTTTCAAAATTCCAGCACTATGACGCATCTTCAACACTCTATGACTGTTTTTTGATACCAACACACCTAGATAAAATAAACAAAATGTTTATAATATATGAAAGTAACCGGTAATTAATTTATTTAATTAATCATTAAATTCATATCATAATTATCATTATCCTCAATGTGTCAAATATTTTATAATACATACTATTACCAAAAAAAATAATAATATTATATTTCATGAAATATAGTTATATGCAATACAAATAAATAAAAATATATGCAGAAACTGAAAATGAAAAATGTAACGTATTATGAATATTCCGTCAATTTTATATATGATTAAGTGAATTAAATTTTATGTTAATATTTGCACATTTTGATCGCTACCAAAATATAACTAATAGTTAGCCTTGTGCAGTGCAAAATATTACAAAATTGCATAGATTACACTCAATCTTTTCTCAGAATTATATTCAATCAAGTTTTAAATCCCAAAAGGTTGACTGCGTATAGATGCTATTTGGTATCCAATGTACTTTTGATGTAAACGGTTTAGTGTTTACTACACATGATTAAATGATATTGGATTATTATTTAGCTTGATTTAAAGGAAATTTATGTTCAGAAGAATACAATTTTTTTTTTCTTTTGAAATGTGTAATTGAAAAAAACTTTTATCTTAATACCAAAATTTTATTTGACGGAAAAAGTCAATGGAGTGAAAACTGCAAAAAGACAATTAAAATGTAAAGATTTTTTTTTTAAAGCTTAAAAAATTGAAATGTTTAAATACCAATTGTAGATATCTATTTAAACAAAAACCACATTTAAAAAATTGTTTAACAATAAACTTACCGGTATTTTACAGTTTGTATACTTATCCTAACGTAATATTTAAATAAACAAAATTGTAAGTAAAACATTGATAATCAATTTATTGCGGACTTCGGGCCGCCTATTGCCCACCACTGCTTTAGTCGTTGTTTTTTTTACTTTTTTTTATTTTATGTATTACATACATATTTATTTATTTGGTATATTATTATTTGGTTTACTGAGACCGGTAACTAATTAAATTGTTTTAATTAATAAAAAAAAAATGTAAAAATTTTTAACCTAAACCAGGTATAAAACAAATGTGCAAATATATTTACCAGTCAATGAAAGGGAACTGATAGAAGCGCCCGATTTTGATTTTATTTCTTTTATGGTCACACGCCACTTGCGCAGATACTTTATGTTTTCAGAATTCCTTCTAGTAGGTTGATTTTCTCCTACGTTGTCCTGATTAGGCGGTGTTTCAACCGTAGGCGGAATAGGTTCTCTCGGCGGTGCGGGTGCTTGATCTGGGTTTTGATCAGCAGTTACATCTTCAACCACTTGATCAGTTGCAGGAGCAGGAGCTGGAGCTGGATCAGCAGCAGGAGCTGGAGCTGGATCAGCAGCAGGAGCAGCAGTTTGTGTGGCACATGTATCAGGAGAAGCGCATTGTCCCACGGGAGTAGATGTATCCCTCGGAGTAGGTACAACTATAGTATAGCGAGGTTCGGGTATTGGATTAGGACCTCCATCGTATAAATGTGATGGGTGTGTGCTGGCAGTTGATATGTATGAGAGGGCAGTCATTCTACCGAATCTCTGATAAGTTGCAGGCACAGTTCTCGGCACATTTGGATATCCATTTCCAACTTCTATCAAACGATTTAAAAAAATGTTAAACTCACTAACGAATTTGCTGTATGGTTGCCTTATTAAAAATGCGCGCAGTGCGTTGCGTAAAGCTATAGAATTTTCCACCATAATATCGCGGAAAAGTAAAGATTCGGTTGACGATAATGAAATTTCCTGAAGTAAATCGTTCTGAAGTTCGTTCATTGCGTTAGAATTCTGGTTGTTGTCCATTGTTACTCCGTGCTTATAGTCCACCGAAATTGATTGAAATGAAATGTTCAATTGGAAATGCGTATAACAGCGTCTAACAGCGTATAACAGCGTCTAAGAGAGTACACAAAATGGTGGCAGGGCGTACGAGACGTATAAACTAACAAATAATGCTGACCGAGTTTATAATCACTGTACCAATAGCGCTTCTGAATAAAGAATGGTTATATACAACCGCGATAACCGGGCATTTGGTATCGTCGACCGTGTGTTTTAGTGATAACAAGTGCGGCCTGTCGGTAAAAATTTTGTCGTGTCATCGAACGTTTCGTTTTCATATACTGATTGTTAACCACGTTTTTGGTTGTGGTGGAGATTATAAACTTCAAGCGTATGGTAAACACTGTATTTACTGTATAATATAGTCTTTGTCATCTTAAAGAGTAGGGTTAGTCCCATTAAATTCCATTATTCTGTATACACTTTTTTGTGTTTAGCTGTTTTACGTTTGTGTCGACCATTTTATTATTTTAGCGTTTATTGTTTAACATTTAGTTCGCCGCGGACTCGTTTTTCATTATATATTTAAAAGGATTCTTATCCTTTTCTTTTATTCAATCGAACATTTGGGTTTATTAATTGAATTAATATTTACCCAGGTATGAAATTTTGATTTATATGTTTACTAATTGTTACTAGTTTATGTGTTTACTTAAGTTAGGTTAGTAAGTACGGATTTTTACTTTTACAGATGGCGTCGACTTCAAATCGTACTGTAAACTATGAAAAAAAATTCCTTCTCTTGGCTAATGGTTGCAAAATCATTTTAAATTCTCCACTATCTGCTACTATGAAAAAACTTTCACTACCAATTATATCTCCTGAATCATCTGAAAATGACTATACAGTCTACGAAAACCGTTTGAGAACTTTTAACAATAGATGGACAATAGAGTATATCACACCAGAACGAATGGCTAAAGCTGGATTCCATTTTTTGGGCATACGAGACCGTGTGCGATGTACATATTGCTCTAAAGATTTTGAATATTGGCAGCCTGGTGATGATCCGGAAGTTGATCATAGAACTAAATCTCCGCAATGTCCGTTCTTTAGAACAAATAAAGGTAAATTTAAATCTATATTTCTATTAATTGTAACATTATTATAAGTAATACTTATTGTTATATGTACTGGTTTATTATCGTCCCGCCTGCCTTTCCAAAAAATGTATCGCCCTGCCTCTCGGTTTTTCTGATCACCCTGTCTATCATTATTGTTATTATGATTATTATTATTATTTTTACTAATTTTTATTATTATTATTATTATTACTATTATTACAACTGAAAACTTTTCATAGACCCAATAAATTAATTAAGTATATGATTTGATGAATCGACAATCTTGTCTCCAAATATCAATATCAATTTTTTTTTTCTTTATTGCCTTCTTTACTTTGACGATGCTATTGCATACCTTTTAACATCGTATTATAATATTAATATAATATTTTGGAATTGCAAAATTGAAATAAGGCATTTTCACTTAGTAATTGGATCGTTATTTATTAAATATTACAATTGACATATAAGAATAAACAATAACGTACTAACAACCTTGGATGGATCGGTAATACATTATATAATATTGTCAAAAATGGCATTTTTGAAATCTTCATAAAATTGTCTACTCGATATTTGCAATTTAATGTTTTTTGGTTGAAAAAAAAACAGTTGCAGCACAACGTTTAGATTTTTTCGTAAAAAATAACAAAACTACTCAACTTCAAGAGCCCAGGGGCACCGCTTAAAATTGAACGATTGATTTCAAATTTTGCAGTTATTATTTTTTTAGGTATTAACAAAAAAATGGGGGGATGCCACAATCTGTACAATAAGATAAATATTTAATAGAGTAAGCTAAGGGCCACCCTAATGTACATACAAAACGTCTAATACAATTGGGTTTCGTCGTATCTATGAGATTGTGTTTACCAAAAGTAATAAAAGTCATTACCTTTTAAATCTTAATGGGATTTTGTTGTTTAGTTCAAAGAATAGGAGTGTTATCAAAAGAGCAATAGAAATTTCAATAAAAGCAATGGACAGGATTACAGTTTTGTGCTGTGTAAATATAGGTACAAAATTTTTGTCTAGTTTATTCGAAAATGTATAAATCTTCTGTGGTTATAATTATTTTTTTATTATTATCAGTTCAAAGTCATTTTTATCAATTAAATTATACAATGAAATTGATAAATTTGTATGTTATTAAGTCAGCTATTTAGTACTTTTTCCCTGAACATTATAGGTAAATATTAGCATAATATATTCTATTATTTGGACTAGATTTTTATTACTATTATTATAGGTTGTGGCTGGGTGATAAGGAATTTGATTGGCAAGGCGATACATTTTTTAAGTGGCCAGTCTGATGGGTTACAAACCATTAGTATATTATATTTCACAAAATATATGTATTTTTTTTTTTGGATAGATTGTTTTAAATTTTTGTCTAGTTTATTCGAAAATGTATAAATCTTCTGTGGTTATAATTATTTTTTTATTATTATAACAGGTTATGATGTATGTGGTTGTTTTGATGTCGCTATTCATTCGAAGACTGCTGAAGAAACAAAAGAAACTCAGCAGTTCTTAGAATCTATGGGTATTGTGCAGCAAATTAGAGCTCCTAGTTTTAAAGAATATTCTTCACTTGAAGCTCGCTTTAAATCTTATGAAATTTGCACACAACCATTCGTAATTGATCCTCTTATTCTGTCTAAAGCTGGATTTTTTTATTTGGGTAAATGTGTAATATTTATTAATATGTTAACAATAACATATCTCAATACATTGTTGTATTAATATTATTTTCTTTTTCTTTTAATCAGGTAATGGTCAGAACGATTTTGTTATGTGTTTCTTCTGTAATCAAGGTCTTCGGGACTGGGATGATGCAGATGATCCATGGGAAGAACATTCCCGATGGTCACCAAAATGTAATTTTTTATTGTTATCTAAAGGCAAAGAGTTTGTTAAGGAAGCATGCAAAAATATGATAATAAGGGATCCTATCAAACAGGTAAGAATTATTCATTCAATTTCAATAAGATAATAACTAACAGTGTAATTAATTTTTAGAATTCACCTGTGGTAAATGCTGATCAAAGAGATGATTCTAACAGTTTCGAAAATAGAAATATGTATGTCAACCCTAAATATAGGTAATTTACACTACATATTATATTTTTTTGAATATAATAATAACTTAAGAACTAGCCAGTTTTAAATTCTGTGTAATGTAATGAATAAGGGTTTTAAATTTTTTTTTTATAATCTATTGATTGATTTAATTATTTTCTATTTATTCCAATTCTTTTTGGTAACCCTTTTCCATTATCCAACATAATTTGTCTCATTTTTTTTTTTTTATATTACAGTTCTTTTATAAACATATAGCTTGTATATTAAAGTTCTCTATAAATTGTTTTAGAAATTACTACTCAATGAAACAAAATGATCAAATAGATATAAGCATTGTATATTTATTTGATTTAATCTTAAACTAAGTTATCCTATATCCTAACTATACTAACTCCTGACAACAGTAGACTATCTATGATTTAAAGCATGTCCCAATTAATTTTATCATAATTTCATTGATATTTTTTTAAGTCTAAAGTGTTGAAATGTACAAATAAAACTCATCTTAATTTGATTTCATATCTAGATATTACATTTTTGTAGAATATTTTTTTAAATTTTATTTGCTCCTATTTATCTGTGTTTATTAGGTCTATTAATATCATACAATGAAGTATTTTACCTATATGATTTAATTTTTATTTTAGTTATAATTAATTCGTTATAAATATCATCATATTAAATTTTTTAGATTTTTATAAATTTTTATTGCTTGTCCCAAATTATTATAATTTGTTTTAAATTACACTATGAAAGCTTTCATATTTGTTTTAATTTTTTCTAGCACCATTTATAATTATTATTATTTTTATTTTTTTAAGATTGGAAATAACAGTTCATGGAAAAGGTCCAAAACCACCGCCTTATGCAAATTCAGTTATTTCCCAAGGTCCAATTGGATTAGCTGATTCTTTGTTGTGCAAGATTTGTTTTAAAGACAAAATGGAAGTGGCTTTCATCCCCTGTGGTCATGTAATTGCTTGCATCCAATGCGCTGTGTCTTTAGTTCAGTGTGCTATTTGTAGAGATCCATTTAATATGGCTATGAGTGTATACATTTACAACGAACAAGATAAAGGCAATGACCAATTGCCATGCAGTTCATCACAAAGTAAAGATGATGAGGTACTGCCAGAACTAATGCTATGTAAGGTTTGTCACAAGGAAGAGATGGATGCTGCATTTATACCTTGTAAGCATGTATATGCTTGTGTTAAATGTGCTACTGATATGAAAGAATGCCCAATTTGCTTAAAAGAAATTTTTGCCACTATGCAAGTATACTTGTAGGGATTGTAATATCACTAGACAGGCCAGATTGTTTATAAATCCTGACATAAATTATCGCACATGAGTTTAATATGCAAATAATTATGAATTTTTTTTAGTTAGTATGCACTATTTGAGTACAATTGCTCATTGAACAATGAAGTGCTTCATATTCAATTTTATTGCACTGTTGGTACTGATTGTGCCCCTGATTTTGACAATATATATATATATAAACTTTTAAAAATACTTTTTTATCAGGGGGATCCTCTATAGTATATTATGTAATTAAAAAATAATAATAATAATAAATAAGTAAATTATTTTTCCATAGTAAAGTCCAATTTTTATATTTATTAATATTCTTTTTAGACAGGCTTAGCTCAAGTATTAAAACATACTTATGTTAAGTTTTGCTATCCCCTTACATGTTTATACAAATAATATTTTTTACAACAATTATTTTTAATCTAAACAAAATTCTGTATATGCTATATTTTTATTTACAATTAAAATATATTTTTGAGACTGACTTCTTATGTCTGATAACTTTAGTTATAGCTGATAAATTATGGCAACATTTTATAATATTAAACATTTTTTTTTTTTAATATATATATTTAGATTAATATTTTTTATTATTCCATATTTTGCTTTTGGGTCATTGGTTGAATTAAAAATCAATTATTGTTCTATTCCCATGTAAAGTTTTTTGTATGTATACAATTTATTTTATTTTATATAATTTTAAACAATAAGATTTTATGATTAATGAACTCTAATTATAATTATTGTTCTAAAAATAGTTATAGAATGTCTGATTATAATATTATTTTGCAATCAATCTAATCTGAGTAAGAAGAGATTGTCTTTTATTAGACATATTTTAGTATGGCTTGCACTACCAGAGAACAATTCAACTAATAATGCGCCTTTTATAACTTTTCAACAAATCTGGTTCAACTGTTTAAACATACTAAGTTAAACGAAAGTTAAATTTCGCCATCCCTTCACATGTTTATAAATATAATATTTTCTACATTAAATATTTGTTTATATAAACACAAGTGTGTGTACATTATATATTTATTTACGAAATCAATCAAATCAATAAATTCACAACCTAACTATTTGGTATTATACATCAATAACATGATTGCTCTTTATGTGTTTATTTTTACTTAATGTCAAAAACACAATTATTTTTTAAATCTTGTATATGCAAAAAAAGTTTATCTAACCCTTGAGACAAGCCTTACAAGCATTATTATTGCAGACTTTTTTGTAATAATTAAATTATTTAAATTTAAGACATAATATTAATTATTATTGATTACAAATGTATTTAATTTCTTTACTAGTAATTATTAGCTCAGCCATGACTTTTGATAATATACTAATTGCATTCATTAGGATGGCAATTCTTAACCAGTGATTTGGATTATTTTTGAAATATTCAATTGATTTGTGTATGCATTTTTATATTTTTTTTATAAGCTTATTACAGTTTTTTAAAGTTAAATTATAATCTTAAGAAATTGAGTTGGTTGACTATATCTTAGTTTGCATATTTCTGTGTATTTTAAAATTATTGATAATTACCTAAGTGCATTATAACATTTAAAAAAAATATATAATTCATATATTTGATGGTAATTTGTTTATAATACTTTTATACACAATTCAATAACATTTTTTTTTTCATTTTTTTAATTATTCTAAATATATAAATGGATATATTTTTATTTTTTTTTTTTTCTATATTTTACATAGTATTATTATAGGAGATTTTTTTTTAATAATAAGTTAAGTATTATATAAGATACAGTAACATTAATTATTTATCACAAATGTATTTAATTTGAGTAATATTTCATTTAATAATATTAATTTAGTAAGGGATTCTTGTTTATTTAAGTTACAGTTTTAAAAGTTGTATTCAATCAATTATAAAAATAAATAAATACATTTTTTAATGAGATAAATTAATTAGACTGATTGCGGAATTAATACAATTCCATATCAAAATGTTTAGGTAGGTACTTACAAAGTTTTGACTATTTTAGTACCTACTTACTTAGTTAAATGTTATTATTTAGAAATAATTACAATACAAATATTTCTGTAATTTTTTTTTATTTTTACATTACAAAGTACTTATTTTAGTTTAAGAATTACTAATGGATTACATATAAAACTTAAATAAATATTTTATCTCTACATTTTAGTTATTTCTTGTACCTAATACCTATGTATACAAGTATTTTTTTTCTTTTTCTGTTCATTATAATATCTATTTTTACACTAGTATACAGTTGCAGTGCAGATCCTTAACAATATCAGATGACATATCCAGATAGAATACCTATTTGTTGTTATCGACCTGATAAATATATTATATAATATATAATATTTGCTTTTTTTTTTTTGATAATACACTTTTTTGAAAGTGCATAGATTATTAAAAATAATATTCAATTCATAAATTACAGAGTTAAAATATAATATACCTATCAATTTTAATATCCTAATGTCAGTTTGTTGGTTTTTATATTCTTTTTTCGTTTATCATAAGCATGTTTGAAAATTGTGTGTACAATTTATTTATTGTTTTAATATTACAAATGCATTATAATATTTTGTATCTACCGATAATGTGACGCAAGCGGTGGGCAAATTTAAAAAAAAAACCATTTTATTAATTCGGACATACTTATCTAGTTACTGCATCACCCATGTCTTTATAGTCATCCGGCATCAGTTTGAAATCTAAGTACAAGTACAATTAACCTTAACCGATTCGTGATTATCGAGTTGACGGCAGGTAAGTGAGGTCTACGTTGCCCAGAATCCGTTTGTTCGGCTGAGTTACAGAGTGATGGATACTACCGTACAACATTTATAGTTTATATAAACGATTAGTGAAATTGGAATTAATTATTTTAAATTTAATAGAATTTTTACCAAGAGTTTTTTATAATTGGTAAATGGTGCAAGTACAATGGCTGGGACATATTGATTTGTTCAAATGGCAACTGTATCGCAGCCAAACGCAAACACAATAACCCTTTTGTCTATTGGTATGTAATTGTCCAACACTGATGTCTTAGCTTATAATATTTGTTTTACACTACTCAATAATATTATTTTGCATTTTTGAATGTTCCTAAATATATAAATGGATATTTAATCACTATATTTTACTAAAATCTCTTATTTTAATACTATGTAAAGGTATTAAAATAAGAGATGTTTTTTCATAATAAGTTAAGTATTATAAGATACACTATCATTAATTATTTATCACAAATGTATTTAATTTGAGTAATATTTCATTTCATTAGTGTTTTCCAACCAGTAAAATTTTAAATCTGATTGTTCTAAAAAGAGCCACTGTTGTAGGATGTAGAGACGATATTTTAATTTTTATTTGTACGCAACAATAAAATACTATTGCCGACTAATAAAACGATCCAGAGCAAAGTTCGGTAAAAACATTTGAGTGCATTTAAATTGATAATCGTATTTAATTTTTGATTACGAAATAAATTACTACAATCGCGCGTGTTTTTTCATTTTAAATACTTGTGTATTGTTATATGGAGCCTCCACAAAAAAAAACGCAACATTGTAATTTGTCGGTTTATTTGGACGTTTAATTTCAAATAACTTATTAGTTTAAACGCACGGACGGAAATTTGCCATAGTTTTAGAGTTGGCCGATATTTAAAAAAAAAATAAATATTTTATTGTAAACATATCAAAAGCCTTATATCTGCACGCTTGTAAAAATCATCTTACTGCGCAAAACCCATAATTTGTTTTAATCATTCTGTGTATCATAAAACTCGGCATGTTAATTTTTCTGTTTGTACGTTGGGTTTGACGGGACTTAGCCACTCATGTTCCCCCCACCCCCGAATTGCCGCATATCGGTTTAAAATAGCATAAATACTATGGGCGCGTTCGCTTCGTACACTTATGAGCGTAGCGCTGCCGTTCGGTTTGGCTCATTTTATGCGCTCAGTTTAAAACAATGACGGCATATAGGATCTTGATGCCCCGTCATCGTTCCGCGCTCGCAATGGCTCAAATCAAATCGGTAGCGCAGGGCGGGCGTTGTTGATACCGTATCAATTTATCACAAATAGGAAAATAATACTGTGATCTGCATGTCTAATATTGATTTTTGGGTTTTGCGTTATTGAAATATTGTATAATATAAAATCGTTTGGCTGACATAATTTGTAATTATTTTCACGTTAAAACGAAATGCCAGTTTCGATGTAATCGTGCAATGGAGGTATTTGATTTTTGATTAAATGACATTGTACGACATGTTCGAAATTATCACGCGTCATTTTCGATTTTGTCCGTTGAAGAGGAAAACAGAATTTCGCACCATTGTTTTAAAGCCGAAACAACTATAACGCCGGCGAATCGGCAAAACGTTTAAAAATGTTCAAAAAAAAAAAAAAACAAATAGATTAAAAACGTATATTTTATATTGGTATCAATATTATATTTGATAACGAAACGCTTATACTCGTCCGTCTTGGGCCGTAAGCGTACCGTTTAGAAGCACAAGCGGAACGGTTCGTACGCGTAATAAGCGGCGAGCGCTTGTAAGCGTCCAAAGCGAACGCACCCTAAATGTACAAATACCTAGCCAAGTAGAATTCACTGAATTACTTAATACTCATAACCGAATCGATTGATTTTTCGCTATCATTTAGAATTTAAATTATGTTTCCAAAGGCGATTGTCTCGTGAATTATCTCCCCGAGATCATAAATGATTTACGATAATATATTTTTAATTTTTTACACTATCGTTTTTTTTGTCTCTATACGATTTTTTTTTGAACAGCGGTTTCCCGTATTTTGCGGCGTGTTCATGTCAAATTTATCGCGGCCCACCGGGTTTTGCTCGGTAACTCGCCGTCTGAAATTCCGGCGCCAGGGGCGAACGCGGGAGGGTGGTCTTGCTCGTCAGGTTAACAAATACTCGTGTGCAGTATATCTGTAATTAATCTGTTTTATTTGTAAATCGCACGGGCAAATGTCGAAATAACTAATAAAATTAATACGCCGACCGAGTGGTTTTATTTTGTATTGTATCGCCGTATTCGAAAACATGTAGGTATCTGTGAACGCGTATGCGGTTTCATACTTTCACCGGTACAATTTTTACATGCATACTTTCACCGTTATCGTCGTGACACGGTTTCCTAGAAGAATCAGTGAATTTCGGTTAATAGGTACGTTTATACGCAAGCATGTTTTTTTTTTTTTTTTTACAAATCATTTGGTTACGTCACTATTATAGTATTATTATCGCTAACGTGTGTGTTTGTTTACCTGTCTGTAAACCAATTTTCTATCAGACATCCCGTACCGATTTTCAAGTGCAACACATATTCTTCCGAAAGCATTTTCAAACAAGTGGGGAAATCATTAGTATTTTTTTCAATGGTTTTATGCGGATAAAATTGATTTGGCCGACCGGAAAAACGGAAATCGGACGCGGAGGACATGGTAAATTGTACTTGACGGGCGTAACGTAATCGTCGTTATCATTTATGAGCGTTTAAAGTGTACATTTTTTTTTTTTTTTTTTTTTGATTGAAAATCGCAAACATCACGGCGTTTCAAACCCGGGACGATCTATTATCGTCACGTACGGATAAAAGTCAAATATATATATTTTACACCGTTTTCAAAATCCCACCTACAACGGCGGTGCGAAGTTTGCCGTGTTATTCCCGTTTACAGTTCTTTTGTATGTACACAATTTATTTTATTTTATATAATAGAAAACAATACGATTTAATGATTAAAGAACTGCAATTTTAATTATTGTTCTAACAATAGTTATAGAATGTCTGTTTGTTGAATTATTTTGCAATCGATCTAATCTGAGCAAGAAGCGATTGTCTTTTATTAGACACATTTTAGTAACTACCAGAGAACAATTCAACTAATAATGCGCCTTTTATAAATTTTCAACAAATCTGGCTCAATTGTTTAAACACACTAAAGTTAAAAATTTCACCATCCCATCACATGTTTATAAATATAATATTTTCCACATCAAATATTTGTTTATATAAACACAAATCAATCAAATCAATAAATTCACAACCTAATTATTTGGTATTATACATCAATAACATGTTTGCTCTTTATGTTTTTATTTTTACTTAATGTCAAAAACACAATTATTTTTACAAATGTCGTAAATACAAAAAAAATTGATCATCCAAACCTTGAGTCAGGCTAACTTACAAGCATTATTATTGCAGACTTTTTTTTTTTTTATAATAAAGTAAATTATTTCATTATAAGACATACGTTTGCTAGTGTCTTTTTTTTTCTCACTTTCTTTTCTATTTCGTAATCTATTTGGCGCGCACGCGTTCCCGGACGAATTTCGTACGATCACACGATCCCGAAACGTTCGCGGGACAAATAACGTTGGGGGTACTACCCGGCAGTGCGTTATAGTTATAATATACAATAATAATAATAATAATAATAATAATATTGAGTTTGTCCCGAAAGGAAATATTTCCGGGTTGATTAATATGATTATTATTTTATTTTTTTTTTTTCCCCCGTCGTCGTCGACCGAAATCGTCTAGTTTGACGAACCCTTTAAATATGCGACAGTGTCGCACAACGCTACAGGGTGTGCGCATCGCACGTCGGCCGCGGTCCCGACGAAAGGCGAACCGTTTGCGATTGTTAATAGTCATTTTGCCAGCTGCTACCGGCCGACTGGTAGCAAAGCGTAAAGGAGAATAACATTATTGTCACGACGGTATCACTGGCCGACTGGTAGCTACTGTGCGGCCACCCTCCCGAAATACACAATGAGCGAATAGGAAAAAGAAAAAAAAAATAATGTATTATTTAAGCCCCGGCACACCGGCCTAATATTAAAAATGCCCGTTAAACGTATCTATTGATAAAGACAAACGATAATCGAATGAAATTCATCTAGAGTTATTGAAAGATAAAGACGGTAATTTTTTTTAATTTTTTTTTTTCATCGATTCGTGTGCATTTCGAAGGGAACATTTCCCCGTGGCGATTATTAAGAAAATTACAACGAATTTATATATGTACACGAAACGACCTCCTCGACGTACCATTTAGATTCGGAATAACATCTGGAAATCGGATCGAGATTTCCGGTGGAAGAGTCGTGTGTACGGACGAAAAGAAAAGAAAAAGCACACACTTTTCCGGAAAATTCGTCTTTGACAAAGATAGGATCACGTTAATTATCTGCCGGAGACACGTTTTATCTGGACAAATTTTTTTTCAAGATATAACGTCCACTGTAATAACGTAGTAATTACATAGTGACGACCCGGTATAGATTGACGAGGTCGTTTCGCCCGGTGTAAATGGTACCGCGTACGTAGGTAGATATCGTACGGGTGGGCGGGCTACCGGATAGCCCGAGCCGTACGGACTAAAAACAAAACGGGGACGGAAGGAAAAAAAAAAAAAAAAAATAATAATAAAAAAAAAAAAAAATACCAACTAATAAACACGTCGAGTGAAACAGTAAAAAAACAAACAGATGCCCTTGAAACGCGTCACTCGCACACGCGATATATTATTATTATTATTATTATTTTTACTATCATTTCGCTCGCCGGCCGGCTGGGGCGCCACGGTAGAGAGGTCTCTCGGCGTCATAATAATACCGGTTTTTTTTCTTCTTTTTTTTTTTTTTTTTTTCTATTTTTTTTTTTTTTTTTTTTTTTTTTTTTTTTTTTTTTTTTTTTTTTTGTTTTCTCTCTACTGCCGGCGTCCGTTCGTTCGCTTTCTATAATAGACGGCACGCGGGGCGGTCACATTCGTGGGGGGGAGTGGGCCCGTCGGATGGCCGCGCGCGGTACGCGCGCTTCGGCCGGGCACAGACGCCGTCCGCCACGCCGAGCGCGCACCCGGGACACGACGCTCCGCGGAACCGTAACTCCGCCGCCGCTGTAAATCGGCCGCCGCGACAAAGTCAGTAAGTACGCGTGACGAGTTCGACGGTTTGCTCGTTTATAATAATCGTTGGGCGACGATAATATTGCGTCGTCGATGTTGTTCTTTTTTTTTTTTTTTTTTTTTTTTATATTTTTTATTTTAACGCGCCGTCGTAATATTATCGCCGTCCATCAAAACTGTTGCGTGCGTTCGCGCGGCGACGGTTATCGATCGACCTCGATACATTATTATTATTTATTTATTTATTTAGTTATTTTTCTAATTTGTTTTGTTTCCCCGCAGTGTACTCGGAATCGGTGAGAAACGCGAACGCCCGCACCCCCGAACAACGGGTCCTAGAACTGCTCAAAGACGGGCCCAACGTTTCGGTGAACAAAAACCGGCCCAGAGAACTGCCGGAATGGTTCGACGACAAACTGTTCGCCAGGTATACGCCCGTATTATAAATTCTACAATATTATTGTACCGGTTTTTGTTTTTTTTTTTTTTTATTGTGAACGCAAGAAAAAAAAAAAAAAAAAAAAATATCCGCCTCTGGTAGTCTGCCAAGACCGGCGAAATAGTTGCGATGTTTGTGCCGGACGGATTTTATATTCGAATTTTCGATGTTTCGATCGTACCGATCTAACTTTATCGTTAAAATATTGATAGTTAAAAAATAATAATAATAATAAAAAAAAAACCGTATACATAATTTGTTTACCGAATTACGCGTTCAATTTTTCCATTATTAAAAATCGCCTCGATTCACATCTAGTCAACTGGAATACAAAATTCAATCGGTTTTTTAAATTTAAATCCGTCAATCCCCGAGCCTCACACTTTTATCTAGTTTTCGTTTGACGTGCTTTTTTCCGTCTAGCTTTAACCCTCTTAATATAACCAACGATCGAGGGCGCCCATTTTAGGAGAAAGGCGAAACCTTATAATACCAATAGACGCGCGCAGTGGCGTATTTCGGACGATTTTTCGTGAGGGGGGGGGGTGTCAAATAATTTAGGAACCTTACAAACCCCTTTTTTTTTTAGAATTATTTACTTATAAAAAAAAAGATATTGAACTTACAGTTTGGATATAAATATTTTAATGCGCCCGAGTAATGAAAACACATTGGCCATATTTTTTTTTTTTTTAAGTCGGTGGTGTCCAGACACGGAACATACCCCCTCCACACGAAAAAAAAAATCGCCACTAGACGCACAATTATTATCAAATTTACTTGGTTTTTTTTCTTTCTATACCGGCCTGTTAAGTGATTTCGAAAGGGTTTCTTTGCCCGCTTCCCATTAAGATATCCTGGCTACGCCATTGCCTAGAACGCAATTCGATATGTCTGGAAAATTGATCGATTAAATAATATCGGCGCAATCGATAATATATTGTTATGGCCGCAGTAATCCGATTCCGGATTTATATATTATTATAACACGATGATGCGTTTTTTATTATTTTTTTTCTGGTCGTTCGTATTAATATATTAGTATGTTTAGACGCAAAGCGCACGAATAGAAGATCACAACATGTTCCGCTTTTCTGGTATACACTTTTGTATGTTTTAACTCCACATTTTTTTTTTTTTTTAGGATTTTAACTCAACAAAAATGTCAAAAAACGAGCTCATCATTTTCTTTTTACTTATATTTTCAAAACGAATCAGGGCACATACGCCAAGGTTCAATGAACGTTAAATGAACTTTAATATCCTTCTATATTTATGTTTGGGTGGCTACCTAACAAGGTACTTTACAACAATTTTAGATTCCGAGCTTTTTTTTGTTTTGATGGCTGTTAACGACTTTTCTACCAAATATCCGACTCCAGTCAAAAAACGGACAGGAGAGCTTTTTTGTAGCATTTTAGACCTAGTCGGTGCATAGCGGAGGTCTTTTATTGATTTCCCATGTAGTTTCAATAATAATGGGGAAAAACCGGAAACAAATGGGAATATTTACGCAATAACGGTTTTTTGTTTTCTTTTTTTACTTTTCGATTTTGTTTTTTTTTGTCGTTATTCGATTAACAATTGATAATCGTAGAAACTTGACATTTTCTCCGAAAACTTATAATATTATCCTGGCTTGGCGTGGTAAAATGTTGTAATTATTTTGAAAATGTCTGAGATATTTATAGTTATTTGAAATTTTCGTTTTTTTTTTTGGGGGGGGGGGGGATTTTATGCGGATTACATTCTTTTGGCTTCTCGAAAATCTGACACAGGATTCATTATAAGTTGCTCTTTTGGCCTATAAGGTACATTTTTTTTTTTCTATTATTAGGCTACGAAGTACAGAAGTTTACGGAATTCGTATAAATCACGGAATTTCAAAATGTAATTAACTTCCAAACTTCCGATAGCAACGATTTATCGTTGTGTACGGATATAAATTAAATTGCCATATTAGTGCTTATTTTAACGATGCAATACAATGCGTACATTTGTTTTATGCATATATGGTTGATTATTATTAACGTATACAAATCCGGTTGATATGCATTTCTAATTCGAATATCGACATTCTAACAAAATTGCCCACCTCGGGTTAGCGTGTTATTTTTTATACGATATTGGCAATTTACATTTATTTAATACTCACAATAGGCGTAATCTATTAATATAACTAAGCAAACCGTAATCAATACCTATATTATTGTGATCGTGGGTAATTTATTGATAATACGTTTTTAAATTCACACGAAAGCTATCTAGAAAAATAATAATAATTATTGCGTTGTTATAAATCGTACAATCGAATATTAAAATTAAGATAATATATATATATATATATATGATGATTTTTTGCTGTTTTTATCGATTGCTTGGATTTTGGATTGCGTCAATGTGAAAAAGAAAATAAACTACTTTCCGTCAAAATTTATGAATACCACGTTAACCTTCACGACACACGCATGCACGCACAAAAAAAAAAAATAATAATAATATTTTTGAATTATTGTAATGTTATTTTCTACTTTACCATTTGAACAGCGTCCAATAATTTAAACAATTTTTCTCTATCCAAGTTCTGACGTACAGAATATACGTTGTTTTGATTCATCGACGATCAAGTATTACTATTGATAATATAGTTTTTATGAAATATTATCGGTGTTAGCTTTTTAGGCAATTTTAAAAGCGTTTTCCGGTTTATACAAAATTATGAAATTTTGAGTATTGCGCGTATCTTATCGTTAAATTTCCTTTCCTTTAGTGTTTAAAACAAAAATAAAAAAAAATCACCCGTACCGAGTGTACCTGTAAGTTTTTGTCTGAATTTGCACAACAGCATTTTGTTTGAGGAGGACAAACGGACAAACGAATTGATTTCGCTTTTAACAGCTGGATACCTATGTATTTTTAAGTACACTATACGTTTAATCAAATCGCATCGTATAAAAATATTATAGTGTTTACAATGCTATGCATTTATAGAATTCTAAAACAGCCGGCTAAGAGTGCAATGCGCACGTAACATTATATAATGTTCTGTTATCGTTTAATATTTTCATTACGTTTTTGTAATGCTACGTCCATGCGTCGACAGAGCATGCAATTTTATAAAAAGTAAGTAAGTAAGTAGGTCTCGTAAGTATTCGTGCGGTGTGCTAAATTCCAATTTAAAATAATTTACTAAAATGTAATATACCTAATTAATTAACTGCGTTTATTTTTTAATTTAAACAATTTTTCATTAACTGTTATTTTTATATAATTTTCATTGGAATTTGGGGGGGGGGACTCCTGGCATTTTTGGAGGAGCTAAGACCCTCTTCCCTCCCCTCGCTATTCGCGCCTTTAGTTATCATCGTCATTCGGATGGATCGAAATAATACGTCAGCGAGTTCAGTAATTATAGGTATTCGTAGTGTTATTAACTCAAATATACGTTTTCGTACGTATTTAGTTGTACTTGGTTTACGAGTATATAAAAATATAATTGTACAATCGTATTTTTTTTTTTTTTTTAATGACTCCATAAATAATTACAAATATCTATGTACATTTAATAGGTACGTACCAACTATAAAATAACATTAACTATTTTAATAAACACAAACACAATGATATTTTGGAAAGTAATAACTCTATTGAGTCATCCACCACCTGTGTGTGCTCTATGGCTAATGCTAAATAGTTACTATTTTTTTTGTATAAATAGTAGAAAACACTTAAGAAGTAATTAATAGGCGAATATCGAACACTATATGATTTTGATAAATATCGTTCACAAAACTGTTGAACGTGAAACAGTGACGGCCGTTAAGAGGAAACTAGTTAATCATTTTCGGGCGAAAGGAATGCCGCACGTAAAAACAATTATTTCAAAAATATCATTAAAATTTTAGGCTACGAATCTATGGCGCCGTGACAAACAGACAGCCCGTAATATAAAAACTAACTAATATTTATACAGCTACGGCACAAAAATATAAGATAAAAAAAAATATAAAAGTATACACTAAATTACGCGATATTAATATAAAATACGATCAAGGCGTACGCGAATAACAGTGTATTTTTTTAAGCTAGTAAACTGGGCGACATAATTGTCACACGGTGAGGATATTTTGTCTCCTATTCGACAGTATACGTATAGACTGGGCGACACACAATTTCTAAAAGAATGATTTTTATTCTATGTAAAGAAAAAAAACTTAGGTAATGATTACAAGAAATTACCTACTATAATTGACTATTTATTTTTAGAACAAATTATTTAATTAGTTCCTTAAAAAATGCACTGGTGAATACTGTTCACACGAATTAAATACATTTCAATTTTCTATCCATTCAAACGCAAAAATATTCCACGCTCGTTGCATACACTGTTTTCTAAATATTTCGAAATGTGAATGACCTTTATCCGTTTGAAGATACTATTTATATGAAAAATGTAAAATGTTCCACGCCGGCCGAGGCATGCGCACATACGCATTTTCACGATTAATGTGCGATTGTTTAAAAACATTCTATAGCATGTCACATTTTATAGAAAAATGCTAAACGAATCAAATTCTTTCTTCAATATAAAATCGGTTGTGTTAAGTACTTTATCGACTACTGTAAACTACTCAAGACTACTGTATACGAAACGAAATTTAATAAAAACGACTGAAAAATATGCTATTTTTAAATCAACAGCCTTGAACCGTGATTATACATTATAGAAACAAAACTTCAGTATTACACTCTGTTTCGAAACTAATCGGTTTATTTTTTTTTTTTTTTTTATTGAACACGAGATAAGATATTGTATAATATACTCATATAGCACGTAGTGACATTTTATTATAAATCACGTTGTAACGAGATATTATACCGTGTAAATCGGAGGTAAGAAACAATGAAAATAAATCTAACGTTATTGATATGTTAGATAACGTTGAAATACTATTATATACAACGTTATTATTTATTATTTGGCAGAATTTATGCACATTTCTGTCGGTATACGCGAATTTTGCTATATTAAGAACCGAAATTCGCATAGCCATCGGCGGTGTCGTTTCAATTTTTCGTAGGCTGGGGCGAACACACGAAATTCGGAGTAATTTAAAAAAAAAAAAAACATGTTTTCGCCTCTCTCCAGCATATTCACTATTCATTCAAAAAAAGCTATTTCAGATTTTCGTACTTTCAAAGAATACGGTACATTGTTTTACGTGGTGATTTTGTGACATTTAAATTTTATATTAGAGGAAAATTTACCAAGTAATACGATTTTTTTTATCGATTTTTCGACATTTTCTTCCCGGACCCAAAAGCCGGAGACTGACGAAAATTTCAAACTTAAAACAAGGCTAAAAGTCAGACTTGGGCTAATGCCCAGTGAAACTTTAAACACAATTCAAATGGTTTCATTTTTTTATTTATAAAATACAAATGTAAATGTTATGTAATTAACTAGAAATATGTTTATTGGTATTCATTTTCGCTGCAATATGCAAATAAATACCAATTAACCATAGAATCTATACGCATTACGCAACGACATCTTTGACCAGAGTTATTATTAGTAGTCAATTATAATAAGTATATAGAAGAACGTGCATTCGCAAAAATCATTAATAATAATTTAAGTTATTTTTAATTTGTTTTCGGATTGTATCCGCTTATTGAATAATTTATATGAATTCATTATGAATACTAAATATAACTAAGGTAAATTTAATATTTATTCTCTATAATACAGAGACGGTTAGTTTTTTGTCATTAGATACACGAATCTTATTGTAACGGACACGGCAAGTTGGGAAATTAAATAAATTGTTTATTCCGACTTTTTAATCCGTTACATATTGCGTTTAAATTTGTTCGGTTCTGGATGGGAATCAAATACGTCTTACCCGATTTCTGGTTTAGTGGGTTACCGTCACTGTGACTGGGATCACGCCTTAACACGGGTTTTAAATTGATAACGTTATTACCATATTGTTTTTACCAAAAAATGTATTTTCTCACTCGGGAAAATCTATACGGTTAGGAAAAAATGCGTCTGGAAAACATTAACAACCCCCCCACCCCCTCACAATTATCGCACTACTTTTGCGAAAAATCATTACAAACGAAAAACGATTCTGGGCGGAGTAGTATTAATGTTTTTCTCTTGTTGTCAATGTATCCCAGAAATCAACGACAAATAAAATATTTTTAAAAAAAAAGTATTGGGAATTTGGAAAATTTGTTCGTACAAAAAGTACTATACTAGGCGAAAAGTCCGCATTTTTTTTTTTTAAGGTACAATATGAATAAATTGAGCATTTTTACCAACCGAAAACGTATTTTCCGAGAAAATAAAATAGAATCGTCATTGTAAAACTTCTTGGCTACACTCAGAATCTAAAAATGGAAATAATATGTAATCGACTGGAATATCAACTATCGTATACTTATATATATATAATAAAAAATAATTAGAATTAATGTACTCGAGTGAACGGGTCATTTCGAAAACGATATAAGCCACCGGTTATGTTGAAATGGAATATATACGTATACGAAATATTATTATATTAATAACTGCAACGGTTGTAGAGCTAATAGAGTTGTTAATGATATACACGATATTTATTTTCAGGGGGCGAGAGTACTTTTATTCCAATTTCTATGCAATATTCGTCGCGAATTTGATCGGGTTGATATTAGTATTGACCATACCAACAATATTGGACGTATTGGTACTCACAAATAAATCTTCCGAACCTTTTACGGCTTTCAGAAGATATCTCGATACCATCAGACATATGTTAAGGTGGTATAAGTATGATCTGAAAAAAGACGGTTCAAAGTAAGTATACATGATTATTATAATACATTTCAATTTTCAATATATTAAAAAGCGGTTAGAATCGCTTACTTGTATAGGTGTTTCTAAAATTAAAACAGTTCTTACGCACTATTAATATTATACCGTCGGAAAACATTTTTTTACATTTTCGACTGGTAGTGATTCCCTAATTGTCTAAAGTTGCACAGTATTCAATATGTACGTATATATTCAACGTAGGTACCCCACGTCTTTTACTTTTATTACATACATTTTAAAATGTATTTTAATACATACAATGAGTAGTGTTCGAAATTCAAAATGAAAATCAAATTTTTGAAAAACACAAATTATATTATCATATTATATCGTTTACGCTTCAACATTAATATGTGTGTTGTAAAAATTAGTATCGTTCATTTTTGCTATTTTTTTTCAGTCGAATCTATTGAACTGTCGAAGTGACCCAATTTATTACGAGTTATTATAAATATAAACAAATTAAGATATTTATACCGGTATTTTAACTAAACTTTAAGTAAAGAAGTATTTTTTTATTTAAGGCATGGCTGCTTCACGTAAGGGGCCCCGGGTAGTTCTACCGAAGGACTTGAGGTCCTTTTTTTTGATAACACAGATAAATATTGAGATATAGATATTTTATATATGGGATAAAAAGGCGTTTTTAGTCAAGAAACTTTAAATTTAATATCACTACAATAGTTCTATAGTCCTATCGACATTCACTTCAGTTAATGCTCGATAGTAATATTATTTCAATTTTGCAGGAAGAATGTAATTTGAATGTGAAAGTTGAGTGTGAAATTAAGCTTATTGAAAATATGTCTGACGGAATTTCTATTAGAATGTCTCATCAATTAAAACAATTGCAGCGTGGCCGAAGTGTTTATCGAAAAATGAACGAAAAAATAAAAATAAAAACATTTTCAATCTTTGAAGTTTAACACAATTTGTAATAATTCCCGTGATAAGTTACTCGTGTGAGCGTGCTATTTTCAAATAGCTTATCGTGAAATCTAAATTCAGAAAAACAAGAACGTCGTGATTCACTGATGTTAAGGCAAGAAATGATAGCGGATGTCAATATTGATGAAGTTATAGACGTGTTCAAAACGTTTGTGCCGATAAAAAGAATGCTTCTTTGAACTGTTGACTGTTTTATTACATTCAATAAAAAAAAAACTTAATGTGATTTTATGGGGGCCCCACTTTTTCTTAATGGATAACCTGCGAATGGAATCTGCGCACGCCTATCTATGGTTTAAGGAAAAAAAAAATGTTTTTTTTTATTTAAATATTCGGAACGCGCAGTTGTTGAACACTTTATTCGGAATGCCATACACGCGCCCGCCCGAGAAATCGAATTAATTAAAATTCCGGTTTTTTTCAATACCATACTCGTGGACGCATTATTTGCATACGTCAATGCGGTGTTGACCAACATATTAAAATATAATAAAATGTATTGTTCCGGGCTCGAATCGCCGCCAAATAATTGTCGAGTAGTTTTGAACGAAATACAAAAAAAAAAAAAAAAAAAACCCCGATGGTTCCTCCGTATTAAATATACAATTTTCATCCCGAACGAATCGTTTGAAAATACAAATTACAGATAATAAAGATAATATAAATATCCCTCGCTTCTCAAAAACTTCCCCCAACCCAATTTCAGTTGGGTACATATTTGTATATCATTTTTTTAACCAATATACAATATTATATATGCATTGTAATAGTTACACTCGGGAGATACGTTCCATATATCAATGCTGAACACTTACAACTAATTCGATTTGGTTAGAAGTTACTTTTGTTGGTGATTTTTGACGACATGACTAGTTATTTTGTATAAACTGTTACCGAGTAACCTAACTTAAGTTGTATTTTGCCCGTAAATATTGAGTAACTCGACTAGTTATTTAAAAAAAAAATAAAAAAATTTAAAATTTGTTCGATAAACTTTTCAGGAATAATGAACAAAACGTATAATGTCACGCGTGTATAAAATACTATCAGATTGATTTACGATTGACACGTAGTGTATAATGTGTATTTTTCTCGATCATATTTCGCATACTATATCATTTTTAATCGAAAATGAAGGAATCCTGGTCACGAGGTTGAAGTAGATGCTGGCCCAACGCGGCCACAACTGAATGATTTTTACAATACAAACTGAAAACTAAACACAAATAAAATTATTACGGATACAAATTACGACTATTCTATCGAAAAATATTTTTTGTAAATTAATTTCCGAATATAATATCATAAATTGTATGATTTAAACATATTTAATATAATTTAATTCTGTATTTACTTAATTTTGTATATATATATATATATATATATATATATATATATATATATATATATATATATATAAGCTGTAATGTTTTTTTGTAGTACTTAACTTGGTGTTTAAATCGAAAAACTTGTAATCTAACTACAAGGAGGTACTATGTTGCATAGGTTTTTTTGTATTTTTAAAATACAACTTGTTAGGTTATATATATATATTACTTAACGTAATATGTATTATTCTGCAGATCTCAAAAGTCAGTGAACATTGTGCACGGTCTCCATTGTGCTGCCAGTCGAGCATCTGATAAATCTGGACTTGGTCTCCGAGTAACGCAAAGAGATATGGCGTTAACCCAATTCGGATTTATCGGTTTGGTTTTGTTGAAAAAAAAAGAATTAGCTATCCAGGGCACCGAAATAGACGAAATAGCCATTGTGCATTTCTGGCGAACAATCGGTTACTTCATCGGAATTCAAGATAAGTGAGTAATTTCCAGGGTCCGAATGCATTTAGTATACCGGAGTTAATTCACCGTTAGTATAGATGAATACATTAATATTCCATCTAAAAGAGGAGGTTAAGTAAAAAAAAATAATTTTCATTATTCAAACAATAATAATAATTTTCGTAATAATGATTCGACGTCTATGGGCCGGGAGCTTAGTATGAACTTTTCGCGTAGCCCGTTTTTTACATCGTGCGCTTTACCCACCGGCCGGGATTGTACATTGTGTGTATCTTGAATCTGTGTATTTTTTAAGGAATTTTCACTGGGCGACAAAAACCATTTTCTCATATTGTACAATAATAAATGCATTTTGTGTTTAATATCGATAATATGACCATTGTTATATGTTCTTTACAAATGTATTGTAATCATTACCTAATTATTTTATGTTGCCCAGTTTACTAGCTTAAAAAATGCACTGTCTTGAATAGTGCTCAAGAGGTATGCCGGGCAAGACCAGTGAGCGCTAGTGTGGCGGTATGATATAATGTTTTAAAAGCTTCTATAACTTCTTCATAATCAACATTATTCGCTTGATCCTGTTCAGTAAACATATTTGAGAGTCCATCCAATCTTTCACGACTCATAATATTTCGCAACTTTGTTTTAACAATATTCGGTTTAGAAAAAGTCTTTTCACAAGCATAACTTGTTACCGGTATTGTAACAAATAACTTTAATGCTTTGAAAATATTGGGGAAATTTTGTTCTATATCGCAACAAGAGAACCATTTCATCCGTTCATCATATTTATTTCTCAATACATTTTTAGGAACACCATCATAATTTCGTAAGAGTCGTATTTCTGTTTGTAAAATTTCCACTGTTTTCAGATTAAACGATGTATCCTAATGTACACACATCGTTTTAATTTGTTCGTAAAACTATTGAATTAGCTATATTTTTCATCATATTTCTTGTTTCTTGATTAAAACGAATATATATTCCGTTGATCATTTGATCCAAAGCTGTATTATATATCGTTGTTATCATTTATTCTGTTTTAGTTTTAAAAATGTACTGGTTGGTATGAGTAGTATTTTTTTTTTTCTTGTGTAGGAATTAGAATATTGGTGCCAGTACATAATATTACAGTTTTTTCATAAATATTTTGGTATTCATATTCCTCTTCGTTTTTTTTTTAAGTGATACTTTCAACTACTTCCACGGCTGTCAACGAATTGATGTCAGGAGTTTGTAGAAGTGTACTCACTTTCAATACTGCATTTCTAGAGCAAATGTAAAAATTAAAACGTTTTTAGCTTAAAAAATAATTCTTCGGGAAAGCCAAAAATCTCGCATGTGTGGCAGCCGCCCTCCACTGCGTCACCCCGTGTGCACGATTATGGGTGTGTAGGTGTGTATTTGTGCGCGTGTGCAAATTACCATTAACAATAATTCACTAAAATAATCACAAGAAATCGATATAATAAAAAAAAAAAAAAAATATAATAATAATTATAAATAGCGGACAGATACTCACGGGCGAAATGAATTGCAGACTGGTCAGACCGGCCAGATTAAACCTAGTATTGGTTAATAGTAAACCGGAGAATGAATGCGATTCGCGATAATAATTCGGGTAAACGCGAACGTTAACTGCGCGTGAAATTGGCCGCGATGTCTGCCGGAGCTCCTGACCGCAAATTAATTTTATACGCCAGCGCGTGCGGCGGGGCGGGCAAACGCATTTCACTTACTCGTGTGTATAAAATAAGTCGATTACGTAATATTTAAAAAAAAAAAAAAAAAAAAAAAAATATTATAATTTTTACTGAAACTAAACGAACGAATGGTGTGCGTGAGCGCAGATGATTGCCAATTAATAGCGGGTCTTGACCGTCGACGCATTTCCGTGTGTACGTTAAACTAATGCACGTGACTTTCCATGACATTTAATAATTATTGTTCCGTGCGTTTTTTTTTTCCAACTATTAGTCTGACCTTATTACGGTAAAAATACTTTTTCAAACTGCATACACGGCACATAAATTAACCTAATCAATGTCATAATATTAAAAACAAAAAATATTAATTATAAATCAATGTTATAGTTTTTTTAAAAATGCTTTCTAGGTATCGTACTCGTATATTATTTTTATAGGTATCGGTTAACTCAAGTCGGCTGATAAATTGCTAGTCATAAAACGTCGAGATATACGTATATATAATATTAATATTAATCATATACACAGAATAATAATAAATTTAAATTTATAATTTATATATCGAAACGATAGACCTCGTTGCATCATCGGAATACGATCGTGTGCACGCGCCTACAACAGGAGTACGGTGAATATTTGTCGACAAATTTAAATCGCAACGGTCGGTTTTCAGGTACAATTTGTGCCAGGGCACGCTGGACGAGGTCCGGAGCACGTGCGACATAATTCTCAAGGACGTTTACGTGCCGGCCCTGATGGACCCCCCGGCGAAATTCCCCCACATGGTGGGCGCCATGATCGAAGGTATGAAGCCCATATCGCCCATGTTGGACCTGGACGCGTTCATGACGTACACGCGGCGGATCTGCGGTATATCGAGCGCCGAGCCGGCGCTGGCCAACACGTACAGCCGGTGGATGTACAACTTCCAGTTGTACACGCACGACGTGCTGCTCACCAGACCGTGGTTGGCGTTCGTGTTCCGGCCGCTGTTGAACTACAACATGATGTTCTCCGTGTGGATCAACATCAAGTTCCCGTTCGGCGCGGCGATCAAATTCGGAATGCGAGCGTTTCACCGTGTTCCCAACGCCCCGCATCCGGTCGGCGCCGACGCCTCCCATTGACGGCGTCGTCGTGACGAACCGACGACGACGACGACGTGTACAGTTCTCCCGTGGCCGTCCGTACAACGATTGACACCTCCCCCCCTCCCCCCGAAAACCGTTTGTTTTTTGTTTAGCGACGATCGGCTTACCGGCACCTAAAAATAACCGCCGGTCAGCGCTAACAGACGTTTCCCCGGTTATCGTTAAGAACGTCCCTTAACGTCCCAGTATAATAATAATAATAATAATAAAATATGCACCCGAACCGAGGTTCTCATACGTAAAAATCGACGACCGAATTGGCGACCGCTCGGTTTCAAAAGACTTCCGAAAAAAGCGAAATTACAACGTGATAATTCGGTTTACATGGTCGAGTTTATCAAATTAATTTCCCCGTCGTCGTTGTGTATCACGGCTATTTAATATTTTCATTGCAAATGAATTGACATTTGGATAAAAAAAAAAAAAAAAAAAGAAAGAAAAAGACGCGCACGTGTGATAAACGACAAATAATTCGATTAAAATCCATAGCCAACGTCTGTCTGTTGGGTTAGGTTACATTTTCGCGGGATGCGTTTTTTTTTTTTTTTTTTTCATTGCAATACAATTAAAAGTACCCGGACAAACATATAGAAATAAATAATCGATAGTATATTATATATTATTTATCTAACTTTATAAGCTGTTAATATAATAAATTGCACCGCAATTGTATCGTACCAATTACTGAAACACAACACCAGTATGTGTACAGAAATACCGTACTCGACTATAATTATTGTATTAATAAAATTATTGGGCGTGCGTCGTTTAAAAACGTTTTCTGAAATAACCGTTTGGGTCGTTTAAAATCGACGTGAAATAGAATAGAAAAAAATAGAAATGATAGGGGGGTGGGGGGTGGGAAGTGGTTATAATTTGTAATTTTTCGTTCAGTTTTATTTATTTGAGCAAGACAATTGTTCCTTGTGGCAACGGCTGTTACGTTCCATGTTAGAAATGTAACAATTGTTACAATTCGGTAGGTTAGGTTAACCTAACTTCCTTGTTACAATTGTTACATTTCTAACATGGAACGTAACATTAATTTGTTCGACAAGCGATTTTGCGCAAAATTAATTCAACAGAGTAATTAATTTGTAGTGCAACCAAGGGGGGTGTTTTGGGTGTCTTTTTTATGGAATTTTTTTTTATTTTTTCTATGCATATATTCGAAAATAATTATCCCTCCATATATTTGACAATTACATGAATCGCCCGTATGAGATTACTAACCGTATGGTATGATATGCGTTTTTTCGGTCTGCCGGGCAGCGCGAATAACCAGTGGCGTATTCACAAATAAGTAACTAAGTAATATATTTTATACAAAACTCTCCTAAAACCAATTTGGTCTTACGGGATTACATTATGGGGCGCAAAAAAAAAAAAGAAAAAAGAAAATCAAATATCTATAAAATACAATCTTTTCACCTTATATATTTCAAATCATACCCTACATACAGATTTAAATATACCAATAGCCATCGAAGTAGTCGACTTCATCCTACAAACCCTTTCGCGTATGCTTGGCAGACCATCCAAATCCTCTAGTACTTGCCCTTAATTCAAACATTATCCGAGGAGGCTAAAGAGAAACTGGGTGTCGAGACTTAGCTTAAATTAAAAAAAAAAAAAAAAATATATATATAAAGTCAAAAGTGTTATTACTGGGTAACTCCTTTTAATCATATCACCATGTCGAAAATTTAAAATATCAAACGTGCTTATTGTAAAAACGAAAACTTCCAGATTGTATGTATACAAATAAATATTTAAAAAAAGTAATAAATAAGTAAATTAGTGGTTGCTAATAGGCGAACCGCCCCCTCTCGTACAAATCTTAGTTGCGCCACTGAATTTTTATAGTCGAGTGCGGTAAACAATTTCGAGACAAAGTGCTCGCGTTGTGAAATAATTTTTTGTATTTCACGAAATACCTAACCTAACCTAACGGACGGATTTTCGCGAAAATATCGATTTCACGATGTGGCCACGACATATTATATATTTATATAAATTCAAAGTGTATTAATTTTTAGTGCATTTTTAAGCTGGTAAACCGGGCGATACAAATGTCGTCCGGTGAACATATTTTTTGTCACCTTGTAGAGAGTATTTTTAAAGACTGGGCGACACACAATTTTTAAAAGATGAATTTTTATTCTATGTAAAAAAAAACTAGTTAACGATTACAATAGATTTGTAGGTACATATAATAACGGTCATGTTATCGATATTAAATACAAAATGATGCATTTATTATTGTAGAATACGAGAAAAATTATTTGTCGCCCAGTGAAAATTCCTTAAAAAATACTTTAAAATTGCTTTTCGTTTGTGCATATTTGTGTATTGCGCGTCGTCGACGGATTAATGTAGTATTAATACAGTCAAAAACTTATTATTTTATGTTAATTTATTTTTCACGTTTATTATTTACATCCCCTGTATACGTTTAATTGTTTTATTTTTTGTTTGTATATATATCTGTATACGAAATGAAAATAGATATTGCGATTTTGTGATAAAAATGTGGACTTCTATTGATTCAGGGTAGTCCGGTAAAAAAAAAAAAAAATTACATTTTATATAAAATAACCGTTTCTATATGCATTGATATGTTACGGGTAATGTTAATTATTGGCCGTTGTAGTGTTTGATTATTCGTTTTTTTTTTTTTAATAACCGTACGATTTCAGCGCTATCCGGCTAACGATAACATTACCCGATTCACCGTGGATAATGTTAACAAACAACGGACCCGTGAGTGTATTGTTAAATACAGCAGCACCGCTATAGAAATTATATCTATCTGTGTTTAGATCATTTTTTATTGTACCGGATCGACGACAGACGCGATTTTATTATTGACCGGATGAGCTGTCTCCCGTGAGAACATTTTTTTTTTTTTTTAATATTGGCCGGTCTGCGTTCGTATTGTTCGTATTGTTCGTATCGTGACGTGATGTTTTCGTGCCATTTCACCGGTTCGCCGGCAAAATAGCACCGAAATTCAATTCGTCCGATAATCGTCTCGTTTATAACACGGAAAATACAAACGCAATCTTATCGTCTAAATACGCCGTGCCGCTCTGTCCATCGGTAGTGATTTTTTTTTTTTTTTTTTTTTTTTTTTTTCGCAATCGTTTCGTGTTGTCCGTGTTACTTTTACGGCGTAGGCGGTTTACATTCATCGATTAAGTATGTAGTGTATATATATATATATATATATACAAATGTAATAAAGAAAAAACAAAAAAAAAAAAAAAAACGTTGACATAATGCAATTTCGGGTTTGTTTTATTATCTTTCGTGTCCCCCTGTTGAAAAATCATTACTGCCCCACCGCCGCATATGTTTTTGGAATATTATCCAAAAGGAGACCTCGGCCAATTGTAATATTCAGAAGGGATGGGGGCAACGGGACCCATTTTTGTCCCATATTATTACGGGCCCTACTTAAGGTCTTGATGTATAAGATAACAATTCGTATATTTGGATATAGGATTACTCGGTGTATAACTTATTCGTTCCTATAATTTCCTATAAAATCTTTACCTTAACGATGTATTAAGAAAATAGAATTTTATTTCGTCTCTCGTGATTATATTAAAACAGGCGACGTTTTCAGTTATTCTAAATGATAATAATTATGATCAAATATTATTGACTATTGTTGTCGTGGTGTACACCGGTGCCAGCAGAGCGGCGAGTGCGAACAAATAAGAATACGAATATCGAACATATTTTCATCAATAAACAGTCCACCGGATATAGACGGACTAAATGATGGATATTTGAAAACTCAAGTTGAAATTATTTCAAGTGTGCATCCTAACGACGTGTTTGCGAATGTGTTAAAAGAGGAACTACGAATTTATTACGGAATACGCAAAGCATATCGACGATTATTTTTAATGATAGTAAAGTTGCGTCGATTTCTATTCTTAATCAAATATATAAAATAGGACATAGAAATAGACTACCTCAAACGTGTATTCGAAGACGAACGTAATTCTACCGTTCCCACGTCGGTGTCAACAGGAGAAATATCTTTCAGTAAACTGAAATTAATAATACGTAATTTACGTTCAACCACAATCATTCTTAATGCTTATTATTCACAATACTTGTTTGCATTGAACACAAGTTAGCAAAGACTATAGATTACGATAATGTAATAGACAGCTCTGCTGAAAAAAAAGTTTTCCTATATAAATATAAATATTTTATTTAAAATAATAAAACAATACGATTGCCTTTTTTTTTAAAAAATGTTCTTAATTTATCTAGTCTATATATGTCCAAGTTCTTATTTTCCTCGAATATTTATAATTATCTAGCGATAAATTGTATTATTTTTTTTTTTTTTTTTTTTACTTTGTGATATATTGCTATTGAAGTTATCGAAAATGTACCTAATGAATTTAGCTATTTAGCTGAATGGTTTGTTGAATTTTGGAAAAATTTCGTCTTTAAAACAAAAAAAAAACAAGTATTTATTTATCATAATACGATGGTCGGGGGGGGGGGAGGAGGGAGGGAGGGGAAGAGCCCGGTTATATTATTCAGCTAATGTTAACATTTTATCTACGATTTACCGTGGTGCAGTTAAGATTTTTGTCGAGTTGTCTATTGGTGTCCTTGAGACCGAAAAACGCATATTTTATACTGTTGGAAATCTCGTATATAATTTATGTAATTATCAAATGTTGACGCACGATTATTTTTCAATATATAAACTCGATCACAAAAAAAATTAAATTTCCACAAATACTGTTCGAGGGGGGAGGGGGAGAGGGGACCAGGCATCAAAAACCCTGCCCCTCGGTCGCGTCACTGACGACATTACCCGCGACACGCGCACGACGGGTACATTTAAAATCGTTTCTAATTACGCCTACGCGGTTTTTTAAACATTTTTTTTTTCTCTCCCATTTCAGCTCACCGTCAGCCGTTTTACCCTGTTGACATAAAAATACAAACGATACGTTTTATTTTCGATAGAATTTAAAAAGACATCGAAGTTATACCGAAACAACACTATTTAAAACAATTATTCGGGCAATCCTATGCGAAACTCGCTCGGACGAGGAGGGTAATTTTATTACCGTTACCGTGCACGTTTATATTTACAGATTTTTTTTTGATTTTTTATACCGTATCGTAAAACAGTTGCGTTAATCTATTCGAACACTACAACCGTTGCGCGTATACGATTAGATTGTTTGGAATTGTGTACCTTATCGTATTATATATTATATAGTCGAGTGTCAGACGTTCGCCCATCGTTACGCGTACGAAGATATTGACGTCGAGTTAATCAATTTACGGTTTGCCAGTCGTTGTTGTATTTCTATAATGGATTAAGAAATAAAAAAAAAAAAGAACAAGAAAAACGTTAGTTCTATTTTAAAAATAGCGTTAATTTCGGTACAAGTGGGCGAATTCAACCCGTTATCGCAGTACTCAATAATAGACGAGTGACACTCGAGTGGCTTTTTATCGGCCTACCAAACGACGCGCCCGTACTAAATGAAATATTTAAAAATCATTTTCTAATCGTTTCAGACGTCTTTTGAAGTGTTTTTATTTTTGGTGTTTTTGTTTTCTCTACAAACGTTTAAGGCTATCGATTTCCCAGCAAGATCGTCAACTGTTGTTCACTCGACGACCGTTTGTCCGTTCACACAATTTCCGGTGTGATTTAAATTGCCTATCCGATTTCTCCGTTAGTTATAATACGGGTGACATATTCGAAAATTCGTTGTTTTGCGTGCTTGATAATTATAATATATGGTTTTTGACAAACGTGTAGACGGTTTTTTTTTTATTATTTCCGTAGCGGATTCGAGTATTATTTATTTATTTCGTCGTTGGAACGTTACCTATAACGGGGCAACGCGGTTTGTGTGCGTATTCCACCGACGACGTAAGAATGTACGAGTTTTCAACATTAACCAGTAGATGTCGCTGTGTATTCTGCAGCGCATTCGGTAATATTCTCGCGCAAACATTTTAACGGGCGTCCAATGCGACGGGAAAAGAAAGTGGAAACGATTTTTAAAGGTCGATAACGATAATTGAAATGTAAATAATGTAATACACACACACACACACACACACACACATATATACGTACATAATGCGTATACGTCGTATGTGGTAAATCACACCACTGGGCTAAAACGCGGTAAAAAGTTAGTAAATAGCGTTTATAAATCGATAACGTGTCTGTATGGATGGTCCATTTACTAATCGTTAATTCAAATGGAAAACGCTAAAATACTAACTATTCGAGAAATAATGATGTTTTTAGTTTAATTTTTGAAAAATTCCCAGATAGGTAGTCATTTATTTATTTATTTTTGGACGAAAATAATGGTTACGTCGACGTAAAAACTCATTTTATAATATTCACTAAATCTTAACAATTTGCATTTAAACTATTCGAATTAATATCACTGACAAAATAATTATTTTGAAATTTCCAAAAAAAAAACTACGTAGACCTCATATGAAGAAGTAATAGACGAGTTCAAAACGGTTGTGCCGACAAAAAGAAGATTTGAACTTTAGACGTTTTAATACTTTCGATAAACAAAAACTTAGTGTTGTTTTGCGATAGCTCTATTTTTCTTATTGCATAACCCGCGAATTAAATCCCGGCACGTCTACGCGTGTAATGTTAACATTATCCGGCCAATTTCTCAACATTAACCAGTCGATTGTGGCGGATAATGTTTTGATTTAACAATTTGAAACGTTTTTTTTTTTTTTTTATTATTATTTTTTTTTTATATAAACACTCTGTACAGTTACCCTATACAAAAAACCACGAGAATATCAGATAATCTGTCTAGTATACAATTGTGTACGACGGACGAGAAATTTAATCTCGATTGGACCGTCCCGCGATACGGTTTTACAATGCACGAGCGAATCCGGTAAAATATTACGATTTCAGACGGTCCAGACGGTGTCCGGACGTGGTCGTGGATATCGAAAGAGGTGTCCGTGTAACGGCAAACGCGATAGCAATAGACGCAAGTGCGGATCGTCGGAAATTTTGTGCCGTATCCCGAATTCCAAATGCCTTGTAATAGATACAGGCTGTTGATTGTTAAATACCATTATTATGGTTAAAAATTGTGCCGATGGTCACTGATGTAGTAATTATCGTTCCATGGCATTGTCCGGAACGCGTCTGCCAATGATATACTATCCGGTTAATGTCGACATTATCCGAATGTTAACATTAACCGTAACGTGTGTATATATATATATATATGACACAGTCGTGTCGCGATAACTCGAAGAACTCGACGACTCGATTTTTTTTTTTAATTCCCCTAGAAATTATAATAACACTCAATGTATTGATTAAAGTCTTGTTAACTCGAATATAAAATTGTGATGAATAGCTTAGTCGAAGTATAATTTGTATATCTGCTATATATCCGGATATTCTGGGTATTTCGTGATAATTATTATGTATTATGTTTTATCTACTTCAGTACTGTATAATAAAGATCAATGATTATTAGCGAACACACACACAATAATAATAAGTATGGTTGGTTAGTATGTGTCTACACTCTGCCTGTCGTGTTTGTCGTGCGTATTTTTGAATGTTTTTATACATGTCTCAAAAACGAAAGTTAAACCGTTTAACTATAGCTGACAAAGTTCATGTGATACAATTGGTGGAGAAAGGTAACCGGAAAAAACAAGACATCGCAAACGAATTTAATATTCCTCCAAATACGCTGTCGACATTTTTAAAAAATAAGGCGGATATTTTAAAAAAAAAAAATTTGAAAACAATAAAGGTGACTGTAAAAGATCAAAACCAGCAGAATATCCAAATGTAGAGGTATGTTTATTCAAATGGTCTACTCAATGTAGAGATAAAAATGTACCTATAAGTGGACCAATACTAAAAGAAAAAGCAGAATATTTCGCAACTCAATTTGGTTATTCTAATTTTAAAGCAAGTCAAGGCTGGTTAGAAAATTAGAAAAATCGTTATAACATAATTTTTCATAACATAAATACTAGTAGTGATGGGGAAAATCCGGATTTTCGGATACCGAAATTCGAAATGCGAAATTTATTGTAAATCCGGATTCCGGATTTCCATCCCAGTACAAATTTCGGTTTTTAAAATAATTGCCATTTTATGTTTTTTAATTCTCTGTTCTCGTAAAACTATTATTATAATTTTACTGTAAAACATTTAATACGTTTTTACAATTAAACAAATGTCACAAATCGAAATTTATTTTTTTTTTTTAAAACACGCGTACATATGTACTTCGCACAATGAGTGGGTCACTGTTGTAGGTGGGGAGTTTGGATGGTAGTGCACAGATAGGAATTTAATTGATACCGGTACGCAACGATAAATTGCTAACGAAAAACTATTATGACCGAAGTAGTATTAGTCGTGTTTTGTTGTTGTTGTTGTTGTTGTTGTTGTTGTTGCCACCGTAACCCAGAAATCAACACGATTAAAAAAAGAATTAATCAAACTCCAGTTTGACATAATCGTGTTTTTGCCGTTTTTTCGTCGTTTTTCGGTAGTTTTTTTTTAGCTGCGTTAAAAAACTAATTGGTATATCGAAAAACGAACCCTTTAAAGTACCAATTAGACAAAATTCGCTACCGGAAACAGTATAGGAGTGTATATAGATCGGATGTAGTCTTCAGGTAGAAAAAGTGTTTACAGAATAATTAAAAAGTAAAAAAAAAAAAATCAAACGTCATTGTAAAACCACAAGACCCCCCCCCCTAGCACCGCTCAGAATCTAAAACAAGTGGAAAAAAAAAAAAAAATCATACATATTGCATTCTAATTTATATAATATATTATTGGCTGACCCGGCAAACGTTGTTTTACTCATGAAAATAAAACGTTTCGGATTTTAACGGCCTAAACTCCGGTTTTTGGATTTCGAAACGTTATTATGTGATCTAGGTAACTATGCAGTCATTGTCGAGAGTTTTTACAATTTATTTTTCAGTATTAAGATTTGTGATTGAGTTTAAAACGAAGCGTAGATGTTCTTAACCGAGTTTTTTAAACGCCTTATGGCAGAAGAACATCTACGCCCGCACGTCGGCGAACTAATTGGAAATGCGATTGCCAACATTTGTATGGACCGGGTAGACTTGTTTCGTGACATAATTTTTTTACGTTTTAAAGTTTAAAATCGGTTTTTTTTTTTTTTGTTTTTTTTTGCAACAACTTATAATAATAGAATTTTCGGCAACTTTTAGTTCTGATCTCGGGCGTCAAGTGACTCGACTTACCTTACCGTTGGCCATCATATTCAATACGATTATTTTACACAGAACACGACGAAATAAAATTTTTTTTTTTTTTTTTTGCGACGGGGATGGGGAGGGGTAGGACTATGCCCTCCCCTCCCCGAGACTCCTTCTCCAGTTCACGTTCTACGGCCGCGGGTATTTATTGATAGCCGACGGGCCCGCGAATTTGTCCGGTCGGAATTCGGCGCGTACGCCTTTTCGATCGAGATAATAATCCGGGTGAAATTTATAATATCGGTACACGTACACAGCCCCGGCACAGACGTGTAGGCATTATTGTGTAATATTGTCCGTGACCGTACGTTTTCAGATGGAATTCGCGACATTTCTGCATCGCGATCCCGAGAGGCCGGATTTACGATCGAGAGTCGCCGCGTATTATTGTATTATCTACGGGCGGCGGCGCGTACACCGTACACACGTACGCATAATGCACACCGCACGATAAATAATTACGGTTTTTTTTTCTTTTCTTTCTTTCTTTCTTTTTTTTTTTTTTTTCGGCGATTTTCCGTGTGCAATAACTAACTTTCCGCGTATGCGTATACCCGACGTTATATATAGAACGCAGAAAACAATGGGCCCCAAAGACGGGCCGCGCCAGCGCTCGCGACCATTCGTCCGGATTCTCATAAAACGCCTAAAATAACGTGTTAACAATATTCTCTGTAAACGAAAACACCCTGCAGTGAATTGTTCACGTGAAATCCACTTGAAAACCATAAAAATATGCAAAAATAATAATCGCGACGAATGTTCGTGTTATTACTGGAATAATATTATTCGAGTGAGGTGTACGCGGTGGCGTGGGGCTACCCGCAGCTCGGGCAACAAGAGGCTGTTGTCTCGGGGGCGCTAGTTAAATAATGTTAAATATTGTTTGGTGGACGAATTATGGTCGAAATTGAATCAATATAATAATCACGTGCATGCGAAACACACCTAATAGCTGGTCGGTCACGCCAATTTAATTGAATGCGGTTTACGTGCCTGTCGACCGCAGCGGCAAACTGAAAAAGGCCGGTAGTAATGTGCCGAAAGAGCGCAGACGTTACATTTTCATATATTCTGATTTGATGTTATCCTTGCCGAACAAATAGTCAGAAAAAAAAAAAATAAATAAATAATTTGATCAGTTTGGTGTTTTATTATAAAATTATTATTAGTATTTTGCAAATTTAATTTTTATCGTCAGGTATATAAAAAGAATGGTTAGGTTTTCATTTTTTTTTTTTTTTTTTATTAGACGTAGATGTAGATTTATCCAATTTATTATTATAACGACATTTTTAATGTAATAATGTAACTATTTTTTATTCTCAATCAAAAATACGATCACAGCATTGTTTTAATGAGAAAGGTCAAAGTGTATGATTTCTATTTTATATTGTATGGGCGAACAAATATTTTGCATCGGGGCGCATTAATGTGTAACTACGCCACTGGGTATACACTTGCACGATGTGATAATTGCATTATAGTAACGGTAGGAATTTAAAACTCCAATATATATATATATACATTTAGTATAAAACATATAAAAACAATATTCCATTGATATATTTTAATTATAGTGAGGTATGACTACGGCGACTTATATAGTATTATCACTGAGTGTTTTTTTTTTTTTTTTTTAATTAAATTTTTTATTAAAATAATATTAATAATAAAAATCGATAGTTAGTAAATGGTTCAAAGCATATTAATTTCAGGTACTTTAATATTAGAAAATTAGTATTATTTTTCTCGCAATTTACAATATATTCCAACATATGCTAAACAAGATAAATGTTCCCTAACCCATGAAATATTCTCAAATATGCAAAAAAAAAAAAATAATAATAACTTTTCCCTGTGAACTATGTGTCGAACGAATCGTTCACACATTTTTTACTCTTATTATTTAAGACTGCGTGTACACTCAGTATATATATGTAAAAACATACAAATCCGAACTATAATATTATGACCAGGGCTGGTAAGTTCATGCGTTCGCATGTTTATTTTGCTACATAGGAAAACATGCTAAGTGAAGTACAAATTCGTTTCACAACAATACTAATAAAAATTATAAAGTTTAATGTTTTTGAATATTTTGAATATTTTGGCATATTTGGCATAAAGTAGATTTTTTGGAGGTGTTAGAGCATATTTCGTGTAAATTGAGGAAATTATTATTTCTTATTTACTATCCCGAACACGTTAGTATTTGTTTCGGTTTATTTTTATTATTGTTTATCAGTTTGCAAAAAAATCAAGATTGGTAAAGATGACAAGAAAGCTTTGACGACAAGTAAAATAAAAATAAAAATATAACTTTTAAAAACTATTTTTTCAATAAATTGAAATTTTTTTTGTTTCAATAAAAATGATTTTTTTTCTCGCGCATTTGTCAAGTGCATATTTTTAGAATTATAGTGCATTTAGCATGCTTATTTATGCGGTGTTTAGCGCATGAACTTACCTGATCCCTGATTATGACCAAGCCACACTGGTCTATATTACAATGACGACTAGGATTTTTTTGAGAGGAGGAGGGCTGTCTGCCTATCTCAACCGTGACATTATTATTACCTCCCCATTTACTTTTTGGTGAATACGTCACTGTCGTCCGGCAGACAAACAGACAGAACCGAAAAACGCTATAGCTTACAGAACCAACGCATTTTTTCCGTTATAAAAAGTTTTCCGTTATAGAGAGAATGAAAAAAAAAAAATTTAAGTTTCCATATGCGTATTAAAAACAATATGATATTTCGTAAATACTTCGTACAATGTAAATGTATAATTTATGAGTATAATGTATGCATATATATATTTGTATGTGTTTTGTGTATAATACTAAAAATTTAAAACTAAGAACTAAAATAAAAATAAAAACATATTGTCTTTTATCACCATATTATCTTTTTTATAATTAAGAAAATAAGATTGGGACATTTGACTGCTTTTTGTGACTAAGGGACAACGCGTTCAGCGCATTGTCGTGCTTTTGTCGTCAACTCTAATAGCATTGAATTTGAAATTGTGGCTGAAAACTTTTGTAATTCGTCTAAATATGAGCTAACGACAAAGTTCTGATTGCGCTATTTCCAATATAATAATTAATCTTCAAATAGTATTTTTACCAATTAAATTACGAAAATGTTTCCGTTTAGTTTAGAAGCTGCACGCTTCTACAAAAACTTTCATACCCGTCTCCAAACACACCAAAACCCTCTCATTAAAAACCTGTCCGCCCAAACATTACCCGGCAACCCCAGGCGTCGTCTAAAAAGGAACTGGTGCCGTGGACTTGCTAGGTAACTAAACTGGGTATAATAAAAAATAAAAAAATGTAGAAACTTTATTTTCTGGACACGCCTCGTGTATTAATAACTTCGATTAAATAATATCAAATACGAAATAGGATTATTTTTCGGATTTTATAAAAATTCCCAAACATTATTTACTATATCGTGTATACTTAATGTATTTCTTGTTTAAATACGACCGAAGGTGGAGGTGATGTTTTAACACTCAAAATACCTACCTCATGCCCTAGCTACGAGTCTGCTATCACGAATTATCGTCGTTTTAGACATACGCCCCCGGTACGACGACAATAAAAACTAAAATCACAATCGTTTTTTTTTTTTTTTTGGGGGGAACTTCATCAATACGGACAAATTGTTACTGTATGCAGAACATACGGAATTTCGAGTGTTTACCTGTCGAGTGAACGTCGTGACTTTATTACAACGTCACGATACCGTACATAACGAATATTATTTACCCATATTATTACACCGTCCGAAAAATCGGGCATCTAATTTCATTTTTTTTTTTTGTAAATTTTTTTTTTTTTTACGTATAATTATTATTAAGGTTTCATCGCCTCGTTTGTCGGCGAGGAGAACGCAAACGATACGCGGCAACAGTCGGTCGCGGTTTATCGACGGAGGAGATCGTGACGGGATTTTTTTTTTTTTTTACTATTATTATTTTGTTATTAAATATTATTACGGATAAATTGTAATATCGGTCATAGATCACGCTCGTATATTCTAATAGTAATAATAATATTATTTTATTATTATCGTACAAGGAGTCGGCGGGGGTCTCGTCCCGCGTACCACCTTATCGTGTCGGCCGTTGTTACCGCCGGATATAATCGAGAAAACGGCCGGGGCCGCGAGTCGGATCCGTATTAATTTTCAGCGCGTACACGATACATAATAATAATAATAATAATAATGATAATATAAAATAATATCGTTATGAACACGTTTTTTTTTTCCAGTCTTTTTAATTTAACGCAAATTACCGGTTATAATACACATCGGCGCGCCGTTCTCGCCTCGGCCCGAAACGTTTCCGAATCCGCCCTCTAATTATTATAATAATATTTATACTATTATATATCGTGTCTATGGGTTTTCTCATCGTCGCCGCCGTCGTCGTGCAACACATTACACTATAATATTATAGGTATTGTATCGTATTAATAATAATAATAATATATAATATTACCCGCGGATCTCGATTAAACCAAGACTTTGCCGATCGTGGGGGAGGAGTGTTACCACTCTTATTTAAAACTCACTTATCGGTACCGAATAAGTATGCACGCTCGTGCGTTCCGGACACCCCGACGAGGCGAGAGATCGTTTTCACATGGACCGTCGGGCGTCGCCTATCGGTCTTAATTGAAACCGACCGCGCGCCCGACCGATATTGTTCTAAACGGACGTTTTTTTTTTTTTTTTTGTCGTTCTTACGAATATATTACCGGCGGACGGGTCCGATTCTTCCGATAAACCCGTAAGAAAAACCGCCGAGCGCACCGCGGGCACACCATAACAGTGGTCTACCGCCAGGTTATTTTTCAAGTTGAAAATTAATTTTAGAGTGTGCCGGCCGGAAAACCGTTCCCATATATACAAGGTGCGCCAGAAATAAATCTCCGGTATGTTCAGGTTGTAATCTGGGTTCGGGCTGAGATAAACAAATGGAAATTATTAGCTTCGGTAGAAAAAGCTTTATTTATGCCATTATTAGTACCGACCACGGCTTGGTCGGGAAAACGTCGTGCGTTTGTTGCCGAGGAATTTATTAAAAACCGATTTCGATTCACCGATATCGAGACCCAGCGTGCGTTTCGTGTTCGGTTCGGTTCGCTTGGTCGACATTGTTACGGACTCTGTCCTTTAACGTGTCCATGGCCAAGTACAGATTACGCAATGTTACGCAATAGTAATACTGCCTAATATTAATGTTGCGTAACTACACAACTTATTATTATTTTACCGATTTTAATGATGTATGATATGGATTAACCCGGCACTTACAGAGTACAACGAGTGCGTCCGGACGAATTGCGAAATCGCAGATTAAGCATCACGCCACGTTACGCCACAATCGCGAGAGGCCGATAAAAACCTTAGTGCCGGGTAAATGCATATAAAAAGCCACGGATTCGGACCCAAGGGAGTTGAAGGAGTTCCGAGAGTAAGAACAATTTTTGATGTCGGAAGTGACGTACTCGTCGAGCCAAATCCGTCGTGTCATTCGTATTTCTTTACAAGATAAATGAATTGGCCCCGGTTCGGTGGCTCGTACCAGTAGTAATTTATACAATGTTTTAGATTTTATACCTTATAAAAGTGCTAGTTACAAGTTCAACTGGCACTTAACAACATGATCCCGTCTCGACCGCAAGTCTATTCAAAATTGGGTTTCAAATTTTAGACAAACAGGTTCAGTACTAAAAACAAAGTCTACTGGTCGACCTAAGACCGTAACAGGACTGGAAATGTGTATTTCTTTGAAAAAGACAGCGTTACGACAACGGTGACCTCTAATCGTTATTGTGTGATGCTTGAAAACTTTCTTCGACCGAAATGGAACGATTTTTTTAATGAGTATGGACAAGATAATGTGTGGTTTCAACAAGAACAAGGTGCCACCGCACATACAGCTCATCGGTCACTTAGCATTTTGCGAGAAATGTTTCCCGGGCATATTGTCTCTTAACGTGGTGACATTGGGTGGCCACCGCGTTCACCAGATTTGAGCCCATGTGATTAGTTCGTTTGGGGCCATCTATCTCAAAATCCAAGTGTACCAACATCGTCCCCAAACTGTGGAAGCCCTGTAGGAGGTAATAACTCAGGAAGTCACTGCCATCCAGTCCGAAATGACCCGTAGAGTCATAGATAACTACCGAAAAAGGCTCAATCAGTGTATTGAAATGGAGGTCCGCCACTTAAGTGATATAATTTTTAAAAATAGTTTTAAAAAAAATGGCATTATATAAACAGTTTATGTAAAAGTGTACGATTATTATTTTTCGACGTATACTTCCTCAAATATTAATATTACGAAAAATTTTATTGAATCTTTATTGTAAAAACGAAATATCTCCTAAATAAATTGTCTCTTTATACTTTTTTCTAAAGTTTACCCTTTCATTAGAAATTGATAAAAATCGATCATTTCAAATGATTTATGAAAATTGCCTCCTGGTTTCAAGTTCGTTGCGATTATCCATTAAAAATGTACAGATATTAATAAACAATTGTTTTACGACGATTGTAGAAAAAGTTTTTTTTAATTTTTTTAGCGAAAAGTTATCTCGACGGAGAGCGGTGCAGAAACGAAATCTATAAAATATCACGGGGGGGGGGCTCACTATTTTAGATATTTTCGTATAGTTAAAACGATTTAAGGAAAATTTGTTAAGCAAACAAACCCGGTTGTACTTGTACTGTGCAGTAACCGACTCTTGTCTTATTTTCCCCATAAATTGTCCGTTAAATAAATACCATTCGACTATAATGTAGAAAATAATGCCAAAATATTTTGTGGCAGATATGAACGTTTTTTTTTTTTTTTTGAAAATAAGAATCATGGGGTGCGGAAGGGGGATAAGAGGGTCTGACAGTTCCGTCTTATAAATCTCACGGAGGGGGGCTTTGGCTCCGACCCAATCCCCCTGTACGTGGCGCCTATGTATTGAATATATATATATATATATATATATATATATATATATATATATATATACGAGGTCTGTTCAAAAAGTACCAGGATTTTATTTTTTTATAATTACAAAAATGTAGTTACATATTATTTAAAGGTATCTCCTTCAAAATACTCTACTCCGGACCATATGCAGTGATCCCGGCGATATTGCCATTTTTCAAAAGTCTTTTGGAACTGTTCCAAAATTAAAGCTATTCTGTTGTCGCGTTCGCGTTAATTTCCTCTACGTCTTTAAATCGTTGTCCTTTAAGCGTAGATTTTAATCTTGGGAGAATAGGGAGAGTCCGCGAGACGACAGCAATTTTTTTATCAGCCAAAAATGTACGATTGTCGTGGTGAACAATCGCGGAACGAATTTGGCAGCACTACCCTTCTCATCTGTACATTTTCCTGTAAAATTGCATGACAAGACTCAATTTGGATTCGCTTTGTTAACTCACGAACAGATAATGGGCGGTCATTTCGCATTTTTTTGCAAATTGTCGTCACACCATCGTTTTTGGATGACGTCGACGGTCTTCCAGAACGTGGATTGTCTTCAGTTAACGGCCAACTGTCGTTAACTTGAAACGTTTAAAATACTTGAAAGTCACGGAACCACCTAATGAACCATCCCATAAATCGGTTTTAGTAATTTCCGTACGTTTTCGTTGCATCATTTTTACCAAGTTTCAAGGAAAACTCGATGCACACGCGTGGTTCGTTAACTTCAGACATGTCGAAAACGGCGAACGAAACAAACTGACTGGTTAGGTTAGCGACTTCGGGTTTCGTTTAAAATATTCACTAATTCACGGGGAATACAATTATTTACAATTTGAAACGTTATCGGGTGTAGATTAGCCGTGTAATAACATTTGTACTGGTACTTTTCGAACACACCTCGTATATATATATATATATATGTACTCGTTCAGTCGTACTAATATATTGTTGTAATTATTATTACGATTATTATTATCATCGGGGCGGGCGGAATCAGAAAAAAAATAATAAAACAACCTGTTAGTAAGATAATACCGGCGGTGATTATAACACACGACGTGTATATACGGTATACGGTTTGGCCGCGGTATTTCTATTCGATATTAAATTAATTGTAGTGGTACCGTACAGTATATTATTATATTAATATATTTTTTTACGTGTAAAAGTACACGCGTGTGTGTCTATAACACGTCCGGAGCCACACGTAGTTAATCAAACCGATTATAACTGGCGCGATTCAATACGATAATAATAACATATTATATCGACGCGACTCTATTCGTTATTATTATAATATTATTATTATTACTATTATAATAATACAAACTAATTGATCACGATTCGCGCTGGAATATCACCCGTCGTCGTCGTCGTTGTCGTCGATTATATGTGTACGCCGTGCTGTACAAAACAGTTATTACTATTGGAAAAACGAAACAAAAAAAAAATGAAAATGATTCCGACGAGTACGAAGAACATTTTTAAAAATGAAACTAATGATGACGATGAGGAGGAAAAGTCCGATGAAATTTGATTATCTTTATTTATAATTCGTGAACGAACAATAAAAAATTAACTATTAAATAACAAATAATCCCCCACCCCTCTCTTATCACTTTTAATGGGTTCGATTATTAAAATTAGTAATAAATTTAAATTTAGTGGCTTCAAAAACATAAATTTGGCCCACTGTGCGACGCCGCAGCAGTGTCGTACAAACAATTTATTGTGTTTTCGTTGTCGTCGATATTTTCATATTCGAATCTAATTATTATAAATATTACCAGGCCTAGGAAATTGTAGCACTTGCATATTTTATTCTTAGTACTTCAGCACACACCTTATCAAAAAACAAAATTCCATTCATACATACTATGGAAATTGTACGCGCCAAAGGAGTAATGAAAAATTATTATCAAAACACGCAGGATATTCGATATTATGAAACTATTGTTATTCTTTTCTACTCTAAATTTTAAATTTACTTGATATATCCGTTTTTCTAAATTAATAAGTTCTGTTAATGTTCATGGTATTTATTGGCGTTTGTGGTATACACGGAATGTTCGTAACTATTGTAAATAAAATAGTTAAATTATTCTATAGTAGGTAAAAAAACCAAAATCAAATTTATTCAAAATCTCCATACTATAGGTAATAGGCTGATTCGTGATAAAACTATCACTCTGTATTTAAATATTATATATAGTTGAAACTATTATTCGGGTAAAAAAAAATATATTTTACGTATACAATATGTAAATATATAATAATTTATTATTATTATTATTTTTTTTTTTTTAAATAAATTATTCTAAACATGTATTATCTTAAAAAAAAAAAAAAACACTAAAGAGGGTTTAGATATATAGGTAATAATTCGATCACGATATACGGCATTTCGTATCTAAGATATAGATACATATTTTCTTAAATTTTATAATAAATTGTCTATACGAGTAGTACAGATTTTTAAAAAAGTATTTTTCCGTGCGAGTAGATACAGACGTCGGCGTGTATTTTCTTTATGGTCGAAATTTCACCGTGTATAGACGACGACAGTTATTTGTGTTGTTGCGGGAACTACAAAAATATATTCGTAACAATATATCTTATCGGTGACGTCCTATAATTTTTTCGAATAGAATTTCGCAAAACTAATCGTTTCGGTTGTTCGTATGTACGTATATACACGATATATTAACCGGCCTGCAACTGATAAATTGTTTCTTTTGGACCTACCGGATTGTAAATCGTTTATGCGGCTGCGACACCGTGTTTCGGTGTGAAATCCCACGAAGAGTTTTTTTTTTTTTTTCTTTTTTTTCATCGTTTTATTATTATTATTATAATTTTTTTTTTTTTTTTTTTTTTTATGTGTTTAACACATATACGAGCGTATTATATACGTATACGACGACGGTGCTGCCAGCTATATTATATTATACGTATATAGGTACGGTTTATTAGAGGAATCTCACTATACGTATGCGATGCTGTGTGCTCGTGTCGTATGCACGTTTATATATGTGCGGTATATATATATATATATATATATATATATGTGCGTATAAAAGGGAAATAAAAACAAAATATAGTTTATTTAAGATGCCATGTACGCGTTGCCCACATAATTTGTTTACTACTATCTTGTCCGGACGATCTTCGAGTTCCTGAAAACCAGTTGTCCACGAAAAAAAAAAAAAAAAAAAAAAAAATAATAATAAAAAAGAAAGAAAGAAAACATCGAACGGTCCCCGTCGTTGTACACATAGGTAGGTATATAGAAATATAATAATATATGCCTAACATAATATACGCCTAGATCATATCGACACTAATCTAGATGGACGGCACACGTATGTATATAGATGAATCGAAATCGTTATCCTTTAAGCGTGTTAACATATATTATAATATAATACAAGACATATACGGCATGGGTATATATTAATATCCGTCTGACATTGTTCACAGTGGACAGACGCACGGTGGTCGGGCAGTGCGACTTTGGGCCGACGAATTATACAAAAATAATACAAAATTTTAGCGCGCGTATCTATTGCACTGGACATCAGGGACCGGAAACTTAATGATTTTATCGGTTATTAAAATTATAAAATTAGGGTTCCGGTTCTTATAAATGCTTGGTTTCAAATAGCATTTCCAATTGCTTATTAGGAATTTTTTTTAAATAATAAAACGACTAACAAAATAAATATTTGGTGACAATAATAAACTCTATTCTTCTTCTTCTTATTATTATTATTATTATTGTTATTAGGTCAGAGAACTTGTATTGAGCATTTGCATATTTGTTTTACACAATCAAAAAAATAGCAGAGTAAGAAATAAATATACTTTATGCTAAAACAAAAATAGGTTTCTAATTTTATTTTGCAAATAAATACATATTATGAGTTTTGTTTTTAGGGTATATTTCTTCCGTTTTATACGTTTTTGAGAAATATTTAATGCAATTAATAATTTTCTCCATAGACGATTTTATTTAGACAAGCATAATTTTAGTGTATATTTAGTGATTTTTTAGAGCTTAAAGTTCCTCTACCCTAATTTTTATTATTCACTCTATATTATGTTCGATTTCAAAAAAAAGGGGGGAGGGAAAGGAAAGTAATTTTCAATTAAACTTTATGACGAATTCAAGCACGTTTTCAGAAGTTTTATCCGATTACTAGGACAGTCGGTACAATTGGCATAATAAAGGTCTATTTTGGTAGAGAACAGTAATGTCTTTGAACCGATAAGAGCCTTTAAAGAACCGAAAAAATGTATATTTTATTTAAAAAAATTCCGATTCCGGTTCCGGTTTCTTGAGTTAAGAAATATTTATGGGTTCCCATAAAGGTTGTGGATCTCAAATTGTCTTCCAGTCCCTGCACTCTATTGTATATATTATATAAATTAATAGCTTCCTGGTAATAAATTCGGCGATAACTCACCGAACAATATTAAAAATCGTCTGAAATTTACTCTCGGCGTGTACAGACTGTTCGTTTGATTGGGTTCCGGGCACTTGTACCGCACCGTATATTTCGTATTCAGTTGTGGATTTAGACGAGGGAGGTATAAATTTTATAGGTTATATTTTGTAAATATTTCATTTATAGATAAAATAGATTTAAATCGAATATGTTGGCAACCCCTTGTTTGATCGCAATCGTAGATTTCGGATCCCGAGATGATCGATAGTGAACAGATACCTATACGTTTCACAGGTTTTAAAATATCAAATTGTCATTTACATCGATTCGCGACATTCACGTTTACTATTAATTGATTTCTAATCGCTGAAAAAAAAAAAAAACGACTGCTGATATAAACGGATTACGCAATATACATTCAGAGTGATTTTAATGAACAATGACTAGTTGTCAGGATATTAGTACAAAGATTTTACTACAGAACTACAGAAGTATGCGCCATGTATTAATCCGTGTGGTGGATGTCATACGTTTCGCCATTTTACCAATTGGCGAGTTTGTATATTATTTCACTTAGAGGCGTAACTCACCTCAAACACCAATAGGTAAATAATATCAATCTCTGTAAATACATCATATTTATAGGCCGACTATTATAGATGAGGCGTGGAAGAGTCTAAGATAATAGCGAACATTGATCGGCAGGGGCGAACGCAAGAAAAAATTTCCCGGAGGGGGAAGGGGTGAAAAAAAAAAAATGTAAAACGTTCAAAATTATCATATAATATTACTCTTTAGGCACTCGTATTTATTATATATTTATATTAATCTATATTATTTGTAAATCATCTCATGAGAGACTTGGAAATAACTATTACATTTGTAAGTAAGGTAATTTATTTAAAACAATATTGCTGATATTTCGGCGATAGGTTGGCGAACCCATCAAAATCCCCCTGCGTTGTTTTGGAATTTTCACACATTTTTCGGAAAAAAAATAGTCGTATTATTGTTTTTAAAAAACATCTTTACGGCGAGTTAAATGATTGTTCGCATTGATAGACGGGGATTTTTCGCCCGATTCATACTATTTCTCCGTTGTTTGCCGGGTTATCTTGGCTACAAGAGAAAAACACGACTAACACTCTTGGTATACACTCAATCATGCCGGTTTACCGAGTTCAGAATACGTAAACTTATTTATATTGTATAAATGTCCATAACTACATACCCCCGACTCGGCACCAAGGACCGCAGTGGCCTATCACGTCGGTGACGAGAAATATGTCATTAGGCTTTAAACAACGTTTTTTATAACGATATACTTCGGCGGGGGGGGGGATAGCAGTTGCAAGCATTGGCATTATTTTTTTTAATATTCTTATATTGCCGTCTCGTGTCTCGAACGTATATTTATACAATGCGCAAAACGTCAATTTTTACAATACGAGTATATTAATATGTAGTTAGTATTCTCGACGGTGACGGGGAGGAAACGAGAGAAATATATTATAATATGTGTATATTTATTGTTATAATATTGATTTAATTTCCGTATACCTACACCGGGCTATAATAATATAATATGCAATACCGTAGTACAACCAATATAATAATATACCGTCGCGTCGTCGTTCAAAATAAAAAAAAACCGCGTATATAATAATATAATATTATATTAAATATTACGCGCAATATCAAATAATGAAAAATGATTGCGAGCGAAATTATACACGTCGACCGCCCGAAACTATAATATTTACGTATAATACGGCCCGATAGATCTTCCGCAAGACGCCGTTGGTCATTACTATTTCGGAAAGTATTAAAACGGCTTTTTTCCCCCCCTTTATTTTTTTATTGCTATACCGGAAACTTATTTTTGTTTTTTTTTTTTTTTAAATTTACCGTAGCAACCGGCGTGCGGGCTTTACACCAACGGTCAATCGGTTTAAATATTTAAAAAAAATTAGGTATAACATTTAATTCTGTACAACTTCGTGTTTATATGTATAAAAAAAAAAAAAACAAACATGTAATTTCCCATTAGTCGTGACGCGGCCCGCTCGTGTCTCGTCGTACTGTTTTAGAATCTGCAAAGTTTTTATATGATCATTTTTTTCTCAAATGGAGGAGGGTTTTTTGGCTTTTTGGCTATTGGGATTTATTTGGCTAAAGGAATTCTTCTTTTTTTTTTTTTTTTTTTGTTAGTAAAATATGTCTACAATCTATACAATTTGTACATCCAGTAGGCTAAATAAGTGACAGTGAATAGTTTAAGATTAGGGAAGTCACCCAATGGTAACACCCAAAACGCATTTCTAATATGTTACGTATTAACCTTTTTTTTTTTTTTTTTTTACACGAATGTTGTTCACCCGTGAGCTATAAAATAAAGCCAATGTCACATTTTAAAACTGCGATTGTAAGTACGCGTCTTAAATGAAAAAATGTTTTAATACTTACTGAGATTATGTTTTATGGAAGATGAAATTGCACAAAAGAAAAAAATTGAACTTGTCATTGGAATCCGGTTTTTACACACATAATACGTAATATTATTAACGTTAAAAAATTCGGTGCATTTAATAGATGCATGTATTATAAAGCCATATAAAGCAACTGGATTATAGCCGACTGTGTGATAGAGACCCCTTAAGATGTATCAATGGCATTCTCATGGAGGGGAGTGGTGGTATATGGGCGAAGTATCACACCATAGATCTCCGGGGACTCTTTTAAAAAATAATTTGTTAAATACATTAGAAAAATACAAAATATCAAGCGTGAAACAAGTCACGATTTGTTCGTTTATTATTAATATTATACCGAGATGACGATGATGTCACTATAGAGACGGTAGTATTGTTATAGCCCGAGTATCGTCCGAAACCGCCGAGTTTATTCAGAGTCTGCCCATGATTAGTATAAAATAACACTGTGCGATATATTATATTGGATGGTAATTGTGATTTTTATGATTCATATCACCCTCTTAAAAAATATAGTTAACACCACTAGAATATATTATGAAGTTTGGCAGCCTTATAATATACTTAAATCCGCGGAATATTCGTTTGTGCCATGAATTATGCAATGATAGGGACTATAGGGACTCGACAGAAACGATTTCAAATATATTCCATATTGGTATTTTCCATACATGGTTACACACACATGATGGTGTGGCATCACACGAATATTTCATGGTAATCGATACAATTTTTACTCTTGGTCGTTTGGATTTTGTCTTAGTGTAGGGGCGTGGGTATGTATTTATTCAAAGGTCACTAACTCTAGAGGTGCTCTGTCGTTACTTAAACTATGAACGTACTAATATATTTCATCGGGATACAAAAAAAAAAAAAAATAAAAATTTAGGGGATCCGTCCCCCATATCCTCCTCGTAAATACTGGTCTTGGTATATATTTAGTATAATAATATCGGTTGTCTAATTGTCACGACTACCAGAAACTATAAACACTTCGCTTATTTTTCAGAATAATATTTATATTATATTATCTTTTTAAAATACGAAAATAACGAATTTATTCTTTATGTGTTTGTCGAGAAAAATGTATTTACGAAAAATGTAATTATTGTAAATTAATGTAATTTATTATTATTGTTTTTTTTTTTTTTAAACAACTTATTTCGTACGTGTAATCTAAAATGAAAATATATTATATTAATTTTTTTTTTTTTTTTTTTGGCGACCCACAACGTCGTGAAACGATGAATAAAACACAACATTTGCGCTCGTCCAAACACACTATTGCTGTTCGTGTAGTAATCACTACGATAATAATAATAATAATAATAATATTATATTATGTGTACAATATTATAGGCGCTGTAATATTATACGTCCGACATTATTATAATAATAGGATTATAAATTATATAATAATAATAATATATTATACTCAAATAATATACCTAATAATCATTTATGTCCGCGGAACGACGAGCCGATTGTCGAACTGGTCGGGTGTAGAAAGCAAAAAAACAACACTCTGGTAGAGAATAAAACGCGATGGGGGAGGTGGAGGGGGAAATAATAATAATAATAAAAAAAAAATTAAAAAAAAAAAAAATACTAATAATAATAAAGAGCCGAAATAGACGGACCCGCGGCAAAATTGTATGGTACGTATATATACACGCACCTACCCGGTCATTAAAATAAATCAACAATGATCACTATTATAATTATACGGCCGATACAACGTTTTATCACATTATTTAAATGTAATAAAATACCGTCGTCGTGTCTGTCATAATAAGTGTGGGCACAATAAAATTTAATAGATTAACAAGTTAAGAAGATAGGAAAAAAAAAAAAAACTAGTTTTCCTCCGGGGGTTTATTAAAAAAAAAAAAAAAATTAAAAAAAAGCAACACAATTTACGCGCGCGCGCGCGTTATTTATTTATTTTTTATTATTAAATATAATATTATTATTATTATTTTTTTTTTTTTTTGTGATATTCGTGGTAGCCCGCCGCCGCCCCGTGGTCCTCCGTTTCGTTGTTTAACATAATATTATTATTATAATATTCGTATGTATCGTGTGCGTACCGCCGCGATAAAAAACCAAAAAAAAAAAACCACTAATAATTATTGTAATTATATCGATCAATATTGGATTAGAGGAATATTTTTTTTTTTTTTTTTTTTTTTATCTATTTAGAGAACCGCTAATACGGTACCTATATACATATATGGTGGTACGCGTATTATTATGGCGATGAAAAATGGAGAGAAAAAAAAAAAATCAGCGGGTTCGTGTTATGCATTATAATATAGATCTATTAGATCTAGTCTGTCTCTATATTATTATTATTATTGCGATAGTAATTTTTTAAATACGGTACCGCGGGGCTAAATTCAGAGCGCACGAAACCCACGCGCGGCCCGCGGGGGTTCCGCGATTTCGAAGGCTTAAAACGCCCGACTATGTAATACTATATAATACGGCGGATTGGCTAATACCGAAAAAAATTAAAAAAAATTATAACAATTATTACCGGCGTTGGTATTGTAATATATACTGCAAAAGTAAAAGTTTTTTTATTTCCCAACGAAATCTACCGGAAATCTGCAACGAGAAGAACGCCCAAGTCGGGCAAGACGTTTTACGATTGTCATCTCGGAAAGCGTGTTAACTTTTTTCCGATTTTTTTGTTGTTGACGATATTTAAAAAAAACGAGCAGCTCTGAAACGGCACATAAAGCGATACTTGTTGTCACGTTTATTTCAGAGAGCGAATTTTATCGTTCACTTTTGATCGGCGGCTTTGCCAGGAAAATATTTCGGGGAAGGATTTTACTCACGTTACTAATACGTGATCATTTTTATCGATTAAACCAAATAAACTGATCATTTTCAATATTTATGTCGAAGACATTTCGTGAGGGGTTATGACCCCTCCCCTTTCGGATATGCGACCGATTTTAATTTTCAAACGGCAACCTATAATAAAATTTCCATAAACTGATTAAATTATAATACATTTTGTTGTTGACATTTTTTAATTTTGTTAACCCGTCAACGAGATATTTTTCACTTTTTAGTGTCGTTTTGTGGGTATACTATTCAATCGTCACGCGGCGAATCAAATGTGAGTGAGAATATCACCCTCGTAAATAAGGGTAACAAAAAAATATCGGTAATGTCACACATTTTAGACCGGCTCGTTTTCTTAAATTGTCGAAAAAAAAAATTCGAAAAAGTTAATACTTTCCGAGATAATGATATCTTACGTTTAGTTGATCACTCCGTATATACAAATAGAGGCGATCCTTAGTTATAGAAGTACAATTTTTTTATTCAAATATTTTACGAGAGATCCATCCAGATTTATTATTTCTCACGTAAAAATAATGTTTGTAAAATTTGGTCACGATTCATCTATTCTAAGACGTTTCTCAAAAGGGTTGAATACTTGAACTTGGTGATAGTTTTACAGTTTTTCGGTTTTTCTCAAAACCAATTATTTTCTTACCATAAAAGTATATAGAATTTTTATTATTAATATTTATATTCCTTATAAAAACTGTTCTTACATAAATTCCCTCAAATCCATTACTTAAAAAAAAAAAAAAAAATCAAAAATTAAAACAATGTTCTTACTTTGCTTATCATTATTGTTGTATTTTTGTACATGACATACCGGATGTCCGGCCAACGTCACGTTATCATTTAAAATAAAATTTATTTTATTTAAGGAACATTATATTCGAGCCATTTATTTTATTGTATATATTCTAATTCCGGGAAACACAATGTTTTAAAAAAAAAGTCAAAATTTACTAATACCCTATTGTGTAGATATTTTATACTTTCAATAATAACTACAAATGTAGGTACATAGAATGAACCAAACGCCGTGTACAAAAATAAAATAAAACGAGCGCATATTTTTAAAAGGGATGTTTGTACTTTTTTAAGCGCACAAACGCACGTGCGTCTTTAGTAATTTTTTTTAAGAGCATCGTTAGTCCCGAGCCCTAATAATAATCTCTTGTCGAATTCATTGTATTATTGTCAAATTTGCGTATAATTACTATTATGTTTTGTTTGATTAAGGCGCAGGCTTCAACGGCAACGATTATTAGTCTAAATTACAATAATTGAACTATATACATTATACAAACAATTAATATTTTGTTGGCTAATTCTATGATTTTAAAAAAAAAAAAAAACTTATAGATATTGTCCGCGTTGCGGTGGTCGATGGCGGCTTCTGCGGTAGTTGGATTGTCGAGGATAGGGCGAGCAGTTGTGTATTCGACAGACAGAGGAGTATTGCAGGTGTTATGCATGGACCCTTGCTGACGAGGTATGCGTGCGATAGGCGAGAGTGTCCTATTTTCTGGCTCTATTCAAGACTATCTATTCTCCCCTGGGCGCGTCGACGGGCTATGCCCCTTAGTCCGGCGTTATCTGGTTATCGAGTCCCAACGGATTTGCCGAGTGTATCTTTAGTGTTAATTGTTGAGCAGCGGTCGGTGTGTCCATATTTAATTGGGGTGTTCCGTCGCAGACGAAACCGCTTGGTGGTCAGCCATTCTTGGTCGGCTTTTCCGTTGCCCGGGACGCCCAATAGGATAAAACTCGACCCGGCCGAGGATAAATAATATCGACGACGTGCGCGCGGAGGACGAGACCGCGGCGAATAAAAGAACGGCGGACAAGGGACGGCAGCAGGGATGGTAAAATAAGTTTCGACTTTTACGATATACACAAAATTGTTGTTGTGTTGTGAGGGTGACCGCCGCGGTGTTGTTGCCCTACACCCCGACTACGTTTCGCCTCTCGCCATGCGCGCGGTAAAACCTTAAAAGTAAACAGTCAACGCTTTCGCCGCGAACCGGCGGCGGCGGCGGAGTCCCGAGGCGTACACGCGCATATATATACAGTTTCGAATTACAAAAACGTCCCTCGGGCCATATAATGATGGTAAAACCCGCGCGCGTGCGGTCGCGTGCAACAGAGTAACGAAATCAATTACTGTCCCGCCGCCGCCGCCGCCGCCTTTCGACCCTCCTGGACACCGACGGCGCGGCGGCGTTCGCCCGACCCCGGGGCGGCGTACGGACGGTGTTTTTTCACCCGAGGCGTACCGCCGCCGCCGCCACCGCCGGACTCCCGTCGTCACCGGGACGGACTATAACGTGTCGGACGGTAAATAATTCAGGAAATAACGTTGTCCGGGGGTGCAATGCCGTGGGGTGTGCGATAGTACGAAATTATCGAAAATAATATTAACAGAGTTGTAAAAAAAAAAAAACCGTCTACGAAAAAGTCCGGCGGGATGATGATATTGGCGGATTATAATAATATGGACGGGGAAGAATTCGATTTATATGTCCGTACGCAACGGGAAACGAGAAACGAGCAGAAATGTTATTCGATATACGAAAACAATATCGACAATTGTATTAATTTTTTAAATAAATTACGATTCCGTCAGTGATTTTTTTTATTTTTATTATTTATTCGCACAAATTGGAAAATTTGAACTTTAAACGATAAACAACAAATCATTACGCTCAACATTTTGTGCTCGGCCGAAATAATTTCATCTACAACGAAACCAAATAAAAGCTAAAAAAAACCTCAGAAATATCAAATAGGCCAAAAAAAATACTTTAAACATTTGTCCACGTCAAAAAAAAAAAAAAAAAAAACGCTATTATTTATATTCATTTCTGATGTCTACGATTTTTTCTACCGAATTACAAAAAAAAAAAAAAAAAAAAAAAAATCGAAAAAAAAAAAACAAAAACCTTTATTATTGCCGTAAATTTTCCCGTTTTTCTTACGTTAGGTTACGTTTTTTCCTCTCCAGTTTTCCCAATTATAAAAAAACTATAGTGAAAATGACTCGCCGACCGACTAGATCTAATATGACTCCAGAAAAAGCGTTACATTCGAAAATCGGAGCAAACAATTTCGTCGTGTCGTTAATTTGTCGGACCTAACAAAAACCCGTAATGACGTCTCCGCATTAGTTCCCCGTATTGCTCTCGGGAGTCTTGTACTCGTTTGCTTTTTTGTAAAATCAACTCTCCAAAAATGTCTAAAATTCGTGACGATGTGTTAGGACCGTGTCGGGAAAATGATCCGGATCCGTGTGGGGACACGAACAATTCCCGAATACGCCACCGAACCCACCGCTATTGTGCGCGGTCGTCCGGTCGGGCGTCGGCCGCACGCGGCTGCCGTTCGCGCCGGGCGGCCGTCCATTAAAACCCGCCGCCGTTACCTCGCTCGGATCCTACCTGAGTGACGGCCCGCCGTCTCTCAGAAGATCCATCCGTGTTCGGCACGTGTCCTCCGTAATCCGTATAATAATAATAATAATATTATAATCCGTTTGGACGCGTGTTGAACCGTCGTCTCTGCGGACACGGTTATTATTATTATTACTATTATTATTATTATTATTATTATTATTATTATTATTATTATTATTATTATTATTATTATTATTATTATTATTATTATTATTATTATTATTATTTTTATTATCATAATTATTACTAGGGAAATATTTCACTGAAAATCATGAAAATATGCATGCGAAAATGCATGAAAATATCATCGAAAATTCACGAAATTATAGACAAATATATATATATATATATGCGCTCAAATATGCTATTAAATTATTTTTTTTTTTATTTTAAATGTAATTTAATAAACAGTAATAATATAAATGTGTGAATACAAATTAGTATTTATACGTTTATACAGTTGACAGTTTTAGGCTTTTTTTTTTTTTTATGTCTCTGGAAAAATAAAAACAATTTTCTTTAAGTATCTATTTTTACCATCTTATTTTGTATTGTAGTTTACCTTGGAAATTGCATTGAACAATTTTTTGATGTTTTCGAATTTGAATGTTTTACGTTGATTGGATGTTTTTTTTTTTAAATTTATTATTACGATTAAAGATCTTAAACAATAAATTTCATAGGTGTACATAAATGCGTATAGTGTATACAAAAGAAAAACATGTATGGAGTCTTACTCGCAATAGTGTTGCCCTGGCTTAGTCTAAGATTCGTATCATATGGTCTTCAGCGTTTGAGGCACCTAGTGTCTCGAGAGTTATCAAGTAGTTCAATTGCTGCTGGATTGGTGTGTTGATCCAGCCTTGTCTTATGTTTTCGGGCAAACTTGGTGATGTCGTCCTGGACGGAGGCGATCATCATATCTCGGCGGATAATGTCGTTTCTGTCATACCGGTAACCCGCGACAATGGTACGGTGAGCGATATTCTGGCAGCGTTGAATAGTCTCAATATTAGACAACCCCACAGCTGTATTCCACAAGTCCCATAACGGTCTAACTATCATTACGTACATTAGACGTTTGCTTGTCAGGTCTAGTTCAGAATGTCAGCCGACCAGCCAATATAGTTGTCGCATTTTCTTCTTAATTTGTATTTTTTTTTTTTTGCCGAGCATGTTCTTTCCAGTTGAGTCGAGGTGCATTCCTAGATATTTTGCCTATGGTTGATTTGCTGATCCAGCAATACTGGTTTGCAGAAGGTTTTACGCAAGATTTAGTTTACGTGCACATTAAGTCGATTGGAAGTGAGTACATTTTTGTACGCTGGAAACGAACGTTCAACGTCAACTGATGTTATTGGAGACAGTTTTTAAAATATATGAGATCATTTAAACTCCAATCTTCGGGTATCCGCCTGTGTCTTCATTTCCATTTAGTATCTCTGGTATTTTTAAAGCTGCTAAATAGCCTTTATTTTTTGATTAAATAAACCAACATTTTTTCCCCCATTTTCCCATTAGTTTTTTCATTACGCTTCTTCGAAAATAGAAATAGAATTTGCCAGTGGTATTTCTTGTGTTTCAAGTCTTGTAATTAAATCAGTTAAAAATCCAAAATTTGATTTAATAATTACAAGTTAGGATCCAATATTTTGATCAGAGAGATATTCTACGTCGTACTTAAAATATAGCATGTTATATGCATAAAAAACATGTTGATTGTAAAGTAATGCGTGTTTTCATAAATACCTTAATATATGCAAAAATATGGAATTTTTTTTGGTATATTTAAATTTGTTACAACTTGAAACAAATTTCTGTCTCACTTAGCAATTTATTGGACTATTCAATACAAATATGCAAATTCATTAAATCCCGAGGCCTAATTATTACTCTACACCCGCGGTTCCTAAACTTTTTCAGTCACGAAGCCTTTTTTTTAAGCAGTAGATTCTCGCGGAGCCCCGGGAAATATTTATTGTTACGTTTTATCGGCATGTGTTCTATGAAGCATATTGCACACGATATGTATACGGTAGTAAAAATAATAAGATATTCTTCTTAATAGTAAGGAATCAATAGTATTAAAAGAACTGAAGAAATTATTATTTATCTACAAAATGATAATTAAACTAGTAAAAATGATTGAAAAATAATACAACGTTACTTGTACACGTCTTGAAGCGTGAGTCTTATTGTGAGCGATGCACTTGCTTTTTGCGACTAAGCTTGTCAATGTCCGGTGTCACAGAAGTCAATTGACGTCTGAACGTGCTCTATATTTGGTATTTGTAGCTGTGTACCTCGAAAAAGCCGTTTCACAGAGATACGTAATACTGCCAAAAGGCAGTAAGAGCAATTTGAACTTAATATCGATAAATCCTAAGTGAGCCCAAAATTCAGAAATCGGTCTGCTTTTAAATGACGACTGGATAGTGGCTGTCTGAAACCATATTAATAAGAACTTTGTATTCTGCCGCATCGAGGGCTGCTGGTTTTGACGTTACAGGAAATGGATCTATAATCCACTCTATAATCAACTTTAATATTGTTTGTACACGTATTGGTGAATTATCACATTCGACTAGACGGAACATTCTTGTTGAAATATATATGTACGTTGTTTTGAATAACAAACAATTATTAAATTATTAAATTTGTATGGTGAAACGAACGGAGCCTTTGAGAAATAATTGAAAAAAAATTACCGATCGCTTCGCTCGCGTTATTTTTACATTTTTTTTTTTTTTTTTTTTTTTTTTTTTTTTTTTTTTTTTTTTTTTTTACATCAATAACAGGAGTCATATTAATATTAATATCATATTAATTAATACATATATACAACTTTAATTTACAATCTAGTGGGATAAAAATAGCACTTTTTAAGATGTAATACAAAAGAAAAAAAGAAAATCAATGCCTTAAAACGCTGAAGCCCCCCGTGAGATTTATAAGACGGGCCCCAGTCCACCGCGGTGTTCTTATTTAAAAAAAAAAAAAACATTCGTATCTGTCCCACGTACTTTCACAAAACATTAGCTTTATTATTTTCAACACACGACAAAATAATAATAATTATTATTTAACTGTTTTACAGATATCCGTTTTTATTAAAACGTTTTAAATTGCAAGACAAAAGGGCCGGGGGACCGAATGTAACGGCTGCCCACGTCGACTTTTGGTTTTAAATTTGTCTTGAATCGTTTTAACTGTAGGAGAATATCCTAAATACAGTGAGGTTCCCGTGATATTTAAAAAAACCTGGGGCGCCCATGCGTCCAGTACCGCTAAAAAACGCCCGGGGGACCATTTCTCGGTACTTCGGAGGGGGGGTTAATGTTCATAGTGTCGCTAAAAAACCCGAGGGGGGGGGGTTAGATTCAAATTACCACGTGCTCCTGCGTAGTCACAAGTGTTTGTGTGTATAATACGACCGTCCGTATTATTTTTATCGCCGCCGAATAAGTGTAATAATTTAAAATACCGCCGCGTTGCCTAAAATAAATGTATACGTATTCGAATTCCTTAATAAATATGAAATAAACATTATCTATTTCCCGTTTTTTTTTTTTTTCCATTTCGGTAAGAAATAAAATAGAAAGAAAAAAAAACCATTTATTATCGGCTAGGGGGGTAAACAACGTATTATTACAATACTAATAATAATATTTTTATATGAAAATAAGAAGGAAAAGAAAAAAAAAAAATCCGATAAACTACCGAACGAAACACACGGTGGTTGTGTGTAATAGGAATAATAATATAAATAACGCACGCGATATAACCTAACCTATTATAGGTAAAAAAAAATAAAAAAATACAATTACCCGAGGTTTTGATTTGTTGACCGGCGCGAATGATTTATTCGTGTTTGTACACGCGGCTACCATTGGGAGGTCTCCGCGGCCCGTCCCGGGCCACGGCGATATAATTTTCAATTCTCGGCTTGTTCCGCTGTCGAACCCAACGGCACGGCACCGCGGCCAACCTATTATCGCGTTGATTTATGCGATAAAATTATTATCGCCCGTTCAGTTTTTCCGGGGTGTGCCCTGTTATAACTGTAATCGATTTCAACGACAATACACCTATAACCTATATATATATTTATTATTAGGTATGATATATTTGCCGAACACTCTTCAGTCGGGAAAACGGGAACAAAAAAAACAAACTAATAATTATTAATATATATATATATATAATGTAACGCCCTTGTTAATAATAATTTATTTAAACATTATACGTTTAATCGAATATCGAAAACGCCCGTTTTTAATACGTTTAAGTGAAACACGGCACACCTAGGCCCCCGTGTGCGGCTTTTTGTTTTGTTTTTCTCTTTACAACTGGCGGTTGTTCGGCACCGGTCCGCCAAACCGGGAAAAGTCAGGAATTTGAAAATAGTTGGATAAATCAAAGATTTTTCGTATTTTTACTGGAGTTCCAGTAAAAATTTAAAATAAAAATTCCAAAAATGTTTTATTGCATAACCCTTGTGCGTTCCATGTAATCCCTGCCACGAGTGTATTTATTACTGGTCATTTTTCTCAAGTATTTTTTGAGTTGAAATACTTTCTTTTTTTTTTTTTAGACATTTCTCATTATTATTCATTTTTTGTTTTTATCATGGCGCCTGATGTCTCCTGGTATGGAATTTTCGAATTTTCGATATCTCTGCGGTATTTGGTGATAGGCAAGTTGTTTTAACGTCTACAAATTTAGCTTGCAGCGCCGCACAAGTCCCTCTCACAGTTGGATATCATAAATACTCCTCCTATGGCTTTTATCTATAGTAATTGATATCTGATCATTACTGTAAAAGTACCGGAAGGGATTTTTTTTATATCCAACTATGGGCGAGATGTGCGGGATTCCGAGCCTATATTTTGGCTCTGCTATCACTAAATTCCGCCGAAACATACTTGATCCAAAAATGGAATGACGGTTATTCTTAATATGCCGTGCCCGTAACAGTAACTATATATACTAGTGAAGATCCCACACGCGGACGTAAATGTTTTAATTTTAAGGAATTTTTGAAAATTGTGTACCAGTAGACCAGAAGCTAACGTCGATAAATTTCGCTCGTGTCAACGCCGGCCGACCGCGGCCGTCTGCCTTGCAACAGACATACCTGACCGTGACCGTACCGCTCGGTTTCCTGCTACTCAATTTTTGAATAATCCATAAAGTTAACACATTTTAATAAAATACCATTTTATTACAAATTCTTAAAAAAAAAAAAATTCATTTTAAGAAATATTCTAAAATTGAGTACCAGGAGACCAGCACACTTTAGGGACCGCTGCCGTGTACCGAGACGGTAACCTGTGGGAACACCCGTTACTGTTGGACATTTTTATCGATAAACGACTAGAAAATTCTAGAATTTATTAAGCGATAAGGACGCGTGAACGTACCCGCCACGAGTTGTATTCAAATATAAAATTAAAACAACACCCTCGCAATTAAAAAAAAAAAAATCCCAGTTACGCGCACGGGCGCATTTCACGTATATGCCTTGCTTTTGTTTTTTGTTTTTTTTTTGCTGTCCCGTAATTTTTCGTTTTTTATCCGTGATTTTCGGCGCAAATGATAATGCACGCCCCGTAATATATTATTCAATATGTATATATATTTTTTAATGTTATGTATATTGGATCATTAAAATATCGCCCCGGGAGAAACGATATAGCGTTTAACCGTTTCGCGAACGGTTTAAAATATTATTATATAAATACATACGATTAACGCGGACGTGAAGTCAAATTGTTTTTTATTTTATTTTTTTTTGTTTATTTCTTTCGATTCTCATTTTATTATACGTGCGTACCTATACGCTTCTATATGTATATATATATATATTTATACAGTTTCGTCGAGGTGAATCGCCCGAACAATAATAATATTAATAATAATTCGTGTCCGCTCCGTGTCGCTACTAATGTAAAACTACGCGTATTACAAACATAAAAAAAAAAAAAAAAAAAAACCTCCCGTCTGCCTTTAATTACTATTAATACACACACGCACACTCGGTACTTATATATATATATATATATATATACAGATACGATATTTATGTAGATGAACATTATAAAAACCGTATCACGAAAGTATACAGAGCGATGCGTTTAACGAGCGCGGGTTATACGCGGAGTAAATTTTATTTATTTTCTTCAAACGTTCTAAATGGAATCGCAATTAATCGTATTGACAATTATATTTTCGAAACCGTTACGTATGTCGTCGCACCGTTTTGAACACCGGACGTTTTCAAATTTTCCAATTAACGCGTCGTTGTATATATATTTTAAATTTCGCGTTCGGCAAACCAAATATATTCCTGTAAATATGTTTTTTTTTTTTTTTTTTTTTTTTTGATATAACGCATAAACACTAAATACACCTAAAAGATCGCCTACAAGTATCGGACGCGTTACGTTTATGTTTTACGAGTCCCAACAGTTTGTAATTACCAGACCGGAAGACACATACGGTACGTACGAAATGTATTACACCCTACACCAATATCCGGTGTAAATTCGTAACCGTTATAAATAAACGGTACGCCCCGGCGCGCGTACGGAATTATATTCGGTAGAATATTCTCCGAGTTAATTCGGCCAAACAAATGCGGCGGCGGTGGCCATTCGAAAATATCGTTTAGTAAAAACGCTCGGCGTACTTACCCATATCGGCAATGGCGGAAATGTCGAAAATATCGTAAACGACGGTCTCCGGTATGACCGCGACGAAAATTACGATAAAAAAAAAAAAAAATGTCGATTTTACTCGGAATCTCCGTGGATCCAGCCGGCTCGACAAACCGATCGCCCTGTACACTGTGGCACGGCCGTGTATACGCGCGCGTATAGGTGTAAAAATTGTAAATCATATCTGGTGGTGGTGGTGGTCGGGGCTCCACAATGTAAATATTATAATACGAGAGCGCGCACGCGCGATAATTTATAAACGTATTATGTTTAAGACCGGACCACCCCCGGGCTATATACGAATGAGTCGGTCCCGCAGGTTGTCAAATAAATCTGTTTTTATAGCGAAATCATTTTTTTTTTTTTTTTTTTTTTTTTCCCCTTTCCCTCCAGCCCCGTTTACAACTCGTCCGTTATAATATAATATCGTACGTACGGCAATACGATTTAAATACAAAACTCCACGGATTTATATTATTATCGCGGCAACACGCTGAGAATTGTGTAGTGTATAATATAAAATATACACTATATATATATATATATATATATATATATATGTATGCGCTAAAATATAAAACCGAATAAAAACAGTAAAAAAAAATAATAATAATAATCGTATACGCAATAATAATAATAATAATAATCTTATATATTTTACTCTTAATGATGTTCATTTTTTTTTTTTTTTTTAGTCTACATAATATTATACAACAACCGAGCTGCCGCGTAAGCGTATTTTTTTTTTTTTTTCCTTTTCTATCACCATAAATTTCGTATTATTATACGGGCATAGGTGTAATACTTAGACGTCTCAAACGTCGTTAATATTTACATTTATTACCTATACCTCCGTACACGATATAATGTCGAGTTTGTTTAGATCGAACGGTACGTAATGAAATTTTCTGTTAGGTGCCCGTGCTATAGATCTATAGGCGTTAGTGATGGGAAAATCCCCGGATTCGACAATCCGGTGTTTTGGATTCCGAAATTTGAAATCCAAAATTTATTATTGTAAATCCGGATTTCTATCTGAATCCAAATTTCGGTATTTAAAATTGTGATTTTATGTAATTTAATTTCTTATAAAACTATTATGATTATTAATAGCGTTAGACTTGTAAAACATTAATAAATACGTTATTAACAACCCAAAAAATATCACAAATAGAAATTTATTTAAAAAAAAAAAAAAAACAAGTACAATAATAAAAAATATCACATATATTACATTCTAATTTATATAATATATTACTAGCTGATCCGGCAAATAAACGGTTTGCTCATAAAAATACAAAATTTCGGTTTTCGGTATCTTAAATTAGGATTTATTGGATTTTCGGACAATCCGGATTCATGTCACATCCACTATTAAGTATATTTCAAAGACGTCGTTGTATTATTATACGCCTATCAGTATTATAAAAATAAATCTGGGCCATAGTAAATTTTACAAAAAAATCTATGGCCCGAGTAGGAATGGACATTTTTTTTAAATATTTTATATATATATATATATATATGTTAGGTCTTATTTCACGCGTTCGCCAAAAACAATATATCGGGCTTTTACTTGACCCGGGGTCCAGAAATACAATTTTAACTAAAATTTAACACGAACCTCTAACTAAATCAAATTATATCGGTTTTCTATGTGTCCGGGCTGGGTGCACAGAAATAATATTGCGCTTTCCCCGGCACCTTTCACTTCGCGCGCACCACCCATCCGGAGCGCGTACCCGCTCGGTCGGCCACACTTTGTGTCGGTGTGTATCGAGTTCATATATCGGGGTCAGGGGTTCACTCCCGAAATTTTTAGTAGTATTTTATAATCGATACATTTTCCAGAATGCCACGAAATTTATTAACTTTGATTTATGATTTAAATTTGTATCTAACCATTTTTTTTTCATTATTTTTAGTTTGTATACATTATTATACTATATTTTACACTGTAAAATAATAATATGATTATGTAATTTTAGTTTATGTATTAAAAATATTTTAACCCCTCCCCTATCCATCAAAAATTGATCCCGAATACGTGTTTGTATTTGTAGCTCAGCCAGTGTGGTCGAGTTCGTTGCGCAAATTTCACGAGTTACGTAGCGGCGGTGGGTACGGTGTACGTGTGTGTGTGTGTGTGTGTGTGTGTGTGTATTAAAAACGACAAAAAAATATGGCAACCAAAACCGTCGTAAATTCGTTGTGGTAACTAATGTTGCTGCATAATGACAAATTAATAAAAAAAAATAATACAAGAACATTATATATATAAATCCTGTGATTTTTTTTATTTTTTTTTTTTCCAGCGACACGAAAAAAATGACAATATAACAATTACTAATTTACAAATAAAAACTAACGAATTTGCAGATCGCAGACTGGCTAACTGGTTACCTTAAATCCTATAATGTATCGTCGAACACACAATTACAGCATCGAATTTCCGTATACAATATCCGAACGGTGGCGACTGTGCCGAGTCGGGAACACGAGATTTTTTTACAATATTTAGATAAAACAAAACAATAAACTGTAGGGCCACACTGGCCTTTGCCGTAAAAGATGTTCGTTCGACTGTGTACGGGTACGAGAATGCCGACGGACGATAGGAAAAAAAAAAATAAAAATAAAACAACCCAATAATTTAACGTATAAAATTCACAATATTTGATAACAATAATTACTCGAATCTAAATGTGCGGCTGATAGACAGGCGTTTTTCTTTCATTGTAATTTCTTACACATAAACCGCTAAACTAATTAAAACATGACTGTATATTATAATATTCACGGTTATCCAACTCTGGGGCGCAGCCAAAAAATCCAACTTGAACAAAATTCAAATCTTCCAATCAAAGTGTCTCCGCCAAATAACCAAAGCTCCCTACTATGTATCTAACGACACTCTACATAGAGACCTAGCCGTCCCAACAGTCCAAAACGTCGCAAAAAATTTCTACAAACGCACACACTCTAAATTCCACAGTCATCGTAATCCCTTGATTTCTGAGCTATCCTCCAACGCTAATCCTGGTGACCCCAGAAGGCGTCTTAAACGTACCTGGTGTCGTGACCTTCTAATCTAAAATTGTATATACCTCTACCTCCTTATAATTTGTAATACCACTCTCTCTTGCTAGCACACTAAAACCTTAGCCTAAAATCCTGACCTTAAGTGCCTCCAATGGGCGGCTACTTATCTCCAGCCTCTCAAGCCATGTTTCCTCCATCACATGCACTTATTGTAAAACAACACTTACAGATTGTGTATAATTCGATTGAATAATATTGGAGATATCGGCGCCGACGCTATGCTTACAAGTTAAACATTTGTCGTTAAATTTAATATTACTCGGTCCATGGGTATTATTATTGGTTTCGTTTTACCGGCGAAATCGGCCTCCGTGTCTTCAGTCCCCCACCCCCCTCATCAAAAACATTTTTTTTTTTTTATATTTTTATTATATACTGTATTATACGTATCTTTTAGCAAACGCACCTATACATATTCCGTTTAGTGACATAATTAGGGGGTACCGCCGTATAGCTCGCACCACCCCGATGGTGTAAATTTTAATTTTCACGAGTTACAGTTGAATTTGCCGTATTTGTATTTCTAACGGGAAACGTGACAAAGACAATGAAATAAAAAATGAAAAAATAAAAATATATTATGATTTGTATTTATTTCGGTTAACGAATTGAAGAATTATTTGGAGAATTGTAAAAAACCGAAGAGGTCGTCTTGTTAATGCTTGCGATAAATTTTTCAATAAGTGATTTATCTAAAAAAAAACCCGGTTTAAAGTCTTCAGAAGCCTTTTCGTTTGTTTTGCGTTTAACGCAATTTTGCTATTTTGCCCGTTAGAAAAACAGATGCGGTAAATTCTTCCGAGACGGCCTCTAAAAAATTAATATTAACATCATAAAACAACACGAATAAACCAAAATGGTTCACACGCGATTTTTGCTCTCTATGTACGAAAATTTTAACATGTAATTTATTTTACCAAAAATTAATATTCATAGGTACACAATTGTTACGTTATTTTGATAATATTTTAAAAATGGTACTAAAAAAAAATAATAATTTATCTATTGCGACGCAGTGTACAATTTTGATTCTAATATTATAATTCGGAATCATACGTTACGTTTTTGAAAACAAAAAAAATAATAACGAAGCAGGTGGACGAAAATAATGTGAAAATACCTTTGTTTTCAATACCGCCCAACAGGCATTTTAATTGTATATTGTTTCCACTCTATTGCAATACGTCGATAAACATTTAATAATAATTAAAAAAAAAAATAAAAAAACACGTTAGTTTTTTAATTAGATTCATTCATCTGGATACTTGTTAACGAATAATAATAATAATAATACGATTGCACCTACCTATTATTATTATTATTATTTTTTTTCTTTTTGTCGGTTTCATCGATCCCGAGCGTTAGAACAAACCGTATTTCTGTTACCAAGGTAACCCCAAGGCAACCCCTTTATATACACACCTATATATTCGTTTGTATCGTGTTACAAAACAACCCTTAGATGCGAAAAAAAAAAAAAAAAAAGAGAAAAAAAGTAATAATAATAACGCAGCTTAAAACCAATGAAATAACAGCGCGTTGTTCACGATATATTTTTAGGTAGCTACACACAATTTAATAGACCGCCAGCAGTGTTTTGCTCGACAACAGGAAAAAAATCTTAAGTTAAAAAGCTATAGTAGTTTTACTCCGACGTGTTTTGTTTTAACGGTAAACCGTTTTTCGATTAGTAAAAACGCTCGGATTTTAAATGATGCGAATTTATTTTTTTACGAAAATTAGGCTATTATTGTTGTGAGTTTTACTCAGTTATTGCACGCTGCGTTACTTCGAATGTTTCGTCCGGTGGTAATATATTTGAACGTTTCCTGTAGTTTTTCTAAAAAATAAAAACAAATGCCAAGGTGCGTAGGTTAGGTGTGCTTTTGTTGATTTCTGCGTTACGTTATTATAGCTACAAGAGGGGAAAAACACGATTAATCACTATAACCATACCAGTTTACCGAGCTCCGCTCAGAATTTTTTTTTGGATTACAATGGAAAAAAAAAACAAGATAGATAAATAACTAAGTTGCTTTAAGCAAGTTTAAATACGTAGTTTTTACCGTATATCTATACCTTCCTGAATCCCGAACTTGCATCCGCAGTGGACTACCCCTACCCATAGGGACATGTATGTGCACACATGTTTAAAACTATCTAAGCCTATTAGAGAATACGTGCGCATTAAAAACTGCGTTTGCTGAATTAAAAACCGCCGTGTTTTGTCTATTTCAATAAAGTTTTAGATATCTCAAGGTAAAAAAAATATAAATAAAATGAAAATTCTCAAGCTTACCTACATGCCTATAGTAAACACCTATACAATGTTTATTGTTGTATTAACTAATGACCAATGGTTTTCTCATTACGTAAACGGTTATCGGGTTGCCAGATCATAATGGCGAGCCATTTAAATCTTCGGGATGTCTTTTGGTAATTGTTAAAAAAAAAAAAAAAAAAACACTAATTATTAATTTTGAATAATTTTTCGTTTATTTTAGACCTTGGAAATTTGTTCTTTTTAAACTAATATCGCGTAAATGGTCGTCTTCAGAGCAAATGGCATAATTGTGCTCGTTTTTCGGCATTTCTCATCTATCTGGCTCATTTTTCTCTGAATGGAGCCGTAAATAAATACAATTGTCAGTTCAACGTCAATAAAAACCCACAATTAATCCACGAACAACCTCTTCATAATCAACGCGTGACTCATTGGGCCGGAGTTTGTGCGGAAACAATCATTGGACCGTTTTTTTTTTCGAAGGAGATGCTGGAGCAGCCGTAACCATCAATGGAGAGCTTTATCGGGCCACGATAATGGATTTTTTGATTCCATTTCTGACTGATAACGGCATGAACGACTATTGGTTTCAACAAGACATGAGACTGCTCATACAGCTCGAGCCACGATCGCTTTATTACCTCCTTTGTTCCTCGGACTCTTAATTTAAAAAAAAAATGGCGATTTCGACTGGCCTCCGCGATCACCCGACTATTTTCTGTGGGGTTATTTGAAGTCTAGAGTTTATGTCGACAAGCCACGGACCCTAGAAGTGTCGAAAGATAATATACGACAGGAAATGGCCGCTGTTCAGCCTGAATCACTTCGAAAAGTGATGGGAAATGCCGAGAAACGAGCACATTACGCCATTCGCTCTGAAGGCGACCATTATAAACGATATTATTTTTAAAAATTAATCAGACCAAATGTCCAAGGTATAAAATAAACGAACAATTATTTAAAATTAATAATTTGTGTTTTATTTTAAAATGGTTTAATTAAATGATTTACTTAGGTAATACATTTGATACGATTATTAAATCAAATGTTGAATGTGTAACGGACAATTTTTTTTGTTTTTTTGTTTTCCGTTATAAGAAAACTGTTTTAGTTAATAATTTGTTATTTGTTGAAAAGGTACGAATCAAAGAGTTTTATCTTATTAGTTCTTTTATCCTGAACCATTTCGTTCTTTTATTTATAAAAAGGAATTCGTTTCACGCGACGTCTCTCCTTAAAAAAAAAAAAAAAATGGAAGTTCCGAACACTGACATAATAAATATACAATTTCTTATGTACATATATATATATATATACAAATACAATTTTAATAATATGGTAATCACGACGATTTTTTTTTTTTTTAATTTTTTTTTTTTTTAACGAACCCGATAAATCAAGTAATACGCGTTATAAACATACCTAATAATATTATGCGCTTTATTATTATATATATATATTTTTCGTCCGTTCGTATATTTCATTCGGCCGTGCAAAACAGGTAATAATTAGCGCCGATGTCATATATTAGTTGTGGGCATAATTTTATAGCAGCTGGTAGCGGGCGAATATAACATTACACACGTCCGCCGGGATTTATAGCGTAAAATAATGTACCGTTTACGACTTAATTATATATTACGTTGCGTACCTATAGGCACCGGTAGATTAATTTCGTCGGTTCGTTATTAAATCCGGCGTCCGCGCCACGGCGTAATGTGTTCGACATTGACGGTACGCAATCCCTATTTATTGTTTTACGCATTCCGGACTTATTTCACGATAATAATAATCATTACTAACCGATCCCGCACGTCTGCGCCGCGGTAGTTTCTTCTTCGTTTTAATCATTTTTTTTTTTTTTTTTTTTTTTTAAAGGGGACTTTATTGCACGTGGCAGCCGAATTAAAATTGTAACCTACCGGTGGGTGTTTCATCCGTGTTTTCCAAAGTAACCCGGAGTTGTATACCGTGTGATCGCGATAAGTGAAAACACCCAATAACTATGTGACGGCGGGCTTCGTATATTTCAATTTTGCTTTTTTTTTTTTGGCTAACTAATTTAAACATAATTATACACCTTTTCAAATAATTTTGACTGTTTTTGTGACAATTAATTTTGCGCATGCGTACGGCAACTTTTTTTTTTTTTTTTAACGAAATGACCTATTTTTGACCACAAATTATTATATATATATATATATTTTTTAATGTATTTTAGTGTTTGAAATTCTTTTCTAAGTTAAGCCATTTGGCTGTGTTATAGCAATTTGAATATTTTATGTTATAATAATTTGTGGTAAAAAATAGGAGGTCATGCCATTTAAAAAAAAAAAAAAAAAAAGTTGCTACGCACAATTAATTGTCAAAAAGGTGTATAATTATGTTTATTAGTTAGCCAAAAATGCAGAATTGAAATATACGAAGCCTGCACGTAGTTATCGAGGGTTTCCACTTACCGTGATCACACAGTATAAATAAAAAAAAATTAAAAAAAATTTAGTATTTTCGTACGCACGAGACTCCCGTTTTGAAGGTCGTATCTCCAAAAATCCCTCCCCGGCGCTTGCCTACCTCTGCGCAAAGTTTCTTAACCCGGCGGTCAAGCCGAGTCACGTCAGTCAAGGACATGCTGTTTTGTAAATCAAGACAAACCATAATGTAATTTTTCTAACCGGTTTTTTAACGGAATTTATCCATTTAAATCAATAACTTTAACTCATCGTCGTGGACGGTGGGACATATGAATTTTAGTTTACAGTTATAGTTTTACCCGGAACAAATCTGACGGAGTCTTAAAGGTATGCCCAGTAATGCTGTAAGATTTTTACCAGTATGATTTTTATTATAAAATCGAATACGGTTTTGACGACTTTTTACCATAACGGGATTAGGTGATAAGAGGTTGGCAACGGAGCCTGATTTATAAATTTCGGGACCGGGGACTTTAATCTTCAAGAGGCCGCTAACCTCCCCACTTAGAAAAAAAAAAAAATGTGTAATTTATTTCAAAAACTTTATTGTAACTTATTAGAAGATGGATTTTTGTCTACGTTCCTTTGCAAATTCGTCAACGATGTCGTCATAGGATAATATTTTAGTTGTTCAACAGCAAGCAAATATAATAAATATATAATGAATCAAAACGAGACCTCCCAAAAAACCGAGGCCGGGCGACTAGTCACCAAGGTGCACGTCCAAATCAGAGTCAGGTTGGCACACTGGCCAAAATTTCATCGCCAAAATTATTATAATCGGGTCGCTTGATGAATGAGGCAATATTTTGTAGTTTAGTTTTATTTTATAACCATGTCTTGAACCGAATTTTGTTGAGGTTTAATATTTCTAGAAAATCTACAAGCTTTCCGTATTTTAATCTATACAATATTTATGGCATTCGCTCTGGAAATCAGTGCCCACCTCCCCCAACCTCATATTCTAAGACCGTGGTATTAATCGCACATTGATATTTTGTATTTATTAGAATAGTATCGAATTACATGATGTATTATTTGATTTTCCGTCATGTTAACTGCAAAAAATTCTCGCGAAATCGGTGCAAAATGAACCTACGTCGAAACGAATATTTCAGAATTATTTAAACGCTCGACAAATCAAACAAAAAATAATTATAATAATTTAAATAGTATTACCGTTGCATTTGCATTTTGCGGTTTTCATTTATACGTTAACATTTTTCGTCTCCCACTAGATCTTATGTATAATCAAATATATTTCAGTATCGATTTTTTCATCTTTGCAGCGTATCATAAACGATTACATAATATTGAATATATTGAAAATAATGTAATATGTTTTTTTTTTTTTTTTTTTTTAACAAAAACATTATAGATTCCAATATTGCGGTCATGCACAAGGCAGATGTTAATATTAAACGGTTTTTTTTTGTTGTAAATTGTCTATAATAATAATAATAATAATAATAAAAAAAAAAAAAGCAATTTACTAGTTATAATAATAATAATAATAGAAAATTCAGCTGGTGTCATAATCACTATATCGTAAACGTCCGGTTGATACCCGTGTTCGATTGTTGTTACAGTGTTAAAAACTAATGCCTCATAAAGAAGAAAAAAAAAACACACAACCTTGAAAACCATTCATTATACAACCAGGAGCTAATAACGTAAAATTTAATATAAAATTATAACAATAAAAAAAAAAAAAAAAAAAACGACCGAAATATAAATTGGGTATATTTTTTTTGTTTATTATCCGAGTGTAGTGAAATAACTTTTTCAGTTAGTAAAAAACGTTCAGACTTTTTAACTTGTAGCCATACGTTAAAAAGTGCGGCATTTTCGCCCGGTGGTACTTCACTGGAACATTTTTTTTTAAAAATTTACAACAGTTCACGTCGTTGGTTCTTATATCGGAGTACATATAATACTACTTTTTTAAACGCGACGGTTTTTCGTTGCTTTCGGTTATATAAATTTAACTACCCTTTGTCCTATATGCCTTCCGAGCTCCCCATCCGCTTACAAGCGTGCGACCCATTCACGGTGCGTCCGAGTTTTTTTTTTTTTCTATTATATATACTACGATAAAACTATTATTATAAATATTATTTTAAAAAGTGGTAAATTGAAAATAAATCCCAGACAATATGCGCGAGACGCGTTATATTATTATTATGATTATACTCGTGGTTCGTGCCGAATCGTGAAGTACGAAATCGTTTGAATAGCATTTTTCATTTTTTTTTTTTTTTTTTTTTAACTAATATGCGCATGTTATATTATTATTATTATTATACGCATACGCGTTGGGTTAATTTTTCTTCGAAACGATCACGATAACATGTAAAACGATAATAAAAAAAAAAAAAAAAAAATAATAAAAAAAACTCGACAAACGAGGTACGAGGTATAACTGCGGCGGTTGACAGGTGTGTGGTATAAATTTGAAACAAATCGCAGATTGCGATCTGACTATATTATAATATAGGTACGCTGTTTAATATATATAACACATTGTAAACGACAAATTTACGATTTGTCGATGAACATAATATTATAATCGTCGTCGTGTCCGAAGAAACTAAATCGTATTATAGTATGTTGTTAAACACGGTTATATACACGGGCAAAGGTTCGCATCGGGTACGGTTGACTTCCCCCCTATCCCAATATATAGGTATAGGTATACTCACTTGCGATGGGAACAACCCGGATTTTCAGCAACCCAAATCTGAAATCCGTACATCGATTGTAAATCTCGATTTCGGGTTTGCATCTGAATCCCAATTGCGGTTTTTATAATATTCATTTCGTTTCATTCGTTTCTCGTTGAACTATTATTATCAACTCATTTTTAATAGCATTAAACGCGTAAAACACATTTGCACGTTTTTTACAATTAAAACAAATATTACATATAGGAATTTATTTGTTAAAAATCAGTACGACACAAAAAAATCGTACAGAGATTACACTCTAATTTATATACTATATAACTGACCCGGAAAACGTTGTTTTACTCATTAAAATACAAAATTTCGGATTTCTTGGATAGTCCGGATTTATGTCACATCACCTCTCACTAAACGGAAACGCTCGATAAAAAATATATATATATATATACATATATTTTTGTTTTTTGAATTAACAAAAAAGAAAAAAAAACTTAATATACCTAATAATCTCGATTCGGAAACCGAATCTTTACCCCGAAAAAAAAAAAAAAAAAAAAAAAAAATGAGGACTCGAACGATAACCGATACGTCGTAGTACATTTTCATTATTTTCTATGATGAAAATTTGATTTCTTAATCAATGTAAGACTATAATAATTAACGCGCGAAACGTTTTTTCCTATACCGATTTTGGTTTATTTTATGTTAAACATGTATATATATATATATATATATGATTATATAAACTAATGAAATGGTGATGAATATCGTCGAGTCAGAACGGTTTTAGGTTTTTCGACAATTTCGTTAAATTCGCCAACGTTAAATGTTCAAATGCTAACGAAATGTCAACTCGACCCGGTTAAAAAGACAGTTAATTTTTAATTTGTATTGTTGCCCGGGCAATACATTCCGACGTATGCAGATAATAATCATACGAGTACATAGTTATCGGTGTAATATCGGAGAAAAAAATAATACAATTTGATCGGCCAGACACTAACGCTTATCGGTGGCGTGGTTACAAACATTACACCGGGGGCGGAGGAGGATATGGGAATTTTATAACGACAGACCCGTGGGGGATCCGTCTCCTCCACACCACGTTTTAGCCCAACCATCACGCATTCGTTTTTTAACATAATACATTTTAACATTAAAATATAATACTAAACTAAAACGTTTGCACAGCGTACAAAATACGTGCACCAAAATCTAAAAGACCGTAGCACATGCAATTACAAAACGTCTTGTTTTCTTGGTTTTTCCGCCAATTCGCCAATTCGGTGCCTTCATTTTTTTTTTCATTCCAACTTTTATATGTATTGGGCCCGTACACTGGCGAACCGTTTAGACCAGTGTTTCCCAACCTTTTTACCACCACTTTGACAATATTTTATAGACCACCTCAATTTTACGAAAACTATGAAAACCTTTTTTTTTTTTTTTTGCTCATTAACAAGAATACACAAAATTTATCGAAAAATGTTAACTTTTATTGTTTTACATTACATTTTATTACTATACTTCGCTAATATATAATTATACTTCAATTTATTACTCTGATACCTAGACACTTATACAAGTGGAAAAATGCTTATCGGTCTACAGCAGCAACAACGATGAGATAACCGTATAATATTATACGGTTCCTCAATAAGTCATAATTTTTAAAAAAAAAAAAAAACTAATATTTAATTTGCAATAGAAATCGAAGAAAAAATCTATGGGACCGCGGACCGCCTATGACTGGCCCACGGACCACCGGTTGGGAAACACTGGTTTAGACGATGCATTTGTACTTTGTAACGCGAATTAATAGTTCTTCGTTCGATAAGTCTTCATTTTAGACTACCCGCACGAAATAGTTTTCAAAATAACATTAACATGTTTCGTTTTTAATGAAACAATTTTCGTGACAAACTAGTACAATATCCATTATTTTTGTCTACAAAGCTATAAACGGTCAACATTTACGGGAACGATTAAATGTGATAAGATATTACACCGCATTTCCCTTGGTATCAATTATCAATGTTGTCAATTTCACTATAGGTATCACCCGTGTAGTCATGAACGAAATTGTTTTATATTTAAATCAAACGTACTCAATATATTGTGACTCGTTATTAATATACGAGTAACACGAGTATAAAAAAAAACAAATGAACAGTAATAGTTTCTTTTTGTCGCGGTTATTGACAAAGATCAGTGGGGAGTAGCCCACCACCACATTGGAAATTATTTTTAAAAAGTCGTGTGGAAAATTGGGAGTAAATCGGGTCGCCCACACACAAAGGCTGAGACCCAGCTGGGTTAAACGACAAAAAAAAAAAAAAAATAATAATAATAAATTGATATAGCGAAAAAGCCGAAAACAAAATTGACTTTTTAACGAACACGATGCGCCCCGCTGAAGAATAATATTTTAATTATTAGATTTGCGGTAATTACTGTTTATTTTTTTTCGGTTGTATAATATTTATACGTATACGTAATACGTATAAATATAAACCTACGCGCGTGTTCGAATACGATTTATGATTTATGTACGAAAAATTGAATAATAACCGAACGCCGGGATAGGTGAGAAACATCGTTTATATATAGGCACGTATTATTATTATACGTGTATCGCCTCTATGCGCTCGTATTTATAAGCGGCCCGTGGTGAAAACAGACGGGACGAAAAAAAAAAAAAAAACAAAAATAATAATATAAATAAATAAAATAAACCGATTAAAAATAAAATATTATTTATAGGTAAGGTAGGTTTTTTTTTTTTATTTCACATATACGCGTACACGGTCGGTGTGCGCTGCAACCTGACAACAGGCCGCCCATCACACGTTTCCTCATTACTATACGTACGAGTGCTGTTATAAACACAACATCGTTAACTACGAAACAATCGTATAAATCAAAATAAATAATAATAAAAAATTTAAAAAAAAAAAACCTGCGGAGATTGCGTGTATGTTTTATATTTGTCTTTTTAATATTATTATTATTATTATTTTCTCCGTTCATATTTATTCGTTCGTTCTCGATACGGGCGCATATACGACGTTTCCGTTTGCTCGGAGTGTGTGATAAATAGCGCGAATATTAAAAAAAAAAGGCGTTTCGGTATTATTTTGCGAAAATCGGGGACCGTGCCCCCCCATCCCCCCATCGACCTATTATAAACGCGTATATCGCCAACAAGTAAATCGAAATTGCCGTGTAAAATCCTCCCAAAAAAAAAAAAAAAAAAATACGCATTTTCGAAAACCATTATAATACGTCATCGCGACCATAACAATACAAATACAATGGAATCGCGTCGCATAGCGGCAGGGCGATTATACGAATGTTTTTCATCGCGGACCGACACCGATCGTTACAATACTACGGAACCGTTTTGTACGGCGACAAAATACAATAATAATAATAATAATAATAATGAAAGATTTGAAAAAAAAAAAAAAAAAATCCAATTTACACGAATCCGTCGTCGTATACAAGTGCCAAGGAGTTACACGCGGTTTTCATCTGCCGGTCATCGGCAACAATAATCGCGATAATTGCGCGGTTTATATTTTGGCGGTGTATCACCGCCGCCGAGCCGCGTTTTATTGACGTATCAATTTTGGTACGGACCGTTTTCTTTTTTTTTTTATTTCCAACACCGCCCGGGTGTTCTTCTTCTACTCCCCGTTTGTATTATTACGGACGAGCCGTGCCGAACGATACGGATTTATCATTACAATTATTATATTGTGCAATGCGAACGCCTTTTCATCGGCGTCCGCGCCGATTGTTATTTGATTAATTGAAATCGTGATGGTATTTTTATTTTTATTAAATATTATAGGAGGTCGGGAGAACACCGTTTATTTTGTTTTTCGTTTAACATTTTCAACGCTATAAATAATAATAATACACGGGGCATCGTATACGAGACACGAGATTTGTATACTACCCAAAGGTATAAATAAGATGAATAGAGAACACGATAAAAACGAGTATGACAACTAAAATAACCGACGTTTTGTTTTCCGCCGCACGTGTAGTAGTAGTAGTAGTAGTAGTATCATATTATATTATTGGAAATCCGTTCGAACACGTATCAATATTAAATATTATTATATCGGCGTGAGAGCTGATTGAAAAAAAATATTAAATTATTTAATGTTAAAATTTACATTTTAATTTTAGTACTAAGTAGTCGGGTTGAAAAGTTTTTACTATTAAAACCAATGCGGGGCACGCCATTTGGGATCTACGCATAATAATTGTGTTTCTTTACATTGGTTAAAAATTTAAAACTGTTTTTTTTTTTTTTTCTTCTTTTATAGATCTCCAACGGTTAAATGATTATGCACTTGATGATATGTCCCAACGTTTTGAAATATCATTATAAATGTTAAAATAATAGTAAATTAAAAAATCCAACGCACACGACAAACTAAAAATGTGTGATACAAATATACGAAATTAACGTAAGGACTGTTATATTTTATACTCGATAGTTTGAATACATAGTTTATATGCATAGAAATATTTCTTTTAATTTCAATTTCAATTAATTCGAAATATGTTATTTATACGTAATTCAAGTTGGTTTTTGTTTTAACTTGTAGAGTGTATTATTATTATTATTATTATTTGCTATAAGTCTTGAACACCGAATATATAAAACATGCTTCTTACATATAGAATGGTTTTTTTTTTTTTTACTGTTAGTTTAATTAAATGTATATAAAATATTTAATTATATTATTGTATGTACCTATCTATATTATCACTCGCAATAAAAATAATCACGCAGTTAGATAATAAAAGAAAACTTCTAAAACCTTGATTAATGCTCGCACTATCAAGAAAATACAAATATATATATATTTTTTTCGTATTCAACCTTGTGGTTGGTTTTTCAGTTGGACATCGCGCTCTCCGCTCTTCCTTGTTCCCAGTCAACCTATTCAGTTCAGCGTAGCTCGATAGTCTAGCATCAGAAATCATTTGTTTTTACAAATGCCATTCTTGGACGTCCTCGGTCCCTCGGTACCTTTAATTTTCCCTTCTGTTATTCTAAAAATTAGTTCGTTTTCGTGCCTCAATAAGTGAACCGCGAACCGTGTTCATAAATATATTATGTAGACGCAATGGTCCGTACATCAAAAGTTCAACCGGAGACGGAAAATTCGCAGTTTTCTGAAATCATTATTATCACTTTTTTCTTCACCATAATGTTGCGCGTGAGATATACATAGAAAAAAAAAAAAAAAAAAACCAGACATTTACTGTTTAAGACCCTGGAAGCAATGAATATTAGGTATTTAAGACGATTTTCGACCGCCGCGGGTGTCGAGGTGACCGTTTTTATGGCACCAAGATTTAAAACGCGGTTTTACGGCCAAGTGAAAGGAATAGAATTGTTTTTTTTTTTTTTTTAAGGGATACGAACGGATACAATTCGAGTGTACGAAAATGATGTTGGTCCGAAGTCGACGGGACGGGTTTACGGGTAGGTGCCTCGTGTTCATGAGATATTTTTGTACATGTTACGCCAGGGGGGGTTTGGTAATAATTCCGAACGTATTTCGGTTAACATGACGATGTTCCGGAGGGTAGGTCGGTATAGTAAATTCACGGTTTTGTGAACGTTTCAAGATTATATGCCTATCGCCGTATCGGGGCATGCACGTGTGGTTCGCTGACTTGTCAATAAGAAATCGAAATATTCAATACACATGTCATTTGTTATCGTTTCAATGGACGGTACATAATAATGCGAACAGACTTACGGTCTTTTGTACGTGTATTTCACATCAAACAGTCGATTATAATCATTGCATTGTATACCCCGTAGCTACTATAGGTACTACACCCGGAATCTCAAAAACGGGATTCGGTTTTTTCTTTTTTTTTTTTTTTTATACTTATCGCGATTTTGAAATACCGCTGTACCTCTACAAAATATTTCACAGGAACTCGAAACAATTCGATGTTATTTTTCGACACGACGTCGTCTTCTTATACTTACGCTTGAGGTAAGCTAACCTAACCAAGTGTATCGCACTTTTCGCAGCTTTTCTCGCAGGTTGTGCGAGGGCCCGATTAAAATATTCCGTCCACTTTATCCAAGCCGGTTTAAATATTATTATTTATTTATTTTTATTTTTTTTTTTTCTCTCCAACAATAATTTTTGTAGGGCGTCACGATATCTGAATTCGAATTCGGCGGACCGACTTCATCACAAACGCGCGTGCGTATAATAGTACCTCCTATTGTGCACGATGATTTCGAAAATAAACTATTCTTTTTTTTTCTTTTTTTTCTTCTCGTTTCGTTTTGTTTTGCACCTGCTCCGTTCGTCCATTGTGCCGGCGATCCCCGGAGAGTTTTGTGTATTTTTCCACGCTAAACGGGAGCGTTTTTTTTTTTTTTTTTTTATATATATATATATATATATGTAATAATATAATACAATAATATATAATATACTGGATGGCGTTACGTATACAATTCGGTATAATAATACACTACCCATATTGTAATATATTATCGTCTGCCGTTGCGGTCAATATGGTTTTCTTATGGTTAGTGTCACCTGCCCGGGGTGTTGGCGGCGGCCGGGCACGAGCGTTTATTATAACATCACGCGGATGACACGCTTACGAATCGATCTTATTTTTATTGATCGATTAAAAATAAGGACGACACGACCGCGTTTCGGTGAACATATCATACGGGGCCGCGATAAATACGAAAAAAAAAAATATAATATAATACTGACATTGTACGCGCGTTTCAATAAAATACGCGTCGGGTTTTTGGGGAACACGTTTGGATTTTACAACAGACACGCGGTGTTTTTTCTTTCCCTCCCGGTACTACGACCGCGATAATTCGAGTGCGAGGGGAGGCCCGATTCGGATTTCGTAATTATCATGCCGGATTACTCTATCGTAATTTTCGCGGCGTTTTTTTCTTAGGCATTTTCGAGAATCAAGAGACACGTTTCGCGGGGTCCGGGAGGAAAAACCGGAAGATTTAGACGAATGTTTAGGAGCGGTTTACGTCGTCGTATGACCCCGCAACTCCGCAATCCGAGTTTTAGTCGTCAACGACACTGTTGTGCTCGACGGGTCCCGCCGATTCTTTTCCTACCGTCGCAGTCACTTCCGACCACCAGTAGTGTAACTGGGTGGCGTTAAAGACTGTGGGAGGGTGGCCGAAATAATTTATTCATCGTAATCAAAACCACGAGGGGGCGGTGTAAATATTCTTTCATTCTATGTATACGAAATAATCATAGACTATTAAGTAGACTATAGTTATCATAGTCTTCATCACTTAATTAAACAAAACTTAAAAAAAAACCGAAAGAATACACCATTATTATGTTAGTGTTCTTATTTTTGTAACCCAGATAATGCGATAACGATGACAACACGCCAACACGTAAAAAATCAGGAGAAACATTTATATATATATATATATATATACATTTTTATGAAATACTTTGAGGAAAAAATATTTTTATCTTATATGAATATAAAAAGTAATCGTTTATTTTTACTTTAGAAGTTTCACGGATTTGTACTAAAGTCATACTTGAGGTGGAGGGGAGCAAAGCGATACCTTTGCCTGCCCCTCGCCCACAATTATGCCGCTGAATCCGACATCTCTGTGGTCCGTATACAACCGCGCATACTATCTCCCCTCTGTTGCTGTTGATCGAAAAATGTAATTGCCGACATTTCTCCGCTTCATAGACGTACGCAGGTCTTCTTGACACGGGAGACATGATTTTAGCTAAGGAGGTTCAGTTTCCAAACCTCTCCCTGCCGAAATTTACTCAGCTAAAAACTTGATGTGAGGCAACGGTCATTGAAATTAATCGTCACACAAAATCACGGATACGGTTCTATTAAGTCGTGGTGTATATTGTTCTATGTGGTTACGAGTTAGTTTAAACATAAAAATAACACAAATGATTTCAACAAGTCCTTTTTAATAATAATAATCAATACAGTAAGAAAACATAATTTGAACAATTAAAATAGGTAATATTTTCCATACGTCGTTTGGCGATACGATCTAATAGTTTTTAAAAATTTCCATAACTTCACCATAATCAACATTATACGCTTGATCCTATTCAATAAACATATTTAAGAGTCCATCTGATCATCTACTTGTTTCAAAAGTACAACTTTTTACCGGTATTGTAACAAATAAAACTTTGATGCTTTGAGGATACTAGGAAAAATGCTTTTGTCTACCACAACAAGAGAACCATTTTATCTATTCATCACATTTATTTTTCAATACATTTTTAGGAACACCGTCATAATTTTGTTAGAGTCGTATTGCTGCTTGTAAAGTTTCTGTAGTTTCCAGATTAAACGATGTGGCTAAACTACACACATTATTATAATTTGTTCGTAAAATTATTAAATTAGCTATAATTTTAATCATATTCATTTTTTATTGATTAAAACGAATAAATTATTCCGTTGATCGTTTGATCCAAAGCTGTATTATATACCGTCGTTTAAATTTCTTCTTTTTTAGTTTATAAACAATTACAACGTTAACAATAATAATAATAATAATACACGATCTTGATTGGAACTTAAAAATCCATAAATAAAAAATAAAAAAATAAATAAATAGGCGAAGATATTTGGTTTGTTTTGTCGCTATTGCATCGGAACGCGAAAACTTATATGAGCGCACATTTACGGTACGTAAGAATAAAAAATTGCCGCTACCCCATCGGTCACGCCGGGGGTAAAGCCGCCGCCGCTTACTACCGGTATGCCCGCGGTACACGTACGGCTTGGGTATATCACAATAGGCGGCGTACATAAATCGTATTGGCAGCGGCCAATTGAACGTATCGCGCGGACTGCGGCGGCGGCGGCGGCGGACGCGACGCGGGAGTTTCGTCCCCGCCGGGGTCTCGGGAATCTCGGAAAATAATTACAATTGTCGCGCGGCCGCTCGTGCATTATAATACATATATACATATATATATATATATATATATATAGGTAACCTAACCGGTAACCAGTAACCGTATTATATTAAACCGACTGTTAGGTGTATGGATCGGGGGGGGGGGGGGGTAGGTCCCGCTGCGAGTGTGATTTGTACGAGGTAAACTAGAGTGACAGGATAATAACGTGTTCTCGGTCGGGGGCTCCTCCGCAGTCTTATAACCCCGAGAACTTTTTACGTTCAATATATGTACATATATATATATACGTATAGATACGTGTATTATTATTATTATTATTATTTTATATAAGGCGGGAGTTTGGTTAAAAGCCAATTCGTGTTTTAATACCGCGCAGCGGCCATCGGGCAACGGCCGGCGGGACAGTGTCGATAATATTTCGCGAGAAAACGGACTTTGGCGTTGCGGCGTCAGCGTCGTCGGCAAACGAAACGACCGTAATATAACTTTCTCTTTTTTTTTTTTTTTTATTCCCCTCCGTTTTACGACGGTCGATAAAATTTCAACGACAAAAAAAAAATATATATATATATATATGTAAAATAATACGTATATAATCGGAATAGTTTAAATACCACGGCGGCGTCGGCGGTGTTTTAAAACTCGTACGCTCGTTGTGTTTTTTTTTTTTTTTTCATTTATTTATTATAATTTCGCAGAAATCACATTTTTACCGGACTCTGCGGAGGCATTACCGGCCGCGAGACGAAAACGCCACCGCGTGTTGTGGCTACGGGCCGCGCGAACGCAATAATATAAATTAATTTCGGATGTCGCCCGACTCGCAATTATGCGCCGCGGGTTATTTATCCCGTTCGGATTCGTATGCACGCAGTTTTTTGCAATAAATTCTTCCGTCCGTTCTCCAGTAGGAGTTTTATATATATATAAAAAAAAAAAAAAATAAAAAATAAAAAACCACAGAGGTATGGCACCACGCCGGGTAGGCCGCCGGCGCGGGCGCGGATCTTATGACGTGCGATGCGGTGATGGACGGGGGGGGTGTCTTTTTTACTAGTATCGTTTTATAACTCTCCTTTACATAGACTCATATGCTACTATAGGAATGACAGACTTAAACGCCACTGGTGCCTATGAATTAGGATTTTCCCGATCGTTTGTGGTTTGCATCGTATGACGAGGTCTGTTCGAAAAGCACCAGGATTTTATTTTTTTATAATTACAAAAATGAAGTTACGTATTTTATATATAAGGCATCTACTGTAAAACACTCTCTTCCGGGCCATATGCAGTGATCGCCGGCCATCTTGCCATTTTTCAAAAGTCCTTCGGAACCGTTCCGAAGTTAAAGCTATGGGGTTCTGTTGCCGCGTTCGCTTTAATTTCCTCGACATCTTAAAATCGTTGTCCTTTAAGCGCAGATTTTAGTCTCGGGAATAGAAAAAAAAAAAAACACATGGGTCCTGATCAGGAGAATAAGGAGAGTCCGCGGGATCAAAGCGATTTTTTTATCAGCCAGAAATTCACGAATCGACAGCGCTAAATGGTGCCGGTTGTGGTGAGCAATCGCGGAACGAATTTGCCAGTGAGACCCTTCTCGTCTGTACATTTTCCTGTAAAATTTCACGACAAGACTCGATTGAGATGGTTAGGATTCGCATTGTTAACTCACGAACGGTTAATCGGCGGCCATTTCGCATTTTTTTTCGCAAATTGTCGTCACACCGTCGTTTCTGGACGACGTCGACGGTCTTCCAGAACCGTGGATCGTCTTCAGTTAACCGCCGACTGTCCTTGAAACGTTTAAAACACTCGAAAGTCACGGAACCACTTAATGAAACATCCCAAAAAGCGGTTTTAGTCAAATCCGTTGCATCATTTTTACCAAGCTTCGAGCAAAACTTGACTGCGTTGTTCGTTAATTTCAGACATGTCGAGAACGGCGAACGAAACAAACTGACCGGATTTAACCACGTGTAATATTTTACCGAGATAAGATTAACCCGACTTCGGGTTTTGTTTAAAATATTCACTAATTCGCGGGGAATACAATTATTTACAATTTGAAACGTTACCGGGTGTAAATTAGCCGTAATAACATTTGTCCTGGTACTTTTTGAACAGACCTCGTACTTCATTAACCGCCACTTCGGCAACAACGGCGGAACGGAATTATTCTTCTCTTGGTCGATTAATATTGTGGATGCGATCGCTGATGTCAGAGGAGCGTTTAAAAATGCACTTGCATTACTGAATCGTTACGGAAACAAGGAAATGTAAATATTAATATTACGACCATGTAATTAGACGAATTCGCAATATCAAATGGAAGAAACGATTTTGTACTATGATTAGTTTTTTTTTTTTTTTTTTTTTTTATAAAATATCTATAATAATCAATTTTTCATTTTTTTATTTATCAATTTTGATTTGTTTTCGCCCAATTCACGGTTGCGCCTCATTTAATCACCCGAACGATTGTATAAAATACAAATTAAATTCATATTATAATTAACAATAATTGTCCTTCCCAATTTTACAGGCTTAGGACCGACAACGACGTCAAATTGTCGGCTCGGTTAAAAAATTGTTTCATTAAGACATTAGTACGCGTGGTTTTTTTTTTTTTTTTGTTAAATATATTATTATATAAAATAATTCCCACGAATTAATGTACATCAATAACATATTAAAAAAAAAAAAAAAAAAAAACAACGACGACCAGTATAATATTTAGGATGTTAATCTGTTGTCTATTGATATGAAATTTTCGTATTTAAAAAAACATTCATTTATTTTATCCTTACAGAACCATGCGTATATACGAGGTGTGACAATAAAATAACGAGACTTTTTGAATAAAAGTTGTTTATTTTAAAAATGATATAATTTAATGATTATCACCTTCAAAGTACCTTCCCTCAGCATCAATACACTGTTGCATACGTTGCTGCCATTCTTGAAAACAGTGTTGCCAATTGCTTTCATTCAGCCCTTTTAGAAGTTCTGCCGTTTTCATTTTTACGTCATCAACTGTTTGAAAATGGGAAAAGAAATAAGAAGGAAATAAGAAGAAGTCACAAGGAGCAAGGTCTGGTGAGTACGGGGGATGTTGAAGTACAGAAATTTTTTTTTCAGTTAAAAAACGTTGAATTGAAAATGCACTGTGAGCTGGAGCATTGTCTTGGTGAAGAACCCAGCCATTTTTCCATAGATCTGGTCGCTTCTTTCTGACACGTTCTCTTAATTTAATTAATACCTCTTTATAATAATATTGATTAATTAATTTTGTCGATTTTTTCAACGTTTTCGTTTGTTGAAGACGTGGTAGGACGTCCAGAACGATCATCGTCTTCGACGTCCTCCCTCCCACTACAAAACCGTTTGTGCCATTCAAAAACACGAGCTCTTGATAAACATTCTTCATCATAAACTTCACATAACATACGAAACGATTCCGCGGCAGTGTTTTTTAATTTAACAAGAAATTTAATGTTAACACATGTTGTTCGATTTTTATATCTAACATTTTTCGGCAGTATAGTCGAACTCGCACTAATAACAAGGCTACTAACGTATAAGAAAATGAATCGATGCCATCAGTGTTCATAGTACTTTTAGATAAGTGTTTTCTAATCATATTTCAATAATCGTTTTATAGATAACGTTAATAGTTTAGGTTATATTTAGAAAGTCTCGTTATTTTATTGTCACACCTCGTACACGGTATGCCATACTTCCTTAAGCATCGTGATTAGGTTAGGTTTATATCGGTATCACATTCATAGACCAAATGAAGGTGGGATAATTGAGTAAAACGAATTTCGATATTTATTAACTTATGTTTTTTTTTTTTTTAAATTAAAAAAAGCGGTGGTTTTAGACGCAACTATGAAAAACCAAACCTATTTATATTTGAACATTTCAATCGCGTTAACCAATGTTTTCGCTAGTCGCATGATTGAAAAAAATTGCGTCCCACGTCACCTTGTGTTTATACATACACACGCATGGGTGGCTAATATTTCCGATGGTTTATTATTCGGTTAGCAAATCAGGGATTTTCGACAAAAAAAAAAATATATATATAAAAAAAATCGAAACACCCTTACAATATAAATCATATTGGTAAAATACAGTCTATAATAATCTATTGTGTACTATGCAATAACCGTAATATTATGTTTTACCTATGTTTAATTTACAGCGGTCGGCTGTTTTTATCGCGCCATATTATTAAAACAACACGAGTACTTGATTTTTTTATAATTTTTTTTTCCAATCTTAATACCTATTATGTAAGGTAGATAAGTGATTATTATTATTATTATTATTATTAGATTAAATATCATCGTCGTCGTCGTCGTCGCGGCCACGGTGTGTTTTATACAATATTAACTAATCAGACCGATAAACGCGCGTTTAATAATATGGGAAAAAAAAAAAAAAAAAAAATTAATTTTCTCGTTACCCATTCGAAGAACAAAAAAAAATTATCTATTTCTTTCATTATTATTATTATTATTTTTTTTTTTTCACGAGACGCGTTGAATTCTTCCTTTTTTTTTAATATCGTCATTGTTAAAACGATTTATTATTGTCGTTGTGCCCGCGCGTCCGCCAGTGTCGTTAAGTCTAATATTACCTATACGTACGCGTTCGATAAACATTTTCTCGAATAATGGAAAAATGTAAAAAAAAATTTTTTTTTTTTTTTTTAGACCCGTACAAAACATTATATTATAATAACAGACCGGGTCGCTGGCGAATTATTTCCACAACGTGTACGCTCTATTTATTATACGAATTATTATTATAATATATACTGTGCGAAAAACGTACACTACACAAACCGTAACGATACGCGATCGTATTATAAAGACATCGTGGCATAACTAACTATATATGTTACTTATATTATAGGTATACACCGGTATTATAATAATATTATTACACGTGTGTTATCGTCGTCGTTTATTCACGATCGTGAACCGATTATTATTCGTGAAACGGTCGTTTAATAATAATAATAATAATAATAATACTGTGTACACACTATCGATATACGAATCTTAATTGAGTATGTGTTTCTAATTTTTATACGCGAGCTCGTCTTATAACGCGCACGCCCATATATGAAATACAAAAAAAAAAAAAAAAAAAATGCGTGCCTACGTTATATTATTCGTTTAAAAAAAAAAAAAAAAGAAGAAGAAAGGAAAAGAGAAAATATACGGAAGAACCGGACGAACTGCGGCGCACGCCTCGCGCCCCCAGACGTTCTACGAAATTTCCGAAATTGTTTCGTGTTACGTGTATTTCCGACGACAGAAACAGACCGATTTTTTACTGATGTGAAAAAAAAAAAAATGATAAACGAATTCGAACCGCCGTAATAAGTTTGCGGGTGTATACCCACGGCGGCGTCCGACCGACTCGGTTAATATTTCTTTATCTACTATTGGAAATATACTTAATTTTTTAAATTTTTTTTTTTGACATGTATATGTCTTATTGCTGTTAATTTGTCCGACACCAAGAATGTTACCATGTTAACAAGTTCAAAATCGTCATTCCGATAACCGAACCGCCGCGAAATGTCTTCTGTATTGACGAATTTCCCGTCGCTGATAACGAATTCAATTTTGCGTTTTATCCAAAACAAATTCGGTGTTTGCTGCGCTGTTTGCGATCGCCTTTGGTTCGAGAAAGGTATGAAGCACGTTCCCCGGAAAGCCGTAGATTTTTTGCTCGAAAAATACCCAGACTTAGATTCTCATAATATGAACGTGTGCCAATACTCGTTATAAAACCTCTACTTCGCGCAATTCAACTTGTATCGACGCCGTATTTTTATCGACACACCGAGAAGCTTGAAACACGTGAGTACGTTTCATATTTCAGTACACACCGTCCTTTATTATCCATCACTAAAAGTATTGTAAATGACGATTCTGTAGTTTAAATTAAAAATTTAGAAACATGTATACTCAATGAAAATAATTGCTGTCTTTGAAACTTGTTTATTTTTTACACGTGTTAAAAAAGTTACCTACAGTTTAATCCTCGTCTCCTCGTATCTAATACCAAATTGACATCGACATTCTTATGTCAACCTTATATTCAGTAGAAACAAGACATATACATGTACCGATGTATCTGTATGTAGTGTAGATACTCTTAGTTTTTTTTTTTAAACGCCGGACGTATTTCGCACCACCGCTGTGTTGTAAACGGGAAGTTAGGAATAATATATTAGAGTAATTTAGTTTACGCGTGTATACTGAAAGTAACGGTAAATCATTGCAATAAAAAAAAAAAAAAAACGATTCTGAGCGGAGCTCGGTAAACCGGTGGGGTTTTAGCGATTTTCTAGATAAAATATACCAATAAAAATAAATGTAAAATAGTATAATAAAATACCTACAAATTCAAAGTTAGTTTTATCTACTTTTTATCTCCCTGCTATAATAATGTGTTCAACAATGGACAAATATTAACAAATATAAATTTTTTTTTTTATATCTATTCGGATAAATTCCACACATCTATTATCTTATCTGAGATAAATTAAGCATTAGTTAACTTTATCTGCGTCTAGATGATTTTGGAACAATTATTGTATATCTTATTTATCTAGATACATTATAATTGTCTCTGTGTCCCAACACTGATGCAAATATAAGTTTATCGTTGTTCCTGAAAATGTGGATAACGTGAAAATGGCCTCGACGACGGTCTTTGTTGGCGACGATAAATTTGGGGATAAATCCCAATCTTGCTGTATTATTATTAGTGGCGAGTATCGGCATAAACCGATACGGAGGATACCGGAATATCGGATATCGGGTTTTTTTTCCCTCTCTAAACCGACGTTTTTGGAGAAACAAAAAAAACGTCAATAATATCGCCGGAACATGATTGTAAGCGTTTAAACGAATCGGGTTTTCAACCGACATGTATCAGTTAATTTCAATAGCGGCACGCGATTTCCTATTCGAAATATCGGAAAAAAATCATGTCGGCTCACCGCAAATGACGGACGGACTTCTGTCGCGGCAACGGTAGAGATGACGTCGGCGTCGCGCGGGCGGTTTGGACAGGACCGTAGTGAGAACCGAATTCGGACAGGGAGATTTATCCGGGCCCCGTCTTTTCATTTCCCCAATAAAAAAAAAAAAAAAAAAAGTATTTTTTTTTTCTCTCGCCGTACTCAATATATCGCCCGACGGTACTGTTTTATTTGACAGTAACTTTCCCCTCCCCCCATCCCCGCCTTCCCAAGATTCTCAACAGTTTTTCTGAACAGAGTAATACGGTAAAACTATCGATATTAACGTGCCAAGGAAAATGTGACGTTTGAAAGTGATTTATCTATCGCGGGGAGCCCGTAAAATCATCCGGGTCGTCCGGAAAATTACCATTTCCAGACCGGCCGTGCCCGCGCGGGTTTAGGTGGCGCACCGCTTCTCGACGCGTCCCGACGACGGACGGGAACATGCGGCGGCGTACACTCGCGCACTCGTTCGCCGCGCGGCGCGAGCTAAGGCGTACATTTTGTTGTTTGCGTGCGATGTCCGTTCGTTGGCCCGCGCCCCGTGCAGCGCGTGCGTGCGCGCGCGCGTCCGCATAATGTAACACGATAAGTTCAGGAAGCACGGGTGGCTGGTCCGCGGCCTCCGCCGTTCCCGCCGCCCGACGACTGCGGCGGCGACGGCGGTCACACACAGCCACACAGTCACCCGGTAGCTCTCCATAAGCCCGGGCGCTGGGGATATACGCACTGTACGGCCGCGGTGTACGGCCAACCGGCCCCCGGTGTCTCCGCGATTGAATTACATTTCGTGTGCAATAATTATTATTATTATTATTATTTGTTTTATTTTTTATATATATATTTTTTTTTTTTTTTAACTCGTTTCCCGCCGCCGTCGTGGCCGCGGTTGCACGCGCGGATTGCGCTTAGGGTTGCGGTGGCCGCTCCGGCGGGGCCCGGGGCGAGCGACGTGAGCTTAGCCCCTAGACATATTTCTCAAAGAATACGAGTTGAATAATTGCAAATAAATATAAATTCCATCTATAATACAGTTTCGACAGCAAAACAAATCAACGCACGCAATTTGATTGACTTGAACAAGTCGAAATCATTAACTTGTACAAAAAAAAAAAATAAAAAAATTGTAATAAATATCATTCTTACTCGTGAGTTGAAAACACGTCCTAACAACGATATTTTAAAACGATTCGTTTAAAGTTTTTTTTTATTTAGCGGATTTATGTTTACCGCAGTGTTGGGAAGGACCGCGTTCCTTTTCAAATAAAGGAACGAACGTGTACGCAAATTTCCGTTCCTTTTTTTTTCTTTTTCGATTTTTCAATTTATTGTACGATATTATTGTGATTGTAGATAATCTACATAAAACTGTGGTGGCCAACTAGAAGATACTCACGAGCCGCACAATAAAATGAAAAATATGTAAGATCCAAGAACAACAAAAAAAAATAAAAAAATATATTCTTAACTATTGTTATCAAGTCCGTATCCATAAATTCATTTCGGGATAGAGGGAGGAGTTCAAAACACGTTTATATTGTAGTTTTAGTCAATACTGAATTTAAATTTTGTCATATAGTACGATAAAAAACAATAAATACTTCATTTAAACGGTAATAAACTAATTTATGACTGAAAATATTTAGGTTGATGTGAAAATAAATAATAATTTTTGATATACCAAAGACATTTCGGAAGAGGATCGGACCCACTGGACTCTCCCCACAAACACGGCCTTGATTGTAATCCATAAACATAATCTAGTTTTCAAAAAACTTACAAAACAATTGAACACCCCCAACGTATTTGTTGCGTGTAAAAAATATTTAAATATTAAAAATTCAAAAACACTATTAAAATTATATATTAATAGTTATTACCTTTTCAAATACATATTTTTATATTAATATTTACAAAAAAAAAATATATATGCGTCTTATGGTACGGCACGAGACCGCAGTTTAACCATCCCACTGATCAGTGGCGCACTGAAAAAAAAAGGCCCGGGGTACGGACAATTTCAAGTATTTATAATAATATATATAGTTCAATAATTAAAGGTACAATTTATCTACAAAATTATTGTCATTAATTGTTCTTTATTATAATTATGCCCGGAGTGCGATTGCACTTTGGCACCCCGGGCCAGTATTTTAAACGCCATTGACCCTGATTTATAATATCTACAATCGTGGTAATAATATTAATATTTCGGATTGTGTTTATTTTTGATTTTAAACGTATGAATATTCCTACGTAAAGTCTATCCCGAATTAATGAAATTTACTCGTGAATACCTATAATATATCTGTAAATTGTAAATACGTTTCGAAAGCAAATTAATTATTTTAAAATTAAGAATATATTTAGTGAATTAGTCTGGACTTTGCATTAGATATTAATTAAAAAAAAAAAAACAAAAAATTAAAAAAAGGAGTTCATTTTTTCGTAGTAGGAGCGAGGGACGGGAACGAATTCCTTTTTGAAAAGGAACATTCCCGGTTTACCAACACACTGAGTCATCGACACCCGGTTGTGACGTTATTGACGGTTAGAACGTAAAACGGCGTATGCATAAAGAATATAATCCCAATACGAGAATAGACAATTTTTAATCCGAGACTAGGGAGAAAGCGATGCGCGATAAATAGGGAACGGATTTATATGCAAAAAAAAAATGTTTATTACAAATTACTACAGTAATATACGATGTGAAAATATTAGACAATCTAAATATTCTAAATAAACGTATAAAAAAAAAAATTTACTAAAAAAAATCGGACGTGATTCTGCGTTTTTATCCCGTTAACCTACGACGGCGTGACGCGTAGGATTTTATTGGTAATAATACGACTTGGGAAGAGGGTGGTGGGAAAGCGGTAGAGGAGATTGATGATCGCATTGAGAATTTCGGTCGCGACATTTTCAGAGCGTATTACGCGATTTATAAACCTCAGTCACCGGCTCGCCCCACGATCGAGGTCCAGATACGCGGCCGCGGCATTTACAATAGACCGGTGGTAACCGTGTGTCGCCGTCGTCGTCGCCGTCGTCGGCGGCGGCGTTAAGTAGCCGGGGCGTCGTCGGCGCAGCGGGGGGGGGGAGGGGCGCCCGTGGTTTTTTTTTTTTGTTTGTTTTCGTCGTAACGGATCGTAAATTCCCGAGTATTTAGGCGGCAGCTGGCCCGGTTCTCGTCCGGTGCGCCGCGTTATCGTCGCCCGTCGCCGTCTTCTCGGCGGTCGACGGTGACGTTTCCAGGTGAACGGGCGCCCCCTATTTTCCGCGTTATACCCGGGGGAACTGGTGTATCTGTTAACCGTATCGCAGCGGTCGGTCCGGCGTACATATATAATAATAATAATATAATAATATACAATAACGCATTATACAAATAATAATAATATACTCGGCGAATAACATATTATTTTATTATCGTTATATATATATATATATATATATATGATATTATAACACGCAGTTTTACACGTCGTCGGGCCGTGGCGACCGGACAATCAAACGACGACAAGAGGCGGTTCGTATTTATAACACGCGGGTCGCCTAACCTTAATGGCCCGTCGGTTTTGTCGACGAGAATTGTGTGTGTTTAGCGGCGGCGGCGGCGGCGGATATCGCGATTTTGTTGTTGTCCTCCCCCCCGGGAGAAAAAACTCCGACACTCGAGTTTATATTTATATCGTCGTTATTATTATCGGATCCAGAACGCGGCTGTAATACGCCCGCCGACGGCACCACCACAGAGCGTTTCGCCGCGGTTGTATTTCTTTCTATATTCCGTACGCGTTTTTCGACCGTCATAAACGTACGTTTATTATTATCGGGGGGTGGGTGATGGAGTTCACTCAGTCTTACCGCCCGCTCTCGCATTACAAGAGTCCCGGCGGGATCGCTACCGCCGGACTCGGAAGTCCGATAAAGGTCCGGGGATCGAAGATCGGCCGCAGGCCGCTGGCCGAGCGTCGCCCTCACCGAACCTACTCGACGGCTGTTCCCGCCGAGTCGTTTCTCCGCGCGGTTTCTCACCGGCCGACCACGGTGCCTCCGAGGCTGACTCGCACCGATTCGCGGGCTAAGCGGCGTCACGTCGTGGGGATGCGCGACGTTTCCTTCCCGGAGGACCCGCGGCACACTCTTTTACATTGCCCGCCGCACGCTGAACAATAGCGTTCGCTATTACCCGTGTAGCCCCTTGTACGAATGGAGGGTTCGCGGTCGACTTGGCCACGACTCCCCCCGGTCTTTCGTGGCTCTCGAGACGTACGCAAAGGGCAGTACTCGCACTAATAGAGCGGCGATAAACGGTGCCACGTGTACCGAGACAAGTGTCCGGTTAACGCTGCCAACCTAGACGGGCAGAATGGGCAACTGGGTACTTCGACAGAGTCCACTGTATTTGACCGAAATAGTTTTTGCCTACGAGAAAACACGTGACGCCGGCCACAGAGGAATATTATCTCGGGATAGCATTCGTGGGGTGGTTTGGTGCGGCGGGCGAGTGTTTTGCGAAATAAGCCCGAGTTCCCACCCGTGCACGAGTAAATGGGTTTTACGAATTTCCTCGGGTTTCGCGAACAGTCGAAAATCATTTTCTACCGTTTTTTTTAACGATTACATTTTACCTCTGTTTGGGCTGGGAACTCGTAAATCGTAACTCGTGATCCCGGTTACCGTAGTAATGGTCGGTTGTGCAATTTACCACCACCACCACCACCACCACCACCAACTGATCCTATTAACTTAAAACTAGAAAGAAAGAAAAAAAATAAAGTAATAAAGTTTCGGTTTATTATGTGATGCGGTATAATAAGTGCAAATTAATAATAATAATACGGCCCTTCTGACCCAACAGAATAAAAAATATACGCTTAGAATAATTTACAAAATAACTCACAGTTGTGGAGCGCAGACCTGAACGGGCCTGTTCTGCAGAATTGTACAGTAAAAATACACGAAAATCATAACGCAGACAACAATGATATAGTTATGTAAAAATAATATACGGCGATTCGCGCCTACACAATAATTATAATAAAAAAAAATACAAATAAAACGTGCCCGCCGGCGGTGGTGGTGCCCTACGAGGTCTCTCTTCTTTATCGGCTCCAACGACCTCGTCATCAATCTACTGCCCGACGACCGTTTGGGCGAGTCGCTGACGGTCAATTTTCAGTGGCACAACAGTCGTGCAACAGCAGTTTAATCGCACGAGTGACTTCTTCGGTGACGATATATGGCAACGAGCTCACGTGCAACTGATCAGTTGGCGTTTTGTCACAAATCGTTCGGTCGCGCGATCGCATGCAATTGTCTTGTGTCAGTTGCGTACCGACGGGTCTCACATCACTTGTTACCGAACGGTCGCCTTTCTCCACACTGTGCCTTGATAAACGACGAAAGGTCGTATGAAGTTCAAAACTTTTAACACTCGTACGATAAAAATTACAAAATTCATCCGGCAAGACCGCGAATTCGTTGTGAAGCTTATTAGAACTGTCCTCTCGTAAACCGCTGTGACGTTATCGGGCGTACCCAATATTTCTACTTCTTTTCCGTTTTCTTTCTTTTTATTAAACTCTCGAGAGCACATACTGCAGCTATCTCGGCGACATCCTAACCTAACAATTGTTCTATTATCGTTTCGATAGTTTCGTTGCACACGCGAGCGCGGTTACGAACAAACTGTTGCGCGACTGAAAATTGCCGACTAGCCTTACAGTAGTTCGATTCCAATAACGAAAATATGTTTGAACACATTGACAAGTTTACTGTGCATCGGTCGGGGGATATTTTGAATTTTATCAAATTATTTACGAGAAATTAAACCACGTTTGCAATTTGTATAGATTTGTCAATTTTCAATAGTAAATAATTATATGGTAAACGTAAATATGAATAATATGCTTCGGCCGATGCAAAGTGAACGCTTTACATTTTTTAAAATCGAACCACAGGAAGTACTACGATTTTTGACGAGGTGCTAATCTAAACGATTATAAATTAACGACTTAATTCATAGATGTGTACTCTGATACGGCGGCATAATTAAGTGTTGAGGGGGGGAGGTACATTCCCCAAAGCTTTTTTAAATAATATTTTTAATTAATAAAACTAACGATTCAAAACCTTTTCAGGATTAACTGTGTCGGCCGTTCGGCCAGGAATTCGGAGGCGACTATTTCGACTTCAGTACAGAGTTCGGATAGTTTAACGGTCACGAAACAAAGGAATTCCGCGTTATTATTTGGGTATATCCGGTATTTCTTCCGATTCGGTCTTTTAGCCTCCGCATCCTTTTTCACTATACGTCTTGTTGTCCTCGACCTTTCCAAAGGTATTTCCCCTATTGGGTTCTTTACCAGCACTGACCGTGGGTTCTGGCGTTTGCGTGCATGTCCAGCCACAGTATTCTTGTTTTTAAAGATTTCCAACGTTTTCTCCAAACGTTATCTGTACAACACTATCTGTTTTTCCATCGTCTCCATTCATGTTATATCTTCCGCCGATAAACGTATAACGTTTAAGTAGTCGGTCTTAAATTATTATTACGATACTTTCGGTTCTTCCAGAAACATAAATATAATAACGTCGCGAGTTTTTTAATAACCCGGATTCAGTTTTTCAGGAACCCGCACACGGATCGTTTTCGGCAGTAAAACGCCGCCACGGGAAATGGGGGGACGGGAAAAAAAAAAAAAATAAAAACCGAAATCGAATTTAGCCGATTGCCTTCGCCCCGGTATCGCTTACTCTGTACCCACAACCGGCGCTTACGGTCGGTTCTTGCGGACGAAATTATCGCCGTGTACAATGTATAGAGGCGTATACGCGCACCGGCGCACAGGGGGGTGTGCACCTACCTTTATAATATATCGTATTATATATATATATATATATATATATATTATTTGTTATTATATCTCTATATGTACGAGTATATATGTCGCGAGTAGTTATTTTTTTTTTTTCTCCACCAAAGTCCTTTTGTCACGCCGCGGTTTATTGTTACCTCGTGCTACGTACGTATTATATGCGTATATATTTCCTTATAGATATATCGCGAGTATCGTTTATATTATTGTATTTTCGTGCTCGGGAGGTGGTCCGCGATCGTGTGCGCATTGCGATCATATACGCATTAAGACGCGGGCCCGAAATCAAGTCGTCCACGTCAAACGCCCGCGGTTTCGCCGTACGGTAGTCAATACCGGTAAAATAATCGTATTATTATATTTTTACGCCTATTATAGTACACGGTATACACGTTATTGCGTATACATTCGGGGTTTTTTTTTTTTTTTTTTTTATTGTAAAACGCCGCCGCTTTTTCGACCCGTCTGTAATGTTATCTGGTGCTGAGTTATGATAGAGAGGCCTTGCGCGGCACCCCGCCCGTACAATCCGACTGCGAAATCGGTTCGGCGCGCCGTAAAAACCGTACAGAGAAACCCACCCGATCGAAAGAACAAATTATCGCCGGTTTAAAAACGAGGTAAACAAAAAAAAAAAAAATAATAAAAAATTAAGAAAACTCGCACCGTGCGACGACGCCGGTTTAGTAGTTTTGTCCATACTCAGGTATACCGAACAAATTATTATTATTCTGAAATATAATCGTTTTGAATTATTATTTCCAACTCGAATTTACCTAATTACACACAGTTCGAGTTCTCCTTTTTTTTTTATTTTATGGTAAAAATTTGATTATTAATTTTTTTTTTTTTTTTTTGTTAAATTAGGTTTATAATTCGAGTAGTAGTCATTTCCCGCGCGAAACGGTTTTTTCATAGACATTTATGTTTGTCTAACAATTACACAATAAATATTTTTATTACGAAGACATACGCGACCGTTTGTAAATATATTTAAAAGTGAGTTTGAATATTTCTGAGTTGGTAAATTTTCATTGTTTCGGAAATGTTGAAAAGTAGCCTATAGCAACCCTTTAAATACCAGATGTAGCACGTCTCAAACTATAGTTTTAATGTTAAAAATTATAATCGATTATTTTTTTCGTTAACGTTACTGGTTTGATTGTTAAGTTTTCATTGTATAAACTTAACTCACCATAGTAAGCTTTTATAAAAAAAAAAAAAACCAGCTGAGTTAACGCGAATTGAATATTAATCATTATCCCAATGAAACATAGAATCTAGAGGAATAATTTAATTATCTATCGGCCGAAGAATTTTTTCATAATCGGATCAGCAGTCCTAGGGATTACCTCCCATAAAAAAAAAAAAAAAAAACTAGCGTACAACTTAATCGGTTTATAATATTATAGAATAGATCGGTGGACTTTTACTAAAAAACCGAAAGTGTTTTCAAAGAAACAAAAAAATATCGAGTTTTACAGAACATAAATAAAGACATTTGGACAATTTCGAACAAATTCGACCGTAACCTACCATCTATTGTCGACACTTTTGGAATTGTACACAATTACACAATAGCTTAAAATTTTTTATTTTTTTTTTTTGCTGTAAAACTTTTGAAATTTTACATTCACCGTACTAATTTTTCGTTACATTATGCGCACTCCGATCTAATATTCTCAACTTTTAACATTGTTTACCTCGTGTCGTTTACCTTACACCCGTACATAGGAAACAACAGCATTTATAATAATTCGTCAGAACCACGGTAATTTATGCATTTCGCGTTCAAAAGGTTTACTTTTGTTGCAAAAAAAAAAAAAAAAAATAATAATAATAATAATTACGCCGCAGTAGGCACGTACGTTTTTATTGTTTATTAAGTCATCGCCGCAACACGAACACATTATAAATACGACAATTTTTTTTTTTTTTTTTTTAACTACTGTAAAAATATATTAACATATATAGCAATAATGGTCATTGCGTAACCTTCGCGTGTCGACCGTATATAGAGATACATAAGGACAGTGGCGAGGGCTTACTTACATACGGCACACCTGCGTGTAATAAAAAAAAAAATGAAATAAAATAAATTAAAACGGTATTAAGATAATATAATACGAGAACGGACGAGATATCGAGATTGGCCGTCAGTTTTACTGCACGCTAATCTCATGTTATCAGGCACGCCTATAGACCGTACAATTTGCATATTATTATTATGTTATATATACGATAGACTTTCCGATTAGTAAACGCGAGCGATATTTGTGCGGTTTTTTGTCGAAAAAAAAAAAAGAGGCGGGCAACGGATTTCGGTCGGCCCGTATAATACCGAACGCACAGTTACGCCTAACCCAACCTAACCGTTCGTTTCGCCCGGAAAACTATGTATGCCCCTAAAATAAAAACGAAATAAAAAAAACCATTTAAAAATTGCAATAACACCGTGAAAGAATTAGAATTAGCTATGCACCGGATACGTACTGATGCGCTGTTAGATAGGCACTTGTGTTAAATTATTCTCGAATTATCCATTCGGAACGCATTGTCTTGTTAGCACCACCGCCCACCACCAAAAAAAAAAAAAAAAAAAAAAAAAAACACCCTTATAATCGTAGAGTAAAAAAAAAAAAAATAATAAAAAGACTTATATGTTTAACTCGTTAGCTAATATTGATTATTTTTTAATTGTTCGAACAAGTAAGTTTGTGTGCTGTGTGTTTTGTCACTACTTGGTCGTGAACCGTATGAATAAATCGTAAAGTATCTGCAGGACACCTGTAAAAAAACCGAAATACTTTTATAATATTTTGTTGTCTTAGAGATCACTCCGTACAATCTAACCCGAGTAAATCGTTATAATATTATAATTCCGTCACTGTTTCGCAGTAAACACCGGCGAACTTACGTGAGCGTACAATTTTATTTTGTAATCATTTTTGTTTTTTTTTTTTTTTTTTTTTGATATATTTATATACGATTTATAAACCGTTATACTTTATTTATACTGCAATAATATACCGTGGAAAACGCGCGAATGAAATACGATTATCATAAGCTATCTTTATTAATTTATTGAAATTACAATAGGAATTATTGTAAAACGTATTCAATTATTGTACGTTATGTATTATTTATTATAATATAATATAATATTTATTCGAAAAAACTATATTATAGAATGAAACCGATTAAATTATACATTTTTATTATTCCTATATAATAATAATAATAAAAAAAAAAAAAATTATAATAACGTGTCACATTTGTCGTGTACCCAACATATTGTAATTGTTTTGCCGTTAGTAAATGAATGATAAAAATCTCGCGATACACACTTCGGTATATATTTACAATTAAATAAAACAGATATATATTTATATCTGTCTTTTTTAAATTCTCCTACTGGAATATACCTACTATCCAAGTGGTTTTTTGCCACCATGCCATACATACACTTCACCACCTGTCCTCTATCCCGGACTGGCCGTCTCCGGTTTTCGATTTCTAATATGAACTTTTTTTTTTTTTTTAAATCTTCTTCCGCCACGTCAATCCATTTTGTTTTTTCTGCGCCTTCCCCGAGTTTCTAGTCTCTCTCTCTCTCGGGCATCCGATTTCCGTCGTCGCCCCAACTGTTTCGTTTTCTCCTCTCATCGGCGTGACGTGTCCTATCGCCGTCGTGTCCCCCGTTCCCCGACGAAACTTGTAACCGGTGCTCTTTCCACCGTGAACCGTACAGCTCTTTGCCGTATATCCTTCGCCAGCGGCAACTTCGTCGATCCGCATCTTTCATTCTCGGGTGTCCTCAATGTTCTCTCGGTCCGTTCGGTTGCCGTCCGAGCCCGGCAATCACAAGTGAGAGTTGGTCTTACGTGAAACAGGCACTCACTGTCTCTGTATACTCACTTAAATGCATATCGGTACGAACTGTTTGCAATTACTATTACAATTATTGCCGTTGCGACGATTGTGTTAATAATACAGAAATCTATATTATTTATTATCGCGTTTATAAACGATAAATTCGAGTGGCTATAAGTAGAATAAATACGAACATACACTTGGATAGTGTATTTACAATAATATGAAAATCGAACTGCAGAAAAAAAAATAATAATTTTAATAATAAAGGAGGAATTGTCCCAGCGGGTATTGGGAGTTTTTTTTTTTTTTTTTTGTAATAAAAATAAAAAGCAATACATGTATAGCGGTAATACTGCAGCAACGACTGTATATAAAACACTATTATTATATAGAAGATAAACGATCATCCTGCACAACTCGTATTTTATATATAATTGTCTAAATTTATTGTATTATTTACGCAATATTGTTCCAAATAAAATAGTAGAATATAATAAAAATGATATAGGGGAACCGCCGCCATTAACGTCCGGAAACCATAACTTTTCCGCCATTTGTACAGTTACGGGTCAGTAAGTACAATCAAGTTTTGTTTGTTTGTTCGCTGCGAGCGGTTTTCAAAGACGATTTTTCTTCGGTCTACATAGAAATAAATAATAATGATAAAAAAAAAAAAAAAAAAGAACCATCTATGTTGAAAAATCACCACACCGTGAACGAAACCGTATAAAATAAATCTTCCCGATTCGTACAGCTTGATTATTATTATTATTATTATTTTTTTTTTTTCCTCCGGAGGAAATAATGATAATATTATATTAATCGTGTTTCTAAATCACAATACAAATTCAGTGTACAAATAGAATAATATATGGTTTTTATAAAAAAAAAAAAAAAAAAAAAATAAGAGAACGCGCGACGGTGCCAGCTGCTAGGCCTAACCGCTTTTCTTAAAAAAAAAATAAATAAATAAATAAATAAAAAATAAATACATAACGATATAAGATAAGAAAACTGTTAAATTTTATCTCGTATACGGCCGTACGTGGACACCGCCGTTTCAGTTTGCTGCCGGGCCCGTCGGCAGTTTACACCAATTCGCCTGGAAATTTGAACAGTGTAGTTTTTACAGTTATAACTGAAATCAACATTTAAATTTATTAATACGATGTTCAAACGGAATTCCTAACGCTCGAGTGCAAAGCTATCGATAGGTAAATTTTACGTACGGGTGTACGTTTTCAGTTACGAAAATCAACGTGAAAACTACCGGATATCTGTGTATTGTTTCCATTCAAACGGTTTCGTAATTAAATTTCATTTTACTCGAGTGGACTACTCGAAACATTTCGGGCGTGCCGCCTGCGTGCAAGGTATATAAATCATTGAAATTGCTGTAAAAACAAAAAAAAAAAAAAAAGAAGAAAACGATCGCCCGAAATTTATAATCCTTTCCGATTTTACCATTTCCACAATCCGCAGGCAGTGCAGTGGCGTGTACAAGAATTTTCAAAGGGTAAGGAATGTAATGCAATACCCAACGGCTAACGCGCGGGTGTGTTCAATCTTCTCCCGAAATATCAGGACAAATTTGAAATGAATAATTTAACTCGACCTATAAATTTAATAGTTATTTCAAAGTTTCCCGTGACATTTACAAATAAAATAGATTAATATATATATATATATATATATATACGAGTAATAAATTATGATATTTATGAACATTTTTAATTTCACGGTTTTTCACTCCCCCCCTCCCGTAATTTTTTCCGACATTCGCCCCTGGCAATACCCGACACCTGAATAACATTCGTGATTTAACCGTAGAATTTTCTTCCAGCGTACCTGACAACTCAAATTTTAAAACCGAATTCAATGATTCCAATTCGTGTTCAATATATACATTTCAAGACTAAATTATCAAATAAATACTCATAAATGTTATAAATGTTTTAAATCCTTGTGGGCCGAATAATCGCTAACCTCCCCTCTGCGCACGTCACTGTATGCAGGTTTATGTAGCGAATTTGAACGGACAGTGAAAAAAAAAAAAAAAAAGCAGTCAATTTCAATGTACCGTTAAGTCTACACGCGTAAGATCGAATTTACAAAATTGTTGATTTTTTTTTCGATTTAACATCTCCGGAAAGGGCGTCGAAAGTTTATTTTAATAGGTATGCCAAGGGTTCATAACTTTTGTTGTGCTTTTTCGAATTCAGAGGAATAAAATCGAAAATGCGGGAAACTCGATCACGAGCACTGTAATACCGACGACCTACGTCGTGCGTGTTAGACAATGGTGGAAAATCGCAATTGCCATCAATCATTTTAAGGTACGGTAAATGTAAAAAAAAAAAAAAAAAAAAAATGGGCGTACATACTTCGGTTCGTTGGTGGGTCACTGTTGTAGGTGAGGGGTTGGGCAGGTAGAAATTTAATTTGTATCTGTGTGAATTGAAAAAATTGCAAACGAAAAACGATTCTCGGCGAAATAGTATTATTCGTGTTTTTCCATTGTTGTCATAGCAACACAGAGATCAACATAAATATGAAAAGAAATAACAATTGAAAATTGACGGGGAAAAAAATGTTTGTCAAATCGTGCACTTGCTGTTATTTTTTCGTCATTTTTTCTACCGCGTTATAAAACTAATCGATATACCGATAAACGACCTCTTTTAAGTACCAACTAGACACAATTTTCTACCGGAAACAGTATGGGAGTGTATACATAGATCAGATGAAGTATTCTGGTAGAAAAAGTGTTTATAGAAAAAAAAATAAAAATATAAACATCATTGTAAAACCACAAGACTGCTCGCTCCGCTCAGAATCTAAAATACATTATAAAGAAAAATAAGGAGGGGAAAAAAACTAATGATATAGCGTAGATGATCGCGTTTGTTGAACATCTCAAATAAACACGATACAATACGATAATTTTTTACTCGGTATCATACGGATAGATATAATAATAATACTTACTTAAATTCGTTTTGGTATATTGATTGTTTTTTGTATTTTTTTTTTTTTTTTGTTTTGTACCGACGGAACAACGAAGAAAATAATTTTCCATTTCTGGCCGGATATCATAATGACATTGCATCCTTATGCGTATTCATTGTTTATTATTATTATTTTTTTTTTTTTTGTTGTTGTTGTTTTATTATAATATTACGACGCTTAAAAAAACGCGGCCGTGTTCTAAAATAATAGGAACAAGTAACAGAAAAAAAAAAATAAAATAAAATCTTTAAACACTAATAATTAATATATATATATATATATATATCCGTTTCAAGACTATAAACCGCTAATAAATAGTTTTTGTGTTAAATCGTGTTTTTGTTGAATGCAATTACGAGAGAAATATGTCCATAGCACTAATAATCTAAAGCATTTTTTTTTTTGTTTAATTGTCGCATTATTAAGAGAATATATTATATATTCATAGAGAAAATAGTATTTGTCTAATACCGCTAGAGAATAGAACAGTAAGCGTGCATTCGAAAATTGCCGAACGGATAATAAATAACGAGTACCGATGACAAATCTAGGACAATGATATGTCCGCGGCAGGTGGGCTCCGATTTTTTTTTTTTTTTTTTTTTTTATAAATACCGCCTCGTCTCGAAAGCACAAAAAAAAAAAAACCATTGCAATCAGTCAACTATTTTGGGTGTACGTTCGGTAAACCGTATTACTAGTGATATTCGTTTCATTTTGTAACCAAGGTAACCCCGGAAATCGACAAATATAATCCATACCAGCCCGGATGAAAAGTCTGCACATTTTTAGATACGGTGTGAGTAATTTAAAGAACTTTTAATGACCGAAAAAGTGTTTTTTGAGAAAATCACACGTCTTAGTAAAACTCGGAATCATAAAACCTAAAAAAAATTGTTTTTAAAGGTTACATATACCGTTTGAATATTATACGTATTCTCAATTATTTGTTTTTAATAGTGAAATTAAATGTATCAATAATTAATACGATTAGCTGTGCGATAAATCTTGACTTAAAATTATTGCCATCTGTTTTCCGAATATTTTTTATCAATTCACTGGAGTTTCAGTAAGCAGCGTTGAATGCAAATCCGTTTAAATTCCCGTGTTGGACGAGGACGGAAAATAACAAATAAAAAATATTATATTTTATACTCGTAGTAAATATAAAATACAGATTTATAATCAGATTCTGAGTGTAGGAAGAGGATTTTTTGTGAGTGAAATTCTCCGCTTTATTCACACAGTACCTTAAGAGATGCGGAATTTCCATTTGAAATTACTTTACTCGGACAATTTTTTTTACAAATTGTCTACAGTCCATTTTCTAAATGTTTTATTTTTTCGTTTTTTTTCTTTGGAAACCTTTTTCGGGTAGTAAAAATGCGTTAAATTGTTCACATCGTACCATAAACGATGCGTATTTTTCGCCCGGCGGTACTTTATCTAGACATATTTCCTAGATAAAAAGATTTAACTTAACCAAATTTAACCTAAAAAAAAAAAAAAAAAAAAAAAAATTAAAAAACCGACAACAAACTATAGGATGGGATAGGACGATTGATTTAATTTTTGTTGATTTCCGGGGTTACCTTGGCTACAAAAGGGAAAAAAACGACTTACTTCGCATCGTGGATAGGCCGTACGCGGGAAGTTGGGAAGGTAGAAAATATTAGGGTAATTTAGTTTTATATCTGTACGATACGATATATATAAATCATTACAAACAAAAAACGATTTCAAGCAAAGTTCGGTTAAACATGTTTTGATAAAATTTAAATTGTAAAATTGTTATTTTAAAATAACCACTACAACATTTTTGTTCGGATAAAACAAACGAACCACTCGAAAAACGTCCTTAAATCATTTTTTCCATATTGTTTTATAATATGCCAACGGTTCTCCTCTATTCGATTGTTTCGTGTTGTGCTTCAATATATATATTTAATATAAAAAATTATAGGGGATTCTATAAACCTATGTGTTTATGTAATCCGGATTGGCCAAAGTTCGAAAATACGGATTTTCGGTTTCCGAAATATGAAATCGCCGGATGTCGGATTAGAAAAACCGGATTTTTTCCCCGGAATATTTTTAACAGCATCAAATGTGTAAAACGTTAAATACGTTTTTACAATTCGAAAAAACATCACGAATAGAAATGTATTATTATTATTTTTTTTTTTTTAACAAAAAAGACATAAATATTGCGCGCTCTTCTAATAATTTTTATAATATATTATTACTAGCCGTCCAATCGTTGTTTTACTCGTAAAAATACGAAAATTTTACATTTTTTTAAACAATTTTTTTATCTCACCGATATAAGGGCGCGAAGTAAATCCGGCCGTGTCGTCCGGTTATTAATTCGTTTTATTATTTTTAACGACGTCGTGAATATAATTTTCGCCCGGACGGCGCGAATTTTTTACGAATACAACGTATTATTATACAGATGGGCGGTACACCCCGCCTGCATAAAAAAAAAATAAACTCGGTACTTGTGTAACGATAAATTTACAAACGAACGAACAATTATTATTATTACTATTATTACTCGCAAATAATAAAAAAAAAAATAAATAAATAAACACAATTACGTTCATCTGATCCCAACGCACGTATTATTATTATTATTATTATAGCGGTACACGCGTATTTTATAAAAATTATACTCGGTTTATTTATTTATTTTTTTTTTTTTTGTTAACGGCGGCGTGGACCGCACGTCGTTTGTTCGCGCGAAACGCGCGATTTTTCGGTGCAATTATTTCGCTATCGGTCGGAAACTCGGTAATATTTTCGCCCGCTACTGCCGACCGATATTTTTTTACGATATCAGACATTATAATATTTGCATTATTATCATAATTGTCAAACGGGTTTCGCGTCGTTTCGCAATAATATCGTATAGGTCTGAAATATTACCGAGTCGGGGGAGGTCGACCGGTCGTCGACGGATATTGTGTTCGTATGGAAAAAAAAAAAAAAAAAATGAAAAAACGCGTAATTCATATACGAATTCTGTACGAATTTTTTGTTTTAGTATGGTCTATATAAAAACTTTGTCGATAACCGAGATTGTTATTTTTTATTATTTTTTTTCCCCGTATAAATTGTAACAATAGTTAAAAAAAAAAAAACAAATACACCGGGTAAATTAATACATTTATAGTTAAAACGAGCACGTCAACAATGATCAGCAATACATTTGAAACCGCGTCGTTGCGCCGTGACATAAAATACGCAATAAATCGTATTTTGCGTAGCTAAGAATTACAAGCAAACGCGGTACAAATCACTTTAGGGGTTTGCTATTTTTTAACGTTTTTTTTTTTTTTTTTTTATTTACGCGAATTATTACACCTGTTAAGAGGACGTTATAATCCCGTGCGATTCGATTGTAAAAACTTTTCGCGCCGGACAGCTATTTCCGTATTTCCTGTAGAGTTATCGAAATTGCACAGGGGACACTAAAAACAACTACGCATCCGAGTGGTAATAATAATGTTTTAGATTCGGTACCGTAAGTAAAACCCCTTGGGAAACTAGTATGATTCTTTGCGTTAATATTTCCTTAATAAATATTTATTTCTACGATTAAAAAAAAAAAATACTCAATAAATATTTTTCCAGATAATATTAAAAATAAAAATATATATATGTATACATATTTGTTTAAATTTATAATCGAGAGGCTAAAGTCATACTAGTTTCCCGGGGGGGGGGGGGGTTCCGCTGCGTCACAGAACCTAGAAATTATTACTTTTTATCAGTATCGTAGAGTGGCCTTTTCATAATTCGTCGTTGACAGAACTACCCGATTTTACTTCACGAGTAAACCAAAACGCCAAAATCACCGAAAGTTTTTCATAAACCGATAACTTTTATTGTATTTATGATATCGAAAAAATAAGGCACGCCATGCGATTACGGTGGTTTCACGTGCGAATACTGAAATCGTTATTACGCGCAAAATACTCGTGATAACGACACGTTTGTTCGACAGTTGAATTTGAATATTTTTTTTTTTTTTTTTCTTTCAAAAACCCCGTCAAAATCGCAACCCGGTATTTAATTCGGGCGGTGTAACGTCCTCTCAACATGTTAAATAATATTTCGCACCGCGCGTCTCATACTCGACCGGGTTTATATTATTGTGAAATAAAATATTTTTTTTTTTCTAAAAAAAAAAAAGGCCGCCGTTCTCGCACGGCGTATTAAAAATATAATAATAAAATTGTTTAAAATCGATTTGCACCGCTCGGGCCGTTACGCGCGTCTGTCGTCATCCACTTGGACTGCTTGATGACGGACACCCGGATCCGTTTGAGGACGTCCGGCTCGAGCATTCGCCGCACGAGCCTTTTGGCCGGGCCCGACACCGTTTGTCTGTACGCCGGCCGGAACACGCCGATGTCGCCGGCCGCTTGTTGCTTGAGGATCCGTTTGCGGCTGCCGCCGTCGAACGGCACCCGGCCCGTCAGCATGTAGTGCAGAACGCCTCCTGTAACCGAGAAGGCCTTGATGCAAATCTCTTCCGTCTTCCGACGGTGGTCTTATACATATGGGGGGGACTGGAACACGTGGGAATATAATATAAGGGTTTCGTCGCGCGCTCAGGCAGCACCGTGGCGGCGGAGAACACGACGGGGGAAAAAAAACAAAAAAAACAAAATATATATATATATATATAATAATAACCACCCGAACAACATTTAACGCCGGGTTTACTACGCCGAACCGACGGACGAAACGCGGACTCTTTTGTTTCTGGAGATGTCAGAAGCGGACAACATCGAACGGACGCCGTTTCGTTCCCGTTTTCGGCGACACTATCTTCATAAATATTTCGCCTATGTTCCGTTTTATCATTTTTCGGCGGTAACGGAAAAATCTCTTTTCCTTCTTGTTTGTCGCCAAACGTACGAATTGTGTTTGTCGTTGTTTTTTTTGTGCGGTCGGCATAAGTGTAAACCTTGTCGGCCGGCAATCATGACCGTTTTTATTGGGATGAACGCGACTTCGACCAGACCACTTGTCCCGACCACCGCAACAACAATCGGACATGGTTTCGGTAGTGTGTCGTCCTAATCTAGTTGCACGTGCACCGGGGAATTTTTTGCGATTCTTTGTACTGTTCATACCGCGGGATGGGAGGGGGGGGCCGAAATCAAAGAAAGAAACACCGAACATTTTGCGTTTCAACAAAAAATTGTTGTTTTCACGGTAAACGAAAAACTTTATACGAAAAACCGGTGTCGTCCGCGCGATTCTAAAGTAACGTCTGTTCGCTTGATTATAGGTCAGAGGGAAGTTGTAGCGATCGAGTTGTTTGCGTCGATGCACCGAAGAGCGAATCGGCCTCACGATGAGAACGTGATCGGTGATACCGCCACTCGGTAACTGTTTTCGATAACGGTGGCCACCTCAATGACAAATAACGTCTCGCAAAAAAAAAGAAAAAAGAAAAAAAAGCCGCTGAAATTCACCGAGAGTAACGTGAAGACGTTTTCTCAATTCGATCGTGGCCTAGTTATCAATCGGCCTGGATTTCGTTCTCGTGCCCAAAAAACACCACGATTTCTGAGCGCATTAATTTCAATTGTATTGCCGCCGTGACCGTCGATTGGCGTTTTGTTTCCGGGCTGTAACGAGCGGCCACACACACACACACACAGTGGCAACACTTTCTTTATGAATTTCAGCGGCTAATCTCCATCGGAAACAGTAGGAAAACGAACCGAACCTTATAGTTTTTTTTTTTTTTTTAGCGGCAGTCTCCATTTCGAAACGGTACTGCTCGACCATTCCGGTTTGGCGCATCTCACGTCCGGCGCAGCGCTGCCAAATACACCGGCCTATAAATCGCCGACGGGCGTTGCTTTCCGAATCGCTACCCCCCCGGTACCACATACCGATTATTGTTGGCGGGCGATTCGCCCGAGTATGTTTAGGTTTGGCTAATTATACGATGAGTGGGAATGCGGGCAAAGCGCCGGGTTTTTTTTTATTAGTAGAAATGCGATCGCGTCTCACCCATGGACCAAACGTCGAAAAACATTGCGTTGTAACCGTCCCTGGACGTTAGCACTTCCGGCGGCATGTACGTGGGCGTACCGCAAGTGGAGTACAACAGTATCCGATTGTTGGTGCGCGGGTCCCGGCAATAGTTGGCCAACCCGAAATCGGCGACTTTCACCTGATTCCGGTGGTCGAGCAACACGTTTTCCGGTTTCAGGTCTCTGTGCGCCACGTCAATGCCGTGCAGGTATTCGATGGCCGACACGATCTGCGCGAACAGAATCCGCGCGTCGAACTCCACGTACGGCCCGGTCTTTCGCACCATGCGCTCCATGTCGCCGTGTCTGTAGACAGACAAGCACAACGGTAATGCGTCTCTTTGCGGGTTACTCGCTCGGGGCGGTACTTGGCCGTGCTTATTAAACACCGGAAGAGTATTTATATTTTCCGGGGGGGGGGGGCGGGGGAAGTCGTCGGAAACGCCGAACAAATAATTCCCGCGAAATCGCGAACGGCTAAACGCCGGGTATGGATAATTCGTATTGTTTTATGATTTTATTCGAGATTTCTCGTCGGATATTATTTGTCCGGGTTTTATTTCGGTTCGAAAATCGCACCGATCCCAAACAGCGTCGTCCGAGACACGACGGTCCGGCTTTATACGGATCGTTGGTCTTTTCTTTCGACCCTTCCCCTCCCGGTCCCCTAGACCGTATGCCCATTCCCATCTCTTCCCTTAAATGCGCCCTTTGCCCGGGCGGCGGGTATACTTGCAGTATTCCATATACATGTAGACGTAGCGGCTGTCGGCGGCGGTCTTGATCAACAGCACGAGGTTCGGATGGCTGACCCGTCGCAAAATGGCGATTTCCCGGTCGATCACCGACGGGTTGTGCCGGTACGTCCGGCATTTTTTGTCGACGATTTTCACGGCGAACACGACCGGCCGCCTGTTGACGGTCGCCACGCAATACTTGACGTGCCCGTACGTGCCCTTGCCGATCGTCCGTTTCAAGTACACGTCCAGCTGCGTGCGGCCGCCAGACGCCGCCGCCGCCGCCGCCGCCGCCGTTCCGTCCCGCCGAATCGCCGGCGTTTCCATTTTTGCGCGTGTTCGCGGCGGTGCGCCGTCGTTCCGTTCAAACGCGATTCACAAACCGTTCGCGTGACGCTTGGTATACCATTAAAATATCTATTTATAAAAATAATAATAAAAAAAAAAAAAAATCTAAAAACTAATCGGGGGGCCGACTAAGGCGCCGTGAAAACAGCGTATTAAATAGATACGATTTTGTTATTATTATTTTTTTTTTTTTTTTTTTTTTTTTTTTTTTTTTTTCAACGGAAACAACACAAGGTTCGGTAACCATGACCGCGCCCGTGTTTTTGCCTGCCGCCGTACCGACGATAGTATTGGTATTATTATTTTCTTTGTGTGTCGTCTCGGGCCGAAAAGGCGAACGCGATCGATGCGACGCCGGTGCGTGTCGCGATAAAAACGCGAAAAAAAAAAAAAAAAAAAACATTATTTAATCTATATATATATATTTGATATTTGTCTAAACGCGGTCGAGACACGCCGAAAATGACAGCGTGAAAACGAATAAAAAAAAAAATAAAAAAAAAGATATATATATATTACAGCGGCGGTTCTCGACCCGTGATACGGCGAAAGGAAAATAAGTTGTTCTATAATAAAAGGCTTTGTATAACAATACGCAAAGCACGCGAATCGAATAGAAATTGTAATAAATGAAATAAAATAAAATACTAAACGGCGGAGACGGTAACAAAGATGGCGAAATACGTAAACCCCACCGACTATATCAATTATTTATTACCTTCTACACGCGTAGGAAAAGATTAACATTAAATATACGAATTGATATTAACTTTTCTATGTGGAATTTCTTCGGCTGTGGCGTTGAACTGAATGGAAAGTACGAATTCTTTAAATATTTCAGGTATAGAGTTAATAAACAATTAACACGTTTTTTTTTTTTATACTTGAACTTACACAGAATAGACGTGAAACGATAGCACACACAAAGAATACGATAAAATCGCCGAGGGAGCCAGTTTTATGGACGCGTGTGCCAGAATCGTAGTGGATTTCCGCGAAAAAAAAAAAATGAGTGAATGAGAAAAAGAGCCGGTGAGCGAATGGTCGCCGAGGGGGAAATCGGACGTGTATATATAGAGAAAAAATGGAAAATAATCTGGGCTGTCGTCCGGTCGATCGATATCAATTTGAATGTATGACAGATAAATCTAAATTATTGAAATGGCTAAACGACTAATCAAATTTAACAATGCGTTACGAAATACAATGTATATACTATAAGAATAATAAAATATAATACTAAAAAAAATAACGGTGTAATAATATCGTTAAAAACGATTATAAATCATATATAGTAGTGCGTGTCAATGCATGAATAAATAATTTTTAAGTGAACCCTGGACGAGCAAAAATTTAGAGGCATAGGCACAAATCGAAAATCGATTTTAGTCACAAATATATATTGCTAAGTGATTTTCACTTAAACTTACTTAAATAACACTTGAAAATAACCGAAAGCCGACATATACGGTGTTATTGTTATGGCGTCGTTGCAATACAACCAAAATTACGAATATTAAATTATAATATAATAGACATTATCAGTAGAGTAGGTTTTGACATTTATTGATAAAAAAAAAAAAAAATACAAATTTAGTTCATTTTCAACTATACAGCCGAATTTAATAAAATACAAGTTTAACCTTAACGGTTCGTCTGTTAAAATAATTCGGTTATTACCGTGTAGGACAGCGGACAATCCAGAGTTTACTGTACATCGAATTTGATCAATTTCAAATTGTAACGGTCTTGTTATTTATATGTGTGTGTAGTCAGATCCTGATTTAGAATTTTCGAGGCCCGGGACAAAAGAAAAAAAAAAATTAGTCCCATTGTTATGAATTGTAAATTAAATTGTAATTGCTAAACATCATAACCAGTCGAAACTAGTAAAATAGTAAATTATTTTGTATGTAGATATTGCAAAATCTTCACAATTTGTATACATCATTTTTTTTTTTTCCCCCTGCCTTTTGTTCTGCAAATGGATCGATAACTTCCCTCGAATCGAAATAAAACGCTTGCAGTGATGTCGTTTTCAATGGATAGGATACCTAAGGCGTCCGATTTTTTTTAGCTCAAGTACTTTAGACGGTATGTAATTAGGTTTTTGGCGTTCTTCTAAATTAAGGATTTATGAACAAATTAAAAGAATAATGAAATCTAGTCGGTCGATCCGCATGGGCCCTGAACAAATGAACCCATACTGTCCTTTGGTAATTACCGTCCTGTATGTAGTTGTTATCATACTGATGTAATTTTTTTTTTTTTTTTATAAAATATCAATTGAATTACAACCGAACAACCCATATTGAAACGCGATCGAAATTGGTATTGCGCATAGAAATATCGAGAGTATAAAGTATTATTGATTTTTTTTTATCAAACGATTTTTTTGGCCCATTAAAATGACAATTTGTTAAGTATTGCAAACGATCTTTTATCGAGTCCCGTGTCTATAAAGCATTATTTAAAACATCGTAAAACTCTATTATTGTAATCGATAATACGGAAAATAAAACAGTAGACAAATATTATAGAACGTTACCGTAATGGTAATAAGTTTTTCTATTTATTTTATGGACGAGTTTAAAAAATAACACGTACACGTGTTGGCTATTGTTAATCAGTATATCGTTATTGTATAGGTAAAACGAATATACTAAAAAATATTATAATTTATAGTTTTATACGTACAAACGGCCACCGCACGCTGTGTTATTAAATGGCATCCTGACCAAAAAAATTCATATATATTTTATTGACTATAAAAAACCGATGTGAATATATTATTTTTTTTTTTTTTTATCATTACCGCAATAATCTCCCATTAAATACCACATTGACCATATAATTACCGTACGCGCACGCTAACCAATAAAGCAAATAGAAAAATTAAAAAAAAAAAAAATATAGAGTCAAGAGTATAGGACCCGGGGCTGTTTTGTACGTACGTATTTTTCAAGTAGAAAATTCGATTCGTATGTACGACAATAGTGTACGATTACACAATTAAAAAACGTAATCAACGGCCCAACTAAGGGGTGTGTTTTTTTTTTTAAGTTTTTATATAAATTTAATTTTGTCTCAACGTGACAAATATATTCTTCTTCTTCGGTTTCTCAGAGGCCGTTGAGGACCATCGCCACAACACATACCTGCTTCTATCTATCCCTATCCCGAGCTATTGACTTCCCAATTCTGTACTCCGATTTCTTTGCGATTTTACCCACCCGCCTCTGTTCCGGTCGGCCAAGTGGGCTTTTCCAATAATTTCTGTGAATGTTCCAACTGGAATGAAACAATAATGGATTATTGGAAGAGATTGGGATGTTCCTTTAGAGACTTACGGAAACCAGGAAAGAAGAAAAAATGATTACATCAATAGTTTTCTTAGTTTATGTCTGCATAAGTAATTGCGTACGATAAACGATACTGAGCAAAGTTCCGTTTAAACGCGTTTTGATAAATTGTAATTGAAAATTGTGTTAATTTATAGCCACGAAATAAATTGGCAATATTCGGTTATTTTTCTTTTTTAAACAAAATTACGAAAAACGTTATGGCGTATAATAAATAATTCCGTTTTTTTTTCCGTTATTGTTAAGGAAACAACGATGTGGAAAATCAAAATATAACCACCCTCGGTGCATCAACAATAGATCCGAAACGCCACCAGTAATAATTCCTACAGAGTGATTGATTGGCAAGATTTCCGAAAAAGTCTGAAAGTTGTTCACGGGACGAGGGGAAAAAAGCAGAAGCACCGCACATCGGAGACCAATACACGTTTCTGGCAGCGTACGGAAACCGGCAAAAAATTAACCGGTAAAAAAATGTATAAAACCGTAACAAAATACGCGTACACGAGCTAATATATGTTGATTTTATTTTCTTTAAAAATGCATAATAATTTAAGTGATGGGCGTGGTATTGTTTCACGGTCATAACATCAATTAACTAATAGCTAGATTAAATATTCAATTTTTTTTTTTTTTTTTTTTTTTATAATTGGATGTGCTTTTTATATACAGCAAAGAGATAACAAAAATTTACTTTTAATTCGATTTGTAATTCGAGATGGATAAACCGGACGGGTTAACCATAATTGGATATTGTATACGGCCATGGGCGCTCATGGGTGAAATTTCAGAGGAGGGTGAGCAAAATACAAAAAAAAAATAAAAAAAAAAAAATGCTCGAAATGCTGCATGCTAAATAAAAGTTTGATATTTACAAGCGGTGCCGCGTTAAGGCGATATAGCCGCCCCGGGGAACAAAAAAAATTATGCCGTCCTTAAGAAAATTACCAAATACATATATATATTTTTTTTTTTTTTTTTTTTACCAAAACACTTATTATAAAAGACTAGTGCCGTTCATAGTCAGAGATTTTATTGCCGTAGTGCAAATGTATAGGGAAAAAAATCGAGGAAAACTTGTTGTTGCTATCGTTGTAACTAAATTTAAGTAACGTTCACAACATATATTTATTTGATATAAATATAATTTTTAAAATAAGACCATTAATATGGATGCCCAGTGTGGACAGCTGCCTCAAAAACAAAAATTAAAAAATTACAAACCCTCCAGAATAAATTCCTAAGAATAGCCCTAAAGGCCCCTTGGTTTACGAGAAACAAACAGCTACACAACGGTACGGGCCTACCACACATATCTACCTGGATAGCACAACAATTTGAGAATTTCCACGAGAAACTTAACAAAGTTGACGGAGCACGTCACTACAAAATCGGCAGAAGATCCACCATTCTAAAACTCAAACCTCGACTACCTCGGGATATCCTACTAGAACCCAATGAAAACACCTCAACCTCTGATTCTCACTTAGACACATAAGCTAATCAAAACTTAATTATATTATTATGACTGTAAATACTTTTGTAAAAATAGTTAACATTATTATCAATTATTGTATATTGTAATAATATTCTTATAATATTGTAAAAATACTTGGTGTATTGGACACAATTAAATTAAATTAATTAAAAAAATAATTTTTAACAACTAGTTGTCTATTTATATTCTTAGTTAAATCTTTGCCGCCCTCCAGAGTGATCTAAAATTTTGACACCCCGGGGGCAATTGTCCCGTTAGATACGGCTCTGTATAGAATTTATAATTACAATTTACAAACTATATCTATAACAATATAAACTAAATGTATTTAATATGTATATTGTAAAGTTAAAAAAAAAAAACTGCAAATAAGATATACAAGAATTGCGAATCTCTTCGTTTCACACCGAACATGTTGACGACCGTTCCCGAACGAAACACTATCCTTGTGCATGTTCACATTTTCATCATGAACGCTAGTCATTCGCGGACCGTTTAAACGACCGCCATCTGTAGTCAAACGTTTCTATTGTACGCGTAGTTAAAGGCAGGGATAAAAAAAAAAAAAAAACCAGCGAGGGAATTCTAATCCCTTAGGGATTGCGCCGGATGCCGGCATGTCTCGCGTCTTATGGTCTTATGGTCTTATAGCGGCGTACGGTATCGATTGGATTTCCTACGATCTTCAGTCCTTCGATCGATCGACCGAAAACTCTCCGGGACACGGATCTCGACGACCGGCCGCCCCGTATGGCTTCACCATCGAGGCGGCGGATATTATCCTTGCGATTTTTCAAATACCTGCTATGGTATTTTGTAAAATGTATTTTTACGGCGTTTTTTTTTATTTTTTTTTATCGGAATTGTATTCGTAAACCGAAAGCAATGACCACGATAACCGTTGCGGGGGAAAAACAAAAAAAAAAAAAAAAAAACCGATTTTGGTAACCCATAAATTGACGAAAATTAATTACCGGGCGCGTCGGCGTAGGTGTAAAATCTAGAAATTCGTTCAAACAATCGACATGTATCATCGTACCACTGTTGCAGCGTACCGGTTCGGCAGGAATGAAATTATCCATCGTGATTTATATATATCGTCCATCCGGGACGAAATCAAAAAGTTTGCCAACAAACACGCTAAACACAACTTCTAGACAACTCGCAAGACATTAGGCGCCTCAAACGCCTAAAGCCATACGACATAGTTTAAGTGACTTGGGCTAAGGTAAGGGGCTATCTCACTGGAGGTACAACCCCAAACATGTCCGTGTACAATATGTATTATAATTGTCATATTGTACTATCAACAATGTATTGTATTTATAAAGATTTGTTTCGATCGTTTAAATAAAGACGCCTTAAAGGCAGTAAAAAAAAAAAAAATAATAATAATCGGCATAACCGTTAAAAAAAAAAAAAAAAAAAAATTAAATAAAACCCGGTTAGTTTTACCGAAACCGCGGAATATCAGAACGACCGTTTTTGATAGTTAATTTATTAGCCAATGTTTTTGTTTTTTTTTTTTTTTTTTGGTTACCGACCGATGGGAATATGCATACGCATACAGTAAAACTTCTATATAACGAAATTTTCTATTTCACGGATTATTTTCCAGAACTATAACACCTTTGTTGTTAATCGTGCGGACATTTATCTCTGTATAACGAACCCGGTGTTTCCGTATAACGACTACGCTATTGGATAACAAAACCCGTTATTGTAAACTTTGTCACTTATCGAATATTAAACGTCGTTCTAAAATACCTACGATTTGATTGTTTCCGCTAAAGATAAGACGTCGGCGGGCAAGCCGGTTAATTCGATCGCGGTACACTGTGCGCCGCAGTTGCAATACTGACGGCAACGCATCGGTACAAAATGCGATGGAATCCGAGTTGATATCACGGCAGAGGAATTGCTCGAACTCGCCCCAAAAAGTCATACGAAACTAAACCTTTTCCGTTGTAATAGTTTTGGACGACAAGTAAATGTTTCGGATGACCCGATGAAATCGGAAACATTTTACGAAAACGGTACAAAAAAAAAAAAAAAAAACAAAAATAATAAACAGACTCGGTAGATTATTTCTTTTAAATTAAGATTTAAAAAAAATACCCTAATGTGATATTTTATGTTTATTTGTAATATAAAATCGATGGAAAAAAAAAAAACAACCGTGTAATAATTGTATTTAACGAATATTTGTTAGTTCCCCGCGGGACTTGGTTATACGGAAGTTTTACCGTACACGCGAATTGTCGGCCGTAATTATTATTACTCTGTCCTCTGGTCGCGGAATGGTTTTTTTTTTGTTTTTTTGTTTTTTCTCGCGATTACAATATGATAATATTTGTTTTGGGCGGAAATCTGTTTGTCGGGAAACGAATTTTTATACGTTAATTCCATCGGTGTGGCCGGGAATGCGCGGTTAGGTACAACGACGATAATAATAAATATCGTTTATTATAGATGGGTGCGAGTCGGGCGCTCCGTGCGCCCGCCGCGGTAGCCCGACTGTTTTGCGATACGGCGCCGAAAACGCGCCACCGCCCAACGGAGACCACGCCCGTCGATCGCGCGACGCGGGGCGCCCCGCCCACCGCGCCCGAGCCGGAGCCCGGGCCCGGCGGCGCCCCGGTAACCACGGTAACCGGTCGCGGTAACCCGTCGGCGGACGGCGAACGGCGGCGGCGGTGGGGGTCACGCGCGGCCGGCGCGTACGGCTGGCCCGCCGCCACGAGCCGCCGCCGCCGCCGCCGCCGGTCGCCCGGGCATCGCGGCCGTCGCGTCAGTCGGCCGCAAAGCCCCGTACGTCGTCGTATACACGCACACAACCGCAACGCGAGACCGCGCGCCCGTCGCCAGAGATCGTCCGTGCACAAATAATAATAACAAACAATATTCCGCGCGCGGGACGTCCACAACCCGAATACCGAATAATAATCGTATCCCCCGTCCGCTAACCCGTTTTTATATTTCTACTATTACCGGACGCCGCGGGCCCGTCCGCGTAAAATCGTTATTAAATTTTTTTTATTATTCCGTTTGCCAGTTTCACGTTTTTGCTTTGTTGCCGGTTTCGGTAATACGTGACTTCCCGGTTTCCCGTCGTCTCGTTCCGTCGCTCGTGCGCCATGTCTACACCGTCGTCCGGTCGGCTACTGAGCGTACAGTGAATGCCCAGCAGTAATGTTGATCGGCAGCGGTACCGGCAATTTCGGGAATTTCAACGTGGACCATCCGGGCGCCGGGCCCGTCATAGGCGGCCTACAACAGGGATCACCGCACCACCCGGGCTCCGGCACGACCCAGCAGTCCCAGCAGCAAAACTCGCCCGGTGGTTCGTCGTCCGTCGGTGGAGGCGGCATAGGCATAGGCATAGGCATTGGCATAGGTGGCGGCGGCGGAGGCGGCGGCGGCGGCGGCGGTACCGGCATGACGCCGATCTTACCGTCGTTCGGGTTCACCCAGGAACAGGTGGCGTGCGTGTGCGAGGTGCTCCAACAGTCCGGCAACATCGAACGGCTGGGCCGGTTCCTGTGGTCGTTGCCCAGTTGCGACAAGCTTCACAAGCACGAGAGCGTGCTCAAGGCCAAGGCGATCGTGGCCTTTCACCGGGGCAACTTCAAAGAACTCTACCGGTTGCTGGAGAGCAACCAGTTCTCCGCGCACAACCATCCGAAACTCCAGGCGCTCTGGCTCAAGGCGCACTACGTCGAGGCAGAGAAACTGCGGGGCCGTCCGCTGGGCGCCGTCGGCAAGTACCGGGTCCGCCGCAAGTTCCCGTTGCCGCGGACCATATGGGACGGCGAGGAGACCAGCTATTGTTTCAAGGAAAAGTCCCGGATGGTGTTGCGCGAATGGTACTCGAGTAACCCGTACCCGAGCCCGAGGGAGAAGAGAGAACTGGCCGAGGCCACGGGGCTGACGACCACGCAGGTGTCCAACTGGTTCAAGAACCGCAGGCAGCGGGACCGGGCGGCCGAACAGAAGGACGGGTAAGCGACCGCATAATATTATCAATTTTGTGTATGAGAAATATTTTCGTTATTGGCTGGTATCACCGTCCGTCCGCGATACGACACGTTGTCCCCCCCCCCCCGGAAAATTTTTCTTTTTTTTGTTTTAAACCCGCTCGATCATTTTATGTATTCGAATCGGTAGTTACAGTTAAAACTCATACAAGTCGCCGGTTTTTTTTGGCGTAGTAGACAAATAGTTTGAACTATATAGTATTTAATGTTGAACAAACGCTTGAATTCGAGGGATAATAAATACAATTCTACGCGGAGAAGTTTTTTTTTCGCTGTTCGCGTACAATTCAAATTGTAAACTCACTTGTGTGGTTTTTTTTTTTTTTATTATTTTTTTTTTTTTTTTTTGAAATGACCGATTACACGGTGATAGTGTCGTGCAGTGTCCGCGAGTGCACCCGGAGGACGAGTATTACTGGAAAAATAACTCGGCCCGGTAATGCTCCCTGATCTGCGATACGTTGTAATTACGTGTATATATATATATATATATATATATATACACACACGAGCTGTATTTTACTTCGTACAGAGATTTCGCAGATAAAAACACGAAAAAAAAAAAAACCGTAAAACACTCGTGGACCTATACCAATGGGGCGCGGGGAAGCACTGAGGGGACCAGTTAAAAACCCGCTTAAAGAAACGGTTTCACACGTATCGATTCCCGTTATTAAATCACTCGCACAATGATTTATAAATATATATATATATATATAGGCACAACCAAAGTCCAAAAGTTCAGGTGGGCTCTAAAGCGGAAGACGACATTTCGTTAGTGGTCTTGTAGGGCGTCGGCGCCTTCTGATTGTTCTTGCGGTGTATAAGTATAACCGTAGGATACCGAAACGAGCCCCTCGACCTGTTCTCAGTATACGCCATCCATTTCTGACAATTCGGTTCTTGTCACCACCTTTGTTTGTAAAAACGCTCTCTCTTTCTCTGTGTCCCGCTGGCCACAAGATCCCACAAGTCTGCATGTTCACCGCCGTGAACAGCGGCGCCCCCTAGGGAGATTTCCATGACGGGGACGTCAGTCGTTCCGTGGTTTTTATTTAAAACAGCATACGTGTCTGTCACAAAATATCGGCTTAATTGTCAACGCGACAGAAAAATAACCATTCATAATTAACCGAGTACGAACATGGCCGTTATTATGGCTTGTGATTTTGCACGATACTAATGTTGTTAAAATGTTTTTACATACAAGACAAGGGCCAGTGACGAGTGTAACGGCGGCCCACGTCGATTTTCGCCTTTTTTACTTATCGGATTTTGCTTAAATCGTTTTCACTGTACAAGAATATCTAAAACAGTGAGCCGGTCATATTTCAACAAAAAAAAAAAAAAACCTGGCGCCTATGCAAGTCGTTATATCCCTTTTTTATTACAAGGTTTGTCCTCGGACCTCGTTCACTCTCTCTCTGTCTCTCTCTACTGGCGGTCCCTTTTTTTTTTTGTTATCAGGTCTACGGCGTGGATGTGCGTAGCTTAATAAAATCATATATAATATTATAATAGTATAGAATTCGAAACGGCCCGAAAATGTCCATAGACGGCAGCTGCTTTAACATGTCGGCTGTTGAAATAAATTTACACAATACATAATATAGGGAATCGATCGTTTTGCTTATTAACATTATTAACACGCGTTTCTTCTCGTTTTAATATTATTAATATACGTATAGGAATTCGTGTTAGACCGTCGTTTAAAAATTAATCTTTTAAAAGGTTATCCGTATAATGTAATTAATGAAACAAACAATTTGATCGATAATAAAAAAAAATGTATATATATATATATATATAGTCGATAAAACACACAATTTTAGTGTTTTTTTTTTATTTTATATTCGCGACGTAGGGATAGTACCTATTGCATAACATAAAAAAAAAAAATAAAAATAAAAATAAATAATAGGTTAGAACATTTATCTACGGATTCGATTTTCGTGTTTAACATTTTACACGGAGAACATTGGTTCTCGTTCCGGTACAATCAAAGTACAAACTATATTTTTTTTTTAATTGCCTAAACTTTTTTATAGACAATTACGAACTATAGTCGATACATAAAAAAGCGACTATAATATAAACGCAAACGTATTTGAAACATAGTATTTTATTTAATAAAAATAAAATTATATATATATATAAAAATTGAAAAGAAACGCGTCAAATTTGTACCGAACAGCAAATACTACACGATATTCGCCTCAAAAATAATGTCGATTATTGAGGAGTTTTTATGTATTAGTATTTTTTTTAAAAATTTGTTCGTATTAATTACAACGTACGTAATAAACGAAAAACCTTATCTTATCTAACAGCGATTTATTGTACAAATAATTCAACACGATTACATAACGTTTCGCGATCTCGCCGGGCAGGTAACTACATTGTATGACGTCTTAGAAAAAAAAAAAAAAAAACCCTCGCCATCGGCTCGAGCGGAAGCGCGTATACAGTACACGCACAATAATTATTGCAGAGGTAGTCGGATTGCCCTGCCCGAGAACCGTAGGGTAAAAACCGTGCGAATTGACCCGCTAGTTGATCCGGTGTCTCTCGCACTCGTATTTCTCCGTTTCTCTCGGTACGGCGATATTATAATATTGAGTTATTCTGTGAAATCTCGCAAGCGAATAAACCGTACCGTTACGATATTGTTGTACACTGCGGGCGCGGTGTATACCCATGTAGAGTGTATCGTGTAGACGGCGTTAATTTATTCGCCGATAAAGACGAAAAAGAAAAAAAAATAATAATAATAAAAAAAAAATAATATTGACGCAACACCGCCAACGGGGCCCGATAACTATTAACAATCGATTAAACGGGCCACGTGTAGTGTGATAATATTCATTAACACTACGGATGTCGGAATGATAAAAATCCGACGAGAGGATTACGTGGGTTAATAACAATACGCTTGCGTTATCCCGCGCGCGCCGCGCGTTTCGAGAGGAGAGCGCGCAATTATTTTACATCCGACGCGGTGTCGACGCTGAATTCAGAAAGGGGGAAAAAAAAAATAATAATAAAATTGTATATAAAATAAATAAATAATTATAAAAAATATCGGTGTGACGCAATAGCCGACGGCCGACCCGCCGTCGGACACGAATTTTTCTTTTCTTTTTTATCGCGCGCAAGAGCCGTAACGACAGGGCCTCCGTCAGGGCACGCACGGAAATTCCCGCTTTTCTAGTCAATATATTGAAATCCGTCCGTGAAAACGGTTTAAATGTTTTACAATAAAAACTCGGGATTTCGCGCCGCTTTTCCGAGACGACGGCCAAAAAAACCACAAAAAAAAGGACCGTGAAAACGGCCGCGGATCGGAAATACGCGCGGGACGCGGATAATTCCGTTTCGGTTTTGGTCGGGTTGGGTTAGGCGTGGCCGACCGGCGGAAAACGATATTACTGTCGGTCGGTTACACGTTAAAAAATATATTTAAATATACAGATTTTTTTTACAAAACAACCGGTGCTTGTCCGGCATATTAGTTTGGTTAGTTTGAGTTAACCGTGTCGGTTATTCTGTCGGTTCGCGCTCGCGTTATCCGGTCGAACTATGGATGATAACGCCCGTAGACAATAATGAACGCATTGGCGACACTGCCGAGTTTTTGTAATTTTTTTTTTTTTTTTTTTTTTTATCGAAACGATGAGACGACGTCTTATAGTAGTAATTATTTTAGCGGTTCGGACGAGCGAAATTCCCCGGGTTTTTCTCGCCGTTTCACCGCGATTTTTTGCCAAGCCTCAATTTTCAACGGTTTTCGCGTTTAAAACTGCCGCGGATCGCGGGTCGGACAATATCGGACGAAAAATGATTGTACCGACACTGAATGCCGGAATCAAACGACGCTAAAATATTGTTAGACGAACATAAATTATTACTGTTCGGCGAGTCAATCTCGCGGTAATTCTCGTAGGGGAAAATGGATAGGTCGACTGTCGGATATCACGGGAAAACCGTCGCGTCCTATTGATAAATAATAATAAAAACCGTACAATTTTATAGGCTCGGGTTTATTTCCGATTTATTTTTTCCGATTTTCTATATATATATATATATAAACATCATTTATCATTTATCGTCCGACGTGCTTATCGCCCGCCGATATACCGCCGAGCTGAAACGGCGGCGTTTCGACAAGAATCGAAATTCTAAATGTTACGAAACAAATGTTGTTAAAACACGATAAGCTCGGGGTTTTTCGATGTTTTTTTTTTTGTCTACAATATTAGAACGAGAGATTTATTAAATTGGACAATGGAATGCACGGTATTGAATTTCGAAAACTATATCGTTTGTCGGTTTGTCCGCGAGTTTTTCGACGTGTAAATTTTTACCCTTGACGCCCAATATTGAACACAGTCGAAATGTAAATAAAAAAAAAAAAAAAAAAAAGAATAGATTGGGCTCAGTACTAATGACGGGTCTCGTTTATCCGGTGGCCCCGGAACGATTTTCGGACCAGCGGGGACAATTAAATAAACTAAAAATCACGACAAAAGTATTTTGTTTTAGCGGTTAACTCGACTAAACGTATTAAAACGGTTCTAATCAAATAATACAGATTTTCGTTATTGTCTGTCGGTCTTTCACAAAAAGTTCAAACCGTTTATCCGTATTTCGTTCACAATGTCAACGATTCAATTCTACGGTCGTTCCAAGTTTTGCTAAAATATTCAGCACACAAATTGTCGGTAAATTACTGAAACCTATACATATTAGTAGTGAGAGCTTAGCCCCAAGGGAACTTTTCCCGTGTGGGCGATCGGCACCCCTGCGTTTAATCCCGTCGGTGTGTATAAAATTCCGAAACATTTGAACATTTTTTTTTTTATTTTTCCTCTTGTTTGTTTTTCTCCGAAATTTTTATCACTATTGTTTGCCACCGAATCGGAATAGGAAACCGCGCGCCGGTATTGAAATTAAATATTTCCAACGACGTTTGGCCGCGTTTAAACCGAAATTTCGTAAATGATATTAACTCCCGTGACCTCTCTCGGTATGCGATTGCGTATCGCCGTGAATTATTACCTTATTACGTACACTTATCAGTTATCGATTTTAATAAAACAGTTTCGCAATCAACACTAGTCCCGTTGAAATGATCGTTTGAACGAAAATTGTTTGAATAATTTGAACAAATAGAAAAAAAATGTTTGAGTTATTTTGTCCGCGGGTATGTATCACCACCTGACGCGTTACAAACGCGACGAACTCGTTATTCATAAAAAAAAAAAAAAAAGTCCATAGACTGGTTTTATATTATTTTTTAAACGAATTAGTAGTGAACATAAATTTTATACGCGAGTCGTGTTCATAAAAGTTGTTCGGCGATTGTGTGAATTTCACGCCGACGGACCGTCGAAAAATGCCATCGCATTATTAAGTTTCTATGAAACTTGCTGAACGCATCTGTTTTTGTAGTTTCTCTATAATCTTCTTTGTTTTGATGTAACAGATGGGGTTTTTTTTTTTTTTTGTAAAATATCTTTTTCGCGTTTGGCGATTTCAGGACGAATTGAAAATAAAATCTATTGTAGAGGGGGAGGGAGACTGGAGAAGGATTTTGTTGGCATAAAAATGCAAAAATTTCGCAGTTAGCGTTTTTGAAACTGATGACAAAATGTTCTCCAAATTTGCTCGACCCGGTCAGTAAAAAAAACGGTTTCGTGCTCGATAGTGTTTCGTATTACAAGTGAAATAGTTTTGTTTCGTTCACTGCACCGCCAATGGCGTAACAATTAATATTTTTATCATTGTATTGATAAAAATATTTTTTTTTTTAAAAAAACCCAGTAATTACAATTTCAATAATACACTTCCTCGATTTGTTCGATTACGTAATTTAATGTTACAACAACAATCCGGATGATTTACGATTTTTCACTTTGATCACAAATTTCTACACGTGTGGTGCCGGCGATCTCGAGGGACCGATTTATTTATTGGATCATCATTATTATTATTATTATTATGGGAAAATATCGGATATTTGTCGCTTTTCCCGAGATGCCGAACGGTTTTCGTGATATTTTCTTATAGCGATCGAATTCCGACAGAGGAATAGCACAAATTCTTATTCGTTGGCGGCGGTCTCCGGGGTGCGATTTACTCGTATTATATTAATATTATCGGTGTCCGGCGACCCCGCTGCGAACAACCCTGGTTTTTTTTTTTTTTTTTTCCCTCTTCTCTCTCTCCCGGCGATCTTTGCGTATACGAGAATTAGTTTTGATAAATCGCACGCGCGTTATTATCGTCTGGCGCACACCACGGGGTCTTATCGTTACAAGTACAAAATATGTCGCCTATTAATAAACGTTTCCGATAATATTTTTACAATCGCCGAGACCCGAAAACGCGTTCGCCCGGACCACTCGTACGCCCAAAAGGCTAATAAAAACGTTCGAAAATATTCCGGCGTATTTCGAACTATAAATATACGCGGCCGTTTTAACATTTCTACCTTTTTTTTTCATTTGGTTTTCGTTATGCGTAAATTAAATTTGTCCGAATAAAAATGCTCGGAGATAACAATTTTAACCTTTGCGCGGAAAACACTCGTTTTCCGTTGACAATCAAATGAAATCAAATTACTTCGTTTTCGTATATGTGTACGATTACTGTGATTGTCGATACGAAACTCGTCTTGGACACAATTCGCGTCTTACACGACGGAAGAATATGCGTTTCGTAATTTATTATCATTATCGAACGAAGATATTAATTTTTATCGTAATTTTGCGGTTTCGCCAATATATAAATAATATTATTACGCGTTATAAAATTGAATATACTACTGTAATAATGAGAGACGTGTTTGTATAAATAATAATATTTCAACGTTTAACGACTCGTTTTACGCTCGGTATTTGAAAGCAAAAAAAAAAAAAAAAAAATTGTCAATAAATTACACGTACCCGTACCACCGTTTTATAATATTATAATATTATCCTCGCCGATAATAATTAAATATTTAAAATATTGCGTTTTCTGATTGTATATTACGGAATCAAATAATAATAATAATAATAATATTTTTGCATGGCACGCATTCCAGTCGAAATATCATAACGAGATAATATGAAAATATAACGAATTTATCGTGGAATATATACGTAGGTAAGTATATTGCACGGTATCTCCAAAGGGGTCGTAATAAATACATCTCGGGTAGAGCCAAAAAAACTTCCAGAATTATGATACGATAAAATTAAAAAAAAAAAAAATTATTATAAACTTTGTTACGTTGCCAAGAATCGCGCATAAAATACTGACATAAAATAGTCCGATTTCTCCCGCATCCCCCCCCCCACCACACACATAAGATACTTAAAAAAAATATGTCATCATTAATATTATTAAATTCGTCGTCCCGTATATACTCGTAAAGTATAATAAAATTAAAAAAAAATTTCAAAAGGCTCGTAATACGCGATATTTTTATTTGTTAATAATTATTTTACGATATTTATAATTTGTCAACGGACTATTTTTTTGTTAATTATATATATATATTTTCCAAATCCAATATAAAAAATAATCGCATAACGCAATACGGTAGCGATACAGTTTACAGTTTCGGTTTTCAATTTTTAAACATTAATTTTAGATTTTGAACGTATAGCCAGAAACGTATCGGTTTTACTATGACGTGCGTTTTAAAAAAAAATATATTTTCCTTCAGAGAAAATTGCACTTATAGCGCCCCTATGGTTTTCGTAAAAATCGTGAAAACACCGGTGAAAATCGGGAATATTTACGAAATTACGGAGTTTCTGTAATTTTTCGATTTTGTCGTAATTCACCGAAACAATTCACAATATTCTGGTGGTTTTTTTTGTTGAGTAATGTATTCAGCTATTTTAAATTGTCGAATATTTATTCGATTTTCTAATAGGCTTCTTAATAATATTCGAAAATTTGACGCGAGGAGATTCGTCGTCGTACGTTGGGCTTACGGGGCTGTGTAAAAATAAATATCGAAACTCCGTAGTCGGAATAAAACATATTTTCATAAACGTTGGAATTTTAGATTTGTACGGAAACCGTATGCGAATGGACGGTTCCGAAAATAAATTATAATTTATTCAATTTAAACGTATCGGAACGTGTTTGAACCCGAATCGTTTTACAAATTCAAAAACGATTTTTTTTTTTTTTTTTCAGTTAAATAATAATACTAATATAATTCAGATAAATACCGTGTACGTAAATACGGACCCCCCGTATATTATTACCTTCCAAACATCCCGCCTGCGAAACCCGGGCCCGCGGTGTAAAAGTATGTGTTGGTCTCAGTCGTTAAATTTATAGAAAAAAAAAAAAAAAAAAGAAATTGTTTTCGTACATCCCGATAATATTATTAACGTTTATCGCGATAAATACGGACTCGGGACGACGGCGTTAATAATAATAATAATAATAATAATATACTCGGGCGACTCGTGCGGACGTCTATAGTCTCGCCGCCGGTTCTTACACGATTTCTAAGAGCCGCCGCCGCCGCCAAAAAAAAAAAAAAAAAAATGTGTTTGTTTAGGACGGGCCCGCAGATGCCCGAAAACGTAAAACAAATATAAAAACCAATCCGTGATGAATACGATTCCCTATAGACTTTCGGTTTACCACCGGCACGTTTTCATAATATTCCATAAATATTGTACAGGGTGTATTTAAAACGCGTTTACGGGACGGCGGCGGTGAGATTGTTCTATTGTCTCCGCGTTCATTTTTAAATATTTTTTATTGTTACTCGGAAAAAGTTTCGAACAACCTCGAATACCCGACAAATTGAAATTATTATTGTTTATATATATATATATATATATATATATATATATATATATATATATATATATATATAAATCCGGCCGTAATAAAATATTTAGCGGCGCGCGGAAAATACTCGCATAAAGGATTTGGCCGTGTTCTCGTATTGAAATAATATCGACTGACTGTCTACCAATACGAAATGTATAGTAAAATTATAATTCACACGACTAGGTGTTTTACGCGCAATCACAAACAGCACGGCCTATACGTTCAGAAACTATAAATCAATGCGTTTCGTATGGCGATGAATAAAAGTCAAATATAATAGTACGTCGTATTTGTCGTTTTAGTGCGATATGAACAAATTTTCGATTTCGAGTACGGTCCGAGTTGGGATACACAATATAGAGGCAAAACTAATAAAAAAAAAAAAAAAAAATTCGTCGTAGTATATTAATTACCGTAAATAGATAAACGTCCGTAAAAACCTCAGTTAAATTGAAAGAAACAAAAAACAAAAAAGTTATAAGTGTTAATGCTACGAAAGTCCCGAATAATATGTATATATATATCGTCGTTTTTCTATATGTAAAATAATCGTGTTTTTTTTTTTTTTTTCTCCCGCAAAATCGTAAAATTAATGGAGTTTTGATAAATGATTTACATTGTTGTAATGCGCGCGTGGACGCCGACGGAAATCGGCGGGGGATTTAAAATTAAAAAAAAAAAATAATAATAATAAACAATAACACAATAATAATATAATAATATTGATTTATTTGCTCGGGACAGATCTAATATCTCGGCGAATATTATAACAATACGCTATAACCGCTGATAACCGCGACATTATATAATACGGAGAGAACGTCGTCTTCGCCGCGAATGTAATCCGATATTTTATTTTCCAGTAACATAAAATATTATATTATTACGCCCCGACGACCGCGCGCGTAAATGGCGTGAATATTTCGTGCCGAGGAAAAAAAAAAAAAAAGGCCATTTTAATGACATTCGCCCGAACGAAATATACAATTTACGCAGACGCGTGCCCAATATCGTGTAAGTTTATTGTGGGGAAAAAAAAAAAAAAAAAAAATAGAAAGAGACAAAAACGTCTGCGTTCCCGCGCTGTTTATGATGATTTTTTATTATTGTTATTTCTTTTTTTTATTATTATTGTTGCCGAAACGAATTGGAAATTTTCGACCGGCCGGGACACGGGGCGCGCGACAGTTATCCGGTTATATTATATTGTCGTATTCGTACATTCGAATTTAGAGGCGTTTGTAGTAAATATTATTGTAGGTTAGGCGTACGTAACCTAACCTAACCTAACCTGGACGACGGGCCGGGGTGCGGACAATTTCCAGGGCCTTTTATTATTATTATTCGGTCGCGGTAATGTCGGTAAATTCGCACAGACCAAACCGAACTAAACGGTTTAATATTCAAAGACATTGAGGATATTCAACGGTTTATCTAGACGTCGTTAATCGGATTTTTCTTTATTATCGTTTTCGAATCGGTTAGGTCCAAGGCCCTATTCGGCACTGTTCACGGTGAACCACCGGCTAATATCTACGAATAGCTTTCGAGCGATCTCGGATTCGGCGTTTGTTTTCCGACCGTAGTAAATAATCCGGCCGGTATTTTCTAAATGTAAATTGATTGTCGTTCGTTTCGCGCGTGTGCTAATAAAACTTTCGATTTACAAAAAATGAACGAATTTTTCTATTCCGATACGGTTAGTATTTTTGCTATAAACGCATCGCCTGCAAGACCATCTCAAACTCGCACCATCCAAGGTTTCCAATCGATATTTTAACGTCTCGTAGCTACAGCCCTTTGGTACGTAACAAACAAAACGCTACACAAAGACTTACGATTTGATACTGTTGACCAGCTAGCCAAAAAATACTACACCGAATTTCATAAAAAAAACTACAGTACCATCCGAGTCCTCTCGTCCAGCATTTATCTCCAATTACACTCCCCGAAAACCCCCCAAGCCGTCTCAAAAGACGCTGGGGTGTCGGGATCTATTAAACTAATTTAAATTTCGCGGGTTCTGCAGGGTTCACTATCACTGGATAGCCTCCCTCATCGAGCAACCACGTAATTGTCATTTTATTTTTTTTTTCTCTATGTACAAAGTTATTCTATTTGCTTATTGTGTTACAGATTGTAAGGTTTTTCTAATAAAAAAAAAAAAAAAAAAAACACATCGTATACAAATACATCGCGATCAATTTTAATCCGCTGTAATTCGCAAACGCCAAATATCCGGGGATCGCACTGTCATCCGTATCCCGTTATTTATATTCTATTTACGGGTCTCGGGTTTGAAAATACGCGCGGGTTTTTATTTGAAATTCAATAGGTGGCCATTGTCGATAAACGCAGCCGATAATAAAATATATGTTTGTAGTGTTTTGTGCGTGGTGAACGGGCGGGACATATGCTTGTAGGAGTCAGAATGAGCTAAAAAAAGCGATGACGGAGCAGAATCCGCCAGGGAAAAAGACCATCGGGGACGGGGACGGGGAAGACGGCCCAACGAACGAAACGGGAAAATGTAATAAAAAAATTAAAAAAAAAAAAAACGATATGGAATCGGGGGCGTGCTCGCCGGTGGAAAGGGCGAGAAGGAGGGAATGAGGGTGTCGTTTCTTTGCCACTCTCCTCTTGAACTTTTATTTTTTAACACTACCCGTGACGACCATTTCCCGTAATTATTGTCAGGTTTTTATTGATGTCCGCCCAAAAATATTGGACGTCAAATCGGATAATCTCCGAGGCGATACGGTTTTTTAGCATTTTTTTTTTTTTTTTTTACTGCGTGCGATTCTTTCAATATGAATAAATTGTACAAAATGATGTGTAGTGCGGGGGTGTTAATTGGCCGCAATAACAGCCGGTGTAATTTTTGAAGGAATATAGACCGGAGAAATAGAAACGACGGAATAACATAGCCGGTTTACGGTGTTTACTATGTTTTTCCTTGTAATTCCTTATGAAACAAATAGCAGATCTGTAGAAGAGAAATAATACTTGTTTTATCCAATGTAGCTTTTCTCTAAAACAAAACATTTAAAATAATGAAATATATTTTCTTAAATTTCTATAATATGGAAATACTTACGCTTGTAAGTGATGTAAATATTCAGACTGAACCTAAATATGAACAAAATACAAATAAATTGATTATAAAATATGAAAGAATAATACAAAACTTGATATCAATTTGTATTTTAAATAATTCATTTTAACGTACATCTTTATTGAATGAATTATACTTTATGTCCATCTGTGCTACAGTTGACGATAGTTCACTCTATAAATATTACCAAAATACAAAAAAAAAAAATCGTAATAAAACCCCAATATCGAATTTACCCAACTCGACGTCATCGTATGGAATATGTCAGTCGTTGAAATGATTAAAAAAAAAAAAAAAATCATATTTTATTTGTATTATTGTACGACGCATTCGTTCGTTTTCGCTTCGGACGGCCGGAAATACGTACGCGCCTAACGATAAATATATCGTTTCGTTTTTTTTTTTGTCCAAAAATTTTTATTTTTTATTATCGACACGCGCTCACGTTCATATATACATCTATATACCTGCGTAAAATATGTATATATACATATTTTTTTTTTTTTTTTTTTTTTTACACGCCAAAATACTGTAATAAAAAAAAAAAAAAAACTTTTGTTATTTTTTATATATATACGACGACCGGACGAGGGGCAGGAGAAATATGAAGGGGTGGGCGACGGGCGTGTATACCGCACTTACTATTTCGTGTCGGGCACTATACGAGGTACGTGACGTTGAACATAAACAAATTACATATTAGAAATGTGCTTAAACCGACAAAATATCAGTAACGATTTTTTTTTCATTTATTATTTGAACGCACACGCACTACGCCGTTACGCTTATACGATAATAATAATAATATTTCGTATACGTTAAAAAATCGGAAAGTCAAAACGCCAATCGACCGCGTTCCGTTAAAATTGGCTTCGGAATAATTTTTAAACGTTCATATTAACGTACATATACGAGGTGCGACAATAAAATAACGAGACTTTTTTAATAAAACCTAAACTATTAACGTTATCTATAAAACGATTATTGAAATATGATTAGAAAACACTTATCTAAAAGTACTATGAACACTGATGGCATCGATTCATTTTCTTATACGTTAGTAGCCTTGTTATTAGTGCGAGTTCGACTATACTGCCGAAAAATGTTAGATATAAAAATCGAACAACATGTGTTAACATTAAATTTCTTGTTAAATTAAAAAAAAACTGCCGCGGAATCGTTTCGTATGTTATGTGAAGTTTACGGTGAAGAATGTTTATCAAGAGCTCGTGTTTTTGAATGGCACAAACGGTTTTGTAGTGGAAGGGAGGACGTCGAAGACGATGATCGTTCTGGACGTCCTACCACGTCTTCAACAAACGATAACGTTGAAAAAATCGACAAAATTAATTAATCAATATTATTATAAAGAGGTATTAATTAAATTAAGAGAACGTGTCAGAAAGAAGCGACCAGATCTATGGAAAAATGGGGCTGGGTTCTTCACCAAGACAATGCTCCAGCTCACAGTGCATTTTCAATTCAACGTTTTTTAACTGAAAAAAAAATTTCTGTACTTCAACATCTCCCGTACTCGCCCGACCTTGCTCCTTGTGACTTCTTCTTATTTCTTTTCCCATTTTCAAACAGTTGATGACGTAAAAATGAAAACGGCAGAACTTCTAAAAGGGCTGAATGAAAGCAATTGGCAACACTGTTTTCAAGAATGGCAGCGACGTATGCAACAGTGTATTGATGCTGAGAGAAGGTACTTTGAAGGTGATAATCATTAAATTATAACATTTTTAAAATAAACAACTTTTATTCAAAAAGTCTCGTTATTTTATTGTCGCACCTCGTACATATATACATTTTCGTTTTTTTTTTTTTTTTGTTTTTGTAACGACATGATGTTTTAATCGAATAAATTATTTATTTTTTTTTTTTTTTTTTAGTCGAATATATTATATCGATTCGTATAACAGTATACTTATACATATATATATATATATATCTATATATTAAAAAACTGGAAAAGTAATCCGATACGAAATTACGTGTGTATATATATATATATATGTATAAAAATAGTCGGCGGATGAAGCACGTGCTGACTGACAAACGCGTTCAAATGAAAAAAAAAAAAAAAAAAAAAATGAAAAAATAATAATACTATTGTTAAAAGATTATTATTTATTCAAAAATAACAGAAATTTTTAAACGGATCGCCGCTGTAAAACGTTTGACGCCAAAAGTATTATAATACCGGACGACAAATTATTATTATTCGAATTCAATTATTGTCATTCGCTTATCAATTATTGTTATCGTATCGCAATACGACTAATTATTAATAACCAACGGCGGAGAGGGAAACAAATATTATAAATAAATTCGCCGTTTTTTATTATTATTTTTTCACGATTTCCGGTAATGTTACGTCCATCGATCGTATTGTATGTACCTACTAGAAAAATTATTTTTTTTTTTGATATCTCTTTACTCGACCGGTTAGAAAAAAACAACAGAACGTTAGAAAATAACTCGGTTATTTCTTCCGGAGAAATAATTGAATAAACACAACTTAGTTATTTACGAATTGTTTTGTAAAAATAAAAAAAAAAAATCAAAACCCGTGTACTCGAATATCGTTACACTCGAGTGTAAATATTAGAGTAGAGAATACGTTTATGAGTGCGGTTTTAAGCGTAATTACAGAAAAAGCCACGTTACTTTCCGGCAAATACGTAAATTGACAATAGCATACCGTTCGTTTATAGTTTATTTAATCAACTACTTTAATTCGGTATAATTTATTTATTTTTTTATTATTTGAGATAACTCGACTTTCAAAAAAAAAAAAAAAAAAAAACGGTCAACTCGCCCGGCGTCGAGTCGGGGTCATTATTATTTTTTTTTTTTTTTTTTCTTGTACCGGGTGTCTACTGCAAATGTATTGCCGACGATCGTTTTTCTCGTCTCCCGTCCGGATATCTGGTCTTGGTTTAGTGGGCGGGACGGGTGTGTTATCACTCGTGGACCCCGGTAACCGTATTATCATAAAACGTTATTTTTTTCCCCGCGACCAACCGCATCGTATACGATATTGTAACCCGCCGGCCGAGTGTTTGTTTTGATAAACGCGCGCACCTATAACAATAAAATTTTTGTACAAACGTTGCGACCGTTTTATTTTACCCGGCACAGCCGCCGCCAAACATTACGCGAGACCGGCTAAATTATTAAACCGTACGCTGTTTTTCCCCATCATCGTCATCGTCATCGTCGTCGTTATTATTATTATTTACCGTCGTCGTGGGCGCCTGCCTATCCGTCTACTTATTTTAATGGGGTAGCAAACAATGTGTCGGCGGCGGTGCCGGGCGGTATAGGCGGTCGGACCGTCGGGGTCGGGTCGATCCGGGCGCGCTTATAAAACGAACACCTGCGCGCGCCGACGGTGTACAAGGCCCGATATTTAATATACGCCCGGACGGTTTTTATCGAACAGCTTTCACGAATAATCGACAAAAAAAAAAAAAAAAACGAAACGAAACGAAACGTATTTCTATACTTTGTAATATACTGTTATATTATTATTATTTTTTTTTTTGTAAACCTTTTACTCTATGTACACATACCGAACGTTGTTATTGCGTAATTTCATCGGTTCGTACTGCCGGGGAAACCGGAAAAGTACGAAATCCCGAACGATGCGAGCCACCCCGAGAAATCGCGAATTTAATTTCAACATTTTTGCGTAACGGTTGGTATTTTTTTTAATTTTTTTTTTTTTTTTTTGCATTTCAATTTTCGTATTTTTGAATTTCCGTCGGGAAACACAATAAATAAACACTCCCGATTATCGATTACAATAATAACTATACGAACTATGTGCACTACGACAAACGGAACGAGTACGATTTATATTCGAATCGTCGCGGTGTTATTGGCAAATAGGGTTCGGAAAACTTATTGCATTACAAAAAACCATTGGAAATATATTGATATATATATTATTATACAAGCGCCTATCGAATAACTGCATTATGCAACATTAAGCAAGTATTATGGATTATAATTCGATAGCAAAAATAACAGAAAAGAAAAAAAAAATGATTTATTCAAATTTTTACACTTTTTTTTAAATTTGTTATTATTATTTTTAATAGGTTTTTTTTACGTCGTCATATACTACTGCAATGATAAAAAGCCGCGAATCGCGTATATTATCTTATTCGTTGTTCTGCTCTAGAGCTGTGCAACGACGCCGCGACAAGAAAATTATTGTTCGCCATTCGGTTAGCAAAATATATGAAAAATAACGTAAACCTTCAATTTGCGTTTACGACGTGACGGTCTATCCAACGGACAGTAATAGCAAAAATGTGTTTTCGTAACTCCAATAGTGCTCGGGGGGCTCCAAAAGACTCGAAACAAAAATTATTCCACCAAATTAAACCGTTTACCGTGTTTTCACAGAGGGTTTGTTTGCCGTCTATTTCGTACTTCAATAATATTAAAAATATCAACAACAAAAAAACTCCATGTGAAAACACAGTGACCGCTATCGTCACTTTAAACAATTTGGTTTGTTTCGAGTCTATTGGGATCCTTCCGAGTACTATTATTGGAAGTACGAAAACACAGTTTTGCAGTTTTGACGTCTTCTTAAATATAATAACGTATGAAAATATTGTCGAAATTGTTCGAATTTGATCAAATCTTCGTTTAGCCTAACGAAAAAAAAAAAATAACACTGTTTAAACATATACAATTTTTGTATTCGAGTTTGTAATATAATGGTACTCGACGCAAATGCATTGGAGTCCCGAATCCCTATAGCAGTGTTAAATGTGTTTTTGCGAAGAAAAAAAAAAACCGTGGTTTTGTTCAATAGTTCAATAGTTGTTAAAAAAAAAAAAAAAAAATCGTTATTCTATACACGAAAATCCGTACAATTTGAACGTACCGGCACAGATACGGCTGGCGTTCGAGAAGAGTTATAATATTGTGTTGGAGCAAACAGATCGGAAAATATAAAAAAAAAATTAAAAAACAGTAACACGCCTATGCGTATAATTTAATAACACGACAACAACAGTAGTGCAATATCAGAAACTATTTTCGGACTCGGCGGCTACCGTGCGGTGCAAGTGGTATGAGAGTATCGCGGAGTTTTCGACCGAGCCCGGCCGCGTGTGTGCGTATAAAATTATTATTATTACCGGGCAACCGATTCGCCGGGCACGTGTTCATATATATATATATATATATATATATATATATATATATATATATAAATGTTAAAAAAATGCACATAAATAGTATTATAAAAACTTAACAAGAGAAATACGCTGTTTATTACTTTTTTTTTTTTTTTGTCTTCAAAGTGGCCGCTACGTTTGCGATAAATTTTCTATGCCGTTTCGATGTTGCGGTCCGCGATTCTCGACCAAGGCTATTTTTTTTTTATCAGCGAAATTTAACCCCCAAAAGGAGTTGGACCGCGGTCGGTATACGGTAGATATGTGAAAATCGAATACGATTTTTCTTCGCGCTCGTTTCTGGGTCGCCTATAGAGGCGGACGCGGATGAATAATAATTATTATTATTAATTTTTTTTTTAAATACAATCTACAATCTATACCACTTGTTAGCACAATAAGAAGATGAGATACAGATTAGTTATAGACAAATTATTTTGAAAAAATAATCATCATATCCTTAATAACATTTATACATAATACGTGACATTTTTGAGGAAAGCAGCCACCCCCATTAGTAACACTTTCATTTGTTATTTTAATTTTATATATATTTTTTTTTCTTCTGATTAATATTAATATTTGGTGCCAACAGGTCACGATACCATTTCCGTTTTAACCGTCTCGGGGGGGGGGGGGTTGCCGGGGATTGTAGGATTAGCAAGGTTTTTGACAAGAGGATTTAGAACATGAGTTAAAGTGCGAACACGGAAACGTTTATAATATGTTTTAGCTTCTTCTGAAACTCAAGGCATTTTAGGGTCAGTATGTAGGTGGAGTGAAGTTAGAGACATAGGGAGGGGCGTTTAATAATTTGCGAAATGCGATGTTTTGGAATGTTTGAATTTTTTTGATGTTAGTTTTTTTTTTTTTTTGCGTTTCCCCAAAGCTGAAGGTCGTATGTCCAAGAAGGCTTTAGTAGTGATTTATAAATAAGTAATTTAGTATTGATGTGAATATATTTATTATTGTTCATGAGGTTTTTTAGTAGGCATATGCGTAGGTTTATTCTTTTGGTCCCAATATGCTGGGTCCAGGTCAGTCTTTTATCAAGGGTCAAGCCAAGATATTTAACATTCAAAGCACTCGGATGAATAATAAAACCGTTTTCAGTGTACAATCGTAGTATTTCATAAACAGTGACAGTTAAAATATTTCCGGTTAAATTTTCGCCGTCATTGTTGGATTAATCGTCGTTTCGTTTCGATTGGCAGAGGAATCAATTCGATTGATTGTTAAATTTAGTTCTCACTTGTATCGAGTTTGTCTTGATATTCGTGAATCGAACGCGGCCGACAGGGAAATGTTGTTCTCAAAACAATAAAATCATAAAAAATATTATGTACATTCAAGGCGGACGGTTTTTTTTTTTTTTTTTTTTTTTTCGATAAATTAACTTACAAAATTTTAAATTATTTTTTCGCACTAAAATATACGAGGGATATATATATATATTTTTTTTCGTCGGTTTTTTTTTTTTTTGATTTTGTCGGTATCGGGTTTTTATTTTCGAAATTATATCCGACGTATAAATAATTATGGTCCGATTTTTTTTTTATTGTTTGTTTTTCTCGTTGAAACCTACAATAATATATTAAATACGGTGATGTATACGTTGTACGTATTATACAAATAGCAGGTCGTAAAACATACGGTAAACACATATCCAATTATTACGAAAATATAAACGGATAGTATAAAAAATAACACCACAAAAAACATCGTTTTCATCAGGTCAGTGTCTTATTATATTTATTGTGTTATTGTTATTATTTCGTCATTCGACTTCGGTATCCGCTCAGACGTATAACGGATTTTTCAAAGTGATAAATAAATATATATATATATATGTATTTTTTTTCCTTTTTATGAATTTTCGGATAGTCGTTTTTTTTTATAACGCCGAGACAATCGTCGTATGTCGAGAACACACACAAAAAAAAAAAAAAAAATAAGGATTTTATTCAAAATATAGACCGTAAAACTCGATTACGGATTGATATCATCGTGTATTCCGACGAAAAATCGAATTGTCGTCATTTTAAAACGACCGTACGGGATTTGTTTTATTTATTCAAGTGGCCGTACAACAAATATCGGGACATCGTTCAAACGTACAAATCGAAAACCGCGTGTATCGCGTAATGTTTGTGAAGTTCGCGGACGTAAAAAATAGCGTCTAAAAAACCGCACGGCCCTCTGCGAATCAATTGGTTTTGGAGTGAAAAAAAAAAAAAAATAAATAAATGTATAGCCGGGGGTGTCAGAATTTATTTCTTTTCGCTCGTATAATTTTGTCAATGTCCTAAAACAACCATGGAGCGTGGCGGTGGACCGTGGCCGGCCGCTTCACCCCCGGACATCGATGCAGAATGACGAAAACGCCTAACGCGCGTAGTCGCCCGTGACGCGAATGGTTTAGTTTTTAAACGAAAAAAAAAGGTGATCGAATCGATAGCAAATTTAATATTTCTACTAAACAGTAATAAACGTTAAAGATTTAATTTAAATACAACTTAATAATATTGTCCGTTTGTCGGTGTGGTGTGTGTGTGTGTGTGTGTGTGTGTATGTGTGGATGGGGCCTAAGCCTTCTTCCTTAAACCCCCGTTCGTGTTTACGTTTACGGTTGAGTTTTTCGGTTTTACGCGGTTATAACTGATTTGTTGTAAAATATTGTGCCGGCCGTAATTATTAAATAGTTCGGATACGCGCCGGAATAATAAATGGGAGGAAAAAAAAAAAAAAAAAAGCAAAAAAAAAACCTACGGACGATTGTTTGTTTGTTGGTCAGGATTTAATTGCCCGACGGCCAGATGGATGGATATATACGACGTTTATATGTGTATAAATATATATATATATACGTACATACATACAAGTATACACTACGCGATAAAAAAGAGCTGGCCGTTATTTTGGGAACACGAGGGGTCGGCTCGCGGGCAACTCGCCAGTAATATGAACCCGACGTTTTGGCTCATCTTCTACACGCGCGGCGACCGAGCCGTCTCGTCCCGGGGGCTTTCGGCCGCACTTTTTTGCCCGGCGCGCCGTCGCAGCCCGTTTATAGTAATAATAAATAATAATTAATGTCTTTCCCGCGCAGAATCATCGCGTAGGTATTATTTCGTTTTTTTTTTTTTTTTTTTTTTTTTTTTTTTTTTTTTGCGGTAGGCATTTATACAAAGCCGATTTGAGGGCGAAGGGAGGGCACAATTACTATTAACGGTTAACGAATACTTACGAGTTACTCGCCCCCCTCCCTCCCCTATAACTCTATTTAACTTCACGACTCGGCAGTCGAAAAGAAACAAACGAATAAAAATCTTAGCGAAACGCCGTGCCGTTTCGGTTATATTTTCCCGTATAAATATAATTTCTACTCGACTCCCGGTTATTATGTTAAACCGTACAATTGTTATTTCAAAAAAAGTTATTTACGTATTTTTATACGCGGATATCGTTACAATACATAAACAAGTGACACCCACACGACGAGTGTTGTATAGCAATATGCCAATAAAACACTAAGTTTAGTCGAGTACATTTATTACGAGCGTGTATGTACCGTTGAGGGTAATTTCGGAAAAAATAAATAAACTCGCTTTTAACTTAACTTAGGTTTTTGGTTTCCTGCAAACTTAACTTGGTCAGTCGAATTCGTTAAAATATTAAAAATAAATTCTAACTTAAATTAGTTATTATTATTTATTTTTATTTTTTCAAATAACTTAACTAAAACTAGTTTAAAAATCGGTTAGCTCCTTTGGGCGCGTACCCATTTACACTTCCGGATCCGAAAACTCGTAGCTAACTGCAATCTATCATCTAACAATTAAAAACCCGATCGTTTAAAACTATTATTGTTAGGCCGACTTACATGTGAGTATCGTATTATTAATTACAAAGGTCCAAATTAAACTTCTCCGATCGTACAGAGATGATAAACTAAATAATTAAACTCGCGATTCATTAAGCGAACATGTCGTCACATTTCATTAGGATCTAATAAGGTAAATTAATTTATTCCTTATCCGCATCAAAATTAATTAATCATTAGTGAGTTATAGTTTTATAGATTGTATAATTTTGTTACTGTTAGATATTCCGTTTGTTATACGACCTCGTGTCCGTAAAAATATATGTATATTTGAATATCGTATAGTTCTGGGTCGAGAATGACCAGAGCCATTTTATTTATTTTTTTTTTGTCCGTGAAAATAGGGCCAAACGTATAAAATTCGACGTTTGTTTTCTAAAGGGCGTACCCCGGTCGCACAAAAATTACGAGAAGTAGACAGAGCAAATAACGCGGAGGACAAACGTTATTTCGTAGAGAAACCGAGCCCGTCGAAGTCGTTCGGAAACCGACTGGCGGAGACCCTTCTGGAGAACCGTCCAGAATTATATTATATTGGTCCGTATGACGCGGTAAAAATCTCCGATTTTCCATCGCGGACCGACACGAATATACGTATATTCTTTGTTCGCGTCGAGTAATAATAATAATAACAATAAATATACCTATAGGTACAAAAAAAAAAAAAAAATCAAAACCTTAAACGGACGACACCCGGACAAATAGACGAAAGCAAGATGGATATCTAAATACGTAAATACGTATATATATATATAAACGAGGACAAACGCGCATAATATGCCCGCGGTGGGCACACACATTCTTATATTATACGTATATGTATATATAAAATATAATATGTATCTCGGATCTCGTACACGATTTCATATAGTCCGTCGTGTTTTTATTATTATTATTTTTTTTTTTTTGTTTATACGCTTTTACCTAAACATTTATTGCGCGCGACTGTTACAATAAAAAATAAATTAACGCGTTCGTATTATACGTATACGTATTACGAACCTTTAGGTATTTTGTTTTTTTTTATTTTGTTTTTTCTTCCCCTCCTGACCCTTGACAATTAACTATACACGCACATACGCATATACGTACGGTTGTAAAATATAAGAGATAATCTTTAAAACGCGTATATTTTTTCCCCGTCGCGTCTCGTTTAATTCGAACGGATCGTTATACAAACACACACACGTAATATTACAATATTGTTTATGCGTACGGGATCGGACCATATGCGCGACGTCGTCGTCATCGTCATCGTTGTCGTCGTCGTCGTCGTCGTCGTCGTTCGCCGAGCCGGATTTCGAATATTTAATATATTATTATTTTTATTATTATTATTATTATTATTAAGAGGACATTTGTCTTCGTCGTCGTCGTTACCGTTTTCACTATTGTCGTAGTGCGTAGGCATGTTGTTCCATCGGACTTGCTGTGTTCGGTTCGCCGCGTATCGTCGAAACGGCGATTGGCAGAGTATTTCGTCCGACAGCTCAAATAACTCCAAATGCTAACGTAAAAATTCGAATTTTCCATAATATTATCCTACGCAATAACACCGACCCCGGCCCCGGCCCACCAAGCATCACTACAATCAAACACTACGTTCAGATCTAATAAATCAAAACCGTTCTGCAAAAGATTCCACGCCGAAACCCCATCGTATCTAACAATCCTGGATATCCCCCGAGGCGGTCCAAAAAGAACCGGTGTCGCGAGTTTCTCAACCATTAACTTAAAAAACAATCACATTTAAAATTAATATATACTATTAAGTGAAAATGTTCTTTTTAAAACATAAATAGTGAGGGTAGCGTTACCACTGGGTGGCTGCTTCCGACGCGTTTTCGTATAACTTTGTCCTGTAGTGCATATTTTCTCATTGTTCATTTCTCATTGTTCCCGGGGGAACACATTGTATATTAATGTTATAATGATTTTTTAAAAAAACTTCAATTTCCCGCTACGGGATTGTCCCGTCACGGGCAATCGTTTTCATAACGACCGAAAAAAAAATATTAATACATTTTCGGTGCTACGAAACTCGATCGAGGACCACTCACGTTTTAAATAAATACAAAAACCTACGGACGTTCTTCATTTAGACGCTACTGATGTTTGTGAAAAGTCCTACGGTCAAAAAATGAGAAAAATTATTCAATCGTTTGATGGAAATTTCTACAAAGAACACCGTGATATGGCGCAATCGAGTCGTCGAATTGTCGTAATTCGCATCAAACGCGAAATCGTTTGAAAATTAAAATATCGTAAATTAAAAAAAAAGAGAACTTAAAAACACACCTAACGTTCTCGCCTTTGAATTTTTGATATTACGTTCCAATATTAAAACTTACGTTACCGAAACGGTTCTGTTAAACGCAAATTTCCTATGTCGTGCCATTAATTATACGTACGTCAAACCGGGACGACTATAAACTAACACGGCACCTGTGGTCGTTTCTGACTGGACGATTTGTATTCAAAGTAGGGTACATTAACCAGTAATCACACAAATCTGACAAATGCGTCGTTAGGTTAGTTAGTACGATTGTTTCTCCTCGAAGCATTCGTATTTTATTTGTCAATGTGGTCGGGTTTCCAATCTGACGGCCGTAGACCGAATTTGTCACATTTTTATTTTTATTTTTTTTTACTCCTCTATCCAAACTTCGTCGACACGAAGAGCTATAGCTGTTAGGCGTACACGCGGGCCATTAAGTTCTTCGGATCAGTAAAGATATATTGTAAAATTTAATAAAAATGTATTTTATAGATTCCTAAAAAAACATTTAAAACAGTACCTGCCTACTATAGTACCCATTGGCGTATTTTTGTACGAGTCTATTGAAGATAATTGCGATTGCGTTTTCCAGCTGAACTGGTAGACGTTTTTACGCTCCACTCGGAACTCTGCATAGGTGCACTTCCGATACCTTTTAATGAGGTTCCGCTCCATTGCATTACCGACGGCTTTACTGCCCTCAGAGTAGAAAAAATAATAATAAAAAATAATACACGAGCTCGTGACTTTATTGATCTAATCACGTGACATAAATAAATTAATAATTGTTTGATTCCCGTGCTCGTCCGTCGAAAATGAGTTGAAATTCTTGAAATGTTGACCATTATAAACTTTCTGGTGACGGCGGTATTGACGAAATTATAAATTATATTTGAACGGCAATTGATCTTTAAATGACGTTCGCGTTTACTCGCCATAATTGGAAACTGAGATTGCGGGATTTACTAGCGTTTTGAATACGATATATTTTTTTTTTTTCTTTATCGTAGATCACAACATAATGTGGTATGTAACCATGACTGGGCATAGTGAAACCCATACGTGTACAGTTCGCACGTACTAACATTATCTCGGAGCGTAGAGAAAATTAACGATAGAGTCGAAATCATAAACGACGCGACCGGCACCGGTTTTGCCCCGGGCCCGCGCCGGTGCGATTATCGCCACCGAACCGCACCGGCGGAAAACGCCCTACACCCGAGTGATAATCGTAAAACTATTTGATAACGGGCGGTATCGGTTACGGGCGGTTAATCCGGACGGTCCGGCCGGTAGACGCGAATCGCGTACGCAGCAGTACGCCCGATGTGCAACCGGGAGGATAATTTCTGTACTTAAGACGTGTAATATTATTATTATTTACCGTCGTAATATTGAAAAAAAAAAAAAAAATAATAAAAAATTATTATTACCGGCGGCGTCGACGACGACGACGACGACGACGACATAAATTACACGACGACAATAATAATTAGACGCAGATGCGCGACGCGAGTTATTTTTTTATACCTACAATACACTGTTTACTTTACCATTTATTTTATACTTGCGTATTATTCCATTATACGCATCGATCCGTGGCAATAAAAATTGTAATAATAATTTATAAAACAGTATTTTCTCACTCTATATATCTCTATCTCCTTTTCTACATACGACGGAGCGTTGGTTTTTATTTTTATTTTTGTTGTTGGTCTTCTTCTCCTCCTCGAATACGGTCCGCGCACATTTGTCGGAAACGTGGCGGCGACGATCTCGCGGGCACACGTGTTCCTTCGGCGCGCAGTCTTTTCGGGTCTCTCCGCGCTCCGGGGTTGCACGTTCGGATATATTAAGCGGAATAATAATAATAATAATAATAATAATAACGTATTATTTATTATTATTATTATTACTTCTACAAGTGTGCGTTTGATATAAAAACCGGCACTGTCTCCCGCACAGCACGCCGGTCGGGGTACCCGGGCGATAATAAGGCGAAAATATCGTCAGCGTCCACACGTGGTCGCGCGTTACCGCGCCGAATAAAATGCCACGGACACACGCGTTAATATTTCATTTTAATAATAGTGTAAAATTGTACAACGCGATAATAATATATCAGTCGGTGTCACCGGATAAGAATAAGAAGAGAAAAAAAAAAAAAAAAAACCGGCGAAGACCGCGGCGCGCGGCAAACTACCGCCCACACGATTCCCCCGAGTATACTCCGGGTACAATGTAAAAACCGACGTCGTCACAAACCGTATCCCGAAAACATAATTCGTTCGCAAAAACCGTTTGGGCGGCCTGATAATTCGGCCTAAAACGGTCATCGGACGATTAGTGATTTACTACATTAATATTCCAATGTGTTATCGTAATCGTTTTGTTTCGACCGTTTTACGGCTGCGATTTAAATTCACTTCGTCGTCACTTTAATATCTCCACTAGGACTCAACATCGGGAACTTTCTTATCCCATTTTGAATATTCTTTCACCGATAGATACGACCAAACTAGTGATAAAAATGAGTTCGGGTGGTTGCCGGTACACAGGATTTTTGGTATTTTTGATATGGAAATTTAATTATTTTTTTTTTTTTATTGTTGTCGATTCGCCACATAGGCACGCCTTGGCGACACGGATAACGTTTTTATCAATTGATTTAATTGTCATAAGGGACGGAGACACCGGTTTTTATTTATTTTTATTTTTAGTTTCTCGTTTTTCGTTTTTAGTTTAGAGACAGCGATCGATTTTAGGAACTGTGAAACGTTTGAAGATTACCTTAAACGGGCCCGAACACTATATTATGCGATTATAGAGTTTGTATATGATCGATTTTTAAAATTGTATTTCTGGACCCCGGGTCAAGTAAAAGCCCGATATATTGTTTTTAGCGAACGCGTGAAATAAGACCTAACATATATATATATATAAAATATTTAAAAAAAATGTCCATTCCTACTCGGGCCATAGATTTTTTTGTAAAATTTACTATGGCCCAGATTTATTTTTATAATACTGATAAGCGTATAATAATACAACGACGTCTTTGAAATATACTTAATAGTGGATGTGACATGAATCCGGATTGTCCGAAAATCCGAAAAATTTTTTTTTTTTTTTTATATGTTTTTTGATTAGAAAAGCCCTGTAAATAATTTTACTTTTTCCAACAGAAAAAAACAAAAATTATCGAAATCGGATCACTCGTCTATATGAGGCAAGAGAGTTTTTTCTGTAAAATATATTGCTTTGTGCGCAAAAACACAGGTCCCTCTAAAGAAGACGTTATCCACCTTGTAATTCGATTGTAAAATCTATTTTGCGCCGGACAACTAAAACCGTGCTATTTTTTAATTTTTATTTATTTATTTTTTTTTTAATAGCACTTCCCGGTCATTATTTGATAAGTAAATTAAAACACTTAAAAGCAAACCGATAACTTTTTTGGTATTTATGTTACCGAACAAATGGGAAGTCTACGAAAACAGAGATACATTGTTCCTCTGAATATCCTATGCAAATTCGGTTGTCCCGCACGAAACTGTTTTTCCCGTACAAATGTATTTTATATCATTGATCGCACATCGGAATACTAATTGACACGTGAATTTGAATATTATTGAATCGAAAAATTACCGTGTTTTTTTTTTAATCGTAGAAATTCCCTACAGACAGGCAACCGCTTCGATACGGCTGGTAATAACGTGCTCTTGATATCAAAATGAAAACCGATTGAACATTATTAGGCCGGTAAAACCTCGTTAATTGTAAATCCGTACGTCTCCACTTTACCCGGTCGTAATTTATAATGATATATTATCGGGATATTTTTTTTTTTTTTTTTTGGTTATCTATCGAGGAGGTACCGGACATTTTTTTTGTATTTTTTTTCGTCCGTTCGCCCACTGCGGCGACCGAGTGTATACCTCCTATCCGTACAGGTCGTTTGTACCGCTATTCTATTGTAAAAAAAAGCTGTCTGGCGATCGTAATAATATAGGCGACGATAAACTACAGTGGGCAATCGATTGCTCGTCGTATTGTTATGCGGTACGCCCTCCGCTATGGTCGTGGAGGGTGGAAAAAAATATATAAAAAAAAAAAAAAATAATAATAATAATAATAGTAATAATCGCATTACGATTTCGGATATCGCGCTGCGTAACGTACTGAAAGCCGTTCGCGCCCGCGCAGCTATCATAATAATTTTATTATATAGACAGTGTTTTAGCCGACCCTTTTTTTTCTCTTTCCATTCATATATTTTATAACGGACGATATAGGTTTTTATTATTTTTTTGTTCATATTGCTGACGTGGGGCGGCAGTGCGCGTTACTATACTAATAATAATACAAAACGCGAAATGAAATCAAATATTCTCGACGACGACGGCCGTCACATTTTACATATTTCACTGTATATAGTAATAAAACCGTAGTCGCAATCGTCGCGGTCGCCGAGGAAATCGGATTACTGATTTTTTTTTATTATTTGATATTTTTCCATCGCGCCCATGTATTCATGTATACCCCTCAATGTCGATGATTAGCAAACAAAACAAATATGTTTACTTTTTACGTCCCGTAAACTAATATTATTGTATATGATCACAGGGCACGTCCACAAAGCCGGGCGATTCGTTTTGACTAGTTAAGTTGTCCTTAAAAAAAAAAAAAAAAGTAAAAATTAATTTTGATAAAATAATTGACGAATTCGAGTTACTTATTTTCAAGAAAACAATAACCGAGTTGCAAGTAAAATTGTACAGTTTCCCATAACTACTACACTTGTATTCTTATATTTAGATTTTTTATAGACTTCTACTGTACAAGACTATAGTGTAGGTATACTATAGGGCACGTGCCCGTCCCGATGTGTATTTATGATATTCAAACAAAGTCGCATAATACTTGGCGAATAATAAATGCAAAAAACCGCATAGCACACATTTTTATTTATTTTTTTTACAATAAATACGTAAAATGCTATTTAGAAATAATTTTTTGAACTAGTCAAATAAAAAAAAGTAACTAGGCTTTTAACATTTTAACTAGTCACTGTGTCCGGCTTGGTGTAGGGATCCAAAAAGAAACTACTACCCCGAGAACCTTAAACGAATAGAGAAATTCAAAATTATTCAATATATAAACACGTAAACTCGGGTAATTTTTTTTAATAATCTACCGCGATTAGACTTTGTTGTGTGATTTTCTAAAACTATAGTGTTGCGAGTGGTATTGGGGAAGCCGATTGTTGTTCTCGCGTAAGCTGCGCAAATCTAATAAGCTATACGCGTATAGTATTAGACGAGTAATAATTGATAATAATAGAAAAAAAAAAAAAAAAAAAATAGAAAACAATTGCGTTTTAATAGCCGAACCCGTTAGTCGGGTGGAAATGCCACGGCGGCCGCCGGGCTCGTCGACGGAGATAAAAAAAACACACACCCCCGTGCGCAGTCTGGGCGACGGGAGGACGGCACTAGCGTATTATAATATTATAACATTAAAATATTATAATACTGTAACATATATTATAAGGGGGACGGTATTTCGCTATTGTCGCGGCGTTGTTATTACGTACGTTGGACTACACCCCAATCGCCCGCCGTATTATATTATCATTCGGTACTCGCACACTGTTGTGTTTACAATCGCGTACGCCATATTGTTGCGATTGTTACGTATTTTTTTTTTTTTTGGGTTTTTTTTTTTTCTTTCGCGAGTGCCCCGCGGCCGAAAAAGGGTCGACGCGTATAAACCGGGGACGGTCCGGAGCGATAAACGTCCGGAACGGGCGAGTGTAAAATAATATTGTACGGTCTAACGCGTGTGGGGTGGTCTCGACTCGAACATTTTCGAACTGGAAATCGTCGGCACGTCGAACTCTTTCCCCGGTCCCTGGGTATTTCCGATTAAAACAATTGCAAAAAACAAAAAAAATAAAAAATTCCGAGTTTAACTCGGATGTTCCCGCGGACAAGTCGGAATTTCGATTATTTTCGAAAATTATTATGATTACGATATTTCCCTCGCGTATGCACATTCGCTGTCGAGAATTATAGTTATCGTTACCGATAAGCGGATCTAGGCCGTCTGGTTCGCTACACGACGGATATTTATCAGATTCAGACATTTCGTTATCTGTGTGGACTGTAGTAAACAAGTACTCATCGATCATTACAACGAATCGAGGCGAATCGTCGAAAACAAACCCGAGGTCAACGATGAACCTTTAAAATGCCAACAGCAAAACTCAAACGAAAATAAATACCGTTTTTAAACCATTTTCTGTATCTTATACATTTTTCAAAATTATACATGCATATATATATATATATATATAAATAGTAAACACATAGATATTATAATGAATACATATTTTTAAAAATGAATACATTTTCAAACCTAATATTTTAAATTTTTTGTTTTTTGGATTACTCGAATTCTCGGATAACTCGAACTTTTTTGTCGGTCTCTTTCAACTTCGAGTTAAAACCAAGTTTCACTGTACCCAAGGTTCACGGCACAATCGTCAGCGTGTTCTTCACGGACGATCGCGGAGACGGGATGTACAGCGTAGACGTCAAACGTAATAGTAGGAGAGCGGCGAAAAAACAAAAAAAAAAAAAACAAAAATAACAAATTCCGTCATAAATATGATGGTTTTGAAACGGACTGAAATTTCCCCGGTTCAATCTCGACCGGTCGGTGCCCGTTGATCGATATTCGATATTTTATACGCACGCCCGTATATTGTTGTAGTGATAACCGCGCGACCCACTGAAAAACTCGGTTTTTATCATTATCGGTTTTATGGTCGTTTTTCCGTTTCGATACTACACGCGCCTCGTACGTTCGAAGGCGAAATTATTTCCGTCGGTCGTTCGTTGCCCGGTGCAAAAAATACAATCGAAAAACTTATATCCAGCCGTGAGACAGGCAAAATGACGTTTTGACAATCGTACGTGGACACGAAAAAAAAAAATGTTTTATAAACATTTTATAGTTGATGGAATTTTAATGATTTATTTTTTATTTTTTACATTTCGATCTGAAATAATTTCAAATAAAACAAAAAAAAACAAAAAAATTGTATAACCGTTTCCGCACCCAGACCCTGTCGATTACGCTGTTTATGGTCGTCGACAATTTTTTAACTCGTGGCGTTTATGCTGAAACTTTTAGTGAAAAACTGAGCCATTTTTAATGACAATTTTTTATCGTCGATAAAGCTGACTTTTCTGAATTGTTTGCTGCCAAAAGGTAATTTTGGCCGAATGTATCGTTTACGGCCTTTTGCCTATTGAGGTGGGATAAACGCTAAACGGCATATTTTTTGTTTGTTTTGAAAAACCTTCGGAATACAAACGAAAACCAAACGTATTGCTAAATGTATTACTATACAACGATGAAATTCACACGACGTTGATAAATAATTCAACCTTTTTTTTTTTTTTATTTTTTTTTTTTTGAGAGGGACGGGGAACTCGTCATTTTGACGATTCTATTATTCCCATCTCTCCGCCCCTTGAACATTAAAGGGAGCCGTTCTCACCGACGTAAACGAAGGGGTTTAACTGATTATTATTTTTTTTTTTTTTTTAGGCTGATAATCGTCCACGATTGGTCGGTTATCTTTTTTATACGCTAGGTTTCAGAAACCGTCTACATTGTTATTATAACGGTGGAAAAAAAAAAAAAAAAAAACCGCGATAAAAAATAATGACGGGTACCTCGACCGTAACGCAAAGAGATTCCGGAAGGATAATAATAAAATATTTCGTTATACGCGCGCAATAAAATTAATTTAATCGTAAAATTCAAAATAGACACCGTGAGTCGTGAGTATTCGTATGTATTCGAATTTTTGTAGATTATATTATATTTTTCGAAGCACAACGCGGTGCCTAACGATAATAACACACCTAGGTTAAAGTCAAACGAAATGAGTTTTTTTTTACATTTTTTACAAGTGGTTCCATCAACGCTTTTTCGTCCGTGATGTTTATTATATATATATATATATATTATGGGTATATACATCGCGTCATAATTATATGCGTTTTTATAATAATAATCGCTCGTGTCGGTAATATATATATATATATATATATATATATATATAGAGAGAGAATAAAAAAAAACGTATTTACATTAGATCGACCGAATTTGATAAGAAAAAAAAAAAAATGAAAAAAAAAAAACGCTAAGTACGACCGCCTACAGTGACGATAAAATAATAATTTTATTTTACGTTATTTTCTCTCCTTTACCGCCAGTTTGCCACACTTTCTTCGGCGACGGTTAATTAAAAATACAAATAAAAAAACTAATTATTTTTTATTTTTTTTTTATAATTTTAATATTTTCTCGCGGTCTAAATGCACACGCGATATATACGCATGCTCGACTTAAACTATAATTTTATTTTATTTTTTTTTTTTTAGGTTTATAATATTATAATTTTATAGTCGCGCTCGCGTAATTGGTAAAGTTATTATCTAAACCAAAGGTGTCCAACCTTTCGGTAAGACCGGGCCCGATTAAGTGAGCGGATGATGTCGTGGGCCACATACGTTTTTTTTATAATAATAATTTACATTTGATTCATAATTATACAATTTCGCGACTAGCGAATAGAAAATACGTTTATTGTATTTATATTACAAGGGGAAAAATACATCTATTAAAATACGAACCTACTAAAAACTAAAACTTGCTTTTGAAAACTTTGAAATCGGTTCTTTTTTTTTTTTGCGAAAGTAACGAATATCCGGATCGATTGGAGTTGTGACAGTTCTCAATCAATTTCCAAGGAGCCTGTCCGATGCCTAGGCGATCTTTTACTTGTGGTGTTTACCATTCTCGAAAACAATTGTTGTTCGGGAATATTATAGGTACTGTTAATAGTTTGTATTTTTTCTAATGTATATAGGTAAGTGTAATCGACTTTGAAATTGAAATTTACGTATTGGCCCGCATTGGATTCTATCGCGATATCTATAAACGATTCCGAGCGATTATTCGGGTTTCCGGGTTTTGTCCGGCCGCGCTCGCCGTCCGGAATCGTCCGATCTCTTGTCCGATCTCTTGGGGGGGGAGGGTCTAACCGCTGGATATTCCCAAAGAGATTCGATTTTTACCCGGGCAATTATTAACGCGCGAACAATTGAAATAAAACGGGGTGTACGCGAGACACAATCCGTTTTGACGCGTTTATTCGCAGAGCCCCGGGGGGGACGGCGTTAAATCGTGTGTTCGTCGAGGGCGTCATTACTGAAAACCGTCGGAATGAATATATATTATCGATACTGTTATAATAACAGTCGACGGCGAAAACGCGCGATCGCGTAGCGCAATATTGCGCGTTACGATGCTTTTGATGGAAAAAAAAAAAAAAAAAAATAAAAATAATAATAATAATTTTTAAAATAAAAATCGTCCGGGGTAGATCTTATGCGTATAAATACATAATAACGGTTTGAAGTGTTATCGTAACGGAAGTTTTAAAAGACGATAAACGTACACAATGGGGCGTACGTATACAACGTTAAAGACAATCGTTATAATAAAGATATATAGGTAATATTTTAATTTTTTTTTTTTTTTTTTTTTTTTTAATTATATACCACGTACCGATATTATACCGACATAATAGCATAAAAAAAAAAAAAATTAAAAAATAAAAAAAAAAACTCTTTTACGCGTTGTTTTGTCTGCGGTTTTTTTATATATATATATATATTTTTTTTTTTATCACTCCGAGAAAAAAAAACTGTTACCTATTTTTTTAATTTTTTTTTCGCGTTTCGAAATTCAAATATTCACATAAACCAATGTAATAATAATAATAATAATAATAATAATAATAATATGCGTGTTACACTTATTGGTCCGACGATCCCGTACGGAGCGGAAACGTGCGGCACTCTAAGACAATTGGACGAGAGAATTCGTGTTGATATTGAAAAGTAAAACCGTCGGGCTAACCGTGGACAGAGTTAGAAGACGGAGAGAGCAGAGAAGTAAAAAATAGTAGTGATGTGACATAAATCCGGATTTAGGATTTTATAATGTTTCGAAATTCGAAATTTTGTATTTGTGTGAGCAAAACAACGTTTTCCGGGTCGGTTAGTAATATACCGGAAACATTTAAGTGTAATTTGTATGATTTTTTTTTTTTTTTTTTGGTTATTCTTTTAAAATTAATTTCAACTTGTGATATTTATTTTAATTGTACAAACGTCTTTAATGTTTTACACATTTGACGCTTTTAACAATACGATAATAATAATAGTTCTACGAGAAATTAATTAAAGAACATAAAATCACTATTTCAATAACGGAAATTCGGATTCGGAGGAAAAATCCGGATTTTCCTAACCGGATTGACGATAAACGACGGAATTGAAATTTCCGGATTCTTGAACCCCGGCAAATCCCCGGGGATCGGACAGAACACGTGATTATGACAATGGTGAGAAAATCTCAATGGGCGGGGAGGAACACGTGTTTGGACGGCTGTCGAAACGGGCTAATAAACAATTGCCGAATGGAACCGAATGCGAGACTTTTAACAAAGAAGACCCGGGGACGAGTCGAGGCCGTGAAAAAAAGAAATAATAATAATAATAGTAATAAAAAAGAAAAAAAAAAAAGGAGTTATTCCTGACGGATATTTCGTTATTTTCTCGTGTACCGCCCGGATACTATAGAATTATTATTTGCAAAACGTATTCAAACGGTCCGCGTCCGTACACGGCGGGCCGGGAAACTCATCCGATCTCCGACCCGCTAATGCTGCGGGTTAACAGCCGGTAACGTTAATGAAATGCATTCCGGCGACTTTCACATCGCCGCCGACGTTCGAACACAATTCGTATCCGAACATTACGATAATTATAATATTATTGCGTTTTTCTATCGCCTCGATACTTTCTCGTCGATTTTATAATAATTCGCGTCGCGGACGGACTATAAACGAAATACACTCGCGGTTTTGCCGTCGAATAAGAAAATCCGATTGTCGTTACGCGCACACGCCACGAGTTGGGAAATAAAATAAAAATTATCTAAAAAAAAAAAAAAAAAAAACAAACAATTTGGCGGCGGGAGGGGGCCACCAGTAGTAACGGATTTCACTCGATATTTCGAATATCCCGCGTAATTATTATTAAAAAAAAAAAAAAAAAAAAAAAAAAAAAAAGAAAACGTACGACGGCCGGTTACGGTTTTTGTTTCCGCGTACGAGTAACGAGCCGAGCTGAGTTTATTTTTAATACCAAAATCCGTATCCCCGTCTGTCCGTCTATTATTGTGTAGATTTGGCACCGACGGTACGCCGCCGCCGCCGCCGCCGCCGCCGAGCCTAACTCCGAGTGCTCGACAAAACTCTACGGCGGCGCACGTTAATTGATAAAATAATTAGTGCGGGTTTATATATTATTATTATTATTATTATTATTCTAGTCGTAATCGCTGTCGTATTTTTATATATATATATATATATACAGATTAAAGCGTTTTTTTTTTTTTTTTGTTTTGTTTTTTTACTTCTCTTTTACACGTTGAGTCATATTGTAAATAAATAGATCGCCGCCGCCCGCCGATTGCCAAACGGTGAAAAATGTACGAGGTCGCCGTCGCCGTCGTTTAACACATGTCGTATAGGCCGTGGAGGTACCTCCTATCTCGTATTTATTTTCGTTCCCGCGGAATTGTGCTCGCCGGACGATTAAGTACACCGTGTGCGCACCATAATATTATCATATATATATATATATATATATATAAATTTTCCTCGCAATAAAAAACCGTGTCGTTACGTTATTTATCGATTTATTTTTGTCGTTTTCGCGTAGACCGGGGCGCGCGCGCGGTAACTCGCCGTTTTTGGCCGCGTACCGTTTGGCCCGTCGTCCGAATTCGATCGGAAAACTCTACGCGGTAAAGTCGCGGCAATTACGTTTCTTTGATTGACTCGGTAACAAATAGAAAAAACGAAACGAAAATAATATTCGTTTCGTTTGTTACTCGATCGACTCGACTCGGTTTCGACGATATCACGAGAACCCGAGCTCGTCTCTAGGCCGTCGTGTTCGGCGGTATAACTATAGTTCCCGGAGGACCGAGCAGCAGCAACAGCAGCAGCAGCAGCAGCAGCAGCAGCAGAGGACGACGACGGACATCGACAATATTTTGTGTAATAAACTTTCGAAACCGCCGCTTTTACCGTGTCCGATCTCTGGTTTTAAACGTTCCAACGATATTTCTATCGCATATGGTTTTTATTTATTTATTTATTTATTTCCCCCCCCCCTGTATTACAAATAATTACAAGGACTTTTCGACAGCGAGTGACGGTTACGACAAATATCCAATATTAATTACACAAAAACGACGGTTATCGATTTTATTGTTATTCCGTTGTATTCCCGTAATCGACAACCAAACGCGATTAGTTCGTTTTTGTAATGTGTTTTCGAAATTGTCGCGACGAATAACGTCCTTCGTAAAACGCACCGATGACGCCGGGCTGACGAAAACGACGGCGTTATATTATACCATTAATGTTATATACGCACCGCAGACGGTCGTTATAATTTTTTTTACACGAGTATAAGTAAAAAAAAAAAAAAAAAATCAAATAAAAAATATCCCGTCTTTATGCAGAGCCCGCGGGGGCTCTGTTCTCGAACTCATACCTTAAGGGCGCGTTGGGTGCCGGGTTTCCGAAACTGTCTCCGATTTCGTAAACTCATTTTAACGGCACCGGCTCTTGTCGACAAAAGAACCTTTTCCGCTAATCTACTGCCCGATATCCGTGCGGAAGGGAATACCGAGATTTTTAAGGATTTCAAAACAACATAAGTATTTACGGTGATATCAAATATTAACTTGAACACGTATCTGTCAATTATCTACGGCAAATCGAATATTTTGGCGACGTCGCCGTTTCCGTTGAATGAAACAAACTTTACTCTTTACGCGGATACGAGTAATCGAACGACAACTGATTTACCATTTCGTATAGGCACGGAAATATAGTGATGCGAATCGTTCGTTTACGGATTCTAGTTTGAGAATAGGACCAAAATATGTTGGGAGTTTTTTGTTTTTTCCTAACCTATCAGATTTCTATAAGCTCAATCTGAAAATAATGTTCGCTATCAAAGCCATTACCGGGTGAGACCTAGCACATAGATTTTAGAAAACCGACACTTATGTTTACTGACTTCCCGAGCAAAGTTACGAATTTCATTCAACTCTCGCGCGATAATCGTATACTTTCCGACAAGCGCCTTGGAATTATTTGTTATTTAAGATTTCCGATCAAACGGCATATTTCCCTTGATGGGGAAGACGAGGCCAAATGTTCAGCTCTCTCTGTCTCTCTCTCTCTCTCACGGTATTTTTACGACGAGAAAATATATTTAAGTACGCGATCTGTAGATTTGGGATTGTTTTCGTTCTGGTGGCCGTAAGAGCTGTGGCGCGAAAATCTCTCCCATCGTTACGCGGCGCGCTTACATATCGCGTTGTCGATAAAAAAAAAATGATTGAAAAACACTCTAAAACGTAAAAAACGGCAACGGCGAAAATTGCCATTTCGCACTTATGTGGTTATAAAAAAAAATACATATACATTCTCTGCATATTATCATGAATCAAACGTCTGCAGTGGCCAATATATAATAGTAATTATCACTGATTTTTTATTTTTTTTTTTTGGTTTGTTTAAACGTTTGAAAAGTGCTTGTTTGGCGCCCGTTTGTATATACGGGGTCTTTGTTTAATAAAGTCGGCGAATTCGAGCGAAATTTCAACTGCAGTCGTGGTGAGATCTGCGGCCTATCCAGACGCGTGCCCCGTAACGAATGCGCACGATGGACCACACCGTATACAGAGTGATACACTCGTCAAACGTCAAACTATTTCCGGAATTTGTTATTTTTTTTTTTTTTTTAGATAACATAAGTGGTACCAATAAGTGCTATAAAATGTTATTAAAACCGATATTTTTCGTTGCCCTTATGTTTGAGCGTGAAACCACCGTCCGCTTATATATTTTCAAATAGCGAGACCTAAACATTAAAAATACCATAATTAAATGGAATTTATTTGTCGAAATACCATTTATGTGTTGGAGTGTTTAATCGGTCGACGAACACTGAAACTTTTATCTATTTATGGAATAAATAAGCTAACCATTTGAAAATCGAATGTGGGCAGTTATTGGTGTCTCACCGGTACTTTGCGGGATAACGAGTGTCCTGCGGACGGTCGATCACCCTGTATATCGCAGTGAGACTCTGTATATAACGTCATTATAAGAACTCTTTGACAGAATAATGGAAAATATAATATATATATATATATATAAGTAATTAACAGTAAATAAAAACGTCACTAAACGGACGGACGGACCGAGAGAGAGGAGGGAAACCTGACGGCGGCGGCGGCAACGAGTTGTCGGACGGGAGGAGGGCCGGGCGAGGGGGTCGATGACGGTGAGCCGCGCGGCCGCCGGGCGTCGTAGCGCGCGCGCCGCCCCGGGGAGAGAGTTTGTTTGCGTTCCGCGGCGGCGGTAACTCGACACTGCGGCTACTATATAACGTGCTTGGCGGCGGCGGCGGCGGCGGTCCGTTTGCTTTTAACCGCTGAGAGCCCAACCCCCTTTTTCGTCGGCGATTTCCCGTTCCCCCACTCGCCCCCACGGCAACTCGGCGTCCGCGCCGCCCCTCGCCGGACGAGCGATATTCCCCGAACGCTGGCTAGCTATCCGGCTGGCTAGCTCGCTCGCCCTCCCCTTACACGCTCTTTCCGCCCTCTATCCCTCCGTCCGGCCGCCCCTAACCCCGTGGACGTCCGCGCGCGAGTGCTCCGTGACGGCGGTCCGGCCGAACGCAAACAATCGGCTCCGCCGGCCGTCCGGAACCGACACGAACCCACCGCGCAATAACATAATAATATCGGCACTTAATATTATACAGGACGGTGCAGTGACATTATTTTTATAGGCGGGCACTGTCCACAAAGTACACACACACACACATGCATAGGCGTCTCGATCGGGAGGTTTTAGGGGGGTATTTGTATCTAACGTGACTCTATAGTTTTTTTCTACTCAAAGCGGGGGGACACGCCCGATACGTTTTAATAGGAAAACCATAATAATTTTTGCGTAAGAAAATCACAACGCTAGAAATACAGTAAAACGCAGTGCGTGTTTGTCGGAGGGAATAACGAGCCGCATTGACTTCCTCCTAGCCTTGGGTAAAAATCGATCCGCTTTTCACACCGCAGAAAACAGAAGCCGAGATTTTTCACGTCTTCGCAAAGGTGGGTGGGTGACACTTATGTTTAAAATGTCACTGTGGTAGCAATTTTGCACGTACTGATGGCAAAGACCTGTCATTCTGTTCGTCACCAAATGGCCGGTCGCACGGCGGTACCGACGTTGTTTCTAAAATTTCTCTCTTGTGCCTACAGGGTAGGGAATATTACTCTCTGGGCGCGCCTCGTACTTCTTCGTTGTTATCACGTTGACGATCCGCCCACCTGCTCGGCTACCAAGTGTAGTTGCACCACTAATTAGTAAGGTACGCAGGGGCGCCACTGGGCTAAACGGTTTGGAAACCGTAGTTTGGCCAAACGTCCATCGCGATGTTCAAGTAGATTTAGAAGAAATATGGGCCGAAAAACCCGCGGAACGGATATTATTTATGTAACGTATAATAAATTAAAAAATTCGATAGCAAAAAAAAAATGATTAGTATCTAAATACGCGTGTTATACATTAGAAAATAAATCGTATGGATACGGATCAAACGGGCAGAGTTCAACTGATAGGTTAATTTTTTTTTTTTTTTTCTGATATCGGCCCCCCTCCCGCCCCAGGGAAAAATCGTAAATTCGCCACTGTACATAACGATTATAGTTTTATCACTACATTATTGCACGCACAAACACGTGACCCGTGTGATTATTATTTAATCATATTTATCATATTATATAATTATTATTATTTACTTAACCATCGCACCTAGCAGTCGACCGAGTTAATTTTAATCTAATCTGTGTCTAATATATTTTCCTAACATATAAAGGTAGATAAATATAGCACGTGCACGTTCATTTACGATTAATTTTATCGGTCTCGATATTTTTACGATTGGACCCCGTACGCGTACGCGTACGCCACCGACCGAAAAACAAGAAGTATTTAAAATATAAAAAACATACACAGTAGAAGCCGCTTATTAGAAACACTTTGGGACCAAGGTGAAATGTGTCAATTAACCGATTGTTTCTAATAAGCGATTGGTATGATTCGTACTAAAAAAAAAAAAAAAAATGAAAAATACGTGAAAAATATATTTATGTTAACATGTATATGTATTTAAAAAAAGTATATGTACAAATGTATATTATTAAATGGATTTAAAATATGTATGTATCGAAGTTTGCTTTTTTGCGTCGAGTAACTCCATAACCATATTTTCGTACGAGTAATAAAGTGGACCATTAAATACGCGCATCTTTTTTTCTCACTTGTAAAAACCATTCCTTTAACGCTTTGTCTACAACTTCTTCTTTTCCAGCTCTTTTTTCTTTGCCGACTACTAGTTTCATTTTCCATTGTTGCGCGTTCAATATTCGAACGATCTTTTAAAATCCTATTTAATGTGGAATGAGAAACGTTTAAACGAGCTGCGGCATCACGTAAACTAATTTTTGGAAGCACATCGTATGACTTTAACAACTCGCACTTCTGTTTCGAACTTAAATATTTGTATTTATATCGTAAACAACGCGCGGTACTTTTTTAACCGTGCAATTACCGTGTATACGTTTTAATTTAAAATTCAGTTTTGGCGCAAACGAAGCACGGCTAGTGTGTGGTAAATACAACCACGTGCACACGCGAAACGGCCGCGCCCCTGAAAGTGCCTTTTTTTTTTGCCCGGAAAGTGGGTGGTAACCGGCCGCCCTCGAATCCCTCCCACCGGTGCCGGGGGCAAGAACGCCGGGCGACAATGGCAAATAAACCGACTTTTAATAATATTTTATTGCCGTTTAAGCCGCCCACATTCATCGGTGCAATTGTATTTATTGGGTGGGCGCCTGCGTGCCGGTGTAAATGTATATAGAAAACTAACGGAAAAGCCCGGCGGGCGGGCGAATCTTTTATTACCATCATTAAACGATTACGTTTAAAACGGATTGTTTACGTCAAAATTTAATTGAATTTTTTTAAAAAAAAAAAAAATGTAAGAAAAAAACACACGGTAAAGCCATAATAAGTAGAATTCGCGTAGAATCTAAAACGAAATCTTGGAGATATAATTTTTAAAAATGGGATTGAATACTGATTTAAATTTTAAAAAAAAACCTATGTTTTACTGTTCGTTATTTATAGCCCATCAAAACTCGGCTCTGCCGCACCCTGTAGAACAAGAACAAAACAAAGCCTGGTGTTTATTAATCGAGTTGTGTTTGAGTATGACCCGTTTCGATTTGGGCAATAGAACAGCAACAACTATTCCGGGCTTTATTTGACGTTTTTTTTTTTTTTTTTTAAAATAATAAATTAATGCGATATTTCGTTGAGTACATTTCTGAAACAATTTTCGTTTAAAATTATTCATTATACAATAATTTCCGTGGACTAACACGCATTAGTAAAACTTCTTCTCGTTCTCCTTGTCTCTGGGTGTGTCAGTCTTCCCACTGGTTGGTTAGGTTAGGCCTTCCAACTATTTCCCTATTTATATAATTTTAAGCCCGTGCGGGAACACATGTCTGCGATATAAGTTTATTCTAGGTCGTCTAGATGTTCGCATTTTTTCCTTCGAGGGCCTTCCGTGCCATTTATGATGGCATTATCATATCATTGTCCTTTGTCCGTTTACTCGATTTAATACTCGATCGACCCCGTCGCAGTATAATCTTTCGCGTGCGTCTATAGCACCGCAAATCAAATACGTTTATCGATTCGAATTAATACAATTATACGCACGCGGAATATAAAACGTTTTTTCCTTCTTTTTACAAAATAAAACCCCCCCCCGCCCCCGGTCTTGTGTGTAATGAGGTCGCGTCGTTTCGCATTATATTTATTGTGTCATCTATTACGGTGTCTACAATAATATTTCGTCATAAACAATCCGACGTTCCGTCAAAAATCGTAAAAAAAAAAAAAAAAAAAAACAAACAAACAAACAAAATGTTTTAAAAAGAAAACATTGTCTCGTCCGCCGTACTCGGTTTTCGGACGGATTTCGTGCTCGTGCCACCCAACAACCCAAACGACCCCGACTATTGCCGTAATGATAATAATAATAAACGCACGTGTAAAAACACGAACATACACGTGCAAACACACATGAAAATACGAACACACTTACGCGATAGTTCGAATTATGTTCGGTTTGTTTTTTGTTTTTTTTTGTTGCAATTTTGCGCGAAAACTATAGTGTTTTTTGCACGAATCTCACGGATTTCCCATAAGTACGAGGAGTTCTACATGTACGGCTCTCGAACAAAAAAAAAATTAAAAAATAGTTATCAATTAACCCTGCCCGGAATCACTCGTTGTCTATCAGCAATAGCAATTCGTCCATCGGTCGCGTAGTTCGTCCAGCGTATAAAGTGTCCGTGAGAAATCGGCCCAGGCCGTCGCTGTTTCGCATTTCAATCCCTTTTGATTTCCAAACCATATCTCGTTTACGATAATGTGGAAAAATCATAAAAAAAAAAAATGTAAAAAGTAAAATTAAATCGCCGTCGTCCATCGGACGGTTTTTCTAACGGTCGGCCAAGAGACCGTCCGGGAAATTATCGTGAGATTTCTCGGCGATTGCCGGTACGGCCGCCAGACGGTTGCTCGTATATACATCGATTTCCGTTGGTGATTTACCGTCCGTTTTATTTTTTATATATATATATATATATAATTTTATTATTTTTTTTTTTTTTGTTGCTCTTTTTCCCCTCTATCGTCGTCGTCCGTATATTGTATTATAATAATATAATAAAATTATGTTTACGGGTCGCCGCCGCAGTCGCGCGTCGTGCGGATTATAAACGAGCGGATTTATAATATGATATTTTATTCGCCGGGACGCCGCCGCGCCGCACGGACATAAATCGGCGGGCGAGACGACGTCGTCGTCGTCGTCGGACGCGAAAATTATCGCGCAGATACAAACGAGTTCTCTTACATAATATATACACACCGGCACCGCCGATCGTATTATATTATTAATATTATATTATTACCACCAGTACGTGCGCTTTTTCTACATCTACGTCCCCGTGCCCGTTGAAAATTATTATCGGGACCGGCATATGAATGCCCTGAAAAATCGCAACAAAAAAAAAAAAAAAACAATACAAAAATTCCCCCCTCCGTCAAAAAAAAATTTAAAAAAAAAACCCACTGTGAAAATGCCTTTTAATTCGTTCGTAATAGCTTATACGGTAAAGAAAAAAAAAATAAAAAAAATGTATCGCAAGTGTATTTGTTTTATCAATAGTATTTTACGCCATTTGTCTACACTACGTCCCTATGACCGTTGAAAATTATTATCGGGACCGGCATATGAATGCCCTGAAAAAAAAACAATACAAAAATTCCCCCCTCCGCCAAAAAAAAAAATAAAAAATAATAACCTCAAAAAAACGCACTGTGAAAATTACCTTTAATTCATTCGTCTTAGATTATACGGTAACAAAAAAAAAAATAATAATAAAAAATAATTTAATGCAAGTGTTTTTGTTTGTTCAATAGTATTTTACGCCATTTGGTGGATATATCTTCTGATTCAATCGTTTCGTTAACTACTACGTTCGTTCCGAAAGAATAATTTTAAAAATACATTTTAATATTTTAACTTATTTTTTCTTCGCCGGTTATCCGTCGTTGCACTATATTCAACAGTTGTAATAAATGCTCGGCAAACAAAGGAAATGCCGTAAAACCGTCGACAAATGATTTTCAGGTTGAATTTGTTCAAATAAAAATTACATTAAAATATAATTACTATTACCCAAAAAAAAAAAAAAAAAAAACATTTACTATTTACCGATCTACGTTTTGGAACACCGAGAAAAAAATATTCAATTCTACCATAATCCCAGCTCTAATTATTATTGTTTATTCCGCCCGGGCAAAACTGTAAGACCGATATTAAACGGGGCAGTTTCTATTTTTTTTTTTTTTTATACAAATATATCGAGATGATTTTTACGATTATTAACACTTTTTTAACTTAAATTTGTGATTATGGAAAATATGCTTCTCTGATTTCTTCGTAAAGTGCTCGAGTTGATGAAGATTCGACGTGCTTTTGGGGAATTCGGTCACCACGATCGATTGCGAGGTTTTCCTCGTGCGTGTCGCATGGATCTTTAACGATAATTATTATACTTGCCGCAATCTTCTTTTCGGATTTTTAGGAGAAAATTCCATTTTCGGACGCAAGGTTTTTATATTTCTCATTTTGTTCGTATGCGGAACGGTATTCCAACAATGTTTCTGTCATGTTCGCGCAGTATTGATGCAAAATGGTGTCGAGTGTCTGCGGAGTTGCGAGTAGGTTTGCAACCAGATTATATATACGGTGTATTTTTTTTTGTTTTTTTTTCTTTCTTGTCTACGACACGACACTATACCACCTGTCTTACTGTCTTACGGATAAAACAACGGAGTCTGCCTTGTGTGCCGCGTCTTCGCGTCGTAGGCGTGTAGTAATTCTGGAATTTCGGACACTAGTGGTTTTTGGCCCTACGGTCTCTCTAGTGAGGAATTTGAAAATTCTATTGTTTTTGTATTTTCTCGAAATCGATTTTATTAAACGGACCTCTTGGGAAAAACAATACGCCGGACGCGGCGCGTTATTATACCGACGGGCCCGGGGTGTCTGTCGGCGGCGGCGGCGGCGGCGGCGGGACTCCTGGGACGTCGCGTACATTATCGTTACCCGGGCGGTGGTGGTCGGGCGCGTTTACCGGAGCGCGACCGCCGAGCGAGAAACGCATAAAGAGAAACGCGACACCGGGCGAAAAACTATATACATATATATATATGCGTGCGGAACGAGAAACGATATCGCCGCGTCGGTGGGGCGATGGGCGGCGTGGAAGGTACGGGGCTAATGACGTGCCGCGGAGGGAAACGTTTCCAATCGAATTAACGTCAACCGCGGACGACCGCGCAGATCCTCCTCCCCACACACACACACCACCCCGACGTTCTACTGGGTGTACGATAAGAATTATACACACACACACACACGTGCACACAATAGAATGCGTCTTGTTATTATTTCGCTATTAAAATAATATTATTATTATTATTATTATATTATAATATTACACCGGTAAATAACAATAATAATATTATTGTTCCGGTCGGCGGGGGCGGTGGCGCACAAAACTCGCCCCGAAAATCCATTATTACGTTATCGTGTCGCGACGATGTTTTATCGTCTCGTTTTGTAGTGAAAAAAAAAATTAAAAAAAAAACGACAAATAATAATAAAAATAAACCTTTTAATCGACGACGTTTCGACGGGCCGTACGTAATTGTACACGACTTTTATTTTTTTTTTTCCCCCTTTTTTATTTTCTCTACTCTGTACTTCCGCTCGTCAAAACTAATAAAATCGCAATAAATTACACGGCGGCGCGAGAATTTATTTGAATAATAAACGAAAAAAAAAAAAAAAAAAAAATCCGGCTTACGACTCATCCGAGCTCGGCCGGTTGTTTTACTACGATGCGTTTTGTTTTTTATTTCCCCTCCCCCTCCGTCTGCGAACAATTTTCTTCGCCAGAAATCTCGCTCCGGATATCAAGTGTTGTTTTAACGGCTTTTCCGAAAGCATTTTATAGTATTCGGTTTTTCGATAAACGGCGAAAACCGTGAGATATCGTTATTTTCGATTTTGGTTTTTTTTTTTTTTTTATTATTATTGAAAATAATCGTAGGCACAACCCGAAATTTTTAACCGAATATTAATATTAGGCCGTTTATAGTCGCGAACAAATTTTCAAAAACGTTTTTCGAATTTTTTTATAGGCGTCCGGTTTTTATTTTTGATTTTGTGTGGACGAAATTCTACTCGCTCCGCCCATAGAAAGCTATATACTCATATTACTATTAAAAATTAGTTTGGGAGGTGAACGCGCGATAATTGGAATTGTTCTTTTGTTTTTGTCGATTTTTTGACGGGTTTACATCGGCGACACGGATGATAAAAAGAAAGAACGAAAAAAAAAATTCAGTATCGATTTGGTCGTCGCGTGGGTGTTAGCAAAAGGGGTGTGGAAACTGGGAGGAAACACGGGGCGACGCGTTTTTATTTATTTTGTTTTCATTCGGTTCGATACTATTGCGTATTATTATATCGTATTTTACGTATATTGCGTATAATAATTGATTTTCGATCAAGCACCGCCGTCGCCGGACCTAAACCTCAGACTTGTGTATTTGTCGTGATTTTTTTATTTTATTATTATAATTCGCTTCTTCTGCTTCTATCGATTAATTTTGTTTACTCGGTCATTATCGGCGCGCGTCGACAACGGTCCGCGACATTTAGCGTTGGCCCGCCCGTGTGTGTTTTATGAAATCCGATACGGTCGGACTTGACGGTTCGCATATTGATAGGAAAAAAAATAAAAAAATAATAATAATAATAATAATAATAATAATAACAAATCACCGCGAACGAAATGCCACAACACAAACGCCCGCACGTCGAATAGCCTACGTTATAATTGCCGAGCATTTATATATTTGCTGTGCGCGAAAACTCGAATTAATGTAATTAATCGACCCGAACGTGTATACAGCGTGTATCAAAACGATTCGTCCGATTTCTAAAAATTATAATTTATCGTAAAATTTCAACAATCGTGTTAGGGCACGTTTTACAAGTAGGTCACACTTAGATTACACTTTTAGAAAAATACCTATAATAATATTTACAAACGTTCAACGTGACCACCCTAACTTGAACGACGCGCATCCCAGACGCGATATTCGAATTGTACGTAAACCTCATGCGATGAACTTATGTCGACCGCAATCGAGTCGATGGCGCCTGTAATATGCGACTCTTCAGTTCGTCGAGATCTTTTCGGAAGACAGACGCATAAACGTTGCTTTTTTTTTTACGTAACCCCGAAGAAATAAAAAAAAAAAAAACCAACAGACTGTAATGTCCGGCGGACCAAGGGCGGCCCAAGAACACTTTAGCGCTACACGGCGGCCGATCCACCGCTGTCGGTAGCCGATCGTTAAGACATTTCTACGGTTTACACGTCCCGGACGTCTCCGCAAAACGCGCCGGACCGTTCTCTGGACGCATTGCCAACCGATCCCTGCGAAGTTCTTACGAAATCCTTTGTCGGCTTTGTTCAACATTTTCATCCGGAGTTCTTGGCCGACCCGATAGGCTGCCCTCTACACAAGCAATCTGTTTCTCGGGAGGTTCTATGCCATCTCCGAATACTTTGCGCAGTCGGAGGACGTTCAATGTTCAAACTTTCGTTAACCTAACCTTGGAAATCGCACTGCACGGTAATAACAGACTCGCACTTTCCCAAAACGGAACACTCAAAACGATTTTTGTTGCTCGGTCGACAACTGATTAAATCACGCCACTCGGCTGTGGTGCACATTATCGGTAATCGTTAAAAACTCGATATCTCTACCATTCCAATGGTTGGTGTTTCGTTTATCACAAACTACAATAGTTTTAGTCTACTAAAATCGAATGAATCATTTTGAAACACACTATACTTTTATTCAGTAATATACACTTATTTTGGCAAACGATTAATTTTGCATTCGAACATTATAATATGGAAATCAATTTTCTTCTATCCGGCACTACGCTAGGTAAATATATAATTAACAATTGTGGGACGGATCGATTGGGTTGTGCATTTTTCAAGCCAATGAAAATATTTTGTCACCTAGTTGACAGTATTTTTAATGACTGGGCGACAGGCGATATTTATAAAGAAGAATTCGTATTCTATGTAAAAAAAAAAAAAAAATAAATAATAATTAGATAATGATTACAATACATTTGTAGGTACATATAATAATGGTCATATTAACGATATTAAACATAAAATGCATTTATCGTTATAGAATACGAGAACATTTTTTTTTTTTTTTGTTGCCCAGTGAAAATTCCTTAAAAAAAAAATGCACGGCCGTCATGCAGTTTTGGGAGGCGGCGTACTAAAAAAAAAAAAAATCACTGCGTACGGCTTATATAAAAACATTTACCGTCATACGCAAATTGTGCACGGTTTTTTACCGCGATCGTAGGATACGTAACAATACTGACAACGGTACAATCGATTGGACGTAATCAGTTCGCTGGGCCCACTTTGAGGCCGCTGGGTATCGGCACCGTGGTTTGTAGTGGCGTATTAAAATTAAATAATATTGTAAATTGCAGTGGTCAACCGTCCAAAGAAAAGGCGCCCTATGTGTGAAACTGCGGGTTTCGTGGTCGAAAGATTCCTAATAATTATTATTGAACGACCCGCTAGTGCGGACGCGGGCTCTTGCCGATCGAAAAATTCAAAATATTGTGCCCATTTGCGTTAGCACTGTGGATTTAGAAATTTAAAAACGAAAAAACAAAAAACGTATCGATTTTCGAATATGCATAGTTATAACCAGCGCTTTGAAGTTCGCCAAATTCAATAGAGGTTTTCGCCCGTTTCGTACCCGTCGGTAAACGATAACAAATTATGCGTTTCACGGTAATAGTAATATAATATAACGGTAACCGTGTAATAAGATTCCGAAAAAGAGTAGGTAACAACAATAAAAACCGAAGACATTTTTAGTAGAGCCGATTTTAAAATTAAATTCTCGTTGAATCGCCGACCGGTTAGACTAAATTTCATATTTTCCGAAATATTATGCCCGGGGCCTCGGTTATAACCTCGAATAGTAATGTCGCGAGACGAGCATAGTGTCTCAATCTCGGCAGCTATTGTTTTAGCGAATTACGAACAATGAACGATTATGGTTTATGGAAATAATACGCGAATCTGAAAGAAGAAGAAGAAGAAGAAGAAAAGGAACCTATGGATTCTGTAGGTTTCTTTAAAATTTCCGTCTGTCATTGACGTGGTAGGACGACCGGATCGATCATCGTCTTCAACGTCTTCTCTTCCACTATAAAACCGTTTATGGTATTCGAAAACGCGAGCTCGAGATATGCATCGTTCGCTATAAACGCCTTTTAACAATAGAAACGGTTCCGCGACAGTTCTATTTAATTTAGCAAGAAATATTATTATGTCCACATGTCGTTCGATATATTTTTTATTCTAACATATTTCCGGCTATACCGTCGAACATACACTTATTCAAAGAAAAATAAATATAAGGAAAAATGAACCGATTTCATTTATACTGATCGTATACTTAGATATATATATATATATATATATACTCGTAATATAAATACCGGTTGCTTTTTCGTTTCTTTATCGATATTATTACGATAAGACTTTTTTTTTTTTTTTTTTACAACGATTTCCGCACCGCGCGGGAACGATTGCTTATCGATAATAACGCAATATTAATTTATCGTTACAGGATGTCCGGAAGTCGGAGCCCCACCGGCATGGGCGACGGTTGCGAGAAAATGGTCGGCCCGCCGTCGAACTTGGACTCGAGTTCGTCCGAGTCCATCGACGGCGACATGAAATCGCACATACACCTGTTGCACAAGCCCAGCGCCATATCATTCGGACACACGATGATCACCGGCCAGGTAACTATGTATTAAAATTGTATCGCATGTACCGTATAGGCGCCCGTTTAAACTGGGATGAGAGGAGAAGACACTTGTCTTCTTGAAAATCACCATGGGCGATATCCAAAATCATGCGATTTGTATTCCCCGGGTCAATATTTTTTTTTATTTTTTTTTTAAATCGATTTGAAATGTATTATACTATTGACAACATACCCTAGACCGTTCTTCCGGAACATTCAACTGTCCTTGACTCTTGATCATCGATGGATTGTGCCCTACAGCCCATTATTATTACGCGCATTTGATTGCCATATCGACGTGGAGATCTGGAGGCTCTAATCAAGCTGTATTTTCTATCGAATTACCAGATAAAATCGCGATTTATCATAGAGACAGATATATTAGTCCTTCGGATACTGCGTGGAGAATTTCCGGGTTACCACCTATACATGATCGCTCTCCACAAATAGTTGAATAAAACTGGCTGTCCACTTGGAAAATGAACAACGTTCATGATTTACATCTGAAAATGTAAAATGCATTTTTTCGAACTACGTTCACGCGACAACTTCGCCAAAACATTACTATAAATTGATATAACATATACATACACAACGTAGACGATTTTGCAAGAAATCTTATATATTTTACACTCGGACGAAACTAGTTATGCAATAAAATGTAATGCTATTAACTGTATTTTATTTAAAAATAATTACGTAATAATTTAATAAAAAATTTTAATTTTTCAAACAAATAATAAATAATTATAACGCTGTTACTCGCGCGTAGAGAGATACGCTCACGCGACACGACTAATTATTTCCGTAACGCAATATGTTTCATAATCGGAACAATATTTATCGATAGATAAATCTTAAATATTTGTAATTTTTTCATTGTAAGGTACTATGAATTTAGAGGAAATACAACTCCGAGCAAGCCAGTGGTACTCAAATTATGCGAGAGCAATGACGGGTTAACATATGCAAAGTTATTATGTAAGATATTGATAAAATAAAAAGCTAAAAACCATCTATGGAGAATTGTCTACGAAAAAAAAAGAAAAAAAAAAGCCGTTGTAATCGGTCGCGTAGTTCCTGAGATTAACCTTTTCAAAGAATGTAGTTTCACGATTGATAACAGATCCTTAGATCAGTTCGTATGGGCTTTGGGTTTTTATAGATACTATTCGACCCGTATGACGGCGAATAAACCGCCGATTTGACGATTTATATATATCGGATTAGGAAGGTTAGGTTACACGATATAGACTATAGCGGCGTCGAAAATTAAATATCTCAAGTGTTGCCGCGTAATTTTTGTTTATTTAAATTTAAAATAAAACAAAAAAAAAAAAATCACAAAAGGTACGTGGAAATATATATTGGGTTATAAGGGTTATTATTCCATGTCCCTACCGACTAGTCGTTACTAGCCATTGTAAATTATGTGATATGAAATAATTTTTACACCTCCTTTTCACTCTATACGGATTGGCCGAGTTTCTTGTGCGTACGCTATATCGTAATAATATGCTAGTCAAATTAAATGCGTATCCGAATGAAGTACGAAAAGTGTACGAGATAAACAGAGCCACGTTTAATTGGTGTGCGGTGTGTGTGTGGGGGGGGAAAACTAGGATAATCGCCTAGGGGTAAAAAAAAATATAAAATGTTTGGATGGGGATAGTAAAATCGCCTTGTAGCTGTAGGCAACTCGGAAATCGATAAAATTAAAACCGACGTTATGTCGTTATTGCTGGTTTTTTTAAATTTTTGTCGAACAACTATTGAAATACAGTACCGCCGAGCAAAAAATCAGCATCGTTTAATGTATCGGCCGTCAATCGATTCGGAGCATTTTTACAAACCCATTATGGGGCGGTCATGTTGAAATTCCTTCGGTTTTCCGACGATCATTCCCCGGTTTTGCTCCATTATTATTAAAAAAAAAAAAAACCTATGGTGACCGGAAACCGTCACCGGATATTTCAGGTGGAAATGTTTTTGTTAACGGACAGGGGGGGGGGAGAGAAAAAAAACCAAAAAACACCGCGCGACATATTATAATATAGTAAAACCGGCAATATTCTAGCTCATCGGAATACCAATCTCTAATCACCGACGAATTTGTCGTTTTTTTCTTATTCTTCCGTATCGTTTATATTAATAACGTAATAATAATATATTGTGCGACCGGAAACGGTTGTTGGACGTAGTGCAGCTGTTTCCTTTTTGGCAAATATCGGTTTTGTACGGTTGCCAAATACAAATCGGCCGTGTGGCCTACCGGGGCAACACGATATTTAAATATACGAGTATATACACAAATATATAAATATAATATATAATAAATATATATATTGTGCGTATTCAGCGGCGAAAAACACAATCGAAACCCTGAGCGTATAATATTATAATGTTGGCCGCGCGTACAAAAGACATTCCCGGCGTGGCGGTCGAAGCGAATCGTAAAGTTTCACGATCGCCAATCTATTTGCGCGCGCGCGCCCGACTATTTAATAGGAATGTTTTTTTTTTTTTTTTTTTTTTTTTTTTTTTGTTTTCGTTTTATATTGTCGCCGGTTATGACTAGGTCCGATCGAATAGAAATGCGGACGAAAAATTAGAAAAAACAGTAGGATACCGCCGGAAAGACACGGGATAATAAATGTAACACGTAAACCGATTCGGAGCGAAATTAATCGACTCCCGTGGTGGTTTTTGTAATGCCGCGTCTTGAGTTCGCAACGGTCGAACGTCGAATTCGCTTGTAAAAACAATATTGTTCGTAGTACGCATTTTCCCGATTTTTACTTTATCCCAATCCCGATATTCCCGATATTCCAATTGTAATATTATTAATTAAAAAGAAAAAAAAAAAAAACATAATGATAATTCTCCCGGGGCATTCATATTTGTATTTATTGTATTATTGTGTATCGATGGAAAATCGCAGATTTTCGTCGACAACGCTAATCTCGATAATAATTTATAATGAACGCTTTTTAATAGTTTCATTTTTGACGGTCGTCGCACGTCGCAGTCTAATTTTAGACAAATGTGACGGTTAGGTTAATATTTCATTGGGTAAAATATACTTTTTTTGGTGGGGGGGGAAAGGGAAAATTGAAAAATGTGTCTACTTAACAAACTTTTTTTCTTTTGTCAAACGTTCGAGCAAGAAAATATAATCCACATAAAACCAAATAAATTCGTTAATTTTAAAACGGTTTCCATACAACTAAGAGAGATTTGAAAATCGTGCCGTTTTTCACCTGTTATTATGGAAACTGACGGGAAAATCGAAAATATCCTTGCTGACTGGATTCAAAATGCAACATAAAAATTCACTTGTCCGTTTTTCGATCGGTGCAAGATTAACCGTAGAGAAAAGTCGGTTACAGATGACAAAAAGAAAAAAAAAAAACACATCCTTATACATCCAGAATGTAAAAAAAAAAAAAAACGATAGCAAACTGCACTGCAACGGTAATCCGCCGTTGACGTCGACCGAACAAATGTCTTGAACGGAATTTCAGAGTCCGGTGTTTTTTGTAAAAGAAAAAAAAAAAATGTACTATTCCGATCGATTGTTTTCTAGTAAAGTGGGCCGAACGCCGCGCCTTTAATTGAATTTTGCGATTATTATTATTATTTTTTTCCTGTCCGTTAACAAAAACTTGTCACACCTGAAATATCCGGTAACGGTTTCCGGTCACCATAGGTTTTTTTTAATAATGGAGCAAAACCAGGGAATGATCGTCGGAAAACCGAGGGAATTTCAACATTACCGCCCCCTAAAGATGCATTTTCGGTTTGTAAAAACGCTCCAAATCGATTGATACGTTAAACGATGGTGATTTTTCGCTCGGCGGCACTATATTTGCGTTATATTTTTAGTCGGCGTTTCCGCGTGGGTTCCGTAAATATAACACGGCCCCGGATTTCAATGCGAAGAATGAATTTAATTTTTTTTTTTTTTTTTTTTTTTTTTTTTCTTGGCCGCTCTATAACAGTGCACCGTACGCGGGGATACCGTGCGAGTAAACGCGAGACTTTCGGTCGGGGCGTCCCTGGGCGGCGCGCAATATGCAGAAACGAAAACTGGCGTCGATTTTTATTAATCCTGCGCAATCGGTCGTGTTACCGCGTAGGTATACGGCGAGCGAATTTCACAACGCGATATAATTATAAAATTAGATTTACTATTTCACATACGCGAAACCGTTTGATGTCCATTCTGCGTGTTGCGAAACACTATACGAGAATATACGAGAATGCGTTTGAAATTCGCCCGCAGATCAAAACGACGAGGTATTATTATTATTATTACCTAATATAAAATATATTTTTATTTTTTTTATTTTTAAATGCAATCTACAATCTACACCACTTGTTAGCACAACAAGAAGATGAGATACAGATTAGTTATATACAAATTATTTTGGAAAAATAATCATCATATCCTTAATAACGTTTATACGTAATACGTGACATTTTTGAGGAAAGCAGCCACCCCCATTAGTAACACTTTCATTTGTTATTTTAATTTTATATAATTTTTTTTCTAATTGATATTAATATTTGGTGCCAACAGGTCACGACACCATTTCCGTTTTAACCGTCTCGGGGGGTTGCCGGGGATTGTAGGATTAACAAGGTTTTTGACAAGAGGCTTTAGAACATGAGTTAAAGTGCGAACATGGAAACGTTTATAATATGTTTTAGCTTCTTCTGAAACTCAAGGCATTTTTGGGTCAGTATGTAGGTGAAGTGAAGTTAGAGACATAGGGAGGGGCGTTTAATAATTTGCGAAGTGCGATGTTTTGGAATGTTTGAATTTTTTTAATATTAGTTTTTTTTTTTTTTGCGTTTCCCCAAAGCTGAAGGCCGTATATCCAAGAAGGCTTTCGTATTGATTTATAAATAAGTAATTTAGTATTGATGTGAGTATATTTATTATTGTTCATGAGGCTTTTTAGTAGGCGTAGGCGTAGGTTTAGATTTATTCTTTTGGTCCTAATATGCTGGGCCCAGGTCAGTCTTTTATCAAGAGTCGAGCCGAGATATTTAACATTCAAAGCACTTGGAATTAGAGTGTTAAAAATAAAGACATCAGAGCAAGGGGCAAGTTTAAGGGTGAACGTCGAATGAATAGATTTCGATTGATTTAAAGTAAAATATTAATTCCGTCATTTCACCCGTCGAACACCTAAAAATATACCGACCGATTTTCGCAAAAGTATTTCACTGTATATTTCAATATACCGAGCAGCGAGTGTGTGTGTGTATCCACAATTACGAATGTGTATTTGTGTATTTGGCCCATTTTTTTAAATTTTTTTTTTATATGTAATATGTTCACTACGCCGCTGATGATCCGAGGTGTATTTTCGCGCCTATCGGTTTCGTCGGAGAATATGAACTATTATTTTTATCGATTTTTTTTATTTATTTTAGTACATGGTCAAGTATCTAAAACAATTTATGGAATAACCACGACGGATCACACACGGTTTTTATTCGACGTTTTATTTTGTATTTTCCTGAGAGAAAAAAATATTTATTTATTTGTTATTTTTTTATTTTTTGACAAATCAACAATCTGTAACTATTAGTTATAATAAGGCTCAGATGGACGTGAATCGTGAAAACGTTATCCATTGGATAACGCTTCGGTGCGATTTTATTTGTACATTATGAGCTAGACTACAGTGGGAAAAAGTCCTTTGGCCACTGACGTTAAAGCCTTCGGGGAGGATTGCCGGGAGGCGAATGAACGTTAAAAATGAGGGGGTTGGTGTGAGGTTTGGAGGAAACGGCAGTGAAATTTGTTGTAGGCCACATTTTTGACAATATATATACATATATATATTATATTTTTATTTTCATTATATTAAATTGTTAAAATTGTTCGACATTATAATGAATATATTTACCCACGAGTCTATCATCGAAAATTCTTCGCGGACGTAACCCCCTACATTATTACTACCCTCACCCCTCGGATATCGTCATCAAATTTTCCCGTTTAGGGATGGGAAATGATGGGTGGTATCCCTCCATACGAATTCGATAATATCGTATTGTAATATAATCTGACGTATATTCGACCGACGGCTGTTTCAGGAACACTTGTCCAGTCACGAGATGATGTTCGGCGGCGTCGGGGACATCAAGCCGTCCATGTCCGTCGGCGTTGGCGGCGGCGGCGGCGTGTCCGCGTCGATGATGGCCAACTCGGCGGCCGCGGCCGCGGCGTACCACCAGCACCACCATTCACAGCTGATCGGCGGCGGCGGCGGCGGCGGCGTCGGTGGCGGCGTGATCGGCGGATTCGGTTCGCCCATCGGCGGCCGGCCGCTGATCGGTACCGGAATCGGCGGCGGCGGCGGCGGCATCATCGGCAACGGCGACCACCATCACTTGCAGCAAATAGCCGCCGGCCATCCGGCCGACCCGTCGTTGCTGCACGACTACCATTCCTTATGACAGTGGGTGTCTGGCTACAACGGTGGCCAGCAATAATAATATTATTATATAAATAACTATATCGTTTTACACAAACGCAATAAACACACCCACCCACCCACCCACTTGATACATCACACACACACACACACACACACAATAAGATATTAATTAAATATTACCACGTAAACTAAAACGTATAATTACGAAAGTGATGGGAAAAAAAAAAAAAAAAAAAAAAACATATATTATAATTAATATAAGGGGTATCGGCGAATTGTCGCGTGGCCGCGTGTATTGTTACGATTGTCGCGGCCGCCGCGTATCGTTGTAAATTGTCGCGGTCGCGGCCACGCCGCCGATCGCCGAGTACCGTTATATAAACCGCCCCAGCTCTCAACGCTTGCAAATGTGTATATATATATATATATATATATATATATATATAAAAAAAAAAAAAAATATCCACGTCCGTTTGTGTAAATATCGTATTATTATTAATTATTAGTCACTACTCATTAGTATATATATATATATATATATAATAATTAAATGTAAAATATAATAATCGTATAGCCGTTCTAATATAATTAATTAGAGAGTTGCATTATTAAGTGAAAAAAAAAAAAATAATAATAATAATAATAATTAAATTTAATATACACATTCGCCTAAAAATTTATTCGAATAATTTTTAAAAAATTATTTGTTTTTTTTTTTTTTTTTTTAAAGAAATTCTATACGGACGTAACATTTTTAATATAATAATACAGTATTTCAACTTACTGAAATACACTTTTACAAACCATCTTTTTATTCGCATTCGATGTTATATTTTATAGATTTAGATAAATTGTACATTTTTTTTTTTTTTTTATGTTATTTTATTAAATATTAATGTTAATGTACTTCTATAATTGGAAAAAAAAAAAAAAACAACGATCTGTATAAACGAATGTGCACTTGTACATAATAATATGTAGGTATTTATATATATATATTTTTTTTTTTTTTTTTTTATACATATATATTATTATAACGTTTTACCGTACCACTTGTACAGTTGTTAAAAAATAGCCTAATAAAATTATCGGCTTATGAAAACGTGTGAAAAAATCGAAACGATATTTAGAACAGCCGGCGGCCCCGTCGCCGGCCGGTCGAATATTCGAAAGGGGTGAGCGCCCCGGTTCCGGTCGGTAATCCAGTGGCGCCCGGTGGTTTTTCAAAAGCCAGGGCTGTTATACGTATTTTGTCTATAACCGCCCAACAACCTGTGGTGTATTTTCATATATTTTTTATTCTCGGATAGGAGGTGGGGAGGGGTTGGGGGGTTGGTGAGCCTTTCAAAATTGTAACGAAATGTTATTATTTAATGTATTTGTATTCGGTAAGTGATATTTTTTTTTTTGTTTTAATCTTTTTTGGTTCTAGGACCGGCCCACACCCGCGTAAATAAATGAACACGCCCTAAAGTTTTTTTTTAAAAAAAAAATAATAAAGAGTAGGTCGTAAAGGTTGTGTAAGTTGTTTATATATTATTACAACTACCAGTTGTACACTGCAGAGTTAGAGTACGTAGGCACAGAGTCGGTACACAAATCAATCCAAACCGCACGTTACAATATTACTGATTTATTAATTTTACCCATTTCGATAACTCACGTTGACATTTAATACGGAAAATATCTCGGATCGACCCCGGGGGGGAAACAGAAAATTCGGCCCAAAATGTTGAACATTCAGGTTGCAAATCGGTTTGCTTTATTTTTGTTTTTAGTTAAAAAAAACTCCACGTCTACTGTTCGATAGCGTTTCTCCCCTCTTTATTTCTTATTACATATTTATACAATTATTAAAACACTAAAAACACTAACATTACGTTATCGTATTATAATTTATCGGCCCGTTAAAAATCGAGTAGCCCGAAAATTTCAATATTTCGTCTCCAGTCGATTTTTCTTATGTATAGTCTGTGCACGACGGACCGAACTGATCCCGATCAATCCGATTAATTCCGAAATTCCCATCGACCGAAACGGTTACGATCCGTCGTACAATCCGGATCGTAATATACATTATATTATTATTATTATTATTATTATTATTATTATTATTATTATTATTATAAAATTCAATTTACTAAAAAAAAAAATAATAATTATTGCGCGGACAAAATGGAAAATTCTCATAAAACCGGAATCGTCGGCAATTCATTCGTATGTATATATATATATATATATATATATATAAAAATAAAATAAAATAATAAAAAAATGTACAGCAAATTAATCACAAATGTCTTGCGGTATGCTTCTTTATAGTAGACAATTGACCCTAAAGACATTCTAGATGATGTTCAACTACAGTTATTATCAGGGCTCGTAAGTTCATGCACTAAAAATTGGCAAAATATGCACTTAATAGTTCGGACATATGAATATTTATATGCACTAATATTTAAAAAAAAAAAAATTCAATTTATTGAAAAATTAATTTTTCAAAGTTATATTTTATTTGATTTTTCCCTAAAATTATCATTATATTATTTGATTTGTCATCGGAACGTACTCATATCGTAGGCCGATATTGATACCTTTTGCACATGTTCAAATTCACAAAACCCATACAGTGGTCGTACCGAGAACGAAAATAAACCGAAACGATGATTTTGTTTTATTATTTTGTTGTCTATGATTTCGTTTATAAATAATAATTTCATTTCGCACGTTTTCCTGCGTAGTGAAAAAGACCATGAACTTATACGAGCCCCGGTTATTATATTTCGATGGTAAAATTGCATTTAATCTTCCGGATTACGGATCGAATCCGTCTATCGTCCGGATTAAACGGATTATTTCTAAACCGTTCAATACATTTTATTTTTTTTCGATCCGGATTTTGCGGCGGTAGATCGAACTTCTGCTCAGCGAGTACGTGTCGGAAAACCGGAAACGGCAGACGCTTAGCCGTCGCTAAACCGGGGCTAAAAAATAAAAATAAAAAAAAACTCAGAATATTATACGCGTATAAATAAAATAAAAACGAAATATCGATTGAAATGTAATATTAAATACGATACGAAACGATATAATATTATTCGATCCGTACCGTCCGACTCGTTTGTTCTAATATCCAATATAACTCTGGCGGTTTAGATTTTTTGAATAAAAAAAAAAATAAAATAATAATGTGACGACGAGATAAGTCCACTGCAGCTCGTTCCTCGTAATCTTTTTATTAGAAAAAAAAATATAATAATAATAATAATAATATTAAACTATGGCTTAGGTTAGGTTAGGTTAGGTGTTAAGAAAAAAAAAAAACCTCTTCTTGACCACTACTCGCGTATGCGGGTAGACAGTCGTACACTCTGGTGATTGCTCGCATATTCATACGATCAAACAGGTTATTATCGTTTTAATTTTTGTCAATGAGATATTATTATTATTTTTTATACGAACAATATACGAAAAAAATGACATTATCGAAAATGTAAAAAAAAACCGGTCGGTAAATAGGGAAGAAAATAAGTAATTTTTCTTTTGTTATCTTTTTACAACGTATACGGGCCGGTAGGTATAATATTATCATCATTTTTTTTTTTTTTTCGTCGTCGTTTGGTCCTATTGTTCCGTCGTAATTATTATTATTCGGGCGCGTTATTTTTATTTCTTTTGGTTTTCGTTCCGCGCGCCGAAATCCTTGAAAACAATTAGCGCAGGATATTCGGTGTCGCGTCTATTATCACGGCGTAAACGTGTTTACACCAGAAACACAATAATATCTTCCAAGGGCGTCGTAAATATAATAATATAAAATAATATTATAACACTAACAACAGTTAAATTAATACATTTTTTTCTTTTTTTGTGTTGTAGTCGCTCGAATATTTTTTTCTGCGCGCCCCGTAATAAAATAATAATATTATACAATCGTAAAACACGCGTACGTATTTCATATTATTATTATTATAAACCCGAAAACACGAAACCGCCCGGACGCGCTCGGGGCCTAGGGGACGCGCTCAAGAGTAACACTGCCGGGGTAACAATTCGGAATTTTCCGGACTACCGAATATGAAAAATACGAACCTTGGTCGGGGGACGGCGGCGAGTTATTTCGATTTTCCGATTAACATTCTCTTCTATTTGATTTTTTTTTTACACTCAAACTGCAGTTTTACAGTTCCTATATGATATCTAATATATACATATATACATACATATAAACTTTGTTTCATTGGCGAATAGACAATTTTCGACACCGTATAGAGAGTGAACGTTATATTATTTTCGTTTTTCAACGCACACCGCGGAAACGTTTCGACGATTTCTATATAGGTATAATAATGGTTTTTTTTTTTCTTATCGGTTTTACCTCATTTAATCGTTATGAACAAAAAAAAAAAAAAAATATTTATATATATATATATATATGTGTATATGTAAAGAAAAAAGTAAGAAACAATAAAAAAAAAAACATCGGGAGGGCATACAATTATTATTATATATATATATATATATTTTTTTTTTTTTACGTTTTTAACGTATATTATTATTACTATTAAAAATATATTTCTATTATTATAATTATATACGTCTGTGATTCTTATATATTATATTTTTTTAGTTATTATTGTATAAAAAAAAAAAAAAAAAACAAAAAAAAAAACCCGTTCACTATATAATAATATTATCTATATTTTAATATAATAATACATATTGTATTCATATGATATTATTAAACATTATTATTATTTATATAGTCTCTATATTATATAATATAATATATCCACTTTGTACCACGTTTTAGATAATATTATATTCTATACTTAATAATAATAATAATACTTAAATCGTATACTTTGTAAATAATTTTAGCTAAAAAACCAAAGTGTTATGCGATATATAGAACATCACTGTATTCTATATACATATATATATATATATATATATATATTATTGTAACGGTATAATTTCTCGATATTGTAAATGTATATATACATAAAATAAAAAATACGGTGTTTTAATATTTATTATGTTGATTTAAATAATAAATAAATAAATAATAATAAATACACGTATACGTATATATTTCAGTTTTCCTATCTTGGACTCCACGCATGTTTCCTACTACTACCGCAGCATTTTATAACGCTTCGATTTTATTACACCGTTATTACTATAGTAAGTACCCCCTAAATACTTACCTATGTTATTAACAAACGTATAATTTATACAGTTGTAACGAACCAGTCCATCCAAAAACAGGCAACTATAACTATATAGTGTAACTGAATACAAGTTCCAAGTTTAAACTCTAATTTTAGATAACCTGTTACGGATCGCATAAGAATTATGTATGTAATTTTGCGAGAAAAAAAAACAAGTAATTATCAGTTAATGAAAGTGCATTCAATTATGCAAAAGTCATAACTGGTTATAACAAATAATTATTTAAACCACTTTAAACCCCAAGTTGATATTTTTAATGATTAATAATTCCTTTCTGATCATAAATCAAAATTAACTTGGTCCTCGAGTTATATCAGTTTTCGATTGCTCTACGGAATTATGGATTTGTTTAGAGATGATATTAAAAAAAAAAAAAAAATACGCTATTCGAATAGGCCAGTTGAGTATTAATGATTAATTCCGGCAATTGCCAAAATGCCGACTCGAGACGATCGTTGTAACTTACGTATGTCTTTTATTACGAGTTACAAAACAAATTGTACCGGGTTACATTTTAAATTTAATTGAAGATGCGTCGTAAGTGATTAACCGTTACGACTAGTAACTTTTGTCACTCGCAACTTACAAGTAATAATAGTAACCGGAGTTATGTAACTTTGAAACACGTGTAACTGATTACCGCCCGGTGAACACCTCGGTGTCTGTCTTGGTTCATTAATTTTTTTTTTTTACATTTTTTTTTTTTTTCACTCGATAATGTGTGGATTTCCTTTCCGGGCTGAAGAAATTTGATATTGCTGGAATAAGCCCGATGCGTCATCGACACGACAAACTCTATAGGTATATAATTCGTACGGCAATAACAATTGTACGAAAACTCCGACTCAGCCCGAGTTACTATATTAAGTGCATTCGATGTTCAAAACGACTTCGGACTCGACCCGGCCAGTTAACCGGCGAACAAATGTTAACGTGTAAAACCGTTAAAATTTCGTTCGAATCGCAGTCGCCGGCGTCCGGTAATAATAAAACAAATTATATCGATAAAAAACCCAAAAAAAAAATAATAACCGATCCGTCAACCGACTAAAGCTAATCCTCCCCCCCCAACTCCCGTCACGTATAGTGGCCGTTTGTCTTGCTCGACGTGGTCTCTTGTCCGTGTCCGCGTGTCGAAAAATTAATAAAAAAAAAAAAAAAAAAAAAATGGTAAAAAAAATAAAAATAATAATAATAATAAAGACAAAGTCTAATATAAGAAGACCATTCATTACGCGCGGTGCAGTGTGTAGAGGTGAAAAAAAAAAAAAACTAGTTTTGTCCCCCTCCCCGTCTAAAATAGAAGCCTCTTAACTTGTTTTCGTCCGCCTCGATGTTAGTCGGCGATAAACGAGCTTCGTGGGCGATCGTTGGCATCCCTTGTGCAGCGTATCTACCTATACGTATGAATATATACGGTAACATGAGAAGTTCCGGACGACATGATGTAATCCGTTTTATTGTATCTCACCAGAGGGTCTTTATTATTATTTTTTATTTTTTTTTTTTCATTATGTTATTATATTATGAAAAAAAAAAAAACCACTAACAAATTATACATACGCGATATATTATTACGCGTTCGAATATCAAAATTTCGCACGTTATATTTTGTTCGCGACTTTTCGCGTAGTACACTGACGACGCTTACGCATAACGTGTTGGCCAAAAAATAAACTAAACACTGATCTAGACATAAATAAATGATAAAACGCTATTTATCCGGTTAAAAAAAAAAAAAAAATAGCCATTTTAAATTTTAATAATATACCTATGTATATGTTTTTCTGCCCACGATTTATTTAATATTTTAATAAATACTAGTTTTTCCCGGGTTTTGTCCGGCTATTAAAAGAAATCAATAAATAATAATAAAAAAAAAAAAACGACCCTACTCAATCAGATTTGAAATTTGTTCGGATAAAATGCCACGCTTGAAAATCGGATCAAGATTTCCGGTAGAAAAGTCGTTGTTTTACTGCAGATAGAAAACAAAAATGCGCAAATAGTTAAACCGGTACACAAAACAAACGTATACATTTTGTTCGTCTCGGATAGATATAAATATAGATGGCCAATTTTTTTTTAAATTATTTAAATACAATATAAACGATAATTAATTATTTATCTAGATGACGACGCCCAAGGTCCAGATATATATATACCGTCGATTACCTATATTAAATGCTATTGCGATACTATCGTCGCCGTACGGTAAATTTGCGAAATTTCGCGGCCGTGTATTGTTTTCGTCGGTGTTGCAGCCGTACTTATATATATAGTTGGTTTTTATTAGTTTGGACCGAAACGCGTAGTCGTTTATATATATTAGTTTATTATAGCAATAAATACCACCGACAGAACGTTAAAATATCACAGCGAAATCATCGCGCAATTGCGGTATATAAAATACACGTTATTCGTAAAATGTGTAAAATATCCAAGTGCCTAGATAAAGGACAATCGATAGAATAACTATTTAGGCGAAAAAAAGAAAAAAAAACGTTGCTAGATTTCCTAAAATGTCGTGCGATCGATGTAACTCAACAACTAATTTGCAAACCATACGTAAAGATTGATATTTATTATTTGTCTCAGCCAACTCATTTTCCATTTATCTGGATAAGATAATAGATAACGATAGATTTCTATTTAGATGAAACACAACACCGTCGACGGAAAATTACGACTTCGCTCGTCTGTAGATACGACATGTAAATAACGTGTTCGTTCATAAAACGTTTAAATGTTTCGTTGAAAAACGACTTTCCCGAAGGCAAGACACGGCGAGTTAAATTTGTTGCGGAATTATTGTTGGTTATATTATAATATTATAGTCGGCCAGTGGTTTTTTTTTTCCCCCCCCCCGGCCGAGTAAAACAATGCGAAATGAATGCGTCTCTAGTTTGATGTTGATATTCGATTTGCGTTCGTTTTCACCGCTTTTAAAAATGCCCAGTTTAAAGACTGTGCGAATAAACCGTGTCGGGTTTGTCAATATAAAATAATATTGCCGAACAATTTCGACGTATTTCCGAAACAGGAACATAGGTTACTGAAACATAATTTTTATTTGGCAATGTGCAATCGGTTATACCATTCTGTTGCCCTCTGAATATTCATTCGTATCGTCTTTTTTAATTTATTTTTTTTTTCTAACCAATTACGTCCGTACTATATATATATAAAAAAAAAAAAAAAAATATAGATACGTGCCCACTTATCGGACAAATTTCGAACAAGTTTTTCAGACAAGTTTCGTCTTTTGTATCGGCTATAATATTATGACTACGTATAATTATAACGCGTTCCACGATCGCGCGATGATAGAAAACCGTAAGCAGTAAAACAATTAAAAAACAAAATTAATTCACGCGAATTATTTTTTTCAAATACCCCGAGCACTTGCGATCGATTAAACCTATACGGTATAGTAAATGTAAAAAATGCGTATAAAATGATTGCATAATGCGATTGCCCTAAACCGTATGTGAAGTGGCGAACTATTTTACTACAATATAACAATGGGCCAAAACAATTTTTACTCGACGCCTAACCATTGCTCGTTACTAACCATAATAATTATAAAAAAAAAAAAAAACCGTAAAATTACCATCATAAAAAAAGATGATCGATTAAATAAAGTTGACCTAGCCCCTCTCCCGAAATTTCAACGAGTTTAAAAAAAAAACACAATTATTTAATGTTTTTTTTTTTTTTTTTTTTTACAATTGAATTTTTTATATCGCAAACGTTCTTACGGGTAGGACAACTATAGGTACTGCCAAATTAAGAATCGGTGTCTAGGCACGCCCCTGTTTCATGTTTAGTATATTTCGTTCAATAGTATCAGGTATTCCATTGGAGTTTGCATATTATTTCACGTATAAACACCGGATTCAAAGAAAACCTCACTTTACATAGTAATTATATTATTATCGGTAATGATATACGGTATGTATATGTACGGTTTAGTACCGATTTCAAACAACAACGGTGAACAATTATTAGTACACATATTTATCTGCAATTGTAACGTACAATTTTTATTTTCTCAGGAGTAGGAAATGTGTCACGAATACCTATTTTCGAACTATGGCGTCTCTCTAGTTGCAGTTATCGTGTCAAGCAGAAATTTCGTACTAAAATTCGTACGTAAAATTAGTACTGACGAGAACACACAGTGTCAACATGAACAAACATAAAAAAAAAAAAATCAAATTTGTAATTAAAAAAAAATTAATTTCAGGATTAAAATTAATTTGATTTTTAAATAAAATGCGTTTGTTGTTATTGTTAATTATTGTTGATGGGTACGTCGATTTTTGAATGATCGCGTGACTTCACAGCCCACGCTACGCATTCACGGATGCGTGATTGCCGAAAACCAAGGCTAACGCGCGTGAATAATCAATACTCCGCGTTAAAATTCACTTTAAAGCGTTAATTTAAATATTCGGTGAAAATTCTAAATGGCCACGATTATCTGTCACAGGATTACAATAAAGTAACAATTTCGAAATTCACGAAAACCGCCGGGGTGCGCGTAAAATAGCCGAAAATATTTCGCCCGATCCCGTATTTTCATCGACAAATAATTTGACCGGACAAGTAATTTAGCAGAACCTTTTTTTTTTTTCTTATCTTCTTATTTGTATATAATAAAACGCTTGCCAATTGCTGCGATATATGTTTCGGCTATCATATTTTTCGCCCTCAAACCGTTGTGTCAAATAAACGAAATACGTTTCCCGAAACCTCGTCGACACCTCAATACCTCTGACACTTGCCTGGAAAAGTAAAAAATGTGATATTTTATAATTGTTAATTTAATAAATACATTTTACGACAGTTAAACAGTTCCGAGTTTTTCAACAATTCTATTGTCCGACACGTCGGACTATATGGCGTAGTGTCTTTCAAAACGCGTTGCGGACGTTGGACGCGGCGCTTTGATTTCACGTAGGTGTACACCGATAAGTTATAGGTGAAATATCAAAAAAATTAATTAAAATACGAGGTTTACGATGTACACAGGTGTGTACCGTGCAGTGGTTACGTTTACGTTAAATTTCTCGTCGACTGGACGTGCGCCGTGGTCCGTAATTTGAAAACGACGTCCGCGGAAATCAAACGTCGTTTTATCTATCGTAAAACAGTGGTGGCGATTGGACCGCGATTGTCTTTTTATGAAACTTTTTATGTTTTCGGTGTTGAACAACGAGAAACCCTCCCCCCTAGTCCGTATTTAAGCTAGAAATAAATTAATTATATAATACTAAATTATGTTTTTGGGGGGGGGGTTATATATATATATATATAAAAAATGCGTTAGACAATTCTATTTCACGTTTGATATTATCATTTATCGTGCGAATCGAAGATATTATTGTGTATGTCAAACTATTCCTAATACTCGGATAACGGTTATTAGTATAGTCCGGATTTATATGTTTTTACATACCGTTACTGAGTATATGCGGTCTTAAGTGAGTAAAAAATGTGGACGTTTCATGAAACACACAGTTCACAGGAAAAAGTTTTTTTTTTTTTTTTTTTACATATTTTAGAATATTTACTTTATTTAGCATATTTTAGACAATTTTGTAAATTGCGAAAAAAAACCATTTTGAATCATTTGCCAATCATCATTTTTGGTTTTTTTTTTTTTTTTTTTAACATTCAGTGATATTAAGTCACCGTAGTCACACCTCAATGAAAATATACCAAAGGAATATTATTTTTATATGTTTTAATAAATATATACGTGTAATATATGTTGTTTTAAATTCTTATTATGCAAATGTATACCTCACTTAAATAAATAAATATAGTAAAAAATATTGCATATCTATATATCGATACAGAACCTAACCTGTTGATCGTTTTTGTATAAATTATTGTAATTTCAAAAATAATATTGTAGTTTTTTTTTTAGAGAATATTTTAGCATTATATTTTAGGTTATTTTTAAGAGAATATAAATCCGGTCTATGGTTTTTGATTATGTTTTAAACCGTGTACCGCGATGGTAACCCATCCCCACGAGTTGTTAAATATAAAGATAACTTTAAAATTAAAACATTATCGTTTTAAAAAAATCCCTACTACGCGATTTCGTGCTTATTGTCGTCGTAAGACCGCAACGCGAATATTATATAATTCATATTTATATTTTCTGTACCCGTGTCCATATTCCACACGTCGTAGTTGCTCCGGGTATTTTTTTTTTTTTTTTTTACGTAATCTAACAACGATATAATATTATACGAAGAAGTAGAAGATGTCGACACTATAAATACATACAATATGCTTCAAAGACTCGAAAAGTTCGCGCCGCCACTGCCGTACGACACCGTCGTATTTTACATACGAGAACACTTAATACAAGACGAGGTCATCGCACACGGACCGTGCCTTTCTTGGGGGATTCATTAATGAAAATAAATAATATCCCGATCCTATATAAAAAAAAAAAAAACCATTTTTTTTTTCCTTTCTGAATGGAATTACACGCTAGTTACGACAACGCGAGTAATTTATGAAAACAAATTGTAATTAAATCGTCGGTTTCTTTTTTATTTTTTTTAGAATAAAAACCGACTTAACACTCAATAAAAGTATTAAATGTCGGGTCAACTGCAACGACGGTGTTGCGTTTACGTACACGCCTCCGTTTTGTTTCATCGTTATAATAATAAGAATGATAAAAAAAAAAAAAAAAAAAAAAAACATTATTCGTCGAATAATCGACGGCTAAACGTGTACGATCATTTCGGTCCAGTGCACATACGCCCTTTGTCTATAAAAAAAAAAAAATAATAATAAAAAATAAAACGAGTTGCACTGCTGCTGCAGATAGTCGCATTGTGCACCTCAAACGTAATATTTAATACTACATTATAATAATATTATACTATACAATATCCGTTGTAATCGGTGTTTTTTATTTTTTATTTTTTTTTTTTTGTTCTTATTAGTTTCCACTAGAATGCCTACGACCAATGGTACGAGTGACATCGTTCCCACTCTCTCTCCGGCCCGTCGAGTCGTACGCGTAATGTAGTGAACGTCCTCTGTCGTCGGTTTTTTTTTTTATTTTTTTTTATTATTATCGTGAATGAAGATTGCAGACGGTATTTCGAGCATAAAATTATTAATACTCTCTGCTCCTCCATGCAGTCCAGTATCTAACCACCTATACCTATATATATATATATATATACGATAAAGTAAAAAAAAGTATCGCATAACGTCCCGTAAAAAAACAAGTAGTATACGCGATGATTGTGAGCCCTTTTTCTTTTTTAAATAACGCGATTTCGAACGACTCCTCGCTATCAAAATCTTTACGATCCACTTTTCGAAATACTGTTCCGATTATCAACTTCGGAGGGTAATTTTATTATACACCTTGTAGTATCCTAAATAACGGGGACAAACCGCGATATAACGTCGGGAAAACTAAAATATTTATCTATAACGGTTCAGTTAGACGGTATTCAATTAAAGTCAATCGTAAACACCTGCACATATCACAGAATACTTATATCAGACATTTTTTAGACGTGGTAAAATTTAAAAAATATTCTAGCGTTTTATTCAATTATTTATAGAAAGTATTTCGAGTTTTTATTTGGTTTTATTACAATTATTTTCATTAGCTCCATAAAAATGTTAGACAATTTAAACGCGAAAATCCACACGCAATTTTTTTAGTTTTACAAATGTATTTAAATGTAGTTACACTACACATATTCACTGTTGAATTTTAATTTATATCCAGACAGGTTTTAACCGAATTTCGTATAAAATTGTTTTCTGTTAACGATCATTTATCGTTGCACGTACACTGTACGGATATAAATTAAATTCCTTTATATTTCTTCATTTTCCATCTTCCAAACTTTGATTATCCAATAACTGTTGTCCGCAATCATCGCGTACCATCTTCGGAATAAACCATAGTAACAATTATTATTGCGTCCGCGCACGCCGTATCGATAATAATAAAAGTAAAAAACTTATTTCAAATAACATGTGTAAGTCTTTCGTCCGTAACAAATGCCACCACGCGGTAAAAAAAAAAAAAAAAAAAAAAAAAAACGTTGCGATGGTTTTTTTTACCGGCTTAGGTACGTACGTGTTTCACGACATAATATTATTATTATTTGCGGATTTTTTACGAGCGTTTTGTACGTCTCTATTATAATATTATAGCGTCTGTAATAGTCGACTTGACGAACCATAATGTATGTTTTTTTTTTTTTTTTTATCTTTACGCTTTGAACGTGTGTAAAATACCTTTTAGATTCCTGGTATAGTTTTACATAAATTTTTTTTCTACTTCCAGGCAAGTACTTTTTCGATTAGTGAAAATATACAAATTCGTTTTATATCATACCTCAAAAAACGCGAATTTTTCGTCCGTCAGTACTTTATTCGAATACATTTTCGAAAATCCCAATACTTTTTATATATATATATATATATATATATATATATATATATATGTCCAGTTAATTTTTGATTTCTGGGTTACGTTTTCAACAAGGAATAAACATGACTTATATTACTCCGGTCAGAATCGTTTTTCGTTGGCAATGATTTATCGTGGTTTACATTCCCACAGTCAGCCACTTATAACAGCGATCAACTCATGAAATATATCCTACTTTTTTTTTTATCTCTTATATAATAATCAGGGATAAGTTGTAGAAATTGCATATTTTTGTATGCGTCTTCAATTTGTAGCTATAATAATCTAATGAGATAAAATATGGTTTTTTTTATAGCTATTTTCTCGAAAAGTACATATTAATATGATTTGTCGTGAGTGTAAATGCGTTTCTAGTACAATTGTGTTTTATTTTCTAGAATTTGATTCGTAGTAAAACAATAATTAAACACGAGACCCGTAGGTTCAATAATATAAACGTTCAAATAATAATTGATAATTGTAATTGCCAAAGTTTTATGATTAGTCTAAGGTTTAAAATTGATTTAAAATGCCGGGCACGTGAAAAAATGTATTTTATTATTATTTATTATGAATTAGAAATTGAATAGGTATTTTTTCTTCGTATTTAGTGCATATGTTTCATTTTTAAATGCATATCGCATGCAAATATATTGTTGAATGACTTTTGGTCCCCATAGTGACGGCGATAATTGGTGTTAGGGGCGAGAATAAACGGCGTTACCCCACGAATTTTCAAAATGAGAGCGCGCGCGCGCGCGCCCGTAAAATGTATTTGCAGGAGTCGCCGTGGTCGTCAACGGGAACCGGGGCGGCGGCGTATGGATTGACACCCGGAGAGGCTTCGCGCCGCGGCCATATTGGTGTCGACGATGCGTGTCGCCCCGGCGGGGGAAAAAAAAAAAGCGTGGAATAGAAGAAGCGGGACGACGACGACGACGACGACGACGACGAGAGAAACGGGAGGGAAATAAAATTAAAAAAAAAAAATAATAATAATAAATATAAAACGGAAAGGATGTGGGCAATTCGGTCAATTTGACGTGCCCGGGCCGGCGCGAACAATGGTAAACTACTTATTCTATACCCACCTCCCCCTATTATTATTATTATTATTATTATTATTATCTAAGTACGGCCACCGCGGTGGATCGTTGGGGAGGGCGACGACACACGCGCGTTCTATTTTTTATTATTATTATTATTATTACTGCTATTATATATATAACGGAGCGATAGACATCGCGATTCCTCCGCGAACGCCCTTTTTATACTATTATTATTGTTATTTTTTTTTTGTTTTTTTTCTACTTGTAATATACCACCGTCGTTATTATTATTTAACGTTTTGTATATTATTTATAATGCGATAAATGGCGGATGATCCCCGGTCCGCGGACAAACGGTCCCCCGGGCACGATAATATTATAATATTCCCGGGTGTAATGTACGCGGGAGCCGGTTGTACGCCGGGCGTTCGTATTGTCGGCGTCATTGTCGTGTAATAATATTCGTAATAATCACCTCCCCCCTCATCTCCCCATCAAAATCTCCCCATCAACGTCTCCCCATCAAAATCTCCCCATCAACGTCCCCACATCAACGTCCCCACATCAACATCCCCCTCCCCCCTAGCCCGTCGGTCGTGCGGCCGGCTTCGTTCGATTTCGACACACTGCGGCGCGGCCGTAGTCCTACAGAAAAAAAAAATAAAAACCCATCGACAAAATATCGGAAAATAACATAAAATCGAACGGTGGACGCCCACGTCGTTTTTTATTATTTTTACAATATTTCATACGACAAACATTTTTTTTTTTTTCCAAACGAAAACTGCAATTTTAAATTCTACTGATTCGATTTTTATATTAAAACGGTTTTTTTTTTTTTTTTTAAATGTCAACGTTACGGGATGTTGTTTAGTATTTTTACGAATAATCTGTTTTCAAACGAAATTTTAACAATAATCTTTACGAGAATTGTTGAGACGTTTGGAAAATCAAGGTGTACTCACACCTTGAGCAATTTATTAAATAAAACTTACGAATAAGTCTTAAACTATTGTTAGATATGTTTGTAAAATAGAATCTAAATAAACTAACTGGTAATGTGTTAATTTGTATAATTGTTATTGCTTTCAATTATTTTTTTATTATTTTATCTGACTAGTAAAAATGACGGACAGGACCAGTGGCGTAGCCGGAATTATGCAAAATGGGGTTTAAGTATATTAATTAAGTTTTTTACAATTTTTCGTTATTGCTCAATATTTTTGTTGAACCGGTCGTTGAATAACCGTGACAGACGCTAATAGTATTATTATTAACAATCTGGTCTCTAGACGAGTTTTCAGACTAAAGTGTTCGTTATACTTTTACCGATAGAATGACGAAATACGAGGTGCGACAATAAAATAACGAGACTTTTTGAATAAAACCTAAACTATTAACGTTATCTATAAAACGATTATTGAAATATGATTAGAAAACACTTATCTAAAAGTACTATGAACACTGATGGCATCGATTCATTTTCTTATACGTTAGTAGCCTTGTTATTAGTGCGAGTTCGACTATACTGCCGAAAAATGTTAGATATAAAAATCGAACAACATGTGTTAACATTAAATTTCTTGTTAAATTAAAAAAAACTGCCGCGGAATCGTTTCGTATGTTATGTGAAGCTTATGGTGAAGAATGTTTATCAAGAGCTCGTGTTTTTGAATGGCACAAACGGTTTTGTAGTGGAAGGGAGGACGTCGAAGACGATGATCGTTCTGGACGTCCTACCACGTCTTCAACAAACGAAAACGTTGAAAAAATCGACAAAATTAATTAATCAATTTTATTATAAAGAAGTATTAATTAAATTAAGAGAACGTGTCAGAAAGAAGCGACCAGATCTATGGAAAAATGGCTGGGTTTTTCACCAAGACAATGCTCCAGCTCACAGTGCATTTTTAATTCAACGTTTTTTAACTGAAAAAAAAATTTCTGTACTTCAACATCCCCCGTACTCGCCAGACCTTGCTCCTTGTGACTTCTTCTTATTTCTTTTCCCATTTTCAAACAGTTGATGACGTAAAAATGAAAACGGCAGAACTTCTAAAAGGGCTGAATGAAAGCAATTGGCAACACTGTTTTCAAGAATGGCAGCGACGTATGCAACAGTGTATTGATGCTGAGGGAAGGTACTTTGAAGGTGATAATCATTAAATTATAACATTTTTAAAATAAACAACTTTTATTCAAAAAGTCTCGTTATTTTATTGTCGCACCTCGTACGTAATATTTTTTTATTTATTTTTTGCAGTAAGCACTAGAATTAATAAAATACATAATATATGGTATAAATTATCATACGTTTGTTAAGTTTAAAACGTAAAGGAAAAAAGGCAATGGGTGGGAGTGGTGGTTAAGCACCCCGGCTACGCCACCGATTTTGTATAAATATTGTACGATCACTATTAACTAGGTCTAGGATTTTGTTACGGTAAAAAAAACTGTACAACAAATTTGCATTCGAATTCGAAATATACGGAAAATTGCAAAAATTTGCACTAAATATTATTAGATTTTCATCTAGCTTGGCAATACAATACATTTAAAAGTAGAGGAAAAAGTGCAAACGCAATGACAACCGAGCCTTACCGATAACGATTATTAATATAGATACTAGGGGCGCCAGAACAATTTTTAAACCGTGGTGGCTGAACGTAATAATATAAAATCATTTTTTAATGCTTATTGAAAATTACGCCGTTTAAAAATTATTTTAGGCATTTTTTTTTTTTTTTTTTTAGCGGATAATTCAAATAAATACAATTAAATCAAATATATTATAAATGCTCTTAAAAAATAGTACACATTTTTTTTTTTTGTCAAAAAGTTTATTGTAATCGTTCTGTTTGTTTTGAATCGTTTGTATCGTATTGTTTACGGATTTACAACGATTATTTGAATGGTTCGATATTGTTCGACATAAAAATAATGGCGGACGACCGAATCCTGTGAACAGTGGGAGCTTAGCCGTGGCGGCGGTCTATCGGCCCCCTATTAGGCACTTTATTATTATTGATAATATTATCTTAAAAAATGTATAGTCGATAAAGTATAGGAGTCGACGGAGGACCGTGGCTGATGGCGGCCGATTTCTTTTAGTCGAGTGCGCATGGATACAAACACTGCGGTTCGTTTATTGATACCGACGCGTTAAAAAACCGTCGGCAATCCGAAAACCGTAAATGAAAAAAAAAAAAAAAAAAATCGCGTATTATATTTATTTCGTTTACGCGGCCGGCGTCTGCGTTATGTGACAATAATTTCGCGGTAATTGCAGCGGCGGCGGCGGTCGGTAATAAAATAATATTATTTTTTCCACTATTCGCACAAAATCGCGCGCGCGGGTACACGTCCGCGACCGTGCAAACGTTCAGTAAGGTTGATCGTCACGCGAGTGCATAATGCCGTGTGCTAATGAGAAATAATATTATTTTTATGAATTGGCGGTTCCCGTCGGATTATTATACGGGAGAAAAAGAACGAAAGAGAGGAAAAAAAAAAAAAAAAAACGCGGCGAGATTATTATTATTATTATTATACGCAGTTATTACCTGTGTGATACACGCGGCGCGCGGCGTTTGCGTATACAGGGCGATTCTATTATCACGATCGGTCACCGGGCGGATCCGTATATCCGTACGCAAATCTAAATTCAGATTCCGCGGATTATTTTTCGGCCGAATTTCTCTATTGTTTTAGTCGAAACAACGTAAAGTAACGCGAACAGAACGACGGGGGTCTAATAATCAGCGGCGGTTTTGGCCAAAATTCAACAATGGAAGGCCCGGGGACAAGGTGAATTAAATTTCAACTTTCCCATCACAAGTGTCCACGATCCGGATCTCCACATCCGGGGATATTTTTCAATAATTAATTGTTATTATAGCCGTTCGGTTAGACGCCGGCGTTCGAACGGAAAATTCAATCCTGCAAACATCATTTTTGAACATGTCAAACTTATATAGACCACCGTCGTATATCATTTGTACAATTATAACGAACCGACAGGGTCCGAGAGTCTTTGTTTTTTTTTTTTTTTTTTTACTCCGTGAATTACTGTTATTGTAATCATAATGTGGAACCATTATCGTTTTGTCGTTATCGCGCGTCGTGGCTTTGTCGAATTTTCTTGTCGGCCGCATTTCTCTATTATTTTATTCGAAACGACATAAAAAAATATGGGCAACCGAACGACGGGGTCTAATCAGCGGCGGTTTTGGCCGAAATTCAACAAGGGAAGGCCCGGGGAGAAGGTGAATTAAATTTCAACCTACCCATCCCAAGTGTGTACGCCTAGAATTACAGCATCTCACGACATAACAAATTACTGTTGTCGGTTGTCGGTTGTAGATACAATAAAATCACATTTAGTTAAATTAAAAATGGGTGTTTGTCGAAACACGGGAAAAAATAAATAATCGAATTGTTCGTACGCATACGAATCGTGTTTAATATTCTCGTAGTAGGCATAATAGGCATAATACGAATTTTCTTACATTGTGTTTGATAATCGCTGCACGATAAAAACGATCGACCTGTACGCGTCCAAGTATCCACAAATCTCGCAAATCTCCGTAATAATAATACGAGTAAAAAATGAATAAATAAACTCACCAAGTTTGAATTATTCGAATCTATATGCGCGCGCGGTGTATATAATATACTCATATACTATAAGCTTGTTTGTGGGTTTTAGTAGACAGGAGCAACAGACCGTGCTTACTGGTTGATTTTTATATATATTTTTTTTTTTTTTTTTTTTTTTTTTTTTCGGGCAACCGCCTGCCAAACATCAAACCCTATGAACGCCTGCCGTCCGTTCGAGTGGAAATCCACCCAAGGTGGACTCTTCACTTTGTTGGTCTCTCGTCGATTTTTTTTTTTTTTTTTTTTTTCATATTGTTTCCCTCCTCTTCCCCGTTCCGTAGATTTCGTTTATATAAAACCGTGACGATAAATCGATAAGACTAAAATAACCGTTTGCGCCAGCAACAATAGAGGAATCGACGTGATCTTTTATAATAATACGCGTATTATTATTGTGAACAAAAAAAAAAACAAACAAACACAAATATACACAGCACTCATCACATTTCGTACGTATTATAGTCGGGTACCGTCTACCTTAGCCTTCGGGTATTATACGAATCGATTTGAAATCGAAAAAAAAAAAATACCGGCACCAGATTTCGTATGTTAAAACACACCAAAATAGCGCTAAAACAAAAAAAATAAACATTGATAATTATTACGTAAACGACGTAGTCGCACAATGTGACTTTCTTATCGTCCAGATCGTATCGAAGAAATCAAACATTACACGAGTTATAAAAATATCTTCTCGAATATTACAAACGGGGCTTCGTATATTAAACACATTTTACCAAACGAAATAAAATCTATACAAAATAAAACACGTTTAGAGGAAAACAATCCTAACAAAGCATTTTTGAAAAAAATTCTATTAAAACTCATAGATTATTATTTGAATTATATTTTAGGCAGTGTTGAACGTGTAATTAAAACGGTATGCGTTAATAATATTTCACCAATTATAATTCACTGCCTAACCTGCCAACAATTCAAATTAAAAATGATACTTGAACGACTATACAGTAACAAAAGTAAACTATTTTAAACAAATACGCATAAAACATATGTGTTATAATATAACCATTGATGATGATTGTATGTGTATAATGTGCGTGGTCGAGTATAATTTTCGTAAATGTTTTTGCACTCATCTGCGAGTGTGTCTAATTTCGATCGAACGGTGCTGCAGACCAACCGCAACGAATTTTAATACTAAACTAGATATACGTTTTTAATTATCTTTTATCTAGATAAATATTATCAAGTTATGTAAAAATATGTATCTTAGATAATAATATCACTTATCTAAATAAATTGCTCTGTATTGTGTTCTTATAATTGTAAAAATATTAGATTACTTAAAACTTAATTGCACACCGAACTCAGGGCCGAAATTAGAGAGATTTTGCGCATGTACCGTGTTAACATTTATTCACACAAATTGAACAAATTTGAGTTTTATTTTAATATGTAATAACTATAGTAGGTAAACTTTAATACTGCATTAATAATAATTTATTATAACCTAACTAATTATTGTAAACCCTAATATAATCATTATAGAAAAATAATTAAAAAAATTAAAAAAATTTAGATTGAAAATGTATATATTTTTATTATCAAATACAATTTTAAAATGTAATCATTGTATACGAACAATTTATCCGATTTTATTTAGATAAATTATGGTTATCTTTTAGCCATTATCGAGATAATTTTAGTTCAGTTAATCTTTTATCTTTATCTATATAGATTTGTTGTATATTATCTAGATGAAATTTAATTATCTATGTCCCAACACTGACCGTAACGAATTCGATGCAATTTGAAATAAGTATACTTGAAAACTAAAAATGTAGACAAAATTATAATATTTAACAATAATTTGACAATAATTTCGTATTTTTCACGATTCCCCACTATAGTATAGATAATATATATTTATATATGGTACAATAGTATTTATTTCATTATGTATAAACTACAATCTAAAAGAACATTGCATTCAAATAGCATTGAAACTGTTGTATTGTTAATTTACATTTAAAAACTATTCTAATATTCTTTAAATATCATTTTAACTATTGTGTGTGTATAAAATTATCATTATTCGTAGACGTATAGAAAATAAGTAGAACCGATTTCTCGAATCAAAGTAAACAATAAATATATAATATGTTAATTAATGAAAACCGGAAAGAACAAAGTACGATTTGTTATATTTTAACGCCTTATTTTAATTTTTTTATCTCTCCGTATTGTTGCCGGATATAGCCGGTTTTATACGCGAATTAATACAATTTTATACATAAAAAAAAAACTGTTGGACACAGTTCGGACCACGTACCCGTGATGGGTCACTGCTGTAAATGATTAGTTGCGATGGTATGAGGATATAGAGGGGAATTTAATTCACATCGTTGATAACGAAAAACGATTCTGAACGAAATTCAGTTAATCGTCTTTTGTAATGCCGTAATTTTTAAGAATTTCATAAAAAAATTAACGCTCATAAAACAAAATTATTACGTTACCCTAAAATTGTTTTTATTTTTTTTATTTTTTTTTTGTGTCAATTTTTGTGTATTTCTGTTGGGCCAAAAAAAAAATGTCATTCACATTATTCGGAAAACAGTACGCTAAGTACGCGTCGCGTAACTGGGGGCAAAATTAAAAATCTAGTGCCTAACTAAAAGCCCTAGACTTACATCAGTCGGCCAATTGGATAATTTTTTAATATTATCTTCGGCTAAATCGCCATAAAAATATCAAATGAAAACTATTAATATTTTACGCGTATAGCCACAGGACAACGACAATAAAAGCATTTCATATAAACAACATAATATTCCGTTGTCTCGTCTAATGGTAAAACCAATGTTTGCGAGCAGTACCAACGAAAATGATGCATTTTTATCGCAATTACAAATAATTTCATTTATATACGTATTATTACTAATCTCGGGAAAAGACATAATTGATGATATTAAGTTAGATGTTATTGTAAAAAATGGTCAATTTTTAGAAAAAAATAAGAAGTATTTTATAACTTTTTGTATCTATTGCTTTATTCGTGGTACGTTCATCATCGAAAAAGCAATATTATTCTCGTATAAATAATAGTTTTGATTTTAACGTAGGAACACTGAATAAATTGTACAATTAAAAAGTATACAATATTAAAATTTGACGTACGTATGTATGTATGTATGTATATTTGTTATTTTTTAAAAGCCAGCCGGCCAAATGGACTTGGTCGACCTCCTTAAAAATTTAATTCGGTACGCCCATGCGAACAAGACGAGCGATCGACGCATCTGGTCTCGACATTTCTCTACGTTTTCGGGCACATGTCGTATAACGACATAATATCGTTTGACCAGTAGCAATAATCGTATGCCGGGATTGTTAGATAATAATACAGCGAAATTTACAATGTTCGTTTTATGCGTACTTATCGTCAATAATATTGTTTATTATCATCCCGACGCTATATAATAATATTTTATTGTAAATACGGAACACGTGTGTGAATTCCGGACCCTCCGGGGCGAATTCGGGCCGGAAAAAGTCACCGCGGGATATCCACCCACTTATATATACAATAAACAACATATAATAATAATAATAATAATATTATTATTATTATTATTATTAACACATAGTTTTTACTATTATAAAATCATTTTTTTGTTTAAGTACATTTCGAACATATAGTTCAATAATAAATATATATTAAACGAAATCCCTCTTTAAATCTTAAACTTAACCTCTTATATGTAATAAACAATTACATTACACCGTAAATCATAACGCATAGACAAATTTATAGTATCGAGTATTTATTTTATTATATTTAAATACAGTATAGATTAAACTGTATACATATAATTCAAATTTGAACAGTTGTAGAAAAACGATGAAAAAAAAAAACCAAGTGAAATGAATTTATCTGATTTATCGATTGACTTGTGTTTATGAACTCCGTCAAATCTCATCTCGTTTTAAAGGTTGACGGTCGATTCTTTAACGAAAATTAACTAAACAAATTTAACCTATAACGGTTGAAAATTTGTAATTTACTCCGTGTACGTGCTACGTACTCGCCGGTCGTTTGGGACAACTGCAAAAAAAAAACAAAAAAAAAAAAATAGAACTCCCCTCGCAACAAAATATACCGGAAATTGTATTCTCCATCGTCAGCTTGTATTAATTAATATTTTATAATATCGTTTCGTGTCGATCCGGCCGAGTATTATAAGAAGGTTATAATTTTTTTTTTTTTTTTTTCCACGATACTTTAATAGTAGTCGTGTACAGGTATATTTCAGTAAGAATTATAAAAAAAAAAAAAAAACAACGAATAATGTAACATGACCGTTGTTTAATGGGGGCGAATATTAATATGTGGTTCCCCGCACCGGATTTCTACGCCTATTCTGTTCGCAGTGTTGTTATTAATACGACGAGTACTTGCAACCGGAAGTTATTTAAAATACCATTACACGCCGCGTAGACTTTAATTTCTTTCTTTTTTTTTTTCTTTTTTTTAAATAGGTATATTAAAGAATACTATTTTTTTTTTTTTTATATTTATTTCGAACCCGAATTATTGTTATTATTATTACATCATATACGACCGGTAATACTTATACCGTAACTATTAATAAACTAATAAAAATTAATTTTCAAAGAAAATATACGAATTAACATTTATCACCCAGCAAGAAAATTTGTAGTTTCAAATTACAAATATAATTATTTTAAAAACACTTGTAAAACGACAATATACCACGGACAAATCTAAGAAAAATCACATTATGTTTAATTATTGATTATCTTCTAGTTTATAATCGAGGCAGGTTTATTACCTCCTTGTTGTAGCTTTAGTTCTTTTAGATCCCCCTTGCACTATTCACTATTCTTCCTTTTCTTTCTTCCTGGAGCAATCATGTTAAACACTCCTATTCAACGTGGGTAGAAATTAGTTTAAATTTCTAGAAATATTAAGAATTTATATACATTCAAACATATTTTAGGCAGAATAGTAAAAGTCGTGCTTTTTTTTCCTAGTTAACAAAATAACCTAGAAATTTTCTTTCAGTTTTTTTTTTTTTTTTTACATTTTTTAGCAGATCGGTGGAGAATTTAAAAATTTATGTTTAGTAAAATGTTACGTGGCGGAAAATCCGCATTTTTTGTTTAGGTACTATGTGAGAAAATCGGAGCGTTCATATTAACCGAAAAAGCGCTTTTCGATGTTTAAAATGGGTATAAAATAAATCGTATTGAACAATAATATAAATGTCAGTTGCGTCGACCGTCATAGAATAATAATAGACACAATAAAATGTATCGTATAATTTATCGGGACGGCAATAAAAATATGTAAAACAAACATGTATACTGGCTATATCCGTCTAAAATTTGGCGACCCGTATAAAATTAAGACGGCCCTAGGGCAGTGACGGCGGGGGTGGCTATTCCATCGTTAGCGCGGCCTCTCGGCTCGGCCAACCGTCGGGGTTTCGTAACCAAACACGAAGCGCCGGGCACAACATTCCGTACCGTGTAAATTATACGCAAGTGTCTGCAGACCGCGGTGTAATTGTCGGGCAATACGAGGTGCGACAATAAAATAACGAGACTTTTTGAATAAAAGTTGTTTATTTTAAAAATGTTATAATTTAATGATTATCACCTTCAAAGTACCTTCCCTCAGCATCAATACACTGTTGCATACGTCGCTGCCATTCTTGAAAACAGTGTTGCCAATTGCTTTCATTCAGCCCTTTTAGAAGTTCTGCCGTTTTCATTTTTACGTCATCAACTGTTTGAAAATGGGAAAAGAAATAAGAAGAAGTCACAAGGAGCAAGGTCTGGCGAGTACGGGGGATGTTGAAGTACAGAAATTTTTTTTTCAGTTAAAAAACGTTGAATTAAAAATGCACTGTGAGCTGGAGCATTGTCTTGGTGAAAAACCCAGCCATTTTTCCATAGATCTGGTCGCTTCTTTCTGACACGTTCTCTTAATTTAATTAATACTTCTTTATAATAATATTGATTGACTGTTTGCCCACTAGGAAACCATTCAACAAAAATTATTCCCTTAATGTCAAAGAAAACGATGAGCATTGCTTTGAATTTCGACTTGCTCGTTCGTGCTTTCTTCATTCTTGAATACGTTAATAGTTTAGGTTACATTTAGAAAGTCTCGTTATTTTATCGTCATACCTCGTAGACGACAGACGGGCCCAGAACCGATTTTGGCGGAACGTTCGGCGGATAACGTATAATAATTATGTGCCGAATTCGGTGTAATATGCGATAGGGGTAGGCGCGCGGCAGAACGGCCTCGGCGGACGGTTTCGGGTTCAAACGGACCGCCGGGCGGCGGGACGATTATTATTTTTTTTGATTACGCCGCCGCGGCAGTTTTCGCCGTCGCGTTATTTAGCGAGAACACCCGAGAACGATATTTATCGCGGCGACGCGCCTATACGACGGGGAACCGGTGGAAGTTTATCGGCCGAAAATCACAAACGTATACAAGAAACGTTTCCTTCTGGACGGCGATTTACGATCCCCGGTAACGACGGTATATACGCGGAAACTCCGAGGGTTGCGCCCGCGCGGTTAGTATGCGCGAGCTGTAAATAATTACGCAGCGTCTTGACCGCGGGGTTCCGCCGCGGTCTGTGTCGGCGTCCGGCGGCGCCCACCCGGCCGCCGAACCGAACCGCTGGATGGATTTCCGTAACTATTGAAACGTTTTACGGATTACGCGGCGTGTGCACGTGTACTACTCGGCAACAACGTATTATTACTATTATTATTATTATTATTATTATTATTATATATTACGTTTAGAGAACGTGTCGCGCACCGGTTACGCCTCCCCGACGGCCTACTACTACTACTACTACTACCGACCCCGCGCATATATTCGTCCGCCACTTTGAAATATTACCGGTACACAATAACAATCTACACCGGCGGCGTTTTCTTAATGTTTAGTTTTTTTTTTTTTGAATTTTTTTCCTTGTCCGTGGAACCTTTTTTTTTTTTTTTGGTTACGTTCGCTTTTATCGCGCGGACCGACCCCCCGGTAATCCGTCGCAATAGTTTTAACGCGACAATAATTTCATTTATCGAACGTAGAAAATACTATCAGAATTCAGCAAAATGTTCGTAAAATAACAGACAAAACGGGACTTTTAAATTTTTTACGAGCGATATCGCTTTTTATTTTATACGAAAGTTGATTTCTCAACGCGTCGAGTCCGGTTAGGACCATCGTGTGTCTGTTGCGGTGTTTCGTGATTGTCGACACACGAGCCGAGTACTCCGTTTCACGCATAATAAGTGCCTGCAAATGGGTAAAAGTGCCAACACGGCCTATTGTGACAATTGAGAATATTCATCTTTTGAACTGCACCGAAATGCCACTAATGAAATCGATTCGAATGGGACACGGTTTAAGAATCATCGAGATCTACACTAATAATATTATTATGAAGACGAATTCGTGAGTTTTTGCGTGGGGGTTGATCTCTGGAACTACCGGACCGATATATTTTTTTCTTTCGCCAATAGAAGAGCTCTAACATTTTATACACGACTGGCTTTCGCCATCTAATTTCTAACTTTTCTAATTTTAAAATTTCCATTGGTTGTAGATTCTGAGCGGAACAGGGGTCTCGTGTGGTTCTACGATTATGTTTATTTTTTTTTTATTTTCTGTAAACGCTTTTTCTACCAAAATATCCGATCTATACACTCCTATACTGTTTCCGGTAGTGAATTTTGTCTAGTCGGTACTTTAAAGAAGTCATTTTTCGATATACCAATTAGTTTTTTTACGCGGCAGAAGAACTACCGAAATTTGACAAAAACACGATTTAAATTTTGTAATATAATGTCGTGAAAAAATGTATTTCAATTTTGGGCTATTTATAGAAATTTAGATTTTTTTTTTTTTTAAATATATATATGTATATATATATATTTAATAAAGTGGTCTTTTTTTTTTTTATGGTAATTATATGTAGAGTAAAATGTACATTTACATTAATAACGATTCTACAGTTTGAACAAATTATTATATCTGAAAAAAAAATACTCAAAATTAGTTATCGCGGGTTTGTGACAAAATAATCACCCTGTATATACATTAAATATGTTAATCTAATTGAACGATTACTGCATGTGTCAATATTATATTATAATATTTGACGGATTTATAACTGGTATTTTATTTATTTATTTTAGATTCCAATATTTATATTATAGATATTCGTATTATAATTGTATTATTTTAATGGATTTGCGATTAATATTTTTGATTACTGTCCTTAACACGTCGTATTATGTTTTATTAAATCGTTGGGAAATATATCTAAGTGCATATTGTACGGATATGGTAATATATTTCATAGGCGTTTCTCTCTTGATATTTTAATGCCTATTAATTTGAAAGCGCGCTTAATTCTCCGTGAATCGTCGTATTAATATATTAGTGATCAATTATATTCTTGGTGGTCTTATTTAATCCGTTGCTTGATGGATCTTAATATGGTATATTCACGAATATTCGAATCTTATTATATATATTTTATTTTTTTTTCGAAACACGAGATTAATTTGTTCACGTTTTTTGAATAATTTTCATACCCCAACGTGCTCGTATAATTATATCCGAAAGTAACGATATTTTACGATAATAAACGATAACTAATAGTTTTATACGTATATATTTAATAAATGAATTCTCCGTCTTCTCTGATTTCTAGGCCTTTAAGGGCACTCCCATTTCGTACCCAATCCTTCTATCCCCGTTGCTATTTCTTTCCTATTAAAAAACCTCCGCCAAGTAATTCTACATTTTTTGATTGTACTTTGCCATCTCATTTCGGGTCTTCCCGGCAGTCGTTTACCATACGGAATACGCTCCATCACCTCTGTTATCAACTCATTCTGATTCCTACAAGCACGTCCAGCTCATTGTAATCTTCTCCTACTTATTATACGTCTACTGCGCTTGTACTATGGAATGTTAGGCCTCTAACTCGTTTTTCTTCCTCCTTATCCACTCTGCATCACCATCGGTATCCTTTGTCCACCAGAAGTTTTTCCGTTCTAGTATTAAAAACTATTTTTTATCTAATTTTCTTAGAGCACGTTTTTCCGCTCTGTACATGATTTTTTTTTTTTTATTTCTATTGATTATGATCGTGATCCTCGATATATTATAATAGGCAAATAACGTTTATTGCCTGCAATTTGTACTACAAAAGAAAATATTGATTGTGTTTGGTCCCTTTAGCCCTTGCCATTAAAATTATCGTTATCCGTTTGCGCTACAAGAGTTTAATATCTACAACTTTATTGCGATTTGTGTTCTGAATCGTTAAATAAAATAAGAATAAGCTCGTAAACGATATTCTAATAAATATGTTACAATTGATATTAAGTCGTTGTCTTAATATTTTTTTTTATCTTTTTAATGTAACAATATTCGTATATTCATATAAATAATATTATCGTTACAAATTAAACTAGTCTATTGTTTTATATATATATATATATATATATATATATATATATATAAATATATTATAATATTATGTTTGTCAACTATAAACGTTCTACCAATCGAATAAACTATCACGCGCTACAAAATACAGTAAAACACATAATAACCGAATGCAGAATGTTTGACGATGCACCGAACAGATACAACGTACCTGGCCTACTAGATGGAGCCTTACAGCCGGATCTACAGGGAAACAGGAACTTCCTAAAATATATCAAACTATATCGTCTCATATAAGTATAATAATAATAAATGTAAAAACAATGTAACCAATTTAATTGTGTACTAATAGTCTTTGTAATTGAAGTACTTTAGTTCAAAAAGAGAAAAATGTTAAAAAATGTTTTCCGAACACATTCAACCCGACGTGTTTGCGAGTTTATACGTATACACGGACAGTTCTTCGGATATTTTAATATATCGAGTCCGCCCCGAATGCGTGGATTTAATTTAAACTAATCGAAAAACTTCTATTCGCCGCAGTTAATAATGTTTCGTTTAGTTAAATCCCCTATAAGAACAACTGCGGCGTGTGCGTTGTAAAAAAATAACAATAGACAGGTATAGTAATGCCATAGTGGCATTTTATAAGCTGTTTATTAGCTTAAAATATCAGGTCGCAATTTATCACTAAGTATAGGTATATACTGTCTGCAAACAAATAAGTATCGAATTTGTGATCCTAATTTATTTCTAGCTCAACAGGTGCCGAAAATCCGTTTGTAAAAAGTAGCTAATATATTATACGGACTTACGTTGTACAAATATATATTTTTGTTCTTTATAAAAAAAAAAAAAAAAAAAAAAATCCGTATGTATTCTAGAATAATTGTATACATATTTCGCGATTTACAATGTGAAAAATGCCGTTCGACCGGCGGGAGCGCTTAAAAAAATTACCGAAAATCGGATGAGAATAATATAACACCAAACCAAACCAAAATATCGCTGTGCCATACACGAATCGAATTGTAACGTTCGCGATGTATAAAGTCGCGGTGGCTCTATTTATACACAGTAAATACGTAATTAAATATAGTACGCAGGTTAGTTGACGTGTCGGTTTTCGTATTATATTCTATACCGTCGCGTTGGAAATCTCTAATTTCATTTTTTGTACTCCGCCAGACCGAACGGCGGCGACAACCTGAACCCGCCCGTAACGACGACAATAACAATATAAGATCATCGTTTCCTGCGGCAATGGCAATAGAAGGAAAAAAAAAAAATAATAATAATAATAATAAAAAAAGTCACGGCCTCCGGTTTCGAATATATGGGGGGTACACCTACTTGTTGTTTATATGAAAAATAATAAAAAAAACACACGTAGGCTCCCGACGTATAGACGAATAGTAGTCGTCCGGATACTCTTTCTCTCTCTCTCTCTCTCTCCATCTCCATCTCCATCTCTATCTATCTATCTATATATCTATTTCTCTGTATCATTCTCTTTCTCTGTCTTTTGAAAAATCAAACGTCACATTTATATACGGACACGCACGCACACGTCGCCACCACAAGTCGTCACGTGCATGCGTACGGCTGAAATCGATATCCCGCACCGAGTATACCGCGCCGATGAAGATACCCGTAAAGTGGCACACGGTAGTAGTGTTTGTACCTACAATATTATATTTATACTATTATTGCCGTTCACCATTGGATTTTTTTTATAATTATTATTATTATTTTTATATTGCGTTATATTTATTTATTTATTTTTTTTTTTATTTATAAGCCGCAGTTGTCAACGCGGCTTTACTAGGTGCCCCCCCCCCATACATTATTATTACGCTCAAGACGAACCGGTGTTATGCATAGCGTGGGCGTAGACACGCCAACGGGATAAAGGGGACGGAATCATTATTAATATAAAAGATAATAAATTAAAATTGCCTTTATTATTATTAACCCGACGGATATATGAAAAAAAAAAGTAGATTATCTTTTGTTATCAATTTGATATGGAACGTTATTTACGTATTCGACCAGGGGTGCCGTTTAGGGGGAGGACCATAGGAGCCATTTTCCCTACCCTAGATATTTTACATTTACATTTCTGACAATACGCGTTGTCGCCATTCGGTTAGTTTGGAGTTAAATAAGATAATAAATTCAACTGCAGTGGTAATTAATGTTTTTTTTTTTTTTTTTTCGTTTTCTGTAAAAATAATTATCGATAAGATAACCAAAATAATGAAATTAAACTTAAAAGATTTTATATTCATACCAGCTGCTCGTATATTATAATATGATACTACCTACAACCATTGATAAAAATGGCTGCGTTCACAAATGGGACAAGAACGGCTAGTCGGGCTTGCATTATTAAATGTACACCGTGAATTAAAAATCTCTGTAAAAGATATTATCAACCGCTTTGCAAACATGAAACGCAGAAATTTAGAATTTGTAATATAATTTTCGCTATAATTTGTTTATATGTTATTTAAAGTGATTAATATTTGTTAAATGTTTATATTATATATACGTATTCATATATATATATATATATATATATATATATATATATATATATTCAATATATACAGTAAAAAAGGCAATAATTAAATATTAGCTTTAGTATTGTGCGTAACTTGAAAAATTGTAAACCTTAAATAAATGTTTACCCTGAAGTAAAATAAAAATCTTCACCACGTAGTCAGCATTTCAAGCAGACAATTCAATTATTAGTTGTTTATAAAATTATATATATTTTTATTTTATTTTTTTTGAGAAAATTTCATTGAAATCTGAAATTCTGTAAAAGCAATATCGCTTATTTAAAATGTAAAACATATCACTGATTGTTTTCTGGTCCATTGGTATTTGATGAACATCTGATGAGTTACAGTTGAACCGATTTTTTCGTTTATAAACATTACAATTTTAATAATAATAATAATAATAATTTTGTGTTGATAGGAACTTATATATATATATAAAAATAGGTGACCCTTGAAAATATTTGGTTTGGCTGTCGCTCCTGCATAGGAACGTGGAAACTTTTATAAGTTTTATGCACTACAGATTTATGCATATCAAAAAATATTGCTTCCCATCCTTGGGCAAAGAACCAAAGCCCAACACTGTATTCGACACACTGATGAGAACGGGAATGCCACAATGCTACATTGCCTAACGTCCTTATCAGTTTGTCGGTCACTATCATAGACCTTATACTAGCTGGTAGTACAAGGTTCACGGGTCACTACAACCGGCCTAGAAACGAAATTAGACATTATTTTGTAGATTAAATTAAATTAAATTTTAAAAATAATTTGTATTATATTAAAATTCAGTCATTTTTCTGGGTGCGAGGGCACTACCCTGCGGCTTATCTTAGAAATAATGAAAATATATATCCCCTCCCCCCATGAAAATGTCTGTCTACACTAATAATACTTGGTTAATTCGAAGGACCGGTAACGAGTTCGTGTTGGTGTCCATGAATTCGAGTTAGCAAAAAAAAATTTAAATAGTTTATTTCAAACAGTAGAATATTTATTATAATATTTACACGTCATATAGTATGATTATTCATTATTTTTTTTTAATTTCATATTATTTATCGTACGTCAAATATATAAAAAGATAAAATGTATTCAATTTTGTTTGGCGGTTTTCGTTGTGAATCGTTCAATTTTATTTAAAGCTGAAAAACGTTCATCGCTGACCTCTTGTCATTGAACTGGTTATTGAACTGAAAGAACGGATTCTTCACTTCAGGCGGCATTCAAAATGAAATAGATATTTCATAATTTTTCATCGCTAATCTGTTTTCATTCATCTATTGACTGTTCTGTGTGAAAATTAATAAATTGGGAGGGTTACGTAAAGCAGTGACGAGAGTCAAAGGGTACGTGAAAGAAAAAAAAAGTTGATAAACACAGTCTCAACTCTTTTTGATCTTTATTTATGAACGTTATTATTTTATTTTGCTCCCGGGAATTATAGGTTAGGTTAGGTTAAGGTTAGGTTAGGTCCCGGGAATTATACTGCGGATGACAGTGAACAACGATGAAGAGGAAAAAAAAATTCTATGAAAATAAAACGTTTTTATACAGCTAAATACCTATGGTAAGGCAAAAAAAAAGAAAAAATAGAAATTGAATTTGGCGATGTAATTATATTGCCAATTATACTTATTATTTGGCTGGCTATATACGTATTTCAAATTAACTATAGTTCTGTTTTTGATTGTTTTACGACAACTTAACGTGACATAAGCATTCGGCCGGTAATTATCGGGCGATGAAGGTGACGGCGATAATCGCCCGCGGTTACCGTCGAGGACGAAATGAACCAAATAATACAACATTTTTCCAGTCACTCCGCTGGATTTATTTACTTAAAAAAAAAAAACAAAAAAATCATTTCTCTACTAACGACGATTTTTGTTCTGACAATTAACAACAACCTATAATTCTTGCGCACAAATACACTAACTTAAATCGTTAAAACTGAATACTAGCGTATTTTATTACCGGTAACCGCGTAAAAACATGTCTCGAAACGAACCCTCGATGGAATAGAACATATAGAACGGAATAAATTCCAATGTTCTCGAAATTGCGGTGTTTAACGCGCACATGTGTGTATTTAAAATGAATGTGCATGTTCGTATAAGGGCGCACTTCGCACGGCGGTTGTCCGTATTTGTCGTACGTTACTCTCGGTGGATGTATTGAATCTGAAATAAATGATAAATCACTTCTCTTGATAAAACGATTCGGAGCAGAGTTCCAGTGTGATATAAAAAACTATTATTGTCAATTTCATATAGAGTATGTTTAACCACCGTTCACCTATACAATGAAATTATGAAAAATGCGCTGTTATTGTATCGCAGTTGTATTTCGACGTGTAATACTGGTAACTTAAAAAAAATTATTTTACGTATCGGAGAAACATGGGTCGAACAATTTTAAACGGCTATAAAATAAAATTATGACATATTTAGAATAAAATAAATTAAACCTTAACAAATATGTTCAGGTCTGGAAACCCAAAATTTCCAACTTTAAGACTTTAAACCTTGAACAAATCAAAATGTCTAACAAATCGTCCAAATTGAAATACATTTTTTGAAATTATGTCTACGTCATTATATTACAAAGTTACGTTTTATGTGAATATTGCAGGTATCTATAACAATTGTTTTTTGGAATTACAAAGAAATAATAATACTCGAGTAAGACGGTAGTTTTTTTTGCCGCGTTAAAAAATTAATAGCTATATCGAAATATGAAATACAAAATTTGTCACCGGAAACAGTATAGGAGTGTATAGAGATCGTATGAGGGTCTTATAGTAGAAAAAGCGTTTACAGAAAAATAAAAAAATAAACATCATTGTAAAACCACATGACCCCTCGCTCCCCTCAGAATGTAAAATCCGGATTTTACGGATTATCCGGCCCAATTTTGCTGTCCAATGATCCTGGTTTTTTTTTATTCTAATAAATTTAAATCGAAATTAAATTCTAATTTTTAAATAATATTCTTCTATTATTTAATTTTTATATTCTATAAACAATAAATAACCCGTGATATACGGGAATTTTTTTCGGCGCCTTGCTGCAGGAATTCCGTTTTAGACCGTTATACTGCAAAATGATTGTACTTATTTTATGTATTTGTAAGGATAATACATAATCCGGTATGGTCTAGTGGCTAGGATACCTGGCTTTCACCCAGGAGGCTCGGGTTCGATTCCCGGTACCGGAAAAATTTTTTTTTTTTTATTTATTTTGAAATATTAACCGCGGAGTAATCGGAGAAAAAGTATAACTATCTAATAAACGATTTTCATTTTCATTTATTATTTAGATTTTTTTTTTTCACGACTTACACAACTTTTTTAAATGTTATATTGAAAAAAAAAAAAAAACAATCTGAATATATAAAGAGTAACAATGATATTATGTATACCAATAATTTGTCTAGTATTTTTCTACATCACATACCTACGATAAATTTCGATCAAATTAAACGTATTACGAGTAGTCGTATAAAAACATACCTATAGATATTGTTTCGATTTGATATATAATAGAAAAAATAGACGCTAAATATATTTATGGTATTTTACTAAAAGTGTCAGTAAGAAAAAAAAAAAAACGGGATTTTCACATGTAGCTCGTTTGTGTAAACGAGACAAAAAAATCGGTTTATTTTCGGTTTTCAGATATTTTAAACGGTTACCGAGGAGTCCGTTAAAAAAAAAAAATTAAATCTACATATGACTTCACACGCCGAACATTGTACGTTTTTCTATGTAATTCGATCAGATTTTTTATTTATTTATTTTTTTTTTTTTTTTATCAACTATAAAATCAATCCGTCCGAACGGTTTTTAATAGTATATCGGTATTCATTACTCCGAGTGAGTACACGAAAAATCGCCTAATGAAAAAATACTGAAACGCATGACATTTGATAAAACCGTAACAAGTTTTCGAGTACAAGAATTAGATGGAAAATAACACACACACACATCACAGTAAAACCAATACTGCATTTTTCTCATGGCTCGGAATTCGAAAATAATAATATTAAATGATAAAAACGACGGGGGAAAAAATAATAATAATATACACGCTTAGTTATGTCGGCCGAGTATAGGGGTACGCCGTCGCGCGGACAAACAGACGACGGCCCTGCTATAATATAATAATACGAGGTGGATTTTTTTTTTTTTTTTTTTCTCTTCGCCCGCGTTTTTTTTTTTCTCTGTCGTTCGTTTGCTCGCTCGTTCTCGCTCTTTACCTCCCGTCTTACACCGTCATAATCCCATTGTGCGCTTTCACCAGCGCCTCACGGACGAATACAACAACAACACAAACACCGGTCGATCGTCGTCGAAAACCATCGGGTCGTTATTGTATGGGTTTTTATACATATACATATATATATATATATATATATATAAAATTTGGGCCGAATCCTTTCGCGTCCGTACGGAAGAGATCCGTATCTCTTCCGTGTATCGGATGAAAATTATCTATACCTAATCGAATAAACCCGGTCGTATAGATCGAACACCTCTCGTATTATATTGGCTATATTGTTATTTAATATACGACAACCTTCGCGGTACACTAATGCCGGATAATAGAGCGCCACCGTATACAGAAACTGTCGTTTTCACAACCCCTTGACGTTATACAAATATATATATATATATATAATTATATACCTATGTCCTATACAAGTATAATGTGTTACTGGGGTGCCGGAAAACGGTGACAGCAATGGGTGCGATCGTGCCCAAGCCAAATGTCCTCTAGGGGCTAAGCCCCCCCTCCCCACTGCTAAAATAGATTAAAAATATAGGTTTCAGTAATGACGAGCGGCGGATTTAACGGTCGTTTAGTTGGTAAATGCCGACTAAATTATATAGTTAATTTTATTACGATTTTTACCAGAAAAAAATAATAATAAATACATTTTGCATCGCAAACCACAATATGATTTTCTACGAGGCCCGGATACATTCCGTATGGATTTGCCGACTTTTTTTTCAACCCATTTAATCCGCCACCGGTAATCGCCTATAATTTGTATTTAGAATATTGAAGCGAAACTAATAGAGAAGATTAGTACACAATATACGTAGAACAATAATTATTTGAACCAAATATACGATTAAAATTAATTTTTCGTGAAAGACTGACAAATAAAATTGGAATGACAAGAAGAAAAAAGTTGTATTGTTTTATTAGAGCCGTTTTAATATTATATTTACTTCAGTTATCCATAAAAAGAAAAAAAAAAGTATTTTTGAAATGGTTTTTAGATTATTAAATTACGCCGTTTTCCTTAAGCATTTAAAAATAATTCTGTTCAGCCCCCTCGGTTCAAAATTCGTTTCGGCGTCACTGATATGTTATGTCGAATTCGGATAGTGCAAACGTTGAAATCGTAAAAAATATCTACCGATATGTCAAGTCCCGAGTGACTTATAACACTATAATAATACTATTCGTATAGGTAAAAAGTATAAAGAAACAATTGAATTAATTAAATTATTTTTAAAACAAAGGCATTTGTATTTTATTGCGCTCCGTTCGCGTTTAATGGTTATCAAAAATTACATATTTTTTATATTAGTGTTATCGCCGATATTTTCGCTGTGGCCCGACATGATTTAATGTGTTAATAGATTTAAAATATTCCGTTCGTTTAAGAGACACGGTGACCTAACGGAAACTCGAGAAAATACGAAACACGACAAAGTACATAAAAGCGAAGACAATGGCATTTAAGAATCAACCGAAAAAAAAAATAAAATCAATATATAGCGCGATATTATTTATTTTAAATTGACAAAATTATTGAATATAAAAATCACAAAAACAAACATTTTCGGGATGTAATCCTGCAGTTCGCCTACACACGCGGTGCACATCATTATAAGATAATGCTAAACAGCGGCATTCCTATAGTGGAGGATTCTATCTACAACCGTAGTTGTTGTAAGTTAGTCAAACATTATTGGATATCATAAAATCCCTTCCAATGGATATTGCCCGTAGTTATTGATCAGATCGATCGTAAGAGATTTGCTGACATCCAATTACGGATGGGACTTGTGCGGGGGTCCGAGCCAAATATTTTGGCGTTAAAACCACTCAATCCCACCGAGATATCCTTGAACCAAAACTCTGAAGTGGGGTGCTATTTATATGTACTAATGAAGATGCCACCCACGGGTACGTTGGGAAACAACCGTCCTTTAAGTCGTCTATTAAAATTCCTTAAAATGGCTTAAATTTTTAAAGTTGTATAAGGGCTTAATTTTAAAGAATATTCGAAAATCGCTTACCGGGAGACCGAAATCCGACGTCGATAAATATTTAACTCGGCCATATTATAGAAGGTCTTTGGTAAAGCGGCGGGGGTTTCGCTAAATCCATATTTTTTACGATAGCCGCCACTGACGCTAAATCATAACCGGTGATGTAGTAAAAAAAAAAAAAAAAACGAGTTTAGACATTTCGAACTAAATATAATATATGAATATATTATACGGTCGAAACGGATAACAGTTACGCAGTTGGCAATAGGGAATAAAATATTGAGAAATAAAAGTTTTCCGACCACAATAGCATACTTCCTGTTGGTAAGTATAATATATATATATATATGTATATATTATACGTACCTACCTATATATCGGTGGCATTTCACGTCGTGGAATCCTTGTGGTTTCCTCTCCGGCGGCTCCGAGTGTCCGATGACACGACGACGGTGTAAACATTAAAATAATAATATATATATATATATATATATATATATATATATATATAGACGTACCTCATATTATTATATACGACAACATATTAAATTTATTATTATACTACACGACACATACTACCAGAGTTTTTTAGTATACATATTTTTTTATTACCTACTTTTCCCGCGGGATATAAAATATTATACGTATATTAAACTGAGATCGAACAGATCTCGCGTATGGGTAGGCACCTATATCTGTTTTATACATGTACGCGTACAGTTTTCCCATAGGTCGTATTGTATACAATTATACGATAGTGAATAAAAAATAAAAAAATCGATTCGCGGAAAAATCGATTATCCACCAAATGATCCGTCCAGCGAATCGGCCAATATTCAAACAGAAAAATGTATAAAACTATAAAACCGTACTAGGATCGATCATTTAATTGTTTCCATCGATTACCTTTATATGAAAATACGTATAATATAAAAAATGATTATTAATTAATTTTGAATAATGTTGTCGTGCGTAAAGTCTGGTTTGTAATCGGATCGACACGTAAAAATAGATATACCGCGTGAAAAAGATCAATCTTTTCAAAAATCTATTCAGATCGCCCGTCACTAGACCGCAGCGAAGGAATTCTACCGCTATAGACGTCTGAACAAAAAAATTGTCATGAAAAAATCGATTTTCCAAATGAACCGATTGGGATGGATAACAAAATATTGTAAAAATGTCAAAATTCAAACGGATAAATGTAAAAAAACTGTAAAACCGTACTTGGACTGATATTTTAATTGTTTTCATCGATTGCCTTTGTATAAAAATACGTATAATATAAAAAATGACTATTATGGAATTGTGGTGACGGATATGACAAATTATATTTAAAAAAAAATTATCGTCGGGCGTTATGTTTGGTTTGAAATCGAATCGACCCGTAAATATCGATTCGTAAAAATCGATATACCGTGTGAAAAAAAAATCGAACTTTTCAAAAATCGATTCAGATCGCCCGTCATTGGCCCGCAGCGAAGGAATTCTACCGCTATACGTGTCAGGACAAACACATGGGGGCTATATTATAATATAATATCACGTGCCTATTATATTATTATACTAGCTCGGGTTTTCGGTTATTTACAGCGTGTTGTTGTTTTTATACGCTGCCGGTCATCCGCTGTAATAATATCAGACGGTATAATAAACGCGTATATTTTTTTTTTTTTTTTTTTTTTTTTTTTTTATTATTATTATACTGTTGGCCTATACCTATATGTGTATAATATAACAACGCGGTAATTTATTATACCGGTCGTATCATACGTTCGTACGGTACCACCAGACGCCGACAAAACGTTTAAAATATATTCTAATGACACCTTAAACGGCTTGTGGCTTATATTAAACACGATAAATTATTATTGCCTACTCGATAAACGGCCGTATAATAATATATAGGAACCGACGATTGTCCCGCTGTCTTGACTTACGTAGAGGGGAAAAAAACACATTTAATTGAATTTCGGCTTGTACGAATGTATTAACAAATTATTACTACGTGTAATTATATATTGTTAATCATTGTTTCACCATTTGTTCGGTAGTTTTACACGGGTTTACCCTTACTGCAGTTCCTGGCCCGCCTACGCGGCTGACGGAAATTCGAGGCTTTCGAAACGTGGCGCTATCGAAATAAGAGCAACAAACCAGAACTCGGTATTGAACAGAAAAATGGGAAAACGAGCACTTTAATAGTCAGAAAATATGAGAATCAACTAGGAGCGCCTACTGTTGTGTAATGATATGTTTTGACGGAAAAGAGGGGAAGTAATATAAAGCCATACCGGAAAAGGCGGATCCGCGAGGACGGAGTACATCAAATAGATTTATGCCGGAGAAGAGAAGAAATACTGCAGACGATCGATTTACCACGTAAACCCGCTAAAGGTTATCGTGAGATTACGAACATTTACGACTGAACTCGATTAAGAGTGGACTAAAACCACGGATTAAATATATTACAAATATATTATTATAATATATCCGCGATACAAATTAAAACTGCGTACACATATTGTGATATATTTTTAATTGAGTAACAAAACGCGTATATCGGTAACATTGACAGGTGGTCTCCGATTACACGCGTGCAGCAGGGCTCGTATGTTTGCACTATTTGCGTATCAATCCGGCCAAGTCGTATTTTAGCTGTACCGAGTTACGTAGATAGAAATCCGTTTCACAGTGACACGCGATTCGCGTCGTAAACGGAATTTTATGTTTCGTAATATTATGACGTAATCGTGAATTTGTTTTTAATTGAGGTACTTATTGCGGTCCAATTTTAAAAATGTAATGATGTACGAGTATAAATCTTGCACCGGTCGAAGCTTATTTTTGATATCAACATGTTTTATTTAATTATTTACCAATGGAAATTGACAAAAATATACCAAATTGAAAAAATTGCTCCAACCGATGAAAAGTAAACTCGTTTATGAATTCGGATACATATTTTCATATCAAAAAATGGGATTTAAGGCACCATCTGCAGGGGCGTTAAATCGTTTATCCGTATCGTATATATAACGTCAACGATAATGTATCGTTCTAGTCGACGATTGTTTCGAGTTTTGCTTTAATATTCCATATAAAAATTATAGGGGATTACTTGGACCTATATATTTTATCAGCGGGGGGCTTAGCCCCTGGGGAATTTCTCCCGTGGAGGCGATAGACCAGATTGCCCACGTCGTTCCGGCGTCACTGTAAATTCTGAATAAATTCTGTCGTTCGTACGTATATATATAACTATAAATACAACCGTATTACATATAAGATTGCAGAAAACTAGTAGTCGGGACGACACACGCGGCCACATGTGTAATAAACGATATTTTTTTCACCCCCTTTTTTTTTTTTTTTTTTTCCGACACCCCCGTCCGCCAAAGAGATATACGCACTCGCATACGAACGTCAAGTGTTTCAATATATAATATACTTAACCGGAGAGTATAAATCACGCAAACACACTCGGCGCAATAATAATAATAATAGAGAATAATCGGTGGTCCCATTGAACGACGGTCTTAAGACGGTCTTTTTTTTCTTCTTTTTTTTTTTTTATCCGTAGCACATTATCGATAAGTGTTCTTGTGTCGCGAGCGAGGGGTTTATTGTGTTCTGGATTTTTTTTTTTTTTTATGTACTCAAGTAGGCGTAATGAATGGCCGCTTATAATCTTTTGTCAACGATGCTTTTGGATACGTATATTATAACTGCTACTGTTATTTAAACCCCGAAAGCAGACGATCGATGACACCCCTGCGCGTATTATATTTTCTCGGTCGGTGATATATTATAGGGTTGTTTTTTTTATTTTTATTATTATTGTTATTATTATTATATATATATTTATACGGTTGTTTTTTTTTATTTATTTATTTATTTTTTTTTTTTACGTATCTTTTTATACACGGGTCTGTATAGAGTAATTTTTTTTTATCACGATTAATATGTTGTTATATTTTAATCGCGCGTGTTTAATGATGTCAATGATTAGGTAATAAATATTTTCAAAATTTTAATTGATTATCGTACAACTATAAACACAATTCAACTTTTGATTTTCAAATAGCTACCACGCAGATTCGAAGCGAGAATATATTTTTTCTAAAAATGTCGATACGCGCAACTCATTTACATTAATATTAAAATACACGATACACTTCATTTATGTCGTTTGCATGTTATAACAGTATTAAACATTTTGAGTGGCGTAATAGGGAAGGTTAGGTCTAAAATAGATATGAAATGTATTACCCTTCCTCGGTCTAATTTTTGATAATATTGTAAATAAAAATGCGACGGTAAACGATTCTCAGTCATGACTGATCGAAACCAAAATCAATTTTACTAGAAATCTTCGTAGACAATCGGTGGGCGGTAAGTAAATCGTGATCGTGATAAAAAAAAAAAATATATTAATAATCATCCCGTATAACAGTACAACACGATCGAGATTTTAATCACCGCGCAAATATTACACCGCACGTTTCAAGGGAGTTTTTTGTTTTCGACGACACGTTATTGTTCAACTATATTTAAATTACTCATTTTACCGTCGGCACCTCGGGTATCTAATCTTATTGTGATATATTGATAAAATGTGATTATATTGTTATGTAAGTCGATACAACGAGTTATAGAGCTCAAGTGACCTATACCTACTTAAAGTGATATATTTTGTAATACAATCGACTGCAACAAGAACAGTACCTGTATATAAACAATAATAAACATTTAATGAAAAAAAAAAAAAAAAATCGATAATAAACTATACTGCAATGATGCGTTGAAGACATCAATAAAAATAACAAAAATAGTTTTTAAATTACGAGTGAAAAATATTCTCATCAAATTAAAATACCGCAATTTATTGGATAATTATAATAGTAGTAATAATAATAATAATGAATAATAGACATTAATATTATACGATAAATGCGCGAACGGCAAACCCATTTTTTACTCGTTATATAATATATTAACTTTATATTCGTTAATACGGACTTAATGTCAATAAAGAGTATTGAGTTAGTATAGGTACTTAAAGTGGTCTCGGGTAAAAAATTATCAAACCAGTTAGGAGCACAGGCGTAGCCTCCAGCTGGTGAAACGTTTACCGTAGCAGTGATATTGATAATCTATAATTTACATTATTTAGGTTAGATATATAGGAATAATCTTAAACTGCCATATGTACAACCTCTACATCTATTATTTGATATTCGTCCAAATGAACCAAACGTGTCTCTCGACCAATCGCGTCTCTTAACTAAACGTCAGCTGCAAACCAACAAACTAATCTCCGGATTATTATATAACAAAAAGAATAAGAAATCGATAAAGGAATTTGTGATATTATATTATTTTTCAAGGCGTTTTTTGATGTACATAAACGACGGCAGATACAAATCATAAAATCTTTGCCAAATATAATAAACTATTTATATAATCTTTATTTCGTTTTATCTGATGCAGTTGACATATTATTATTCCGTGTGTACCAAGTTCCATAATATGCAGCTATTAATAGTATTTAACCTTTATATAGGGGTAATTTTATTTTGTCCAATATTCAGTGTTCAAATCGGATTCATCGAAAGGATTTTTAATATTTCGCATATGAAATATGAACTTGATTCGGTTCCAAAGACCCGATATAGAGACGTTATCGTCAGATAGATCGCTAAAAGAAGATTGATGTGGGCGTAGGCCGGGTACATTAGTTAAGCAAGTTAAGCTAGTGATTTAAGAAGACCTTATAGGAATAAGGCTTTTACGGGAAACCAAGGTTAAGGTACAGAAGATTGCGTTAAGAACATAAGCGCAACTAGAGCCCAAATATTGGGGGTACTGAAATTATGCAATGTTCACAGACCGTTAAGGGCTACACCTCTCGCCAAATACCCTGCCTCAAATAGGTAATAATTAAAATGAATATTATTCAATGTACAATAAAAAAAACATACACTAATATTTTGGTATAAAACTAGTAACGTAATCGGTGGTATCTACAGCCGTTTCTGGACAAATAGCATCGAAACCGGGTACTATCTTTAACCGTATGTGGGATGCATTGGTGCAACCGTGAACCATAAACCTTTAATCTGTCTGATAAAAAAAAATCAGAGAAAACAAAATAAAACAAAACGGCAATTTTTCAAATTTGTTTAAGGTTTTTAAGACTGAGGGTGCTGAATTAGGACTGGAGTTAACCCCTAGTTGCGCCTATGGTTAAGTAACACGTTAACTGCAGAAACCCAATGGAGATAAGCTGTCGAAATCATATAAAGATAGGTGAAGCGGGATACGAAACCAAGAAGAAGAAGAAGAATATTGTTGAAGATTTTTCGTTCTACGGCATATAAAGTGTGAAATCGGTATCGATAACTGTAATAAAAACATGTAAGCTCGCTGCGCGCGTAGTGTAACCGTAACTGTATACTTTGTAACCGCGCGGAATGATGGTGATCTATATATATATATATATATATATATATATATATATATATATATATATATATATGTATGTATGTACGAGTATATATAATATTGTTCTTTACTATTTCACTCGCGCCGTATGATTATTTACGTTTAGGTAAGCAGTGTGAATAGAAAAAAAAAAAAAGAAAAAGAAGGAAAAAATTCAAATTAAACAAACATTATTATAACGATAAAAAGAAAGAAAAAAAATTATAATAATAATATAATAAAAAATACCACGTATATTCCACGCAACATACAGGTACCGATATAATATATTGAAGTATTATAATAGAAAAAGAAAAAGAGAAATGACGAACACATACGCGCGCTGCAGTAAATAATATCATCATTATTGTATAAGGTTACACAGCTTACGTCGTCGTCGTCGTCGTCGTCGTCGTTGTGGCTTGATGGCCGCATGAGGTTCTGCGCACGTTACAATGGCTAAAAAGATAAGGGCGGCGTGTGCGTGTGTGTGAGTGTACGCGAAGGTATATGAAAAAAAAAAAAAAAAAAAAACAAACAAATAAATGCGATGATAATAATAATAATAAAAAAAACTAGGTGAAAAAAAATAGATCGAAAGATTTCGATAAGAAAACATTTACAAAAATGATGAAAGGTGCGCGCGCGAGCGTAACATAATCCGCGGGATCTTATCTCCGGTAAGTACAATGAGCTAGGCTGCTGCTGTTGCTGCTCCTGCTGCTGCCGGGGAAGAGGATAAAAAAAAAAAATAAATAAATAAATAAAATAAAATAAAATAATAATAGAAATACACGCAGTCCGTCGCGTCTACGTCGCGCCGTCGTACAATATGCGGACGGGGAGAATAGATGGGAAGGAAAACAAAAAAAAAAAAAAAAAAAAAAAAAAAAAAAAAAAAAAAAAAAAAAAAAAAAAAACAATATAATAAAAAGACCCATCAGGTGTATGGTTCTTATGGCAAGCCAAAATCTTGACATCTACTACGGTCTATATTAAAAACCTTGATACGGTCGTTAAGCGCATTGTTGCACAATATATACCGTCTTACAATAATAATATAATGCCGGTCCGGTGGTATAGGGTTGATTATTGTTATTCGCGTTTGCCGTACATACTTATGCACAGGCCATTACCCGCGCGAGCGGTGTCCGTTCAATTTTTTTTCTTCTTCTTCTTCTACAAAAAAAAAAAAAAAAAAATAAAAAAAATAACCCCTCGACGATATTTACGCGAAGCGACAATAGATTATAATAATAATAATAATACGCTCTCTCCTCCGGCGATGCTGCGCCGCGGCTGCGGGGATTGACGTGACGACGAGTGCGTACTTGACGAATCGAGAGCGGGTCTCTTGTGGCGACCCACCTCCCCCTATACAATTCTATAGGCCTACTTAATTATAATACAATCGCCGACACCGTTCCAATTAATACATATTCGGAAAACGATTCGTATGGAAAACGTTCAATATAAAAACCAAACGGATATTGGATCGGAATGCTTGTGTTGCAATTGAAATCGCTTTTGCCGTACCCCTTGTTAATTTGTTTCCGATTGGTGCGCCGAGCGCGTCGCACGCGCACCACGATAATTCAGTTTATATACTCGACAAAAAATTTAATTTTTGCAAACGGAAAACGACTCTGAGCGGAGTTAAAACGGTTAGGTACTACACACGTTCGTGTTTTTAAACGAATTTTATCGTTAATTTGAACTTTAAACGGTTGAGGAAATAAAAATAACGACTTTACGCTCTACTGTTTTTTTCTTTTCTTTTTCTTTACCACCGAGACCAATAAATACTCGAAACTTAAAACAAAATGTCGAGCAAAAAAACTCAACTATTTCATACAGCCATAAATAACATAAAAAATGCTGAGATATTTTGAAAATCGTACCGCGTTTAGAAAGTGCTACTTTATAAGTAATCGGAGAAAATTGCTAGTCACTACGATTATTATTCACTGAATGACGACAATATTATTAACCCGATTACAACATTAACTGATTACAACCTTTCCAATTTACCGTTTAGACAAAGTTTTCTACCAGAAACAACTCATAATGCTTGATAATTAGAGCAAGATTTCTGGTCGAACAGAATTGTTTACAGAGGGAAAAAAAGCACGCGCTATCATAGTAAAACTATATCTGCCTATTCGATTAATGAGACGTCAAGATATAAAATAACTACAAGGATATTCATAGTGTTATATAGACAAAATCCATATTATTTTGTTTTAAACGAAATTTGAAAAAAAAAAAAAAAAATAAATAAAACTACGGAAAACATTTACCCGACACGGATAAATCACGTTGCAGCCGCCACGGTGCTGAAAAACATTCATCATTCGGTACTCGAGGTGTCGTAATTTCGTGGCGTTTCGTATGGGGGTTCGGGAAACCTAGCACCTACTTTACATTTCTCTCTGAAAACACATTACGGTATGATTGATTTCATTAAAACCAGTTTTCAATCAGGTGTTGGCATCACGACCGACAAAATAATGATAAATCGAATCGAATTACCATCAATAACGTGTACCTATGTGTCCTACATAATACATAGACGGACGAAAAGAAGAAAACAATGCCGCCGCACAAATAATAATAACGAGTTTGAAGTAATTGGACTGCGAATAATCGAAAACGTCTTCCGAAAAAAATATATATATAAAATATCGAATCGTAGTTATCGTATAGTTTTTTTTTTTTTTATCTACAGCCGTGACGTACGACGAAATACAATTTATCGTCGTGAAACACGTAAAATGTATTGTGATAGTATAACAGTAAAATCCAACTCCTAAACGGCATATCAAAAAAAAAAAATAAAAATTTATAGGTCGTAAAATTAACAAAAAAAAAAAAAAAAAAAAAAAATGATGTGTTGATTTGGACGATATTTAGTTGTAAGCAAAAATAATATACAGAAAAACTAATCGTACTATACGGCAATATTTATCGAGACCGAAAATAATAATATATCGGTAATTGGATTATCGACAAGGATTAAACTCGAAAATAACCCTAGAATAACCTTTTTTTTTTTTTTTTTTTTTAATAGCTAATTGTTTTCTAGCTACAATGTTCACTTTTACAACCGTCAATATTTAATCCTATATGTAATCCTAGTGATAACGATCAGATTTCCGTATAACCTTCCGGTATATAATGGAATTTTCTATGAAAATGGTTTCTTTAACGATAGTATAGTACCGCTTGTATTACTAGAAATATCATCAAAATAAAAAAACCATTTTTCTACACTAATATTTGATTTGTTATCATAGGAACGTAAATATATCAAATGCCCGCCGTTAATAATAATCATTTTTTTTTTTTTTTAAATCGATGATGCCGAACAGTTTGAATTTTACGAATTTAAAATTTTTACAATATATTTTAAATTATTCGATTACATACTAATATGTTTCATTTTAAAAAGGACGCTATTGCGTATTACTAGACAACAACAACAACAACAACAAAATTAGCCCATGCCAATAGCCCTAGGCAAGTGCCTGTCTGGGCCTGATTATCGAATATATTATTAAATTTACTGTACACGGTCGTACGTGATAAATAAATAAAAATATATTTGCGGCGGCCGGCGTATATTATTATTATAATAAAATATAAATATATATATTATAGTAATGCGCGGCGACGGCAAAAAGAGAAAAGATAAAAAAAATAAATAAATAAAATAAAATAGAAAAAAAGGAAGAAAAAAAAAAACCGAGAAAAAGAGCGAGCATTGTGGTTGAACAAACACTGCATAAAACGAACCCGAAATTTCCATCTATACTCTCCGGGTCCCCTCGATCCGTCGTTTTTTTTTTTTTTCGTTTTTTTTTTTTTTCCCCCTAATATATCCCATCATCCACCAACTACCGCCGCGGCCGCCGTCGCCGCCGTTTGTTTGTTTAAAAAGACGCAAACTCCGTTTCACTCTATCGCGTATACGCACACACGTTTTCTCTCACCGTCACAAAACTCCATATACGCGTGTACCCGACCTCTCTTTCTCGCCCTCTCCGGTCCCCGTTCTCGTCCCGCGTGCGAGTTTGTCGGCGTGTACGTATAGAGAGAGACTTATATATTCGTATGCTCACACACACACACACACATACGGTCGTGTACATAGATGAGGGATCCTGGCGCCTGTCTATCCCTCGTCGTACACACACACACACACACACACACACACACACACACACGCGCGCGCGAGAGCGCTCGCGCGCACGCTGTAGACAACCCATCAGACGCCCGATTGTTGTTCTCTCCGGTCGCCCGAAAACGACGCGTTTTACGCGGGCTCGGTTCCCGCGGGCTCCCGGCGGATCGACCCCGCGCCCGGCGAGAGCGGAGAGCGTTTCCTTTTATTTCAGCCAGCGTCGTCGTCGTCGCCGCCGCCGCCACCGCCGCCGGTCTCTATTGTGCGAGCGCATCGACGCCGCCGCCGCCGCCGCCGTAATGTATTATACAAATATATTATTATTATTATTTATTTATTTATATTTAAAACCGGCCAAAGATAACAATTGTTTTTTTTTTTTTTTTTTTTTTTTTTCATAGCTAAAAGATTTTTGAATTTATCGAAATCTACAAAAACGGAAACATCGCGAGATTCGAGTTTATCTTATCCAGATTTCGCCGCTGTTGCAAATGTTGTTCGAGATTTTGCACCGTACGAATCATGGCCGATGCACTCGAATTTATGTATTTATATAAAAGTGAAAAGAAAAAAAAATATAATAACAAAACAATATAAACACCAATGAACGTCTGCGCGTCCGAATTAAATGACAAATAAATCACCCTCCGGACACCAATAATGATTAATTTCACGGTTCGTGTTCACTTCTTGTTTTGTTGTTTTTATTATTATTATTATTATTATTTTTTTCTTAAACATATTTCATTGGCTGACGGAACCATACGTTTCTTTTCATACAATAGTCGACGATCTAACGGACTTGTATCTGAGATTAATTTCATAAGGTCCCTTTATTCTACTCGTGATCTTTATTATAATGTCGCCTTCTAATTTTAGTAAATCTAAAAAAACGAAATTAGAAAAAATGTTGTATTACACGATTTCGATAAGCAATTTTACTTTACGCGTAAATAATTTTTTTATTTTTTAAAAACTAAACATATATCGTGTACACAGTGAAATCTATATTACAAATACTGTCACATAAAATTTGGAATACCCCGCGTATATTATATAGACATGGGCGTTTGTCGAATTTTCGAACCGGTGAGGCGCATACAGATGCTCCTCATTGACGAGAGGCGGAAGTGTTCCCGTGGACATTGTTTTAAGCCTTGTAAATCGGACACGCCAGTCTTTTTCGTTGAGGTAAAACTATATACCTTGTCCCTTAAAAATGTTTTTTTTTTTTTCTTTAACTGTTCGAACCGCAAACACGGGGAAGGGAGGCAATAGCATTACTTTCCCCATTTGGCATCGTTTATTAATGTTGAGAAGATGGTCCGTCTTCGGCCCGTACACATGACGCCCACCGGAATACCGACGACGCGCGACAATCTTCCTCCGAGGAATTTCCGGATATCCCGTCCCTCATCTTCCCAAATAAATGTACAGTGAAGAAGAATGCGTTCGACGGTGTCATCATCACGGTCGCCCAGGAGACAATGGTGGTTTTGGGCACCATTCGTCTTATGCCCCTTTAGAAGCATCCATAGCCTTTCATTACAAGTGGAAGGTCCGGGATCAGCTCCTCGGTCCGTTCATGGCTTTCGGGATCAGACGCTCATCATCTATACGCACCATTGACGTGCGTTTTCTTCCGTCCACCTTGTATTCAAACCGTTTAAAAATCCTGAAAACCTAAGAAAGGTCGACTGGAGGCACCTCTGTCGTCAATTAAATTTTAACCGTTAAAATGATCTTTTATGGACATACGGATGGCGTACATTGGGCCGGGGGAAACTCGAAAACCGAATAAACCAACGAATGAATAAATAAACAAAAGGCCCCGGTATTTTTTGTATTGGTGATCGGTTCACCGGAGGGGCAAATCCCCCTCAAGAATTTCAAGACGCTGCAGCACCATGGTCAAATACGACGTTCTCACTTTGGTCACCTTTGTTTTCAGAACAAATTCAATCGGGTCTCGTTAATCCGAACACGGGCTAATCCGAACGGGCTTGAGAATTATCGCATCACCTTATTTAGAGATATAATCTTCCGTAGACCCGCACAATAATTATAATTAAAACAATCACGATAGTACATCGCACGTGTACGTCGTTTAGATATGATTAAATACTTCGATTACGTTTGACAGATATGTGTCATACTACATTAGAGACCGTTTCACACTGCGTGTTTGATTTAAATATGTTAAAATGGCCCCGCGTAAGCGTGTGACGTTAAGATTACACGATAAGTTAGAAGCGATAAAGTCGATTAATAAAGGGACCAGCTACTGTAATGATTTTAATCGTAATTGTTTTCGTTGTGTTTTCCAATTACAGATAAAAATTAATATTTTAGTTTAAATTGCAAGAAAATTGATTATGTATTTTTGGTTTGGTAACTCATAGGTAATCCGAACGATTCGTTTCTGCAATCCCGTTCTGATTAACGAGACCCTACTGATTTTGTTCCTGTTTTATCTAAACTCGCCGCGGTTTTTCGTCGACTAGGTATTATTTAGGTTTACACTTACAGGACACACAAACATCCTCGGAGCGGCGGTATCTATCAGTCTAGTTACCGAATTAGTAAATAATCGATCGAGCCGCATTCGGCCAATGCGTCTAGCGATCTCTTATAGGTACCCGGGGGGGGGGGTATAATATATATGGCTAACCGTAAAAAAATATGAAATTAGATTGGTGTGGGGGGATGGGGAGGAACACGACGTTTCTCGTCGTATATACACATTGTCACCGTACGTTATTATTAATATTAAAACGATAATGATTATCATAATAATATACTATTACTGCCTTATATCTGCCCATGTGTGTGTGTGTGTGTGTACAAACTGCGCGTGTCCGACGTTGGCACCGTCGTCGGCGACGAATAAAGAATATACGGTACGACGACGACGACGACGACCGCGTATTTCTAGACGACCGGATTTGTGGTTTGTCGGCAGAACAGAAACGAAATGTTAGAAAAAGAAAGAAAGAAAGAAAAAAAAAAAAACATTAGTAAGACGTATATAAACCGCTAACGCGCGGCGACGAACGGCCGGAGGTTTGATGTACACGCGCTCGTTTTTTTTTTTTTTTAAATTTTTTTTTTATTATTATTATATTCATAATATCGTGTAGGTATACGCACATCGTTTATGATCGATAACGACGCGGCGTCGTACTCTTCGGGTCGTCCGGGGCCGTCTTACAGTTCCGGACCGTTTGTTTGTATAAATATTATATTATTTTAATATTACGGAACGGGAACACCCTGTATGCGCATTTATTATAATTTACTGCGGCGGTCTCGTGGTTTGGATACGAAGCGTTCGGGTATTATTCGACATTATGACCGTAGACCGGCGTGGTGAGTGGAGATGGGGAAAACCGCCGTTCAAAATCATAAACGGTACGGTGACCTCCGCCCTCCCTTATCCCGGCGACATTTCGTAAATCCGTTTAAAAATTAATAAGTGCGTATTGAGAAACGCGGTACCGACAATTATTACGCGTGTAATTGTACGTAAAAAAAAAAATATTAAATGCAGTTATTAATAAATTACGATTATCGACAAACTACAAACTAATGAATTTATGATATTTTATCGTATGGTAAAAATTTCCGTTCGGTAATAACCGATATTTTCACAGTATTCAATCGTACGGCAAATTTCACTGTTGTTATGTTGGTTTAAATAAAAGATTTTATTATTACAAATAATTTTTGGCAATAGTTTTTTTTTTTAACTTTAATGGTATGAAAGTAGTATAAAAATGATGTACGTTACTGTATCATCACAATATACCCAAGAAAATGCGTAAAATACGAATTTGTATAAAAAAAAAAATATTTTAAAAATAGGGCTGGTTAAAAATTATGACTACCGATTTGACGGGTTTTTGTCTTTGTGTTGATTACACCTACATTACACCTGGTGGTCGATTATTTAATATTTTATGTATTCATGTGACGTGTATAATTATGTTCAATTTTTTTTAATACGAAACATATTTCATGAAATACGCCACCCCGTAGCTCGCCGATAAAAATATATATAATTATAACATATGAAACAATATTGCCCACCTTCCTGTACAAATTGGCCGAGTTACGCCCTCGTCCCACACACGATAATAAGTCTATATTTTCCTGAAATCTATAGTATTATAATAAATTACAATTATTTTTAAAAAAAAAAAAAAAACCTTAAATACTCATATACGAAACTGCAGTTTTAGAAGGCGTTCGTGAACTCCCAAACCCTGGCACTGCACAGACTCAATTTGCATATGTATAATTCGACACGAAATATTCGTCTGGGTCAGATTTAATAGGATAATACAATTGTACACCGACACCTTAAACTGTGGTCAATGAAGCTGTTATTTGCAGGCTCTCTCCCTCACTCCCCTTAACCGACTGCTCGACCATTTGAAACATTTCGTAAAACCACTGCACTCGTGACCGATATTTTCATTATCGTACTCACAATTTTTTTTTAATTCCTAGTTGGTTTTACTCAAATGTACGTCTGTGTGTGTGTTTTATTTCTCTCGAAAAACACTTCTTCGAGTAATAAAAATTTACCAAATCATTCGCAATGTATCCTGTATGACGCGAATGTTTTGCCCGGCGGTAGATTCACATAACAGGTTTTCTATAAAACTAAAAACATAAAAAAAAAAAAAAAAACCCGACACATCGGTACATCGGTTTCATTTTTGTCGATTTCTGGGTTACCTTGGGGCTACAAGGGGGAATAAAACTCGACTCATATACTACTAGTCCGTTCAAATCGTTTTTTGATTGCAATGATTTATCGTTGTTTTCAATGTGTATAAACTAAATCACCATACATACTTTAACTACCAAACTTCCCACCTACTACTACTGTGCAAAGTACGTGCTGCTGTGTTTTTTTACCGCAGGAGGTAGGTTCGATAATTTCGATAACGGAATCTATTCCGAATTACAGGAAAAAAAAAAAAAATCTGAAGGTTAGATTCGAAACCCTCGGACTCCCTCAGATTCCCAATTCCGTCGACGTCTCGTGCCTGCATCGCGTAGCGGGCCGTGGACTACGTATTTATTTCCCAAACGATAATTTTGGAATTTCAAAACGTTTAAATTCTCCGAGAACTTGCGTTTTAAGTGTATTTTTATACGTTTAACTCAATGGCATACGTGTGATTAACGCGCGATTGTCAAAAAAAAACAAGTTGTTATATAACGATAAATGCACATGGTAAAACACGTCCCGGAGTGGGAGACGCGGATTTTGGAATTTATCGTAAACATGCAACAAGGACAACACGTAACCCAAGCCACGGAATACGAATCGTAGGGTAATTATTTCTCTAATTATGATATACGCGATAGGTATGCTTATAGTGCCACGATACCGATTATGAGGTATTCAATTGTATGTCAAACTATACAAACCATGTCGTTATATTCATTATTAAGCGTTTTCGTTTGATTTTGTAAAATACACGACGACGACGACCGGGCGACGTAGTAGGTAATTTAAAAATGATTTGTACCGACTAGAATAGCAAAAACTCGTCTGAAAATATCGTAATCGAAAACGTTTCTATTCTAAACCGGTGCTTTTCTATAGAATACACGACTTTTTCAACCAAAAAATAACAAAAAAAAAAAAAAAAAACACCCCGATCCGTTAATGAAAACCTGCGCGCTATCGAGAGCGGTTCAACGAATAATCTATTTCGTATTCTATAAGTATACGTGTTATAAGTTAAACGTTAAAAATTAATTAATTTTTTCATACGCGTTTAATAACATATTTTTATGATATTTAAATTTTGTTTAGTACCTGCAACCTATATAAAATATAATATAAACGTTATAATATATGCTTCAAGGTTTGTACATTTCCATGGCTATTAATGTCAACAAAAAAAAAAAAAAAAAAAAAAAAAATCACGCGAAAATACGGTAACTCGTATTAAGATTTCACTGTGCAAACAATAAATAATATTAAATACGGGTTGAATAATAATTATTTCATTAACCGAACAAAATAAATTGCACGCCAACACATAATAAGAAAAAAAAAACAACTAAATTACATTATAATAATATGTCGTGTAAAGTGTTTTTTTTTTTTTTTTTTTTTTTTTTTTTTTTTATATATATATAAAAATCCATAAAATATTTACTTTAATTTATTTTAAAAACGTACGCTTTTCCCCAATAATAATAGTTTATGTTTTACATATTTTATCCCGCTGGCACAACAGATACATACCTCCTGTAATATTAATCCTGCGGGTTTACGATTGTAATATAAGAACATTTAATTAATTATTTACTGAAAGTTATGACAAATTGTTACGATCCGAAAACGGAGCTCGGTAAACTGGTATAAGGTTACTCAAGGTAACCCAGAAATCAACAAAACTATCGTCATTTGTTGACGGTTTTTTTTTTATAAGTTTTTCAGAAAAACCGTTTGGAAGTCTAGGAAAATGTTTCAAATAAAGCCTACCATCAGGCGAAAAAATCGTATCTTTCAATAGGACGACACAGTGACATTTGCCTATCCAACGGACAATACGGGAAAAATTTGCTAAATTTTACAAAAATTAATAACGACAACATTTACTATGCTTTCACTGAGAGATGTGTTAATATCTATTTCCCAGACAATATTTTCATACTTCAAACTTAAAAAAAAAAAATGTAGTATTCTTTTTTTTTAATCTTAATATAAAATTGTTGAATGAAAATATCCCTTCGTGGTGAAACTGTGAACATTTGGACTAACCGAAAAAACACATTTCGGTAAAACTATTTAACCTAAAATTAACGTAATCGATTATATATTTTATATTAAAATCATTAATTTTGAATTTTCTATCAACGGTGGGCATCAACTATAATTAATTTTTATGTTAATCAATTTTACTAGGTATAGATTAGTGTTAATCGTTTAAACTCGAATTTGTACAGTCAATTTTCATAATCATCATCATCGGTTAAGTATTAACTGTGCAGGTCGAATACAAATGTTTGAGTGTGTTTATTTATTTGAAATTTAAACGCGCACGCGTATTTAATTGCGTTACAATAAATCTAAAGGTAAATCATAGTGAAACGATGAAGCTATAAATATATAGCACGACTTTGCAAAACCATTCTGACAAACCCTATTCGGACATATCTGTTAGATATTCGTATAGGTTTGTTGGGCGTATATTTAAAACTTGTTGCAAGTTCGAATTGATTCTGTCGACGTTTATTCGATTACTAAAAGTACGGGTCACTTGTTCAATTCTACCCGGGGATTCGGGTTGCTACAGCCCTGTAGCAAAAATCGTTAGATTGACGAGGTTAAGTGAGCATTTTTATTTTATGCGTTTTATAATTTTTTTTTTTTTTTTACGTTTCACTACAATTAATAGAGTTCAATCGAGTTTCGATTAATTCCATTAACTCGTTGCACCTTTGTTATTCTATAAAAGTTATTATTATTATTTTATATTACACGAGCGATTAATAGACGTCGTCGGTCTCGCCGCGGCGGCACCGCACGAGCGGCGGTTTCGAGATAAATATCGCATGATGGTTAACGACTGTGTGTCCGAAACAAATTTACCAGTCCTACCGACTTGTCATATTGAATTATCTGCTAACCCGTCCGCCGCACCACTTCATTAATATGCCGAGCTATTATTCTGTGTGGAAAAATAATAAAAAAAAAAAATTAAAAAAAAAAAAAAAAGATAAAACGATAATTTACGGGCGCACGTACGCGCACGAATATGGACAGGTTTTTATCGGTATATTTACCTTTGTGTGTTATAATACAGGTACCGTTGTTGTCGCGTTTAATATTCGACTGATTTTTTATTTTATTTTTTTTTTCTGTTTTCCTGTTCATCTTTCGATCTTCAAACCGCGGCCGATCCGACGACATTGCAGCCCTCCTCGTCGACGACGACGATGGCGGCGTGTACGTATACGAATATACATAATATTACGTATAGATATAATAACGAGAGTTTCGTAATACTTATTACATGTCTCGTACTCGTAAAAAAACCGACGCCAAAAAATTAATTACGAATTTGTCGGCGATAAAATGTACAGTAGGTATAATTGCAATATAATAATATTATTTCGTAAACGGTTTTGTGATAAAAAAAAAAAAAAAAAAAAAAAATTAACGCACTAGAACCGGAGTGAACCTATAAATGTGTAAAAAAAAAAATATAATGTTTTAATAGCATAGCTGTTAAAGGATGCATTGTTAGCACATACGAACCGTGTTAAAAATCCGAAATGTGTAGATCGAAGTTTTGTGGGGACCCCCGGACACGTTGACTTATTCTATGTAATGTTACACCGCGTTTACTTGTATATTTCGTTTCTTTTTTTTTTTTTTTATATATATAAAATGTTTTTTAATATTTGGTAACATTTTAATAGACAAATGTTGACAGTTTTTTTACATACAATCATTTTATCAGAATGAATACGAGATAGCTTGTCCTATTTTTAATTTATTTAATATCAAGTATCATCCTAATTCTAAAATAAATATAATTAAAATCAAACGTGTATCAATTTATTTATACGTTTTATTTATTTATAATTATTGAACCGATTTTATAAAACTAAATTGCATTTAACATAATCATTAATCAATCAGTGTCTTACAACAATTTTTTTTTTTTTTTGGTTTCGAAAGTGAGCACCCAGACTAACCCATATACTGACTACGATTAGAGGACGCGTGATTATGTAATTTTTAGGCCGTAATTTTTGGCAGTTTTTTATAGCAAAAATAATATTACAATGTGATAAGTGATTTTTTTTATTTGTTATTATTAGGGCAGTGAAATGATTGTATTTCTATCTTTTTTCAGATGCTTATACGCATTGCTAAGTGAACTTAAATATTAAATACAATTTATTTTATTTTTTTTTTTTTTTTTTTTTTTTTTTTTTATATTGCAATAAAAAGCAATTTTGACAATTTATTTTAATGCAAACTGTTTTTCATAATTTTCGTATAATTTTAAGAACATTTAACTTGATATATTATAAAATAAAACGTAGCAATGCACAACTGTGTATAGAAGTTAAAAATATTTATAATAATACATATTTCTATATCGCGTTTTTATTTATTTTTATTTACTTGTCCTTCACCGTACAATATTATCGACCATCATCGATCGACAATCGGTTATGTTTTAAAATAGTCGTGTACCGATATCGTTGTAATTTGTAATCGACGTTTTACTTTATACTTTGTCGCGTCTATTTCGTCCGTAAAAACGTAAAAAATAAATTGTTTTGAAAAATTACGTAAAAACTACAATTTTTCAAGGCGATTTTTAATATATACGTATATATTGATGCGATAACGCAATCGATTCAGTGAGTTATTTTAAACCGATAACTTCACCGCCTTAGACATTATTTGACAAAACGACTATAACGACGTCCGACAAGTCCATACGTAACGTGGGCTAGAAATAATCGTGAAAACACATTGAAAATAGCTCCAAACGAAAATATTTCGTTTTCTCGTGTAATCGTATATCAAGTTTGCACAGGAGTAACCTAACCTAACCTAACACAAAAGGGGGGAGGGAGACGTCTTTTTTAAAAATCGTGACGTAAAATCTATAAGTAACAAAATAGCCTCAGAAATCGTTTGGTTTTACATAATATTATAGTTATTTTTCGTTTGAGCATGAGAATATATTACCACCAACGCATACAGTACTGACTAATTGGTGTATTTTTATGATTCTAAAATAATATTACGTAACAATAAAACATAAGCGTTTCCCGCCGGGTATTTTTTTTTTTTTCTGGCCACGACACTGACGTGACGTTTAGTATCTATCAATTATGAAAATATATTAAATATTTCGCGAAAAAAATAAAAAACATACAATTACATAAAATATATTTTATTAAAATACTTCAAATAAACGTATAACGTGAAACTATTATGTTGCTACGTTGTTGTTTTTTTTTTTTTTTTTTGGATAATAAAATAATACGTAGGGCCCGGAAGTCGATGCGTTTGCATTGTTCTGTTATAATTGTCTTTCGCTCAAGTCCGTCGGTGAGGTTTTTATACGGCATTTTGTCGGGATTCGTGCGCGTGTTCCGGCGACGGACACCAGCAGTCAATACGAAAAATAATAATTTAACTAAAAAAAAACTGTAAAAACCATCGGATATAGACAATATCGGATATTGTCCACCACCGTTAATCTATAAATTTATATATTTCGGCCCGGCCCGGCCCGGCGCGTCCGCGGCGCCGTTCGCGCGACACCGCAAGATGCCCCCCGGCGTCCTGGCAGCTCTGCTGCGGCTCTGCCAGCATCGTCTTTGACGGTCGTATTATAACCGTTTTGTCTTCGGTTCGCATTTGGCAATGATTTGGGCGTATAAAACGCTCTTCCCGTCCTATATTTTTTTTAGACCGTATACACTATACGCACAGTACACGCCGCCGGCAAACGCGTATTATGGCGACGTACAATATTTCGGGTTTTATAAATAGCCGTCCGAATGTAATCCGACTCGCGCGCGATGCGCGGGGCGGCTCGCCGTCGTAATACACGCGGTCCCCCCGGCGGCGCATACGAAAAATTGGCTCTCGTAAATATACGTATAATTTGATATTCGTATGTATATATATATATATATATATATCTATTCGAATATAACTCGATACCGCGGCCAGCCCGCATGACCGTATAAAACAAATGTAACAATATCGATTAAATTTGGAGAGAAAATACAATCCTATATACTCCTAATTAATAATCACGTGCGCGTTTCGTTATTTATTTCGTTGTTCGGTTTACTCGCCGACACACACACACACACACAAGTGATTCAGCCGCATAATCGAAATCGAAAGTCGAATTCCGTTAAACCCCGTTAACCGAGTAATTAAATGTTAATTCCGGTGAGTTTTATGCGATTTGTTCGATTAATACCGACGATCGAAAACATCTTAAACACCGGTGGACCCCCCCCCCCTGGTTTATTCCGGAAATATCAAATCGTACTAACGATAATTTCAAACTCGGAACTCCCGCACACGCGTTATATCGAGTCGAAATATAAAAATAAAAAAATTACTATTTATACGATGGTGTTGTGTTGAAATTAACTTAATGTGACATAATTCAAATTTAACTGGTTATTAAGAACATATGTTGAGCATATGAAGACAAAATAAGTTCAACTCGTACAAAATCCAGTTAAAATTAATTCGTTTACGTCCAGATATATTACGTATATATAAGTAAATTAATGAATATTACTAATAATTATTATTTCAATAAACTTAATGTAATAGTTTTGATTACCCTTCTCTGGGTACAAATAGAAAATTAACAATATCGGTGATGGCTCGATTAAAAAATGTTTATTGTTAAAATTTCGTTTATAAACAGATTAATCGTAAATATTAAATTTCAACATCCCGTAACTTTGCCAATATCGCAATTGAAAAAAAAACATATCATGGGAATTTTTGAAATTACTATTAAACTTGTAGGTCGGGTAATTTATTTTTTTAATTTTTCCTGATATTTTGGAGAGGGTTTGAACCTCCAAAATCTCTGCTTGCGTTCGCCCCCGATGAAGATGCATTAAAGCGCAAATTAAAAGTAGCAAACAGGTGTTCGAAAGTCTATTGATGTTATCGATGTTAAAGTCAATCTCAACAATTGAAATCAATTATACAAAATGAAGTCTATACAAATATTTATTATGTACTATTAAAGGTCGCATTTGACGCTATGCCTATAAGTTCAGCTACACGTGCGCGATCGTTTTCTTGTATATGGGAAGAATAAAAACATACGTCAGGTCGACTATGAACCAAAATAGATTTAGTGATCCGGCTAACATAAATATAGAAAGAGAATTGTCTACTAAGCATAAACGACGATGATATTTAAAACAAATTTGCATCGAAATATAGGCGTATATAAAACGCAGTTATAAAATATATATTATACTTATTTTAAAGTTGACTTTATCTTTTACAGAACTCCCTGTGATTAGTAAAATTTAATGACGATTATAAAGGAGGCTTTGTCACCTCGGCTAATTTTGAACTTTGGTTTTCTAGGACTCTAGCCCCTACTAGTAACTATTGAATTCGAGTTACACCCATGTTCGTCCGTGTCACGTATCAGTGCCGCATTAAGGTATTTTGTCGCCCCGGAGCGCACAACAAATTATGCCGCCCTTAAGAAAATTACCAATCAATTTTTTTTTTTTTTGTTAACAAAACAATTATTGTAAAAGACTCGTGTTCGCGTCCAGCGATTATAGTCGCCCGGTGTAAAGTATAGAGAAAACCTTATGGTAATCGTTGTAAAGAGAAAAATGTAAGTAATGTCGTCAACGTATATTTATGAGACATTAATCTAATGTATGACCTAATTTTTCGGAATTACAGAAGGGACCGATTGAAGGTACGGGAAAGGACCGAGGACGTTCAAGAATTCCATTTGTCAAACAAATGATTTCCGATGCTAGACTATCCGAGCTACACTGGACTGAAGAGGCTGACCTCAGCTGGGAACAGGGACGGGCGGAGAGCGCGTGTCCAACTGCGAAGCCAACCGCAACGTTGAATACAAAGACGTTTAATACCGGATTGAAACTTTTCCGTCGCCCGTGTCGCCGAAATGTTTGCCGCCCCGGGGGCGATTGCCCGCTCCGTTAGATTAGCGACACTGTCCGGCGTAAACATTAACGATAACGACGGTGATGATTTGACGTTAATTTGACTAGGCCGAGCCAAAGCGGTATTATAATAAAAATTAAAAATTATACATATTAAATGTACACGACGATATGTATAATGGTGACGTCGGCGGCCGGGACCAGACCAGAAATGCCAGGAATGTTGAACCTCGTTGACCTGCGACCCGACGGCGGTGGCGCGCTCGCTCGCTCGCTCGACAACGTCATTGTGTCCGCCGCCGCCGCCGCCGCCCCGCGCTCTTACAGGTGACGGTATGGTCGCGTCTTCGTTGTGATAATAATAACAAAAAAAAAAAAAAACAAAACAAAACAAAACACAACGAAATAAAAACGTTTTTCTCTCTCTCACACCCAATCTCAATTTCAATCTCGCTCGCACTCGCCACTCTCTCTTTATCTCTCGCTCTACAGAGGTTAATACGTTGTGCCGGTGTTCAACAGGTTTCCGGCGGCGGGTAGGGGCGACGTTCTGTTCGCGGACAGGGGGGATGCGAGCGGGCTGGCGGGCTGGCGGGCTGGCGAGCGGACGGACGGACGGACGGACGAACCTCTATGGATCAGATAAGGAGACGACCGGCCCGTTACGACGATACTCTTTTTCGAGTCATGTCCCCCGTGGGGGACGATTGACGCGCGACCGACTATCGCATATCCCCGCCCGCCCGCCCGTCGTCGTAGGTATTATATTATATTGGCCGTGTATATTTTTTATATTATTATAAATTATTATAAATCGTATTATGTGCGCGTGTGTATATTGTAATAAACACGGTACGGGCACGTCGCCGACGCTTATCGGTAATGACGCTGCCCGGGTGTGCGCCACACATACTCTCGTTATTCGTATTATTCTATCGGACACCGATCGCGGTGGTTACGTGGGCACGACCGCGTCCCCCGTAGGCGGAATAATTATAAGGAGGGGGGGGGGTTAACCTAACCTGTCTGTCGGCGCCCCACCCTCGCGCCGCCCGGTAATTATTATTACCCGACCCGCAGAAATTACGATTTCGTTTTAGAGGGCAATATATTTTGTCTTCTTCTTCTTCTTCTTCATGTTCTTCATCTTCTCGTTTTGCAACAGAAACAGACGAATCCCGCGAAGATGAAAATACCTACAGAAAAAAAATCGGTTATATTCGACCGGGAAACCGCGTGTCCGACCGTACTTGTTCGCCAACAAAATAAAACTATTTAGAATTCTATTTTAGATAATTTTAATATATTTTCAACGTGAATTCCGCACAATGATAATATTGTCGCGGTATTGAAAGCGCGCGTCTTTTTACCATTTATTTACATTACTCGTAAAACCGACGTATCCGCAAGATAAAAACGGACGTTTGAAAAAAAAAAAAAAAAATCGATTATATTTTAACGTGTTGCCGTGCCACACCGCCTCGCACCGCCGGATAACCGTAGTAATGCGTAGGCATTCGATTCACCTGTAATTTCTATTTTTCGAAAGACGACATCTGTCTGTTAAACGTAGTGTGTACGGAATTGTAACCGTCCCGGATATCTGACAGATACGACGCAAAATTAAAATATACAAGACGGAACGATGTGTAATAGAATGGTTTTCCCATCAATAACGGTGCCATTAAAAATATTCTTGACCGTATCGACCGGCACAGCGAGTTGTGAAAGATCCTGTCCTTTCCCGTCTGAAGAGACGGAAAACACCGGTCCCGGTCCAAACGACAACGGGACAAAAACGGTTAAGTAGTTTAGCTACTCTACGATTTGGCAAAAAAATAGCATAGCATTCATTTCGACCGAGTCGATTTCGATGGGTCCGTTGCATCGGACTCGGTTTAAAATAATACAATTGTTAATTGATATTTTTTTTTTTTTTTTTGTCATTTACTAATACAATTACATTACCATTGAATGAATCCAATACTTGTTTATTAGAGAACAAATGATGTCGGCAGGGAATTTACAATGGAAACCGTGGTATTTGCAGGGAGGGGGGGGGGGTGTTCCTAACCTAACCAATTGAAATATTTCTCCTGGGCCACCGGGAATCGAGGCGAACTCACGGCACCGGGTACCGCAGTTATCGCCCTACGTCTACATGTACACACCCGTGCTCGAGTCGGGGGAAAAAAGAAACGAAGACCGACTCTGGTTTCGATTTAGAAACACCGTCGTTCCGTTATGTACAGCAGCTGATAAATGTTACAGTAAGTAACCCCCTAACGCGCGCCCACGAAGTAAATTTAATAACAAAGTTTACGATTAAAAACAAATGTAAAAAAAAAAAAAAACAACAAAATACATTGCCGTAATAACTAATAACTAGGGCTGGGATTTTAATGCCCTAAAAAACCCCGAAAAATGTCCTAAAAAAAATGCTTTTATGACCTAAAAACCCCGAAAAATGCCCTAAAAAAAATATTATGTCCAAATTCTTGTACAAACGCACGCAGTCGACTCGCTGTCGAACATTTTACTTTTGGCATTTTTATATTAAATTATCAAAAAAAAATTAACTAGAGTAATAAAACGGTGTTAACGACGACAAAACTCGTACTGAACGTCTAACGATAATATCATCGGACGTCCATTTTACCGATTTAAGATTATTCAACAGGAAATGCGGGTAGAGGTTACTCAAACCTTGTCCGATAATATAATACGAATTACGAGTACCTACTTATAATCTGTTATATTTATTTAAAAACCATGTTGGTGTAAAAATCTTAAAATCTTAAAATAAAATTTCAAATTCATACACTTGGTTTCCAAAAACTCAAAAAATGCTCCAAAAACTCTAAAATGCCCTAAAAAATTAAGAAAATGACCTAAAAACTAAAAAATGCCAAAAAATGCAAAATAAACTTTCTTATTCTCATTCAAATGTACATAAAACAAATTTGCGACAAGACGAGCATTGCACAGTAAGCTTTGAAAAACAATGCAAAGTGCATCGAAATCCCAGCCCTACTAATAACCAACAAGACCGTAGTCAAATCAAGAAATTTCACGGTGATCCATTTAAACGTTTTTCCGTATTTTAATTTTTTTTTTTTTTTAAATGATTTATAACGGTTTGAATTTTGGGTTTGGGTGTAAATAGAATAAAAATGACAGATTTTTTTTATCTTCGAGGACAGACCATTAATACGCGACTATTTCGTTGTTATTTTCAAAACCGGAGACTTTTTCCACATATACACATATGCACCCCAGGCGAATTTATCAACGAAACCTAACCTAATATCGTCAAAAAAAAAAAAAAGCCATTATACGACATATTTATCTATAAAAATAGGTAGAAAAATATTTGTAATGATTTTCCAGCCTGGCCCTTTGTAGCCGATTAAAACGGTGTCCAAGACGGCGGTGTACGTACATAATAGTTTTTTTTTTTTTTGGTTTTTTATTAGAAAATATACAATCTGTAAATTATTTTTACAATAAGAATATGGGCTATAATAATTTGACATGACTTTCTTGATAAAAGAAGTAACCCAACGACTACACTTTATTGGTTTAATGTTTTAATGTTATGTTAAATATATTTTTTTATTATTATTATTTTTTTTTTTTTTTGAGATCAAGAGTTTAGGTCACGGCACCATCTTCTCTTTAGTCTTCTTTGGAGATTCCCAGGGATTGTTTGTGCGTTAAGTGCTGCGATTAGCGGATTGGGGTGGTTCTCTAGTCGTAACCGAGTACATAATAATAATACGATAAACGGGCCGGATAAACCGTGCGCCGGGTCGCGACGCTCTACGCAACCACACGTACACCCGCGCAGTCCGGCGCCCGGGCAGAGCCCGTTTCAGGGGTGCACACTAAATTAACCACGGTCGGGAATAATTTTGAAATTATTCGGGCACGTCCTTGAAATTTGTCACGGCACCGCCACCCGTATGGTAACCAAAGAAAAAAACACGTCTAAAATTACCTACACCGCGACACGACTGCGTTACAGAGTGACCGGCACTTATTACGCGTGTTACGACATCGTTTTTATCGAATTCATTAATCGGGCGTACCTGTCTGCGTGTGTGCAAATCGGGAGGTTAAATTGGCGGGGCGGGGGAGGGAACCGATTCCTCCTGTGGGTTTCACTAGATTTTTCGCGAAAACCTGTTAAAAAAAAGCTTATTTTACGTTTGTCGTCGATGACGAACGAAATATGTAATCGTTACCAAACTTTCTTATCAAATCAAATCTTATCAAAATCGCTTTCTTATGGTAATGAATAAAATTGGTGGTGGCGGCGGGCGGGGTGTAAGACATTAAAATTTTAAAAGTTCAATAATAAGGACAAGCGGTTTTTTTTTTTTTTTTTTTAACGAATTCCGTAATTTAACTATTAACCTAATATTATTATATGGCACGAGTATTTTTCAATCGTGTAACATATTTTTAGTTAGTGATAATAATCACAACGCACACGCCCGACGCGACGTGTCGGCCTGCATTTTTCTGGTCGGCAAAACGACGATATACAGAAATTTTAAAAATTTAAAAAAATAAATAAATAAATAAATGACGTTATCGAATCAACGCGGCTGAATCGAATTATGCGATTGTACCGTTTTCCGACGAATTATTTCGATATTGAAATTGTATTTCGCCCGTCTACGGTATATATTTCGACAATATTCGAATAGCCCGGAGCGTTCGCCGAAAGGTATGCCGCGCAACCACGGCAGGCCAGCGGGGAATTTAATAGAAAAAAAAAAAATATATATATATATATGCATATTATAGATTGATGTTTTCGAGAAAAAAAAAATAAATAAAAAAATAACAACACGATTATTATTATAAATTATAACGGCGATAAGTGGTGGTCGTCTCGTTAAATCGTGTCGAAATTTTAATATTAACAATTACACCCGAACGTTCCCAGATAACCTACGCAAATATTTAAAATAACGACGCCGTACAGTTTCGTTCGTCGGGTTAAATGGAAATATTTTGTCCTAGATTTCAAATAAACGTGCGCGGCGATAATCACGCGATTAAACGATCGCTCTGTATACCGTATCGCTATATTGCGCAGTGTTACGCGCCGTGTCCCCGGCATTATTATTTTTTTATTTTTTTTTTTATTATTGTTATTTTCTTTTACGACCGAAAATATCGCGCCGACAGTGAAATAATCGATTCGGTTGGGCAACGATCTTTAGCCGGGCTTTTGGCTCTTTTAGCGCCCGGCGCAAGAATTGCTATTGGCGCCCGTCCATCTTAAACGACTTAAAAACGCCGCTCCCGAAGTTAAGGTTTAGTGGCCACCTCCGATATATAGAGAGGGACGTGCCACCGGTCGGCGACGACCACGACAAGGGAATCGAAAGTTAAACGATATTTAAAAAAAAAAAAAAACGTACAGACGATATCCGAATTATAATCTTATAGAAGACGATCAGAAAGTATCCTTTGGGTTTGTTGGCATTTTTTTTTTTTTTTTTTTTTTGAAAGTCGAGTTAAATCAATATTCAAGGCGACTAAATATTCCGTTGTATCGAGACACATTAGAACGACACAATATTCTGGAAATTTACTCGGACGGCATTTTTAAAAAAAATGTAGATCAGTGGTTCCCAATATTTTTAGACGGCGGTGTTTTTTTTTTTTTAGACAGAATTAAGCCGCTGTGCTCTCCTGTGAAAACCCCAAAGAAGTTTGAACTTTAAACGCTTATAAGAAAAAATATCAACATAACACGTCCGTAACATTTTATTGTTACCACATTCGGTACTACTTATGATAAACCTCGGGTCAAATTTTTGTGCATTCTTATGAGGCCAAAATAATTTTTATTCGCATCAAACCACAATAAACTAAGAATTCCCTAAACACATTCGGAATATATTGAAAATTGCGCTACGTGTAGAAAGTGCTAATACAAGTATTTAGTGAACATTTCAAGATTATTCGTTACGGAATTAAAACAAAAATACCAAATCGAAATTAACAGAAACCGTTAATGCGTTCTCCCGCGTTTGTTTCTGATTTTTCCCATTTTAAAGACGAAATCAAAAAATGACCTCCTATTCAGCAAACGGTTAAAACGTTTGCCAGACACTACGTCCGATGGCGTTGATGGTTCTAGCGAGATTTCTGGTCGAAAAGTTAATTACGGACAGACGAAAAACACCGCACACATCATAGTAAAACCAATACATTCTTCGCTTAGGTTAGGTCGGTTTAGGTTATTGCTCACGGGGCGAGCTGGACTATCACCTTACCCAGCTCCTCACCGGACACGGGTGCTTTGCTAGCTTCCTGTATAGGATCGGCAAGCGCGACGCCCCCCACTGCGCCCATTGCACATCGGAGGTGGACGATGCGGCCCACACCCTTCTAGACTGCCCGGCTTGGAACACCGAACGTGCAGCGCTGGTCACGGTGTTGGGCAGCATCTCTCCGGAAGGGCTTGGACCGGCCATGCTCAGCAGTACCGAAGCGTGGTCAGCCGTCAGGGCCTTTGCAATCTCCGTGATGGGGGCGAAGGGGGAGGAGGAGCGTCGTTGGGAGGCGGCCAGAGCGGCGGCGGCAGTGGCAGCAGCGGCAGCAGCAGCAGAGGCAGCAGCAGGAGCACCGCCGGAGCGTCGGCGACAGCGTCGACGGCAGTAGCAGCTGATGCAAAATAAAATAAAATTGCAACTGTATAAAAGATTGTAAATATTTTTAGGTGTAAATTTTTGTAGTTAAGGAGTTTGTGTATATATTCTCAAAAAAAAAAAGAAAAGATTGTAAATTTTTTAGTTTTGTAAGGTGTTTTGTATATTTAGTGATATAAGTTTAATAATGTGAGCCCGCCCCGCGAAGGGGAAAAGGGGATTTTATGTTGTGTATATAATTATTGCGTGTTTTTTTGCATTTTAATAAATGATGGTGGCGGGTAGCATTTCCGCAAGGCCAGTCCCCGGCCCGTCATCGATGCCACACAAAAAAAAAAAAAAAAAAAAAAAAAAAAAGGTTATTGCGAATAGAGGAGGATGACGGCGCTCTCCGTACCGTTGGAACGCCGTGGTCGACTTCGCCGGGACGGTAGTCGCGGAAAAGGAGTCGGCCGAACGACAACGCCGAGCCCTCGACGCCGCCGACGCGCGCCTTCAAGCGGTAAGGGCAGCAAGTGGGCTTCGGCCCGGCTACTGCCCATTCCCCTGTAGGGTCGCGATGTTTTTGTACTCATTTTATGTGAGCCCACCCCGTCGAAGGGGGAAAACGGGTTTTATAATTGTGTATTTATTTGTATGTGTTCGTTTTGTCCAATAAACGATGGCGACCCGCCTTCCGAAGTAGTGTTAAAAAAAAAAAAAGGTTATTGCGAATAATAGTTGGGCCAGTTGCGCCCTGGGCCACAAGGCGCCAGGGCCAACTCGAATTCCACCTGACCCAGCTGCTGACGGGCCACGGGTGCTTCGCCAGCTACTTGCACCGCCGGATCGGAAAGCGCGTCGACCCCAGCTGCGCCCACTGCGCAGAGCTGATTGGCGATGCGGAGCACACGCTGACGCACTGCCAGGCTTGGGACACCGAACGGGCGGCGCTGGTTGCTGTGCCGGGCAACGTCTCCCCGGAGGGGATTGGTCCGGTCCGACCACGGCGGGCAGCGCCGAGGCGCGGACGGCGGTGCGGACGTTCGCCTTCGACGTCATGAGATCCGAGGAGCGAGCCGACCGCGATTGGGAGGCAGCCGGCGGATATTGAGCAGTCGCAGCCGGCGGATATTGAGCAGTCGCAGCCGCTGCAATACGATTAATATTTGTTTTTATTTTTATTTGTTTCTGTTGTTGTCGTATACCTTAGGTTAAGGAAAACTGTGAGGCCGCCCCGCGAAGGGGTAAACGTGATTTTTTTGCCATATAATAACTGTATTGCGTTGATAAACGACGGCGGCGGGCCGAAAGTAATGCCATGAGGCGAGTTCCCGGCCCGTCATCGACACCACTTTAAAAAAAAAAGATTATTGTGAATATATATATTTAATTTTTCGTATGGGCCGCGGTGCCCCCGGAATGGGCTCGTGGTGCCCCTAGGGGTTTTGATCAAACTAAGAAAGACATTTCCATTGGATATATTGAAATGCCGAATGGATCGTCTGATTAAAGTGAATCCGATAGTACAGGATTTCGATGTCTCCGCGCAGGCCCGGGGATCAAGTCGTTTGTGGGCCCCCGGGCACATTATCCGCGATATGGAGAATTTATGTCGTAAATTATCTGCCTCTTACATGTCTAATAAATAAATATGGACATTTGCAATCGTTTGGTAAAATTTATTATTTATTTTTTTATATTCCAGCAGCGTTATAACAATGTTATAAAATATATATATGAAAAAAATAAAAATAATAATAATTTAAATAATTTTATTATTTAGAAAAAAAAGGTCATAATTTTTAATTCATAGCGAACAACATAACTATCATTATTTTCGTCGGTATTTAATTCTTGTAATAATTCGTGTTCTATTGACGGCGACGATAAGGACGATAATTTGTTTTGCACAATAGTTGACCTTTTACCAATGTTTTACATGTTACAATACTGAAATCGAACATTTACACCATCGCACCATCGGACGGTCCGAATAATCGATTGATTTATAATATTCTAAAGGCAATATTTTAATTTGGAATTCGTTTGTTTTAATTGTTATTACACTCGCAGAATATTATTTAAATTATTGTACGGCCAAAACCGTTTAGACCGAACACGGGCCAATGTCCAAACTAATTGCAGTTATAACGAGGACCCGAAATCGTATACATTTTAAAAATGTCGGATATAACATAAAGAAAAAGTAGCTAAAATAGTGCAGTTATGTGCAATTATATTAAACTTGATTAAATAATAAAAAAAAAAAAAAATACAATTTTTTTTACATACAAATTAATTCGTGCTTTTACATTCTACTGTACAAGAAATACTCAAATAATTTAATATATTTTTTTTTTTTTTTTTGTTTTTTCATTAAATAGAATATTTACAATCTATGCTTTGTGGCGCAATAAGTAAATTTAATAATATTTGTACAAAAATGCAATATGATACATATGAGGAGGAAGACCTTAGTATAACTCTCGGTTTACTTAAGAAAAATATAAAATAAAAATAGACAAAATCTTAAATGATATTGTATTAGTTGCCTACTGAAGTAGAAATACTTAAATAATTGAAATTGAAACAAACTTTTAATAAATATTTTGTTTTTTTGTTTTTTCATTATAAAGAATATTTACAATTTTGTGGAATAATAAGTAAATTTAACAATATTTTTACATAAACGCAACATGATACATGTGAGGAAGGAGACCATCCAGCGATAGAACCCACCGTTATTTATTTATCATTTAATTTTTTTTTTTTTTTTATAAATTAATTATGTGACCAACAAATCTGATACAAATTTCGTTTGAGAAGACGGCGGGGCGGGGGATATCCGGGAAGTGAATCTAATGCGAGTTCAAAAATTGAAATAATTCGAGTAATGTCTGGAATGAAATGTTCGTATAAAGTTTTGCGACTAGTTGATTTACTGGTTCTATTTTAAATTTAAATAATAAAATGTTATAAATTCTATAAATTCCCCGTCTAAAACGCTCGGTTTACTTGACAAAAATAGAAAAAAAACAAAATCTTAAAATTATATTGTATTGGAATATTCCTTTGGGAAACAATACCGATGGATTTTTTTTGTTATTAATAAATTGTAATTCTAATCGATTTATGTGCGATAGCAATTGGATATAACCAGTGGTATATCGTACGGGTTTTTAGAAATATTATCGGATATAACGTAAAGGAAAAACAGCGGAATATTCGGGAACGTAGGAACGATAATATCGGGGCGTGCACACGATTGTTGACGAAAAAAAAAAAAAAAAACCTTGGGGACGAATAAAATATAATTGTATTATTATAAACCGCTGTATGCATGGCATTACGGTTTTTATTATTATTATTTTTTTTTGCTTTCTGTGTTTGTTCGTTCGTTACCTACGCGTCGCAAATACAATCGTGAATCGTCGTTCTGGGCGGACAAAAGGAATCGTCGTCGATGACTAAACGTTCTTATCGGCGCGGGTCCGCGCGCCAAGGTCCGACCGAACCTAACCGACAGCGACGGGATAACCGCCGCTAATCATAAAACGTTTTGTTATTTATTTATTTATTTATTTTTTTTTCGCCTCCTCCCTCCTTTTTTTTCCTCTTATCAATAATAACACGAATATCGACGAAACCCGGCCGCCGCGGTGCCAGATAACGGGGGCCGCCGTCCGAGCGGTTACGGCAATATTACAGTAATGAAAATATTATTGCGCGCGCCGCCGAAACGCACGTCATGTCGTCGCGCTAATTTTTCCACGGGCGCACGTACGCACCCGCCGATCGTAGTCGTTACTCACGGTCGGTCTCGTAGAATACTAAACGGACGGAATAAGAGCAAGAAAAAAAAAAAAATACATACATACATACATATATATAATATCGCCGGACAGCGGTACGTGCGCGCGCGATTTCACCACCGCCGCCGCCGCCGCCGAAGTTTTCGCAATATTTTCACCGATCGCCCGGCGCACCACCCAATGCGCCGCACGTCCACGACCGTCCGACAGATTGCCGCCCGGTAACATTATTCGTAATCCCGGTGCACAGACAACACCACTGCGCGCGCGTACGTATAACCGTCCGTTTTTTTTTTTTTTTTTTTTAATAATCGTGTAGTTTTTTGCTGCTTCCGTTCGACATTTTTTTTTTTTAAACCGGCAGTCCGAACGGTCAGGTTAGGTGTGTAATATTATTGTTGTTATTATTAATTTTGTTTCCTTCTTATTCTCTAACCGGACGCCCACTCCGGCCAGCGATTCGGAACGACCACTGTGTTCGAAACACGCACACGATTATACCGTAGAAAGTTTTTTTTTTTTTTTCTTGTCCACGTGCCCGCGTTTCTCGAATGTTTGTAAACCCGATCTATACGATTCGTATTGTCCGTTTTTACGACTGCGATTGAAAATATTAATAACGACCATCCCCATACGCGTTTGTTTCCGGTAGTGCGCGCCGCGATAACGTTTTACCCGGTCGACAACAGCCACCCGAGAAGTACAATCCGGCCGCCGTCGATATTCTAACTTTATCGTTTGACAATTCTTTTCTTTTTTTTTCCCTCCCCCCAGGTACGATGGACGTCAAGTTCAACGGATACGAATATCATATGATCAAGAAGTTTACGTCCGTGTGTTACGGTAGAAAATGTAACGTTATCGATAAGGTTAAAATTCATAACAAAACCAGTTTGTGGCATGAACTATTGGCATATCTGCTGTCGCCCGACGGAGTATTGAAAATTTATAAAGTCGAATGTGCACCGAGTGAAAACAATAATTGCATCACGGCTGATGTACCCACTAATTTCGTGGTAAAACCTCGCGTTTACTTAAAATACAATATATCAAATTTTTTTTTTTTTTTTTTTCATCATTATTATTATTATTTTATAGTTGATATCTATCTTAAGCTATAATTCATAAAATTCTGACAGACCTAAAAATACAATATTTTATTTTAAATCGGTTGTTGCGTTAAAATATCTACGGGACTCAAACATTTCAACCGGGACCATTATAAACAAATATTGGAAACAATTTTTGTTATGCTTACCAATTACCTATACAAATGTATTAATATGTTTACATTGTTTGAACTTTTCAAGTATTAAGCACCTTAACTGATATTTAATAATTCAATGCAAACATATTTCAATTTCTTATAATCCATATACACCTAGTGTACAAATAATTTTATAATAATATGACCCAGATTTTTTTTGTCTAATTCATAACGGCTAAATTGTTAAACCCAATTTATTTTAGACAAAATGTATTATCTGATTTTTTTTTTTTCAGATTAAACGTAAATTAAAAGCCGTAATACATGCTAACGAAGGACATATACAATGTTCCGATATTGCTAAAGATGTGAGTTGCAATGATTTGTCTAAATTAACTGTGTTTAAAATAAATATTTATTATTAATAATTTATATATTTTTTACAGCTAAGTAACTCGTTACTAGATGATCCAAATTATATTGTAGAAATGATAGAAAATTATCCTTTACGTTTGTTGACATTTTTGAAAGTCGAGTTAAATCAATATTTAAAGTCATTAAACATTCCGTGCTCCACGCCATTGTCAAGATATATAGAACGATACAATATTCAAGAAATGTATTTGGACGGTATCTTAAAAAGTGCCGATGATAGTAAACTTCCATTTGAGGTAACATTAATTATATTAACACGTTGACTGGCGTTAATAAGAAATGCGAATATTAAATTCCAAGTAGAGCAATTTGATCATATGATAGTATAGTATTTTGATGTTAGCTGAGGGGTTATTTGATTCTATGTGTCCGTAAAGACAACTTATTTATGAGGGACAAAATAACTCCTCGTGACACGTTTTAAATTTCTAGTGAGGGACAAAAATTACTGTTGCGCAGTCAACGTGTCAAGTATATTTTTAAGTTATCTATTGTATATTTTTAACATATAACTAGAGCCCGAAGTTGTATGCATTTTAAAAGTGTCAAATATAATGTAAAGAAAAAGTAGTTAAATGGTGCAAGTTATAATACATTATATTATACTTGATAAAAAAAAAAAAAAAAAACATTTCTTTTACACACAAATTAAGATATATTAACTCGTGCTTTTTTATTGATCAGTACCGAACTAGAAATACTCAAATAATTTCAATTAAAACAAACTTTTAATATATTTAAATATTGAATTGTAATATACACACTATAATCATCCCTACTAATAATGAAAATCTTTTAAAATAAAGTATGGAACTCTCAGAAAACAAAAATATAAAATTGAAAAAAGCCTAAATCCACTATTAATATTCTATTCGAATATTCTGTTAAAAACAATATGAATGGATTTTTTTTAAAAATTATTTAATTTTAATTCTAACGGATTTCAGGTTTTCACTTTGATTTTTATTTTAAAACATTATTTATTTTTTTACTTACCCAATTAGATTTTCTACTGCAAGAATATTAAAATTTTGTCTCTTAGACACAATTACTTGCGACAAGTACCAAGTGCAATCGGCCGTTTATCAAAACTTGAAGTGCTTATACTAACAGATAACTTGTTAACCGTCCAATCAATTCCTTTCAGTCTAAAGTTTTGTACTAAGCTTAGAGAACTATATGTTGATAATAACCAATTGGAAGCGTTACCAGGATTTTTAACAAGCATGAAACATTTAGAGTTAGTTTATAGACTTGGTAATCGGAACTACTTTAAATCATTTTTCTTGTGGTATCATACTGACTACGATAATAGGTAAATATAATGTTTTTGGAGATATTTGGTATCTAATTTAATTAATAATCTTTTATTATGGTAGAGTACGTAAAGAAATTTGGAAAAATTATTGGGTACGTGGAGATAGAGGTTCATCTCCAGTTTTGCATTCGCTGTTAGATATTTCTATTGAGCAAATATTTTCATCCGGGATTAATTTTTTCAATCAGGAAATTCCTGAGTCCCTAAAACATTACATGTCATTGACTTATTTAAATTACAATATATGTAATTTTTGTAATACTGCGACAGACTGTTCAAAACCAGGTTATTTAGTTAATAATAATTGAAATAATTAATGAAAATTAATTTAATTGTTTTTATTTATTACAGGATATAGTACAGTAACATTTCTAACTCCTTATTTGGGTAATACGTGTGTGCCATTTCAACATTGGGCTTGTTCAAAAGAATGTGTTCTCGCTATTGAAGGCCCTGCAAAAAAGTTACAGTTAGAAGGCGCGAAGAAACTTGATCACGAATATTCTCATTACATAGCCAAGTCTAATAAAACTAATGATAATTCTTATAGTTCAAAACTTAAACGTAACAGATGTTGTGTTAGTTAGTCATGTTCAAGGTTAACAAATATGTTCTTTGTTAATAATTGTTGAGACTGATGTATAATAATAATATGTTAACTATTGTGATATAGTATGGCCATTTCGGCCATCAACTATTTAAAATATAACTGTTAACCAAATTAAAATTGTTACTGCATAATTTGTAACTAATATAAATATAAAGTTTGATATTTTTTAATTTTAGTTTAATTAATAAAATTTGCTCTGTCATGATATATAATGTGATATGATATATTTTGTTTATAAATGTACATTTAAATAAATAAACAAAAATAATGATAATGGAAATCGTCATTTTTATATATTTTTATTTTTTGTGCGTACCTGGTTTTGGGTTTAAGATGATTTAACTGTTCAAAAAAATATTCAAGTTGTGATATAAATCACAATTATGTGTAATTTAAAGACATATCATATTACTACTGTCAACTAAAATCGGGTATGATTTTTACACGGAACTGCACCATTAGTATTGTTGAATAAACAAGAAGAATATCATTTACAATGTTTGCTTCTCAACGAGTCAAAAGTAAATTAATTAATAATTATCTATTTCATTCATAATATTTGCTATGAAAATATGAGAATGAAAAAAATAAAACATTATGCTACCTATTAAGTATCTTAAATCTAAAATGATATAAGTGCAAGCGGCCAATTATGAAAACACAATTAAACTTAATGAATGTAAATTTTGAATAATTGGATTGAAAGGTGTATCCATAGTTGGGTGCTATTATCATATACTCGTCATACGTGATAACAACTGATAACATATGCGTATACAACTTTTATCAGTGGTTTATACCGGATATCAAATATATAAAATTTATAACTAAAGAGATATAATACAAACAAAATTTGTTTTTTTTTTTTTTATATATTGTTGAAATGTTTTCGTTTAGTCGTGTTTGAAGTTTAAACACAAATTAATTTCAAATTGTATTTTGGATTATTGTAACAACAATATTGTTAGTGAAAATCGAAAAACTCAATACTTGACGTCGGGATTATACTTTCAACTATGTATGTACTACACTCATTAAATATCTACTACCTATAATGCTTATCCATCTGACGAATTTATTTTGTTAGTTAAGTAAATGATTCATTTATTTTTTGATAATAAACGCACAATAGTGGGCTCGGTAAAGTAAATACTACAAAATGTATACGAATGTACACAATTGATTAATGATAACTAACAATGCAATATTAAATTAAACATGATCACGGAAGTTGACTAGGGATTTTAACCTCGTTAAGTCGTCATTAACAAAATCAGAACGTTCTAATGAATTGCCCACAGTTAGTGCTCTATGAATCGGGCCAAAATGATTTTAATTAATTTTGGCTGTAGATAAATGCATAGAATATTTGTGATATACGAGTGTTGACACGAGGGACATTCAAAGGTATTATGACTCAATAGCACAGGATAATCGATCTGAGAATCGAGTATCTTGTAGAACCAAAGCACATGCACATTAATCTTAATTGCTTTTTCCAATGATTCAATATTAAAACTCAATGCGTTAGTTGCCCAAGAGACTTGTCAATTTTGTTTGTTAAAAATGCAAGTACCATAAGTATAAAGCGGTTCTAGTTGCGTTTAATTCCGAGTATTAAGCTAGTTTGATGAGGGTTCCAAATGACTGAACCCCATTATAGAATAGAACGGACTAGAGAAAAATACAAGAATGTTAAACTTTTTGGATTTTTAAACTCTGAGCAATTACGACGTATAAAACTGCACATTTATGCACTTTTTCATAAAATCCAAAATTACAATGTATATTACATTCAAACCACGATACAGAGTACCTACCTTTAATTAATTGCATATGATTATAATTTAATGATTATTAATTATAAATAAACTTGCATTGTATAGATGATTTATGTGCTATTAAATTACAGAAAATGACTGAATTTTCTGTAAATTATATGTATTTGTGGTTTTTTTAAGTCATTAATGAAGTTATTATAATGTACAAAATTATTGCACAAAAATCATATTTTTATTTTTAGTTTTAACAACTTTTTGACTAAATTATCTGAACATTTTAGTTGATAAATATTAAATGGACATATTATTATTATTTTTTGTGGAGGTTTGGATAATCTTTAATTGTGGAATTCAATTGTTCTTTTTTTCTGTTTAGGTAATTAAGGGAATTTAATTTATAATTAACAGTATAGGTATTAGGTACTGAGAACATCCATGAAACAATGTGTTAGTAATTAGTATATTTATTTGATTTATATTATGCATGCATATTAATATGATTACTGTTTATTATGATTTATATTTTATAATATTATGTTAAACTTTATAATATATCATTCATCAAAACTATTAATAAATGTAAATAGAATATATGTTCCATTTTAGAGTAATAAACTATTGAAAAAATGATTATTTAAGCTGATTATATAAAACTATTGATTTTTGATTAAGTCACTCTTATTGGTCATCTTATAATTACTTACGGAGCAAATCTTAAATTGACATAATCCTGTAAAATAAATACAATGAATAATTAGTATGTTTTACTGGTATAAAATATTATGCAATTATAGCTCACCCTTTTTAAATTTGTTCCGATTCATTCTTACATCAATTTTGTAATCATCGAACGATGGCGGTGAATTATCGGATCTGTCAAGATTTGTTTTTTCCCCTGAAGTAATATAATATGATTCATCATACACGTCTTCTATTTGTCTGCTTCTAGCAATTGGATCTTTTGTAAGATGTAGATCATTTATATCGTCCTATATACAATACATTTTTAAAAATAAAATAATTCAACATTAATGGCTTCATTGTATAATGTATGTTACCTCCAACATCTTCTTTAAAAGGGAAATTAAAAGTCTTTCACTTGACAATTTTGTTTTTTTATCCAACTCCAATTCAGTTTGATGCGACATAACAGCTATCAATAACTGGAGCAATATTATTTTATACCAAATAATCGACATATTTGTATCGTCTTTTATATGAAAAAAAAAAAAAAAGTACAATTAGTTATAACTTATTAATATAAAATTCTAAGTTATTTTTATCCATCAATAAAAAAATAATAAATATAAATAACAGTTGGCCGAGCATTTAACAAATTGTATCCACATAAAACCAAAATAATATAAATAATTCAGACAACATCGGGATATTTCGAATATTATACTACGTTTAGGAAATGCTAAGTATATATTTGTTGAAATTGTTAGGTCTCTACAACATTAAACATTGAAAAACAGAAAACATAATTGTTTAATAATTCCTGTTTTCCAGGTTTACTCTATTATTAAGAAAAGTACAAGAAAAATAAATAAAAAAAACTGAATGAGAAATTCATACAGGAAGTAAATTAATTTTTATTACAAGATATTTTAAAACGTGATGAGACGACGTAGATTTTAGAAGTTTTATTCATCATCTAGAAAATATTGGAATAGAATATTTTTTTTAAAATCAGTCTGTACATTAAATATGTTTTTAAATTTGTTATCCTCAACTTCATTATAAATATAGAGCTCTTATTAGAACTTTTCTAATACAGAAATAATGTAAACATTGTCTTGGCTATTCAAAATCTCTATGTCATTATTTATATCAAAATCAACAATATGATTATTTTCTGTAAACATGCTTTGCAAAGTTAGAATTAGGAAAAGGTTTCTTTAATCTTATTTCGAAAATATGTTCTTTGTATCTAGTTGTAAAAATCCTACTAACACTTTTAATTTTTAATTTTTTTTTTTTTGAACAGCAATGTCATCTTTAATCAAAACTTGCTATTAACAAGTTAATAAATAAGTTAATTTGTTATATCAAGTTTATTTCAAGATCTTTAATCAAATTAAATTTACATACTACTTAACAATAACAGGGTTTAATATAAACAAATCCGTTAGTTTTGGATAAATTAAAGTTAATCTAACCCTGACTTTAACTTGTAATTTTGGTTTAATTTGTCTTTAGTAAATCCAAAAATTTGATCAGTTAACCTCTATGTTGTATAGATAATGTATTATTTATCCTGTTTATTTTATCTAGACAAAAGTGCATTTATATTCTATCTTCACTAAAGAAAGAGTTAACAATTTGTTATTTATCTTTAAGACTATTTGATATAGTCTGGGATCTTTTCTGGATACCACACATGTATACAATTCATATGTATGCTTACTTTAAATAAGATTTGTTTTATTTTGCTTTTTTGGAATTGATTTAACACTTTACTGTTAGTTAAAATAAAATAAAATAAATAATACTGCATTCAATGATCACAGTTTTATAGTCAATAAAACAATCAGTTTTTTTTAAACAAATAGCAACAGTGGTTAATGTTTATAATATATCTGCAACAATCTGTTTGGAATTATACTGTAAAGTTGAGCTTAGCCAACAGAAACAGGGAAATAAAATAATACCAACTATGATTGATGAAGTAGATTGTAACCCATTGTTGATGTTATGAGATATTTTTTATAGTCATGTCTTGATACGTGTAGGTTAAGAACCTACCTAAGTTAAATAAAAGTGACGATATAAAATTTCATCATTTAAATTGTCGAGTTTATATCTTTTTTTTTATTGTTTAATTATACTTTCGGGAGATAATAGTAATAGTAATATTCATAATTTTATATTTTTTTGTGAATGGTAAATACATTTATATTTACCTGGCTACATTATAATTATGTTGAAAAATCTGGTCGTCCCTAATTTTAGAACTAAGGTTAAAAACAAATCAAAAATCATTAAGTTGTGTTGTTATTTTGTTTTTTTAAGTTTATTTTAAAAATGGGTATATTTGGACTCTTTAGTTATATTTTGTATAAAAACCACGTGATTTTTAAATCACCAAAAATTAAAATGAATACATTTTTTAAAAATTTTTCCCATTTAAGAAAAAAGTACCTAGTTTACTACGAATCTGGTATAATTCGTAATTCGTTTTGGAGAAATAGCGACAAAAATGACAGTGTTGTAATAGGTTTGGTTAGGTAATAGTTATGAATTATTGCATATCAAAATTACAATTAAATTTAGATAAAATTAATCGATAAAAAAAAAATATTGGTACAAAACGATAAATTTATAAATTAATATACATTTTTCAGTTCTGTTCACTATTTCAATTTCCGATAAGATGTTTAAATATAGATCTCCAAATATGGCAAAAAAAAATAATCTAAAAAATAATCTGTTCCAAAAACTTTTAGTTTTAAAATTTTGTGTTTTTGCCTTGGTAAAAACTTTACATGTCTATTAAAATGTTTTTGCAAAATTCCATCCACATATACTTTAGACGGGTAATTGAACACTGCAGGTGTATTTCCATATTTAAAAATATATTTTCCTAAGTCATTTTTAAAGAAGCTCGGTTACAAGCTCGGAAATGTGCGTAAAATGGCACGAAGAAAATATTCCATACAGCGTTACGATTTTAATTTTAAGCTCTAGTCTTGTTTTTCGAATAATATTTACGAATATTATTGTTTTTTTTCAAATTAAAATGTACCTACTTAACATATTGTTATCTTCTAGTACCTCTGCCTTTGTAATTATTTGTACCAAAACTGTATGAAATAATTTAATTTTCGGTAAACAATTTTGAATGAATCGTGTCTGTGTAATATTTTTATCCTACGCGTTTTTTTTCTATCTTAAGCTGCTATGCGCGTCCGCCAAAGATTTAACAATGATAATAATTTGCCGTATATTGTGTTATTTTCTTCTCTTGCAAAAACGGAAATTGTCAAAATTAAATTTCCTTTATAATTTTTGTCAGTACCTGCAGCTAGTTTGTTATTATACATATTTAAAAAAAAAATCATTTAGGTTTATCCGTATTATAATATAAAGATTTTTTAACAAAAATAGGAATTACAACAAATAATCGCGTTCGTCTAATACGTAATACTGTAAAAATAATTTGTATATAAAAAAAAGTTGTTGATTTTCGCTCGGTGGTACTTAATTGGAAAATTTATCTACATTTTTTAAAATTGAAAATCAACAAATGATGATACATCGGGTTTTTTCTTTTTAGATTTTAGGACTACCTTGGCTAACACCTACAATCGGAAAAAAAAAACTCTACTATTATTTTTTGTCTAGTTTACCGAGCTCTGCTCAAAATCACAAAAATGTTAATTGAATTTTAACGAGTGTACTAATATTCTAATTGGGAGACGAGATAATTAAAAATATATTTTTTAAATTCTTCTTGATTATTATATAATATAAAATCTTTATAAAAAACAAAAATTATGTTTTCTTTATAAACGAAATAATAATAAGCATACTGTTAATTCAAACAATGTAATTTCTTCTCTTGACTCTTATTACCACGTGTATTATTTTAATTAATACAAGTACCTATTAAAAATGAAAAAAAAAAAACAAACAATTCGTTACAAAGTAATAGCGGAGCCGAGAGTAATTATTTATCAATAGCTTAAAATTAATAAAAATTTAACGCGAAATAAAATTCAAGGTGTACGATTCCGTCATCGAAAATATTTAATTCTCGTCTAATTATTCCAATTATTATTTAATACAGACGGAGTAATAAAACTACCTAATCGAATTATCAGTTTTAGTAAGGTTCATAATAGATTCGCGGACTGTTTAAATTTTAAATATTATTTTTTTATTGTTGAAGAGCAATAACCTAATCTTCGACTATTTCGTCCGATCTGTCTTTTCATTTATAGAATTGAATTAACTTATTTAAACATCCATTTATAATCGTATCTTGTCGCCCGTAGTTTTTTTTTTTATTTTTATTTCGAACTGCAATTCGTTTGATTGGGTAAATTAAAATATAGTACATACATTTGGACGGAATAAATTGATTTCGAGTATATATTTTAGGTGTAGGTATATAGAATACTTTAGAGAGCGTCATTCTTTGTCGCACGATATAAATTAAATCGTATAATGTATTCAACGTTACGCTAGTCAATCAGTTTTGCAAATTGTATAACAATATATAACGAATGTATACGGGTATATACTAGTACTTTAACAAGTGGCAATCGGATATACGGAAAATGTTAGAAGTGCCACCTGTAGGCAAAATAGATTATATACGACGGGCTTCGATCGACACTGTAATTCGAATGAAAAAAAATTGGTCCCGGTCCCGTACCGTCGCCAAATATTCAATTATTTTACTACTTTACCGGTCGGTCCGTATAAAATGCAAAAACAGTGTTTTACAACACACTGGGTGTTCCATAAAAATCGAATAAAACAAATTGCCATTCACTTACTTCAGTTATAAAATAAATCGCGTACTTCTAATAATTTCAGCTCTATTTTATCGCGATACCCAGTGTTTGAATTGAAGAAAAAAAACTTGAGTGGGGACGTAAAAGGGAATTAAATGTCTATAAGTTAATGTAATAATAATCACGATGTCCATCTTCCCCCCCACTCACTAATTCAAGCACCGGCGATACCTATTAAAATAATTTTATAGTCTCTATCGATACTGTATATTTTTAAAAGCGATAATTATTTTTTATAACTTTATAACGGAAAGATATGAAAACCCGCGTTTATGGCACAGATCTCAAGCTTTCTGGGATAACTTCATATTTTGTACTCTATCTATTCGATCGATTTTTTCCTAAAATGATATATATGTTGTTAATTTTTCACGCGATGATAATCATAGAGATTTAAAGTATCTACTACCAATTTAACGCTTCAAATTCGAAATAGGTACACAAATTATATTTTCCCTTAAAAATACACTATCCACTGATAATGATACAAATTACAGATTACAATACTAATAGGCAAATTCTATTTTTAATATAATGAAAATATTGGTCAAGTATATTAACGGAAATTTTTTTTTAAGTATATTTACAATCTGTAACAATTACTTGTACAATAAGCAAATTTGTTTAGTTTGTTTTTTTATTTTTTTACATGAACTGGCATGAGGAGGAAGACTGTCCAGTAACAGAACCCCCAGAAAAAGAAAATTATAGATATTTTAGTAGTAAAATATTTTTAACCAACTATTTAATAGGTATATATTTTTTAACGATTATTAAAAAAAAATTATTTTTCAATTGATAAATGGTAAACGCGTTTTGGAGTTGATGCCCCCCTCCCTGTCTGTCCACTATGTAGCTACGCCACTGTTTTAAACAAAAATACCTAATAAAAACGGCCGAATAGTTTCTACATAGGTAACTTAAAAACGGTGGCTTATACAATGTTACATGTACGATGCTGAAATATGTTTTTTTTCTCCCTAAAGTTAGTAATACGGTATGAAGTTAAAATAAAACAATATATATATTGTGCAAATTTTGTATTAGGCTAATACATAAATCATGTAGGTGTAAGACTTTTGGGCCCTGGTGTTAAATATTAATTTATAGTTTATATAATATATTGTAATATATTATATTACCTTTTCGTGAAAAATATATTTTAAAATTACAAAACTTATTAAAATCGCGTATTTGCCCTATATTATTTTCTAAACTATATATACCCAGTGGTATATACCATTCACTTCTTCACGACGGTTTAAAGTTCCTTACCTATAAATAACGTTTATGTAACACAGATATAAAACATGAACTATATCCAGTGGCGTGCAAGGGATTTTCCAATGGGCGTCATGGAGAGAGGGGGGGGGGTTTAAGCTAAACAAATAGTAAATAGAAATTGTATACATTATCATAACTCGAGCAAAATTATATCTACATTTATTATATAAAGCCATTTTCCACAAAATTATTTTGCAAGATACGATTATTATTATATAATTAGAAATTGATTAGTTTGTATTTTAACCACATCAATTAGGGGGGGGGGCTAAAGCCTCCTTAGCCTTCACCCGGGTACGCCACTGACTATGTATCACAATAACCCTTTGTGGTCTAATCAACATTTTTTGCCCAATGAGGGGCGTTTTGTTTTAAGTTTCTCCAAGCGTATACTCATTAAAATAAGACTAACATCACTGTATATATCCAACTAACGACAGAATACATTTGTTTTGTTCTTTGCGTCGCTTACTATAGCAAAATGGTTTTTGATGTTTACATAGTTTTAAAAGTTACTACAACATAATATTATTAACATTTAAAATTTAAATATTTAAATTTAAAAAAAAAACCATAAATAAACTTTGATAACATTAAACTGGTCGATTTTAACTTTAGTTTTTAAAGAGCAAAAAAAAATAAAAAATTCTGCATAGCACGAATTAAGATAGTTTTCTATTTTTACTATTTTAATTCACGCTGTGTAGACAGGAAGCAATTATAATATGGTCTAGACCGGTGTTTGGAAAGAGGAATGCAATTCCTTTTATTTTTAACGAATGATGAAGTAGAATGAAAATGCATTTTAAAAATAATTATATAGTAAAAATAATTGTATAATACAATTATAAATATATAAATTATAATATACCAATACAATCTGTAGTTTATTTTTTTTACGTGCCTACAATAATATTTTTATTTAAACAAATTTCTTTTTGGAATGCATTCCGAATAATGAATAGTAATGCGTTACTTTTTTCAACCCAGAAATGCGACTGCGATTCCTTTTTAAATTTCCCAAGTACATTGGACTCGTCCCGTGAATAAAATAAATAAAACACTAGTCTAGTCTATCGTAAATTTACTTTGTAAAATTCATTATTTGTTTAATTAAGATAACATTGAATACCATGTCAATTTTGTATTATTTTAAATGTATACATTAATATTTAAATGAACTTCTACCAGTAAATATTTAGTTGTTATTGGATTAATTATTATTTACATTTACGATAATACAGATAATAAAAAGTTCTCGTTATAATTAGGTAGTAGGCAATTTTCGATTAAAAACTTTTTAATTATTCAATTTTTGTATTAAGTATGGATTTGTTTTAAAAACCAACTGCTCGTATCGCATTAAAGTGAAAATAATATTCAAACTTTTCCTCAGATTAAAATTACATTACATATTTGATCACTTAAGTAGGCGTAACTATAATATAATATATTCTAATAAAATTGTGCCTAATTTTTGTCCAATAAAGCTAAAGATGCACGTTCGATTAATTAATTTAGTTACTAGACCGTGGTATATTTTGATAATGCGCCTGAATATATTATTATGTAACATAATTAATACTTAAAGTTTTTTTTTCTACATAACACTTATATTATAGTAATAATCGCATAATAATATGTAAGAACGTCATTTATTAAAACGGTTTTCTAACATTTGAGAAAACTAAATTTTTTTGATTAAAAAAAAAAACCAGCTTTCGTTGATACATTTCGATTAAACCTAATGAGAATGGACGATTTCAATTATAATAAAGTATAAACTTTTTATATTTTGGGGAATATACACAGGCTATATCTGCGGAAAATGACTAAGTTTATAACTGAAATATGACATAATAAATCTTAACCTTAATACCTTATATTAAAAAAAAAGGCTGTTATTGAAACAATAATCCTAAATTTATATACAATTATAATATTATTACACCGTCGTGAAATACACATTTTTTCATCGCAACTCAGACCTTATTCGGCTATAGGTATTTCATAAAATAATATAATAAATATTTTTTATAGCGCTATACGAATAACGTAAACTTTTTCAGAATGGAACGTTTGTCTCCCCCCCTGCAGATTTTTAAATCGAAATTTTGACGATTTACCAGGGAATACATTTATACGCAACTTTTCACTCTTAGATTCTCTCTTATTTACTTTCCTTTGATGGCAATTAAAATCGATTAAAAAAAATTAAATTTAACCATTTTACAAACAAGTAATAATAACATTAGTGCTTTATAATGATAATTTCTTTTAAAAATGTCTAAAAACGTATATATATGCCTTATGACTTAAAACTTGGAATCGTACGCCCTATAAAAAAACCACCTACACAAAGTGTAAAAAAACAAGGATATTAATGAAAAAAGAAAGGAATATTTTATTTGTGTTAATGATTCTTGTTGGAGTTTTTAAATTTTTTTATATGTTTTCATTCTAAAGCGAGTACCGTAAATAATTTACTTATAAATACATCTATTAAAATTGTATAATACGTTAATATACTACAGCAGTAGCAAAAAAGTTCTATTCGTTTTGCCGAAAGTAAATTAAGTGGCTATTTTCGCGTGCATTACGAAAAATAAAAATGTTCACCGGCTTTTTAGTTTTTATTATAGACGATCCGCGAGATTGCGTAGATGTAAGAAAATCATTTTATAAAATTATGTATTTGATAGAAAAAAAAAAAAACAAATGATAGAAAATGTGAAATATGACACAATATTTATTATGTTTACGGATATTATCATTCTCCAAATTTTGCGTTACGGCTGTTTGCGACATAATGTATATTTATCGGAAAATGTAATTTACACCTTAATTTTTATGGTTATCATTGATTATCATCGATTGACCAACATTTCGTCAATTAAAATTGTAAATTAAGATACATTTTGTTGTTAATATTAGTAGGTATTATACGTGTAAGGAATGACGATTTTTAAACGTGTTACATGTAATGACCCTAATGTAAAAACATATTATAAGATGAATACATTTTGCATTCATTTCCTCCCGCACAACTAATATTATTAATATTTTATATAAATAATAATAATAAAAAAAAAAGTTGTTAAAACGGATAATTATTCAAATATATAACTATAAAAAATATATATAAAATAAATATGAAGAAAACTCGTATCCTGAATATTATAATATTGGGGTTGTGTGTATTTAGAAACAGTGTTAATTAAAAAAAAAAATATATCATCGGCTAATACAAAACAATTTTACTATTAAAATGAGTTTTTACACCGGCGTTTTATTTTGTTTTGCCTTTGTTAAATCTTTATTGCCTGGTTTTTTTCTTTTTTTTTTTTTTAGTTTTTATCAAAACTGATCGTAAATACACACACAAATCTAAGTTTTTCCTCGTATTTATTCTCCTAAATCCTAATCGAAATCTAAATAAAATGAATATTTTAATAATTGTATAAAATATATTTAATATTATTGTTGTATTTTTTTTTTAATATATATATATTTATATAATAGCTTTTACCTTTATGTCGATTTATAAAATTTTTTCCTGATTTTTTACGGTGACGGACGTAAGCAGAGTGTTAGGTGCGCAGTGCACGGCCACGGCGATAGTCGAAAGCCGTCGGTAAATTCTCGGCGCTGATGTCTAAACGGTCCGTTGATGAAAATTTAGGTGCGAACGGCCAAAGTCGAAATGATCAATTTTAAGTCGTCACCGGTGGCTTTTATAGGTACGGCACAACGCCGCCGCCGCCGCCGCCGCCGTCAACGCCGCCGCCGCCGCGGCCGCCCAGGGTTGGGCAGGGTGTTGACGGGCGTTCGTTTTCCCGGCGGACGTTTTCCGACACTCGTGTTTACGAGTGGTAGCAATAGGTATATACCTTTTTTTTTAATATATATACCTGTTGCTCTGCGGTCACAAAATATTATCACGTCCCCGTAATCCCGCGGATCTGCGGTCCGATTAAAACTACAACCCCGCCGTAGTGCACTTTATATATGTATATATAAAAACACTCTATATTTTATTATAATAATTACAAGGGTGACGTTCAAACGCTCCCCGTTATTCCTACTTATACCTACGTTTCCCTGTTTATATACGATTCCACCCCACCGGCCCCCCGAGCCGTAAATAAACAATAAAAAATATTTCTCGTATATTATTTTGTACCCACCCTACCGTAGTCGTCGGATTTCTCGCAGTCTTTCGCCGTATATTGTTCCGATTCGTAGAGGTTTTTACGCGAGACGAATATATTGCGTGTTATAGTTGCGAATTACAGGACGCGTGTCAGGGGAATTTGAATATTTACATTTTTGTACACGACGTTTAACTATTCCGAGCGGTTATTCTCGAGTCCGGTTATAAATGTTTTGATAATATTCAATTCGAAAATTGTCAATTTAATTCACAACTACAAAACGCAATTTAACCAACCTACAATTGTTTTTTGGTTTTCGTTTCAAATGAATGGGCGGTTTTTCGGTGTCAAAAGAGCTTTCACACACATCGATAGGGAACGCCGTGATTTTTTATGATTTTCAACAAAATTTGCACTTTTAGAAAAGCCTAATGCCGGCGAGCGTCGACACGGATACGTGTGTCGTGATTTTTGTTTTATTACGAAATTGTACAATTGATTTGATTAAATCTTCGGGGACTGTTCTTTTTATTTAACCGATCCCCGTCGTCGTCGGAACCGAACCGAACGCTATTTCCATCAAACGTCCGTCCAACAGCCGATTCGACGAGTTATTATAATAAACAAGTATATTATTGTAAAATAATCTTTTCTACGACCGTGTTTCACACTATATGATTCGGACAAGCGTCCATTTTTTTTTTAGGTTTTTATATCATATTATCAATGGTTTCTCTAGTCGTATGATAATAATATCTCACGAATCTGTTATATTTATTTTTTATATCTTATATATCTCATATGATAATTTGAAACGAGATAAATTATACACTTTTATATGAAACGAACAATGGATTAGGTACAGAGTGTATTTTGATAATTGTAATTCGACAAGTATCTAATGTGTACTATTTCATCATAATGTTCTATAAACGACGAGTATCGAATAAACAACGATATTGTAATAAATCAGCCCAACGCCTGATGTTCATCGAAAATATCCTATAATATTACGATATAATTTCCCCGATAATTTAGCGTCGTAAGATCGATATATAAAAATAAAATTAAAAAAACCGCACCCGCATAGAGGAAAATTTATAGGTATTTTGAATTTTATTATTTTCATATTTATTGAGTTTTATATGTTTAAATAAACAAGTCGGTTATGCGTTTTGTGAAAATACGACCGGTTTCGATTTCAAACATTAATCAAATTAATAGGACGATAAATAGGCGATAAACGCGTAGACATATATTGACATAGATTGTTGTTGACGACTCGCGTGTTTATATTGTTGTAAAACTATGACACGTCTTAAATTGATTACAGTTAATACTATATATGGTTTCATTTTGTACAAATTATTTTATAAAACGAGCTTTACTCAGAATCATGATTTACGAACGCGACGATCTATTGTAATATTGTTTTCAAATTTACGTGACAATATAACACGAAACTGTCTTGTGCAGAAATGCGAGCTCAGAAGTTGCCGTAGACAAATACAAATATTTTCTACGCTCTTCTCTACCTCTTTACTGTATTCGGCCGTTTTAAAATTATACTAATTTTATTATACAATATGTATTATATGAACAATTTTGTTTAAATCATCCTCTATGATACGTTGACATGCCAGTAGCGCGCAGACGTAGACGTATTCTATTAAGTGATCTAATCTACTCTAATTTGCATACAAAAATGAAACGAGAACTACCCCCTCCCCCTTATCACGAGAACGTTTCTAAGTGAAACTTCTTTAAATAGGAACTTGCGGTTACCATTAATCATATCATACCGTTGTATGTACGAACATTGAACAAAAAGTAATTTAAATATATGGAATTAAATTATTTCGGTTTTTTGTGTGTCTTAATAAATTCACGACTTCGAATGAAGTTTCGTTTTTCACAAGTTCACACGCACAAGGGTATTTTTTTGTAGTATAAAATTAATATTCGTTTTTATATATAATACACTAATACTTGTAATAATAATGTATTATAGGGTGGTAGTGTATATTTTGGCCCCTCCCCCCTCCAAAAAAAAAAACCGGGAGTTTTGAGGTAAAGTCAGGTCTGTGACAGATAATTAAGTGATAAATATTGTTATAAAACATTTATTATTATATCTAACAATTTGATGATTATTTTAATTGTATAGCTCTACAATATGGAAGAATCACCCGATGAGAAAAAATTCGTCGCTGAAAATTCCAAGAACAACCGGGCAAAATGTAAAAAATGTAAAGATGTTTTAAATCAAGGAAAGTTGAGGATTGCAAAAGTTTTACCAAATCCATTTGGTGATGGAAAAATGATGGCTTGGCATCACCCGCAGTGTTTAGTACAAGTATTTTCGAAACAGAGGGCGTCTACTGCGAAAATCACCTGTGTGGATGATATCGGAGGTTGGGACGATCTATCTATGGAGCATCAGAAAGAAATATTTACTACATTTCCCGAAAGTAACATATCGTATTATCTATATTATATTATCTATATTCGTACATTTATAAACGCAATATTTAAGTATACGTGCTTTTTTTTCCTAGTTCCTAAAGAAAAACTTAAAACTCACGACGACGAAAAAATAAATAACCCAAATAAACAAAGCAAAAAGAAGCCAAAATCAGAAGCAACAAGTAGCCAAAAAAAGTCCCCAGAACCGTTGCCAGAAATGCAAAATTATTTTTTTAAAGACTTTCGAAAACTGTGCACGAAAATCTCACTGGAAAACGGTCATCTTAAAAAAATGGAAATTATTAAAAATTGTTTTGATAAAATAACATCCAAAGGTAACATATCACTGTTTTTAATAAAAATGTACTTTGAATAGTTATAAATTCATTATAAGTAACTATTTTAATATACAGTTATTCATAATTGTAATATTTAAATATTTCTTATATAGTCATAAGCTATAAATCATAAATCACTGCATTGTGTACCCATATTAATTTAGTGATTCTTCTTATTTATTATAATTATAGTTTTATTAAAACCGGTAATTCGAATTTTGTGTATAATATATTTTAATTTTTTATTAATTGTCCAGTGTGTTAAAAAAAAAAAAATATACGTTCAAATTGACAATGTAGGTACTCGAGCCTTAATATTTAACTGTTTTTGTGTTTAAATAACATGGAGTTTAATTCTATTATGATTATCATAAATGAATTAATGTGTCCCTTTTTTAAAATGTATATATATACATATATTTGAACAATGTACTTGGTGTGTTTATAGAGCATTCAAACAAAACCCACGCACAGAGCTTGTATTTATGGTGTAAAATGTTATTACCTAGTTCTGAAAAAAGAATTTACAATCTACACTCAAAACAGCTTATTAAATTATTTAGCCAAGTAATTACCGTATAAATACATTTTTAATATTGAAATAGAAATAATTATTTCTTTCTATATTAATTTAAAAATTATTGCGCTATATAATAAATATTAATGTATATTTATATATAAATATTTTTTTTTTATATTTATCTAGTTGTTTAAACAAAATATTAATTTGATGCTAGAACATTTGGAAAAAGGAGACGTTGCTGAAACAATAATGATATTTTTCAAAAAAAGTAACAATATCGATTTAAAACCAACTGAAAACTCAACTTTGTCATTGAAAAATGTTGATAGGTTTCTCGATAAATTATCGGTTGAAACTACAGAGGCAGCACAAATTAATTTATTCAAATCGATTGCTATGAGGTGAGTTTAACTTATATAATGTTTTTATTTAGTTGGTTAAACTTAATTATTTTAATCTACAGATGCAATGCAAACGATTTAAAAGTTATTATACGACTAATAATGCACGATCTCAGAATTAATTGTGGACCAAAATATATGTAAGTCAATTTTTAAATTATTAATATATAAAGTTATAGAAACGGTTCTTAAACTTGTTCAACTCGGCGCCCTTTTGGAGCTGAGGTTTTTTGATAGCATCCTTGATAAATCTGATAGGTTTTTAGTTTACAACAAAAATGTATAATTACAATATTTTAATACCCATATGATACCTATGATTCCTCCCCCCATCACACCCCCTCCGAACACATACTCATGTATTGATTCAGCTATCTGACCATATAGCAATCAGAGTAACGGGCAGACCTATTAAATTAATTTAATTATTTGTGTATATTTATTTTTTTCTATAACAAATACGAGTAAAACGTTGATTATTATAATTGAAATCTTACTATCAAATTGTTTTTGTCAAGGTAAAATTTAAGAAATTCTCAAATTATTTGAAAAATATAATGGTTTATTTTCAATGTTTTTTTCATTTGTTACGGTTAATTAGTTATTTTAATTAAACGTTCAATTTTCATTTTTACTTTAATTAGTTATTATTTATTAGAGTACTCCGAATTTATATATATATTTTTTGTGTATCGGAGTATTTATATATATTACACAAAATCGTAATAAAGTCCAATTATTACTTTCTAATTAGGATTACACGTGATCGGGTTTATTTTTTGAAATGAATGACGCAAATTCGCAATTCCTTGATGTTTTTTTTTTATATATATATATATATATAAACACCCAATAGGGTTGCGTTTAAAAATTAATTACAACTTGTATTGTACAGGTATAGCAAACGTTTAAATTGTTATTTGAGTTTTAATGTTTTAAATGATTATTTATGGCTTCATAAAATTATCAAACAAAACCTACAACTACTTGCTAAAAATGAAAATAATAGTCGCAATATTATTCAATTAAAATATTTTCGATTTAATGCCCACATACGCTTTTAATATTTCACAGTTAGCAATAGTTATGTAAAAATCACGTGTAGGCAGTGGCGCTGCCATGGGAGGTTAGTGGTCTATGCCCCCCCCGCCAATAGTCGTATCAACGTATTTACGTATTTGTATAGTTTATTTTATGAGTTTGAAAAATTTGCTACGGGTTAGTGCTATTATTTCTTTTTGTCCTAATCAATTTGTTTGATAGGAAATTTTTCAAGTTTTTTCTTTAAAATCTTACCTACATCTCTTATTTTTAGATTGATTGAAATAAATGTTAATAAATTAAAATTTAATTATACTATTTATGTCTAAACACTTGTTATAACAATAAAATTAATTATTATTGTTAACTGTTGAGTATTTTTTTAAAAAAAATTGGATTTGCCACTGCGTGTAGGTATCTAATACTCAGTGATGCAGTCCTAAATTTATTAGTGAGTATACAATTGAAAAAAAAAAAAACATGAAACATTACGTGGGCGGCTTTGCCTTTGCCCCTCCCATATTAGGTAATGGTTTAATACATTTTTTACCAGACTATGGAGGGTTATAAGAATTGGTTAGGATCTCGCGAGTGTTATAGGCTAGTCCAATAGGTTGTTTATGGGTAGGGAACTTCGAATCGTTGTGATAACGTGCACCAATTTGCGATGTTTGGTTGTGATAACTAGTGTTCGGGACTTATTGCACACAAATTGTAGGAAATATGTTTTTAAAATAACCAAAATATTTGTTGAAAACAATAAAACTATAAACGTAATATTACTCTGTATGGTCGATTTCATTTTCTTCGTCTTCTTCTCCTACAATGAAAAAAGTAAGGATAAGTATTTTAAAAAATTTAAAAATAATGATATGTTTACCTGTATAGTTGGACTGTACAATAAGATATTTTCTAATATCAAATTTAAATTCACGGCGATTGTTGGTTAGCATATTTTAATACATTGAAAATGAACGTTCTACGTTTACTGAAGTTAGCGGTGCATATTTAAAATATACTAAGTCTATTAATTTATAGTCTTCAAGTAAACCTCGAAACTTTCTTGCTATCCGGATAACATTTTGGAAATTTTAGAAACCATCAATTTATAACCCTTATTTTCCTCTAACACTGTTTCTGTTTTTGTTTTTACCGTACAAATAAGCCAACGCATAATAATTATAACTTAGATTAAATTGACCAAAAAAAAAAACCCCCTTAAAAATGCGTAAATATATTAATAATAACAACTAAATTGCCAAAATTTATCAAATATATGTTTTACCTAAAAAAGGGCAAAATTTAAATTTTTGTATTTCAGCTCGTTATGTCTTAAAACAAATTTATATCCAACTTGGATTATTCTATAGTCATTATTAAAAAATATGCAAATGCAACAAGTCCTGAACCCTTGTAATAATTAAGTATACGCGTACGTGGCGTAAAAGAAGAGGGCAAGGGGGAGCAACATCCACCCCTTAACATTTTTGCGAGGTGCAAAGGTAACATTTTGTCCCCCCCCCCAGTATAACAACAGTACAAATCTCTGAATCTTCTAAAATAAAGAAAGAATGCATTTATTACTTTTTATATTCATAAGAAAAAATATTATTTTCCTCAGTTTATTTCATAAAAGTTTGTACATATTTCACGTTTCTCTTGCTTTATAATATGTCGACGTATTGTCAACGTTATCGCGTTAACTGGGTTACAAAAATAAGAAAACTAACGTTAAAATAATTATTTATGTATTCTTTCGTTTATTTAAGTTTTATTTAATTATGTTATGATTAATGACTTAATAGTCATTGATTATTTTGTATACATAGAATAAAAATATATTTATACCACCTCTTGTGGTTTTGATTTTGGTAAATAAACTATTTTGTCCCATCCCCTCCTGGTTTTTTACCCACTTACGCTACTATTTTCGCGTGAACGTATACCCGCGTTTCAAGTAAAAAGAAGTATGAGTATTGACGAAAAAACAAAAAAGTGAATTAGGAATACCTATTCCGTGTCTAATACCTATGAGCCTAAGAGTATACATTAAATTATTATTTTCAGATTGGGAGCCATACATCCTGATGCCTATGAAGCATACCAAACTTCACATAATTTGAAATCTGTTGTTGAGAAAGCGTGTTCTTGTGATTCTTCCAAGATAATTAGCAGTACAAATAACAAAATCAATATTGAATTATCTTTATTAACACCGATTTTACCGATGTTGGTATGTTTTCACATATGTTTGTATATAATTTTTAATATTTGATTATTTCATATTCCATTGTTTTAGGCTGAACCTTGCAAAAATTTAGATGACGTTTTTAAGAAGTGCCCAGCCGGTATATATTCAGAAATTAAGTATGATGGCGAACGTGTGCAACTGCATAAATGTGAAAAACAATTTAAATTTTTTTCGAGAAGTCTAAAGCCTGTCTTGAGTCATAAAGTAATAACAAAGCACACGCCTAAATATTTACGTGTTTATTACATCTTGTCCATTTTTGGATATTTTATCATTTTAGGTGGATTTATTCAAAGAATATATTCCCAAAGCTTTTCGATGCGGAGAAGAGATTATTTTAGATTGTGAGGTGCTCATGTACGATCACAAAAGTAATAAACCATTGCCATTTGGGACTTTAGGAGTTCATAAGGTATTTCCATATTCCAATGTGTCAATTGTTATTTAAATATTATTACAACTATTGTTTTTATAGAAAAGTAAATTCGAAGACGCCAATCCTTGCCTGTACATTTTTGACTGCATGTACTATAATGGTGTATCATTACTAGACAGGTACTAAATTATATTATGTATTATTATAGTAGATACAATTTGTATACATTTTTGGGAACTCAATAGATAAAAATATCAAAGAAACAAAGTTAGGTAATTGAACAATATTATTACAATAATAAAATTCAATTATTTAGTTCTTAAAACTTATAGCAGTGGATAATAAGTGGTTGTCAAAAGATATACGAGTTGTATATGCTTTACCAAATTAAATTTTGAAAAGTATTCATAGTCAAGTATTTACAAATACAAAATGGTTTATTAATTTGAATATTATTTTATTATGGTTTGGATTTGGTATAAAGTAGAGCACGTTTAATGATTATCTAACAATACCTATATACCGAGTACAACATTCATCATCCTCCCAATTGTCAGATGAGTTTTAAATAATAAATTTTAATAAATATTAAAAGAATTTATAATAAACTCAATTAAAACCAAAAAATGCACAAGACAAAGAAATTTTAAAACATAATTAAAAATATCTGAGACATGGACATACTTCCCACCTGTTGACCACTGTTGTAAGTGGAAATTTGGAAGGGTAATATATTTAAGGGAATTTTAATTTTATCTGTACGCAACGATAAATCATTACTAATGAAAAACAATTCTGAGGGAAGTTCAGTTAATCGTGTTTTGAAATGCCATCGTTTTTACGATTTTCATCCAGATTTATACTTTAAACGCTTATAAAAGTAAATAATTGCATTATTCAACTTTTTTCTTTTTCGTCATTAATGTACAGTTTATGATGATAATTGTGTCAAATTTTCGTGCATTATCGTTGCGTCAAAACAATTTTATTTACATTAATCAGAAAATAATACGCTTGTACGCGAAATACTGCAATTTTTACAAATTCCATAAAAATGTGTACTTTAAACGCTTCTTGTTTTTCCTAAGTTTTTTCACGATGTTTCCTAATTATAGGGAAAACTACAACGAAAATCAAAAAATAACCTTCTCAATTCAACAACTAGATCCAAAATTTGTTCAGAAAAGGTGCTATAGTTGAAAATCGGAGCAGGTGTTCTGGTGGAAAACATGTTCACAGAAAGAATAAAAAAATGCAATAAAAAAAAAACACATACAGGATAAAAAACCAATACATTTTTCGCTCCGCTCAGAATCTAAATTTATATCGTTCATAATTTAACTGGCGTCATTGTGTTTTTTTTTTTTTATATAATTTAATTTGTTATGATTTTTTTTTTTTATATAATTTAATTTGTTATGATTTTTTTTTTTTCAGATCAATTGTTGAACGACGGAAAGTTCTTATGCAAAATATGACGGAAATCAAGGGACATATTATGTTTTCAGAAGTTAAAGAATTGCATGTCAGTATACATTTTAACATTTGCGTTGATAAAAAAAACTCACAATGACTCGTAATTATAATCTTTAACAAATTTCAGAACACTAAAGAACTTAAATTAATGGTGGAAAAAGTATTGCAACAAGGTCTAGAAGGATTAGTTTTAAAGGATTTGTTGGTAAGAAAATATATTATTAAGTATTATGAAGAAACAATTCTAGTATTCTAGTGTAGTAACTATAATTTTTTTTTTCTAAGTGTGTGGTTTTTAATGCCACAAATCTTTGGTAACATTTAAATTTAACTATCATACTTATTAAATATCGAATTTTTTAAACTAATCCATATTGTGTTTAATTTTAATTTGTATTAATTATATGCAGAAAATAAATGTACTTCAAAAGACTTTAAAAAAAAATACGGTACTTTGCAATTGTAGAACTATGTCAATACCGTGGGGAGCTTTACCCTTACACCCCCTTACACATATTTTCAAACAAGATAAGTAGTTCCTGAGCTAACCCGTAACAAAGATTGCCATTTTCGCTTTTATATATATATATATATAGATAATATATTTTTCGACCAAAATATTTTCAACTGAAATATTTGTTAGCTACAATATAAAATTAATTACTTTATTATCTCACCAGGAAAAAGTGCAACACAAAAAATATAATAATAATAATAATTTATATCTGAACTATAAATATTAAATTCTAGAAAAGAATATTACAATATATACATGTTTTTAAAAATATAATTATTTGTAATAAAAGACTACCCCCCCCCTGTTTTAATAGAAATAATTAATAAAAGGATGGTAAAAAAAATAAAAAAAATAGAAGAAAGCACTGATTATATGTAGTTTTTGATGACGAAGTCAGAATAATTGGTCTATCTGGACAAACATGGATACAAAACTGCACTATGTCTAATTATTTATTGTGCATCAAATTAAAAAAATTGTATACCAAATATATATGTATTACGATAATATTAATACTATAATAATTAAATACTTTTTCAATTTTAATATTCAATCGCTGATGATGATTAAAATATAAATTAAAATTTTCAATTTTAAGCTATTTTTCCACACAAATTTTTTAAGTAAGTAAAATATCAAACTAAATTTAGTGTTTCTACTCGTAATTTAATAATTTATTTATATATTTTAATATTGTGATACTGTAATAAATTAATGACGGCACTCCGCGTTCACGAAATTGTGTAGTTTACTGAGTAATTTCGGCGAACCCTTCAATTTCAGTTTAATTATTATAATTGAATAATTAGGGATACTACGTATGTGTTGTAATTTGTAGGTTTATTGGTGTCTTATAAGTATTTACTTTGTCATAATTCCGGTGAAAGATAATTAAATTATATTTTATTTAAATATTTAAAGGATTAATATTTTTAATAAATAAATTTAAGTTAACAATTTAAAAAATAAAAAAAAAAGTTTCATATTCTTCTTTGGGTATTTAAGTATATACAATTTGAATGTGTTGATTTTCTTTTTTCGTTCATTCAAATCATGTCTATTTACTATTGTAACTATTTTTCAAATTAATTGAATAAAACTATTTTGGGCCGAACATAAATGCACGAAATTTGACACGAGGTTCATCATCATAATTTACTACTTATGACTAAATGACTAAGTACATATTATGTACTTAAAAGTAAAAAATCGAGGGTATTTTAATACATTATTTTATAAGGGTTTAAAGTGCAAATTTTGATTAAAATAAAAACGTAAAAATTACAGCATTGCTTGATACCATATTATTTTCCGAACAATTTGAATTGGCTTAATAAAAACACACACATACTTAACATGAGGTTCATAATAAATTGTATACTTAATAGGAAAAAGAAAAAAATTGAAGGTAATGATTATATTAATAAGCGTTAAGTGTAAAGTTTTATGAAAATTTTAAATTTTCAAAATATGATTGACTGAACTTCGGTCGGAATCGTTTTTCGTTGCATACAAATATAAATTAAATTCATCTTCCCAACTTCCCATCTACAACAATGACGACCTATGGTCCGAAGTATGTGTCGGTATTTGTTTTAATTCCATTTGAGTCACTTAGGTAATGAACAAATCAAAAAATAAGTTCAATTTTCGTAACAAAAAAACCAAAATTCTTGTTACAGTATAGTAATTGCTATTTATCTACGTGAGATAAATTCGACTGTGGACTGTGCACAATATTTTCCTTTTATTATTGTGGACAATTTATAATAATCCAGATAGCAATTTGGTATCGTTAATATTATCATAACGTTTTATTGAAATTATGAAATGAATATTTAATTCAAAGTATTTTGATAATGTTATATTTAGTATTTTTCGAACATTTAAAATTTAATTTCAACAAAATCTATGTCCATGTCCCTGGCACCCACCATTTTGAGTCCTTACTTTTAGCATTCTCTGAATGGTTACCATCCCTTAAAGAGTTAATCACATTTCGTGCTGGGGACATGCTTGCACCGCCCACTACGAATTTTGGATCCAAATATGTCTCGTTCGTTTGTGCTCCGTTAGCCCATCAATAAGTTATAGGCATATTACCTTAAAATAAATTGAAATTTCAGATATTAACAAAAAATTGGTTTTAGCAATACGTATACTATTTTAAATACAATTGTATAACTTTTAATGTATTATCTTGGGGAATTAGTCGCGGGGTGAGTCGGTGACCGTAACCGACGTTGGTAGTTTGAGCGATTACCGTCATGGTATTTACTACTCTAATAAATAACCACGAAACCGGAATCTATAAAATCATTAAGGTTCCAATCCCTGCTATTTAATATAACTGTTTCGTAATGTTTAATTGGTTATTGATTAAATTATATTTGTGCGGTTTCGTTATATTAATTTGTCTATACAATATCCGTGTACAATTGTGTTATATTATGCATTTTAAATAAAAACTTGTCGACTGTCGACTATAAAAAAAAATTGTCCATTTGATAAAATTGCCACTTCTTAAATTGAATTGAATGAATATAAATGTATTTAATTTCAGGGAGTTTATGAACCGGGAAAAAGACATTGGCAAAAAATAAAAAAAGATTACTTGTTCGATGGATCAATGGCTGATAGCGCCGATCTAGTAGTTCTCGGAGCTTGGTTTGGAACTGGAAATAAAGGTAACCTAAGAATACCAAAATTATACTATGGAGTTTATAGGGCATATAGAAATAAAAATCTAAACATTATGATTTATACATGATATCGTATACAAACAGGTGGCATGATGTCGATATTCTTAATGGGCTGTTATAATAAAGCCAAACAAGTATGGTGTACAGTAACAAAAGTACACGGAGGGCACGACGATAAAACACTAGAAAGATTACAGGTAAAAAATATTTTTCTTTTTTACATTTAAATGTTATCGGGCGCCTAGGAACAATCGGAACATGGGAAATGTAACCCGTCGTAATTCCGACCAAGTGAAGTTTGGTTAGGGATTATAAAACTCGGAATTAATTAATATCGTACGAATACAATTGAATATTTTAAAAATCCGTTTAATGATTATGATGTTATAGTATATAAAATATATTTGTATGCATTATTTTATTTTAGAATGAATTAAAGATGATTAAAATTAGTAAAGACCCAGATAGAGTGCCACAGTGGTTGAATTGCAACAAATCCATGATTCCCGATTTTGTAGCAGAAAATCCAAAGGTATGTAAAAATAAATATGATTAGTAGTAGGAGTAGTAGCATAGGAGGAGATTTTGATAAAACAATATGTGTTTTAAATCAAAAAAATGCCAGGAATCGAACAAACTCATTGTTAAAAAAAAAAAAAAAAAATAACGAATTTAAAATTGAAATTCATCCAGAGACCGATTATCGCGCTCTATTCTCGCTTTACTAAGCCGTGTGCGGAATACTAGTCTATCAATATTTTCAATTTAAAAACAACAATATATTATTATCGCCCGTACGTATAATTACACATACATTTACGATTCTATAAGTGAAACTAGGAATTTAAATTTAAACGAATTCTATAATAGCTATAAGGTACTAGGTGTTAGGTTATATCGTTAATTCGTTGTTTTTTTTTTTTTGGCAATTTTCTGAAAAAGTTACTGAAAAATTAAAATAGCGCACTACTACTTATCCGAAACGCCGTGTATTTATTATTAATTGCCCATTTTACTTTTTTTCCGATATTCCGATATTTAACGATTGTAAACCGATATCCTAGCGGATATTTGAAACAGAAAACCGTGAGCCGATATTTAATCAAATTAACCAATATGTCTGTTGAAGACCGATTTTTTTTTTTTTTTTTTTGTAACGCTTTATTCATATTTTGGTGATATTATTGAAGTTTATTCTCCACAAATATTGGGTCAATTATCGGATTTGGGGGGGAAAAAAACACCGATATACGATATCGGTTTATTTATGCCGATACTCACCACTACTTAATAGTGTCGTTAAGTGAAAATAATACGTCTGACCGGTTACACTGCAATCGATCGTGATTCTGGGCGAGATACGCCCGGTAATCGATCCGCCGAAATTCCATTAAAAATAAGTGAATGCTTTTCACACCGGTCTACTGCAAAAATAAACTGCGCACTGAAAAAAGAGAAGAAGAAAAAAAGGCGCTTTCAATTCGATGTGTACTTATTATTAAACACCGGTCACCGCCATATCGGTTTCACCGTTTACGATTTTTATTACGCCGGTGGCGCCAACGCAGGTTTTTTTTTTTTGTTTATATTATTTAGATGCCAAATTTAAATAAATTATTACCGTCGCCGAGATAATTTTTTCCTCCGGGCCATTATTTTTTTTTCCTTTCAACATTAATTATCACATTGATTAATGCCGTGTAATAAATATATTCAATACAATTTTATTTATAAAAACCATGTTATATTTTCGACGACGCCCATTCAAATGCACTTACACAGGAGCGGCGCCAAACCTTTTTTTTATGATGGTGGGATAGGGCTTGGCGCCATAATATTTTTCCGATTGGGCACTTAGAAAATTAGCCCTTTAGTATTATGTCATCTATAAACTTTTCAGTTACTACACAAAAATAGTATGGATTTATTTTTTATTGATACACGATTAGTACAAAAAAAAAAAAAAAACCATAATATTAATTAATATTGTAATACATTTTTTATGACATTATTGTTCTTTTGTTATTGTTGAAAGCAGTAAATTTGTCAACAATAACACCAATTTTTTTTTTTATTTATTTAATCGTCAATAAAGCAACAGACGTTAATTTATCATTTGACAAATGGTTCCTTAGATAGGTGTAGGTTGATTTGCTTAAGACTTGAGAAGGTCCGCTCTACCCCAGCACTCGGCGGTGAAATTATTGTACATAAAGTAAATGATTCTGAAAAAACCATTTTCTGCTGAACATCTGTGCTAAATCACACCGTTTTTATTTCACAATTATTTTCTTCGTATTATAATTTATAGGTATATTTTAATCAACTTTAACAGTTACTTAAATATATATTTTCTATGATAAGCGATAACAATTAAAAAAAAAAAAAAAAAATGATAATTATTACTTGATCATGAATTTACAAAATGTGTACTACACAAATTTTAAAGGGGGGGGCAAGGTTTTATTAGCCAAAGCACGTGCCTCCTTTAGCGCCTAGCCATCTCTGGTGGTGAATTTACATCTGGCCAATGAAATACACACAATTACAAATTCTGGAGCTTTACCTATTCCATAAATGACGTATTAACCTACACATCATTGTGTAGCTGTAAATATTTCAATAAAAACCGTTTTTTTTTGTGTGTGTGTGTATGTGTGTGTATAAATAGGAAATGCCAGTTTGGGAAATTTCCGGCGCAGAATTCTCTCACGCTGAAATACACACAGCTAATGGTATATCTATCAGATTCCCTAGGGTGACTAAAATTAGAGATGACAAAAATTGGAAAACTGCGACTACGTTAACCGAATTGCAAGTGAGTCTTAAAATGTTACGATTTAATCATTACGTTTATTATTTTTTTAATCGGAAATTTAATTTATTTCGTTTTTAGAGTTTGTACGAAGCATCGAAAGAAACTAGTAAATTGACTATTTTTTCGAATCTTCATGCGGATAATAATACCAGTTGTAATGACGAATCGCCCCAACCATCCCCTGAAAAACGAAACAAAAATAAGGTAAATCATTAAATTATAATATATTGATAAGTATAGTCTAAAATATTCTTCCAAATTGCATAATTTTGTAATAATAGTAAGTACCTTATATAAGATTCCTAGTCTAGCGAAGAAGCTATACGTATAACCAAGATGTTTTTTTTTTGGTTCCTTGGTGAAATGTGCGTCGAAAATTTCACGCCGTGTTCTAAAATAAAGATTTTCGGTAAACTTTGTTGAAAACGTTTTATTTTTTTAAATTCTCATAAATTAAAAAAAAAACTGAAAACAATTGACATATTGTTACATATTGGACAAAATCTATATATAGCACGTAGAAATCTAAAATGTTGAACCTAGGCGGACAAAGGCTGGGGGGTCCGATCCGATAACATCTAGAAGCCGGATTTTTAAATTTCAATTTCTACTAGCATTTAAAATTCGGAATTAAAAAAAAAAAAAAAAAAATGTGTTAGTTAACTTATTAAAATGCCATATTTATTTTATAAATACATTCGGTTATTTCGATACTAGATCAATGAAAGTTTTCGCTAAACGGTTTCTGTTCTATTGCAAAACGCGAAGAAAATGTCACCGAAAACGATCATAGTCGTTAAAAAATAAAATAAATTATAAATATACCGGCGACACAGAATAAATGTAACATTTAAACGTATATAGGTACGCGAGTACAAAACTGGAAATAAACGAGTTTGTCGTACAGAAATACCAGATTCGTTGTGCATAAATAATTGCGATAGGTTTATACATAAATAACGGTGGAAATTTTATAATACTGCGCAGTTCTTAAAGATATTTGAAAAATTTCGCCAAGTGGAAATTGCATATATATATATATATATATATATATATATATATATATATATATATAAACAATTCCGCTTGTATATATTAAATTTACATTATTTTTTTCCAATTTACGTGCTATCCAAAAATATAATTTTTTTTTTTTTTTTGTCATTCTAGAGGACTTTGGACACTTATAAATTAGCACCTTCAGGTTTAAAAAATAATACTGAAACGGAAAATAATGTGGCTAAAAAAATTAAACTTAATGACAAAGAACCAAGACGTCGGGTAAGAGCGCATTTTTATTTCTGTATTAATTATACTATATATTAATATTTTTTTATGGACATAAAAATTCGAGTGTACAACAAAAAAAAAAAAAATTATTAAATTATACATAATTTTGAAAGCAATCGTCAAAATCGAATATGAATTTGTAATAATATATAAATATTCACGTAAACGTGTTTTTTTCTAGTATACTTTATTTTTTTATTTTTTTTTTAACGAAGCACTGTAAAAACGTTTCGAATTTAATTTGAATTTGTTTACGTTTTTTTTGTTGTTTTTTTTTTTATTTATATATATATATATATTTATTTATTTTAGCGTTTACCTGATTTATTCACCGGAATCCGTCTAGCCGTGCCACAAACGCCTTCCACGAACAACTTTTTACGATATTTTATTGCGTATCCTTTTTTTTATATATATATATATATATATGTATTTATTTATCCGTTACGCGTTACACATTTATCTCGTATAAAATAATCTGATTAACTGGCGGGTATATGAAAATACAGTTATAATAAATATAAGAGCGCCAGGTCCTTCTTAGAGTGTATCGACGGGCGTTATCCGGAATTTAAAAATTATTATTGCGTAGTTGTGTACGGGCAGTGTACAGTTTATAATAATATGTAAAGCTATTTACGTATTTACTTATATAAAATATATTTAACCAACGACATTCTTTTATATAAAACTAAAAAAAAAATCAAGTAAAGCGGGTTAATACGCGGTTAAAAGTGGACACGATTAATTTTTTTAACATTATTTTTTTTTTTTTTTTTGTAAACGTATTTATTTTGGTTCTCGGTATACTTATTTATTATTATTATTATTATTATTTTGTATATTATCTCGTGTATTTAACGACTTACGGCGCGGAGACCGCTCGACGAATAACGATAATTATTATAATTAAGACAAATGAAAAAAAAAAACTAGTTTACAAGATATTATTCGTAGGTCTCGGCTACTTTTCATAATTTTTTATTCTTTTTACAATTTCGTGAAAACTATATTTACGCGGTATGGGGATATCGTCCAGTACTTCTTTCTATAATATTGTTTCGTATATTTGTATTCGAGTCTTCAGTTTTTTGAAACGGTTCGAACGGTATACGTTAATACACCTAGTATTAAATAGTAAAAGACAATCATTTCTCCAAAATTAAAATATTCAATTTTTTTTAATTATTCTTTTTTAAAATCAAATTTGCATGAATGTCAATTTCGAGTAGACTCGACGACAAATTGAAATCTGTTTTTGTATTTTTTATCGGTTCATCTAGTTGGAATAAAAACACGTCTAAATTTTTATGTTGGGCGTGTGTTATAGACCAAGACGGAAATATCACCGCTTCTGATAAATATAATTGTTCTAAACTAAATATTTACCGAATACCTTTATTTGAGTTAAAATATATATAAATATATATATTTGTATGTATAAAATAAACAAAAACTTAAAAACCGATAACAAAACTTAATTTCCTATACAAATACGTGTCAAATAACAAATATACTGGTAAATATTTAATTATATTATTTATATACCACAGTAAGTCAAACGTTTGTTCACACTATGTGCCGTTGTATTTAACCTTGTGTCCATTTGGATACAGAAACCGCCTTACAAACAAATGTCCTGACTCGAGTCACGCATTATTTTATATTTATTATGTATGGCGAAACAAAATTTTACCGGCAAAAATTTAATAAAAAAAAAAAAAACCCCCCATTTGTTGATTTACACCGTAAAACAATCAGCTGATTAGTTTAATTGTTTTCTCACTGGTTTATATCGTATATACTTGAGGTTTTCGCGCGAGGTGCCCGTCGACTAATAATATTTATTGTCCGAACGGCATATATTTTAGAATAATCGATAAATTATATTATTTTATATAATATTTACTTTTTACCGTTCATATCGGCCTAATATTTTTATAAATTTGAAATAAATTTTGCAGGACCCCGCGCTGTATGGAACGTTTGCGTTGTAGGTATACCGAGACATATTGTTCTCGCTAATTGTTCGGAAATCCTCATCTATAGGCCGTCAATCGATATTTATTACAGCCATGAATTTAACGTCGTGTTTAAGTGTAGGCTGTGAAGCGCAGGGTGGCGACTTTTGGGGAGAAAATATAATTGATATAACTGTATTAAATAAAACATTAAATTATTTTTTTTTTAGGGGGAGCACGACTGTTCTAGAGGAAATGGTAAAAAAAATTAAAAATTAATTTCGGAGCGGCAAATTACATGGGCGGGATATTATATTATTAATATTTTACCTATTGTTTTTCGCGTGCGTTTTGTATCAAATAAAACAAAGAGTCAGTCTGTCTGCCGGTCTATAGAAAGTGATTTCCCATAGTCGCAGAATTCTGAAATATTTTAAAATGAGTGGCTTTTGCCTTTTAATTTCCGGTCTTGAAAACGGGATTTAAAAATTTGAATTCGTTTTTTTTTTTTTTAGTTAGTAAGTTATAAGCCGTATAAGCCGTGATTAGCGTAAAGCTGTGAAATTCGAAACACTTTCTGATTTTAGTACATCAGACAGATTGTTGAAATTATAATTAGTTTTAATTTTAAGTGAATTAATGAAAAGATTTTTATGGTTGCACTTGACATTATAATAGTGTATTCGCAAAGTGTTGGAAACTGCGACCTATTCACAAAACACCTAATTTGAATTTTACTAGTTAGGTTAAGTATATTTTTTAAATTCAAAATTGAAAATGTCATTTAAATTTTTGCAAAAGTGTTTTTCTTAACGCATACGATTTATAGCTACGGCGGTACGCATTTGGAGAAGTCGGGCGAATCGCCCACACACGTTATTGTCCAGAGGAAAAAACAACCTGCATGTGTAAGTGACAAGTGTATTTTAGTGTCTTACTGGACCTAATATAAAATACATATATTTTATGGTTTGTCTGTGAGCCAAAGTTAATAAATATATACATATAGGCGTGCCTGTGACACTTTTCGGAGGAGGGAAAAAGTAATTTAAAAAATAAATTACGAGTATAGTAGAGCAATCGCCTCGTCATTCCCCCCCTCCTCGTAGGACGCCCGTGATAGATGATAGTACGGATATTATTTTGTATAAACCGATATGAAATAGCGTCGGCTATATAAATTGATTAATAAATAAATATAAAGCAAACCTTAGCCGGAAACATTGTAATTGGTTGTGTGTATTTACGACCGGTTTCGATTTAAAATATCATCGACTGGAGTAATGGTACAAGAAGAGCGAAAAAATAATATGCGACTGGATACAAAATCAAAAATGAGGAATACATAGGAAATATTACTAATATTTAGTTTTTTTTTTTTTTTTAGACAATATTTACTTACGACATTTGATTTATTATCTAAATTATATCAGTACCTGTAGAATCTATTTTTTTAACTATGTGCATTTATGATGTTTTTAGAATTATTTTTCTTAATCTCGTTATTGAACTAACCAATACAGAACTAATTTAAACGTTTTGTCTTGGCTATTTAAAATCTCCAAGTCGTTATTTGTGTAGAAATCATAGAGTACACCTTTATGGTCGAAATCAAAACTATGATTATTTTTTTCTCAATCGAAACCGGTCATACACAATCTCTTATATAATACTCCAGGCTAACTTTTGCTTGATAATTTAATATTAACTATATTACATTATGTATATTTATATTTATTTATTATTATTATTAGTCATTTATTACAACAATTGTTGTTTTTAATCTATACATTTGTTTCATGCTATAATACATAGTAGTAGTAGTAGTAGTAGTAGTTTTTTGTTACATGAAATGTTTGTTTTCATTTGCTTTTATTTAACAATTTTTTTTTTTTTTTTACGTGTTTTTACATTTCAAATGCACTTTTAGTGTATTTTCGTTATAATTATTTATTTTTTTAAATAATAAGTTTCTTAAAATTAAACTAGGTAATTATTATTTTTTTTTTTTGTTTTCCATATTTTGTAGAATTACAACATCTAAATTCAGTGAAGTTAGTGGCGTCCTCAGGAGAGGATGGGAGGGGAGTTATATCTTCTTCTCGTGGGCTTAGAAATACTACTATGATTACCTCCTAGTTTAATCTTGAAATTATATATTTCAGCCAAGTTTTCGAGGAAAGATTTGATTTATTGAATGAATAGGTTGGCTTTTAAATTCCCATTGTCGGGTTAGGTATTGAAGAAGATTCTACGATTTATTCACGATTATATATTATTTACTATTGTTATTTATTTTCTCTCCCATTGAATATTCCTGGACACGTGTCCAGGAATGCTCACGTCACTACTCTAAATTAATCAGAGCAATTTGTTTAAAATTGTTATTCTAATATAGAAAAAAAAAAATAACGACTTGATAATATTTACCTATGCGTCATTGTAAAAATAAAATTCTCGCTTTTTCAGCAACAGGAAAACTCGCAGCAGCTGCACGACAAGAGACAGAAGATTCCTACAGTGTTCGTGCAATGGTTTTGGGATAGCATAAGAAAGGGGAAACTTTTGCCCATAGAAGTTTATCAATAAAAATAAATATTCGACTACCACAATGTGTACATATACTTTCGTATATGTGTTATACTTTTTTTACCGTTTAAACCATTATACGAAATAATATTTTAACTAAACTATTGTTGCGTACCAATATCATCACGATTACTGCTATATAATGAATTAATATTCACGAAATTTTTATTTTATTTAACGACCTACTAATTATTACTACGCGTGTTTACAATATATAGAAGGTATTGGGTACATATTTGTGTAGGAAATATTCTTTTTAAATGTTTTTAATATTTTTAACTAAATAAAATTGTAAGTATTGCAGATGTATTTTAAATGATTTATCGTTAGATTAAGTATAATTTATGTATTTTCTTTTAAATAAACGTATTGCAATGCTTATAATTTACAAATAGTACGTGAACTTTATGTACCCTTCAACATGTACATTATGTTACCCTTGCAATATCAATTCAAAAATATACGACGCCCGTCATAATGTTTAATCGTACACGTATGGAAATTATGACGTTAACCATAGGAATTTATATTTTTCCACCGAAATGTACGATATCGGATTTATATAATAATAACTGTTCGGAAATACGTTATATAAACACAGCGTATCTTGAATGGCACAACGTTAAGATGACGTCACACCGGCATTTGCCATCTCTGTCTATATAACGGGCAGTTTAGCAAATTACGTTATACTTAAAACGTACATTGTGGCGTTTAGGTTAAACTCAGGGCTTGACCACAAATAACAAAATTTAAAAAAGATAATATTTCCAAAGGCTGTACGTAGCTTTTTTCTAAAAAAAAAAAAAATAAAAATGACAAACGAAAAATGTATAGGTTATTGTTTTTAATAAAGATGTAATATTTTACGTTCTAAGTATAACGTAATTTATTATATTGCCCGTAAGATAGACAGATGCGTCAAATGTCCGGTGTAAAATGTCCTCTTAAGGGTTTTAACAATTATAAAATCTGGATACTATCAAGATATTATTTGATTATCGTTGTAAAAATGATGTCTCGGTTTAAACAACGCCTCACCAACTACTCCCGGGGTAAATATTTTCGTTCGGAGTAAATTTAAATTTTTTTTTTTTTGAGAACAGTTTTATAGTGTACATTCCGACGAATTATTTTTTTATGAGCGTATAAAACAAAAAAATAAAAACTCAATATGCTATCCGTTGCGTACTTACCTACATAATAATATAACCCGGTGTATATTATTAAGATTGAGAGGCGCGCGCAGGTCCAACCAGCAGGCGGACCGCCACAGCCAGTCGGAATTCCGGACGGATTTTAGTTTTTTTTTTAATTTTTTTTTTTTTTTTTTTTTTTTCCTACACGTGCAGCCATACTCGTACGGCAAAAGTGGGTCGGTCGTGCGGCGAACGGGTCAAGTTGAAGGTATTATTATTATTATTATTATTACTATTATTACTATAGTGGTTCTCGAGACGATCTCTTGATCTTGATTTTATTATTGTGTTTTATCGTGTATGTATGTGTAGACTATAGGTATGTTTGCGCGTGTAATTGTACTAGTATGCCGCCTAGGTCGTGTGACGTAGTAGACAACGACAATTAATGAGTATTTATATATTCGTCACGATACAAGTGTCTGCTAAACTGTCCGATAATTATAATCGGGGCTCGTAAGTTCAAGCGCTACCCCCCTCCCCTTTCTATTAGACAATCATGCACTTATGCGCTAAAAACACGCGAAATATACGCTAAAATTCCAAAAAAAAAATTATGCACTTGAAAGATTAGTTTTCAAAAGTTATATTTTATATTAATTATATTTATTTTACTTGTCGTCAGAGCTTTCTTGTCTTTGCCAATTTTCAGTTTTTTTTTTTTTTTTTTTGCAAACTGTAAAACTCATAAAACCCGTAGTCGTACAAGAATAAAAAAATTAACATAAATAAATTATGTGAAAATGTTCGGGAATGTAAATAAGGAATAATAATTTCCTCGATTTATACGAAATAACTCCGAAAAATCTACTATATGCCAAATATGCCAAAATATATCAAATACGTATGCACTATTAAACCTTGTATTTGTATTACTATTGTTATGAAATCGATTTTTACTTCACTTAGCATGTCTTCCCATGTAGCAAAATAAACATGCAAATGCATAAACTTACGAGTCCAAATTATAATATATATATCAAGGTACCAATACTTACCCACCGCAGTCATAACCAGAGGGGGGAGGTTTATCAGGTTATAACGCCTCTCGAAATATCTTCGGTATACCTTTTTTTTTTTTTTTTTCAAAATATACTTTATTTCATTTAACCAATGAAAATAATATCCTATTAGTAGTGAGAATTTCAAATGTACACCCTCACCGCACTTCGGAAATATTGTCCTGGCTACAACACCACTGGTCGGAACCGGCGCTAACGAAAACCGACAAAGGGGATTTTCCCCGATAATAATAACCTCCCCCCACCTCTGATCACATTAATTTATCCTTTGGGATTTTGCGTTTTACGACGATAATGATAATAATATAAACAGTATAATCACGTGATAAAATGCCAAAAAAAACGACCTAATTATTTTAATTTGCCGACTCTGTGGTGTAAATTTCAAAGTTTAGGGGGGCATCGTCCTCGTATAACCCCCCCCCCAACCCTATCGCCGGCCCTGATCACGGTATACGATAGATAATAGGCATTCGTAGCAGGGAAAACTGTCCAAAATTGTTTCAACAACTTTCCTCCATTTTGAAACAAACTAAAGGAATGATTTTGGCCTCCAAAATTAATATTTTAAAACGATTAAATTCAAGATTACTCACTATTCCTCCGAATATTTCCAAAACGATAAAATTGATGACTGACGAGAGATTGAAACGTTTGACGCAATATAATACAGACTACCAGCAGGGGCGGAATGGCACGGTCTGGAAATGGGAATTTGTCCGATGACCTGGAAACAAAGTCTTCTAACTACTATAACGGTATGCCGATTGACTTATATGTTTATACTATTTACATCGAATTTCCATTCGTTTGTTTAAAGTCGACTGCCAATTGATTCCATAAATGAAAACCTGTTAAAATAAGGTCGGGGAACCGACTCGGATGCCCGGCTTTTAATACACGTACCTATAATTATATTATTACGTTTCTCCTTCTATCGACGCACTCTGTATACCATTTGGGGACGGAAACTACGGCCACGTATTGCGACCCCATTGGGTATAGGTACTTGTTATGGGTGTTGGTAATTTGGTCCCAACTTTGCTACTTTTATATTAACCCTGTAATTTTCTCAACAATGTCGGAAAACTGGGAAATAACGTCGAAAAACGAGAATATTTTCCCGATTTGGTGGTTGTGATGGTGTCGAATACAATTTTCATAATCCCGCAGTATAACTTGAAATCGATTTCGGCACCACTGCTCTCACAATCTCAGCTCTCTACTATTATAGTTTTTTGAACCGGCTATATTACCGCGGGACCGCCGCGAGTCAGATTTTTAGTAAAACTATATAATTATTTAAAAAAAAAAAAAAAAAAAACCCAAAAAGCTTGTTATTCGTTAACGTATAATTAACGTTGTAATTTAAAAATAACGATCATAGTTGTTTTTGTTTTTTTTTACTAACGATCCTTTAACGATATCGCTTGGCCGCCATGTTGTTGTTGATGTGGTGCACACTAATATATTATTCAAGACGGCATTTACATGAAAGATTTTAACGAGGGCTCTTCTATATATATATATTTACATTTTTAGTGTTTTCGTTTTGTATTTGTTACGATCACGTTAAACGTTTCCGCGCTAAACAACAAGACCTGCCAGTTAAAACAATAAGGATTGCGTTATGTATACGTGTAGTTTACGCGTTTATTGTCGCGATTTTATACTCGCGCCGAGACGAAATATGTAAAAGCCTCCGTCGTCATCGTCGTCTTTATTCCGCGGAAATCCGCCGTCCCCGGATACTATCGTAGTGTAATCAAAGGGAGCCGGAATAACGGGGGGGGCAATGGGGGCAATCGCCCTCGCAGGGAGAATTTCCCCGGGGACTAAGCCCTGTTAAGGAGGTCGGAACGTGGTCGATTCTAAAGAGAACGAATTAAGCAACTAATGTGACAAGTACATTTGGGTCATGTCTACTTTTGTGAAAAGTAAATGAATGTTAGTGTGAGTGAAATTGAATCGTGTAAGAATCAAAGAATTGGGTTTATTTATTTGTTTATTTCAACGATATAATATCTATTTTCATGCTGTACGAATAATAATAATAATAATTATAGTACGTATTCAATGTTGCTGCTGACAGACGGGCGTCATACTTGACTAGATTAACCTTACCAAGTATTGGGACTTTATTGCTTATAATGACAATAACCGTTGAACTTACAACCCAAACGAATAGAACTGAAATTAACTGCCGTACAATTTCATATAGGATAATAGTATAATACTATTTTCTATAATTTAATTTGAATAGTATAGCAATAAATAGAGTTTGTTTGAATATATTTGTTTTGTCATACATTTTGTTTTATTACTAAATTAAAATTAAAATAATATAAAGCCATGTTAGTGTATTTTGTTGATAAGTTGAGGCACCAGACTTTCCACATAAAATAATAATATATACATACTTATTTTTACTCTACTGTTATGTATCGCATCAATATTACCGGTTCGTTTTTTTTTTTGTGCCCACTGTGCCAATCGTTTTTCTGTTCCATAATTGAAACAAAAGAAATCGAATGACAAATGATTTCGATTGAATGTTTTTGTCGAATGAATAAAGTATAATCGTCATTATAACGACAAAATATTATTTAATACACGTCGTGTGTTGCAAACGAGTAGTAGGGTATACAATGGTATTATTATCGCCAAATACTTATTATAAATTTTAGTCTATAAATGGTTTTCTTATATTGTGGGGCTTGAGAGATGAACGGATTTTAATTTTGAAAACAGATTAGATTTTGTATACTAATTTTCTAGGTTCCGATCGATGCGATTTTTGGTAATCAACTTTATCATTACAATATTGATATTTAAACAAAATATAATTTTCAATTATTTGTATACCGAAAATTGCACATTCAATTTTTCAAATATCTTAAATTGGTCTCGGAACCTAGAATATTAGTGTACATAATCAAATTTGTTCATCTCAAGCCCCGCAATTTAACCAGGCTTATTTGACGTTCTTTACGTGATTTTTTCGCCTGCGCCAACCACCTTGAAAGAAATATATAGGTTTCAAATCGTACCCCATAATAGTTTGTATGTTGATTATTGAAACAATTGAATATAACCGTTGACATTCTATAAACAATATGGATAAACGATTTAAAACAATAAAAAAAAAGTAGTATCGTTTTATACGAGCGACTTTTAAATATTTATTGCGATTATCCACTGAAAAAAAAAAAAAAAATAAATAAATATATATTTCTGAAATCGTTTTTCCAGATGAACACCATGATTTCCCAACGATTACCATAGATATTCCTCCTTTAGGAAATCACCAAAGGTTTTCTACATAATATTACCAAACATTCGTACGACGGTTTCTGTTACCTAGCGATTTACCCTCCGGTAATAATAATTGTAAACGCGATAGGTTTTTTCGTTTTCAAAAACGACTGTCCGGCCTATTAACCAATACCTCAAATATATCCATGAAACGTTAAATTTTTATTTAAATTTTCTCGTGACCTACCTCGGCGGCGGTATTTATTTTCACGGTTTTTCGATTTATATTTGAGAATTTGAAAGCCTTTCCTTTAAGGAGTATCAAAGCTTTCTTCTGTTGGCCTTTGATAATTTCGTGACGATATAAAAAAAAAAAAAACGGGCGGGCGTTAAACAATTTTACTGCGTTATTGATAGACAAAAAGTTCGCACCGCTACCGCGATTATGCGTGTCGGTATTAATTATTATTATTATTTTCTAGTTGTTTTATCGGTATACAAAAAAAATGTTATGTGACACGGAGGGGCTACCTGTTGGAATACCATTATCATTGCGGGCCATTATAATATTATTATTATATTGTACGATGACGGCAACAACACGATAAAATTCTATGTAGGTATATACCTATAGGTATAACGTTTTTTTAAAAAAAATTTTTAAACGCCCTATAGAAAACCGTCCCGACTTTCATATTGTTACGCCGTACCGGGAGACTATTCAAATATTACATTTCGTATATGGCGTATGACATTTGAAGAGAAAAAAAGAAATTAATAATACAGAATAATTAATATATTTATAATATTTTTTTTTGTTTGCCAACCACTGGGAAGCGGACACGTTGAGCGGTTCGGCGACAGTCGTGGACTACGATGACGACGGGGTATACAGGACGATTCATTTATCTTCACGCGAATCGACAAAGATCAATCTACACGAAGATCTCCAGTTGATATTTGGATTTTTTCCGACGTTTGAACACACATCCCTATCCACCGTAAACACGGCTTATCAATTGTTTATTTTCGTAAAACAATATCTACCCATGTTAGGTGGGTAATTCAAATGTTTAGAAAAATTATTCTCTTTTGTAATCCTATTATTGGTAAAAAAGATAATAAGTGTTGCCATTTTGAAAATCAAAAGTATATTCGCACGCAGTCCTACATACGGAACGCGAGGGTAAAACGTTGACGTTTTTTTTTTTTTTGTATTCTTTTAATGTATCTCTCCGCCGATCCCGGGTAATATCCCGGCGAAATCAAATACGTTTCACGAAAATTTTCGCGTAGTGACCGGTTGGTCGGTCTGGTTACATTCTCCAATCGCCCTGTATAATATCGAAATTGACATGCACACATACATCCTGGTGGTTTCGATTACGTATACGCGCGAACACACGCACGCACGCACACACTTACTCGCGTCGAGATATTTATATATATATATATATATTTATATATATATTTAATATAATTCTCGTTTAACTTCTTGATCGCCGCCAGTAGCCCACCGTCGGCCGTCCTGTCCTCGCGTTGCGCCCGTTGCCGCCACCACCGCCGCCGTCGTCGTCGGGTTATTATTTGCGCGTCTACAGCGTGTATACCTACGCAACAGTCGGACCCGGTCGTCGTTAGCCGTACAAGCCGCGTACCGCCAAAGACCACTGCACCGCGGTGATGATGCAGGGCCGCGCGCGCCAAGCCGCCACACCGTCAAGACGGTAAGCCGCCGCCGACGCCGCGTATAGCGATCACCACATCGCACACAACGATGTGGCGGCCACCGCCTTCGGTCGCGGGATCGCTGCCACTGTTCTTGCTAGCCTGCGCCGCCGCCGTCGTCGTCCAGTGCAGGACCATCCATATGATACTGCCCACCGTGCCGGACATCCTGCACCCCCCGATACCGTATGAAGGTCTGTATACCCGGTTCGCTTTCGGCGACACCGTCCGTTATTATTATATTATATTTTAAATAGTTTTACTGGAAAAAAAAATAATAATAATAATAATAATTGAAATTATTATTTATTATTATAATTATTCAACACATTCCGGTCGTCTTGTTCTATATATTCCGGTTTTTATTATTTTGAAACTATATTATTATTTACTACAGGGTTGCCACGAGTTTGATTTTACTTTTAATTGCCCGATTTTCACGTGTTTTTCAGACAAATTTTCCATACCCGGCTATGATAAAAAAAAAAAAATTTATTTTAATAAGTCATTTATAAAAACAAAATTAAAAGGTTAACAAATACAGTACAGTACAACCCGAAAAATAAACAGTGATTAGATGAAATACTGAAGGTATACAATAAAAAAATGTTAGAAAATGAATTATTAATTTTAGAAGTTCTAGTAATAATCAGCAAATCCCTGATTTTAAAATTCCCTGACATTTCCAGACTATTCAGGCTTGTAGTCTTCGTCTAGATACTATATATAGGTATATAGCTGCACTCGTAGACTTTTCTCGAAAAAACACTCGTTTAACTTTTTAGGTTAAAAAAAATGAAAATATTTTAATTGTTGGTTTTACTTCAAAACGATTATTTGTTAACTATTTTTCTCGGTTGTTTTAAAATTCATATATAGGTGTACCTAATTTTATACTCGCTAAAATATACAAAACTATTGAAATAAAAACGATTTGTTCGATGGTGGGTATATTAAATAATAAGGGAATACCCAGATATGCAACCTATTTAATACTTAGATCCGGGGTGGTTTCTGGTAGCAAACGTTGTCTAGTTGTTGCATTGGGGTTAGGTTAGGTTAGGCTAGATTTGGTAAGTTAGGAAATTCCAGACGAAAAACGACGTAATTTATTCCATTGCCAACTCGTATAATTATCAATTTACGTATATTTTAACCAAACTGCGCTCAGAATCGTTTTCTGTCAGCAACGGTTTATCATTACCTTAGCTTGTCGGCACTTCCCACCACCACGTGCCCGTCCGTGAGCAATATCCTAATTTTTGTATTTTTCAATTTTCTATTGTATACAAGCCGTTTGTCTATATTGTAGCTAAAGATTCCGTGCTGTATATTAGATCCGATACGGATAAACGAATCCGGCGGTTGTAGAATTATTTGGCAAACGAACCGTATAATTATAAGTAAATATTCAGTAGATATATATATTGTACATATATATATATATTTATATTATACATACACGCGTTCGAGGAATTGTACACGTTTAATATTATTGGTTATTATTAATATTGTATATTATCGATTACATATGCCAACTAACGGAGAAAGCGTATATATACGCACACCATCGGTAACAAAGTATACTCCGGGGAAAGGGGGTTTCGAGGACGTATACGTGTGTGTTTATATATAGTCAATATAAAATATAATAACCGAGATAAGTAAATACGTATGTGCGAAATATGCCAAATGTACAAATATACGTTATACGTGAATTCAGGGGCTGGGTCGGGATCAAAATACGGCCCGGGAAGTTATATTCGTAGCGGCCCATTTATATTGACCAACGTATAAACTAACTATGTAAAATACATGCTTTTTTTGCACGGTAATTAATTGTAAAACTATACGTTCATAATAGTAATAATTAGTATTTTGTTATGAATTTTTTTTGTTGATAAAATGACAGGTAATTATTAACCTCTAACATAGGTTGTTTTAAACGAAATAATAGATAGACATTAGTCATTGGTCAAATTAATAAAAATTATAAAAATCATCATCTTAGCATAATTAAAAGTTAGAATTTCTAAAATAAAAATTAGTTAAAATATTAGAATTTTATACAACAAATCACTTTGTTGAGAGACTAGATTAATTATTACACCACGATCTACTGTACCCAACTTTTCTTTTTCGACACCCATCATCATAAAAGATTCTAATTTTGAATCCGTCAACTGACTGCGAAGTCTTGTTTTAATATTCTTAAGCTGAGAAAATGTTCTTTCACACGTTACTTGAGTTGAAGGCAATGTTAGTAAATATTTATATGCAAGATATATATTTGAGTACGTTAGGCAGTATAAGTAATATTTTTTTTAAAACAGTGTAACAATACAAAAACCAGCATTTACAACTCCTACAAAATGTTGCTAAATCATTGTCAATTTGTTTTATGTTTTATTATTCGTCTTATTCTTCATTGTTGTTTTCATATAAATAGTTGCATAGATTTCAGGAGTATTTTTTTCTTAATTTGTTCCAATTCACCGCAAAACTTAAAAACTCATTTTTTATATTTTTGATTGAAGCATTTTTGTTAAAATTTTAAAGTTTATTACTTAAAATGGTTAATGCAATATTATATAGTCCGTGTTTAGTTATTTCTTTAAAGTTAGTCGGTGAAAGGCATGATAAATCAATGTATAAGTCTCTATGCTTAAGAAACCTTCTCATACTTTCTAAAATAGTATCCAGAATTTTATTATGTATAAATAATTGTGGCATAAATATCATACGATATCGTATGGTACCGTATCGTATGTAATACCGTTCGAGTGTACCGGCCGGTATACAGAGAGATCTCGGAAAAAGAATCAACTTTTAACAATAATTTAAGAAAAGAGCTATACGTATACGGAGGTTAAGAGTATGAAATATTAACGATCGGCGTTTTTTTCACGTTAGACATATTTCAAAAGTGAAATTTCACATGGTTTGAAATATTGAAAAAGTGAAATATTTGTTTATCAGTTTTTCAACGTGTTTTATAAAAAGTCATAATTAGGTGATCACGCTGATTGACTGATTTCGTATCGTATCAATTAATTATGAACTTAATGTTGTTTAAATGTACAAATTTCAAGTCTCTACGATTCATTTTAACCGAGTTGCCACAAATCGAAAATAAAATCATACGTTTTTCCTTCGTTTTACTCAATTATTAAGATAACCAAATGCACCAAAAAAAACGAAATGTTTTCAAAGAAGATGCTATAAATTAAAATCGGAATAGTATGTGTGGTAGAACTATAAGCGGAAATTGGAGGTGGCTTGATGGGACTAAGTCCTTTCAAAATGTACAAGCCGAGAATTAGCTCCCTTTAAATATACTCAAATATTATACTTAGGTACTCGTATAAATGTATGATACAGGATGTCTATTTTAAATCATAGGTACTTGTAGGTTTAGCATAGTAAAATGATTTTACAAACGCGGAGAGCCGCTATGATATACGGTAAAATATTTTAAAATATCAGCCCCCTCTAAATTTATGACAAATTTCCCTCCTATGGATAAGATTTTGTGTTAGAATTAAAAGCAGTCGCGTAGGAAAAATGTTTTAGTTTTTTTTTTTTTTGAGGGGGGGGTCTAAACATATATTTCATTCCCTTCACTCAAAATTATGACTTTTTATGGTAATAAATAATTTTGAATTCAAGAGTTTCATAAATTATTGATACATTATATGCAGATACGGAAACATTTTGGAAGGGGTTCAGATTCCATGGTTCCCCCCCTCACGAGAAATATACCCTTGTCATAGGTACACACCTTCGGTATTTGATAATTATTCCTTCTTAAATATATATATATATATATATAAAAAAAGATGGTAAATTCTAAAATTTAAATTAATTTTTTATTATCTTGTTACAGCCGGATTCAGCGATGACGATATGGACTATTTACAAACGATGGAAAATATCGATCCGGAAGTGAGACCCGGTTTATTTCAAGGGGACATGGCGTTAAACAACGAGGCAAGTAGTCAAATTTATTTCCGTATCGGATATTTCATCGGTGACGTAACTAGGGGATGGTGGTTTGAGGGGGGTTGTTATCCTTCAGAAATATTTTTTAAAAGTCAAATTTCGAGTGATATATTATTATACACTGTACATTTTTTTTAAAAAAAATTTTAATAAGTACAATTATGTATAACCCCTATTCCCCCCCCCAAAAAAAAAACATAAATCCTAGTTGCGCCACTGTATTTCATAATGATAGTAATTATTATGTTGCCGCCAGCCCCTACACGGAGTCGATCAACTAACTATGACACTCGTCATCCGGAAGAGGAGTATTAAGTTTTTTTACCGAATTTTTTTTTTTCTCAAAATTATAAGAAACAATAAGCAACTTTAAAAAGCTACATCACGGATTATTTTTTTTGTCCCCCTTTTTTTTTGAGGGCGAAACCCCACCGCCCATATTTGATTTTCAAACGGCAACCTATATTAAAATTCCCATAAACGTTTAAACACTACCCACAAAACGATCAACTTAAAAGTGGAATATCTCGACAACGGCCGGAAGAAAATTAAAAAATTAAACTTCAAAATGTATTTTAATTAATACTCCCTGTCTGTGTATGGAATTATTTAAATATAGGTTGCTAAATTACCTTTAAAAATAAGGGCGATAAAAAATAATAGTCAAGTATCATTTAAAACTGCTTGTTTCCTAAATCGCCGATAAACGTTAATACTTTCCAAGACACTTTCGGTGTCTTATAGTTACAGGGTTGATCGCCTAATATTATTACGGATTTTGATTGGCAGATTTTCGATTACTGGCGAGTCGGTCTGCGGTGGGACATTTTCCCGGAGAAACTTTGGCTCAATCGCACCGTGCCGTATTTGATCAGTCCGCTATACGGTTTGTATTTCATTATCAATTTAATACGATTAAATACTATAATATACCCAGACGCGTATACATATGAGGTGGGGTTGGGCTTTTTTGCGTTTGTTTTGCTTCCGTCGTCATATTATTACGGAATTTCGGCGATTTGTCCACAAAAATCAAACAACAAGTACCCATACCCTGTGGCAGGCGGTTCCCAAACTGTGCGCTGCGACACCTTAGGGACACCACGAGCTCATTCCAAGAGCACCATACGAAAAAAAAAAAATGATTTATATTATTACAATAAACTAAACTAAGTGAAGAATGTATATTGGTTTTACTATGATACGTGTGCCAGCCAAGTCAACATTTTCCCCGTGGTTTTCACATAAGGGCGCGGCAGCTGAAATTTGTCTAAAAAATGGTACCGCTGGTTAAACAAATTGGGAACCACTGCCCCCCCCCCCCCAAAAAAAAAATAAAACAAATATGTGTACGCGATTATGTAATTATATTCGAAACAGAGAACACCGCAAACCGATAACATTTTTAGTATCGTATGTTTAATTTTTAAACATATTTTATTTCAGAAACCGAACACCGAATTTTAATATACCAAGCCATCAGGACAATTAATTTTCTCACTTGCGTTAAATTCGTTCCGTGGACTGGTAAAGAAAAAGATTATTTGATGATATGGCCGGTAAAATATCCCGCCGGGTAAGTGTACCTGATTTATTAGCGCTGTGATGAAATTAATCGGAAAAGCAATTTTTTTTTTTTCTAGCCTATTTTAAAACATTGTATACTAATAAAGGGTTTGATTTTTTTAATAACAACGGACTCCATTTTAAAACTATTGTTTAGATTTGATTTAAAAAAAAAAAAAAAAAAAAAAACACATAGTAAAAACGAAACGCATTTTTCGTCGCTGTTCGCTCGGAATTTAAAAATTTGATTGAAAAAAAGGTCGATTTTTGTCCGTTATAGAAGGCATTAAAAAAAAAAAAAATGTACATCAACAAATTATGTCATGTAATGTTCATGTTCATTAACTCCTACGGTTCTATTAAAACTTAATCTAAAATGTAAATACGAGCAGCCAATTTTCGTAAAAACCGTCAGAATCGGGACGAAACAAGTGCTTAGAAAAATAAAACATTATTCAAATACATATTTTGAAAATCGGACTACGATCCTACCTGCAAAATGTTTTATTCTCTTCAATAATAATACAAAATTAGCGAAAATCGACTATTCTACAGGGCGCAAGAGTTTCTCCTGTAAGACATGTTTTTTTACTAAATACCCACCGGTCCGACATCCTTAACCATTTACGGGTTACGTCATACAGCGCCGCCGCGTAACACAAATTCTCAAATAAATGTCTTTTATATAAATTAATATAAAAAATTAATAGCTGCAAAGTACTTACCCGTCTTTGGGTATCGACTGTACGTTAATAGATATTGGTGCTGTCGCCATCTTGTCCGTCGGTTGATATTTTGACATTTTTAAAACAACTAAGTTTTGCTATGATGAAAAACGAAGAAAAAAAATAAATATGAATTATTCAATTGCGGAGAAAACAAAAAACAGTACGGTTGAATAAAGCAGAAAAATAAAAACGAACGATAATATTGACAACCGATCGCAAAATTAAAAATGATTTTAAATCGAACGAGCGAACGACGAAATGCTGTATGTGAGGAAAAAGAAATGAAAAACGACCGAAACCATAGTGTATCCTCAGTGGCACGACCAGGGGGGGGGGACGGAGGTCCCCGGATCCGGAGGTTCTGGTTACGCTACTGAAAGAGTACTTATGCCCTATACTAAAAAAAACCGTGGTTATATGATTATAAACTCTCTGTTTATGGTTAAACCCTACAGCCGTCTGGTATAAAAAAAAAACGTTAATCAGTAACCGTTATGACGTAACCATTCGGTGGCGTACTGTGTTTAAGGTCTCGACTAACGCAACCGCATGGGCTGTCATAAGGGGAAGGGGCGGTGGCAATCGTGGTTCTTTATTTCTCATACGTCTGATTATGTTACAAACCGGTGGGCACCGATTGTCAACAAAGACACAGAGTGAAAAGATAATAATATATTGATAACACGAAACTTATATAATAGGTACACAAAGTACAAAAATAGTTTATTTGTCGTCGTCGATGAACCAGTAAAAAAAAAAATTAAAAAAAAAAGTACGGTAGTCTGGTAGCGGGTTGAAAACTTTTAATCGCATGGCTTTCACCGAAGACTTATGTATGCCACTGACCACTGTCAACCATTCTTCTTCTATACGAACCCAAGCAAACTGTTATCCGTAATCCGTGGAACCATAGACCGTGCACGTAAAAATTTATGGGTACGCAAAAATTTAAAAAAAAAACAGATTATGTTGACGAGATTATTATTTTTATCTAATTATGATGGCACACGTTATAAACACTGGTTTGGTTTTTTTTACCAGTAACTGGTTTTGCAAAAACATTGCTACTTAGTATATGATTGCAAAGTAAGCAGCAACATTTGTCCAAAGCATTGTCTGAGTAATGATAATTCGATGTGCGTTAGAGGAACTAAGAGTAGATGTAAACTTCAAAAAAAAATGTGTAAAGATATGATGGAATTATCGGCAATCGTCAGACTGGACAAAATAAAAAAAAAAAATTGTATTTTACTGCCAAATTGTTTTCATAATGGCCTAAATATAATGGTTTTTTTGTATTTGTGTACACGTTATGTTTATTATCAGTCAGAACTATGAATGCACCACTTTATTTTTCAAACTTACTACATATATAATAATTAATAATCTGTAAATAATTACTATCTGTTGTTTTACGACTCACTATCAGTAATACATTTAATAACAAATTTAATCAATTATTGGTTTTGTGCAATCCAAGCATATAATCTTCAGTTTAGATATTGTAGTAGTTGTACAGACATAGTTCAGTAAATTATTACTTTTGAGTCGTGGGCCGCTGTATAAACTAGGTAGCAATATTATTTAATAATGTGTTTTTCTTTACCAATACATATTTGTTTTTTCATCTAATATGGAAATTTATTTTATATCAGAAAATTGTTCTTATTGTTATATAAAATATTTTTAATTTTATCAGTTTTAAATAATAATTATCTACAACGGTGTGTTTTATTCACAATAAAATAGATGTTGGTCTTATGTGGGCCGTTACGGAGGGCCGCAAATTGTTTCGTTGCAACCTCCAGACGATACTGGAGCCAACTGTCTTGGTACCGACGGAAGACCTATTCATGAATTATTACACGCTTTAGGAATTTTCCATGAGCAATCAAGGGCTGATCGTGATAAGTTTGTCAAAATAAATTTTGAAAATGTTATACCACGTATGTTATTTTTTTGTTTTTTTTTTTATTTTTTTGTAAATTTTTTTTTTTTTTTGTTTCATCAGAATATCGTTCCAATTTTGATAAACAAAGTTTGAAAAACACTACATATCAATTTGAATATGATTACAACAGTGTAATGCATTATGGAAAAAACTTTTTCAGGTACCTATATGTTTAATAGTTTAGAAATTTGAAAAAGAATAATTAGTAACAAATGTTGTTGTACATTTGTACTGCAGCCTTACTTGCAATTGTTTAACCATGTATAATTTTTAAGGTAATTTAATTTATGGAGATTTCCTCAGCCATAAATCTGATATATGACTAGACAACACTTTAAAGCTTTCAATAGTGCCAGAATTTAATTTCAATAAATATATTGAACACATGTATTTAACTAAGAATAATAATTAATGTAATAACTAAGGAACAGTAAATATTGTTAAAAATATTTAAAATAATATTCTAAAAACTTTTTGAACAACTATACTTTATGCAATATAAATAATTTGATTAATATATAGATGAGAGTTTACAGTTAGTGAGATCACAAAATAGTAATAATTATTTTTAAAGAATATTTTTTTACAGACAATTTTTTAAAAAATATGAAAATGTCTTAATTTGTTTTACTATGTTTACAGTACTGGCAAAGGAAAACAAACTATTGTTCCGAAAATTGAAGGTCAAAAAATTGGCCAAAGAAAAATGATGAGCAAAACAGACTGCTTGAAAATAAATGATTTATATGGGTGTCTTGGAACACCACCAAATTATAACTACAAATATTATACGCTTTGTAATTACATGGGTTTTTAATTTATATTTAAATAATTTATTTACAATAAAAACAGATAAACGTATTTAACAATTGTGTACACTTCTTTCTAATTTATTGTTAAATTGTATTTCTAAAACAATAAATAAGTTTAACAAATAAATAAACTAAAATTTAAATTTAATACCTTAACTTTAATAGCTGTTTAACAATTTAAAGATGTGTTCGTAAAACGCCAAGTGTAATGCTGTTGACAAACCGGCTTTTACCAATGAAGGAGACAGTCCTTTGAACAAACCAAAAGCAGATTCTTCTTTAATTGTTAAATATATACAATCCACCAATCCCTTGCATATGAATTTCTGAAAGTCATCTGTACTTAATAACAATACTACTAAAGAAAATTGTTTGTTTTATAATTTTTTTATAACAACTCTAGTAACTATTTAAGCTTACTTTACCAAAGCCATTTCTCGAGTGTATAAAGTCTTGTAACTGCAGCCTTTTTTTTATAAAATCTAATGGATAAATAAGTGTTTTTGATATTACACCAGACATAAACCCAGAACATAATTGTTTAGCACTGTTTAGGTAATCATCACTACCAGCTATTTGGAAAATAAATTTACTATAATCCTTGGTCACCAATGTATTTAATACTATCTATAAAACTTACTTGTATGCGTTACAGTATTGGTGTTGGATAATTTTACGAATAAGTTATAAAACATAAAAATAAATCCACCTTGTAGAGAATTTTGAAGGAGTGTTGGGAATAATCCTCTATAATAGGCTAAAACACCTTCATTCTTATAAATTGAACATGTGACTTGTCTCATATTTGCATAAATCTGTAACATAATTATTATTCATTAAAAATACATTTGTATTATTATTATACTATACTCTATAATTGGTAAATTTTTACTAATTATTTTATAATTACTTTATAATTGGTATATTTTTGGTTATGGAACATTATCATAATATTGTTCTAATTGTATAAATGTAGTTTACATCATAAATTTTCGATTTAAAATTACTTTATGTATTAAATATATATAAAAATTACCTGATTAGATTTTTGAGCTACTAAACGTGTACGTATAATATCAAATGGATATGATGTAATCGTTGCAAATGTTGAAGATGTTACACCACAAACAAAATGTACACCAGTGGTCTGATTTAATTCTTTCTCTGATATTGATAAATATTTTAAAGATGTTTGAAATATTAAAAACTAAATTGTGTACAATAAATAAATAAACAATAATTAAAAAGTAGATATTGAATTATTTTATCATGTTTTATTATTTACTTGGGTTAACCCATAAGTTAATGATAATAACTGCCCAGGTAAATGACCCTTCCAAAGGGCCTTAATGCCTTCTTCTTTATTTATATGACCAACTGTTTGGGACATAGATTTGTACTTTGAGTCAATTGAAATTTTTGACACTGGTTCAACTTGTAACTAATAATAGAATGCAATTCAATGAATAGAAATGTTTAAAATAGGTAAAACATTTTTTATTGTTTGCTTTTTGTTAATTCTTTTATGTTTTTTTAATCAAAAAAAAAATAATTACAATTTAACATCTTATTTTGTATCCACACTATATATATATATATATATACTGAACTGTTTCACCTCTGTTTAAAAATAACATAAATAACATGTTAATCAATTAAAATATGTGTAAAATAAAACCAAAAATGTTTTATTTACCAGAATTATTTTTTTTATATAGGTATAATTAAAAATGATGAACAAACAAATTATCCTGGTGGTTACATTGACTAAGTGATATTCATATGCTATATATATATATGTAACCACCAGGATAATTTGTTAGTTAATCTTTTTTCATTATACCTACATAAAAAAATAATTCTGGTAAATAAAACATTTTTGGTTTTATTTTACACATATTTTAATTGATTAACATGTTATTTTTAAACAAAGGTGAAACAGTTCAGTACACACATATATATATATATATATATATATATATTATATACTTAGAAAAAAAACCATTTTAAACATAACTTAATTACCTGAAATCTAATTTTGATGACATCGAATGGTTGACAAATTAAACGTGTTAAACTCCCACTACATGCTCCAGAAAAACTATGTAAATACAAAATCTTTTGACTTTCATCATCGGTTAGGTGATTCGCCATCAATAGTGTTTTTTGAACAATTCTAGAAAATAAATTTGTTTGTTAATAAATATATGTTACTTGTTAATTATTTAATCATTTATTATTATACACAATTTAGATTGATATGAGAGGACACTACTGGGGTGTTTATAGGTTACAGCATATGTGAGAGACCGGTTCAAGCGAAAGTTTAGGATCGAGGTGGCCAGTCACAAATATCTTATTTGTGAGGAAAGACTAGAGAGAAGAAGCAGATCTATTAAATTGTACATATGAATGTCTTGAAAAAAAAAACCAACTAATAACATTTTTATTAATATAGTAATATTAATAGTGCAATCCAACACACACAGATGTAATATCTACCTAGTTACATATATACACCATTTCTACAAATCATAGATTTTATAGTAGTTTTGTTATACTTCTACAATCACTGAAGGACTTAAAATCAACTCAAAGTATTCCTAAAATATTCCTTATCCACTGGCATGAAATTACGAAGTAACAAATTCTGGCACTGCCACGGCATATAGGTAATTGTAATACACTGTTGAATCTCAATTATAGAAAGACAATTTTAAAAAATAGCAAGTGTATTATTCGTCTACCCCTTAAACGAGTTAATCTATTTTGAATAAGCGACATACCGTAGGAAACCAGTGTTGTTGTTAATATTATTATTAAGGTTTAAAGAGACAGAATAATAGCTGTAACAGAATAACGTACTAATACTAGAAAACCAATATATATTTCACCGATTTTGACAATAATAATAATTTAAAACTAGTTGGATAATAGTAATAAATAAATTCTAATACACATTTTAACAATATTTGTATAAAACAATTAATATAATCTGTTTAACCTCTATCAAATGATAATAATTGTTGTACGTGATATTAATTGTACAAATCAAGCAATCATTGTTGGTGGTACGAAATTGCAATAAATACGTACGACCGGCGATTTCTCAACTGCAGTGTTGAACTCCAAAAATCAGAGTAATTATTATTGGTATTTATGTAGGTTACTATAATTACAAATATTGTTTTATGAGTTTTTAGAGATTTTACATCAGTTCAGGAGATTAGCGGTTGACAATAATCACTATCAGTTACACGAAAACATATTATCCCCGCTGATAATAAAATGTTTTTTATGTATGATTGGTGCCAAAGGATGTTAATAGTATTTATCACAATATGTCAAGGTATTTGTTTCCGTGGTTCATGCCATTTATAATAATGAATAATATAATTAATAGTGGCGTTATTAATTATTTATATGGACACTACGTGTTTGTAAATATTATTAGTATAACTGACGACATAACAAACACATTATATAAAATTTATCTATAAAATATATAATTCACACAGATCAGATAGTCCCGAACAGTCACGTTATTATATATGTAATATGTAACATTTTCCATATATCAAATGTATAACTGCTCTACCGTACTTGTTATTAAACATTGTTGCACAACAATGGATGTTATTGTTGTGAATAATATAGACGGCCGGGCGACAGAAGTTAATCCAGGCCACCTATTTAATTCCCTACCCCCCCCCCCAACATTTTTAATTTTTTCTCGCCGTACTTAAATTCCACTATCAGCCGTGAATTTTATTTGACAACTTTTCTTCTAGATTTCCAACAAGTTTTCCGTACAAAAACTCCTGCACGGAATAATTATAAATGTAATCCATTTGCCGCCCTCATAAAAAGAACACGTATAAAATGTAAAACGACGATACTTTTTTTTTTTTGTTCGTTACTATGAAAATTGCATTTTTAAATCATTTTATTGTCAAAATGTAAGATTTCCGTCGCCAAATACGTTAGTGTTTTCACAATTTCTTTTGGTTTTTATTATTTTTTCGAATTGGGTAATTATCGAATATTATGATTTAAAATTTAAAAAAAAAATACCTTTTTTCTTTTTAATTGTTTGTGTGATCTTTAAGAATATATTCCTGTAGGTTAGTAACTGTTCGGTGGAGAGATCGTTTTCGTGTCTCAAAAGCATTAAAACGTATTTGGCGAAAATCGATTAAATTCTCTGACCTCCTGTAGTTCTGTGCATTAAATGGTAATTAATGTCCACAATTGACTTTCAAGACATAATTGGTACATTTGATAACTTGAAAATTCGAACAAAATTAATGTAATCATTGTTATCCTATTATTCAATTTTAAGTAATAAATAATAATTTAATTAACAATACACATTTGTTTATGCATTTTGTTGGTTAAAGAAAAAAATTTTTATAAAAATTTAGGGGCGGCAAATTGCTTAATCCGACACTGGTGTACATAGTTACATTCGATTATACCAGAAATAATGATCATATTAATTACATTACTAACATAATTAACTCTGGGGTTTAGTTGAAACCAATAAGGATAAGTATTTTAATGTATACTTAAGCTTAAGACTAATCTATAATTTTCTGTATTTTAATTTTAAGTAAACGGGTACCAAAAAAATTGGACAAAAATATTCTTTTGCTTTGGAAAAAATAATTGTAATATTTCATATAATTTTTGTTTTTTATTCTTTATGCAGTGACTATGTATAATATTTATATACCTATGAATAAAATGATGCAACACTTCTTCAAGTCCAAGCGATAAAAATGTAATTGGATTTGTGTATAGACTTGGCCCTGTTGGTGTATTTTATAATCGATTTTGTTTAAATAAACAATGTATGAACATTGTATTGGACAAAATTGCATTCAAAATTTAATCGCCCACCTTATTCTATTAATCATTTTTCTATTTAGCAATTATAATTATTAAAGTCAAGGGACTTTTTATTATTTTAATAAAATTTGTTTTTATTTAAACTTATAGGACTTTAGTAACAATTTACAATTAAAATAACAATAATGCATCATATTAACAAAATTAATTACTAGTTAAACAATAAAGAACTTTATGATATTTTAATAGATTCTTTATTGTATTAATTTTAATTTCATTTGTTTGATTTGTGAAATTTCATGCTCAGTTTTGGTTTTATTTAAAAAATAATTGACTGTTTTCTGATCAGCACGATTATAACATTTTTTTTGTTTGTTACCTAGGTATGTGGAAATATTTACCAATATATAAATAATATGTTTGATATACCTTCATGTAATATTCAAATATAGATTAGTATTATAGTATCACTATGATTACTAGTAGGCAAATATTTAGAAAAAAAATAATTGTGAAAAATCATCATATTTATATTAAATATAAATATAAAAACACCTTGAGTATAATGAATGTATTTTATTAAATATATATTCAAAGATGTTAATGAATCTGCTCAGACTTTGATCTTGGTAACATTGAGAAATACTTTTTTGTTTTTTATTAGATGCCACCCAGAGGTTCTCCCGACATTTTTATATTCACATATTTTGAAATTTTTAACGCATAATAACTCTTTTTTATAATATATATATATATATATATATATATATATATATAAAAAGCCTTTTATTATTAAAACTACATAATTATTAAAATATAAGCATTTATTGCACAAAAAGTAACATTAAATATGTATAGTTATTATTTTTACGATAATGATTATGAATGATGATAAATAATTTAATGGGACTATTAATGTTGTATTGAATGAATGCAATTATATACAAGCTTACTCATACATAAGTCAATTTATATTTAGGTACATTTTTGTTAAAATCATATTTTTTTTGTTAATCTAACAATTTTTTTGTGTATCACAGGTTGGGAACTGCTGCCATATTCCATCAATTGTAAATAGTTGATTCATTCACATTAGATGACCATCCACCAAGTCCTCTGGTCATGCCAAGAAATCGTGTTTCATTAATTTTTTGCTGCCTCTAGTCATTTATAAATAAAATTATATAATAAAACTGTACTTTATAGTGTTTTTAATAACAATTACCTTATTGATCTACATTCTTCAGGTGATTTCGTCAACCCCAGGTTATGCCGAAGAATAGTGTTTCAACGCTACACATTTAGGTGCTATCCCATCAATTGTAAAAGCCATTCACAATCTATGTACCTGAAGAAAATTGTAAGAATTATTTATATTGATGGTTTCCATTCCGATATCAAAAAATAATTATTTTATTCATTTACTTTTATTTAGAAAACAGTAGTAGTTTAAAAGAATTCACAACCAAATGATACAATGGTTGTACAAATTAAAAAACTCCAAACTGCAACCAGTAATAAAAATTGCTTAATAAAATATGTGAACACATGTGTGTGCAATAAAAAAAAATTTGCATTAGGTTTGCTCTGTATTTTTAAAGATTTGTGTTCTGTTTGTTTAAAGGCCATTTCCGCGAGTTTATTCATATTGATAATTATTGCAGTGACTATTATAAAATGATCTATATTAAAATAATCGAGACTTCCTAATGTCTGTGTAAAAAATTCTGCGGCTAAATTAAAATTTATTTAATTTTTATCCCTTGATTTTTAGCCTACATTTGCTAAAACTGTTAATAGTTAAATACTTGAGCGTATTAACATCTTTACGTGTTCATTTGAAATTAAATACAAACATGCAGTTTTCATTGTTCCATATTACATTTATTACACATTGATATGATACTGTTAGTAATTTTTAGTCAAATGCAGGTAATAACAACATTATAATGAAATGTATGTACGATATTATACATTCATTTATGTATAATAAACACACGATTTCTAAAGTTAATAACATTTATTGTTAGTACTATCAAATACAGTGTGTAATTTTAATTATATACTGCTAGGTTAACTTATATTATGTTAACTCTAGTGCAATTAAAGTATATAAAAAAAAAAAAAAAAAAAAAAAAAACAATATATTATGCATCTATATAATATTGTATAATGTATATAATTATTATAGAGTATAAACTGTATAAAAATAAGACGTAATCTTTTGATTGTCACTATAATTCTAGTGCAGTGTATTTTGATAATGATTCCATTTGTTATGTTTTGGTTGCAAGACAATTTTATGATAATCGGGTGACAAAGATAATTAGCAACAGAATTTGCCACAAACAGAAATATTATCATAAGTACGGACCCCAGTTTCAGCAAAAAGCGATCTTCATAATGTAGAGAAGGAAAAGACAAATATGTTTATTAACTTAATCGTTTTTCTTTCGGTTCTTTTTTAATATTATATAACTAAAGATGGATTTTTGCTTAGAAGGGTCATAATAAAATCTAAATCTTATAACAATGGATCGCGGCTTTACATTATTATTTCAAATCATATAGTTAGTATTTTTGTGAGTATTATTCATGAAAATTAGTTTATGTTTAAATTTTTTTTAATAATAACTGTAATTACAACAAAAGTTATAACACCCATAAAATATAGTTAATTAAGTTACTTTATCTAGCTTTATCACAAGGAATCTCGGTTTATAATGTTTATAATTTATAAATATAATTAATATTTTTCAAATCACTATTTAGCAGTGCTCAAATTAGAGAGTAGGGGGAAGCATAGCTATTCTACTATTTTGACATTTTTGTCACCTTCTTACTGATTATTTCTATCAGGATCGCTTTTTGGAAATATTCTTAAAAAAACACGAATGGTCAACATATCTACTCAGATATATTGTAAATATTTTAGTTCAGTCATAAATTATTATTATATTATCTGTATTGCATTTTTGAATTGTATGATAATAAAGTAATTTAATCAAAATCTAAACATCAATTTAATTTTGTTAAGTAAATACCAAACAATCTGATAACAAATAAATAAATATACTAGCAAAAACTTAGCCAGCAGTATTATTGGTTGTTTTTTTGGTAAATAATTAGGTAATTATTGAATTAAGTTTGAAAAGTAGTGTAAGAGGGGCGTGGGACAAAGCCGGTTAAATTTAATTCAATACCTGCAAGGGACGTTAATTTTTTTTAAGTCATATAGTTCATCTTCTTTTATTTTTTCCAACTCGAGCACTGCTACTTAGTCATTTTTTTAAATCTATAATAAACACAATTTTTTTTAAAAAAAATATTCATGTTTTAATTTTATCTGAATAATATGTGTATTTATTGCAAACAAATTTATTGTTTGAAGCAGAAGCAGTGTAACAACACATTCGGTTATAATTAAAATACAAAAACTGATATTTGTGAATTTAATCATGAAATAGATATTATTTCACATAGGTACAAATTTTGATTATATTAATTATAATTTGATGCTAGCAAGTATGTTCTCATTATTAATTATATCTATTAACCCTGACTTTTTGTATAAATAAAACCAAAATTGAATAAAAACCATAATACTTAAAATAAAACTTCAAATTTTGCAAAATAAATCAAGTATCTGAAATATTTCTATATAAATACTGATTGATTACATTTTGGTTTTCAATTACCTAGGAAAATAAATTAATTTAATAAATTTAATTTGATTAAATCAATTTAGCAATGAAATTTGTTTCACTTTCAATTTCTAACACAGGAGTGGCCGGTCTGCGAAAATGATTGCACTTTTACAAAATATAATTATTTTCAAGCAAAACATTCCCTAAAAATTTTCGTTTATAATGAGCGTAGAATATTCCAGAATATCCGCGCCCATATTATTGATAACGCCGTCGCTAAAATTATTGTAATAATTTTAATTTAATCGGTGGACAAGACACTGAACAATTTATCTATAAAAACAAACAATATTTACTAGCCAATAGTAAATCATATGTTAGAGCTCACGGGTTATCAATATCTGTGGAAAACCCAGAATATTCTAGAACACTGAAATTATTGTTATTTGAATCTCAATAGAAAAACAATAACGTTGAACACGTCCCATTGTTGAAATAATTGACAAATTCAAAATATAACAATTACATTAAACATGCGATAGACATAAGACAACTTACAGTTGCTTTTGAGATCCGTTTCACTAATTTAGACAAATACAACGAAATATTTGACATTTTATATTCATCTCTCCAATTTCGTGTTGATGTTGAGTCGGTCCCAGAATACCTCCAAATGGAACTAATTGACTTATAGTTGCAATAATGAATTAAAACACATTTGTGAAACATTAGAATCTAAAATAGATTTGTATTAAATTTATTATGTCACAAAAGAAATATGTTCAAATTTCAGATGTGGCACGAAAAGTTGCGAGTAACATTTTTTCGAAAATGAAAATCACGCTCGAGCTTAACAGACGAAAACCTACAACACCAATTACACGAATAATTATATATTTGCAAAAGTTAATAGAGAGTCGAAAAATAAATATCTCGCCAATTAAACAAATTACAATTATTGTCAATCATTTCGCTATTATCATTATTATATTATCTATGTTTACGTATCATATCTCTGAGTGATAATAAAAACAACAACAATAATAAATCATTTTGTGTTAAATTCTTACTCCAAAACTAATATGGAGATATATAATTTTGTATGCGGCCCGCGGGATTATAACACATTTTCAATGTGGCCAAGGATCATTTAGGCTACCTCTGTTCTAATATATAAGTAATATATTTGAACATTTTAATAAATTCAAATAAATTATAATATATTCTGTATAATGCGAACGTGGAATCCTGTTGCGAATAGTGCGATTTTGATAAATTGATTCATCGATTATTTTAAAATGTGAATATAATTATGTTATGTATTTTATTCGTTTCAAGCGATTTTACTAAAATCTCTATAATATCTTATAACTTTAATCTTTTTAGCACCTATCTTTCATTAAAAAATAAATATACTTTACGTGATTTATAAACTTAATGTTCGCGGTGGATTAAAAATAATAAATTAGTATAATGCACATTTCCCCTATAAATAAAATATAAATAATAAAAAAAAAAAAAAAATATTTCACAGCCGTAACTTATCTGAGTTAGCAATAATATTATAAACCGCTAAATTAAAACAATACTTTTTAGTAGAGTGTCGTAGAACTAATTGTGAGATGCACGTGCGCCGTTCATATAACTGATCCACCTTTTAGCAGTAGTATGTATGACCGTGGCGTTGTCCAACGTTGCCAACAACAAAAGTTGGTTGATATGAGTCGCATGATAATCCCACCGGGCAATATTTGGTTGTATGGCTAGTGTTACATGTCTGAGGTCGTATGCCGATCTCGAACCCATGTCGAACAACGGTAAAAGATTTTTCAACGATGTCATGCCCTGTGTCCATAACGAATACGCTTCTTGTGAGACCTGAAATATTTATTTATGTTTAAATACTATTCCAATAAGATTTAATAGTTTATTAATGGTAAATATTTATATACTACCGGTTTACCTGGGAACTATTCGGGGCCAGTGAATATAAATCATATAATCCAATCAGAGAGTACATGAAACCGTTTAATATAAATATCGGCGGAATGGTGGGATACTCATCGAACCACGGATATACGTTCATGAATTCGGACAAAACACCGCCGTTTTTGCTATAAACTTTAAATGGTTTTAGAGCGGCCCACGCTGTATTCAAATACTGTTTGTTGCCTCCGGAATGGTAGAAAGCCCTCGACAGCAATGATATAGCTTGGCCTTGTCCCATTGCTGACAACCTAATAGCAGACATTTGTTATTGTTAGGAGGACTGTGAATTTAATGCACTAAAAAACTATTAAATATTATTTTACTTATTTTACAAAAATATGCAAAACAAGAGTACTACAAATTTACATCATATCAATATGAATCTTGGCAAGTTTTGATTTTTATCATGTATGAATTGATGTCAGTAAATTATTTTTAAGTTCAAAAACAGCAATAATACTCGACTTGGACAATTTTCAGCAAAATTAAATAACAATTTTTGATTGAATCCATTTTCTTATAGGGTGTAGTAGAAAAAAAAAACACGCAAATGCATTAAATTCACAGCCTTGGTTATTGTATTAGGTTTATAGATTAATTACTACTATTGTTTAATTAAAGCACTAAGTAGTCATTAAGTAAATTAGTCATTAGTAAATCAGTAAAGGCATTTTATACAATGTTTTTAATGGATTTTTACCATTTTACCTAACCGTTATCAATTAATACTATGAACTAACCATCCGGGTTTCAATGGTTGAATAACAGGAGATATTTTACGGATTACAGGGTTACGCCAGCCTCCAGAATCTTTATCTTGATGTTTTATGAACCAATTTGCAGCGGAATAAAATTGACTTATGTGGTCGTGGCTACTAATTGTAAGGTTATCCAATAACCCCATCCCAAATAGTTTAAAATCACATAACTGTATAAAATCATAAAAATGTATTATAAGTAATATTTTAAATATTAAACATTAAACATGATTAAATTTTAAAAATGTATAATTTTTTTTCAGATGGAAAATTATTTATTAAGTATGTACCTTATATTTAGAACGAAACATTTTCGTTGTAGTTTTTTTTAATAAATTTAGCCCTTTTTGCAAGTCAACAATTACATTTCTTGCTAATTTTATCCAACTTAATTCGTCTGTACAGTGCATTCCATGATAGATATTATGGCCCTAAAAAATAAAACTAGAATTAAATTTGTATATTATCATTATTATGCCGTATAAAATAGTATAAATACATTCCTTGGCACTCAGAATCTAAAATATTATGGTAACATTGTACCTAACCACAAGAATTTTACCTTAGCTAATATAAATGCCTTAGAACACGTATAATGTAAATTCCAAATTTCGTTTGGTTTATTCAATTCTATTAAAGTGATAACAATACTACTTTTGGTCAATATAGACAGTGCTACATCGAAATTAACAAAAAAATTGTTTTCGTTATTGATATACAATGAAATCCCTTCATCTAAAAAAAATAATAAAACAATAATAATAATAAGTTGATGTTACAATACTATGATTAATTAATATTATAGTCTAACAAATTAATTCTAAGTTAGCTGGATTAAACAAATATTTTTTATCTACACGTTACGAGTTTTAAAAGAATTTAACACTTACCAGTTCCAAAAAACTCAAGAACATTGCTTTGGGCTTGAGAATTAAATTCAATTTGAAGTTTTGAAGCAGTAGGTATTTTCCAATGTGAATTCATTTGACCACTTTCCAAAACCTTAACTTTTGGCGATGGTAAAGTGAGATTTTTACTGTAATGGGATAAACCGAATTGTGCTATTTGCGTAGGGTAATAGTAACCATGAGGATTCCATTGGGTTGAAACTGGGACACCTATAACAAATAAATCAAATAATAATTATATGTTATTATAAGTAGTATAAAGGTACATTATTCCAATTAAACTAATGAGATTTTAGAAGATTATATTTGTGATGAAATTAAACAATTTCATGAATATAAATGAGCATATTATTTAATAAAAATCAAGAATATCAAAATGTTATTAAAAAAATATGTAAAAAAAATCACAAAAAAAAAAAAAAATAAAAATAAACCAATGTAAATAACATGCAGAATAAGAACAAAACAAAGCCAAAATAATTGTGTGTAAGTACAGTTTTGGTTTAAAAAAATCATCTTTAGGTAATAGAACCAAGCAAAGGCGAACAAATAATACGCACATATAACAGTTTTGGATAAAGGAATTTTAGAAGACACAAGAAAGTATAATATTGTTGATAAATCCAAAAATAAATAATATTATGACTAATAATTTTACAGTCTACACATAAACGTCAAGCTTTATATTTTTAGAGTAAAAAAGACCAGAGTGATCCATAATGGTCACCTTTATTATACTATTCTTATATAGAAATTTTAAAAATTGTAATATTACCATGAGATGCACTTATACATTTAACGCGGTTTCTTTCTTCGACTTTATAATTTTGGAAATTTGTAAATACACCACGGGAGTCGTACTTTCCATTTTGATAGTAAACTTTGGAATAGCTATGTGACCAATGAAATGTTACTTTGTTATCATCGGTTTCGAGAACTTTGCCATATATCTAAATAGTAAGAATAATTATTTTTTTTTAAATTTTCATCATTCGTTATTTAAAAAAAAAAAAAAAAAATGTCACACCCACATTTATTGTCTTTATGGTCTCATAATACATAACAAAATTGAATTTTATATTTTTAACAATAAATGGATGTGTGGGATATTATTTATACTATACATTTAATACAAACCTCAAAATAATTTTTTAGAAATGAAAATGGTATATACACCACACTGTTTTTCATAAGACAGTCAACATTATTATTTTTATTACCATTAATAATACAATCTATAGGTTTTACATCATCGACTAATTCCTGAAAATAAAAAATATTAAATAAATTAAATGAGTTAAATGCCTACAGGCACACAAGAATATTAAGTTTACTCTATCTGACACGAGTATTCACTGAGAAATTATCTACTGACAAATAAACTCTAAACAAATAGGTAATTACAATGTCTGAAAATTTATTTTAAACACATAATCAAATTTTGAAGAGTGTCATATCGAGTATGAGAAGGTGCCAAAGGTTTATAACATTCTTTTAATATTAAATTTTTTATTTTTTTTTAAAAATGAATAATACTAAAAGTAGAATTTTAATATAAGGTTCGCCTAATAATCAATTGTATCAAATGTGAAAAATATAAAAATTTATCTATAAGAATAATCTATTTACTTACTTTGTAATTTGGTTTAATATGTTTTGAATATGTATCAAAAGTTCGGTCTGAGCAATTTGTCCAAATTGTTACTAGGCATATTATTAATAGTGTGGAAAGAACCCCAAACATGGTTCTAACATTTAGTCTCATACTGATTTAATAATCATTTGGACATGTGTTATTAATTGCTAAAACAAATAAAATAAAATGTAATATTATTAATATGTTCTGTTGTAAAAATGTTTGGACCAAATGCAGTTTAATACCGGTGCTCATTTATCAATTTTTTTTTTTTTCATATGCGTTTGAGGTACCAAATATGAAAAAATGTTTCATCTTTTAGAAAACGGATTATTTTAAAATGGATTAGTAGTTTTACTAAAATATGCGCTTTTATTTCTGTCTGTGAACATGGTTTTATAAGATTTGCTTTAATAATCAACATAAGAAGTGATTTTCAGTAGATAATTATGTCTGGTTGGCGAATATTTTTTATTTATAATAAGGGAAAATGGGAATATTAACGCAATAACGGTTTCTGTTAAATTCGATTAATTAAAACGTTTGGATTTTGACGAAAATCATTATCATTTTACATAATATTTTTCGATTTATGTTTAGCTTCGAAAAAAATCTCAAGTTGTACAAAAAAAAAAAAAATAGAACGTAATGTTGTTAATAACACAATTATTTGTGTACACATAAGTTCAAATTTATGATAGAATTCGTCAAAAAAATAATTGTAATCCGTTTGTAGTCAGAAATTAGTACAATATTCAACAAAAGTTATTTAACCGAACTCCGCTCAGAATTGTGTTTGTCTGCAATGATTTATAGTTGCTTACAGTATACAAATCGAATTCCCCGATTTCCCAATAATTGGGGAATTTATTTATTTAATTCGATAAATGCGGGTATTGGTAATTAAACAATAGGGAACAGGGTGCGCGGTTGCGAAACGGTATGCGTCCAAAGACGAGTCCGATCGGTGAGCTCGGAGATGTGCGAAATGAGATTAAAAATCCAAATTGAATTGGCGGCGCGACGGTAACCGTTGTTATAGTAAATTATGGCCATCAGCTGAATCGCCACTTGTACATTAGTGTAGCACTTGTCATTGTTTATCGGCCAACACAAACTGTTAGTGTAGTCATTTACTACGTTTGCGCGGTACGTTTTTATTTTTTTTTTTTTTTACAATGAATCTAAGCCACTCAAATCGTTTACGCGTCATTTTCGAACGGAGTTCATAATATTTAATATAATTAGTGTATTCGTATAAAAACGTTATGATAAGACCTGTCGCTACAATAAAATCGATCGTTCAATTAAAATGTACGAAAAACAAATAAAACCAGACTGTTTTTATTGATAAAACCGTTTCGATTCGATTGAAAACGGTTTATTTCGCATTTGGGTCGTTTGGAGGCGTTTACACGGCGCAAACGATTTCCGAACCGACTTTTAATTAATCGCGCGCGTAAACGCAGTAACCGAACAGCTGCGCTACGGCGCGAATGGCCCGACGCCTCCATGGCCTGCGTAGCATACGACCGTTCTCGCGCCCGTCGGCACGGTTTTCGTATCGTATCGGCTCACGACACCCCAAAAGCCCGGCGTGTACGCACCTACCTGCGAATTCGTGACATCTCCGGCGACATACGGGCGGGCGGCATTCGGCGGTGGCGACGACGGTCCGGCCGCGTATCATTACCGTCGGACGACTCGCCCGCGTCGATCGATGCCCGGCGGGCACGACGACACTCGCGCAACGGTGGTTATCACGAAAACGCCATCGGTACGTGTAGACGGGGACCGATAAAAACGCGGTTACGTTTTCTTGATACGCTATCATTTGAAGGGTCAAAACAAACCCGGATGATCAAATAATGAACGTCGTCCAAATCGTGATTTTGTAAACAAACAAACAAACAAAAAAAAATGTTAATAGTTTTTCAAATAACGAGCGGGTATTTTTCTCTTTTACGGCGTCACGTAAACATCTACCATAGAACAACGGATTAAAAAGAACCCGGACGGAGCGTTCGGTGTGATAACGCATACCAACGGGCAGAGCTTATCGCGATAAGTAAATGTAGTGTTTTTAATTGTCCTCGGAGCGGAGAGTTATTCTCGCTCACGCGTGTGTGTTTGTGCGTCGGTCTGTCTCTGTTGGACCTTTCCGACTGCCCGCGTTTCCCGGTCAATGTGATTTGATTAGCCGTAAGTTAAACGGTCCGTCGCAGTATTCATTTTGTTTTTCGCCGGGCATTTTATATTATTATTGTTGTTATTGTGTAGAACGTCTAGTATAGTAGTACGGTGTACGGGTGAGTGAAGTTTCGGGAACAACGCACCGTATATCCGCCAGACCCGCAATCATGGCCAAGTCTCTGAAACTAGACAGATGTATGCCATCGACGTCAACGGCGTCCGGGTCCAGGTTTGTCAAATCTCGCTTGGAGAACGATCCGATCCTAGAACGAGTGTTGCAGTGCAGGACCAAAAACTTTAGCATGAGCAGACACCAGAAACTGATAGCCTTGTCCAAGAAAATAAGTTGTCAGGTATTTTTGCCGATCAATATTATTTTTTCCTGTCATACGAATATTACTTGCATAATGTACCATAAGTTTAGCTGCCAAATTGATTAAATTTTTAACTAGAAAATATTTTTGTCGACTAAGTAATCGCACCTATCTAAATACGTGTAAAGTCAATTTTTGAATTTTTAACTAAGTGTTTATGATAAACTTTTAGATTTCGCCTTGTCAGTGTAAGGGATGGCGCGGTAAACAAGATAATCCTACAATGTTTTCCCTCTGTACAAATTATAATTGTAATCATCAACTAAGTAGGTATTAAAAAATGGCCTTACTAAAACCGCGTACCTAATACATTTCAATTGTTTTTTATATAGCTAATCATGTGTCGCATTTGGAAACTATAGAAAACGATAAACTAAACACTTTACTCGGATTAATATTTGATTTGGACAATATAGCGTTCACTTTGAAACATGAGATTAAACAAGTTACTACTGAAAGAAATTTTGTACAAGAAGACGTTTATAATTCTGTTTATCATGTACCTAAGTGAAAATAATTGTTTCTCTTATTATTACTTTGAATTTCATAAACTAATTGCATTTATTACAATGTCAGGAATTGAGATCCTTAGTGCACCCTGATGCTAAAGTTACACTCGACAATTTATTTGGATGTCCACCATTTGAAACCCCGAACATAGTTAAAGCTTTGATGAATTTTAATATGTACAAGTTTGGCCATGATAGTTGTGTAAGTCGTACAATCAATTAATTTCAGTAATATTATATAAAATGACTTATATAACTAATGAAACTAATAACTATAATTAATAATATAACTAATATAACTATAATTTATTTATGTATCTCTTGTATTATCCATATTAATATATAGTGTTGATTATGTACAGTGCACTCTATATAATCAATGATTACACTCATATTTATATTTATTTATTTATTTTAATGCTAAGATTACTATGAAAAACTATTACATGTTTTAGCAATTGAAAATCGCCTTAAAAGTTTCTAAATTTGTAATAAAACACTATGACCTTTGGAAGTGGATTCCTCCTAAAGAATTAATGCATTGCAAGAGCCTGCAACAGAGAAAAACTTATGAATATTATTACCAAAGGTACTTGTGTAAATTGAGTTGTATTTTGTTCATACAACAAAATTAATTAGATTTATATTTTAATTTTTCAGATATTTGGCATTTTGTCTGTTTCCCAAATATCTTCAATCACTAAATCCCTGTTATAAGATGAGTATGATATTTGGAAAAGATGTTTTGAAATATACATTAAAAACGTTCAGAATGCACCTGACTGATTGGTCGTTTAGTTCATCACTTATAAAAACTTCAGATTATCGAAAACATTTTCTAACAAGTTATTTACCTAGGTAATATGATTTCATTAAATACTAATGATTTATTGAGATTAAATTGAATTTTTTTTTTTTTTTTTCCAGTTATTTTAATCTATTAGAACAAGAAGTATATGCCACACATTCCCCAATATGGGATTTGCATTTTAAAGATGCCGATTTAAAAAAAATCATACTTAGCGGTTAGTATTTTTTTTCTCTCAATATTATATTTATAAAACACAACTATTGACGCGTACGGTTTTAATTAGGAATAAATTAGTTGTACACAAATTATTGTGTTGATAATTGTAAAATTTTATCTATAATATTTTAGATTCTCTTGATTCTGGAGTGGACGAAATGAAAGAACGAAAGAAAAAAGAAAAATCATTATATGAGTATGTTTAAATATTTATTATTAATGCTTTATTTCTAATGATAATCTTATGTATATTATAAATGTGAAAGTGTGTTAGGGTGTTTGTTACCCTTTCACACCAAAACTACAAAACGGATCGAGTTGAAACTTTCCATAGATGTTTTTCTAGACCAGGAATAGTATATAGGCTAATTTTACCCCCATAAATCAGTTCCAATGGGATGAGAATGAGGTCTCAAAGATAATTTTTTTTTTCCTGTACACATATCTGAAAAGGCATTTAATGGGTTTTAGTATGGTAGGTTGGCTTAGTCTCGGTGAAGGTGTTGTTGATGTATAAATACACTGAAAATCACCGCTGCATACTGTAAATACGATGGCATTCACATTACATTTAGGCCTAGCCATCTCCTATCCTAATTCCGAACATGTTAATTATTTTTTTGCATTGTTTTAAAAAACTTTTACTCTTATCTTTTGCATTTCCATTCGCTTTACTCTAACTTCTCCTTCAAGTAAAATTTGAAAAATCAAAACGAATTTGCAATGATAAGTCAAACTTGCATTATGTTAACTTTTTAGTGTCCCATAAGTCAGCGGTTCTTAATCTGTGATCCACAACGCTATCGTCTTTTTGGTTGTACACACACACACAATATAAAGTTCTTTCTTATTTTTATAAATTAAGGAATGAGATAAGATTATTTTTCATTGGCCATCAATCTTAATTTTTCTTGGTTAGTATTCTTGTCCAATATATTTTCTCATTTAAAACCATTTATTTAAGTCTTTAGGATGTAGAAGTGACAATTTTTAATCAAAGTAATTTTAAAATTTGTAAATATTTTATTCTTATTGGTCAATTTTGTAAATCAAGTTTTCATTTATAGGTTATATATCTTATGATATTATGTTCAGAATATTACATTTAAATATATAAACTTTATCAGATTTCATTATCTTAAAATATAAACACAAATAACTAAAGTTGAATAATTGAATGGTCGCTTATAATGTAAAAAAAAAAACTTACCTGTAATTTGAAATTGCATTTATAGAATAAATCTATGATGTAACCGCCACTAATTCACTATAACATTTTTTTTTTTATTAAATCTACTATAAGTTACAATACTTATTAAGACCTGGAATTCAACTTTTATGATTATCAAACAATTATAAAATAATTATTTCTATTTATTTTTATTTTTTTTAATAATAAAAATTTTGTATTACTTTAAATGAAAAGTACAATATTTTACTCTGGCTCTGTCCTACAATTTCTCACGCCTCGGAGTTAACTTAATACATTTTAAAATGATAAAAATAATTATTGGTAATAATTATGGTAGGAATAATAATTACATGATTATCACACATGCCAACAAATGTTTGATAGCTAAACCACCAACAATTAAAATACTTGTGATAACAATTTGATGTATACGACAGTACAGCCATTTACATCAAAAATCAAATTTAGTTTATACTTTATTTGAAATCCATACTTGTTAATTACTGGCGTTAACGACTTGTATTTAAAATATCGATACAATTGCAATAACTATCGGTTTTGTCTTTCGGCGCTTACATCATTGTAACTAAAAGTCTATGTCTATATCAGAATTATTTTTATGTTAAAGTATTGTTGAAAAAATGAATCGAATCTTGACGTTTAATATCGATATTAAATATTGCAAGTTTTCGGCGTAAAGCGGAGATACACTTGAGATGAGATCGCAAATTTCGCGATTTCGACTGCACACGAATAATATTTGTTAATTTAATATTTCGTTTAAACACGATTAACGCGATGCGATAGCGGTTTAATACAAACTGAATGATAAATTATTGAGCGTTACACGCGGTAGATACAATTTCCAGTGTTGTGTTGTCGGGACTATTATTGTGAACTGCGATAAACGTCATCGTATTTTTCCAAATACATAGATCAAATATCTATGATGTGCGGAAAACCAGCATTTAAGATAAAATTTTTTTAGTTATTTCCCCTCCGCGGGCCTACTATTGCCGACCCCTGTTCTAAACCTCACGTAGGCCATCAACTATAAATTTAATTCAATGGTTGGTTTTAGTTTACGTTATCTTTAGATTGATTATTGTTGTTTGTTTTCCCGGAACAATAATATGTATGTATGTATATAGAGCAGTGGTTCCCAATCTTCTTAAGAGGTGGTGCCCTTTTGTAGACAAAATTGAGCAGCGGTGCCCTTTTGTGAAAACCACGGGGAAATTAAATCTAAAAAAGTTTATAAGAAAAAAATAACGGCACAATACTTAATTTTTTTCTATACCATTTAGTACAACTTATGATGAAATTAAAATCACATTTTTGTGCATTTTTACCGGGCACATAAAACGAAACAAAACTCGAATATTCCTTCTTTTTTTTTAAATTGCACCACGTTTAGAAAGTGCTGAATAAAAACAAAAATACTGAGTCGAAATCAACAGATACCATTACCTATTGCAACGTTTTCTTTTGATCCGGTTTTTCCCAATTTTAAAGAAAAATTGTCCTCCTAAATGCCAACTAAACACAATGTTCGCCGGATACCACCTCTGATGATATTGACGTTTGGAGCAAGAGATTTGGTCGAAAAGTTATTTACAGATAGAATAATAATGCGCACGCCATAGTACAACCAGTAGATTCTTTGCTTAGATAAGGTTATTGTAGATAAATATTTTTTTTTTCCGTATAGCCCGTGGTGCCCCTGGTATGGGCTCGTGGTGCCCCTAGGGCACCGCGGTGCACAGCTTGGGAACCGCTGATATAGAGTGTGTAAAATCTATATTTCTACTAATACTTCAAAATGTAGAACTATTCATAACGTATTATATCGTGCCTATCTTTTATATTTTTAAATTTTGTTATGGATATTTTATCTTAAGATATTTCATTCTCATTTATGATGTATACTAATATATGTTAATATACGTTGCTTTAACGTACAAGTATTTAATATAAAAAAGGCTACCAAGGATGTAAAAATCTAGTAAAAACTAATAACAAAATGTAAACACAATTTTATAAATCAATAAAGTTGTGCTTCTAATGCCCATCGACGCGGCGTCGCGGTATAATCTCCGAAATTACGGGCGGCGTTGATCGTGTTAAAATTATATTTTCTTTTTATTGCCCATAAATTCATCGTCCGTGACTTCAAAGATTATTTTTACATGTAGCTACAAAACGTTAAGAACCGCTGTCATAAATATTCTCGTTATAAGGAGAACCGGCCATTTGCTGTGTGCTTTTTACATTCCTAAACTAGTTAACAATTAGGAAATCCTATCACTCAATCGAGGTTAATTTGATAATTTGTCTATTGACACGGGCATTGCTGGGCGGGACAGCCAGTCTATCGTCTTGAAAACCACAATGGAATTATATTAGAAACAAATATATATATATATATATATAGGTATATAATATTGAGTTACCCTATCTGATTTAAACAAATGTTCGTTTCCATTGATTTTTTCTAGAGATCAATCAGAAAAACCGATAGACAAAAATTGTCTCGAAAGTGTTTTGTCAGATGAAAAAATTTCAAATGTTTTAAAGCATATTCAAAGTGAGGCTTATGCCTATTCAAAAGTAAAATTTATTTCAATTATTTATTAATTATGGCCATTTAAATGTTTTTCCGAAATTGTATTTACATTGATTGAATTGTTTTTAAAAATTAGGAATTTGGTTTTGAAACGGGCCCTCGTGGACAGCAAGCGCGGACTGAAGAAGAAAATGGAACGATACGTTTTGTCGTCATTGGTAATTCATTGGATTCTAGAGTTGAAAAAACTAATATGTTATGGCTTATGCAACTAAGGAATTTATTTAGAACACAATTACCTAGAATGCCAGTAAGATATATTACCCGTTTGGTATTTGATACGTAAGTGTTACACAATATTTAATATTTCATAATAGGTGTACTATTAGTATCATTTAAACTGCTATACCAACATTATATTTCAAATAAATATTCCAACATTTAAAATATTAAAATAATTCTCTTCATTTAGAGTTTACTTATATCTATAATTTTATATTCTGTTTTGTAAAAAAGATATATTTCTCTGTGTATAATATAATACTATATTTACAATTAAACAAACGCTGGTTCATTGTAATTCAAATTACATTTTTTTGTAAAATTTGATTTAATAGAAAATCTCGTTGAATTTTACTTAGTATTTTAAAACGCAGTTCATCAAATCATCACATTTGATTTATCCATAATTGTTGAATAGAATTATATTTTTTTAATTAGGAAACACAAGACATTGGTTTTGTTGAAAGATGGAAGTCCGATTGGTGGTATATGTTTCTGTCAATTCCCATCTCAAGGATTCACCGAAATTGTGTTCTGCGCCGTTAAAGTTGATCAACAGGAAAACGGTTATGGAACTCAATTAATGAACCATTTGAAGGACTACCACATTAAACATAACATTTTGAATTTTCTTACATACGCTGATAAACTTGCAATTGGTATGACTTGAAAAATACAAATAATTATTATTAATATTTTTTACATTTTATTATAAATGACATTTTGTTTGTAGAGTATTTTAAAAAACAAGGTTTTTCCCATGATGTCAGAATCTCAAAGAAAATTCATCAAGAATATATTAAACATTATCAAGGCGCCATACTAATGCATTGTGAACTCAATCCAAAAATTATTTATACCCAATTGACATCCGTAATACGCATACAAAAAGAAGTAAGTGTTAATCATTAAATATGTTAATAAGTGCAAAACATCACGTGTTGATATTATAGCAGAATAATAATAATAAAACGATGATAATGAGGTCTAGGATTCTTATAACTTTTGTTAATTACTATGGGATATAGATAAAAATAGCTGAATGAGCTATACATTTTTTTTTTTTTTTTTTTTACACACGGGGGACTACAAAAATGAAATTTTGTATACTGCTATTTTTTGCATATTTGAAGTGTTAGGTTTTCAGTGCTATTTTTCAAGTTTTGGTGGTTTTTTTGCTAATTTCCATATTATAACGTTTTGTTTTGTATTTTCGTAAATCTAGTTTGTATTACGTGGTATGAAAAAGTTTGTTATTTAATTTTAATTATATTTTATTTGAATTCGTTGGAAAAAATACCCGCATTTTCGTTCATATTAATATCTATTTTTAAATAGTACGGTGTATTGGCCTATCGAACAGTAAACAATTACATTTCCTTATCGGTTGTACTGCTGGTAATTATATATTTTTGTCTAGAACAGGGGTTCCCAACCTTTTTATCATCGAGTACCACCAGACATTTTTATAATCAATATGCGTACCACTTCAATTCTAAAACTAAATTTGGAGTCAAATTTGTTTAGCGTATATTTTTATTATTCATTAATTTCTTTACATTTTTATTATTTGATATTTATGAAAGTAAAAAAAATATTAATTTTTAGTTAAATCTAAATATTTAAATTTTAAATTACAATTTTCAAAAATATCAGCCAAGTATGCTAGATAACCCCATTCTTCATTGTTGAACAAATTCTTCATGTCATCGTCTTTGTCAATCAAAAACAAATTAACTTCAGATCTCAGCTCAAACAATCTATTTAAAATCTTGCCACGAGATAACCATCTCACTTCAGTATGAAATAGCAAAGTATTAAATTGCCCTCGCAATTTTTTCGCATAACAATTTGAACAGTCAAGACCACACTTAAGAAATCTCTTCATAATTAAATTTTACGTACAAATTAAATTTAAAATAAAAGTTTTGTAAAATAAAACACCACTAAAATACAGATCGGTTCACACGGCATATAAGACGTATAGTGACACACTAAAATAGCTCATTGGCATTTCGTTCGTATATTTTCCAATAATCGTTATCGCCAATTGAGGGTCATAACCACATTATATAAAATATAATATAAATAACACCGACGTTAAAACTATAAGAATGCCCTTTATCGATAAGAACTATAATAAACTATAGAGTTTATCATTATCTAAAATTCTAAATTGCTACCATTACAAACCCCGTGTCATCGACATTAAATATTATTTTGATAAAATTAGCCAATATCAAATAAACTAAACTAAATAATATTGAATGCAAATAGTAATAAAAAAAATTTCTTCGCGTACCACGGGTGGGGAAGAACCTCTGGTCTAGAATATTCTGTCGAACATTCGTACGTATTTCAACGTCAGTCAGTTACTCCTTATCGTTTGATTTCGTTTTTCTGTTTGGTTATTTAACGTAAAATGCCGAAAGATAAATAGTATAAAAATATCTGAGTTCGGCGATGATTTATTTTCGATCTACGCAAATATTCTGTTTTACGTTGAATTGTGCGAGTGTAAAGTTAATATTGACAAAAAAAAAAAAAAAAAGGTAACGTCCGTTCCGCAATACATAAAAACAGATAAACATATCGAAGCCATTAAACGAGAGCGAAATAAAATTGAAAAAAAAAAACAGCAGCTTACTCACAAATGTTCCAGAATAATCAACTTTTATTATCGATCTTTGCAAGGCAATTATTTCTGTAAATTATACCATTAAACAACAAGTTATCTAATGAAAATGTTCGACGATTTTGCGAAGAGTATACGGAAAATCCAATTCCAGACAAATCAACATTGAGAAAGCTCTACTACGTTGATGATATTCTACAATGAAACTATCGACAAAAAAATTACAATTCGAGTAATGATAATCTAATCTATCTAATAGTGGCATTTGGACGAGTATCGGTGAAATAACGCACATCGAAGGTCGCTTTATTACCAATGTTATTATCGATAATCTGGATATTGAACGTGCTGGGCTCGTAATTTTACTCCGCTCGGAACAATTTGAAAAACCAACTTTTCTACGGTAAAGTTTTCGACAAATCTACGACCAAATTATGGTCGAACGGGAAATACGCCATGTACCGTATTTTTTTTTTTTTTTTATCGTTGTACATGTAAAAAGCTGGAAAACCATTAAAAGTGTTTTGTTCAAAAATGATACATGTAATATGTGCAGCACACGGCTTACATAGAATTGCTGAACATGTTCGTGATCATTTTATTAGCACTGTTGACAAAATAATCGCAAATTGTTAAAAAAAAAAGTTTTTAAAAAAAGCACCTACTACCAGAGTCGAGATGTTTAAGAAAAAAAAGGCCCCCGGGTGTATACTTACCACCAGATCCCGTAATTACAAGATGGGGATCGTGGATCAACGCGGCCGTTTATTATTGCGAAAATTTAAACACGGTTTTTTTTTTTTTTTTTTACTCGCTGTATTATGGCAGAGCTCGATGACGATGAAACAGTGAGTATAAAAAAAAAAAAAACCAAAAGATACATTGTTAAGCCCGGTTTTGAGAGCAACTTCACGTATATAAAATCAAAATTTACAATTATCGCGGAAGGAATGAATAAACTACAGACAATAGGCCTTTCTTTAATAAACTGTGTTCAAAATAATTGAAAATAGTTCAAATCATTACGGGGCGAAGCAGGTGCAATTGTAAACAAAAATTTAAATCTGTTTTTGAAAATACCCATAGCTTGTCAACATTAAAATAATTTATCACCGTGAAATATATGTTTATTGATTGTATATAAATATGTCTTTTAAACTTATAGATAATTAAAGTTTTGGTTGAAGAAAAACATCAAAAAATTGAAAAACATTATCCAGGTCTGTCATGTTTCAAGGAAGGTGTTAAACTTGTAACAATTGAGTCCATACCAGGTGTAATGGAGACTGGTTGGATTCCATCAGCCCGATATACTAGAAATAGTCGTATTACAGAGGACATTACCAACGTTGATGTTTTAGCTAAACAACTAAAAAAAGTATTGAATTTTGTAAGTATGCAGAATATAAGTTTTTTTTTTTTTAGAGTTAATTTTGTTGTTAATTGAATATTAATACAATTAATATTGCAGATAAAAAATCACGCATTAGCAGAACCATTTATGCATCCGGTGGATAAAAAGGTACCGGGTTATTATGAGCTGATAAAATATCCTATGGGTATGTTTGTAAAATTAAATAATATATTATAAATAAGTGAAATTTATTAATGAACAAATTTCCCGGATATGACTTAATAACTAACAATTGTCATGGGAAGCATCGATAGTGATTATAAACCCATCTGTCAGTGTCTGTTACCAAAATTTAAATTATTTTAAATATCTCTCAAGGATTGTTTTAATATCAAACAAATTTTAAATTAAATTTCTTCTTGCCTACTCCATAATATCTTGAAAATAATATTTATAATATGAAAATCATAATTTTAATAAATAACATCCAGTACAATGCAAATTAGTTGAGTTTTTGTTTTATTCGCAGAGATAATAACACACACTGTGCACACAATTGAATTCCCTGTAGTAATAATTAGTTGGATAAATGTATTCGAATAGATTTTATTAATTATTTTACAATTATATCAATTTAAATTGCAGATTTGAGTACAATTGGTAAGCGATTGGCTGCTGGTTACTATGTTATCAAGAAACTGTTCATAGCTGATATGAGACGAATGTTTAGCAACTGTAAAACATTTAATCCAGAAGATTCGTATTGGTCAAATTGTGCAGTCGAATTAGAAAGGCTTTTCCAAATCAAAATGAAAGAATTGGGACTTTGGAGCTAATTATACAAATTTTTAATTTGTTTACATGTTGTATTAGGTCCAAATTTCATTTAGATCTTATGAAAAAAAAATAAAAAAATTTAAATTAAAATTTTTTAAAATGTCTAAATACACAAAAATACGAATTGATGTATTTATATTTAATTTTTGAACAATATTTTTGTACTGTAATTACCTATATTTTTTGTTCATTTCACCAAATTTATTTAGATCATTATGAATTGGTAAACCTATTGTAATTGCTTGATATTTTATTTTAAATAATTATTAATAATGCAAATGTTTAACTTTATTAAAATGCTGTGAAGTAAATTTTAAATTATTAAATACCTGTAGTCAATAAAAAGCATATGTCTGCATTTTCATAGTTAATAAAGAAAAATGATTGCCTACTTATTGAATATTATTCTGATTATTTTTAATTACAGATTTATTTTCAGTGCTATTAATCGTAGATGAATTATGTAATTAAATAACAATGTATTATGTATTAATATTTATCATTTGATCATTAATTTTGTAATTACTGTAAGCATAAATAGGTATGTATGAAAACTATATTAAATATACAATATTTTTAATACAATTTAAATATTTGTGTAAAATAATTGTAATTGTTCTCCTTGTCACTTGGTGTACAAGTAGTTAACTCGAAAGTCAATTAGAAGAAAAAAAATTAACTTGCACTCTGTACTTTGTATGGATTCTTTCAGTGTTTTTTTTTTTTTTTTTGTTTTAACGATATTTAATTTTAAAAGAAAAACACATGTCACTATATTTTTCGGATGGAAAAACTAGAATTATTTAATAAATTACAAAAAAAAATTGACTAATATACAAATTGTACCGGTATACCCACTGCACCGTAGACGTTGTCCAGAGAGTTTTTCGCAGGAAAAAAAAACACGTAAAAAACATCCAATAAGCTTGGTTAAATTGCGGGGCTTGAGATGATAGGATTTTAATTTTTAAAACAGATTTGATTGTGTATACTAATTTTCTAGGTCCCGATCGATGCGTTTTTTTTTATATATATATTCAACTTTATCGTTAAAATATCGATAGTTAAAAAAAAAAAAAACATAAATTTACATTATTTGTAAACCGAAAATTGCAAATTCAATTTTTCGAATATCAAAAATTGCCAAGGAACCTAGAAATTAGTGTACATAATCAAATCTGTTCATGTCAAACCTTGCAATTTAACCAGACTTATTGGTCGTTCTTTACGTGTTTTTTTTCGACTTGCTCCAACCACCTTGAAAAAAATATATAGGTTTCAATCGTAATAGTTTGTATGCCGATTATTCAAACAATCTAATATAACCGTTGACGTTCTTTAAACAATATGGAAAAACGATTAACAACAATAGAGAAAAAAAAAAAATGAAAATTAGTATCGTTTTATACGAGCGATCGGTTATCGCGGTTTCCCGGACACATACCGCGGTCGTGTTTATCAAATTAATTCCGTAAAATTTCGCCGTGAATTGTCCGCGGACGACTACGCGCGCGCGTATGTTATGTTGCCTGCATAGCACGGGGCCTCATTGTAATTATTGTTTTTTTCTGGCGCCCGCCAAGACAATTCGACTTGAAACGTTTATAGGATCTGATCGTTTCCCATTTGGACACCCGGACATCATTCGCGGGGCCATCTAACCCGTTACATTATTATATTTATGTATTACTTTAAACTTGTTCCGTCTCTAATACGTAATTCGTATATATAAAAAAATAATAATAAAAAAAAACAAGCGTGCGGTTACACCATTATTAATGTTTAATGTTTTATTTATATTCCGTTTCGGATTTGGCATCCGGTCCGCATAGAGTTGTGCGGTGTGCGCCCGTGTCCAAATTTCGACACCGCGTTTGAGGTTAGTGAAAAATACTATTATTATTATTACCTAATTGTTATTTAGATGAAAGCGGCCGGCGAATAAATTCGAATATTATTTCGGATATACAAATAATACTTTTACTAAAATACTTCTGTTCCACAATACAATACGTCACCCTTGTAAAACCTCGCCTGTTAGCTTTTGTTTTGTTTTTTTAAATTTAATTTTCTTGTCTAATTGTCCGTTGGAGAGTAGACTGGGCTTCTCGAAATCGTCTTAGCGTTTAGGGTTTATAGTATAAATACTACACGTAAAATAACTCGTTACATATTGCGGATTTTGATAATAACCAATCGCCGTAACGTGCAGATTATTAAAAGTGGTTTATTCTTGTATTTTATCGAATTCGTTTAAAAATTACGTTTCAAAAACCATTTGCTATATCATACGTATTGTTATTGTTGTTAAGTTACATAGAAGTTCAAATCTAAGGAATATTATTGATATTTTGTCTCGGATCTGCTTGGATTCGTCGTTATCTGTGTGTATTTACGTTATATTTTATCGATTATCTATTTTGATATTAAAACTCGAGATTTCTGTAAACCGTTGGTGATTCGTCGAGAATAAACACATACAGTTTTACGGTTAGCCCCGGCGAATCGAAATTCGACTTTTGCTATTCCCGAGGTGGTTTTCGAATTCGGTTATTAAATTTTACCGCTGATTTACAGGGTTGATATTTTGTTGCGAAGTACGTATCAAATATTATGAAATCATCGCTTTACTCCGTCCAATACGATTTTTTCTTTTTTATATAATACATTATATAATTGTAAAAACACGTAGTATAAATCAATGGCCATATTATTGTAAATCGCGGAAAATTCGTCTAGCGGTTACAATGGAAATTTTTCGTGAAATTTATGAGGAGTTTATCGGATATAAACGACAATATTTCTATGATTCAATGTCCCTCGCAATAACAAGGAAAGTATCAGGATTGTTTGAATACCATTCAATTCCATTGCTTTAAACCAATATATCCTATATATATATATACATGTATCGGCGTTTTAAATTCAAGAAAAATATATCTGTATTTGTGTTGTACCATTTCGATAATTTCTAGTCAAGTGGAATCAAATTAACGAGAAATATCGATTCAGTTTAAACCGCCGTCTGATCAAAACCATGTGTCCACTTTAACGAATCAATATCGCACACTCGAATATTGGTTTGAAACCGTACTCGATATTCTTATGATTGTATAGACGTTTTTTTTTTTTTTTTTTGTTTTCATTAAAAATACCAACGGATTTTCCGAGCGATGGACACACTCGGACATAGGCAACCGAACGAGACGGAAAATAAATGAATTTTATAAAACGAGTTCCGCTCGATTGTTGAGATTGTCCAGTGTAGTAATCATAAACGTAGATAAACGTAGCCGATGAAATCCGAAAAAAAAAAACTGAAAAGTCAATACTATTTCGTCGGGGCCATGTGCACCCTGTACACAATTATTGTCACCGCGAGCGTATAATTCAATTGTATACGCGCGCGCTCGTATCGTGATTTTTATACATCGGAATAAAAAAAAAAAAAAAAAAAAAAAACGAATAAAATCAAATAGATACGCCTCAATTAGGAATCACGATTATTCCATTATGCGCGTATCCGAACTGCAGTAGGCACACCATTAATATTCAACGTATATAGTTCTCTATTGTGTTCCGCAGAATATATTACTAGGCGCCCGTATGTTACTCTTTGCGAGCCGAGGAGGCCGGCCGTATATTTATCGACCTATTAAACGGTTCTGTAAAATACCAGAGAACAAAAACGGAAACGCATACGGACGTCCGATACAATAATATCGGCGGGACCTATAAATATATATATATATTATCGTACCATTAGCCCCGATAGTCGGCGCGTGTAGACGAAAAATTCAGCTCGTCGAAGTATTTATTTCAAAAGTGTCGTTCGCCGGAAACTAATTCGTTCGCCAAACCTAATCTTTCAAACCGGCAATAACCTCCGCCTCCCCCGAAACGCCGGTTAGGCACCACTTCGGGAGGCGGGTCGCCATCGTTTATTGAATAAATGAAATTACAATTAATAAATTGGTAAAATCCCGTGTCCCGCCCTAACGGCTCACATGTAAAGAGTTACAAAAACTTCGCGAACCTACAGGGGGATGAGCAATAGCCTGGCCGAAGCCCAATTGCTGCCCACACAAGCTGTAGGGAGGGACACTTCCTACCGGTCTACCGGCCGGCGGTCTAGCGACACCAAGAAGGCGCACGCCGGCGACGTCGAGGGCTTGACGCTGCCGTTCTGCCGACTCCTTCTCCGCGATGATGGCCACAGCGAAGACGACCGCGGTTTCCCAACGGTCTGGGGACTCCAGCGTCACCAAATCGCCCGGTTCAAACGGACCAGGCGATCCCTATCCCCGTCAAACGCCTCGCGGCTCATCAGGGTACGGAGACCGTCGTCATCCACCTGGTTCTCCTCACTGGGAAATCCGCATCGAGAACACCCGGGGGACGGAGCTCGCCCGATCCGGTGAAGGAACGAGTTGAAGCATCCGTGCCCCGTGAATAGCTGAGTGCCTCAACCAAACCTTTTTTTTTTTTTTATTTTTTTTTAAAACCGGGAATACTCCCGCCTCCCGGAATTGCCGCGAAGCACTACTTCGGGAGGCGGGTCGCCATCATTTATTAATTAAATGAAAATACAAATAAATGTTTGAGCAAAATCCCGTTTTCCCCTAATGCGGGGCGGGCTCACATGTAAAGAGTTACAAAAACTTCGCGAACCTACAGGAGAATGGGCAGTAGCCGGGCCGAAGCCCAATTGCTGCCCTTACACTAGTAGGGGGGAAAACTTCCTACCGGCCCCGCGGCCGGCGGTCTAGCGACTGCGGGGCCGCGATCAACGAGGGCGGCGATGCGCTCGAAGAAGGCGCACGCCGGCGACGTCGAGGGCTTGACGCTGCCGTTCTGCCGACTCCTTCTCCGCGATGACGGCCTCAGCGAAGACGACCGCGGTTTCCCAACGGTCTGGGGACTCCAGCATGAGCTTCACCAAATCTCCCGGTTCAAACGGACCGATCCTCCGGACCAAGCGCTCCCTATCCCCGTCAAACGCCTTGCGGCGCATCAGGGTACGGAGACCGTCGTCATCCACCTGGTTCTCCTCACTGGGAAATCCGCATCGAGAACACCCGGGGGACGGAGCTCGCCCGATCCGGTGAAGGAACGAGTTGAAGCATCCGTGACCCGTAAATAGCTGAGTGCCTCAACCAAACCTAACCTCTTAACCTAATGGTTGGTATCGTCTGTTTGCTGATAGACGCGCGCAAACGATACAAGACGATGGTCCGGATCGACGATACCGCACAACGTCGTAGTCATCCATCCGACAATTTTATTCGTTTTCGAAATTGGTTATTTTAAATGCGTTTAACTGAACTGTTCGACAAACGCCCCGGGATAATAAACGAACAAACGCGTATTTACCCGATCGTGTTAGGGTCCGTTCGAAACGAAAACGTCTTAATAAAAATTACTTAATAATTCGTTACAAAAGTTTTTCATTTTTTTCTCATGTTTGATGTTAGAAACGTTTCTACCAGAAATCTTATTACAATCGAAAGACGACCGGGGCGGGGGGTGTGGCAGGGAGTTTTTTGTAACATTTTCGATCTGGTTGGTGAGTTTCGTGAGGTAATTTTTCGATTTTCCGTATAATTTTCGGAATAACGAGAACAAAATACGAGAATCTTTTATATTTTTTTTTTATTTTTTTTGTAATTCAGTTAGAAATAATATATTGTAGAGTGCACGAATGTTCACTGAATTCTCATGTTGGCCATTTTTAGTAGAGAACATCTGGCGATTTAAATATAAGCTATATTGTTTTATGTTTAATATTTTTTTAATATTTTCTAATTTGATTTTATGCAGATATAGTTTTGAAAAAAAAAATGCTCGATAATTTGACGCGATATTTTACATCATAACCGTATTATTGGCACTCGATAAAAACGCACGACGATCCTAGACGATTAGAACGCGATTTTCAATTCTGATCTGAACTTTACGGTATTCAATTATTTTGTACAGTTGACGGGCGCAGTTATTTCAAACGGACGGCGTTGAACGGTTTGAACAATTTTTCGATAATAAACCAAATAAATTCCCGCCATCTAAACGACGCTATCGATTTAACGACTGTTTAATGGTCGGTATTGTAATTTGTGTGGTGCAATTATACGTGGTAGGTACCAATGCGCTATAAATTCGTGTGCGTGGTGCGCCTACCGTTTAATTACATCTGAAATTCTCCGACTAAATGCAGCGATAATTAATAACGAACACCATAAATCACGGTCGTTTGGCCCGGCGGAATTAGAATACGTCACGATAAATTTTATTATTGCCACTCGATTCAATTGATAATATATTAAAAAGTGATTTTACATATGCCGTTTGGTTTTTATTACGGTCGGCCACTGGTGGCGTTGTCGTGCGGCGTAAATTATTCCGCGGCGCCGCCCGTTACGAAATACAACAGAAATTTAATAATTCCGTACGCAATTATTTGCGTATACAGGGCGATTGTTTTATCGTTTGTCTAACGGACAATTACGGAATATGCGCATTCGATTTTTTCTACGGCCTGTATACGTGTCCGTGGTACGCCTCCCCCCCTCCCATCACCAAATAGGTCATTTTTAACGAATCAATTGTGGATTTATTAAATTTTTTTAAAACATTTTTTTATTATTTTGTTTTATTAACTAATGTACCTACTGAAAGCCCCCCTACCCCTACCCTACGAAATTTTGAACTTGTATTTGATAATCAATACATTTTCCAGAACGCCACGCAGGGTTGGTTTATGATTTAAAATTGTATTTAACCATTTTTTTTTTTTTTTTCATTATTTATTGTCTGTTATAATGTTATAATGTTTGTATAATGTTATCATTAAAATAAATTATAGTTGTGTATTTTTAGTTCAATAAGTAATAAAAAGATTTTAAACCGTCTCACCCGAAAATCGACCCTGAATACGTGCTTGGCCCGCTGACGAATTAATTACCGACGTCCGATAATTACATTTTTCAACACGTTTTGTTTATTCTATTTTATCTTTTCTAAATATCCGTACGTGGTAACACGCATGTGTCGCGTAAGTGTATTTTTTTATACAAACATAGGGCGTCTATCCGGGGGAGGTGGATTGGCCCGCGGAGAATTCAAGAGTTTTCCCGACGGACTGTTTCCGGTCCGTTTGGTCATACGGACGTGCGTTGAAATTCATATAAGAACGCCCCCGATGAACGAATGTAAACACACAAATATTCGTGAGCAGCGTATTCCGAATGGAGGAGACTTTGTGCCCAAACCATTCGGCTTTTCGTTAGCAATTCGAGCGTTAAATTCCCCAGTATTCCGTTTTACTACAGGGTTTCGAGGAACTATAAATAACGAATATTAAAACTTAGAGAAAAACGGTTTGTTTTATTAAAACAATTTGTAATTTTCAATTATGTTTTGAAAATGAAATCATCTTCAAGATGGCGGCCGTCAGCAATCTCCGGCATTTTGGTATGATTTTCGGCACGTTTCGATTGGTACCGCCGCAATTTCTTCGGCGATTCTCTTTTACGGGTCATCAATAGTATGGGCGTGATGTTTGAAAATCTTATTCTCAAGGAACCCCCAGAGGAAAAATCACACATGCTTAAATCGGGGGAGCGTGCCGGTCAGCCTACGTCGCCCCTCAGAGAGACAAATCGCGCAGGGAACGTTTGTCGCAAAACAGCAAGCGAAATTCGAGCTGTGTGCGCTCTAGTCCCGTATTGTTAAAACCGTACGTCTTCCAAGTCATGTTCTTCAGCCATTTCTTCCAACCTGAGCTGCAGATAAGTTTCCAACATCACAACATTCCCAAAGCGTGCTTCCGGCCGAACGTCTTCGTGTCCCTCTAACCAACTGCACATTTTCGGTGGTATTTACCGTTCTAGGTGCTCCGTATCCACGTACACTCAGGGTACTTCCAGTCTTTTCCAATTATCGAATCCAAATCAAATAATGTTAACATGAGAAACAGATTCGTTGCGTGGAATGCCAAGATGTAGACGAAATGCCCTTTGTGCAACAATCGCAGAATGTTTATTTTCAAAATACGCATGCACCCTCGATGTACAGCTGCCCGGGCTATGATTACGACTAAAAACGGCATAACTGTGTAATTCAAAATAGATCACTAATATAACCTGCATTTTTTTTGTCTTAGACTAATGACCTCATTAAACTCGTAAGTCGGTTCCGCCGCATCCTGTATACGACGTATTTTTTTTTTGTTTTTTCTGTCTGTGTCGTGGACTGAAATATATTCGTTCCGGGCTTTATTTAGTTGAGCTAACGCTAAGTCGCGAGGTATAAAAAAAAAGATGTCAAAATTACACCCTCCTTTAGCGATTCGATTGTAAACACCGTTTTGTGGGGGACAACTAAGCGCATTAAGCGCATTAAGAAGAACTTTATCTGTGTCGTAGGGTGTCATTTTTTTATAAGTAAATTAAAACACCAAAATAACCGAAACTTACAAAATTACAAGTTCTTCTGAACGTGCTACGCAATTTTGGTAGTTCCACTATGAACACGGAAAAAGTCCCCTTAGTTGTCGTTTTTCGTATATATTTTAATATCGCGATTACACGAAAATTACTCGCGATTATGACACGGATAGAATATATACGAATTTGAATATTTTTCAATTGATAAATTACCAATTATTTTTATCGAAAAATTGCCTATGCAAGACCCCTTAAATACGGTCGGAATACCGGTTTCTCTTAAGAAGCCGATAAACCTAACCGAACCAATCGCCTGAAATCGACCGATTCGAAAATATTATTTATCCAGTTAAAACGGATTTGATCTCGAGTGGAGCTCATTGTTGATTAGTGGTATAATTAACTATAAAAAAATATTTGTTCATTTTTGTTTTAATGGTTATCTTTTTGTTCATATATATATAATAGTAATGTGACATAAATACGGATTATCCAAAAAGTCCATAATTCCGGATTTTAAAATCTGAAAATTTATGTTTCGAGTTCCAAAATCCAAAATTTTGTATTTTTACGAGTAACAAACGTTTGCCGGGTCAACTGGTAGTAAATATACGTATTATATAAATAAGATTGTAATATGTATGATTTTTTTTTTTAATAACAAATTTCTATTTGTGCAATTTTATAAATTGTAAAAAGGGTATTTAATGTTTTACACAATCAATGCTATTAACAATAATAATGGCATCACAATTTTAAAAACAGAAATGAGGATTCGGATAAAATTCCGGATTTACAATAAATGTCGGATTTTGAATTTCGGAATTCAACAATCCCTAAATACTCGAAATTCGGCAAATCCGGATTTTTCCCATCACTAAAATATTACAATGTATTCGTGAAACATTTGATTTTGAATGTATCGATATTTTACGTTGTCTATTATCTATTCTTAGGGGGACGGATAACGCGTAACGTTTTCTTTGCGGTTGGCCCAGCGGAGAAATCCTGCGCTCCCCTCGGCCCGTGCGCTTTCGCTATCGCTTAATAATAAGGGGCATCGTATAAAACATAACATTATTAACGACATGCCTACGTGGATTAGGTGCCCTATAAAGTATATTAATGTTTGTGGCCGGGTAGAAAAAAAAATTAAATATAAACAACAACGACCCCGGCGGTCGGAAACGTGTGACCGCCGCCGCCGCCGCCGCCGGTAACCGCGGTAGCATCTTGCGGGCGGGCCGCGGTTCGCGCGCGTGAACTCTCCGTCCGCGGCGGCAGACCATCACGACGGCGACGGTGTCCAACGTCGTCGTCTCCGTCTCCGTCTGGTCGACCGCGTGTTGTGTACGGCGGCGGCGGCTGTGTAGTCGAGGTCACATTTTTGTCTTTGGCCGCCACCGCAACTACGGCGGCGGCCGGTTTGTGCCCCCCCCCCTCCCCAAAACATCATAGCGATGGCTACGGCGGCTGCGGTACGCAGCGCTCTCTCCGCCGCCGCCGCCGCCGCCGCCGTCGTAGTCGTCGTCGTCGGTACTGAGGAAAAAGTAAAATAAAATAATGTTTATATGACGACCGCGTTATCACGTGTCCGCCGCGCCGCCACACTGACGACGACGTCGCCGCCGCCGCCGCCGCCGCACCGTGCCGAGTAGAAACACTCGCCGCCCAGTGCCTCAGTACGTACCCGGCAACCGCCGCACACGGTTTTGTTTACGGTATCTGGTGTCCGCTGTCCCATCGTTCCTCTCGAACATTTATCAACCAGCACTCGCGTCGTAATATTTTTCGCGCGCTCGCTCCCTGCCCGTCCGCACGCACCGCTGCCGCCGAGCACCAGAGACCGCCTGTCGACGACGCGCTTTTCCGGATCATGCGACCGACCCACCGCCGTTGACCGCGGCGCGCCGTTTCGCTGAAAACTTTCGCACTTTTTACGTCCATTCCGATCGTAATTCGCGTAAAACATTTAAAAAAAAAAAAAAAAAAATTGAAAATTAAATTAGGAAAAAAGAAAAAAATCTTTTCCCCACCGCACAATCCAACCGTGTATTTCTTTTCGACGCTCCGACTGTAAAAATGACCTCGGCAAACGGATTCATAATCGGCGACGGTTCTTGGAACCTCCAGATCTACGTGCCCGATCTACAGGTGGAACGGACTCTCCGGGTCAAAGGCGACCTGCACATCGGCGGGGTCATGCTCAGACTGGTCGAGGATTTGGGTAAGTCGATATCCTAATCGTATATAGTTATTAAATTGCGCGATTTGTGAATTTATATTTACACGCGATGGGCAAAATTTCACTATATTTTGAACCGGTCCGATTACGTACAATTCGGTTGCGAATTTTTTTTTTTTATCAAACGGTGGCTGTGTAAAAAATATTAGTCGTCGACACTGATAATTAGCAAAAAAATAGTAATGGCACGACGCGATGAAATAATATTATTGTTACAAATCGGTTGTATAAAATTTCCGAGTGTAATTCATTATTGAACGAGAGTAATAAATAAGAGTCACATCCGTATAGTAGAATCATAATAATACGTACCTATTATAAACTATGGCAAATTTAAACGTATTATTATTATTATTATTATTATTTTTTCCCTAGATTTTATTCGCGCGGAGACGGTATTGGGAAATTAAATTAGGTGTCCCAATTATATTTGGTCGGCATTATAGTGGATCGAATAGAAATCGTAAATATTTCCGCTATACGCGCGAAAATAATACGAATTTCGCAATTTATTTAATGCTAAAACGATTAAATTATATCTATTGTACAGAAAAAATAATAATAATAATAATAATAATGTTTCTTTCGTTGTGTTTTATGACACTCGAGAAAGAGTTAAATGAAACACATGGCGCGTAATGAAAGTACCTATACTTACTTATTGTGATGGTAAATAATTGGAATCCGGTAGGTATACACCCGGTTTCAGACACAGCAGTTTCATTCGATTTCCTTTTATATATATAGTATATTACTTCTCGATTAGGCTAAGTAGGTATTTAAAAAAAAAAAAACCCGCGACGACCGCGATTCAACAATCTGTATCGACATTAAAAGTTCAAAAGTTTGGTATTGTTAAAAGTTAAAAAGGCTTCAACGACAATGGTTATTAACCTAATTAGAGTGTAGATGGGAATGGGTGAAATACGTGGGTTATTACAATTATTGGCAATTATCAACAATTATTTACATTTTTTCTCATTTAAATTTATGTTATGGAAAAATTGGCAATTCAAAAGTTATGTGTTTGTTGTTTTTTTAGTAATTATAATTTCGGACAAGCGTATATATGTGTATATATATATATAATACTTGTTTTTTGTTAATTAATTTTCATTAATAATAAATTTAAAATTGCGTATATATGTATATAAAACAAATTACATTAGAGTTTTTAGTCGACCCGATTTAAGGAAAACCTGTTTTATAATTATTATTCACCGACATGGCGATTCGAAACGATTAATTATTTACAAAAAATAAAATAAAATTTCGCCCGAGACCCAACTAACCAGCCCATCATACACCGATACGGTATAATATCAAATAAAATACGAATATCAATTAGAAATCAACGTGTTCGTCAAAATCAACGGATCTTGAATTATTACATTTCATAGGTATAATATACAATGTCGTAGACAAAACCGCGTATAAAAAACGTCGTAATTTCTATTCAAATTTTTTTTTTTTTTTTTCGACCGCATTGTTCGGTATCGTTAAAAATTGAGATTTATGTAAATTGTAAATTGTTTAACCTAATACATTATGCCGAGATCGGTAAAACACTCTACGAGAATATACAACAAACATGCTCTTGGGTTTTTTTTTTTTAGTCGTAAAATATTTACGTTTTATATAATTTTACAATAAATATATATATATATATATATATATATATATATACACCTGTGCGAGAGTTATAAATATTGAATTGTATAGTATTTTTTATTATTGTTATTTATTTGTTCGTAGCATTTAAAAGTACGTTATCTAAAAAAAAAAAAAAAAATAATTTACCTAGAAATTTATACGTAATGTGTGTGTGTGTTGTATTGAAATTTCTCCGAACATCGATAATATTGTTTCTAATATTTACAGCCATTCATAACCAACGGTGTATTATAATAATATCGCGAAGACAGTTTTATTGGGTCGAGTACACACACACACATATATATATAAAAAAAAAACCACCGAAATAACCTACACGCACACAATAGTATTTCGTTTTCGTTTCGGTTTTTTATTTTTTTTATTTTTTTAGCGATTCGATTTTTATTTTTATACATTCGTACGTGGGTTTTGTGTATTTACACCTACCCGTACGCCGGCGCGCGCGCGCGCGCTTTTCTTTTATTCCCCTCGATTACCCACAACGCGTACGTTCGTACCTTCGGTGTTGTCCGTTATTGTTATAACACATAGGCTTTATATTACATTATATACGACGATTGGTGGGTACCTAACCTACCCACCTACCCACCTGCCCACCTACTTATCTTACCAACCGACCAGCCTACTCAATTAATATCCGATTGTCATCGTCTGTCGTCCTGTGCGCGCACACGCCACACGGCTCAAATCAAATTCGTTAATACGTCGACGCGCGCGCCGCCGGTCTGGTCTGGCCGTTAATTTGTTCTTTTCGAATATCATTTCGTTTCCGAACATCATTCCGGGGGAGTTAGGGGGTTTTTTTTTTTTTAATTTTTTTATTATTTTTTTTATTTTTTTTTTTTTTGTGCGTGTGCGTGTGTTATTCTGACGCGATGTCGTGAGCACGCACGGCCATAGGTAAAACACAATTCCAAGTATACGATAATATGGCATTGTCGCCCGTCGACCGGCTATAGACTACGCTGTTATACAGGTATAATAATTAGAACGGAGAATAATCATGATACACATTCCGGGCGAATCAATTTAATGCTCGTGCAAACGTCGTTTGTGCCCGGGAAAAATGCGAAAATACGCAAAATAAAATTACCGGCGTACGGAATCGCGTTAGGCCGCCGCGAAACAGATTCCCCGTATAAACCGTAGCGATTTTACAATTCGACCGACCGAATAAAAGTATGCGAATGCGTACCGGACGGCCGGCCCTAATATCTCCGTCAGGTCCATCGTACACTCTATACCTTCACAAAACAAAAAAAAAACAAAAAAAACTATACTCCACAGACGGGTAAATAATAACCGACGGATACCGCCACGAGGAACTTTGATTTATTCGTAATGCTTAAAATTATAACACATACGGGGGAAATACACTTTTTGCACTTTTTTCAAGAGCTTTTGTTTCGGCCAATAATATTTCCGCCCGATTATTAGATTTTTTTCGTAACAAGTTTAAATAAATTTAAGGCTTCAGAATATTAGTAAAATTATTACATAGTAATCACGTTAATTGTGATAAAATAATAACAATATCGATTACCTATGAGATTATCAAATATATTCCATAAACATTAGATTATATTGTCAAAGATTTCCGTGTTTGTACACTGATTTTTACCATCTACACACGGGAGCGGTTTTTTCTTTTTTCTTTTTTTTTTTGGTATTTTTTCTCCCTTCGTCATATTTGATCAAAACAGATAAACGTTCGAGTCTCCCTCCGTTTCTGGTGGCGAATCGTTAATTCACAATTATTGTATTTGCGCTCTGTTTTTTTTTTTTTTTTTTTTTTCATTTTTGGCCACGACAATTAAGAAAATGCAAAACGGAATAATTATAGTAACTCAAAGTTCAGTTTGTTTATTGTTTTTTTTCATTTATATCGAAAATAATCGTTATTTATGTTCAAATGCGAAATATTCGCGCGGTCCCGCTATAATATATTTATATATATATAAAAAAAATACATAATTTATTGCGTTACTCGTGTGATATTTTATCTTCGTGCATATATAATTTCGGTATGTTTTTTTACTGGTTTACCATTATCACGGTATTATTTTAAACACGGTGGGGAAACCGCAACAACGACAATCGCCGTACGCGCAATTATCACAATATTATTCATATTTTAAATATATATATATATATATATAAATATTATTTTTTTTTCCATTTTGTACATAGGAATTTAATACGTAGCAAATTTAACGACCGCCGTCACCGCCGCTGACACGTGTAACTATATAGGTGTACTTATGGGTATACGAAAACATGACTTAAAACAAAATAAATTACGTTCACTTGTTTGCATATATTAGTGCCTTATCGGACCTGTTCGAACACAATGACTATATAATAATAATAATAATAATAATAATAATAATATGTCTTTTCCGACTGTGTATATATATATATATTGTTTGTTATGCAGCGCGTCCTATAAGTCGAGTTGTTTAAATTTTTTTTTTTTTTATGACGAATCGTTAAAAAAAAAAATAACTACGACCCGAAAGAATGCGCGGACGGCGAAATCGCGCAGAAATATTATGCGTTTTTTTTTTTTTTTTTTTTTTTAGAGGGGAACATGCAAAAATGTCAATTCCTTACGGTCAACACACGGCCTATATGTTAGCTATAGAACATATAGAACACAATTTATTATTATTAATATACTCGTGCGAGTTACAAACGTTGAGATTTGAATATGTTTTCATTGTTGTTTGTATTGGTCACATAAATATATACTAAAATTATAATAATATCGCCAAGTTTGCGTACGTGTTATTTTCGTTTTTTGATAAATTTACGACTTTTCGGTCTCGGAGCACGTGCGCCGAAACAACGAAAATACCTACATCGAATACCTTTCATAAATAATTATAAATTATCAGAGTAATTCCGACCCGCGTATGTCCGCATACCGATACGGAGTTGCTCTATACTATCTGTATATATATATATATATACCGGCTCAAAACATTTTATATGCCGGGAAATCGACTTTTAAAGTTTCACTATTTATCGCAATTAAGTATAAATTATCGAACATTTTTTTTTTTTTTTGTTTTTGCCACTGGAAATCGTTGCATTTGAGCCATAACTTGGACGATAACGTAGACGGCATTTTTATTCTGGTCAGGATACACTCATGTCTCGGGAGTGTAGCGCTGGAAACTATTTTAAGCACAAATACCGACAATTTAGGACGTAACGGTGTTTAATGAAAAAAAAAAAAAAATACTACGACTTTACTAAATTGTAGACGATAATTTGATAGCGATAACTCAAGAATCGAATATAAAAAATGTTCGGAGTTGTGTCACCATTCTTTAAGGGTGCGGTGTATGTATTATATATATATTTTTTTCAGCTTCCTCATGTTATTACTAATTATTTCCATTGGGACGGAGGCCAAGGACCCGAGGTACGTCTCTTTTTGTGCAAATAAAAAAAAAAAAAAAAAAAAAAACGAGTATATATTATGTATATCCTTACGGTAATAATATATTTGTTGAATTTTCTCAATCGACTCGCGCCGCGTCGCCTTTTCGAATATTTTTACTTATAGTATATAATACGCATATTGGTTATTTTTTTCGTTATATAATGTTATGACCAAACAATAAACACGACTCGCGGAGGAGTTTGTGTTTGTATATATTATTACTCACACGGGAAATAAACTAACCAAATATCGTAAAACGAAGGAGAAAAAAAAATAATAACAAATTTATATTACCCGAGATATTCTACACGAGCCGTCGTCATGTTTAGATTATAGTTTTGTAGGTAAGCATTCTGTCGATTGTCGTAAAAAAAAAAATAAAAAAAAAACCGAACCGACCTCCCAAAAATCGTAATAGTTTCTATAAATGAACGTTAAACTTTTTCTCGGTATGCATAGGCCATTTTATATTATCGAGTATACAACACGCCGCCTACTCTTACACTGTCGGGTATTTTTTTATTATTTTTATTAATTTTTTTTTCTACAAACACTGTTTATTTTATATATATATAATGTGCATAGGTTTTAAAAAATAAAAAAAACGAAATTATTATTTTATTATTATATTTTAGTTTTTTTAAAATTATTTAAAATGAGTTATCACGCTAAAACCGATAATTCGTAAATTAATTATTATTTTTGGTTTTGTAGTATTTCCGTATAGTCTTAGTTTATTCGTGGAACGGATAAAACTCACAAAATGCTGTTACAATCATAATTATTTATTCGCTAAATATTCACGAACACGCATTTTCACGTCATAATAACGATTACAATAATCAGCACATTAAATATTAATATGATAAATATATAACTCTTTTTTTTTTTTATTTATTTTTTTTTTCTTCTATACAGTATAGGTGTTAATTTTAATTTAACAATCGTCGAAGAAATTTTTCACGTGCATTTAATTTCGTTATTATTATTGTTATTTTTTCTTTTAAATTTATAATGATTTATCAAATACACACACATTTACTTTTATAATTTTTTTTTTTTTTTTTTCAACAGTTTGTATTATAATATTGCCGGATAGTTCTATAGTTCTATTACAATATAAAACGTTCGTTGAAATATCTATATTGTTTTAAATATATATACATATATATATATATTATACGTCTAGTGTTTATTCGTCTTTAATCTATAGTCTATAGGTCTAAACGATAAAATAATGTGTGTCCAAACCGTGCACGAACAATATTTGTCTACTCTTATATATATATATATATATACATATACACATTTCCTTCGTTTCCGTACATCGTACAGGTATAATAATACACGTGGAAGGCCTAAATTTTTATATTATACCAGATGTTATACCGTCTATAGTATCCGTTTCCTCTAATATGCTCGTATTATATCGAATATAATTAATATTATCTAATATATACATATATATATATATATAATATAATATTGTAGAAAAAAAAATGAACAGTAGTCAATTAAAAAAAAAAAAACATGTTGGAAATATTTAGATATATAACAGAGGTGCCTAATGTAGCACATATAATATACGTGTATGGTATAATTTTCGCAATTTAAAATGTATGTAGACCGACACACTTGTACTGTGTTTTAAAAATATCAAAACGATATGAATAATTTTTACGAGTTTGAAATTAATGATAATTACACGCAATCATATGTACGGTATGTTAAAACGCGAGTTAAAAAAATAAAAAAAAACTTAACTGGCGTCTACCGCGAAATAAAAATTATAATAAAATGCGAATTTTTCAGATGGCCTGATTAGGTTAACGAACAGTTTTACAATTATAACTACTCGTATTTATTATCGCCGTTAAATTACAATTCGTTTCAAAGTTGATTCAATATCGACCGGATTCTTTATCAAAATATTAACTCGACAAATTTAACACAATTATCGTGTATTATACTATCTCGCGATTTTTTCTCGGTGAATTTAATTTCTCGGTTATATATTGTTACAAGTAGAAAACATTAGTATTTTGAAATAATCCGTCTGTAGGTACTAAAAATTAATAACGGTAATACATTTATATAATACAACGGAGATGGACAAAATTAATAATGGAAATATTTTACGTAGTCCATTTAGACTGCCGGGAATAATTTTATTTTATTTTTTGTTGTTTTATCGGATAAATTCCAATCGCCCGGCCTGAATTTGACGATTTCCACTCGACCCCGTATTAGACGCGCGTTGTACGTGTGCCCGAAATACGAGGGCTGGGCGTACAGAACACAAATCCAAAATTAATACGGGCTTTTAAAAAATCAACTTCGACGTTGTTATTTCGTTTGTACATGTTATTATATATAATGTATATAATATATTACGAAACGCGCAGTGATGTTCTCAAATACGGGTTTCGTAGAACAATTTAAAGTACTTATGCTCGTCCATTTATAATATTGTACGAGGAATGTAAAACGATTTGGTCCTTAATTGTTTTAACTTGATGATTTCCATTCATTCAGAATACGCTAAAAAAAAAAAAAAAAAAAATAAAAAAAATACTGGTGTATCGGAACCATCTCGTTTCACGTGTCAAGTATAATAATACTCGAGTGTATAATAATACACTGATGATGGGGAGAATCCGTGAGAAGATATCTCCGAACATGGATCGATTTTAAGTGGCACCCCGCGCCGGGCGCCGGTTTAATGCGTTTTCTCCTGGTTTTTTTTTTTTTTTCAATAATTTCTCCTCGAGGAGGGTGTTTTCATCACTCGTCCACGACCCTTGTCGTGTTTTTATTTAAACAAGAAAACTGGTGCCGTTAAAAAAAAAAAAAAATATATATATATATATATAAAAAATAAACCAATTATAATAAAAAAAAATAACTTTATATTTTCATTTTTCAATTCTGGCCCTCTCTCTCTCTCTCCGTACATTGTTACAGTAAACTGTGCGCGGCGATCCTTTGTACAATTTAATTCAATTGTATAAACCGTTTAGCTGCGTGCATTAATATACGATAATAGTTTAATGTATATAAAAAAATATGTATATATATTTATATATATTAAAAATCATATTATAATAGCTACCTATAGAATACCAATTTTTAGTAATGCGACATTATACTTTGCTATAAACACGTCAAGTTTAATTTATTTTTTTGTTGGGGTGTATTATTATTAAAACGCCGTCAGTTTTTGTCTATACACGGTTATTTATTCAAATTACAGGTTTGAATAAAAAAATAAATAAATGAAAAAAAAAACCGGAATATAATATTACGGACAATTTGTATTACCAGTTTTTATTTATAAATTAGTTTCACTTATATTGTATTGTAGTCGGTCACATAATATGAAATATATTTTTAGTTTATAATAATATATAAACAATGTTTTCGAATAATATTGAAGTCGTTCGATAAAATAAAAACTCAAATAATTTACACTGCTCGGCTGCGAAACTACCCCCCCCCCCAGTTATCCGGTTATCGATGCGATTGCTGCAGGGGTAATTTTGTTTTTAGTATTTTCATTTGCGTACATTTCTTTCTATTAAATCAGTAGTATATTATCCGCCGATATTCATTTAAAACGATGAATGTCGTAAACAAAATCGGTAATCGAATAACGTAGTTCTTTTATTTGGATTTTTACGGTTTTTTTTTTTTTTTTTTTTGCGTTTCGACGTCCAGTTATACTAAACACGCTATCGGTTATGTACATTGGCGGCGGACACTATCGCGATAGGTAACCGTCGTCGTTACGGCTATCGGTTTTACTACGGATGTATAGGATCGCAATAATGAATGGAACTCGGAAATGATATACACGACGGTCGTTAAAAACGAGGCGGTTAGGTCGGCGGTGGCAGTATTTATAGGCGTTCGCTCCTGTGTACACCTAATAATGATAATAGTAATGTAGTATACCTATATGTATATTATAAATAAATATATATATATGTATACGGCGGTAGGCGTGAAAATAAAAATAATATTATTATATTACACGGCGCGTATATTATTATTATTATTATTATTACTATTATTATAGGCGCGGTGCCGGAGATATATCGAATCCAATTCGATCTCATTAGGAACTCGGCCCGGGAGAACGCTACTCCGCGCTCCCGTATGATAAAATAAGTGTATTTTTTTTTTTTTTTTTTTTTTTTTTTTTTTTTATTACTATTAACCCTATCACCTGTACGACCGAGACGCGAGCCCAACCCACCGCGGCCCGCACAACAATAGGATGGATACGTACGGCCGTTACATCCGGTCGCATGCACAGGGTGACGCACGCACCGGTTATATATATATATATATATATACATACGTGTACACATCCCCGTGCCCCGCTATATATTACCCTATATATATATATATATATATATATATATATTACTGTATACGAATAATAATTATTGTTATGTTCTTATTGTACGCTATTACATACTGTCGTACAACAGGGCGGAGAAACGTATCGGAAGGAGGAAATCCGTCGGGTTCCGTCGCCGCGGCCTGCGTATAATTTTTCCTATCGGCCGAAAACGACGCGCGGCGTACGTTCGGAGCAGATGGTCGTCCGTCCGGGGGCAGGGCACAGTAGAGTGGAGGTGTACCGTACGGTTTCATCGTCGGAATTTCGTATATTATTATTATTATTATTATTACCATTATTACTATTATTTTACGCTCTTCGGACGGGCGCAGCTCTCTACGGCCGGGACAGGCTCTCGGCCCGGGCAATAAATATCTCATCGGTCCGCACCGTCATCCGGAGCCGTTGGCCGCCGCCATGTGGTCGGGATCGTCGGCGGCGGCGGCGGTTTTTTCTTTCTTTTTAGTTTTGTTGTTTTGTTTTTCGGTTATCCCTACCCCCCCCCCCTTCACCGGTACATCGTCCGACCGTCGAGCACACGACTGTAAAAATAAACCCGACACCTCCACACCACCCCGCGAGAACACCGCCCGTCGGAACAGTATAATGTACAATAATAGTAATAATAATAATAATAATAGTATTAAATAGAATTTCCGAAATCCGCGTTTTTGAAAGTTTCGGCCCGAAAACGCGGGGGGGACCATCTGGCCGCGGAACGACGACGTGATTTTCGACCCTCGTCGTCGTCGTCGTATAATAATAATAATAATAATAATAATAGTATTCTATACGGTCCGCCGTTTCCGCGATCATCGCCGCCAGCCGGTCCCGAGGTCTATATATATTATATATTCTATAATATTTAAGCCAGACTTGCTTACCCCGTAAATCCTCACGAATTTTATACTTATATTATGCGTATAATTATATTACGCGTGCGTATACGATAACAATACCATCGTATACAATTCACGAGTACAATACTTTATACTGCCGGGGACGGCGGACCCTGTCCGCAGAGTTCACTATAAACAGTATACGTACTGTAATAATAATTTACGGTCCGATAAATATACTCTTTAGATTCCGTATCCGGATCGTATTATTGGTTTTACTACTATATTTACAATAACGGCGCGATGTGCGCTTTTTTTTTTCTTTTTTCATCTACGCATATTCGTTTTTATCAAAGTTTCCGGCCAAAAGACCCGTTTAAATCGAAAACCCCGCCGGGATTTTCACACAGACGTGACTATATAGTGTCCTTCGCCAACCGAATAAGTCGTTGAATACCTTTCCTACTATTTCGAACCGACTGAAGAGCCGCGACTCCGACATTATTGTTTTTAAGGAATTCAATTCAAGACTCATATTATTCTCTCTCTCCCCCCACCCACCCACCAGGATATTTTCGGAATATAATTATCGTTTTTAAGCGTCGTAAATTATTACAGAAAGAATATCAATCGATTTACAGCAACATCGAATACGAATATTTAATTTATAGGGGATCCCGTCTCCCGTATCCCCCCCGTAGTCATATCTTCTATGAGTTTACACGTAACGTTTTGAAATTTTATTATCGTCTATACGGACGTTGAGAATTAAATTTTTTTTATTATTATTTATATTTTTAAAATATTACTCAAACGTTCTCTAAAATATTTACTGGCGCATACCGGAAATGACCACACACGATACACTTAAAAATAGTTGGTGTTTTTCGAAATTATTGAGGTTTTTTTTCGTTATATGTTAATAATTGTCTTTTAGTTTGAGTTTTCGATGACAATTCGTAGAAACAGCACACGGACAATTGTAAATTGTAATCCGTTTAAGCCGAGCTATTCAGTAGTATTATTGTTTGTTGTTCGCAAACGATTTATCGTCGTTGGGTTAGGTTAGGGTAATATTATTATTATTTTTAAACGTTTTGTACGGGAAACGTCTCCCGCGGAGAAAGAAAAAAAATATAATTTATAGTATATATATACGCACGTAAATATATAGTGGAGATAATGAAACTGTGATCGACGTTAATTCCTACGTGGCTACTGTATCGGCCGTCGGTGTTAACCCGGATTGTTCCGTCCTATATATCCGTTCTCGTATATTTATAATAATATACGAGTTTAGTGTTAAGCGTCGGGAAATTCCGAGTGAAATACGTATACGAATATACGGCCCGGGGCGCGCACATGACCCGCACAATAGTCGGACGACCGATGGGGTTGTGTCGTTTTATTATTGTCATTATATCCGTTTGTGTGCGTGCGCGCTACCCGCGGTCCGTGCGCCGTAAATACGGGCCAACAGGTTTCTTCCCTCGGCGAGACACTGTTTCGAATAGAATTTATAATAATATAATATAATATTATTAAAACGGCGAGCGTCCGTGAGAAACCGTACTGTATATATTCATATTTTCATATATATATATATATATATACACACGTTGTACGACATAGTATGCGTATAATTGGATTTGAATTGAGGCGAGGAACCGTCGTCGCCGCTTTCGGGGGTCCGTGAGTGCGCCGTATGCGCGCAGCAAAGGGGATGTACAGCGCACACGTGACGGGGGTTTAAATATATTATAGAAAAGACGAGTGTGTGCGGATTATACATATGTATATAATATATAACCCCCGGGATGTCCTGGAACGTAGACTTAGAAAAAGTCATCGCCGCCATACGGCTCGGTTCTATGTGTATTTTTTTTTTTTTTTTTTTTTTGCGTTGCTAATGGTGCTGCTAATACGCGTATCGAAAATCATCGTCGACGACGGTTTAATACTCGAAAAGACCTTTGTATAATTGTATACCTCGTGTATTTACGTTTATAACACCCCCCCCCCCTCTCCCGTCTCGTAGACGGGAAATCGAATTTCGCACGTGTATATTTAATCGGATAGACTACCACCACCGACCCCCCAACCGGGGCTAAATGCTACATTTAATGCTTTTTTTTAGAGGAAGGATTTTTTGTTTTTTTTTTTCATGTTATTCATATTTTATTTTATCTCGAGTGTTTCGTCCCTCCCCACCAACGGTTTTGTAAAACTATACGCAACATCCCAACTTTAATTACTATTATTACACCGTTGCGTAAAGATATTTATTACTCACCGGTATTTTATTACACAAATTACTTCGAATAACGTACGCAACACAATCGTGACGTTCGTAAATCAATTTAATCAATTCAATTAATCGAATCGATTACAATATTAATATATTTTTGCGTTATAATAATAATAATAATACAATAATATATTTCTCTCTCTCTCTATCTTTTATCTAGCTTACCGGCTCTTCGGTGTCAACACAACTTTCTTCCGTTATAATTATGTATATCTCTCAATATTTCCCATTTTCTCGTATACGCAATCATTTTCAATATGCAGGGCTTTAAGTGGCGCGAAACGGCCACGAAGGATACCGTGACTTCTATTTTATTTCGAGCGTCCCGAACAACAAACCATTAAGGAATAGAGCTGTTATTCGTTAATTTGCCAAACCGAAAAAATGTTTTCTCGCTCCCCTGGGAAACTGACGGTCCTTTATTAATACAATAGTAACTGATATTATATTTCACTTAGCACATCATTAGGTAGCTACAGAATATAGTCATTTTTCATTTTTAATGTTTGAAAAATAATAATGATGATTACTGCTTCTCGCGATATCACTATGCCGTCTATATATCAGCATTGTTTGAGCGTTCATAATGTTTTTCTATTGCGTATTAGTATATACGTACGAAAAAAAAAAAAAAAAAAAAAAAAAAAAAAAAACACAAATAATACCTAATTTAAGCGACGATAATAATATTGTTTTTATCAATGATCAAATTGAAAAATCTATTTATACATTTTTGACAAACGATAAAATGATTACATTTCAAAAATAAATCATTGTTTTGGTTCAATTTAAAGGATTCAGTGTACCTCTGAAGAATATTTTAACGAGGACTAGAGCGCAATCGTAGGGGGACTGTGTTCCCCACTTTAACCCCTGATAATATGTGCACAAGTACTCAAAACTATAAATATATTACGACTCGTGTAATATATGGGTGTGTTCATAATGGACGTTTAAATTTTCTATTTCGCGCGATAAAGACGAAGTACAGAAATAAAAACTGCAGCTATTGTTCGCGAAACCGCTAAAAAAGTAGTAAACTTAATGTACGGGAGGGGTGGGGTGGAAACAGATTATAACGTACTTGTATATACTTATTGTACAGAAATCATCGATTTGCATTTACACGCGCGTCTTGTTAATCATCCAGACAACAATATTATAATAATATTAAGCCTACAAATCACGCCCCTCCGGCTGTATGTTAATGTTTTATTTTTTTTTGTATGTAATTTCGGAAGTTTTCACCGAAATATCGGCGAGTTAAACTATTATATTATACACAGACGTTCTAATATGATACGATTCGGTTTTGTCGTGCAAAATAAGCTACAAACAAACGAACCAGCGGCTTTATTTGTGTGTGTATGTGTTTATGGGAGAGGGGATTTGGATATTCAGGCCGTCGAACTAGAAGTCTTGTCTTAATTCGACGGTTTTTGGAAAAAAATTTAATGTAAATTATCGAAGCTTTTCGTGCGCTTTTATTATACCGGATTATCGATCAAATTTTCTACTTTCACGATTTTTAACGGTGGTTTTTTTTTTTTTTTTTTTCGTTACATTTTCCAAATAAAATAGTAAATTGAAACGGCACGAAAATAATATTTGCTTACAATTAACACCGCGTCGGTCGGCAAATTCGGCGGCTAGTCCGTCACCGTCTACGAAATATCGAAACGGCGGCGCCACCAGGAATCGTTTCCCCTATTCGAACAGCATAATAATGATAATAATACGCTTATAAATAATTATAAATACTTTTATACCCGTCATTATACGTATTTTGATTTTTAAATATCCGTCGTTACTAAGTATAAACTTAATCGTATTTTACATATGTGTGTGTGTGTGTGTGTGTGTATACAAATAAATATGCGCGTTAACGTCTCGCGTCAGTGTTTAAAATAAATTAATTTACACGGTTCAATCAACCAAATATTATTATTATGACGTACTTACATTTAATGTACGCGGCGTAAAACGGCGCCGTTGCAGATAAACATGACTTATTGGTCTGGACGCGCGTCTTAAATAATATAATGTACGGGTACACGAAACGTTTTCCGAATGAACAAAACCGTATACAATATTAATATACTCGAACGTCGGAAAGGAATAAAAAAAAAAAAAAAAAAAAAAAAAAAGTATATGACAACGTGCGCTGTACATAAAAATACTATTACGCACTATATACGTATATATATATATATATATATTATTATAATATGTGCAGCGTGTCCCCGACGACGTTTCAATTTACGTCGTCGTCGTCATCACAGAAACCACGGAAACCATACGACCAGATGTTCGAAAATCGTGTCCGGTATATAAGTATATATGTTCTCGGTATTTTCTACTAATGCGCATTTATACCGAGGATACGTACACGTGAGTTATAGGTGACTCGGGGTTTATAATTTTCGGGCACGAGGGAAACGGCTGCGGGGAGGCAGTATATATAAATTCTAACTTATGTGTCGGTCGTCGGTCCGGGGCGTTTAATAAACATACACTATATAAAACAGACGAAAAAAAAAAAAATTAAAAAAATCAAGTCGAAAACGCATTTGTATTGGATCTAAATTTCATATCGATATTTTATTTTTAATTAATTTTGGATAAAACTGCAAATTTCGGTAATTATTATATTTATTAAGTGCAAGTCATATGTATCGTATTTTCGTAAATATATTCTGTTTGGAAATCGTGGCCATTTTATCCGATTGAAAAACAATACAATTTTACAAATAATTGGCTCCCATAATTTTTCGCCACGTTGCAACGCGTTGGGCAAAACTATTAGCTTGGCTTACGCAGTTTTCGGCGCGTATACGATGAGCTAATTGATAATCCACGGAATCGTCATAAATTATAAAATAATACGAGATGATAAGAGTCGCTGACTAAGAGTTATGTTTTTCCGCGAATATTATATTTTACGATATATTATCCGTTTTTTTTTTTTTTTTTACGGTGACCTAACGCGTTTATTATTATATTACGACAGAAAATTGCGAAAAAATCTGTTGAAATTTTAGTAGATATTATTAATGTACATTGTAGATTATTTTATTGGCCCGGCCGGGGTTAAGTTCAAAACCCGTAAAAAAGATAATTTTCTAAAAGGTATATTGACATCGTCGAATCCAAGGCCGCGCAGAACGATTTTTTCGGCTTGCAATTGATTTCAAGCGCGCAGTTAATTAATTTCTGCCCGTGGGCTTTATCGTAATTATTATTCGATAACCGGCCAATAATTAAAAAATTGTGATTAATATATAGAAACGATACCATAGGTTTTGTTTTTGTCGGTTTCATGACTATTAAAAACCGGGGGGGGGAAACACGACCAATAATACCTATCTTACCGGTCCACTCAGAATAGGTTTTCGATTGCAATGATTTTTATCGTTGCTTTCTGTATAAATATACATAAACTAAATTACCCTATAAAACTCACTGACTTCTTATCAACTGCAACATTATGCCGTCTTTATTATTATTATTTTGTTGCGAAATATTGTTATTATATAATATTATTCGAAAACACATTTTCTGTAGATATTTTTAACCCTTTGTATACTCTGCGCATAGCTTTGTACAGCCGTGTATATTATAAGAAATATGTACACAAAGTGTAGTGTTAATGTTTTTTTTATTCTTTTTTTCCTAAGCTAATAATGAGGTCAACACGAAAAAAAAAAAAGCGGGCAAGTGATAATAATTATGCTAACTCTATATTTATATCTAACCTGCGTAACGTAATAATAATATTGTCTACAAAGTTCGAGTATTTATATGTATGTGTGTAGGTACCGATTATTGTGTAAATTATAATTATTGACACTATTGACTATTGTATATTATAGTTAATTATAATATTATAGTTATTAATCGTCTTGCGTAACAATTAATCATGTATAGTAATTAATTATTACGAAATATAACACCTACCAGTCATTATCGCGTATCTACTGTGTGCTATATTTAAAAAAAAAAAAACCACTGCGTAATATTAAAGAAACGGACGATTTAATAGAAGACATTTCGATTTGATTACTGTGGCAGATTTAAACAATTTTTTTTTTAAATACACACACATTCTTCTTGCTGACATCATAAGTTTTCAGGGCCCTAACCCGACTGACTTTTTGCACTCCTCGTCAATTCACTACGCCTAATTTCTCCGGGTCTTGTTTCACCCCATCCGTCTATCGTTTCTTTGGACTTACAATAATAGATATCTTCCCTTGCTGGTCTCCGCTCAAATCCTACTCTCTTAATCACAAGTCTGAACCATTTGATTATCTGTGTCTACACAAAATTAGCTGTATCTTTAGTACTCTTATGGTCTCCCGGATCTCCTTGTTTTCCCTCCTGTACACGCCAGCATTCCGGTTCGTTATCACATGTGCCGGATCACATATAATGTTCAGTATTTCGTTCTCGAACGACATCATTTTTTTCATTTAATTCGTTTCAGTTACAGTCCACACATTAATACGTTAAATAACACAATGATCGAAACCGAAAACCTAGAAAAAACCAACCGCTGGTCACGGTAATCCAATACTGGGCGAGTAACACGTTTTTTTTTATAATAACTACGAGTACTGCTTAAGTTGTAAATAGTCACTCCGGTATATTATAAAAGATACTTTTGTCGCATAATATTATTATTATTATTAAACGCCTGTTTTACTGTTGAAAAAATGATTACTGTCCGGCTTTTATTTCGCGGTCACCACGAATGTCTAGTAACCCTCCAACGTGTATCGCCGTTACCTCCCGGGATATCCGGTCGTGCGCGCGGAGTCGTGTGCTTGTAGCGCCGGCGGTCCATGTTGGCCGTATTATATACAGGGCGTTCGTTTCACCGCCATCCGGCGGTCGTGCGTATGCCAAGTCGAATATATCGGTAATTGTTTGCTGCGCCGGACAATCGATCATTACTACTCGCTAACCGCGTCGTTCAAAAACGGTTTTTTTTAACGACCGGAGTGTAACCGGAAACGTGCGAAATCCAATAATTGTCCACTAAGAACGTTCGTGTAGATTGATCGCGCCGGTCCGTGACGAATCGAACGCCCTGTATAAACGACGCGCGTTAGAAACAAAGACCGTGTACGCTATTTATACTCGCGCACGCGAGGACGCCGGTCACACGTGTTGCTTGCGAACCACACGCGTCCCCCGTCGTCGCCGCCGGTAAATCTCTGTTGGGCGCCTGTTTTCGGAAATGAATAATTAATAATGAAAACTAAAAAAAAAAAACCCGTACACACTAACCGCGTGCCCGTAATAAATTTAGAGGGCTATGAATTTATCGCATTCAAAAATATCTTGTTTTAAAAAAAAAAAAAAAAAAATCATCTCAAAATACGAGTACGTATAAAAAAAAAAAACAAGAGAAATTCAACAGTAACATGCGTAATATTTTCTCAATGTCCACTTTGACCGGGAATGACAACCATATAGTAATTGTTAAAATAAATGTCAATGTAAAATGTACAAAATCACCGGGCCTAGTTAATTCTAGGACATTGCATAATACTCGGAGGACATTGTACGGAAAATTAAGCTACGAAAAAAATGCATTCGCTACAAATGTACTGAGAAATATTTACGGTTGCGGGGTGGCCCCAGCGTCCATATCGGTTAGAATATTTTAATATTTTAGTTTCAAAATTACTTGGAAACTTACTGCTGAATCAGTGTTTACACTGATGTAAGTAACATCTACGGGCCACTTATCGGGATACTTTCGATATAGGGAACAAAAATTATTTTGGCGCACCGGGTCGAATAGTGAATAGCGTATTTATTTCGCGGGCTAATAAATTAGGGAATTTTGTGCCTCCCCGCCCCCACGAATACGCCCTATTATAGTTCGCGGCCGCGGAAATCGTTCGGTTTTTTTTTTTTTTCCTATCCGAAATACGATATTGTTTCGTCTACGATTCGGTATATCGATAGGAAAAAAAAAAAATACGACAACGTACAATAATACTATACCGACAAGAGAGTTTCCCCCACGGCCGGATACCGTTTGCGTACAAATCGCGGGCGAAAACGAGAAATAATATTGCCGAGCGGCGGCGTGGGCGTGTGCGGTACGCGAAAACGGACGCGCGGACCCGAATAGTATCACGCAGGAGGGATTGTATTATTATAGTTAATTATTATTGAACAATGAAAAAATATCGAAAGAGTAACAAAAAAAATATAATAAACAAGTGTAGGGTACGTCCGTTGTCGGCGATCTGTCGAAAACTGTTTACAATAATGCGCGGCACGAAACACCGTTAACAAATATAATGTTTATAGAGCTGTTTATTTCGGTATTTAACGAGCGAACTGCGTAGTGTTTTAAAACCAGCCGGGAAATCGACGTTAAGGCGCGGGTCGCACTACAGCAACACCCGATTGAAAATGAACAAAAATTAAAAAAAAAAAAATCCCAGTTCAATTATTATTTTCACGTTTATAGAATTTCCTCCGGTCGAAATGAATTCGCTGGGGCCGGATCATATGAATCGAACCGGCCCACGGATCACGAACCATTTGGCGGCCAAATAGAATAGAATTTTTGGGCGGTGTTAAAACCCTGTACGTTGTCTACGTTTTAGTAAAACGTAAAGGGATTCCCTCTCCCCCACCCCAATATTTATCAACCGAATTAATACACATTCAAAATTAAAATTAAAAAAAAAAAAAATTCCTCATACGCATTTAAACATTATTATAAATAAATACAGCGGCGATTCTGGGAGTTTCAAGCATTCCGTGCCCCTCGGTCGTGCGTGCGCTACGAAAATATAACGTAATTTTTTGCAGAGAAACAGTAAACGATATTTTTATTTATAAGTTTATTATGAATTATATTATTAGCAGCCAGTGACGGATTTAACGGCGGTCGTTTAACCGGCAAATACCGACGGGGGCCCCTCTCCTAGACCGCGTACTGGGGCGGCTCCATTTAAATTATATACTGTTCTACTATTGTTATTAATTTTTTATTAATTTTATATCGCAAACCGCAATAATATTTACCGCAGTATATTGTCGGCTTCATTCGAACCCTTAAATCCGCCGCTGCTTAGCAACTCGCCCGACTCTAGACCGGTCCTCCTGTACATCGACGAGTACCGGCCAAAGCGGTTTAAGTTCGCCGGGCATTCTCGCCGTATTAATTTATTATACTGGCCGTCCTTTAGACGAACTCGATTTCTGATTTTCATAACGAATTCGTGCGTGTTCACCGCACACTGTCCTCCATTCACGGTCGTACCCATACACACTTTTCGTATACAATATATATTGTATACAGTACAATAATGATCATTATTATTACCGTATTTTGGGTCTGACGTATACAATGCGTTTTCGTCACGCGTCGCGCAAATCGAAACTCATTCACGACGGGCTTAATCGAATTGAAATAATAGTAATAATAATGATATAGAGATAATACAATTTACTTTATTATTAAATTCTATTCTGCGGCGTATAGGCAGGTACGTAAACGTACTGTGCGATGACCACCGTCGATACCTCCGCGGGCGTATTGTTTTTTTAATTAAAAAAAAAAAAAAAAAAAAATAATCGCGTAAAATACGATTGCGTATTATTATATTGTTCGTTATCGGCGAACATACCAAACTATTTGTTTTTTTTTTTAGCTACGAAATGTTGAGCATTGTTGCCAAATTTTATACCGGCGTTATACTAATCGCGAGTCCTCGGTGAAGAATTTTTATATAATTTATTTTATTTTTTTTAAACAATTTTAATATTTTTTAATTTAAAATTTGACGTACCACAAAAAAAAAAACAAGCTCGAAAGTTTCTATAGAACATATCAATTTCAACAATCATATTCACATGTCGCAATTCGAATCATAAAAGAAACTTTTAATCAGTAAAATAAAGGACACAAATAAAGAAAATGGGGGGGAAAAAAAAAAAAAATTGACTTCGGTAGGATATAAAATATTATAAATGTTGATGACGTGTATAAAATCCATAACGAATTTGATTCAATATTTAAAATAGATGCATCAATAATGATTTTTGTCATTCGTATTATATTATAATATTATTATACAGTATAATTTCATTCAAAATAGTGTTGATTTTTTCATTTTTTATTTCTAATGACAAACAGACAAACATACACAACTGTAGTCTACCAAAAAAAAAAAAAAAATCGATCGAATACGACTTGACGGTATTTCGATAAAATATTATCATTTTACATGGGTTGACATTTTTTAGACGTTTTTTTTTTTTAGCTTATTTTAACGGTTTTAAAGCGTTTCGACGAGATTTTCAAGCGCTTATTATGTCGACGATTTTAATAGTCCCGAACCCTGGCGATAATTCCTGCTATAGATTTCGACGGCGAAAAAAAAAGAGCGTTCAATGACGAGAACTCGAAAATGTTGTATTGGATCAAAAACGCGTTTCGGACACACGTGTACGATATTTCCTAGAAAGAAACACGACCGGCGATTTTTTTATTTTTTGTTTTTCTTTTGTCGCGTCGCGTTGTTCTCTCCCGTCCCGAAGAGTAAAATAATATTAATGCCGAGGCATTATAATTCGTTTGTAACCGTGTACGATTGTAATAATAACGTCGAGAGAGGCCTAGAGTGTCGGGTTTGTTATTTTTGTCCCCATGCGGTGGAATGTACTGGTCATCGTACCACTCGTGTCGAACGGGAAAAAAAAAAGAAAAAAAAAAAAAAAAAGCCAACGTGCTGCTTAATATTAAAAATATTTTATTATTGTATATACAACAGAAATATCGGTGTTGCGTGTGCGTTTATTATTCTGTTATAAGAATTATGGTTGTATACAGTCGGTCGAGTATTGTTTTGTGATTATTTTGTAATATAAGCACATATTTTATAAATATATTATAACTGCAGGCGCAGTGGCGTAGCCGGGATTTTTCAACGGGTGGTGAAAAACACATGGTCAATCGAAATTTGTTTATATCATAAAATGGAAGCAATAATAATACACACCTATATAATTCCTAGTGTAACGCACCCGGTGGGATTGGTATCACAAAGATTTATTATTTTTACTAGTAATAAACTAATGACGTTTTCAACGCCACGCAATTTATATTCGTATTTTCCTCAATTTTAGGTCCCAATACGTTTTAACACGGCCAATGGGTTTGACGCGCCTTAGCCCTGGCCGCCGGGCACACGCCGCCGACACTGATTTCGCATATCGCGGGCCACGGCAGCAGATTATTATCGTAATGTAATAAACGTACGTCTTGCGACAATAATGCGTAATGCCCGGTCGATTCGTTCGGTTATATATATATATATAGGGTGAAAGTACGAATAGGTATTATAATTTATCGGCTCTAATAAATACTCGCGAAGGGTTTACCCGTTAAAAATCGCGTACCGGTATTATATTATTATAATAAACGTATCGGCGAGTTACTATTTGTTACTGCAATTATTGTTATCGTGCGGCCCCACGCCAGCGACCGGTAGGTATTGGACGGCCTCCTACGCGTTTTATTGCGAGGGAGCCATAAAAAAAAATGATCATACCGTCCGATTGCGAGCACGGGGCCTCCTCAAACCGAATCCGCCAGTTGTAAGTGTATAAAATACAGATACAAGTGTTATAATAATAATAATAATAAGTCGTGTTTAACACTTTTGCAGTCTCGTCGTATTGTTTTACCCGTGTACCTACACACCTTATATACTATATTATATACACGTATATTTACGATTATATTACGAAACACCTTACGGCGGTGTTAGTTTTACGTTAAAAGAAAATCAAAAAAAATCACAAATATACAATTTCCAGTCGATCAAAAATACATTAATTTCAAATCAATAGTTCGAAATCGGTGTGACTACCGCCTGATTGTAATTACTTCACAAAACACACATTACAAAACCGTCAAGCAAATATTTATTTTTCAATATTTCGTACCCACAAACCAGGGCTCGTGAGTTATTGCATTTGCATTGTTTTTTTGCCACACATGAAAACATGCGGTACACATCCGTTTCGTAACAATAGTAATAAAAATACTAAGTTTAATATGTGCACGTTTTTTTTTACGTATTTCGGGTATTTTCTCGTTTTGGAGTCATTCGCGTATATTTCGTATAAATCGAGGTAATTATTATTTCTCATTTAGTTTACCGAACATGTTATTCTTGTACCAACCACTGTATGGGTTTTATGAGTTTTAAATTTTGCATAAAAAAAATCATAAAAATGGGAAAGATGCGAAAGGTTTGAAGACGAGTAAATAAAATTTAGTATAATAACTAAAGCTGAACGCGTACCTTGCCGGTTTTTAGTGCACGGACTTAGTGCGAGCCCCGTTCACAAAACTAACAATAATAAAAAATAATCATCACTATTAATTATTATTATTACGTAACTACGTGTGAGTATTTGTTAATTATTAGTTTATTACATATATGATAATGATATTCCTGTAGCTCCTCGCGGGCGTCAACGTGACGGAGACGGTTTCGCTATGGCGACTTCGACTCTCGTCATAATATTTACACGACTACTACCGGCACGTGCAAACACAATTTAATGGCCCGATTAGTGTGGGTATACCTACCGATTACGCCGGCGAGGCGCACGAATCGCGTTCAAAAAACAACAGGTACTACATGGTTAGTTTATACGAATATAGGGTTCGGATTTCAATTGCGACAAAGCGCATGATTTTTTTATTATTATTATTATTATTATTATTTTTTTTTTTTTTTATACCGCCCCAGAGCGGTATAAAATGCATTTATTCCGAATGCGTAATCCGATTACGAACGCGTGACGGATATACTTCAAAAGTGAAACTTTTGTTTTGCATTTTACGCCGTTTTACCTGGTATCTAGAGCGATATTTTATTGAAACGTATAAATAAATTGCACGTGTACCCGTACACAATTAGGAGGTAATTTTCGAATTGTTTTAAGATTCCAGGCGTCCGCGGACGACTTTTCTACCAGACGTCCTGCACCGATTTTCGAGTGTTACACCTTTTCCGAAAGCATTTTTGGATCCGGTTGTTACATTGGGGAGGTCGCTGTTTTTGATTTTCTAAATAAAAACGTGGAGGATAAATTTACCGCAATAACGGTTTTGTTATATTCTTTTTGTTGTAGCTCGGTTAAAAACGTCTCGTAGAGACGTGCAATTTTAACAGAATATTTTATTTAGGCCTTTCTAGGCGTGGGCATTCTGCCCGTGTTTAAATTATTTATAGGATGTTTAAATAATTTTTCGAGTTGACCTAATAAAACTATATTGGCTATACATGGAAATTTAAAACGAGGTTTATCATCGAAGTTGACGTATTTAACGGCGAAAAAGAAAAAAAAAATTGTTGGTAATACAATAATGCTGTTTTATAAATGTAAAATGTAAATTTTGATGAAAATCTTAAAAATTACAGAATGATTAACTGAACTCAGAATCGTTTTTCATTGACAACGATCGTTGCGTACAGATATAAATTAAATTCCCCTCTATATTTTTTACATTTTTTTTTTTTTTTTTTTTGGGCGCGACTCACTACTGCAACAGGTGTCAGAACGATTACCAAATAATAATATACTCAACGTTAAAACGTATTAGGTATATGTATATTATTTTTTACGATTCGTATCTGTTTTTTTTTTTATCTCTTTTCGACACGCACAGACAAAACGACATAGGTGTAATATATTATTAAAACGCGGTATTGGTACGCATATTACTTTGTCGCCCGATACAAGGTGCGGGCACGAATAGATAATTAAAACCCGACAAACATATTATATAATAAAATTACTTAAATTTTTTATAATTTTTTCAAAATTCGTGTAACCGTTACACGCAATAACAATTTTTTCGCATATTATTCATCGACAAGGGATTAGCGACGATTGCCTCGTCGACCTTCTCACTGGTAAATAGGACATTTTGTAAACCGTAAACGGCTAAAGATACATACATGTATAGAATTTTTTTTTTAAAAATCACGACTTAATATTCGAAAATCCGTATTTACGAATACTCTAAATAATCGCTAAACATAAATACAGAATGTATCAAACATTTTATTTGCATCATATAAATTTTAAGTAAAAACAGAAAAGAATATTTAAAAAAAAAAAAAAAAATATATCAATTATTTTATATACATATACGGTTATATCATTTATTTATGTGCCGTTTAAGGAACTCGTTGATTATGTGTTCGACTTGTTTTTTCGACGATATCGTTTTCGGGTTTTGCGAAATAACTTGTCCGTCTTTGTCGATCGTGACCGCAGTAATATGTTGCAAAGTTGGCAATTCGTAAGAACGAATTCTCACCAAATTCGTTGACTGTCCACGATATTCTTCTGTGGGAAATAATAATAAACAGATTTTACACTTTACTTAATCGTATTCATATGTGCGATACAACTGTGTGTTTGCAGTAACGCGAAACGATAATATTTGTTTATAATATTATTCGACACAATGCCAATTGTATAGAAATTTTGAAATATACATTTTATTCCGGTGCTGCACCCCATTATAGTTGAAATCCTAAGCCTATCGCCTTGATTAATTATGACGAGTGTATATATTAGGTATACAGGTGTAAAAAAAAAAAAATAAATAAAAAAAAAACTTTATTTTTAATCAATATTAATAATTACCGTAAATCTGAAAAGGATCCATTTCGTATACAATATTGTACGAGTAACACGTGATGAGTAAGTAATATTATTATAATTAATTTTTCTTCGTGGACAAATCGTTAATTTGTTCTCGACGAAATAATCTATTGACCGAGTGACGCCGATATCCACGGATGCGATTTTCCAAGGAGTATATATTTCCGAATGCAACGACGCATAGAAGTATAGTACTACAGACCGCGAATAGACAGAGAACTATTAAATAGAGGGGACAGACTATAAGAGGTAATTTCATGGAAGTATAGTTAATTAAAATGTCTGTTTTTCCAGTCGAATTATATTTTAGCCAGGATATTGTACGTAGATTTATGTTTTGTAACACTAGTGTTTAAGTATTAAAACTGTGTACACGTAAAAACTGTAAAAATATGTTTAAAAAACACGCGTAAATGTTCGAAATAATTAAAATAATCAAAGGTATATTATGTGTATATGAAAATATTTATCCGTGTCTGTTCTAGCCGAACCACGACTATTGCATTTTTTAACCGTTCTAATCGGATCTATCAAACGAATTAGGTAACTTGACAAATTTAAAACGGCCGATTTGCCGCCGGACTTTTTCCTGCCCCTGCCTTGCTTTATCATAATCCTATACGGGGTTTTTCACATCGATTAGGTTTTATAGGTTAACATTATTACACACTTATACGGCGTTAAGTTTCTCGGAGCAGTATCGGTTTTTGAACCAACGTGCAGGTTAGGTAGGCAGGTTTTTTTTTTTTACGATCCACATGTACACCCGTATTCGGATATGTAAAAAAAAAAAAAAAAAAATTATTGCGCCGATTTTCGCGCTCAATCGTGTCGTCGTATTCAGACGTGTTTTATCGTCGGATAATTCCGATTGTTCGGTCGAAAGTGTGCTCGATCGTGTTGCAACCGCAATTTTCTACTGAAATCGCACGGGTCGTATTATGGGCAACCGTATTATCCTACAGCCGCAGTTACCAATTACAATAATACCGTACTACTACCTCGGCCTATACACACGCCCATAATATATATATCGACGATATATAGGAGATAAGATTTTTTTTTTTTTTTTTCTCTCATCCGGGTACCACCTAATACCCAGATACGTCTAACCGTCCGTTATTATTATCATCATTATCATCATCGTCGTAGTCGTTATTATTATAATTATTTTTGTTATTATTGTACGTACGAAATGCCGACCATATGTTTTTTACTTATTTATTTATTTTTTTTTTTTGTTTTTGCACATACCGCCGCCGCCGCCGCCGCCGACCTTCCTACGTACACACGGCCCGCAGATCTCTCGGCGTGCCGTACAAGGGATACCCGCGCCGCGGCCCACGCGCCGCAACTTTCGTGTCGTGCGCGCGATTCCAAATGACCGCGTATTATTATAGCGATTTTTTTTATAATAATATATTATTATTGTTATTTTTTTTTTTATTATTATCATCTATAATATTAACGGCGGTTCGGGTGTCGTCGGGCTGCACCGGAACGGGGCCGGTGTACAGGTACCGTTAGTACACGCAATAATCCGTAGGCGCGCACAGGTACAGAGTGTCTCGCGAAGATTTACCCGTTGCCTCCACTATCCATCACACACCTATGTGACTTATTCAATTTTTAAGTTTCGGTGAGAAAGTTTAGAAAAAAAAGTAAATAATAGTAACATTTTTACTTTAATTATTTTCGACAAATTTTTTACGATATTTGGCCACGTTTGTTTATATATATATTTTTTTTTTCTGATAAGTTTTAGACTATTAATGTACAATTATGTTGTACTATTAGACTATTTCTCTCTGAACAAAAAAAATACTAAAAATCGCGAGGCCTATGGAAACGTGACATCTTTCAGAAGAATAAATTATGGCACGGCCGTTTTCAAATATTTCGAAAATAATAAAATACAAATTTTTTTTTTTTTTTTGTTAAAAATATCAGAATTCAATTATCTGCGTTATCGCAATGAGTAAATCTTTGTGCCCCACCCTGTGCAAAAGCGTGGGCAAAACATGTCGGTATAATATATAATTTATAATACGACTGTACTGTGTGTATAATAGGGCGGAAATCTCGTCGTACATGTGCGTAGGTCAGCAAATTATAGCGGCGGTGATAGAAATAGGAAAAGTAAAAGGAGAGGTGAAAAAAAAAAAGGCGCGGGTTACTATAATAATGACGTAAAAAAATACAAATAATAAAAACACTGCGAAATCGTGTAACGAACGACACCTATTATTATACAGCGCCACCGGCAGCTTGTAATTAATTATTCAAAAAAAACAAAAAAAAACGAACGTATTACTTCGATATAATAATAATAATAATAATATCCGAATACATTGACAAATACATTTTGCTCAAGGACCCTTTCAATTTCGCGAAAAATCGTCGGTAGAAAATGTTGAAATTTTCGCTAAAATTTCGAAATAAATTCGTTTTTTTTTTCTCTTTTAAAGAATGTTTAATAACCGTGTTGCATAGTGATTTCGATTAATCGTCACGGCAATAAAACAGCAAAATTAAAATATTAATTATAAATGTTTTTTTTCCCCCCTTCTCTTTTACATTGCTTATAAGGTTCAATCTTGAAACAAGTAAACGTCACTTTGTGGGCCGGTCTTAATTATAAAGCGACGCCGTCGTCCGCCTGTATTATTATCTCCGTCGCCGATTTCCTATATATTATGCGTCTGCGTTCCAAACCGTAAATCTGTTAATTAATTTTTTTTTTATTTTTATAAGGAGATATTATTACCTATATAATGTATATAACGTATTGAAGAATAAGAATGGCGAAACCGACGCAAATATAATAACGAGGAAAACGCATTACGGCCGGAAGGCGCCCGCCGCCGTCGCCTGCATATGTTCGCGACAGAATATTTTATTATTATTAATAATAGTAATAGTAGAAGTAGTAGTAGTAGAAGTAGTAAAAGTAGTAGAAGTAGTAGTAGTAGAAGTAGTAATAGTAGTAGTAGTAGTAGTAGTAGTAGTTGTAGTAGTAGTAGTTGTAAAGTATAAAATTTCTCCCGAGATTTGTAATCGAATATTCCGGTAAATATTTTGCCAAGTACCCGGCGCCATTCGGATGGTTTTTTTTTTTTTTTTTTTTATTACAATATTTTTTTTTGTAAAATCGTGTTTTGGCGCCGCGCCGCTGTTATTACAATAATATTCGAACGCTCGTACCATAAACCGGCGTGGCGGCGCATTTATGTCTATGATGCGACTTCTGTTTATTCGCACGATTGCGCCGCAGACTTTTATTAGTATTATTATTATTATTATTATTAGTGTTGTTTGGTGGCTGTTGTTGTTCTACATAATATTTTATAACTTTTGTTTCAATCCGATAATAATTATTCGTATAATACGACAATCGCGCCGCCGCCGCCGCCGCCGCCGGGTGTTTACTGTTTAAATAAATAATAATAATAATAATAAAAAAACGGGAATTAAATTAACGCCGTCTGCAGAATATAAGGAGGGGTTTTTTTTATTTTGTTTCAACGTCGTATTGATTAACAACGACCGTATCGGTCGTTTTAATACCCGCATTGCGCCGACATCGTCAAACGATTTTGTATAGGCGACAACAAAAAAAAAATGTAAATTTAATACACGGTCTTGATCGCTATTGAATTTTATCGATTCCACTCGAACAATATGATATATAATAGATACTTGACATATTTATTTAAAACGATAATATTTATATTGACACATGTTCGAGTAGTTGTACGATTAAAAAAAATCGTCATTTGCACTAAAAATGCGATAACTACGGTGCAAATATGCAGAGCGAAAATGACGAAATTTGCGGTAATATCAGAGCACAACAACTTTCAAAATATGCGATTAAACAAAATAAAAAAATATTGTTCCAAAATCAAGAAATAATATTTTCACTTAATATTTTATCCGCGGTAATTTTAAATCGATTATTAAACAACATAATACGTAGTCTGATTTTTATTGTAATGTTTCAATTTCGTAATACGAAACAATTCGTTTATTTGTCAGGAATGCAAAAAACATGCAAATTATATTGCGCATCGATATGCAAAATAAAACGTTGTCGATGAAATCAATTTGACTCGTATCGCCGCCCACAATTCAAACCTTCGCGGTTAGGTTAGGTTTAATAATATAGTTTAATAAAATAGTTGCACATGCCTATAGTTCTAGTCTCAATTTATAACTTAATATATTTTTTTTTTTACTTATTGATTTTCGTTTGTTTTGCCCTTTTTTTTTTTATCTTATTCGTTTATTTACATTCAAACACGGCCTACCGACCAACTGTCGTCCGCAGTCAGTCTCCTTTCGAAACGCAGCGACAATTATTTATAAACGAAAGTATTTCCGGCGGGAGTGCCCTATGGGAAATTACACGGAGTCGTCCGCGAAACGACAACCCGAGATTGTGTACCGTTTGGATAAATGTCGATAAATTGTCTGGTCGGTTGATCGCACACAATTAAATATGAGACCTTAGGCGCGTGCGTTTCGACCGATAAAAATCATCGGTACATCGAATAAAACCGCGGTGTACACGATATACGACGAGGGCCCGTGAACTTTCCCCACTAAAATCCCCTTCCACTAGGAAACTAAAATATTACAAAGTACATTATATTAACGTTCGTTAAGCGTGTGTGTTTTTTTATTATTATTTTTTATTTTTTTTTTCGAAAAATATTCAAATACTTTCAAACGGAACCGATTGTTGTTTGACTATTACCGCGATAATTATCATTATAACAACAGACCCGCGTTTTAATCGTACACTATATGCTACACACGAACGAAAAACGACCAGTTTGTTCACACCGGTGTTCCCGGTGAAACGAGGCTTATTGTAACGGTCCGATTGTTAACATCTTTGACTGGAAAATAACACGTGTAGACGTCTGAATGTAACTATAAATTTAATTTAATTTTTTTTTTTTTTTTTTTTTTTTTTTTTTTTTTCCATTAATTTATCTCATATATTATCGCGGCTCCGGTTTTTAGTAGTTTTAGATTCTGAGCGACGCGAATAATGGGTTTTACTATGATTTGTGTTTTGTTTTTTTTTTTTTTTTGTTTTGTCGTTGGACAACTTTTCCACCGGAAATCCCGTTCCGATTTTCAAGTGTAGCAAATTTTCTGAAAGCATTTTGGATCTAGTCGGTGCATTAGAGCGGCTATTTTTTTGTTGATTTTTGTTGTAATTTTCTTAATAGTTGAGGAAAAACGGTCAATTTTTATTTTTATTTTTTTTTATAGAAATGTTTAAAGTGCCAATTTTGATAAAAAAAAAAAAAAAAAAACCCTAAAAATTTCAGCATTCCAAAATATTATTAACTGAACTTCGCTCAGATGTAAATGAAATCCTAATTATAACAACTTCTTTTTTTTCTGAAGAAGTAGAAGAAGAAGATTCGCCTATAGACTATAGGGCTCCGGGGAACATTGAGAATCGGCACTCGTAAAAGGACCCGATAGAAAGAATAAATTCACATAAATTCCGATAAATTCACAGATCACGTCGCTCGCATGGAGTTTCAGAATGTAAAAAAAAAAAAAAATCTTAGACTCGGCGGATCACGCGGTAATTTACTATGCATTTAACGTGGCATAATGAATACTTTTAAAAAATAATATCGTTCCCGTTTTTAACCAGCCGTCAAATATTACTCTATTTGTAATACTACCGTCGGGCGTAATATAAATAAATAAATCAAATAATAAGGGGGGAAGAGTGTGAGGAGAGGGATTGTAAACACGTCGTAAGGGAATACGTGCGATTCGACGACCGCATGAGACGGTATAACGACGGATATTGTTGCGGGTCCTAAGGGTACGTAAAAATATATACATATATTTTTTTTTTTTTTTTTTTTTTTTTTTTATACGCCTATAAAAATAATACTACCGACCGCGGTATTCAATTAGTGAAAACTCCGGTGTTCGGTTTACCCCTTAACCACACACGCACACACAAACGCATGCGGGTGCACGCGTATATAAAAACGCATTAAAAAAGATGTAACTCCGTCCTGTAAAATGGCTTTTTATCGGCCGATCCGATATTATACAATATAATGTGTTTATACACGTACGTATATATATATATAATAATTCGTTTGAAAATTAATAATATTGCCGCCCGTGCTCGTTTTTTTTTTTTTTTTTTTTATACGTACGGGGTTTATTATATACTCCGAGATGCGATCTCACATTCGTCGTCGTCGTCGTCGTGTGTACCACCTATAATGGAATGGTTATTTTTTTTTTTTTTCGGGTATAAAAATCGAAAAGATACCGCGGTGCTGCCGACTCTTTCAATTATTATTATTATTGTTAATATTATTGTACGTATTTTGTAAACCACCGTATAGACGTCCCGATGCAATACCATATTATTATGTCCGCCGATTCGATCTCTCGGACGACGCGCACGGTGTTATTATTATTTTTCTTTTTTTTTTTTTATAGACTCGTACTACACGGAATATAATAAATAATACTCGTTTCGCGCGCGTATCACTGCAGTAAAATCGCACTTAACTAAGAAAAAAAAAATATATATATATAGAAAAAGTATAACCCTCGAAGAAAGAGTTTTAATAATCATTAATTAAATTCGTATAGACTGCAAACATTTTCGTGATAATACGTGTTGTTGCTGCGTCGTCGTCGTTGTGGGAATAATGGACGTTACTATCAATACCTCACGTTTTATATTATTTACAGCGCGTATGCACTGCCGCCCATAATTCACTGATTAAAAATAAAAAAAAAAACAAAGGAATTACTGCAAAAAAAAAAATAATAATAATAATAACAAGTCCTTCTTATTACGGCTAGGCATTTTATCGTATACAGGGCGTCCCGCGCAGTAATAAACAACTTTTCTTGCCGGACAAATTCGAATCTGATTTTTGCTATTTTTTACGTATTGCGTTCGAGGGCCGCAAATGTAATATTCTTCTAACCGACTACTAATCTCGAGGGTAATATTTCGACAAAATCAAAATTAAAACAAACGACGCGTATTGGACAAATGTTATTCACACACCCTGTGCATTAAATATTTTAATAATATGTTATGCGCAACGCGGATTTTTTTTTTTTTTGTTTTTATTTTCTTTCGTTCGTGTCCTCGTAATTAGCGCACGGCGGGAGGAGAGGCGATGCTAAATCCCGAACTCGCAATAAGTCAAGTTGGGTACGGTTTTTTTTTTTTTTTTTTATTTAATATTATTATTATATAGGATTGTTGAATCCGGCCGAGTGACTTCTGTAATATCCCAAGGAGCCGCTTGCGCATTGCTGTAACGCGTGTATAAACCCGCATCACGTGTGCAAATCGTACACGGTCTTGCCCATTGTTTACTGTATATTATATATTTGCGGATAAATCGTATACCCGTGCTTAAACTGCTAGTTTACCTTGAGTACGTATAATATAGTTTTAATTATACATATATATATATATATATGTTTTTCATCGTGTACGAGAGGCGTGAAATCATTCGCTATATAATCAGTGGCGGTTGTCCTGCAGTAGTCCAAGCAGAGCCGCCCGGCGTTAACGAAGCAATAGTGGCCCGGGGTTAACCCGTTTACGGAGGCCATAGTTTTCCAAAAAAAAAAAATTAAAAAAATACGTTTCTTATACGTATAGATTTGTTTAAATATTGTAGGTATTTATTACGATGTTTTTTTTTTTTTTTTTTTTAATTGTAATTATTTGTGTATTAATGAAATAATTCTAGGTAAAAATTACAATAGTTCCGTTATGATTTGGCGGTATTTTTCTCAGGTTTTTTTTAGTTTTCTACTAAATATATTTTATTTACTTTATATATATCTTATGAACGCGGGTGTGTTCCTAACTCGGAAATATCCTCAGCAACACATAATTTTATTTTATTTATTTTTTTAAAGGATATCCGCCACTGGCTATACGTATAGATTTATTCATATCGGTAATTTTGTTAAAAAAACACCACGTGTGTTTGAATAATTTCGAACGTTCTTCACGAACAAATAAATTATAATGTATTATGTAAATTTTTTTTTACAAATATTATATCTAAACATAGTATTTTCGTAACTCGATAGTTTTTAGTTATAACATTTAAAGAAAAAAAAAAAAAAAATCAAGCCTCCAGGTATTCGTAATATATTTTTATATGCGAATGGACTACTACTATTAATTTTGGCACAAACGCACAAACCATTTTTGAAGATGACGAACAACACAAACATTTTGGCATAATATTGTAAAATTTGTATTTAGGTGAAGGTTCCTTACGATTCGAATCACTGCAGCTTTACTGCGCGTCGGATATTAAATAGATTTGGAAAAATCATAAATTCAAGGGAAATGATAATTATTACATATATAAAAATGTGTTCAAACATTACGTAGGTCGATTCGCGTACACTTAAACATATATCATTTTTTTTTTTTTTTTAATTGTTATTATTATTTAGACAAAAATAAAACAGCCGTGGCCACGCCGCGTAAAAATATATCACAATCACAATTGCATTAGCAAGGATATTGGCGTTGAGTTTTATTATTTGGTGTTCGATATTTCCGTAGTGAAAAATAAAAAATAAAAAATTGTCCGTCGTAAATCAAAATGAAACATTTATAATAGTGCACACCTATATTTATATGTACCGATTTTATTATCATATTTTTTTTATAGAATTTTTATTACGGTTTATGGTTTATGGTACGACCAAGGGTTACTTTTTTTATTCTTCGACTCCGTGTTTGATAATAATAATATGTTATTCTATTGACAACAGTATTTATTACAAGGCGCTAAAGCGATGACAGTTTAGTGGTGGTTTACCGCTGTCACCTTCGACACTTCTTGCTCGTGTACCGCGGTAATAAATATTCGATATTTTCGGATAAGTGGTGAAAATAGTTGCATTTTTAAAATACCTCTACGTCGCAAAAGACAAAAACAATAATAATCTCGAGCGAACGTCCGGTAAAGGACGTAATAGAATTCAATAAATCGATCAATTATAATAATAATAATAATATCGTCGTTGCCGAAAACAGTATACCTCGCAACTCCCAAAATAAAATCAGAAACGAGTTATATTCATCGCAGGAAGAAGAAACAAATGTAAGCAAGCGCATTATTTTTAGTGTAATACGCACGAAATCCGAGGAGAACACAAACTTCGAAACACATTATCCAGTATCAACCGTTACGAAAATGTACTTTTACAATAATTATAAAAAAAATCAACCCGTTGGAGATACGCTATACGAGTATATATATATATATATAATTTTCACCCGTCGTATAAACTCGGGCGAAAAGTAAATAAAAAAAATATAAAATCGCAATAAAAAGCCATCAATCTCTTCTCTCGCCATCTCAAATGACGTGCGCCTACACGGAAGTATATATATTTTTTTTTTTTTTTTTTTTTACAATTATATCGCGGGCGCGTTGTAATTTAAATTACAGCAGCAGGTGTGTGTACGAGTGTGGGCTAAACGAATGTTTACGCTAAGCAATCATTAATCGTCGTCATTATATGATATTCAATATTATTATATATTACACGTGTATTTTATCTATGCGATATATAATTGTACGACTAGCCGTATAACCGGAGCTCCGCGCGTATTAATTACACCGGCGTTTTACAGTCGAACACTTGTTGATTATAAAAAAAAAACAAATTGAAATTTATTAAAATTCCGTCTTCGGGACCGGAAATTAAAAGGGGCAAATGCCACTCGCGTTTAAAATTTCGAAAACTCTACGGCTACCGGTAGGTCGGTTTCTACGGACCGGCCGACCACCGACCGGACGACAACACACACTATTTCATTAGCACGTACGATTTCGGACCGGCACACTGCCCCGGCGTAACTTTATACTCCCGGCGTGGAATTATTATAATTTTATACGCTACCGCCGACTAAATTATAATAATATTATCATATTAACCGGCGAGTAGTATATTATTCGGCGTACGGTAGTACGTATTTCGGCGGCGGCGACGATACGGGTTTGCGGTAATAACCGTTTTCGCGGTACGTGAATTAAACAAAAAAAAACAATATAATAAATACACCGCAGATTCGCGGTTAATACCGATGAGTTTTGAAATTAAAATTTCAGACGTGTATCACTTCTAATCGATTTTAGAAATACATACAACTATTTCAAATAAAATTCTATAACTTTTAACGTGCGATCTCGGGGAATAAATTTGCGGTAAGCCGGTGACCGCCTACTGGACTTGATCGTTTGAGCGGGTTCGGGCGCCTACCATTTACCGAATACCGCCATCGTATTTGCCATTCTTGTAAAAAAAACCGCAGATTTCGGCAGTTTTTTTCGACGGACCAGCTCGTTTAACGGATTTTTACTAAAGATCAAACATTTTCATAAGCGAGATTGTTTTCCTCACGAACAAAAAACGATCATTGCGAGACCGTTTGGTTACGAGTAGTCTGTGCACGGTTGTGATTCGACTTGGAAATTGTTCACTTAAAATCAAACGTAATATTACTGCAGATTTATCGTCGATGAACGAGACACGTTTACCAATAATAATAACAACAACTGTGGGTTGGTTTATAGGTTGGTATTCGGGTTCCGGCCGCGGGCAGTTAAATATTAAACGTATAATATACCCACACGACGGCCATATTATATTTGGCGCTCCCGAATGTTAATATTCACGTAATTTCGACGAGGTGGCAGTTATTATTATTTAGCGTATTATTGCCAGAGTGTACATATTACAGATTTTCGAGACGAGTGGTCGTATGTATTACTGTCGAACGGAAATTTCGAACCCAAACCCACTCGTGGATTATTCTATACCGGCCTAATGTAAATCGTTGCTATCGAAAAACGATACGCTCAACCTAACTGTTGAGAATATTTGAAAATGATACCGCGTCTTGGAAAACGTAACATAAGTGAACATATTAATCACCGTATTATCTGTCGATGTATATATTCTTAAATCGAAAAATCCTTATCGAGACTCGGGAGTGTTGAACAAAATAATGAGAAACGAATGTTAAAAAACAACAGAAATCAATACCAATTCACACATCGGGGGGCCAATCAAAATCATAGAACTACAAAAGTGTAAATCGTTTTTATTGGTATATAATACGTTATACTTATGGAATATGTTGATTCTGACGGAGTGCGTAGTAATTTTAACATTTTGGATTGTATTGACATTCATCAATACCAAATGCTAACTCAATGTACTGTGATACGCAGGCGTATTGATTAGTACAATAATTAAAATGTTAATACGGTAATAACGTTTTAATTTTAAATAACGTAAAACGAATTTTTCTTCTTCTTCATACGCAAGCCATGTTTTATTGTATTTTTTTTTTTTTTTTTTTTTTTTCATTAACGGCCAAGACGTATGCGCTGTACGGTTTAAGATTAAAATCTTGTTGCCGCCCCAATACGCGCGTATAAATCCACAGTCTAAATCCGCATCGTAATAATTTATAATGTGTATCGGAAAGCGCGGCAGATATATATAAAAAAAAAAAAAAAAAAAACGGTATATAGCGAATATTATAAGTGAACAAGCGAAAGCAGTCCGACAATGGAAAACAAAAGAAATATACTCGTATAGCATATAAATTATAATATATATATATATATAAGTTCGATTATCGCGATACCATTATTATAGTTATAGGGTACATATCGGCTCGTCGATATTATATTATATATATCTAATAACTGCGCAGGATTACCAATCGTATATTTCTCTCAGAAAGTATTGCTGCGCGAGCGTATAAAACGTGGCCACTCAAACCGCACATAAATGGTACTCGGGGCCCCCGAAACGGATCCGACGTACGGCAACGTTGTTGTACGCCGAAGACGTGTAATTCGGTAAAAAAAAAAAAAAAATCGGTGAAAAACATAGAAAACCAAAAAAAATGTCGCCGATAATGAAATTATTTCAATATTTTTTTTTTTTTTTTTTTTACTCCGGCAAAACAATATGGCGGCGACCTTTGATTTCTGCAGTATACCGTCGTTTTCCCCGGTCGACGTTTATACATATTTATATTTATATTTTACGCCGGAAGTACGATGCGTCTGTGCGCTGCACCGCTGCAGTAATGCGATATCGTACGATATACTATATTAGTATATTGTGTTCGTACATGCAACCGCAGCTGCGACTGCATTATTATTCGGTTTTTTTTCCCTCTAAAAAACCAATTGTTTTACACGCCAGAATTGAATATATTATTATTATACACTATTATTCGAATCCAGTCCGGTTCATCGTTAACTGCCTAACCCCCGCGTCGTCATTCGGCTTTCGTCAGCATTCGCGGCGTACTCGTCTCGATATAATTTGAAAACTCTCCTGCGCGCCGGGCTCGTCTCTCCCCGCAACCCCTAACCCCCTCCCCTCCCCCCCCCCGGGTTACAAACAATTATATTTGGCCGCCGCTGGTTTTCGATTCGGTTATTACCGCGGACGCGCTACTGGGATCATTCTCGAATAATAGTAACAATAATTAACAATCAGTAATAATAATAATAATAATAATAATAATAATAATAATAGTAATAATTAACCGAATCGTTCAATAGCCGGCACGCACGTACCCGGACCGCGGGTACGTATTATTACGTTTTATGGTAATAAATTAACAATTCGTCATTGTCCTTAGTCAGTATTATAACGACGCGCGTTTATTTCTCTCTCGCTGTTGTTTTATACCCGATCGACCGACCGATATTACAGATTAATTATTATATACGATCAATTACTGTACAAATAACCCCCCCCACCCCCCCTGTACCGAAATACAATCACAAATATTTTGATGTTGTTCGAGGCGGTTTTGCCGGTTTGTATTTTTATGTAAATCTCGAACGAATGTTGTTTTTGTACTTCTCGATTTGTTTGGTTATATAAAAAAAAAAAATATATATATATATATATAATAATAAACGCTCTAAAATAGTATACTATATATATATATATATATATATTTAAAATAATAATCTCGAAAATACGCATTAAAAAATGTACGAAATCCCGAAATATACAATATTTTTTTTGTTTTTTTTTTTTTTTTTTTAGCAAACCACATAAAATATAATTATAATACGAGTGTACAACAAACCGCCCTAGACAATTTAATATTATCGTATTATTACGACCGCGATTTCGTTTTTATTACGGATCTCGGCACACGTATTAAATATTATTATAAAACGCTCGATTAGATCAAGCGCACGCCGTAAAAAATTTCGCCTTGATTTCATAGACATATAAAAAGAAAAAAAAAAAATTAAAAAAAAAAAACAACCTTTCTGTGACTACGTAATCGTGTCGCGTTCTTTTTATAATCCCCCCCTGCAGGGCCATGTGTTGCGCGCGCGCGCGCGCCCGCTCGTTACACCGCAGTACGAAGATTGAAGAACGTTTTCAATTTTTTTATTATAAATCAAACGATTGCAAATGCACTGCACAATGTAAAACACGATTAATTTATATGTAATAATGCAGCGGCGGCGTGTGCGATTCTTTTTATTCCATAACTATTATTATTTAATATTATATTATATTATATACGTACACGCCTTGCGAATAACAATAGTAAAAATCACTATCTATATTGATTGATGTTTGAAAGCGAGAAAAAAATAAATTTAAATATAATTGTCGGACACCTTTAGTGGAAAGTATGGGAAATCGGAAACAACAAATGATTCCGAGCGAATTCCGATTAGTGTATGTGTTTCGATAAACGTACAACGAAAATCGTATTAATTTGTAACAATCAAATAATACATAACGGTTTTCCGTCGCGAAATGTTGAGCATTTTTTCATTTTTATTCTTTAATATCTACGATTATCATTAAAATTCTCTCTTTTAGACACTAATGATTAAAATATTATTACATTACGCTCGATATTTGGTTTTTCATTAATCGAACATTCGCTAGAATATTTTTGAATTTGCATCGCGTCTAGAATGTCCTGTATAAGTTATTCGGTGAATGTTTCAGTTAAAAAGCTCGATTTATCGTATAAAAGTTGAATTGTTTTCTCGGATCCGGATTTTAAATTCTCATTGGCTGGTTTGGTTCGGAAAAAGATTCTATACGGTTCTGTTCCTGGTTCATATACCACGTCCCTACCCATTGAAAATTCCCGGGCACGCCATTACGGGCTTACGGTAAACTTACGGGTACCTATTTCGAGAATGGTTTTGTTTTTTTTATCGATTGTTGCGACATTTCTGGTAGAAAAGTCGTTTACAGACGGTGAGAGAGAGAGAGAGTAAGAAAAGTACAAATCGCGGTAAAACCAGTACGATGCCCACTTAAACGTAAAACGCGTAAAATAAATAATATTATATTATTTTTACATTGAGACTTGTACATTATAGCGTGTGCAATATAACGCTCACACGATAATTTTTTATTGTTTTTTTTTTTTTTTTTTTTTTTTTTCCATATAATATTACGTAGCGTACACACGCCGACGTGTGTGTGTGTATATTATTATTATTATTATTATTATTATTATAATTCCACTAGGTATACTAGGTTCTACTTTATAATCCGCTGGCACTCTGCTATAGTTTATTATAATATTATTAATATATTATATATACGATCCGGGCATATTATACACCTCTGCGTTATATTTATATAAGTACTGTACAGGCAGCAGTGATTCACCGTCGCAGAACATATGGTCGACTTGTTGACCTCTAGATAATAACCGCACCGCGCCTACATTATCTCTATAATATACTGTAACCGCTTACCGCGACCGCGCGCGCGGTATCAAAGTAAAAAACTAGCACGTCCGCGAGGTGCAATTATTTTACGAATGCGACGTGTACACGCGCGCGCGCGCGCCGAAGATTTTCTTCGTCTTCTCCGCACCGTCGCGCCGCTATTTTTCTGGTCGATTAGACGCCACCGCCGTCGGCAATCGCTATGTTCACAATACGCGGTTACGCGCGAGTTTTTTTTTCTTTTTCTCTCTTCTTGCCATATAAAATATATAGAATACGTTTGTATTTAATATTATGTAATGTCGTTATAGCGCAGTGGTTAATTTTTTTTTTTTTCGACGTGCACGGTACGAACGAAATAACCAAATAAACGTTTATTATTTTTACCCGTGGCCAGGATAATATTTCGTGGGCACGTTTGAAATTATCACTACTCTCAATAGGATATTGTTTTTATTGGTTAAACGAACAATATCTTAAAAAAAAAAAAAAACAGAAGGAATATCGAAGACGTTTCGTGAGGGATTGTAATCCCTTAACCCTCTCGGCTTTTATCGAACGAAAATGTTTGGTAAATTAATAATTAATTTTTTAAAAGTTCGCGTTCGATTAACATTATATTGTTACATTACGATTATTACAATGATAATTTATCCACTTAATCGTCTATTAAACTCAAAGCATACAAATTACTATTTTATCAAATACAGAATTCGTGTTGTTTTTTTTTTTACATTTTTAAATATACGAGGTTTTACTACTGTAACACCGTGTGCGAGTGCATTTTTATTATTAGTAATTTTTTTTTTTGATTTTCTGTTTGACGTTTTTGACATAGCCGTTCAGATTACAATAAATATAATTCCCGATATCTTATCAACGGAAAACATACTAACACCGGTATCAAGTTTTTTTTTTTTTATTTTGTTGCGGGGTCAGATATTTTTTCATCGGTTTACCATTACGCCACCACTTGTACGGAGTCGGTACTTTTCACTTTACATTATAGTAATTATTATTATTCGAGTGAATAATAATAGTTTTTTTTTTTTGTCCTTTTTTTTTTTTTTTTATCCATTTTGCCATGCGCGTATTATAATTCGGTATAATTATTATTATCATAGTTCGACACGTCCGGTGTCCGCGTAATATTATTGTTGTCACAATAATATTACGTAGGAAAAAAAAAACGGACGTGGCGAAGCCGTTTCGTAATATAATCGGCTGTTGAATATTATTATATAAATATTTTTATTATTTTTTTTTTCGCCAATATCGTATTATTATTATGTAAACGGCCGATCGATACTATAATATTTACTACGAGATAATAGAGATATCTGTCGGTACTTTATTATCCGTCGTATTCTCTTCTTTTTTTTTTTTTTTTGTTTAATCCTATCCCCCTATCGGTATCTATGCATGTATATATACAACATACTATTATTATATTTTTAAAAACATTCGTCAATGTAGTACATTTATAGTATCGGGTGTCGTTGTGTATCGTGTTTCCTGCAGTAATTCATTATCAAATGTAATTTGTCGGCGTACACACAATATAATAATAATATTATATACTTACACAATGTATACATATATATATATATATTTATATATGTTCTGCATTAGCAATGATTCGTATCTAATGTATACTCGCGTCCGAGGGCACAAGAATAGATTTATAAAATCACGAATTCACCAGAGTACAGAGAAAAAAAAAAAAAACCGACATACGATCGTGTAAATAATATAATACGAGTCCGGAGACGTACAAAAGTACGTTATTCGTTCGATCACTGCGATTTCTCCTGATGAAATCCGCGCACGTTTCGTACTCGGAATTATAATACCGCACAAAGGGGATTTGGGAAGAATATAATCTCCCCGCGACCCCGTTTACCTTCAATTATAAAACACAACAAAATCGTGTAAATAATTACAGTTACAATTCAGTCAAAATCAGTCTTTTCTATCCGCCTCTACCGTGGCAAAGCTATTCGACCGACACTTGAGTGGCATGTGCCCTTTTAAACCCATTAGGTGTACCCGGATACGAGCGGAAAAGAAGTGGTAGGTTAGGATCGATTGGCCAGCCCTTAGAAAAAAAAAAAAGAAAAAAAAAATGATTTCGTTACGACTGTGTTTTTATAATTGTACGTTGTGTTACGCGAAGGTATTTACGCAAATCGCGGTATATTATAATAATAATATGTACAAAACGAAATTTATACCGATAGTTTTTCGTAATAAACGCAAGCCTCGTATATTATGAATATTACGGAACCAGTTTCGAAAATCCTCGGGGTTTCGCCCACGTCGGTCGCGTTTACGACGACAAATACGGCGACGGCGGCGGCGGTCGACATCGTCGAGAACCGACCGCATATTATTATAAAAAAATAAAATAATAAAAAAATACCACACGAAAACGGCGAACGCGTACCATTGAGAGAACGCCACACCCGCATCCGTATACAGAGTATCCAGCTGCCCCTCTGCGGATTCTTGCCCTACCCTATACGTTTATACGAATAAAACGACATAAAAAAAAAGTATCATAAAGCCTATAATGATATTCAAGTAGAAATACGTAATTTTCGTTGTAAAATAAACACAACGGAATCATAATATGGACGCAGATTTTTTTCGTTTTGTTTTTCACTAAAAACATCATAAATAACTTAAACTTGAACAATATGGTTACGTTAAGATTATTTATTAAAACAAACAACTCATTTATTATAACTAAAATCATGGTTTTTTTTTTTTTTAATTTAATTTTTAGTTAAGTTAAAAGTTATCAACCAAAGTTAACTAACAACTTAAATTGTATCTTTTCAGTTGTTACTTTTAGTTACTGCTCTGCTTTGAAAATGTTGTTGCTCAGAACGTAAATTGTGGCGTCTGAGTTATAACTAATAGTTCTTAAACTGTTACTACTTGTTGATTGACTTGTGTCTATTATCGCTAACAAAGTTCAATTAGTTTGAAAAATGACCGTATTAACCGTATTCGTTATCGAAATTGACTCGAACCGTTTATTGTGGATATTACACAATATTTAATGGACATCTGCTATAATATTTATAAGGCAATCATCCGACATTTTCACGTTTTTTTTTTTTTCAACGCCGGCAAATTATAATATTTTATTATACTTTTTATCGCCGCACTATCCGGAACGCTAATTAAATTCCATTGAAACATTATACAAATCCGTCCCTCCCCCGCGATTGTACATAATATATAAACATACGTAAATTATCTCGTCTTTCGGTCTGGAATATCGTTTGAAATTTTTTTTTATCGAAATACCACCCCGTAGGGCGTATTATATAATATATATATATATATATGTGTGTGTGTGTAATTATTATAATTTGAGTACGGTAATTGAATGAGACCGGTTATTATTATTATTTTTTTTTTTTTTTTTTTTGTCTTTGTCTGTTGCGCCGCTGCTGCACTTGCCCGAAAATTCCATAAACTCCGTCGTATATTTCGATAGATAATATCTCATTAGCTGTGCACATAACACACGTTATGAATGTTATTAAATAAATAATAACTCAAACATCGGATAAATATGACGCGCGTATAGTATTATAATGTGTTTTAATGAAATTAAATAAATTACGTACCTGCCCAATCCTATAATGGGCATAATAAAAAATATAATATTATGGATTTTATCGTCCGATACGGGAGAACGTACGGAGGGGAAAAAAAAACACAAAAAACATGTACCTAATAACCTTGAATTACGACAATGAAATATTACGCGGAGACGGCCGTAGGATTTTCTTGCGTAAGTATATTATTTATACATAGGATATGATGTGGATTTTTTTTTTTTTTTAAACGGTTTTTCCAACAAAAAATATTATCGGTAAACACGCCGTCAGGTACGTCATCCTAATAAATCTTGTTACGGCCAGCTTTTTATCAAATAGCTAAAACTATCAAGTACACGTGCGGCGTTATTACTCCTCTGTATTAATAGCACAGACGACCCGAGGAAACGATACGATTGATTTCCGTTGTAGAACGCGGTATTATTATATCTCCGGTAAATTAATAAAATATACTACGTGCGGTTTATTTATTTATCTATTTTATCAATGACGGCCAAACAAACACATATCGGTTAATCGACTAAATAATTGTAAAATAAAAGTCGTTGTGTGTGTGTGTCGAGTAATAATTTAAATAAATATTTAAGTGCGCGTTTAATTTATGAGATCAAAGATGAGGTGGTCGTTAACGACGACGAGATTGCGCGTTCGATCTCGTCTCGCTAAATACGAAAAATGCGTTTTCGTTTACACGCGCATTCGCAGTGTTTTATTAAATCAATACCGGCGAGTTTATAGACGTTTATTATTTTAATGGTTCCGCTGTTGATATAGGTATAACCGAACGCCAACGACGGGATATCGATCATTATTTATTGATCAATATTATTTTATTCGAGCGTTATAATACGTCTGCGGGCATGACTATACATACGGACAATATTATATACTAATGTGCTCGAGGTTATACCACTGTATTCTTTTTGGGGCCGTGGGGCGAGGGGCTGTGATAGGCGAATCGCCCTCACCCTTTGGCCCCAATGTTGGTGTGCATTCGCAATGTATCCGCACTAATATATAATGTCGGTGTATACCTATACGGTTAGGTTGGGGGATATGTGTACGTACCTATAATATGCAAAATATGACCTCCCAACCAGCCCATTCCCCAATATGATTGTCAAGAACCCGGCGGTCTAATACACCCGAGTCTGGAAATGGCAATTTTCCAAATAGCCTGACGGCCTGTTTGAAGGAGCTGATAAAAAATGTACCAATCAAATTTTCAACCGAATGTTATTGTCGGAGCCAAGCGGATGCGCGGCTGGTGGCCCCGCCCACCGCGAGGCAATATCACAGTAAGGCGCAACAGCTGTTGGCGGGATATTTGAAAACAAAGGAATTGTTTTGTTTTACCGCGATTTTTTTTTTTTTTTTTATCACAAACATTTCATCGGGTGCCTAAAAATATCGATTCCTATTAGACGCTGTCAAAAGAGAGCGAACCCACCAACCGCAGATTCGCTCGGGCCCGACATTAAATATACTAACACTGTGGATCCAGGACTAAGGTATTCATAGGTATGCGTGCGTGAGTCTCTATACCCATACACACATTTTTCGCCAGAAATTGTGCGATTATAATAATTATAAATACACGACTTAATTTGTTCGCAACAACAGTTGGGAATCTAGAAGAAGAAAAAAAACGTCAAATAAAGCGATACCTCCAGGCGATGGAATTTTGGTTTTAGGTGATGGATTTCGTTGGGAAAATAAATTTCGAGGCCCGAATTCGATTTCCGCTCCGTCCCCGGGAATGCACCTCGCTCGGCGACGCGTTGTAATTTTTAGAGTAAAAAAAAAACCGATATTATTATTACGACGAAACGAGAATTATCGGCTAGTTGAATAATTTATATTATCGTCGTGTTTACGTTTTTCGGGCACCCCGAACGCCCGTCGTCCGTTCCGGGCAAAGTTCCAAGGTTTCGTCCGGTTTTTTTTTTATATATATATATATATATAAATATAGCAGCTCTCCCCACAGGCTCGCGTAATAATAATGCGAGTCGTACGGGCACGGTTCGTATATACGTATACACAATATATTTATACCGCCTTGTTGTTATCATTATTACACGCACGGTTTTCTGGCAGTGGTGCCAACCGCGCCCCCGCGACTGTCCGCGCGCGCCTAGGGGCACCGCGTTCGGCGGCTATTTTTACCCGACGAGAAATCTCCTGCCAACCTTCGGCGTGCCGAGTCTCCGTTTTTATTTATTTATTTTTTTTTTTTTTATAATATTCGCCCGTCTCGGTGAAAACGAATATCGAGTCGCCCGCCGCCCCCAAAAACCCTGACCGACGCCCGCGGGACGAGCACCGGGCGCGCCGCCCCGACGACCGGGTTCCGCTCGTCGCATTTTCGTCGCCCTTTCCGACGTGTTGCCACGCGTTCTGCCTTATACAATATTATCGCGATTATTATTATACGGTCCGTGTCCGTTTTGTAACCGAAAACTGCGCAACGTATCGTTTTCTTGGCCCGGCGCCCGTTCAGTTTTATGGGCTTTCCGGATCGCGTCAACTGCAGCACTCTGTACACACTTATGGCGTGTGCGGTGTCGAATTCGCATATTCGTTGGTTCGCGGCGTTTGGTTTGTCGCGAGAACCGCAAACACGAGGTCCGATACACGTTCATTTTTTTTTTTTTTTTCCTAACGCATAAAGCTAAATATCGATGTCTGAACGAAAAGTGCGTGTCGTTACGTAATGAAAAACACATCGGGTAGTTGAAAACTATATGCCCGCTCTACCAAACGGTGAACATTATACGCTGTTACGTAAAACTTTTTTAAATTCTGAGATATGTATTGTGTGTGTGTTTTTTTTTTTACTGTCCGTAAACAACTTTTCCATTACCAGACATTTTCCGATAGCGGTTTGGATTTAGTCGGTGCATCGGGGAGGTCGGTTTTTCGATTTTCGTTGTTGTTTTCCAAATAAAATGGAAAAACGGGAAAATGTACAGTAATAATTCGGTTTCGATTCTGGATTAAAACTCGGTTAAAAATAATCGTAGGGCGCCGCAATGTTCACAGAATATTTACAGATGTTTCTAGGCGTGGACGAATTTTCAAAAACATTCTGGCCATTTTGGAACTATTTATAGGTATTTTAAGTATTTTTCTCGTACAAAATTGTTTTGTCCGAACAGAAACGCACGGACATTTGTCACGAGGTTCATCATAAACCGATTACTTTTTATAATCGTTATGTTTAAATTTTGACGAATTTTTTAAAATTTCCAAACACAATTCACTGAACTTTGCTCGGTATTCGTTTTTCGTTGGCAATAATTTAACAGATATTAATTATTTTTTCCTCTACATCCATACCTTCCCAACTTCTCACATACAACAGTGCGAAGTACCCGTGGCGCGAAGTGTGTCAGTCTTTTTTTTTTTTTGTCTTTATTGATAAAATGATTGATTCAATTCGAAATACTAAACATTATTTTTACTTTTAAAGAACAGAAACCGAAAATTATAATATCAATACACGCAATTCTGTAAGCTCCCGAAATTTCGAAAATTATTTTTTTTTTGCCTTCTGCGCTTGTCTTATTATTTCTGGACGGGTTTTTAAAAAAAAAAAAATTGTATTTCTCTTCTTTCGATCAACATAAATTTAATACGATTTATATATATATATACAGTTGGCACACGACTAAACGCGTCGGCGAATTCGGTATTTCTTTTTGCCGCCCCCACATCCGGTCAGTATATTATATACTTATATTTTAGCGTTTACCATCGTCGTGTACACGGCGGACAATTAATTGTGAAACGGTCGACTTACTTATTAAAGTTCCTTCTCGTTGCCCAACAATCGTACGCCCTCTCGTCCGCTTTGCCAATAATTATTGTTGTGTTTGGCCGCAAACGAGCGTTTGCTGTGGATACTTATATATATATATATATATATATATATATATTGGATTTTATTGGCTATTAAGTTGAACATTTTTTTTTTTTTTTTTTTTTATCCCCGAGTTGTAATTTGTCATAAAATTATGCCTATAGTATATTATTATAATTGGGCAAACAAACAAAAAAAAAAAACAAAAAAAATAATAACAATAAAGCGTTTCTCCGTTTTCACCCCGCCATCACAACCAAATCGACTTATAATTACTGTATTTTTTTTCTCCATCCGTGTCGCCAAGGTAACAAAAATAATCTAATTTTCGTATCGAAAATACCGAAAACCCCGTGTGTGAACCGTCCTCTGCGATAGTTTTATCACAATGAAACATAGCCCACGTCATTTGCAGAATCGGATCGGCGTATCTGGTGATTGCGTCCCTCCCCCGTCCCGCATTGGCTAAAAAACACTACAACTATGCGTATTGATTTAGTAATTTAATTACGCGATTAATCCGTTCGTATCATTAATCGGAAGGTTCAATTTTTTAGATACTTCAATTGGTTCCGGCCGTTAGAGACCCGTTGAAGGAAGGATATTGTATTCATGATTATTATTACTTATACCGCGCACTGACATTTGCACGGTGTGTCGCTTTATACTTTGCCGCGAGACATGGGTTGTAAATTAAATCGTAATGCGATGCTGGAGAAGTACGGAGAGTATTTGCTAGACGAAAAGAGTAACGAATCCTAGGATATACTGACCCGAGTTGGAGAAATAAGATCCATATTAAACGTCACAAAGCGACATGACGAAGAATCGCGTCCGGCTACAACAGACGGTTAGGTCCGTGGGACGGAAACCGCCAGAAATTAACCTTCTCGGATATCTAAATATTGGCAGGGGGAAAAAAAACAGGCAGAGATAAATACTTACGTCGGATTGAAAGGGCTAGCTGAAGATCGGGAACAACCGAGGACGAAGTTAAACGGCCGTGCTCCCCGGTTGGAAAACTAAAAACAAAAATACTACGCAGATTTTCAACTTTGCCGTTGGAAAATCGCAGGACCGCCGAATTTGTGCAATATAAGTAGGAAGCGTTTTTGCGGTGGGTGTGCCGCCGGGCGTCCGACACGAAACCTCGCGGTGAAACGCCCCTGGAAATTTATAACAATGACGGTGATATCGTATCGTACACGCGCCAGTCGTGTGCACAGTGTCAGTGCGACGATACGACAACAACGGTACAAACAAATAGTAATAATATTCAAATATCGCGGAATAAAAAAATAAAAAAAAAATCCAATATAATGAAAAAAAAAAAAAAAAAACTCCGGAATAATAATAATAATAATGAAAATACCGTTCGATGGGCGTGAAACGAACGTATTACACACGCGCGTCGTCCGTGTAGATATACTTTTTCATTATTATTATTATTATATATATTTTTTTATTTTTTTTTTTTTATTTAATATACACGCGTGTGTTATTATTATATCGTACACGCGCCGCCGTCGGACGCACACGCCCAAAGGGGCCGACTTTGAGTATGTATACGTCAATTATTATAATAATATAATACGCGAGCTTATCATTATTATTTTTTTATTTTTTTTTATTTTACCGCGGTATTCACGCGGGACAGTAGCAGCCGCCGAGTCGATCATAAATACTTATAATAATATCGTGGAAAACGTGCGCCTTGTCGTTTGTTCAATTTTAACGCGGTTTTTTTGGTCTTGTTTTGTTTTGTTGTTTTTTTATTTTTTTTTTTTTTTTTTTGTCTGTCTTTGGCGAACAAAACGATTACACCTAGCTGTACGCGGACGCGATCAACCGATTTCCGACGATATCACCGCACGCGGGTCGCTGCTCGTCTTCGGGGGACGGATATTTGAGGCGCATCCGGGGCGGAAATAATTGCTAGTAAAGTCGACCGATATGACTTTACCTGCCTCCCATCACCACCCGCCCGCCGATATTTTAAATAGAAAACCCCGATCCGATATCGAAATTAATAATACGTATTTTTGTTCTATTTTTTTTTTTTTTTTTTTTTTCGTATTCCAGAAACATTATTTTGTCGAAGTTCTTTTTACTAATAAAAGTGCCCGCTTATATTTTTTATGTTTTTACCGTGCGTACTAGTTGGTTCGAAATTAACAAATCTGCAAGTATTTATTCAGGCACACACTGCTATTAGTTAAAATACAAATATAATAAGAATTTCTAAAAAAATTAATAATCGGATTTTATTTTTCCTCGATAATATTCTCAACGCGAATATGCAGTAAAAAAGTTTGGAAGCAATTAACCAGATTTTGTTTGAATTAAATCAAGACATTCCGAAAATAGTGTGTTTTTTGCTTATTTAAAATTGACGTTATTTTGGCCACCGCTGAAGTACTGCAAACCTGCGATTACGATAATATATTATAATTGGAAATATTCACATAATTTGTTTGTAGGGAAATCCTTTTTCATTTTGCCTATTACGCCTAAAAGATGCAATGAAATAACATAATTATTTTTAATATTTTCATGTTTAATTTACAATCTCACCTAAACCTGCTCTCCGAATGGTACGCAAAATGACGAATTAAAATAAATAATAGCAAATCGGTTCATACGACGTTCAACTCGAGACACGGAATTTGCCCTAAAATAACTTTAAATAATCTACCTATACCTTCACTTGACATAGTTAAATACTTAGGTCGAAAAAATCAAATTTAAATAAAATTCAGGCATTCCAAAATATCATACTTCGAAAGATCACCAATGCTCCACCTTTTATCTCAAACCTGACCCTTCACAAAGACCTATGCATGAAAATGGTAGAAGAAGAAGCTGCCATTTTCTATAAACGTTTTTATATTAAATTAGAAAACCACGAAAATCCTCTAATAAAGAGCTTACATGTCCCGTCACATTCACGAAATCCCCGTCGAAGACTTAAAAGAAAACGGTGTAGAGATCATTTAACTTAATCCAAAATGACGTAGCTTCCAAGCTAAGTGCTACTAATGGGTGGCTCCTTTATTCACGCAACCTCATAATGTTTAGTTATTCAAATCTCACATATATACTTATTGTGCATAACTGTATAGATTGTATATTTCTTGTAAAAAAAAAAAAAAATATTTTCATATTTTATAAACAATGTTACGCGTTATAATTCGTATTTTTGTTTTCGAACACGAGGTCCAGGGCCTGCTCCCTCTCCCTTAAGAACGGCCCCGATACAGAGTGAGTGCTGCGACTTGATATTTTGAACTTACAGTTACACTCTGACTCGTTGGTGATTGCGGTTGAATGATTCCATTCATTAGGTTTTAAAAGATATGCATAACAAGTTTTAAACATTTTTTTTTTTTTTTTGTCATAAATTAATAAAAAATATATATATATATATGTATATTTATGACTAAACACAATTTTATTTATAAAAATTAATCGGTATCAGCGATATCCAGAGCTATAATCGAAATTTCCCCGCCAACACGGACGTCGTCGAATGATCGATGACGATGATGTCATTGAAATTCTCCGTTGTCGTCCGCGAATGACGACAATGCGCGCGCGCGCGCTAATCGGACTAATATTCTCCACACGCATTTGTATATAATTTGTACGTTTTTATGTGCGAGTAAGTGTTCCTATCGTACGGACCTATTTCGGTGCGGCCTAATGAAAAATTCATTATGTACGCCGTACGTATATACGCGCAGTACGAAATTATCAAGAGTACGTCACCGAGTGTTATTTTACCGGCTCCGCAGTGTTTCCGACATACAGAATATAAAACGAAAATGCGTTTTCGGAGTTCCGACGGGCCGGTGGTGTACACCGCGCGGGCCGGCGGCGTACGTTGCCCCGCGCCGGGGCGCATTAAAAACCATGCCGCCCTTGAGAAAATTACCAATAACTATTAGTTTTTTTTTTTTTTTAACGATACACTAGTCATTTATCAAATGACTCGTACTAAGCGTGATTTTATTCTCCCGCTGTGTACAGTATAGGCTAAACAAATAATAATAATAATAACAATGTTATTGTTATCGTCGTAACAAAACCGTAAGTTTAATTTTGTCGCCATATAGTTTAAGGATTTTTTATATTTAATATGGAATACCCATTTTTTTGCCCATCTATATAGGTTAAAACTTTGCCGCCTCTTGCGCCTCGTTTAATGCGGATTTGAAAAGAACTCGGAATTGTGTTTTATACTGTCGTTTAATTAAATTGTAAATTCTCGTACGAATTGCGTGTCCCCCCGATGTGAATTGGATATCGAAAAATCTCCTTCTCCTCCTAGACCCGTATAGTATTATTGTACGGTAAAGGCCCGCGAACGGTCGGTTATTCGCATAAACTCGATTTAAAACACGACGTTTACGCGTTATCTCTAATCTCGCGAAAGCAACAACCTGTTGATTCCAACGTTTTTCTAAATTTTCAAGTACAAAATGTACGTTTTTTTTTTTTTTTTTTTACGGTAAAAATTGCCCATTAGGGCGCGCATCAGTATCCGGGGTAGGGTGAAAATGACAACAACAAATATTTTTATTGTAAATGATAAAATCGTTCTGTTTCTTCAACGGTGGGGCGGCGCACCGTACTTTGTTGTTATTATTTAATTTCCCTCCTCCCCCGCCCCGTTATTATAACTATATTATTATGTAATAAGAATAAATATATATATATATATATATATATATATTTATGTAACGTTGAAAACGAGTGCGGAGGGTGGTGTGAAACCTATTATTACGATCGACAAAAAAAAAAAAAAAAAAAAATTAAACCACTATTATTAGGGTCAGACGGAAATCGCGCGAGCCCGGGGGATTTATAAAAAAAAAAAAAAAAATAAAAAGTATTGAAATAACCCGAATTTGTTGTTTGTGCTCGCGCCACGTTCATTGTGTTTGACATCATATTATATTATTATTCCGCCCCGTATAGTTTTTGTATTTTTTTTTTAGTTTTTTTTTCAGTCTTGTACCGATCGCCGAGACATCAGACAATGTACGAACAATACGGAAAAAACATATATATATATTCAAATATTACGTGTCCCGTCGAAATGTTAACGAATAATAATTTTACCTAACTATACGTTTATATATCGTCGTTTTATAATGCACGACGGCGCGTCACGTGAGCACAATGTATATACTTGTACGATATGTCGTAAGTATAATAATAATATATAGCCGGTCGAACTCGAGCTTATATCGAGTCTTTTAGGAATTTTGTCCGAAAAACAAAACAAAAAAAACACACCAAATATTTTATATATTCGGGAACGTAATAATAATCGAAATAAATTTGAAATCGTACGTGTCGGTGACCCGTGTAATGTTTAAAAGTCGTCAGAGTGACAATCGAAACTTACTGATTATTATCTGTAACTCTTTCTAGCTCGTCCTGACATTTGTTGCGGACATTGAAAATTATTATATTAATCAAAGTATGGTAAACTGGTATTGCGTCGTAATTTTTTGTCGGTTTTTTTTTTTTTTCATTCTTCTTCCATTCATTTTTAGAAAAATTGTAGGCAGCCTGCAAAACGCCACCGAACAATGCGGAATCGGCCGACAAAATCCACATATTTTATGATACGCTGTAATTTTACTAACCGAAAAAATTTCAGGATCCGTATGGTGAACTGTTAGGCATTTGGAAAAATTGTTCGACTACAGTATACCTACCACCGGTCGGTATAAATATCGAAAAACGCGATTAGTTCAAATTTCCACCTTACTCGTCAAAATAAATTACACATTACAGACCGATAGTGTTTTGAAAACCCTATACTGTTTGATATTTTACAAATGTTGAAGAGCATCATAACTATCTTAGACTTGACCCGACATTGGAATTTTCGCACGACTAATACGCTCTCTATACACATCGATTTTCGTAATATTATAATATATAGCTGGTATTTTTACTGCTCTCATAAGCCACCAGACGTTTGTGAATCGCTTTGTTATTTTTATCGGGTTATTAAAACGAATTAATAAACTGACGTGTGAGCCAACACTAAGCGTGATCGGTTATACTGTCTCGTTTGCTTAGTATCGTGCGTATTATATTTAGACTAAAAAAAAAAAATAGATATATATATACGTATACGCGTTTAACCATCACGTTTATTGTGTAATCAATCGAATTTACGATATTTTTGCGGAGGACCGAAAAGATACGCCTTAAAAAAAAAAACAAAAAAAAAAACAACGAATATTTCGATTAAACAAGTCATTTTTGCCGTTTACCGTTTACATTTGAGAGGGAGCCTCTATTTAAATACGTAAATTGTATTTTTAAAAAAAATATCGGAAAATTTGATAATTTTCACCGGATCTGAAAGGATAATTATTATTAAATTTTATTGTACGTCGCAGCCGCGAGCGCTGCTAAGCGGCACATAGTTTCACTCGACCCGGTCGATTTTCCCCGTGCACATCCGGCATCCGGCCCCTTTAGGAAACTCGTCCAAAACCGCATTCGCGAACCGTTGGTCGTCGTCGTCGTCGTCGTCGATATTATTTGTCCGTCTTCGTGACGGCGACGACTAATATACAATATAACTGCGCTGCGACCAGCGATGTCGAGTATACCGATGACGACGACTGCGGCGGCGGCGGCGGCGGCGGCGGCGGCGGCGGCGGCGACGGCGACGGGGTCAGGTTCGACGACACCGCGACCAAAACGAAAATACAGAAAAAAAAGAAAGAAAGAAAAAAAAAAAACAAACGTTATATCTACGAGCATTATAAATATTATACAGAGCGATCGCAAGACGCTCGTGTTAATGTATTAGTTTCGTTGACGGTTTAAGAAACGAGCGGTTTGGAAACAATTGTGTTACCGTTACTAGTTCAAGGGCGATTTTCAATTATAGCGACCTCTCAATTATAAATTCAAAAATCAAATCGAAAGCGCGTTTTTATAAACCGTCAAAAAGATTAAATTGACCGAAAAAGTTTCAAGAGTTTTTTTTTTTTTTTTTTCCGGTTCACCGCGGTGTCGAGGATATACCACGTGTTAGACTTTCGGCCGTGCGGCAGTTACACATTCGGCGGGTACGATGACACGGGCCCGCCTGTACCACGTCTTGTCGATCGCCCTGTATATATACCCGGGTACACTACGGATACTACGGGCTACGATTACGGGGCTACGGGCGGCGGCGTTGGCCCGCGGAAATTTGTATATTTTATTATGACGTTTATTATTACGACGGACGTCGTCGACGGAACGACACGAATCCCGTAGTCAGTCGCCGCGACCGTATATTATACACGCACAGTCATTAACATAATAATAATAATATTGTTATTATTATTATTATTATTGTAATATTACAATAATATATATATATATATTCGACCGCGCGCAGTGCATTACCGTAATACTTTATAAAACGCCACTCTCCGTATACATTATTATTATAATATAAACGCTTCGTAGTACGGGAGAAGAAAAATAAAAAAAAAACCCGACCGCGTCAACGAGCGCGGGCGCGCGCCAGCTCGCGGACCCGACGACGAGAGGCAGCGCCCCGGATAGGCCGCCGGTACAAAGGGAAAAACGCACACAACAAATAATATGTGCGCGCGCTCGGATATTACTCGCGTACATTACGATTATTATTATTATTGAGAGAAATAATGGAAACCTGTTGCGCGCCCGTATTATTTTCACAGTTGGTTTTTTATTTATTTTTTTAATTTTTTTTTTTTTCGAGTCGCGGCCGCCTCCCACGCGCCTCCCAAACGTCGCCGCGCCCGATAAACGCGCCGAGACAAACCGGGCCCGGTCCCTCGACGTTTCGATATTCCGCCCGTTAGTTTCACCGCAATCACCGGCATCGGTTTCTCCGGTCCCAATTCGCCTATAGTCTTGGAGCGGCCCTATACCCTGGGTGGTCCTTGTGCGGAATTGCCCGCCACCGGCAGCGGTTCTGCGTCAGTTACGTAATATTACAACCGATAATAAAAATCTATGTGACAGCCGAGTTTTTTCACCGTGAAATTCCATCGTTTTCAAACCGTGTAAACGCACACGCCGGAAGTTCACGACCGAAATGCCATCGGTTGTTCAGCCATGGCCCGTATTACGGGGGGGCGGACACTTAAACGGCCGATTTCCAATGATAAATGATAAATCAAAAAAAAAAAAAACAAAAAAACGCCATGAAAATCAATTATGAATATATTAAAACAAAGTACAAAGTATATGGCATTTTAATTAATTTTTCTTTTTAAAAATGATTTCCTCGAGATGACTATTATCTTAAACTTAACCACTCTTCTAATCTCCCTCGTATGTTTTTCGTTCCGCGGCATATCACTTGCAAAAGTGAATTGCCAATGTCGTATCGAATTTCGTTTTTTAATTCTTCAACATCGGTCGACTTGGTCAATGGGAAATATCGCGATTTACCAATATCACTGTTCATTGGTATACAGTACTCGTGACAGCAGTGACGTTATCGCGTATACGTATACGGTTTTTTCTTTTTTTTTTTTACGTTTAGCCTTCATTTTTAAATCTGAGTCCGTTCCTTCAAAATCAGTTGCCCGTATTTCAATAGCCTTGGCTGACGGTACCGTCACGTGCCGTTTATGGTTCAAATGACATTGCCGTGGTTATTTTTTTTTTGTAAACTTACAATACGTTTAGGTAAACATAGTCTTATTTTAAATCACCATCGAGAAAATCAATTTTTAACATCGGCCGTTTAAGTCTACCCCGCCCTGTATATACGGTATAAGTCCGATCGGTCTAAATGTGACAATCGGTCGAAAGCCAATAATACTAACGCGCGCACGCCCGGCACACACGCTGTATATATATATGTGTGTATCATATGTGTGTACGTATTATAGTTTCTCGTCGCACTGTGTATTTACTAGGATGGTTTTTTTTTTCTTTTATTTTTTTAATTTTTTTTTTTTTTTTATTGGTCGTGCTGAATCCGGTTTCACGGACCATATAGTTTGCGCGCCGTGCGACTCCGCCTCCCGGCCCGGCGAGACCGTATAATATATAAATAATAATAATAATAATATATATATATATATATATATGTAAGCACGCGACGTGGTGTATCGTGTCGTCGTGGATAGAGCAGAGAAAAAAAAAAAAAGAAAAAAAAAAAAAAGGAAAAGAAATCCGCTAATATCTATAGCTTATCCTCTAAATATCGTTCCGGGATCGGCGATCCTATATAACAGCCGAGTGTCATCTTCTGTGACACCGCACCCCCCCCGCCGCCGCGTAACCCATACGTTGAAATCTCAACTACGATAATTAAAGGATATTTAAAAGACCCGCGAATAAAAGCGTTAAAACTTTTTTCGTAAATTTTTGACGTTCGGAGTCGGCAAAGTTTCAATCGCAGCCCTCCCACACAGACCATAGACGCGCCTTTAAACGTGCCGAACGTCAGTCCTCGCACGCCCGTTAATAATTCAACAAAATATCCTACGTAATTATTGCGTGTACCGTATAAATTATTATCGGTCATCAACGTACATTGTAAAGTCACAGCGTTATTATATAATTTGTGATTGTTGTAAAAACGTCGATTTAAAACCGACGAGTTTTAGCACTCCCCTCCCACCGCCCAGTTGTAACTATACCGCAAATATAAAAAATTTTCGAAAACAAAGACGTTATGCTGCAAAATTAGAAAAAAAAAAAATAAAAATGCAACATTTTAACACACGCGAATCCTGTGCACCCCACATAAATCCTCTCGTGATTGATTTGATTTAATACGACAATACATTTTTTTTTTTTTTTAACGGTTCACGTTTAAATCGAATACCTACTAAAATAATCCACTTTGTAAATACCTATGAGTACTTTACGGAAGCGATTTACTTGTCCGTAAGAGTAGAATATTTACAAGGGTCCACACGAAAACCGTCCGACCCCGAGAATCATCGGTCCACACCGCTTCCGCCGTCCGCGTCCACGTTACGATAATTCAATACGAGGTCTCGTATAAAAAACTAACTAATTTGTGTTTCTGATACACAAATCGTGTACCCACGGCCCCGTCGCCGGTACAATATTATAATTGTGTTCGCCGTGCGTACCGGTGTACCGGGTACGGGTGTCGTAAAGGGGGGAAAAAAAAAAAAGTAAAAGAAGTCACGGCACACGCGCCGTCGTCGTAACTAAACCGACGAGGAACACCGGCGGCCGGCGTTGCGCGTACGTAATAAACCTACGACATACGGTTAATTATTACAGGTTAGGAATTATCGTCGGCACAAACCGATACGGTCGGGCGTAAAATACGATTATAATTTTTTTATTTTTTTTTTATTTTATCCGTATAATTGCACCGAGAGCGGATTTTTGACACGGTCGTAAATGTACGCAACGGCGCAGGGAAAACATTCCGGGGCGGGTGTTGGCGAGGATGTCGAACGATTTGTTCGTATTACCCGTACGGTCGGCGTGACGGTTAGTGCGTACGATCCGACGTCGTATAGGCTTGATAATCGTTAAAATTGTACGGCCGGGTGGTCGGCGGTTAAATTGCCGCCGAGGACGACCGTCATTTACAAGTGGCGGCCCCGGGGCTTTCGAAACAGTATCCGAACACGCCAATTGTTATCGTTTAACAAATCAAGCTTTTCCTTAGCCGACTTGGTCGAAATATATATATATACGAGATGTGATCAAAAAATACCCGGAGTAAAATTATATCTGCGCTAAAAATAAACGTATCGGAAATATACACATAAAAGTACAGATTGCCCGCCGTTTTGTCAAGATCAAAAAAATCAATCATCGAATTGATGTTTGTCAAAGTCTGACGAAACGAACCATAGAAGGCCTTTAGGGTTCATTAAAAATGTTAAAACTGGTGATGAAACTCGGGTCTACGGTTATGACGTAGAAACCAAACGGCGGCAGTCATCACAATGGAAATCGGTAACATCACCAAGACCCAAATAAGCTCGACAAGTTCGTTCTAACGTGAAGACCGTTAGTTGATTGCTTTTTCGATATTAAAGGCCTTATTTATTATGAATTTTTTCCAACTGGTCAAACGGTTAAATCAGACTTACTATCAAGAAGTTTCAATTAAATTACGTAAAAGAATTCTAAGGAAACGTTCGGAACAGTTCCAGAATCGATCGTAGTTGTTACACCACCACCAACGCGCCTGCTCAGTCTACCTTATCAATTTCTAGCTGATAAACAAATTTCAGTTGTACCTCCTTCCCCCCTTACCCACCGGACCTTGTCCCTTGTGGTTTTTGATTTTATTTCCAAAAATTAAAACTGATCTCAAAGGACAACGGTTTAACGATATCGAAACAATAAAAGGAAAAAAAAAATGCGGTGAATCAACTCAAACAAATTAAAGTTGAAGACTTCTAACATTGCTTCAAAAATTGGCAGGAGAGATGGGATAAGTGCATAACATCAGACGGCGAACACTTCGGAGAAGACTAATATTTAAACAATTATTTGTTAGGTGTATTATTTATCATCGTATATTTATGTATATTTCGAGATTAAACTACAATCAATTTTGTATTCTCAAGCCTAACCTAACCTAACCCAATTGGAAAGAGGAGATGGGCGAGGGGAGTGGATATTCGGCGCAGACCTCGCGATGGCGTAACAATAGGGCACCTTCCTTAAGAAATGGGTAATATATATGGTAATCGTCTAACCGCCTAAAATCACACAATTTTATCAACGTTAAAAAATCGCACGATTCGACCTGACAAAAGTCCCCGGAACTCCGGAGGACGATGCATGGCCCTTGAGTACGCCAGTGCATCGGACTGTTAACGCATTCAGAGAGATTTATATATTATATTATATTCATGTGGTCAGTGTGTGGAATTTCTCAAAAGTACGATCTGGGCATTTTATCCGGACCACAACAACAGCAAAAAAAAAAAAAAAACCCCTTTCGCGCGCCAACAGCTGTGATTCGGCGGGGGGGGGAGTTTTTTTATTGTTTTTTTTTTTTTTTGTATAATTTTATTCGACCGACGGCAGACGTCTGGCCCGGGCTCGTATTATTGTAATAATATTATACGCGTAGTCTAGGGCATTGTTGTTTTCGCTACACGTACGACGGACATTATATAATACAAATAATAATAATAATACTATTATAATAAAAAATATAATACGCGCGACATTACCCTCGCGGTTAACCGCCGACGAGTTTGCCGGCACTTTACTCCGGAAATAATCACTCGCAGTGTAATAACGTAAAGTTAATTATATATACATAAAAAAAAAAAAAAAAAAAAAAAAATTAAAAAAATGTTAATAATAATAACAACAATCGATCGAAAGACGCCGAGACGGCCGGCACGAGATCCGTAACAAACGCACGCGTCCGTCGTGTTTTCTATATTAATTTATTGTTATTATTAGTTTTTTTTTTTTTTTTTTTCTGAACACGAGCCGACCGAAAATTTCGTTTGCACCAATTCGATGATATCGAATGCGATCTATTGTCTTGGTCTATTATCTTGTGTGCCTTACATGTTCGCATGTGACTATACTGTAGTAGGCGTGTGCCCGAGAATTACAGACTGGATACAGTTTAGAGTTAAACAACTCACAGGTTAACTAATAAAATTTTAGATTTTAGATCGGCCTTTTCCATTGCGGATTGCTTCGTTTACATATTTACGTATTTTCGAAACAATATGATTTTCAACGCCGATCGGCGTTAAATTGTGTACGTTTTCATGAGCGTTTAACTCGCTAAAACTTCAGTCCCGGTGCACGGCAGTATTTACGGGGATTGTCAGCGAAAATCCTAAAGCGACCCGTAAATTCGGTAAATTATCGTCGTCATTTAAAAACGACACGATTTCTATTGAGGGAGTTTTTTTTTTTTTTTTTTATATTTGATTTATCGATTTTATAATTTCGAATATCATTACAAAAATGTACGCCATTTGTCGTCATTCCGGTCGCAAAGTAAATGATCGCAACCCCCAAAACCTCGTTGTAAAATATTCTCCGTTGCGGGGGCAATTGTATGGCGGCAGCGGAGCGTGTCGAATCGGGACCGGTCGTTTGCAAAATACATAAACACATCCGGTATTTTGATCGATTGACCGGCGAACAATCCGAAGCGAATCGACGACGACGGTCCGTTCGAATAACTTATATAAATACCACTATTAAATGTATAATATACAGGGTAATACGTATATTGTATATTATTGTATACGCCCCGAGAAATTGTTTTCCGAAAAAAACGACGTATTTCGCAAACGCGGGCACTCTCGGGACCTTAACTGCGCTCTAAGCCAACATATATTTTCAAATGGTTTTACATTTTTTTCTTTATTTATCCGCCAACTGTGTTTTAAGTTTACACCCCAGGACGCCGACTTTCACGGTGCATCCATCGGCTGTCGGTCTGGACCGACGGGCCAGGTGGAGTTTTTCCGCGTCCCGTTTTGTTTTTCACAAATATCCTGCGATCATTCCGTCAAAAAACCTATTCTCCTTCGCTGTCCGTCAGTACTCGAAATCATCTTTTCAACTCCTCTCGCGAGACTATTCGTCCCCGTGTACCTATCACCACCCACCCCACATGCATTACGAGGGGAATTTCGAGGGGGAAAACATCAACGATCGGCCTTTTTTGATCGGAAGTGATTCGATCGAACACTAGAATATTTTCAAATTCGCTTTATTGCGTTTTATTTTTGAATTTTATTTTATTTTATCCCGCCGAGTCTTGAAAAAAAAAAAAAAAACCGGAGTAATTAAAATCAAAAAAAAAAAATAAAAAAATAAAAAAAATTGGAAAGTCGTCATCTCGAGTAGACACGGCGACAAATTCAAATCTGTTTACGGAATTCGTGTCGCTTCATATTAGACCGATCGGTACACGTCGGCGTTGGAATGAAACCGTGTCTGAATTCCTATCGCGTTGGTAGACAAAGACGGAGTCGATCGCCCGCTTTCGACGCCTTTAACGACGAAGAACATCATCGGCCCGATGACATGTTTGTTATTGGTTATTGATATTAACCACTAACAAAGTAATAAATAACTTATAACGACTTATTAATACTACAGGGCGAAGGGATGTGTAAAACACACCCTTATCACTTATCACTTAGAACGTTCTAGAATTATCGGCACCCGGCCCTTCCACGGGTTACCGTCGCGGTATGCGGCATAGAAGATACCTAACCAAATAACCTAACCACCATTAACAACCGTTTGTTCGATACAGTAATATTACTAATATTTTTCATATGAATATATTTTTTTTTAAGGAATCTACGATCTGTACCACTTGGGCACAATAAGCAGATGGGTTACAGATTTATATACAAATAATTAATAAAAAATATATCATATTCTTAATAACATTAATATAATAGTGACATTTTTAAGGAAAGCAGCCACCCATTAGTGACACTTTCAATTGTAATTTATATTAAATACATTTTTTCTAGTTAATATTAATGTTTATATTTAAATTTTTATTTGGTTCCAATAGATCACGACACCATTTCCGCTTTAACCGTCTCGGGGGGTTGCCGAGGATATTAGGATTAGCAAGGTTTTTGACAAGAGGATCGGGATGAGTTATAGTGCGAACATGGAAACGTATATAATATGTTTTAATTTCTTCTGAAACTGAAGGCATTTTTAGGTCAGTATGTATAGTGAAGTTAGAGACATAGGGAGGGGCATAAAATAATAATTTGCGAAGTGCGATATGAATATATGGATTTAATTTACATGCTCGTGTAATAATATCAAATATAAAATAGAATCTCGTCTAACTACACGTTCTATAAACCCACCCGATACATTATTCGGTGTATAGCTAATTTTTTTTTTGTATGGTTTAAATACGACCGGGGCAGGGGGTGTTTTAACACCCGAAACACCCTCCCATCGCTCCCATATCATAGCTACTCGCCTGGTTATTATACGAGTAAAAATAGTACAGCGATGACGGTGTGATGTGTGTTCGTACAATTAAACCCAATCGAGTTTCGTCATCCAATTTATTTTTTATTGTCTATATAATACACACGACATGCGTGTGTATCTACTTTGAAAACGAAACAGATCGACTCGTCGATAGGCGCATTTTACACCGCGCGCCCAATCCGACGTGATATAATAATATAATATTAATCGACTTTTAACGGTTATTTTGTTATTTTAATTCCCATGTTCGTTTGTACGTATTTGATTTGTATAATATATTTATTCGAACGAAACCGACTTGTTATACTATACATTTGTTGCGTCGTATAATACTATTGTTCGGCCGTATAATAATACAATAACGTAATATATTCTCCGTGCGTTGTACACAATACGCATCGGAAGATCTCGGAAGAATATCAAAGATATTGAAGGGACCTCTACGGAAAAAAAAAAAAAAAATAATAATAATAATAATAATAACGTCGAATTATATTGTCGAACGTTTGGAATTTCGAATTTTACTATCGACTAACCCCGATGGAAATAAAACGATAAATATAGTACCTATATTGAGCGATACGCTCTTACGAAATTATCTATACGAATAATACAAACAGTTTGTTTGTCTGTCTGCCGGTCTGCCGGTCTACACTTGCCGTAGACGTAGAGTTTTGAATATTTATAAAACACCTAGCGGCTTTGGCCTTTTAATTTCCGGTCTTGAAAACAGAATGTTTAACATTTTAATTGGGTATTTTATTTAAACATTACGTTTTCGGCCATAAAAGTCAGTAAAAAACGCGTAAGAGCTGTCCGCGATTGTAGATTAAATACTCGCGGGTTTGTCGACACTAAAAAAAAAAAATCGCATATCCACACCGGAATGCGGTCGACATAATAATATTATCTTATCATTATTACGGCATCAAGTCTTTTAAATTGTCTATGTTCCGACGTCGGGTCACGTACGCGGTTTATAATAACAAACGTTTACGTCGAGTTTTGTATATACGCGTTTTTTAAGGTATTTTTTTTTTTTTTTTTTTTTTACGCACGGTCGCGATAAAGTTTCGCGCAGACATGAAAAATCGGAACGAAAACAACCGCGTAATAGAGTCAATAGAGTCCGCCCCCTGGCGAAAGCCGGTGGACGTACAATGACTAAATGACGGCCGCGAAAAAAAATATACGAAAGGAACGAGGACGCGGAAGAGACGAGTGAAAGAGTAGGTACAATACGAATTATAGAAGTAGATTTTCGATTTGGCGTTACTTAAAACGTACCCGTCCGTCGGCGCGTGTGGACGTTTTTTTTTTTTTTTTTTGTTTAGGGGGATAAAATCAAAAACGCGCGGGAAAATCGATATAGACCAGCCGGCAAACTCGTATTTGTTTTTTTTGTTTTTTTTTTTTGTGAATTCCTCTCGGTTGTCCATCGGGTGGTACGGCCGCACAGTTTGGATTGAAAGCGGTGGGCGTATGAAAACGCGTCCTCTAAACTCCTGCCGCGCGTCGGACAAAGACGGGTAAAAAAAAAACGCCGCTCCGAAAATCGTCTTAACGGACTCGAATTTCACACGTCGTCGCACGCGTACAACAATATCGTATTATTACCGTCCGATTGTCCGGGGTTTTACTTTGGGAAAATTCGACGGGGGCCCGCCGAGTGTAATATTTATCGTTAATGTAAAAAAAATACACGCGCGTTGTACAATGTACGGGTCTTAAAGGCCGAAACCACGAGAGAATATTGTCGAATTATCGCCGTCTCGTTATTCATACCGCGCGGGCGTACGATATTATCGACGATAATCATACGTTATCCGCCTTCTCCGGGCCGCATTATATCGTATATAAAATCGTTATACGTATATTACCGTGTTCCGAAATCGTATTTTCACCACCCCGGTCCGACACGTCTTTCCGGGGTACGCGGCGACGACGTGTCGTGATTATTCAATATATTCAACGAGAAAAAAAATTATATATGTATATACATCAAATCGGTGTATACTACTTCGGTGTGTATTTTTTTTTATTTTTTTTTTTACAAGACGACGGCGACGACGACGCCGCGGGAGTGCGTATAATATTATATTGTAATAATATGATCCTCGAGGGGCTTTCGAGCGGAAGGAAAAACATAATAATATTATCGAGGTATCTATGCCTATAGGGCAGTTTGATTGTTATTTTATATATATATTTTTTTTTTCCACGATCTTAATCATAAATTAGTCGAGTTTCACGTTAAGAAAAAAAAAAAAAACAACGTTATAAATATGCGATAATCACGTTTATTATTAACGGTTAGGATTAAAATATTAAATTATATTATAAGGAGGTAACGTTTTATTAGTATGTGTTTAGGGCGTTATCTACGAAGCTAAATATCGGATTTTGAAAGTTCTTGCACTAATTAAAAAGCTTCATTATCCCTAAGTGTTGTTGGCTATATTTTAGTTTGTTATAAAAATAAATAAAGGAGGCCTGACCCTGGGGTTATTGGTATTTCTGGTACGGAAATCAAATTATTTCTGTCGGTTTATCGGTTACCCGGGCGATACGGATGAAATAAAATAGCATTTGTTATTTAATTTAGATTATACAGATTTAAAAAAAAAAACTAAAAGTTATGACGATTTAGGAGCGTTTAGCAACGGTTCGTTTTATATTATTTGCAATTATTTCGAAATCTTGAAAATAATCGATTATATCGATTTATCGAAATAACAAAACATCCATACCCGTGTGTATATATACCTCACAATATATACTCGTGACGGGCGTGCTTTATAATATTATACAAACGAGATACCTACGTAAAAAAAAAAAATCGTATGTCGTCGGATGGTTAGGCCGGTGGGAAAACTTGTTCGCCTCTCTTTCCGGTGCACGCGCGCGTGTATTTTATATTATAGCAATGTGATTTACATAAATGGCTTGTTGATTTTTATTTTTTTTATTTTTTGTACCTATACGCACACACGAATATCTCTACTTTGTGTAGGCGTTTTGGATTATATCGTATGGTATCGCCGTCCGCGGGTAGGACGTCGCGTCGACGACGACAAAAAAAAAAAAAATATATATATATATATATATATAAAAAAAAAAAAAAAAAATCCGGTGGGCCGATTATTATTATTATTATTAGCCCAGCTCGTTGTATAGGAGGCGGCAGTCTAGTCCGGGAGGCTCGGCCTACACTTTCGGAAAAATAATATAAACTCGACCCGGCCAAAACCGCGTGCACGTTTCCTCGTTTAAATTTGCGCGGCCCCGAAACTCCACACCCCATCAAGAAACATAAAAACCGTACATCCGTCCGTTTAAAATTTCGGTTACCAAATCCCGTGGCTGTTTTTCGCCGTAAACCGCAGTGGTTCTATTCATTCTGTGCGGTGCACTTGCAATATGTACTTGCCGACAGAATCGCAAATTTCCCACCGTACCGTATTTATTTAGCCGTACCATGTCGGATTTTTGCGAGTATCGTTGAGTTACACAATTATATATCGTCGTAGTAATAATTTTATTATAAAAAATATCCAGAGTCGACGGACGATAAATTCGGAGTTTTCGAAATTGCGGCCGGCAGTGCGACATAATAGTAGTGACGCGTAACAGGCATGGCCCCGCAAGGGTTTTCTCATGGGGGTTATCGAGTTTGAAGTTTTTTTTTTCTTCGATAACTATGCGCGCACAGTTACTTTACTCCGCTGTTTTTTTTATTTTATTTTTTTTTTTTCAAGGAGTGTTTCAAAAAAACTCACTGGGTGGTTGTGCCCCGATAATTCCCCAATCCCAGTAGCTAAGCCACTGCTACTGCTGTTATATATACGATACGGGTATTATGTTATGTACTTATAAATACAAACGCATTATAATTTATCGTACAGTTGTATTATAATACGTTATAGTGACGGTTATGTTATTATTATTATTATTATTATATAAACGTACCGCGATTTTAATTTTTTTTTTTTTTTTCTCTCTGTTTTCCAACTCTATCGCGTCGTATTATACACGCTGTGCGGCGTTACACCCCATTAGAGTATTGTTCTCTCCGCGAGTACGTAGACACTCTGAATAAATACACGCGTTGTTGTTGGTTTAATCGGAACGGGGGAAAAAGAAGAAGAAGAAAAAAAAAATACACTTTCGATTCGATCTGGAATTTATATTAAAAAAAAAAAAATATTTAAAAAAAAATACTGTTCTCACGAAAACCGTGTTTAGACGGTCCGCGCGTAATGCGCATTGTATATATTATACAAACGGTCGTGTGACGTTCATCCTTCTTAATGTTTTCGATATATATATATATAATCAGTTTATGAGGTTGGGTCCCGTTCGGTTTTTTTATCGTATTAAATAACACCGTAAATTGTAAATATTTGTTTGATATAATATATTATAAGCATATACATAAACACGAGTTAAATCCCGAACAGCGGTGCATATAATATGTAGACAGAGAGCACATACGTTAATGTATGGGAAAAAAAAAATAAAAAATTAATAATAAAATAATCGGGTCTGAGTTTATAGTGGCGCGATACAGTAATAGAGTGAGTGGTCGTCTCGGCTTATCTCTATACGACGGACCGCCATTTTGTCTCCGCGGGCAGCGCAGTCTAGAGAGATTCTTATCGGTTCTTAACATAATTATAATTATTTTAATACTACAATAATAATAATAATAATAATAATAACATTATGATGGTATTATTGTTGAGACAAAACACGTATTGGAATATCCGTAGATAACAGAAACGTAGACATTGATAATAGTATAGGTATTTAGGGAAACAAAATGGCGGCCCGCGGATATAGATAACAGGTTGACCAATCGGCGGGCATTACGCGGTCGACAACTCTCTCTTACACTGCCGGCGTACGCGTTTCTTTTTCTTCTTCTTCTTCGTCAATCTCTCTCTCAGTAGGTTCGGCCGCCACCTATCTCCAGCATCTTCCTTCCGATTTATTCTGTACATATATGTATTATACCCAACGTTTTGCTACGGATATCCTTTTACGCCGTCTCGTCCGTCTATATTTTTTTTTAATGACCACCGTTGAATCCTTTGGCCCTCGATGAAGTTCTAAAACCATACAGTCACCGCAGGTGCGACCGTATAATTCGTCGGCCGGATTGGAAAAGAAAAAAAAGAAAAACTCTTCGGAGTGTGTAGTAAATAATAACGTAAATATAAAATAATATATCCGGTAGGGGATTTTTATCTCGCCAGTTCGGGCGAGTCGACACGCGGATCACGCACACGTGCCGCCACCGAAGTCCGGTCGTCCGCATTAATAATTACAACTATCGGCGTACGGCGGCGTCGATCATTATAATACAGCCGGGCGTGTACGCCATTTAATTAAACCCGATTAATTATTATTTTTATTATTGGTCGAACATCGGGTTTTTTCTTTCTTTTTTTTATTTCTACTAGGTTCGACCGTACCATTCGGTTTAATTGATCCAATAACAATATATGACCACTCGGTCGGTCGTCAACACCCGACCAGCACTGCGACCGTTCATAATATTTTCGTCTCATTAAAAAACGAGTGGCATGCCACGATTTATATCGTTTTCGTTGTCGTTAAATCGATACGATTAATCAGTGTTGGGTATAAATTACATTTAAAATGTAATAAAAAACTACGTTACACGTAATAATAGCAATAAAAAAATAGTAATTATATTGGTTTTTGTCACGTTAGGTTGTATTTTAATTTGAAAAGTTTCGAGACTAACGTTACGTTTTATCTGTTGATAATGCAAACGTTATCGTTATCGTTGAATTGGCGTACCCGTACGGCGCGAAATAGAACTGATAACGACGATAAAGAAAAACTAAACGTAAGTAGTTGAATACAAAATCAAACTGAATGTCTATTGACATTTTATTGTTCGTGGTTATTGATCTAAGTAACGAGTCGCTGCGAAGCGTTTACATTTAAATAGTAATTTCGTTACAAATGATGCGTTATAACAAAAAAAAAAAATATATATATATATACCGTTATTTCAGATATACGACTATTCCGACGTATTGAAACGTACTGTAACGAAAAATGTAAATGTTTAAAAAATGAACGCCTGTAGTCCCGCCTGTTTTTAATTTGTATAATTTATACGATGGTTTTTTACTCTAAAACCAATATCGGCGCGAGTTCTACGCGCAGTCCGCGGTGGCCGGCGTGCACGGAAATTCATCATCGACCGGCGGGACGGCGTAGTCGAATTATAATCGCGAACAAATCGCAGAGACTCCGGTCCGCGTAATACCTGACCACGGGCGACGGGAATCGAAAATCCGGATTCGCAAAATGCGAATTTTACTATGAAAATTACAAACCGATAAACCGAACGAAAACACCTCCGGTCCGGGCACGCCACTGACGGCCGGTAACTGCGTTTAGTTGGACGGTATAGACGAGAGACGACGGGAAAAATGCCCGCGCGGCGGCGGCGGCGGCGGCGGCGTCCTGTTCTGCGCGGGAGTGTTTTTTTTTTTTTTTTTATATTATTAACACCGTCGTTATAATACGACGCGCACACATTGTACGGTTTTTTATTTTTATTTTTACGATATTATTTTTTTATTCGTATAATACGTGCGAGAAACGTCCGTTATTTTCTACACACTCGGCCGCAGGATGATTTATACGCGCAATTTCCCGTCCCTCTACTCTTCCGCCACCGCCGCCGCCGCCCCGTACACGCCATTTAAATAAAATCGCATTATTATTATTATTATTATTATTAACTCGGCGTAATAAACGTTAATAATTATACGCGGCGAAAACGGGTAATATGGCAAGAGTGGAAGAGAAGGATTTTTTATTTTTTTTTTTTTTTTTTTTCGCAAAACCGCCAGATTGCCGTCGGGTTCGGTACATAATAATAATAATAATAATAATAATATTATAACGACGGCGATATAATCCGCGACGGACGACGGCCGTATACGAGAAAAAAGAAATCTTCATATTATATTATCGTCGTTATATATTATTAAAATTGCCACCGCCGGCCGGTACACGACGAGCGGACGCATTACAAACCGTTTGACCTTTTTCGAGTATTTTTTTTCTTCTTTTTTTATTTATTTTTTTTTTTTTTTTTGCCGTCTGTATAAAATAATAATCGCAAAGAACGGCGAGAGAGAGAGCGAGAAAGAGGGCGACGATGAGCAGCATCTGCGCACACGCCCACGGGCCGACACACACACACACACACACACGCCTTTATAATAATTTCGAGTGTTTTTTTTTTTTTTTTTTTTTACTCCGTTTGACGAATATATTCGATAGCTTAATTAATACGCAACGCACACACGTTATTATAATATCCTCCCACGACGTTTTCTATCTGGCGGCTTAATTCTACGATTTAACACTCGATCGTGATTTCGATCGTTTCGAATCGATATAATCGCGTGATATCGGCAACAATCACGCAACCCTAGCCCCGACAAGTACCTACAAGTCTGGTCGTACTTTAGGGTATTTGCGGGCAGTTTCTCGAGTCGATAACTATTATTATCGGTATAACGTAACGCAATTTTCTATACAAATGTGTTGGTTCGAACGAGCCGGGTCGATTTAGTCGTGTATCGAAACCGTACTCGATTTAATAATAATAATAGACGGCGATAGTATTATTGTTTCAAAAGTGTTTAGTTTACGCATAAAAACGGTAGAAAAAAAAATACATATGTATCTCGTCGAAAGTCGATCGAATTTAGATCTCGGATATGGTCAGTGGAACAACAGTCTCCCGGGGACGGTCGCGTTCTTGTTGTTTGCGAAATATTATTATAATTCAACCCGGCGGACGAACACACGTCGGAAAAGAAAGTTATTATTATTTTTATATTATTCCTCTGAAAACGGTTTTTCGTGCCGTAACGCTGTTGAACGTTTAAACCGATTATTAAACATTTAGGCAATGTACGAGAACATTATCGGTACGCAATATTTCAATTTTAATAACCGTTGTTCGTCTGACAGACTTGCACGCTCGGTACTAATAATATTACGTTATTTCTTTACGTTCTTATACGCGGGTGCGATTGGTTGCGATTCGGGAACAAAAAAAAAAAAAATTTAACTGCATACCGGGTTCGATGTACAATTGAAAGATCTATGAAACGATATATAATATTATATTACATAAATCGTCGATTGCATAACGTCGACGATCGAATTGCGGTCGTGTGTTAAACGTATGCGTGTACGAGGCGCGACGTGAGAACAGACGTTTTTCTCGCGGTCGAAAAACCCAACAAATTCATATTTTTACGGTGAGATGATATCGTACAATACGAGTATATTTAATAAAATATATCGCGTCCGTTTCGGGTAATAATCTAAAAATCGGTGCCGTAGCCACCAGGATCTTTTTCTGTTTTTTTTTTTTTTTTTACACACAAGTCGTTTAACTGTAGGGTCTCCCGTGCCGATGGTTTTTGTTTTAGATTTTTGTACCCGTACCCCGGCTATGCAAATTTGTATTTAAATAATCAATCTTTTTTTTTTTTTTTTTTAATTATTTGTTCGCATTTTATGATTTATAGTATTGTAAAATCAACGATTTCGCAATCGTTTTAAAAAATAAAAGGAAATGCGTAGTGACGCATTTTCATTTAAACGAAATATAACGTACATAATAATTAGTGAAATTTTAACAATCGACATTTTTAAATGACGTATATAATTAACTGGCAAACAATATAAAAAGCGACGATTTTTCATTTTTTCGAGACTTTCCGCTGTTGGCAAACGCGTTCAAAATCATTCCACCGCCATACGAAATGTCAATGTCTCTACGAATTTATGCATTTTGCAACGACTTTCAGAGACATTGGAAATAATTTTCAAATTTCGTCGGGTTCGCAGTCCACTCAGCCTTGTCTCTCCTGCCCCCACGACTACGCCACTGTCTAAAAAATAATTTAACCGTCGCCGATGAGGTACAATGGTGGGTACAACGGGTATGAAAAGTTTCCGAAATCGAGTCGTCGTTTACCATCGTCGTGTATAACGTTATTTTGTTTTCCGAACGAGACGCATTCGACCGGATCGTCGCGATTTACCGCAATATAACCGCATGATACCATATTATACCATTGTTAGGCCGCACATAATTTTTTATAAATTGACGTATGGAGGAGAGGCACCAACCTATACCTATTTTATGATATATATATATATACGCGCATTGTGATGTGCCGGGTCTCAAAACGTTTCGCCAAGTATTTATGAAATATATATTATCAAAATTGTGTGCTTTATTATTTCTCATTGATAACAGTAGATGTTTCATTGAAAATATTAAGTTGTACAATTAAAATTCTATACGTTTTTTCGGTCAGCGTTATAGTTCTTTGGTTCTTTATAGTTGAAAAACCAACGAAATTATCCTATTTGGCCGTTTGCCGACTCCCCGAGTGGCACACGGGGAACGGGGTGAGCGGTCGTGAGCAAAATTCGACCGCAATTGCTTTCTTGCAACAACGTGAAAAAGTGACGGGTTCCGATCGATTCGAAGTGAGTCGTTCTATAAACGAATCGTTATTTAAATATATAGAAAACGAAAAATTTCCGGGGGGGGGGGGTCAATCGATTGTTTTAAAAATCGTGATAAACAAAAAAATAAAAAATCGTATATTATACCGACTTATCGGCCGGAAATTCGATTAATAATCGAAATAATCGGACGGAGCCCTATATTATGTTATGTAATAATACCCATACGTTGGTTTCGCCATCGATTGTTATTATTACCATTTAAGAACATTATTTCGTATACGGCGTTTGCGGTTTTTTATTTTTTTTTTTTCGCAATATTATTTATTACCCGCGCGAAGCTCCAATACATTGTTATAACGTAGAAATTACATTATACATTCGTGCCTTGACCTATCGATCGGCCGACACAGATATTCGTGTATAGATAATAATAATAATAATTATTATTTTTATTATTATTATTATTATTACCATCCACGGATTGCGCCGTTGTCCGGGTTTGGTTTTACGGGCGCGCGCGCGCGAAAAACGGTCGGTGGGTGTGCGCGTTTATTGGCCGGAAATCCGAAAATTACATGACGTAATTTAGCGGCGCGCGTTTAGGAAACGCCTTATAAAGTAATAGCTTATCCCGCAGACGTATAATAATAATAATAATAATAATAATAATAATAAAATCGGCCGAAAATGTTCGGGCACCAAGGCTAAAATAGCGTTGACACGATCCAAAAACCAGTGGTTTTTCTGTTTTATGTTTTCCTTCTAGTCCGTACGCTTCTTGTTCGCAGCGGCGTATTTATACGGGGCGATATACGCGGCACGGACGGCCAACCCTCCCGTGACGCTTATTTTCCTCCGCTCAATTTCGCGCCCCTAAGAAATATCTCGGGCAACGTGATATTTCACGAGCGACTACTATAGATAAATCCATACATAGGTACCCCTACTCCACACACCACCAAGTCCTAAACATATGTCGCCGCGTTTTATGGGTTTTTTTTTTGTTTTTTTTAAATCCGTGTGTAATTGTGAATCTGCGAGTTTTTTTTTTTTTTTTTTATGATGTAGATCGCAATTTAGACCGATTTCCCCTCGATCGACGTTGACAATGCGTTCTGAAACGGGTTATGGAATTTGGCGCGATGTGTCGAGATCTGTGAGACCGCACTTTTTCGAATTTTAGTCGTTAATTTCCATAATTTAAATATTTGAACACAATTGTACGTAAAAAAAAAAAAAAAAAAACACGTAATGGATTATGTGCCCGATCGATTTACGCTGGATTCCAATGTGTTTTTGCCGGCAAATCTTAATTGCTCTGTGCCGCGTGTGTGTCGGACAAACGAAATATCGACGGCCTTAACTGGAAAAAAAAAAAAAAAAAGTGGTTTTTTTTTGTAACATTTCCCCGCTGCGCGCGGAATTCGAAAAATTTATAATACAATATTCGAATAATATATACGGGGTGGGAGTGCAGGTTATTATTTTCTTCTCGGACCGCTGCTGGCCGTTATCCCGGCCACCAAATCGAACGACAGGTGACAATCTTATTGTTACAAAAAAAAAAAAAAAAAAAAAAAAAAAAAAAAAAAAAAAAAAAAAAAAAAAAAAAGGTCGTTTCGACCGAATAAAACGACTCGGTTACGGTTCTGGGGACGGCGGGAGAGGCGATAGTCAAGTAAACGTATTTACGCGATGCGGCCCGTCCCCCGGGTACTTAAATTCGATTGTCGATTATTCGGTTATTTAGCGGTCGGGGGAAAAAAAATTATACCGTGTATATTATACACGCGGAATACCCGAAAATCGGAAAATCCGTCGCCCTCTGCGCGGGAATATTATTGGTAATGCTTAAACCGGCGGGTACGGGCCAAAAGCCAGCCGGGGCCCAGTCACCGTTTTAATTTATTTTCCCGCGCCGGTCTCCGGACGGCGCGCCCCACGCCCGTGCCGCCGATACGATTTATTATCGTCCGTGTACACGGCCGTCACCAGATCCGTTTACGCCCTTTGAAACTCACTCGTGACGTCGTCATTAATTATTTTTAGCCCTGCCGATTTATACGCAAATACGCATTTTTAGTAACGAATTATTATGTCCGTTTCGCGTGATTTTCCAATAAAACGACACGCATTTCGTATGTGTTTCATTCGTATTACTAATGAAAAAAAAAAAAAAGGGGGAAATAACTTGTCAATTTACATCATCAAAATTGATGGTTCAGCGGTTAGTAGCATAGTACTTCGGTAAAAATTATAATTGTGCAGGTACAGTATTTATTGACATATAGGGCTATTTCGATAAGCCATTGTTTTACTACTTTTTTTTTTTTTTATTTATTAATTTAATTGTGTCAATACATCAAGTACTTTTACAATATTATTACAATTTATAATATTTGATAATGTAAATGTTTACGACAGTATTTACAGTTATTACGATATCTTTAAATTTTGGTTAGCTTATGGGTCTAGGTCAGAATCAGATGTTGAGGTATTTTCATTGGGTTCTAGTAGGATATCCTGAACTAGTCGAGGTTTGAGTCTTAGGTTGGTGGATCTTCTGTCAATTTCGTAGTGAAGTGCTCCGTCAACTTTGTGAAGTTTTCCGTGGAAATTCTTAAATACCGTATCGTTGTGTAGTTGTTTGTTTCTCATGAACCAAGGGGCCTTTAGGGCTATTCTTAGAAATTTATTCTGGAGGGTTTGTAATTTTTTAATTTTTGTTTTTTAAGGCAGCTGCCCCATACTGGGCATGCGTAGGTCACTAGTGGTCTTATTATTGCTGTGTGTAGAAGTATAGAGCATTTCATTTGTATGGTAGAGCTATGATTTAATAGAGGGTACAGTATTCGCAGCCTAGTGTACCCTTGGTTGATTTTACTACTTTGTAATGATACAAAATTAAAAACAATACATTTTGTGAAATTGTGGTAAAAAATGTTAATTTAATTCAATCATATCGATAATTATTAATTATACTGTTTCAATATAAATAGACAATAATATTGTATTAAAAAAAAAAAAAAAAATGTATTTCGTTTAAATACAAAAAAAAATTGCGTTTTAATTCAACATGTTTACTACGTATTTTGGCCATTTTATATTACTTACAAAACACCTAGTCCCATTAATTATTACTCTCGGTTTTCGAATATTCCGTCGATACGATTATTGTTTCGTCAAAATTTTTTTATATTAGATACGCGTTCGGGTCGTGTGTTCGATGTGCAGGTGTTGCTTAATCGCGTATATTATATTCAGTTATTATGATTGTTATCGTCTCGTCGACGTCATCGTTAATATATTCGTTGTTTCAACCGACACGAACGATTGCTGCACCTATATAAACCGGGCATAGTAAACTCTAATAAAGTTTACCGTTTTAGAAAGAAATAGAAAGGGGGGAAAAAACCGATCCGATCCCGGCATGCGTATTTATTGCGATGTCGTTAATAGGTCCGAGGGGTATTAAAAAAAAAAAAAAAAAAAAGAAGAAAAACCATCCGAACGTATAAACATATATAAAAAAATTGTCCGTGAAAGTTGGTCGTATGTTCGATTTCGTTACGGTAATATTGATGGGCAATAATAATGAAAAAAAAAAAAAAAAAACCCGAGGTGTAAACCTTGAAACACCCATATGACCTCATGTAGTTTCACAATCAGTATTCCTTTTTTTTTTTTTTTTTCGCCCATTAAATTCACTAGCTGGTCATATTATACCCGCGTGTGGGATCGACAGACACCGTCTTCTTTATACATTATATTGTTGAATGCCGTTTGGCGGTTTTTTTTTTTTTTTTCTACGTAGGTATACGTTTAATATGTATTAAAAAAAATAAAAAATAAATACATTTATATATATATATATATATATATATATATATATATATTGATGTCATTCCGTACAGCCGTTTGTCGTTGTCGTCGACGATAGCAGCTCTCCGGCGGACGTTTTTTTTATTTTTATATAAGGTTTTTTTTTTGTCATTTCTAATAACCCATGTCCGCCGAAACAGTGTATAATAATATTATATTCCGGTGTGCCGAAGTGTCGGATTTCCGTTGGGCACAAAATACCTACTCGTGTACACGTCGTGTTTTACATGACATCGAGTTATTTGACTGTTTTCGCTCGTATATCAGTCTAAACAGACGGCTAGCCCTGACCGAAACGTATGTACCTTAGCGGCCTTGTTATTAGCTTTTTTTTTTTGTCCGTTTGGCGCACTAAATTAACACAGAGTGCAACTATAATATTATTGTTGAACTGGTGTAAAGTGTATAGTGTTTCGCGTTCGGTTGAATTTCACCGGCGATTTCGGCCATCACCGACGCCATAATATTTAATTTAATCAAAAATAAATCGGACATTTTTAACGTTTGTACACCACAATCACTTTGTATTAAGAGTTGACGAAAAAAAAAATAGTTTTCAACCCGAGTTCGTTGTTAGAACGGTTAAACAAGGGGCTACGCGTGATGACATTTACTAGGTATTTTGGTTGTGAACTGCAGCACAGGTGTACGTATATATATATACACCGTGGAAAATATTGAAATTGCATGGAAAAGAAAACTCTGCTGTGGCGGTGATTTTCGCCATGGACATATTAATAAACTTGCCGCGCTTTCCTCGTCCCTCCCATCCCCCGTCGATATGTGGTAACAGTGGCGCCGAATACGTACGTTAAGGTACTGCGGATGGTTAAATTAAACGGTTCAATTCAATACATATTACACGATATACCGAGTAAATCATTTTTTATGCAACTCAAAAAATAACCTACTGAAAAAGGTGTTGGTTGAATTTTTTAAGGGCCGGACGGCGAAGAATTAATAATACAATTTGCAGAGCGTGATTAAAACGAATTTCGGCGCCACTGTTTGTGGATAATATTGAGTGAGAAGGACAGCGATCGTGGACGAAATACTTTAAGAACGTCTATAAATACTACAGACAAGAATCGTGCGCATTATGCGCATTATGCGCATGCGCGAGCACTATCGTATAACATGACCGACTTCGGGGGGACCCGAAACAACGGGGGAAATGAGGCGGGGCTAAAATATATAAGTTTACGGTCGTCCCCCGCCATTTGTACATTGAATATTGAAAAAAAAAATAAAATCGAATTAAAACAAAAATAAACTTTTTGACAAAAAAAAAAAAAAAACGTATTATTTTATAAGAGCATTTTTAATAAAATTTAATTCGATTATTCGCTAAAAATATATATATATTTCTGAAATAATTTCTAAACTATTAAATCGCGTTGTTTTTGGTAAAAAAAAAAAATGCTTACTTGCATAATTTTCAGCCCACCACCCCCACCCCGGGTTCGAAAATCGTTCCGGCGCCACTCGTTGGCATCACTGTCTTTCTCGGTTCGTCCTTCAAGACCCGTTTATTAACATTTCCACGGTTTTTACCACCGGATATCTGTGCTGGATGTAATAATAATCCGATAACCGATAACGTAACTGATAACGTCACAACGGGCGGTGGTGGCCCTGGCGCCTGTATCACAAAGTGGCCGTCGTGTATAAGTCCGCAACGAAATGTATAAAAATAAATAAATAAAAACGCATTGCGGTGCACTCTGCTAATCGGACCGCTTCGGCGTACATAAATACTATAGCCGTAGCCGTAGCCCACAGTATACGTAAAATCGCGTATTATTTATCGTATTGTCGAGGGAAATGTACGAATAAAAAATCAGTAAATAAATAATAAATGAATAATATATACAATATATAAATAAATACGCTATTATTACGGGTACGTGACCCGTTGATCGCGGCCCGTTGCCGCGACGTTATTTTTTTTAAACGATATCCGTTTAAAGTATCGATTTTATAATACTACAAATCAGCATATTATCGTAATAAGAATTAATTATTACGACGCCGACGTGGCGACTGCTGTGATAATAATTATGCCGGTCACGGACTCGGAAACGCTACGGCGATACGACTTCGGATGTTTTCTTCTAATATTATTATTATTATTCTTTTTTTTTCAGGTATTTTACACGCGTGTAAAACACAACAAACGGTCGTAAAAATCCGACTCTTTGGCTCGTAAAAGACCAAAAAATTAATCAGGATAAACATAACAAAAAAAAAAAAAAAAAAAACCCGCCTTGGCTTTGATCGTCGTGTACGTTATAATATTAGATATTCTTACGCATAATTTAATCGTAAACCGTCGGCGAGACTCCTCCATTAGTATTGCAGTGAAACGTCGCGGCGTTTAAAATTACACCGAAAACCGACGACCGGAAACGACCGTGCGAGGGCAAAGGGGGAAAAAGCGAAATAAAATCGACTAGCTAAAAAAAAAAAAAAATGTATAAAAAAAAAGTCTAAACGTCTCGTCGGTACCCTAAACAAAATAATAGACCGTGCCTAATCAATGTATTTCGTTATAAAAAAAAATACGAGTATTATTACAAATTATAATTTCGACGAAGTAAGAGTAGTAGGAAATAGCTTTTTTTAACATTAACGTCTTGTTATTTCAGCACACGGAGTTGTAATAATAGTTATAAAATTAATAAATTATGTCGAAAATTACACTTTATCGCGATCAGCGCATCCAGCCAGGTTTTGGGTCATTTTAAACTGTAATTAATTATACTTATTGTTAGAGTATTTTTTGACAAAAATCAACGGATACGTAGAATATATAAATATATATATATAAAAAAAAGAAAAAAAAAATCCCCTTTTGAGATGGCGAATTAGGCAGGTTAGTTTTATCCATACCCGTGCGCGAGACAGACAGACAGGCATACGTTATTCGAATATGTCCAAAGACGCAATAGGCAAAATATTTTATCGTCTTTGGGATGTACTATTATAGTATTTAGAAGATAACGGGTGACAATTGGCGAATCGTATAACGCGTATTCGATAATGAAATATTCCAAAACAACAAACAATTTTGTCGGTACTATATAATATAGCGTCCTTGTTATAGTTCTAAACATTATTAACGCATTCCTTTTTTTTTTTTTTTTTTGCACGCATTGTGTTTTTGTCGTTCGCGTAAATCCGCTCTCTCCGAGTGCACGTTTCGGGTCCATTCTTCGACGTCGCTCCGCGGTCGGTACGAACAAACAAACGGGGAGGGAAAAAAGGAAAAAAAAAAAAAAGGATGCTTTGTCCTACGAAAACGTCTCGTCGTCGTCGTCACGAATACGATTACGACGGGCGTTATCAATAGCGCGTGTTGTTGTTGTGCGGACCCGCGCCGTCGTCTCCGGCGTCGTGTCTCCGCGGCGATTCCGTCCAAGAACGGACGCGTCCCATCCTTCCGGCATCCGAGCGGAATAATAATTATGACGATAATAAGCGCGCCGTCACCACTCGGTGCGGAAATGACGTTTCAACCGCGCCGCCGTCGCCTCGCGGTTATAATAGATACGTATTACAATAGAACGTACGAAACCTTCGGTTTTTCCGCCACCGCGACCGTTATCGCGGGACCTTCCGTTCTGTTTTTTTTTTCTTTTCTTTTCAATATTATTTTGTTCCCGCGAGCGAAACAGCCGGGTACGCACCCGCCGGACAGAGCCCAGCGTGCGATCCGGTTCGGCTCGACGGGCCGCCGGGATTTTCGATAATTTGGGCCGTCCGAGCCGAAATTTATAATATATCCGACAACGGCGACGGGGATCCGCGAGCGGTTAACACTACTACCTCTCACCGGCGCCAATAATACATTCGTCGACGGGGATTGCGCGGGCGAGCCTCCTACTACACTCCCTTACGTCGGGATCTTAACCTAATCGGCGCTGTTGTCCGTGATCTTCGCGACCCGGTCCACAAGAGCAGCCTGGAAAACCGGTACCTGGTCCTGGTCCTCTTGTCGGTCCGGCAACGCACGCCTACGTCGTGGACCTTTCGACTTGTTCTTGGTGTCCCGTTCGGGAAGCTCGGTGACGATCGGCCCTGACCTCGGCCTCAGCGGCCCTCTAGCCTTGCACTTTGCGTCGATAATGGACCGGTAAAATGTGGAGCACGGCTAACTGAAATCGCCTAATCCCCGGCCCTGCTCCCGAGCGAATATCTCCGCGGCGGTACGGTTTTTCTTTCGTTCTAGTTTTGTCCAATTTTACAGTATTAGTAACCAAAAAAAAACGTTCAAAATATTTAAATTGGGCGCAATCGTGCTGATGTTACAGCGGTTCCGTAAAACAACGGCCATTGTCGTTTTTTACCACTCGGCACACATACTACAAGGGGACCGCGTCCCTTTTTCGGTCATCTGAAAGTTTTGATAAAACAATACGATTTGTCATTTTCGAATAATTAGTTTGTAGACGTTTCGTCGGTATATTTTTTTTTTTCTTACTAATTTTGTCCAATATTGCACGTGTATTCGGCGCAATTGCTTCGCGTTTTTCGCGGGTAAAAATGTAAATAAAAAAAAAAAAAAAAAACGAACCGGCCGCAATCGCGACTATCCGTCGTCGTAGCCTTCGCGCGTTGACATCGTCGCCGTCGCTCATTAATCAATAGCCGTAAGCACACAAATTCAGTCTCTTGTTGTCGTTTATTATTATTATTATTATACAAGTGACGTGATGAAAAGTCATGTTTCCGTCACGTTGCGGTCGCCGTGCAGCGTGTTATTATTATTATTCTTTGTTTTGCGGCGAGGGGTTTGTTAGCTAGGGGATAGGTGCGCGCGCGTGTTTGTTTGTCGTGCGGCGCGCGGATGAAAAGCCAGCGGCCCGAAAACAGAAAAAAAACATAAAAAATACCGTAAAGATCCCATGTGTATATAATATAATTGAGCACGCGAGTTTTCCGCCGGCCGTCTGCAAAAACCAACAATTATTGCAACAAAAACAACAACAAAAAAAATAACAATATATATATATATTATTTGTAATAATTTTTTTATTTGGTTTTTTTTTTTTTTTTTTTCGAAACCGTTACTCCTTGTCACTGCTGCTAAAAATACGAGTACGTACTCGTAACCGGCGCCATTGACCTATAATAATAATAATAGTAATACGACGAGTAGTATATAAAGTTAAAAAAAAAATATATATATATAGGCCGACAGTCACGTTTTTTATTTTTTTTTATCTAATCACACCCTGTGTGTATACGAGGTGAACGCACCGATCACGCGAACGAGAATTACACTAAAAGGTTTTTTTTAATAAATACATAGAAAAAGAATAAAAAAAAATGTCTACCCTATATGCGGTAATGTTAATTTATTTACTTTTTTATTTTGTCACCAATTTTGTCGAAAACATTAAATGTTAGACAAACGCAACTTTTAGTTTTTCGTTTTAATAAATAATTGAGGGGATTAGTGACCGGTATATATTTTAATCGATTTGCACCTAAATGCCAGACAAAACTGTAGGGGAATGGTAAGTGTTTGGCGGATTTCAATTCAAGAAAACGGATTATGATTATTAAGGTTCTTTTCTAGGATATGTCGGAAATAGAAACTTATTTATTTTAAAACACAAGAAAAAATTTGATTGTATTTTTTTAAATGCGTGTGTGATAAAGGAAATTGCCGTTATCCTAATTGAAAACCTAAAAGATCACAATACGTATTTAAAATTGAAATCCGTTGGCCGAAATTCCCGTAGTTTTGTCCGGAATTTCGGTTTAAAACGTCACATATTCGTCTGTAAAAACCATCGTATCGGGTAGTAGATTAGTGGAAAAAGCGTTTAAACATTTTTTTGTTTTTTTTTGTTTTTCACAAAACTTATGAAGATTTGTAAAACCGTATGAACTCGTATTGTTTTTTCCAGTGAGGTGGCCTCCAAATGCTATTTCCAAAGATAGACGAGATATAATTTAAAATTTAGATTTTTACAATATTGTTAAAACACACCTAGGTAGCATTCGTTAAAGGCATTTTAAGGATTTAAAATTGTTTGTAATGCATTTAGAATACGTTATTGGAGTAAATTACTAAATTAAAAAAAAAATAATAATAATACTTGGGTTCGAATACGGTGACGATTTTGAATTACAGAATTAATTATAATTGAACGTGTTTTTAGCGAATAGTAACACAGAAATTTGAAATTAAAACGTCGATGTAAATAAATTACAAAAATTTACTATCATAAAACCAGTCGAAAATAGCGCCGTCGTGTAGCAAGTCTCAATGTTGTAGAGTACGAAATACGTTTGCGAGTTTTAACGTGACTTCGTATTTGATATTTTTTTTGTTATTCCCGGCTCGAAAATAACCGACCGGTCGACTTGCCGGGACGGGCCTTTGGAGATAAAAGTATATAAATTTTAAAGTAAACGCCCGATCGTTTTTCTATTTCAATCGTGTATCACACCCGACCAGATCATATTGTGTGGTCAGGGGTCAGCCCTCCTCCTGCCACCACCCACCCCCCCCCCTCGGGATTTTACGCATTACCGTTCTATACGTTTATAATGCCGTATATATACAATTGTATATATTACAGTGTTGTATATAATCATGACATATTTATATATATATATATGTATATTGTTTAAGTATAACGCGACCGGAACAATAAGGGTCAACGTTTGGTTACCGTTCCGATAATGTATTATAATATATATATATATATATATACCCCGTGCACGCCGTAGCGTTACCCGAAAATCGGATAATGGAACCGAGAAAACTATTAACGTGTTTGCGTACACGCGCGGTCGGGGTATATCTGGACGACAAATCTTCGGCAGGGCCGGCGACGGGATCGCCGTCCGGTCGTATTATGCGTTTCGATTAAATCGGTCTGCGGCGGATGTGGCGATGCTGCGACGTGGGCGTGGCGGAGGGTAAATAAACCGAGGGCGTCGCGGCGTAAACGAAAACTACAATACCGGAATGAATAGTGGGCGATGTGGAGGGTGGCGATGTGGGGGGGAGGGGGTAGCGCGAGACTTTTGGGTTTAAAGCCCCGAGCCCCAAGCCCCCCCCCCCCGCAGCCTATCAACAATCGGCTTAAAAATAAGGCCTCGCGGCTACGAGTAATTGTATTCGTTCAATAATAATAATAATTACGCGCATCGGGTGTGATTGTGATTGTCCGTTACGGCCGACAAGAGCGGCGGACGCGGCAACGTACGATTTTACCGAATGGAAATGTTTCGCGTTTTGTGCATCCGCCGGGTCTTCCGGCCGTGCTCAAACGGTTTGTCCGCGGTTATTTTATTACCGTTTACTACGATTATTACTATATATATATATATATATATTTTATTTTATTTTCTTCTTGTTTGTTTATTGTTATGAGTATTTATTTAGTAATTCAACGTATATTCCAACCGAGCTACAAAGGAGGCAATATGGCTTGATTTATCGAATAAAAAAAAAAAAAAATGGCCATTTTCGGATCCGGTTTTTGAGTTCCCGCCGCCGCCGTCGGATTATATACGAGGTACCTATATAAAGAAGAAGATCCTAAGAACGCGCGATTTATTCGTGACGACTACTATTATTATTATTTATTAACTACTACTCTAACGTCCTCTCCGAACGAAAATTCCCGGCCCGGCGGTTTTTGTTCCCTCGTATACGCCGTAGGATTTTAAGTGTAACCGGCGGCGGGGTGGATTTCGGTCCGGAGAGTAGTGGCCGCGGCGACGGTCTCCGAGTCTTGGAAAAGGGATCGCGCGGCGGTCGTCAGCTGCTGGTCCGAGGGGATCCGCGCGCGGTGACGTCGCCGCACAATGGCAGCCCTTTATACTCGTTAACATCTATAAAATAAATTGCACGCGTGACGCGGGCTCTTTAAAATGCGCGTGCGGCTGTTACGGTGGATCCCATTGTGTGACCGACCGACGGATATTGCTCCGATATTCTGTAGGAAAAAAGAAAGAAAGAAAAAAAAAAATCGTTTCAAAGATGCGCTCTAAAAGGATAAACAAACCGTATAATATAATATACGAGTGATATATATCTGCGGGCACACGACGTGTTCTTCTTTTGTGTGCGGGTAAAAAAAAATAAAAATAATAATAAAATATAATACGAGACAAAATACTGTTCGCCTTGCCCTCCCCGTCCCTGCTAGAGGCTAAGGTTAAGTGCGTTTTGTCATTATTCACGCGGCGGGTTTCCCCTGTACCGTCGGACGGTGTTCACTTAACTTATTCCGCCGTCCGAACGGAAAACTAAAAATAAGGAAAAAAAAAAAACCGCCAATCCCTTTTTCATTAATTTACGCTGTACGGGCGCACTTTAAAAAGTTTTTTTTTTTTATTATTATTTCCGAACGGACCGGCCGGCCGTTAATCACTTAAACGTTATTTACGCGGACTGTGTTGTTTTGAACGAACGCCAAAAATTAGAAGAAGAAAAAAAGTTTCTCCGAATACCGGCCAATAAAAAAACAAAAAAAAAAAAAAACCTGTTCTATCTCGAAACTAGTGAAAATCAATGTACGTTTCATATTTATGCGATGTATAAAAATTCTTTCGGATCCGAATCTCATCGCGGCGGTATAATTACTATCGTTGCCGGCCGTTCTGTACGCCCCCGCCGAGAACACGAGGCGGTACACAGTATTTCGAATCACGCGATTCGCCAGTAAAAAAGTTTAGTAAACACGTATGTAAGTATATAAACGTAGATAATATCTCTTTTGGATTAACCGATTGGTTAATTTTAGTTTGTAAATGTCTCGTAATTACATTTTCAAGATAATATTATAATATATTATATGGGAGTTAGGATTGTAGATAATATTCAAGGCTGGGCGAAAAAAAAAAAAACACGTAACTAAACCCCGTGTTAATGTTATTTTGAAAATATAAACGAGTTTCGGTGATTATTAATGTTATGTTAGGTTTTTCGGAAGGAAATAATAACGTAATTTAATTTAAAAATTAATTAGTTACTTTATTAAAAAAAAAAAAATGCATTTTGTTACACACGTAAACGCATTTTGGACACTATAATAATTAGACTTTTATTGACTTACTAATCAAGTCTCGTGTGTGTATCCCACTGGGCCCGCATGCCCATATTGTTGTGTATTAATGATATTCGAGTAAAAATACGTTAAAAGTACACAGTTTAAAAAATCAAAAAAAATCGTAAATACTTTGAATTTCAACGAATATAACTTAGTCGAGTAAAAAGTATTTACTATAATAAATAACCGATTTTTTTTTATTTTTCATTTTATTTAACCAGTCAAGTTAAAAAATTATCAAAAAAAGAAACTTTTTCACCAGAACACTGTCCTGGCTTTGATAATATAATGTAATATATAATATTTGTAAATTCGGTAACCGTGACGGCCCATCACATATGTCACCATAATATATGGTGACGTCTTGCACGACGACACCATAGTGTATATATACATCCGTTTCGGCTCGGTGTTTTTGTTTTTTTTATTATTATTATTATTTCGTCGGTTCGAATTTAGTGATTTTTAGGGGACACGGTTCGACGACGGCGTGTCGAATCGTATACGATGTTTGTTCGTCGTCTCCGTCGCACGAGCAGAAGGCAGAGATTCTGTCGGTTCAAGACGTCGACATTTTGAGATGATGTACCGCATACGGGAGGGTCACCTATAATAATAATAATAATAACAATAATAAAATCGTGCGAGAGGAAATTCTGTAGTGCGTGCGTATTAGAATATTATGTTAATATTAGAAAAACTCTGATTTTAACCCGGCGTTGTATGGTGTACCGAAAAAAAAAAAAAAAAAAAAATTAAAATTACGTCGCAGATGGTTCGGTTGTTTTAACGAAGCTGAATAACCCGGCTCCGATCGTGTGACAAAAAGGTAGGACGTTTGTTAAATAATGATTTTAAAAAAATAAATATTTTCTCGGCTATCTATCGCGTGTGCCCTCCCCTTCCTAAAAAAAATACAGAAAAGAGCGATGGTATGATCCCCCTCCCATCTGAGGGGAGGTTATAATTGCAAACATTATGCGAGAAAAAAAATTTCAAAATAAAGGTCCGTTCTTTTATACTTATATATGGAAAAAAAAAAATGATAAATTTCACTCTACAATCAACTGTCATTATCGTGACTGATAAAATTATTATCGACCTGTTTTTGTCACTTGTTTTAGGACAAATAGTGCAAGTGGCGATTATTTAAAAACATTAAAAATCTCTCGGTCGAAAAGTTAATCGTATCGTTATATCCAGAAAATAGTTTCTAGATAGAACTTCTGTAAAAAAAAAAAAAAAAAAATTACATTATTAGTGAAAAAAAAAAATTTACATATACATTTGTTTTTGTTTCGAGGTAACAGATGTTTTCGTAAAACGTGGCGATTGTAGGATGTGAACCGAAAATAAAAGCGACTTGCGACGAGTTGTTCGGGGCGTCGAAGAAGTCGGTTTTGTCACCTCCTCTGCGTTGGCGGAGTAACGCAACGTGTTTCGTTTGGCTCATCATATAATCAAAGACAATAATCTCTCGAAAGCTCGTCGAGTTGTTTTTTTTTTTTTTTGTTTTTCTCCATATAGAATCCGTACTAAAATCGCCAAACACGGTAAAGTGTATTGGAAAAACACGCGAATCACAAATACGATTATAGACGATTTACAAAAAGCGGATGGCGTTCGGGGGGGGGGGGGGGGCGAAGTCTCGCAAAAACCTGGTGTTGCCGTTCTTCGGCGGTACCCTCAAAAATAGACCCGAAACTTTTCCAACACGCCCCGTAGGTGTCGCACGCGTAAACGTATCGTAACAATAGTTGGAATTATTCACTACATAAAAGCGCTGCCGGTCGGACTGGTATCCATATTGTTGTGTATACACAGTATACTTTGTTAAAAAAAAAAAAAACGCGTCCGCGCCTTGGCGTATACATATAATTACACGAAATGGTTTATTTTTCTATTTTTTTTTTTTCTCTCTCTCTCTCTCTCAATAACCAAAGCCGCTCGTATTATTTATTTTGTTATGGCGCAATAGTACGGCCGCACGCCTTCAATTGTACGACAACGTTTCGAAAAACGAATCGGGTTGGGTGCATAGACAAATAAACGGGTACGATAGCGTGCGCTCGTATCATTCGGAATTATTATTGTTTAATTACGGAACGAGCATTCTTTCACATTATTTTTGTATTTTACGACGTACGCCGTTTAAACACTGCGCAACCGCCGCCACGCGCTGTTGTTCATTTACGAAAACCAAAATAAAAAAATGAATAATATTAATAAAATTTTATTGCGTCGCGGTCGTATATTTGTAGCCGTTCGTTCAAATCTGATACATTACACGAACCGTTATATATTAATATATATATTTTTTTTTTTTTTAACTGTTTTTAGTCACGAAAAATATGTTCACATAATAATTATTATTATTATAATCTCTAAAGTCGCGTAGTTAGTAAACTGTAGTTATTTATTTCTATATTTATATATATATATATTTAAAAAATCACTACGGCACTATATTATATAGTCTATTATCGTATTTTGTTCGCTGCGGTCCCAGGGTAAGAATTGGACCGCAGTAACTCCACACCGGCCATTGGCGGTTTACGCATAAGGGCGCATACATAACCGGTAACGGAACGGTTTGATGATGGGCAGCTCGAGGATAGCTTAAGGGCTGGCACGTCAACTGCGGCGCACAAGCTAGAGGAACTTGCTGCGTTAGTCTTGCTGGGGATATTGATGGAATATGATTGTCGAGGGGGCGAATAATTCCGGAGGTAAAATAGCCCTCCCCGTTCGGATCTCCAGGCGGCGGCGGCAGACTACGATTACCTACGCTATAAGAAAGAAACGCAAGTGTAGAATGTAAGACCGACGCGAGTACGCGGAAAACTCGAGTTTATTAACTAAATAATCGTATGTTAAAACAAAAAATGATTAATTAAAATGGAACGAAAACGTGTCGTTTTTGAAAATGCGTATACATAAGTATATCTGTTTCGCGTACGAATCGAATTACGCGGTTGACGGGCATTTGCCCTAGAGCAATCAAAACGCACTTTGTATCGAAACCCGGGGAATAAACCTCTGTGTGTACCGTTGTACCAAAATACGATATCTGCGTGATAAGACCTAACCTTGTAAATATTCCTAATCGTCACGTATCCTTTATAAAAATTAAAGTTTTTTTTCCCGTTTTTACGGAAGTAAAATTGTTATAATTTCGATTTAGCTATCTTGGCACTTGTCCCGTGGCTTTTGCCGCGACGGTATAGGTGGCAATATTTATATGATATTATCCAATATCGAACGCGTCTTTTTATCCGATGATATTATCGTGAAAACGCGTAACGCGGAAGACGGCGTTTAACGACGTTGTTCGTATACGATTACTTATTATTACGATCTGCCGCGGCACCCGCCAACTTAAACCGGCGCTTGAACGGCGGTATAAATTTCGATTAGGTACCGCCGGCGGCACTTGATACGAAATCGCGCGGGGGGGGGGGACGGAAAATTACAGCTTTCGGTCCCTCGCAGTCCCATTGTGTAGCCGAGGTCGGAATTATGTACCGGCCAGACGTATTAATTTCGTCGGGTTTCACGACAGTTTGTGGGCGTTATAATATAATAAACGCACCACCGACAACCCTTCGCGAATAGGCCAATAACGCCGGCCAGCCCTTGTACTATTATATTCGTCCATTGATTACCACTTTAGCCGTCGATTCTACCGCGCGCGTGCGGGTTATCGGAACACCGTATCGTATATAGATATACATACATATAGCCGATATTGTCAACGGTGGAAGCGGGATGGGGGGGGGGAGTGATGAGGAATTAAAAAAAAAAAAAAAACGTACGTATATTATACTCAAAATAAACACGACTCGGCGAACCCTCCGGCCGGCCATTGTAATGGTGAGTAGTATTACTGAGTCATACATACGCACGCGTTACCCCCATTAGTATTTACAGTTAATATAACACAAATATAAACTCGATATATGCATATGTTGCTGCCGCTAAATATAATTATTTAGGAGGGTTAAAAAAAACCGTTGAGCTACTCGTCCGTTCGGCGTACACACCAGAGACAGACGTTCCGTTTCGTTCTATTTTTAGTAAATCGTTTATGATGTTTTAACTTAAAACAAAAACGGTAAAGAAAAAAAAAAAATAAACACACCGGTTCCGTTTTCCGTCACGCGCATAGACACAGTGTAAACAGTCAGGAGGAACGGTCATAAAATCACGAAGTCGTGATACGAAGTCGGCGGCACTTGTTGTTTTACCAAAGACTATCTAAACGTAATAATGTATAGTAGTATATTCTCCTTGGATCAGTAGTAACACGTCTCGTGAATGTGATAGTTCATATTGGCCATGACAAATCGACTAGGCCAGGTTGCATTTTAACGGTTGATTCTACGATTGTCGGTATTTTTACATAATTTTTTTTTTTTTTTTTCAAAAATCATCGTGGAAAAAAAACGTATAAATATGTTTCTGCCATGAAAAATACCCCGCGTCTTGTCTGTTTGTAACACAATACAATACGATCGTCATTCCGGGTCTATTTATCTTATTATTATTATTATGTATATTATGGTCACGCGCATAGGCGTAGTGTGGTCGGTCTGGAAATGGAAGTTTTCCAGATGGCCCGGTAAAAACAGTTTTCGAATAATAACGATTTGTTATCGATCGGACTATGTTTATATTATATCCATCAAATTCCAATCCGTTTAAAAGTAATAATAATAGTGTTTTGAAATATACTGTTGGGATGGTAAACGTAATTTTTGGTATTTTCAATACAACGGGATAAATTATTATTGGAAATATTTTATGTAGTTTTTGTAGTGTTGCCCTGAAAAAATAATACGCGTATAATTTTTGTCTCGGCCCGCCCATATAAATTATTTATAAGTACACCGAAACACGAGCTCTAGAACCCGCCTCTGAATATATTTCGTAATAATTATTACGCGTTTAGCAATATGACGTCGGTATAAAAAATTTGCGACACGAAAAATGTACGGATAAAACCAAAACCGTTTATTATAACAAATAACGAGTTATCCGTACCGGCGATATTGAAAATCGGCGGTTCGTACCGGTTTTTATAGCCGGGGGGGGACTCGTACGTCAGAGAGAAAATACCCAAATACCCCTACCGCGCGACCGAGAAACTACGTTTTCACAAATATCGTTTTTATTATTATTCTTTTCGTTTACAATAACGTCGATATATTTATTTATCCGGTGTATTTTTTCGACGTACAATAATGATTGCGATGGGCGGAAAAAAAAAAAAAAATCCCGGTTTTCGTAATATAATATTATATATATATATATGAAAATAATTCGCTCTCCGAGCGTATAACGAATATTGACGGTAAAACATTTTATGCGTATACTCACGGATATTACGCGCTGCACTTGGGTGGCATAACGTATAAATATATATATATATATATATAAATTTATTATTGTACATACGTATAATATATCATTAGAATTTGTTGGGATCGGCGTGCGTCCCAGACGCGCGGCAAGTGTTTACTCACCGGCCGCGAGTGGAGGTGGCGGGAATCACGCTGAGAGGAGAAGAAGAAGAAGAAAAAAAAAATAATATATATATACACACACACGAGTATATATGTTCACCCGCGGTTTTGTGTGATTATTATACGAAAACATAATATAATAAGCACGTCGAGGAGAATATATGTATATAAAAAAACTGGTTTCAAAACGTTTGCGGGCCGGTTACCCCCGGAGATATATATATATATATATATACGTATAAAAAATAATAATATTATTACTGTTACAACAATAATAATATTATGTAATAACCGCGTTCGGTTATTCTTCACGGCAAATGGCGAGGGTATTCATTTTCTATTCTACTCGCGTACGTCACGGGGCAAGGGTAATCCGTCTGCGCCGGGTACCCCCCTATACTTACGGAGATAGGAAAAATAAAAAAAAAAATACCGTCACGCTAAACGGTTCTCTCGAGACGGACGGCGGACGGCGATAATGTTAGTTGTTCGTCCCTCGCCACGGGATAATTTCTTTCGCTTTAACTATTAATATATTACCTGAGAGATTTGTCTGGCGGCTCGAAAAAAAAAAAAAAAAATACAAAAATAATAAATGAATTATTATTAAATTATTATCTTCACGCCGCGGCGGCGGCGTGAACTCTGTGCCTCCGGGCCCGTACAAACCCGACTCGCGGTGCTCTAAATCGATACCCTCCCACCACGCCGTACCTATACACCTGTGTATACCGTACCCGACCAGACAAGACCGGAAAAAAAATAAAAAAAAGAAGATAAAAAATTATACTTGTAACAATAGCTCCGGACTTTAATATTAGAAAGAAATCACATTTCTTCCGTCCCTTCTTTTCGCTTTCGTCCGCCGTCGCAGTTATGTCGATGAATTCTCCCCGCAGCCATACCTACCTCGTGTGGTCCGCTACACTAGGTCTACACTCTCGATTTTTTTTTAATACTATACATAGCCGAATAAAACCCGGCCACGTTTGTTAAAATATTATATTGTAACGATTTAAAAAAAACCGATTATTAATTATGAATTGTAATAATTGTGTTCATTTACGATAACAACTATTGTGTGCCCCCCCTACGCCCCTTGCTTAAACCGGGGGAAACAGTGACGCTAAAAAAAAAAAAAAATATAAAATAAATAATCGTGAAATTATCCTAATGTCTCGTCAGAATACTGGAACACATCCGTTTCTTTTATACGCACATTCTCTGTAAAGAATATACTTTTATTTTTTATTCCCAATACAAATGTAGGTATTCGAACGGACGGGTAAAATTATCCGGCCAATTATAAACGACAAGTACGATAATTGCAATGGTTTTTTTTTTTAAGTAATCGACTTTATTTTGATGGGAGGTAATAATTAAATACGAACACTATATTATATATTAATGTGGCCACCGTAAAAAAATTATAGATTAAACTTTTCTTCTTTTTTTTTTTTTTTCCGCGGCTTGCCCTGCGTGATTTGCCATCAAAATATTTTCTGAGACGTCTCGTGGCTTTGGCGACTGGGACGGGGCACGGGGGAAATGTTGGAATATATTTTCGGTATTACGAAGTTTCAAACGGTCACAATGGGCCACGAAAGATTAGTTGGACTTATGTGTAATGAACACGACGATCAAGCGTACAATATGTTAATCACGAGAAGAAGTCGTGAGGTTTTTAAAACATTAAACGGGCGGGGGGGGAGAACCGTCAAGTGACAAATGGGAAACTCTAACGAAATAATATATAAACTTTACGAGTACGTTTGGTATTTTATAATGATAAAAGTTAAAATATAAAAATTATTTAAATTGGCTTATTGGAAACCGGTAGTCGTGTGTGGTGTTTGTAATGCTTATAGGTTATAATGTCCGTCCGTATACCCTATACCGATTCTATTGTATTCTTGTGTATGATTTATGGTCGTTAATATATCCGCGTCCGCCGTTGATCAATTTCAAAGGCGATCGCCTCATCTCGAGACCGCGGGCTAGTGCAAGAAATGGAGGTGGGAATTGGAGGTTCCGGTCTCCTGGACCGCCACTGCACCTCCCAGCACACCTCTCGCCGCTCTTGACATGACGAGCGACGCCCGGTTACGATTGTAAGTACTAGCATTAGTATAACCCGGAGGATTTGGACTACCAAATATATACCGAATAATAATATATTTAAAAAAAATAAAAAATTATATATTCCGTATTTCTTCTCGTCTGCCCGTCGTCGCCGGCCCCGTATCATCCGAAATGCGCGGCACTGGTGTACGGATAAAACGACCGTAATGAGTAATGATTGTGGTAACCGCGCGTAATCGACCGTGAAATTTCTCGACGGCTCCGCGTGCGCTTGTTATATTATATTATTATTATTATTATTATTATTATTATAGTCGTATAAGTCATTACGACAATATTATATATATATATATTTTTTTTTTTTGTACTTATAACACTGCACCCCGGACAAAGGGCCCGCGACAATCGGTTTGGATTCGAAATAATTACCAACTGTCATCGGCTTTACCGTATACATTATTAATGTCGACTGTTTCGTTTTTGTTTTTTTTTTTTTTTTTCTTCTTCTTTTCTACTCGTCGCTCAGGTCGGGGTTAACGGTTCAAAAAGACCAAACGAAGAACAGAAGAATTGAAACAATAAAAATTATATATACGTATAAGTATATTTATACACGTTTTGCTAGTAAAAATATAGTAAACTATTTACGTAACGAAAATCGCGTTTCGTGTTTTTGTAATAATTATTTAATCAATTTCTTATTAGTATATGAATGTATACAATAAATGCAATTTTAGCCGTGTAATTCATTCACGGTGTAAAAAATAAGGCGAAACTTTAATTGACGGTGACCGTTTTTTAGGTAGATTTTTCCGCGACAGTTGAACCATTTGAGACCATCTCGCACTCCGAAATTTTGTTCTCTTAAAATCTTTAAATTTTACTCTAAAACGAAAATCGAGCGACTTACGGGGTATAAGAGTGTTAAACCAGCGTCCTCTTAAGTATTATACAATACTCATAGGGTACGATGAGTACAACGTATGCACCCTCCGGGGTTATTATGTTTTTTTTTTTTAGAAATATTTTATTGTTACGTACAATAAATAAATACGAAATATCAAGTTCGAAACGTGTCGCTCATTATCGTCTCACTAATAGGTCTTGGTTACGACGCCGTACAATATTATAGGTCTTGTACGAATTATGGATTTTATGTTTTTTTTTTTTTTTTTTAATTGTGTTTCGTCTCCCGTCACGTTGTCAAAAACCGTACGAGAAAACGGGTAACGCACCACCGGGGTCGTAAAAACGTCGGATTCGAGAGGTTTTTCGAGAGACCCGGCGGCCCCGGGGGCCAGATGCTGCCAGGTGCCGCCCGCCGTAATATCGTTGTCGGGTGTCTCGCCGCGTGTATTTACGATCGGCGGTGCGCGCCTCCGTCCGCCGACATTTTCGCCGCCGCGGCGTATATTACGCGGTTTAACCAAACCATAACCGGGGGTGGGCAAAAAAAAAAAAAAAAAAAACGAAAGAAATCCTACACAATGTACTATACAGTATTATTATTATTATTATTATTATTATTATTATTATACATAGGAACCCTCGTCGCGGGGAGGCGGCGGCACCCGGTCTGCCCGGGTAGTGTATACTCGCGCGCGCGCTCGCGCTCGCTCGTATGTATATAGTCGTATATTACCTACGTATTTTATTATATGCGTATATACGCATTATAGGTGTACACACGTATTATTATTATTATTATTATTATTACTACTATTATTGTTATTTGTACGCGTTCACCTGGCCGGAGACCGAAATAATAACGCGCGTGTGTTGCCCGCACCACAATACCGGATCCGAATCGTACTTTATCACGGGCTGTAAAACTCGCGGCCAAAACACATTGTATACACGTGCGCACAGGGCGATTCACAAAACACCGCGGACGGGGCGATTTTACACGAGAACGGCGGAGTTTTCGAGTAAATTTCGACGGTTTCCACCGTCGTCCCTCCCCCCCGGGCCAATATTCGCAAATTGTCGTGCGCGCCCGTAATATGAAAACCCACGGCGCGCGTCCGATAAAAGAGTGTCTGCCGCCGTAATCGGTTGCCCCTAAAAAATAATTATTACGTCACTACGCCGAGAAAACTACTGTTATTCGAATACGCGGAGACCCGGAATCCGAGCCGGGAGCAATCGCGACGGAGGCGCCTCTCATCTCTCGAAGACGAAGAAAGAGTTCCCCGTTCGTACGGTTTAGTAGATTCCGAACCGTCCGGGAAATATCCTAAATCGTCCGGCCGGTTCTTATTACACCGTACGAGAATCACCCTGTACACATGGCCCGGCCATGTGTTCGGACGACACCGTCCTGCGTACATAATGCGCGCACGAGTGTATTTATAAACGTTGACGTCATTGGGCGCGGGCGATTGGGGCGGGCGGGCACGGTTCGTTTCGCGCGCGTCCGCGCCGGGGATTGCTCGACAAAAGAACGGCCGGCGGCACCGTTGGGCTGGATGTGCGCGGCACGGCGGCGCGGTGACGACGGCGACCGCGAGCGCGCGTGTCCGTCCGGCCCGTTCCAGCTGTTTTCGCGGATCGCGTCCCGGCACCCTCGTCGGTCCGTTCCCTGTTGGGGTGGGTCGTGACGACGCGCCGTACGCGCGGGACCGCATGAACGGTGTACCGCGGCGGCCCGACCGGTTTTCGTAGGCCGCCGCCGCCGCCGCCGTCGAATTTTATCGAACGTAATATACAAAATTTGTAGCAGAACCCTCTAGAGCCCCGGGGACCTAACCAAACCGGACCGCACGGGCGCGCGTCTCGGTGTTTCTCCGAGTGTCGCCCCGGTGACGGCGCGAACACGACGGCGCCCGTCCGCGCCGGTTATCCGACCCGCCCGCCCGGCCGCCGCGTCTCCGCGGCCGTTGTCATTAATTATTAAACGGATCGGACGGCTCTTCGAATACTGTCCAAAGGCCTTGGCAGTTCTCCCGTTCTTAAGGTATAAAGCCTTTTATTATTTGAATCGGGACGCCATCCATCCAGACGTTTACACAGAAATAATAAAATTGAATTAAGGCATTTTTTTTTTTTTGTTTTTGTCGCGCACACCCGTATATCGTTTTTTTCTTTTTATAAACATGTATGAGTTTTCCAGAAATGTACGCACATACAATATTGTGTATTTGTCGTTTACACAACTCTAGTACACAAACAATTGATTTGTAAGTATTCAATGCTCCCAAAAAAGACGATCGGCGTTTAACAATTGTCCAAATGTTCAACTCGTTCTATCGGAGGTACGGAAAAATCGCAATTTCTAAATAGGTTAGAACTGGTAACTTTGTTTAACGATTAATATTTCAGAGAAAGAAAAAAGAAAAGCCCACGGCGAGGTTGCCTACGTCAAATGTCGTCGTCTACAAATTGCGTACCACGTGTTTTATCGTTGAAACCGATTTTAACGGCCTTGTCGTTTGTTTTACGGGCACACGTGTTTTGCTGCGTTGCCCGTAAAAAGACACGCCGGGGACGAACAATTCAATGGCCTCTTAAACGTCGCATTATAACTATTATAATAATAACAATTATAATTTATTACAGATACTCGTAAATAATTATGATTTTAAGTATATTTATACGCATATTATAATATATTATAGAAATTCATTGAAAATATCAATAAAAAAAAAAAAAAATAAATAAATAATAATATTAATAATTCATATAGTTATAAAAAAATAATAGTTGGTTTTAGTATACGTACGTATAATAAAAATGACGCTTTAAAGAGGTCGTTAATATTAAATGCAAAACCGTAAAATTCAATACGAATCGAAATGAAATGTATTTGAAATACCGTTGGAAAAAATAAATAAATTGTGACACTATTTTTTCTTTTTTTTTTTTTTCCGTTGTCGTTATTGGTACTCGCTGTGCGTGCGGGGTCAATATTATAATATTATAGAACCAGTTTATTTTAATTTCAAATATTATACGACGTAATCACAATATTTATCGTCAAAAAATGTATATTAGGTTCTGAGCGTAATGGCGATGAGGAATGTATTGGGTATGGTATTATGGTGTGTGTTTTTTTTCTCCGTCTTTGAACAACTTTTCTACCAGAAATTTTGCTCTGATCATCAATGTCGGGGGCGGTTTCCGGTAGTAAATTTTTTCTTGTCGGGGCATTAGGAGGGGAAGAGGTAATTTTTTTTTTCGATATTCCTTTTTAGTATTCCTAATGGTCTCGGAGGGGAAAAAACGGGAATATTTACAAAATTATTAATAAATTATTGTTTTTTTTTTTTTTTTTATTTGTAATTCAGCGTTAAATAACCGTAGAGGCCGGCGATTTTTACTAAATACTTAAACTAGCCCTTTCTATCCGCGGTACAGTTTTAAACATATCCTGGCATTATTTTTATTAATTTCTACTAGCATCAATATATTTTCCGGTTTATACGGATAAAATAACATTATGTATACGTTTAGACAATCCGAGACGAAACAACCACGGACAATTAACGGGATTTATTTTGCAAATCAATATGGATCATTTTCAATATAAATTGATGGAGACATTTTCAATCAAAACTTCGGCCCAGAATCGTTTTCCGTTAATGTATAACAAATTCAATTCCCCGTCTAATCTCAACGTCCCATCACCTATACAATAGCGCGCGGGCCCGTCCGCGTCCGGCATTTCCCGTGTCCAGTACCGTTTTATTTAATCGTATACAACGGCATAACCTAAACTAAATGCCATTTACAAACGAAATTCGATATTCCTATTTTGTCCGCGTCGTCGATAAATAATTGTACGGGCACGTCCGTGCTGCCGTTCATTTTTACATACTTACTTACTTACTTACTTACTTACTTACTTACTTACTTGAGACCGCGTAAATCCTCCGCCGTCTTTGGCGTCGCCGGCCGCCGCCACCGCCGCCGGTCGTTATAGCGGTTCGGTCAGTGCGCGCAGTTCGAATCTCATTAATCTCCCTCATTATAAAGACGTTTCGCACGATGTCGCCACACACGAATATATTATACCGTGTGATTTTTATTTTATTTTTTTTTTTTCTCTCGAAAATAGTTTAAAAGTAAATTAACGATAATTAACGATAGGGCAACTGGCGAAATCGTTCCCACGGCGGTTTTCGGCACGTAACCCCGTATACTATACGTCGTCGGTGTCGTATTATAATATTTATATATATATATATATATATATATATGTTTTTTTTTTTTTTCTAAACACCATTAAATCGCTATTACAGTATCTATACTTGATATAATAAAGAAGTGAAATTTATTAGTTTGTGCGTTTGTGTGTAGGGGTGTTTAATTTCCGGTACTAAATATCCGATTCTGAAAGTTCTTTCGTCGATAAACGGCTACGTTATCTCCCGAATGCTCATTTTTTTTTATATATATATATATATTAATTTTGTGGCTAGAATGATATCGTATCGGCTAACTCTATTATTTGTTTTCGTCTTTCTTTTTTCGAGTAGCGAGTATTGTGTATTTTTGGTATTGTATGTTTATCGAGTGTGAAGCGAAAGGAATGTTACATCGAGGCCAAAATGTATAAATTTAAATTAAAAGGTTTACTATGAATTTGTACACGAAACGTCACAGATTTAATCGTGTAATATATTAAACGTTAAATTAGATCCTCATTAGTTACTAGTTTCGATATTTTTTTTTCAGTTACGAACAAACCCGGTGCCTATTTAAAAAGTAAAGAAAAATTTTTATACGGTCGGACCGTAACTTTTGAATTTTGAGATTAATGTTGACTTTTAAAGCACACACCCTCTCTTTTTTTTTACTTGATTAACGTCTATGTAAATTACGAGTGTAGGTAAGGGTTAAAATGCCCCGTCGTTTTAAAAAGTAAATCTGGGATTCCTGGTCTGTACGTCGAAAATGTCGTTGACGGATATGCGGCTTTCCCGTATTCGTGCTAGAGTGAGAAGAGATAAAAATATGTATTTGGGGGATTTTTTTTTTTTTTTGTTGATTTTTTTCCATTCCCCCCGAATGATATTTAAACAATAGCGTCGAACCCTTAATGCGAAATCCGTAAACAATCAGGGTCGACCTAAACGGTAAAAATCCGTATAGTCCGGATTATCAAGGAAAAAAAAAATTAATGTAATTATTTTGCGGACAAAATGAACAAAAAACAAACTAAATTGTGTTCTACAACTCGGATCAGTAAAAGCCTCGCGGTGTGGCTGTGTACTGATTTGTTATGATGTTGAACAATCGGATTGACAGATTGAACCTTTCTATTATCCGGACTACGGACTATTTATAATCCGTTGAAATTATTTTTCAATCCGGATCAAGGTCCGGGGCGTCGCCGCAAATCGCAATTAGGTCGGCTGGGCGTTTTTTTTTTTTTTTGTTGTTTAGTATTTTTAACATTTTTTCATATCCGCGCGGGTAAAAAACTGACGCGGGCGGTTTGTTTGTTTGTGGTTTTTTTTTTTTTTTGGTGTTGTTTGTTAATCGTTACGGTGTCCGGTAACGATATTTTTTTCGCCGCGTAGGCGTCACCTGCGTCCCGTTATTGACACGACTGCATTTACGCAATCCGACAAATATTTTAACTTTGGTTTATGCTCCCTTTATATACGAGTATCCCCTAATGGATATTATCTAATATTATCTGCTCATAAACAACGTATTTTCCATACCGCGACGCATGATTATCCTAAATAAAATACTATATTTTTTATATATATTTGTAACGGATAATATAATCGTTTTCGTATGATAACCTTTTCCCTATAGCTTTGTCGCTTATCGCAGAGTAATTTCATTATTATTTTATATTAATATTTCGGTTTCGTTCTTACTCATACTTGATTTGATTTCGTATTCTTCGCGGCTATCGTTCATTTTTGTTTAGCATGTCGCCCAATTTTTTTTTTCGCTTTCGCACTTGTCCCCCATGAAATTTTTGCGGGGAGGGCAAAGGTATCACTTTACCTCCCCCTCCCATCATGTGTGACAACAGTACTAATCTCTGGATCTTCTAATATTCTGAACGAATGCAATATAATTATTTATTTATTTTTATATTCGTATGATAAAAATATTTGTTTTCATCGCATTATTTCATAAAAGTTTATATATATATTTCACGTTTCTCCTGTGTTTTATATTGCGTCGACTTATTGCCAACGTTATCGCGTTATCCGCGTTACAAAAAAAAAAAAAAAAAATGATTTAAGTTTTGTTCATTTAAGTGATTAAGTCTAATTATTCGTAATTAGCCTTTGGCTATTCACGTACACGTAGAACAAAAATATATTTACACCGGCCCTCGCGGTTTTTATTTTGGCGAATGAATTATTTTGCCCGGCCCCCGTTAGTTTTGTTACTCGGTTAACGCCACTGAATATCGCAGTGGAGCGATAAAATAATAATCACAGAAATATACGCGTACACTCTTGCGGTGTGGCGGCGTAAAACGGACAAAAGCCGCGGGCGATAAATCGCCGTGTCGCCGGGACCGCAATTTGACACGGCCGATTGGTTTTGCACAAAAACGCGCGGCTTTTTTTTTTCTTTTTCTTTTTTTTTTTTTTTGTCGTTTTCGACACCCTCCCCCCCACCCCCCTTATGAAGCGGCCGTGTCAATCGCCGGGGCACAATATGGCCAGCGGTTGTACGAAATCCGGTAATGCTATTTACGCGTTTGGGCGAGAATAACGCGAGACGAAATGCCCATACACGAACGATTTGGATTTTTATTTATAGAAAATACTCGTGTATTAAAAACGTACGCGCACACGTTTCACGTGTCGTCTCGATTGCGCCGCCCGTTTGTACAGTAGAAGGATAAAATTAAAAAAAAATAAGCAGACGAAAACGGATAACAAACGGAAACGCTATTTATTTTCCCCCCGGATTCTTGAAACGAGTACGAGGGAAATCGAAAAATGACCTCCTCGCGTACGTCAACTCCAACAGATCCAAAATGCGTTCAGAAAATGTGCTACACTCGAAAATCCGAGCAAGATTTCCGGTCGAAAAACCGTTTACAGACGGGAAAAACAAAAAAAAAAAAAATAAAAAACATACATCGCAGTAAAACCAAAACGGTTATTAAAAAATATATATTATTTTTTTTATTTTCGAAAACCGTTGCAGTTTTAAACAACGCATCTGCGATCGTACCGCGCGCTGTTTATTATTCATTTTTATGAATTGTCGTAAAAAGAAATTGGCTATTTTTCTTTTCTTTCTTTTCGTGTTGATGAATTTAATAATCTTATAATACTATAATGTATATAAGCTACAGTAATTCGGACCCTTCCGCATATTATTCATTAAATATTTTTTTTTTTTACTGAAGGTTACACGTTCTCGAATATAATAAAACAAAACCAAACTGTTTCTGGACAAAACCGCCGTCGACATAATAGTTATAATAATATACAGTGTGTTTCGCTCACGGAAATATTTCTGCCGGACGGATTCGGATTTTTCATTAATAGATTATATAAATTCAAACATTAGAAGAAAAATATTAGACGGTCGGGTTCCGGGCAAATTTCGAAATAGAAAAATTCGATGTTATTTGAAAAAAAAAAAAGAAGAAATATTCGAACGCGGTGTTAAAAGTGTTGGTGTTTTCATTTACGATTTTGAAAAAAAAGGCTAAAAATTTGAATTTTGGTACTCCGGTTCCTTTAATAATAAAAAAAAAAAAAATCCAATTCAATTCGTATTAACATTCCTGTAAAACATATTCTAGACGAAATCACCCAACATTACTAGTTTTTTACTACATTTTTTTTTATAACATATTTTTAATTATATTTTACATTAAAACCGTTTAATATTTGCGCGTTAATTGCTCGTTATTATATTACTTTATTTTTTTTTTTATTCAATATTTGCAAATGTAATTTATATTATGGCCCGAAGTCACGCGCGTTCCGTCGACTAATCGGCGGTATTGCTGTTACTAAATATAAAATATATATTGCAATCACAACGACCTGGATTTAAATGGTTACCCGCGATCGATTATTCAAAAGCGATTCGATCTTTAATAATTTAGCGTTTCCGGCTGTTTTTTATTTTTAAATATATATTTGGTAATTTCGCCGAGCATTTTCTTTTTTTGTAGTTATATTTTCTGTTCGTCGACAATCCACTTTGTTCAGTTTAAATTTAGTTTTTTTTTTATCCTTAATATTATTATAATTTTTCGGAAAGGAACGGCTTGAAAGTTCGAAAAGTGGACAGAAAATCGGTTTGAATCGCTACGATGCGAACTGAGACACGCCGAGGAAGGAAAAAAAAAAATGTTCGTTTCGAATCCCTTACCACTCCACCGACCGCCCGGTAAAAACGATACGCGATGCGAGATTTTGCAACAACGACGTCTGTACGGTGACAAAAAAAAAAAAAAAAAAAATAATGTAAAAATCGTTATCGAACAATGACGTTGTTTTGTTCACGGTTGTGCGATTCTAAATGCACAATATGTTTTCGGTTTTGGTGGCGATGACAAGATAAAAATGCTTACGTAAATCGCGTAAAACACGTACTCTAAAACGTGCAAAAAAAAACAAACCATAATACCGTTTTGTTACTACGAAATGATTGTTGTTTCGCGATAACATTTTTGACACGCGGTGGCCGTTTGACATTTAAGGCCGCCATTTGGCATTTGAAACGGTCGCCCGGCATGCCCTTTTGGCATTGCCGAAATTATTTTTAGTGTATGCCGGGTCAGGTGTGTATCGCAAAAAAAAAAAAAAAAAACCGCGTTATTATTTTCTTCCGTTTCCGACAGCGGCCCCGGTCGTCGGCCGACCGGAAGACTAATGGTCGGCCAAAAACGTTCATGGAGTTTCGCAAGTGGTTTCAGGTATTGTCGGTCCATCAATAACCGGGACCTCGCCCTTTATACTTTGCTAGCGGTGGACTTTTTTTACATTTTTTTTTTTTTACTCAGAGTAGGTCAAATACGTTAGGTATAGTTAACCGGGAACCTATATTTATTATCGCGCCCCCCTTTGTTCCCGAAACGATATCGAACGACCTACGACGTGTCCGGTTTCCCGACACATATAAATGAGTACTGGGAGCGGGGAGGTTCAAACGACAAACGATATAGTTTATACTTGCGGAAACAAAACGTAATAAAAGTTAAATAGATTTTTTTCCGCCGTCGGTGATTGTTCAACAGAGAACGAAAGTGGATAACGATAAAAACAATTCCAATAGTCCGTCGTCGGTTTTTCCTAACATTTTGTACCCAACGGTTTTATCGTTTGAAAGAGCCGGGGTGGAACGATCAAACGGCTCGGACCACGGAACGAATGAATGTAAGTTAATACCATCACCTCAGCATTTAGATAATTTTTAATAATTTATATAAAGTTGAAAACGCGTAAATATTAACTAAAAATATTAAACTCTTTGTTAACGACGCAAACGTTTTGAAATGAATTATTAATTTTTCAATTATTTTTTCTCGTAATGCGCACAAAAAAAAAAATAATAATAATAATAAAAATAAATAAATAGAAACCGCCTTGGCCCCGGCACTCGAGAATTATTATTGAATTTTAAAACCCGAATCGCCGTTTCGAGTGCGTTGATGTACGTCGGTAATATACGTCGGACGATAATAATATTATTATACTCGCGAAGAGATTTAAAATAATGTCCGCCGCACACACGCGTTTGCATTATACACCAGAAATACTACGGATATTATATTGTACGTTTCAAATGACAGATTTGTAATATTTTACGAGCTACTCAATAGCGGTTCGGGCAATGTAATTTACGAAGACGGGCGGACGTCGCCCCGTCGTTTAAATCGTTTTCCAACGCCGCGTGTACGTACGGCCATCATAGACGATAGAGTGCCGGTCCGCTTCCCGCCGTCGGCTTACTGCCAATGTTCCGTTTATTCTGTCGTAAACGTTTAAGATTTTCACCGCATTTTCACAAGACCGCCGCTGGACGAAGGCGTTTCCTAGGTTAGGAGTTGTATATTATGACGTATAGTTATCGGGTTAACCCGATAGGGCTACCGTCCAGCGTTGTAGCGATTTCAATAGCAACAACACTGATTACGCAATTATTATTATTGTAGTATTTTTTTATATATATATAATTATCGATCGAGAATTAAAACATTTCGGGTAAAAATACGAATTCGTTCCGTAAACCGGAGTCGTCGGCATTTTTTTTTTTTTTTATGGCGCGAAGGACGTATTAAAGACACCTTCCAGTGAAAGCACTTTTACAGTTAAAAAAAAAAAAATGTATTAGAAGAGGAAAGATAAATAAGAATAGCAAAAAGTAGATATCGAAAGAAGAACAAAGGGTTCATTGGATCGGTCTAGGCTAGTAGGTGCCTACACCACCGCATTTAAAATAAATTTTTGAAATAGCGTCTATATGGAAATCTGTGGAGACCCCGGGATTTATTATGCGCGAACAAAATACACGTTTGTTGTAAAATTTTAATTCAATTTTACTAGAATATACGAACGCCGCGCGTACACCACGGCCACCTGCGACCCGCGGATCGGCGTTATTTAATTATATTTTATTGATCTAACCTTAAAAACGTATAGCTAACGGCGCTCGATTTTAGCAGCAGCGCCATTTCAAACGTATTTGCCCGATTAAGCAGAACACCGATAAGAGGCAGTAGAGTTGTCCGACCTTATCTTCTAAGACCGCGGTCTCGAGTGAATTGTTTTCGTCGCGATCCCGGTTATCGGGTTTAAATAAGCCATTAATATTGTTCAGAGACATTCCCAAAGACCGTCAAGAATCGCCTGATTACGATTTATACGTGTGCATAAATAATATTTGAATAAATATAATATATTAATTTTATTCGTGTGTAACGGTACTCCGCGTTATTATATATTTATAATTTTTTTTTTTCATTTTTTACACTACGCTCACGCCGTCATTTCATTGCACCGGATGATAATAAATTTACATTTAACGTAGGTACCTATATAGCTGCCTTATACAGTTCTTGACTACCTCGTCCTACGGTATAATATGCGCCGCGAAAACAAAACGCGTTTGTCGAATTTGCATTTTTTTATTTTCCCCTCCAAATGACACGTTTGTAAACGCAAATATTATATATATATATATACAGTGTGTATTGTTGTAACGTGTTAGTACCAGCCAGTCTCAAAACGCGTCCCGTCGTTGTAGAGATGAAAAAAAAAAACGGAGAAAATGAACACGTATAATACGATTTGTTCGACTGTAAAACATTAACAATATTACGCTACTTCGTTATCAATTTTCTTTTTATCGAACGACGAAAGTCAAGGACTCCCCCCGAGCACAGTCGATATTATTCTCTCGTCACGCTCTTCCGTTTTATACGCACCCAATTTTATTATTATTATTTATTACGTGTACTCGAACAATAAATCCGTATTGTTGTTAATCACATTTCACGAACTTCGATCATAACGCGTAAGATATTCTTTTTTTTAAGTTCACCAAACGGACACCAGAACTTTACATTCCGTGTAATTTCTTTTAAATTAAATTTACACGATATATAGTATAGTATTTATTAACTTCAGAAACCAATAAATAATAGTAACAATTGCCTCTGTTTTCCCAGTGTACGTTTAATGCGTATACCTATTATTATATTATTATATTAAATACATTTTATATTAGGGTATCGTGTAAATTTAATTTACAAAAAAAAAATCTAATACCGACGTGTAACGTAAAGGTTTCCATTTGACGAAACGGATAAAATTTTTGTCGATTTCGCAAACATAAAAACACCGTACGCGTTATGATCGAAGATTTTTTTTATCCGAGTTAACGCCGGCCGTTATCAATTATTTTCCGTTTCGATTGACAATTGCACGTAAATATATAACGAACATTTTTTCCTGATATTTCCGGGGAGAAGAAGGGGTTGCCCTCAAAAATCCCTGCTGCGTGGTATCCTCCGAGCACTCCGCGGTACACTGTGTGTGCCTATTGTAGTGAACATTGGGTATACGTGGAATTTTTGTGATTTTCGATGAGCCCGTAGTATTTCAAACGCATCGATCGCAACCCGGGGTTGACTATAAATCGACTTTTTTTTTTAGAAAAATATTACCATCGTTTCGAACGGCGATTGTTAAAAAATCGTCGGGGTGTCCGCCCGGCGCCGGATTTAGGACCACGGGATATGCCCGCCCCGTCCATATTAATATACATGTTCTGCAATTGTGAATGAATGGCATTTTTTTAAATTTTGATTACGCCGAGATCGTTAGATAGACAACGCTTTATAACCTACGTCCGGCATGCCTAAATTATATACTATTTTATGGTATTATATATTTACCTTTATATGCTCGCGGGGCTGCTCACAAATTGCATTTTCCCGGGGGACGAGGCCATTTTTTTAGGAACCCCGAGCCCTTCGAACCACTCTCCTCCCTCTCCCCTCCCCCTAATACGTCTCTGTCGCTTATGCACGTGCATTTGGTAAAATTCGATATCCGTTTAATAATAACGGGAAGGAACGCGGATGATGGTTAAATTTCGCAAATATCGATATAATATATAAAAAAAAAAAACAAAAAAGAAAAAAAAAAAAAACGGTCCTATAACGGACTCGGCTGCACCGCGATGACTTAGCGATTTGCATATATTACACCTATATATATATGTATATATTGTACAAAAGAAAAAAAACCGATTGTTACAACCACACGACCGAATACGCCGTGTGAGACGAAAATATTAATAAATAAAAAAAAAAAAAAATGCATAATATTATTCGATAGTATATTGTATACACCGCGCGGCTAGCGTCTATAATATATTCTCGGTAATGAAAATAATATTATCTTCAAGGTCAATGTTGTATACGGTGTTGTTTTTTTTTTTTTTATTTTACTTTTATACATTTTTGCCGCCGCCGATATAATATATTTATATGCGTATCGAATCGGTTTTTTTTTATTATTATTATTATGATTTTATACGATCGGGTCGTTTTGCGCGCGTATTGACGTATTCCATAGAGAAAAAAGAACAACTCCGACTGCTACCCGTAATAATTATTATTATTATAGTGCCCGTGAAGGTGTAATTACCCCCAATAACGTTTTAGAAAGCTTACTTAAGTTTTTTTTTTTTTTTTTTTTTTCATAAATCTGGCAGCAGTCCGCGTCGGGTTTATATTTAAAAAAAAAATAAAAAAATAACATTAAAAATACACCGTAATGTATTATCATCAGTGTCGTGGCCATGGTAGGATGGCGGGGGGGATTATAAATTAAACCGTAAGTAGGAAAATTAATAAAATATACAATAGTATAAATTGTAATTATATTACATTTACCAAATAAAAACGTGTACAAAAAAAAAAAAAAAAAAAAAACGCAACGCCACGGATCGTTGTTAATATTTTCGTATATTACTCAAACAAATTGCTAAACGTATTGTACATTATTATTAATGTTATTTATGATAAATCACCGGAGTCGATACGCGGATTATAATAAATTATTTTCGTTAACGGTTCGGGAAAACGTCTGAAATTGAGTTTATTTTTCATATGCATATCTATACGCACTATATGTATATCTGTTTGCCAATATTAAAAAAAGAATAAAAAAAACATTTTGAGTACGCCGCTCTGTGAGTGCAAGTGTATAAAAGGCGTTGTCGGTATACCGCCGACGAATTCGCGTCTAATTATAGCCGACGATGGGCTCGTGGTTCGATTTAAAATTTCAAACAGATCCGGCGCGACGCGTTTTTTTATTATACGGTCTGAATATTACATTACGATTCGTTTATTATTTCGGTTAGTCACTTTTTCAGGCGCGTAGCATTGGATTTAAATTTTGTTTTCGGATGTGGGGTCCATTTTCAAAAATTTGACAAAATATCGAAATACTTAAGTAAAAGTATTGGTAGTCTGATTTCTAAAAAAAAACAACAAAAAATGTATATCGTAGAACAACAACAACAAAAAAAAAAAAAAAAACCACAAGGCCGTAGAAAAGAGTCCAGGGATTTCTGTTGTAAATCTCCGAACTTAACAATCAAGCGCAAAATTCGTCGATTTCGTTCTTTCTGGCGTTTCGGGTCATTTCTGAAATTAATTATTTAGATGCGAGAATATGTTTGAAATCATACCGGTCCGAGAATAATATAATTATTACCAATTGTTAATTAATTGTTAATATAATTATTACTATGTGTAGTCTTATTTTTTAACAGAATTACTAAAATAAAAAAACAAAAACCATCAAATCCATTAAGTGTTTGTATGTAAACCGCTGATAAGGTAGGATATATAAAGGAATTTATATTTGTTGTCAACGAAAAACTATTCTGAGCAAACTCCAAGGATTATTTTTAACCAAATTACAAAAAAAGAAAAACGAACATTTTTATAATAATCTGTTATACCGTTTTTTTTTTTTTTCGTAAATATTCCCGTCATTCCCCGGCATCGAGGAGAGAACTATTACGAGGGGAATCGGAAAAATGACCTCCTCGACGCGCCAACCGAGTAAAATCCTCACTTGTCGGTTTTTTTTTTTGATTCCTGCGGAAATTGACAAAAAAAAAAAAAAAATCGCAAATGGTAATATATATATATATATGATATAATTCCACGGGGAAAACATAATATCTCTCCGGTTGCCCGGGGTGCCGGCGAAGAGATATTATACAATATTCGTTACGGTTATTTTCGACTCGAAACCGCGTGTTATACGATCGGGCGTGACGGCCAAACCGAGACGCCGCGAAAACGCACAAATTATCATCTACGGGCTATGTTTAAACGACCTTAACCGTATTTATCCGTACGCCGGCGGTTTCCGAAAGAGAAATATACTTATTCGTATTATTTCGATCTTCTCGTATATGAGTATACGTATGTACCCACGCGCATCGCGTCGCAATTTCATAACGTTAACCGTGTGCAGATGGCCGACCGGCGACGGAAATCCAATACCCCCGTGTGAAAATCGCGTATCCGATAACCTCTAACCGGCCCACGGCAATATTATCCGCTGCGCCGAACCTCGACCAATAACCGAATACACCGTTGTCGTATAGACACGGTCGGGGCCAATAAATTTGATATTTTTAGCCCCCGTGTCAATTTAACCTAGTCTATAGCCCGAAATCCTGAATTCGCCTGAATAAATCCACCAACGTGTCACTAATATCCGAATTTTCTTTCAGCGCCCGACTTTCGGGTTCTGATCCAAACTGTTCAATAAAACAACGGAATCGTAATAGTAGCGTTAGTACAGAATAAAACTGAAATATACTATCGATGTAATCGTTATATGATATTTACAGTATCATTCACAACAAACGTGGTCGATAATAATATGATGCAAGTTTTAACGGGTCGTGTAGGTTGTTGTTTTTTTTTTTTTTGTATTGTAATTCGCTGAAATCTGTCTGAGTATTTATTACTTCAGCGATAAAATGTGTCGTTTGAATTTCAAATGTTTGAAGGTCATAAGCGAAATGGAGGGATGGTACGACGATAGGAGAAAATCGTAGTAATTTTACCCACCAAAAGTTTTCCGAAAGAAAAAAAATTAATCAAACTAATAACTTCTTCGTTACATCCGGAACGGTATTTTTTTACGTAGGGCTGCGTAGCGTAACTGTTATGATTTCGCCGGCCACTTTGCACCGGAAGTTTTTTTTTATGCCCTCCTCGTAAAAACTCGCCGTCAGTCCTTTTTATTTTTTCTCCTCGATTCGGTGTAAATTATTAACGGTCTATTAACTATATAATAATATAATATTTATCTGCAACCAAATACTTTGTATAAAAAGAAAAAAAAATCCATTACTTGGGTAATGCGACGACATAAATTATCGGGAAAACACACAAAAGAGACGAATGGTTTTTTTTTTTGTAAATTGTTCAGTCAGTGCACCAGTCGGAAATTAATCTTAATAAAAAATGATTAACCGCGTAATAATATTATTATGATTGTGATGGTGGTGATTCTATTAATGTTACGCCGACAATTGCGGTCGTCACTCGCCGTCGGAGATACAATAAAACAAAGGATACTTTGTTCGTGCCACTTACAATCAATTTGTTAGTGTATAAAAATAAAATAAAATATAATTTGATAGTAGGTAATGTAATTGTCGACGGTGTACAGCCGTAGTAGGCGTAGAGGGACACTATAACATATGACGTTATAGTATTTAGTCAATATTATGAATGACTGACGGCGACGACGACCTTGTGTAGTATATGCCGTTCTGATTTAAAAAAAAAAATTAATATTTTTTATATATTTCATCGTCGGGGAACGATGCGGTTTCCGTTTTGAAAACTAAAGTCACTGCAAGGTAGTTAATTCGAGGTTCCGGGTCTATACCGTTCGCGGTTAATTGTGACGGAAATTCGGTATTTCGGGTTTCTGCGGGTGTGGGGGATTTTTCCCATCGCCGATGGGCCCGGGGCTTGTTTTTCCCGCTTGGATAGATACCGAGCGATAATGGTAGGCTTTTAAAAAAAAAAAATAAAAATAAAAAAAAAGTACCTATTCGTTGTCGAGCTAGCGAGCCATAGTGAATAAGTATACTGCCGTATTTAGCAGTGAGTTATAGTTTCCTCGGGAATTTACTATAAAAAATTGTTTGTTCGATGTGGGCCCCGGGGGCCCCTCACGATCCGGTTCGTGTGTCCCGCGGGGGGTGAGTGCGGCCGGTCAAAAAAAACGATATACGCAACCGGCGCGATACGATCGGAGATAAAAACCGAAAACGACGTAGGTACAACCACTCGTCTCGCGCGAGCGATAATTTACTGGCCGGGACACATCGTATTATAATATTATTTATTCGTGTATATACACGGGCATAGAAATATATTAAAATAATATAACAATCGATTGTTGCGACGGCGGTCGGGCCTTATTGTTTACGGGAGCCAAAAACCGTATATAATGACCGGGCCACGTCGCATAAAGAAATCTGTACGCATAATTATCGTATTATTATTATACGTATAAATAATTCCCGCGTAATTATAACCGAACCCGAGGCCTGCTGGCGTGTCGTTGTGGGTCGAGGGTGTCCTATCGTCGCCCCTCGATCTTCTTTATTATTATAACCCATACGGTATACGAATCCGCCGGTAATTGTCGACTGTTTTTCGTAAATAATATTTTAAGTTTGTCGACGAAATCGGTGAAACTCGGATGACCTCTACATAGTTTTGTAATTTCACGATATAATTAAATAATTGTCGTTGTTGACGAATCTGTAAATAGTTTATAAACACATTCGTTATATCGCGCGTTAACGACGACGTGCGTACAATGGATTTTCGATAATTTTACAACGAAGGTTTTATGCGAAAACGATTGTAAATTGAGATTTCGGTTTGTCTTGCGACAAGCGGAATGTCGAAAACAATTAATAAATTGTATCGGCCATCGTGTAAAAAAAAGCTGCGCGCGCGCGCGCGCCACTACTGGCATTGTTTGTGCCTGCCTTGGCGGCACATTAGCGTTCCGTCCCGCGACGAAAATTCGCCTTGCCCGCCCGTCCGCCCCGCCCGCCGGGCCGTTTTAAACGTCTCCGTTGGTGGTGGCCAGACACTCGTCGTTTTTACGATACGCCGAACAAACATTTTATAATCACCCGGCGGTCGGGTGTACACGACCGAGACTTTCTCTCTCCGACACGAGACAATGGCGATTATAGAATAATAATATTGTTATTACGTACGGCGGTGGTAGTCGAAAAGATATATGGGCGAGATATAGTCGTGTACAGGATACTGCGGATAGACGCCGGGGGGCCGGATGGAAGTGGCGGGCCGTCGGAAGAGAAAATAAATATGAGCGGTCAGGAGGTTATCCGTGCGGCGTGGACATAAGCTACGTTTACGGCGATGGGGTGCACCGGAGAAAACGGCGATGGACAAACGGTCTCTATAATATTTATATTGATATGCACAGACGTGTGAAGGGTGAGAACAAGAGTTATGACCACCTCTCACCCTGTTGGGACAAAGACGACCGGGCGTAATATTGTAATCCGGACCGCGTATGTACGCCCCGTCCGTGTATTATTCTTCGGCCGAAGGACGCGGTGACGGGAACGACGGAGAGATATTTTGTCCTAGAAGACGCGGGACACGACGGTGGACGTGGCGGGATGGCGATCGCACGCCCGGGGTCTCCGGGAAAACCGGTACGCGATTATTCAAGTATAAAATAATACGGGTGTTATTATATAATATAACCCGTACTTATACGACGTATTACTATTATGACATTATTGTATTGTTAAAATACGTATACACGACGACGGATTGTCGATTGTCCGTCGGGAATATGGGAAAATCGAAGTGGCCAAGAAGACTTGTTAAGTATTCGAGCGATAGTATTCAAATTTTAATAACATGTATTCGAATAATTTTTCAGTATTAACGCACTGCTGGTGGGTACCACCCGTATTATTCGTATAAATCGAAGGTACATCGCGCTACACCGCGTTGGAAGGTCACTAAGTATTAGGTAATGTGTAAAAAAAAAAAAAAAGTATCTTTTACAAGTCTGCGGTTTTTTTTTTTTTTGTTATACGTACATTATCGCATTATTATTACAATTCGTTAACGAAATAACCATACATTTGTAATGATGGGTTACGCCATGTGTTAACTAAACATTTATCTGGATAATGATACAAAATGATTTAATAAAATTCTATCTCGATTAGGAGAGAGGTGAGACCAAGTTTTTCCACTTTCACATTATGTTTGTCGAGGAAAAAAATACTGTTAGGTGCCCGAAAAAATTGATCTAGATAAATTAGTTGCGATACTACGTCGATACGTTGAGATTATTCGTCTGAGATAGACAACTTTGCGATCGTCTAGATATGATAAAAGATTATAAATTGTTTTTTCTAAATAACGTTTTACACGGTGATTTTTAATGTTGGGTTGAGTTTCCCCGCGCCGAAGAAGCCCGCTCACCAAAACGACGGTATCCGTATACATTCGGGAATATTTAAAAAAATATTTCGAATAAAAATTTATCATAATTCCCATACAACAGTTTATAACCGTCACGCGCTCTAAAGCTAAACAATAAATCATTGTTATTATATGTATATATTAATAAATAATAATAATAATAGAATTTCTTCTCGATCAAAACCGTTTATCGGACGTGTCGACGACAAACGCGAGCGGGATTCGAAAAAAAAAAATAATAAAAACCACGAAAAGCAATCCTCCCGTTGGCCGGCGAACGATTTATTACAAACACATTCCGCGTCGTTATTTACGGGTCCACTCGAGAGTTAGTTATCAAACGGAGAGGCACACCACGGCCGTGCCCGAGAACAATAATACCGTGATTCGGGGGATGATTAATGGGTGTGCCCGAATAGTTATAATCATTATAAAACGAGGAGAAAAAAAAATAATAATAATATATAACCACGACGGTAATAATAATAATAATAATACACGTAACGGACGATAATGATATAATAAAATATTTTGTATTGCTCTTTGATTTTCAACATTACGGCCCGAGCGGTACCTCTGTACGTATATATACTTATAAAATTAAGTCATTTTTATATATATATATATATTTTTTTTTTTTTTATTCGAACAATTCGGCATAGGGAATTTAATAAAAAAAAATCCATCCGAAACAACACTTTTTTTTTTTTTTTATCAAGCCCGACGACGTCTCGCAGACCACGGGATATTTCGCCATCGATTCCCCCTCCCCCACCACCGCCCACCAAATATTAATGTTATAAAATCCCACGAAAATTACGATTTTAAAATGACGGTCGTCTTTTTATACTCGGTTTTTTTTTTCTTCGTATATACTTAAGAAATCCAAAACCCGTTCACCTAACCAAACCACCCGAGGATTTAATAGATTGGAAATCACGAGCGTCGGATATTTAGACATGGCTGGACACCACCCGAATTCCTCTCTTTCCCGCAGAAAATACGTTCTTTTTTTTCTTTTTCATTCGGCTTTACAGGACGTTTAAGATTAATTGTACATCTCACCCCCACCCCCACCCCCAATATCTATCTCCTACCAATGACAACTCCTTGTAGTTTCTTACTCCCACGTGTAAGCTTTCCATATCCTAATAATTCCGATTTAGGGTATTTTTTTTTTTTGTCATCGAGTTTATTTTCGCTACACGTCCTAACCGGCCCAATCATCTTAGCTCTGATGGTTATAGTAATTATAAATTTGATTCTCCAAAAATGCAAATATAAATCTATCGTTGTTTATTGATTTTTTGGCCCAAGATATTCCTTTGAAGAAATTACGCACTGCGATATAATATTTTTATACGCACGCACGACGATAATATTATATTTTGTAAATGGCGTCGTCGAATATAATTATTAGAAACTGTTTTTGTTCGACATCAGCGCGTTTCATTACCGTTTTATTGCCTCATGACGTAATGACACACATATTATGCGACGTTCACACTAATAAACAATAATTTCGAGGACGTTTTTATTATATATGTGAGTAATTCGAGTGTTTTTACATAAATGTATTATCGTGTACAGAACGTTATATGGTACCGCGCGGAAATTCGAGAGCTGTAAGATCGAAATATAAAAAAAAAAACCCCCATAAAAACGCTTGGCAAACATTTTCTCTCGTTTTTGTGCGCGAAATTATTTAATTTATCTATAGACTTGTAAAAAATACTTTTGAAAAGTATTACGAGTACAAATACAGATATTGTTACAAAATGTATTTGAGTACAACACAAAAAAAAAAAAGAAGAAATTATTCGAATATGAATATTTATAAATACTTTCAAATATATATATATATATATTTTTTTTTTCACATAATATTATCTCAGTGGTTCGTATTAGGATTTTGTTTCGTACGACACTGGTTACTAATACTATAGTGCGAGTAATAATATTGAATGTTTTCAACATTTAACACCGCAATTTGAAATAAGTATTCGATTTAAAAATGCATATACTTTGTAAAATATATGTATTTGAATACTTTTTGATCGAGTATTTTTCGTGTTTGGGTACAGACCCCCCCCCCCGTACTCTTATATTAAAGTACTTTACACTTTACGACAGTTTGGGTATGTATATATGCACAGACGTCGTGTAAATTTAACGAAACAGTACTCGAGTGCAAACGCGTGTAAGAGTATATGAACAAATTAGTTAAAAATGTCCTATCTAATCTATCGCATGTTGCGTTGCAATGAATTAACACGATGATTATTGGCGTGTTGCACAATTTATCACAACCGCAGAGCTAATCGACGGTGTAAACAACGGGTACGTCTACAAAATTAAAAACGACACAGCGTTTTTATACGGTATACGTTTTATAATTGACCGGCTTTGTTGTGTACTCGTACTTTTCGTTGAAAAACGATAAATATATTATGATTACCCCACCCCATATCACCCGAGCAAAGAACTCGTAATAATGTCTGTTCGTTTATTGTATTATAAAACCGTGATGGAAGAAAGGCTGTCATCGGAAAAATATTATTTCGTATGCGTTTCCGGCCGATAATAAAAACAAAACAAAAAAAAAAAAACCATTGCGTTTCCGGCAAGAGGGATTTTTTTGTACGTTCTGACCGAAAATCTTTATTATTTTTTTTTATTTTTATTTTTGCGACACGTCCGCCGATGACGATATTATTATTGTTGTGTACGTGACGTTTCAGTATATTATGGCGAACTACAGAAGCCCGCCGGTGCCGAAAAAGAAGAAAAAAAAAAAAAATAACAACAACTGCGTAGTACTAGTACGTGATTTCCCGAAATATTATGCAAATGTCGGTTCATCGTAATATTTTATAGATACGTACTTTTCATTGTTTGAAGTTTGTTCGGCTACCATCCGTAATTCTACTGTGGAAATGGTTTTGCGCGGTCAAAAACTACTCGAGGTTTATATATAAACCCGATTAAGAAACCGTATTATCGTTGTACAAAAAAAAAAAAAAAAAGAAATATGAAAACCATATGGCGCTGCGCCAACGTTGGTATTAGTTTATCAACACCACAAATCAAAAAAAAAAAATAATAAAAAATAATAAAGTTATCATTGTTCTAAAACCGAATAGTTGTAAGTTTTTCAAAATCGAAAAACTGAAACCAACAATACAAATTCTCCTTTGTTATTTTTTTTTTTATAACGAACATATTTGGTTCCTTAATAACAATTAGATTTGTTGCTCGAGTTGTTTACATATATTGTTATGCTTTTATTACTTTCATAAACGTATTCGAACGTGAACTTTAGTGGTTTTGAATTGATAAATGAGGATTTTTTCGAATATGATGACAAAAATTGCCTATACGCGACCCCTTAAGTACGGCCAAGCCTACCTCGGATTCCTAAGAGATAATAAAAAATAATTTGTTTTCGGTATGCCGGCTAAATACGGAAACCGCTCCTTGTGTGGTACTCGGCCGATTTACCGATAGGCGACGTCTAGAGAAAAATTATCCAAAATCAAGTCGCCGGGGTGGTATACAAAAACGGGCATGGTCCCCCGCGATTTTCTCACCTTTCCCGTGGGAATTTTGTGGGGTTTTCTTTTGTTAACGATATTTTTTTTTTTTATATATAATAGACACACACCGCCGGCGACTTCGGCGTGGTCGTAATAATACCCAGTAATATGAAATCGCCATAAAAACAATGGGCTTAAAAACATCCGATAAAACGATAATAATACTATATACGAATACCTACACGGGTATATTGTACGGTCTTGTCCGTATCGTAATCCTTTAACGATATTTGTTTCGACTGCGTATACATATGCGGTTTATTATAAAAATATATTATCTATTGTTATATTACCTATCGTAACCGTCGTTTATCGCGTTGGCGGTCCCACTTGAAATTTGTTTGAAAAAAGCGAGAGAAAAACAAGTGGAAATCATTTTCAATCTGTTTTATTTAGATAACCCGTCCGAATAATTGACGTGAAACAACAGCACTTTCCGTATCAACGATTTTATGTCGAGCCGGAAATGTAATCCCGAACCTCGTCTAACACATTGATGTATACGCTTAAAAAAACCTTTAAAAGCAAAGTGCGAGGTTTTAGGCTGGCGAGGTAGACACGTGCCTAGGGCTAAGAAATGGCAGGGGCTACTTATTTTTTTTGTCTAGTAATACTACGTAATAGCATCCCAAAACCGAGCATATTGAAATGCATTAAATGTTTAAAATGTTTTATCCGATAAATTCGTAAAATTCAAATAGCTCGGTATCAATATTGTATTTAGTATTTGGTTGTAACAAACACGTCTGCGCGACCACAGAATAGATAAAGTCAGAATAAAAAATAAAAGAAACGCGTTCGATGATGTGCTTTAGTTCCTGTGGCAACGAATCAAATTTTACAATCGTCGAAGAAACCATTTGTATAGAAAATCAAATACTATAAACTGGAAAAAGCAAAATATACGCGAAAAATGGATCGTGATAATATTTAAAGATTTAAAAAATGTACATTTAACATCGATAACCTAAAACAATTGACTATTGAAAAAAAAAAAAAAAAACGTGCCTAGGGCCCTATACTTGGGTTTAATCCGGTCCTGGTTATAGGTTAGATGAAAATAGGTGACGATAATAACCAATTATACGCGTTTCGAGTAAAAAAAAGTTTGAGCATTGACGAAAACATTAATAAGTGATTGTACGCATCACTGCACCACGTATGTTATCGAATAATAGGGCGACAGGGAGAAATGTTACCGTTTTAGATAAAATATGTTGTCGTAGTTTATAGTTATTGTTGTGCGAAAAAAAAAAAAAATAATATACAAACTCGACATCAACAACTGCACGGGTTCGGGAAACGAATGAACGATGATTAAGAACGTATTGACATTTTTTTTTTTTTTTATCTGAATTAGCGTTCCGTTTCAGAGTAAATTGACTCCGACCGCATAATACTGAGGGAATTGTTTTTTTTTTTTTTTTTTCTAACGGTCTCTCGTTATATTCGCCCATTATGCGCAGTGTATTATATACAATAATAATAATAATACTAACAATAATGTTTGTTATACCGAAACCGAACAGTTATCCTTTTTAAAGAAATTCCCATTGCCGTTTGAAGAGAGGGGGGGATCGATATAACGGCCGGGGAGACGGATCCCCGGTTTTCGGGGCGTGCGTTTTACTCCATTTATTATATTTTTTCGTTTCCGACTCTTTTGTCTCCGTGTAGCGGCGCCGGCGTGTCCCTCTCTTCCGGATCCGTCGCGGCCGCAACGTTAATTCTTATCGAAAATCGAACTAACCGTCTGAAACTATAAATCAAACTACGAAATATGCCGTCGAGACTATCGCGTTTCATAAATAAATTCATGATTGTCGCTAATGTGTAATTACGGAAGTACAAGCAAAATTTTACAGACGCTTCTAGTTTTAAATGAAAACAAAATTAAAAAAGAAAAAAGAATGAATTATATTTTTAAAGAAAAACACAAAAATATACGACGAAGGAGAAAAATACCAAACTTGTTAAATCTGTATAATTGTACACGTAGTATACGAGTAGTTTTATATTTATTTAAAAAAAAAAAAATGTTAAAATTATATTTTTGTGTTATACATTCGTGGCCCAGTCTCCGGATACCCTTTAGAAATATAAAATTTCATTTGCGGCCCAACAAACAAATGCGGTACACGGAACGGGCGACGGTCGATAAAATGTGGCCCGATTGCCGGACGCCGGATTTTTCGATTTTTATCCATCCGGTCCGATAATCCGTTACGACACCGTAAGTAAATCCATCCCGTCCGCTTCGCCGGTCCGGTGTACGGTCGTCCCCGCGACGGCCCGACGCGAAATCGTTCGGACGGGCGCGACCAAAAAGCGCGTCGCTCGCAGAAGCCCTCCCGCGCCCCTCTGGAAAAGCGCCTTTGAATTATATCATCGTTATAATTATTATATTGGATTCGGGGCCCGTCACGTCCGGCGGGCGAACGACAAGCCGAACGGGCCCCGGTCTTAATCGATAAACCCGAGCGGAAGGAAAAGACCGCGGCACGAGGGGCGGGCTCGACATAGCGAACGACGATTTACGTATTTAGAAAGCCGCGGAAATCGGTCGAGAACGCGCCGGATGAACCGAAGTGTATCATTTTGCCGTCCCGGTACGCCCCCCCCCCCCCGGGCAGTACGAATCCCATCGAACCGTCTGAAACAAAGAACCGAACGCGTATAAAATTGTATACGTTTAGAGGGGGCTCGTGGCGTAAAAAAAAAAAAAAAACCCCCAAAATAAAAGTAAAGGACAGTAGAAGTAGTGTCTCGTAACCAACCGGCCGTTGTAATATTCGTTCGACTAGGAGGCTCGTGTCAACGATTCCGCTGTGTTACGGCAAAGAAATATACGTATTTACCCGATCGATAATATTATTATATAAATTCGAATTATTTGTAAAAGTAGAGTGACAACACAAGGCTGCGGCCGGCGAGACGACACGACGACCCGCGTCGTTTTATTTTATTTCCCCTTCCCCTCGATCTACCGTCCTCCCCTTAAACGAAATCGACGGCGACGTATTTTATTGAATAATACGCGCGGCGGCTCTGCAAGGACGACGCGCCGGCGAAACCGTCGGGTCGACTCGGCCATATAAGGCCGGTCTCCGGGCGGCTTTCTCATTGGCCGGGGCTCTCTCGCGCGCAATCCCGCGGCCGCGCCGCCACGATGACGATTATTATTGTTATTATTGTTATTATTGTTATTATTGTTATTATTATTATTATTATTATTATTATTATATGTATTGTAACACACCGCGTCTCGGGAAAAAAAAAAAAAAAAAAAAAAAATACACCTCGTCCGTAGTATTCCCGGCAAACTCTTCCCGTATATCTCCCACGTTCCCGACCCGCGCTCGAATATACTTTTTATCAGCGCATACCTCCTCCTCCTCCTCCTCCTCTGCCCCCCCATCCCATCCCATCACCGTCTACCCGACGACGGTTTTTCCGTAATGAAATAGCGGGATATTCCCTCCGGGGTGGGATTGTTAATGTCCTAATGGAAATTACGTTCCGTCGAGTCTGGTCTCGTGCGGGATAACCGGCAAAATTATTCCAAACAATCGAATCGTTTTTCATTTTACATTACCGACGGTGCGCTGGGTAAAAATGATTTCCGAAATTACTCTAGACATATCCAAAATCTAATCGTGTTGTCGGCATAAAACCGCATAAAAAAAAAATAAAAAAAAACAAGGGAAGACGATCGGATTATATATTGAATATAGTCGTCATTATATTTTTCTCTCATTTTGTCTATAGTTATTGATTAGCTTTGTAAAACAGACACAGATTTATATGTAAATGCATATGTTTAACGTTAGTTAATAATTTAATAAAGATGACCCGTTCAACAATTTAGGGTACGGAAAAGGAGCTGAAACAAATATAGAACAAGTAGTACAAGGACCGTCGGGAATGGCGGTTAGAGAACAAATAATAACGCATAGTGTAAAAACTAAAAAAAAAAAAAAAACCCTCGTTTAAGCTGCGTAAAATTAATCACAGACGTCCATTGCGTAATAAACGGTCACCGAGGTCTCATTCCGTTTGGACATTGCAAATATAGGAAATTTTTTTTTTTTTTTGTTATTAAATTCCGTTGGAGTTTCATTGGTCGGTTACAAATTTGCGTTACGATTGAAAATTTAAATTGATCGAAACGGTTTGATTATAATTTAGTTTTATTGCATACACTCGTAAATATTGTAGTATAACAGGACGGTATCTGAAACGTTGGTTAGGACTTTGAAACGTCCGCGTACGCGAAACTACGCGACGGCCGTTATTAAAATCGCACCACTCCGGCGGCGGCGGCGGCGGCGGTACGGTTGACGGGATTTCAGTCGTTGGTTTGATTTGGACAAGTGATAAAATTCACTTTTCCTATCGTTCGGGGTAAGGCGATGTGGGTTCGAGAGACTAATAATTATTCGGTTGTACGGCGACGCGTCGATTAAATGGCGCGGGACGACGGCCCGGCGTCGGAACGCGGACGATATTATATTTTATTATTATCGCCGTTGTTCAGGAGGCATTGGAGAAGACACGCGCGCGCGCGCTCGCGCGCCGCGCAGCCGAGTCTCCGGCGCAAATACACGGCGCAGAGAAAGTCTGTCGGCCGCACGAAGAATTCAGTTTCCATACATGGCGTTTGCTTACGGTAAAACCGACGGCGGTAGCCGACGCAGCACCGACAACAGCGACACACACAGCGACAGCGACCGGCCGGCCGTGCGTGCGTGCGTGTGTGTGTGTGTGTGTGTGTGTGTGTGTGTGTGTAAATCGTTTTCGCAGGCGTATATTATAACCTCGTCGGACCAAAGACGTTTTATTCTGTGTCACGCGATATATATTACGGGTACGAAACCGTACGTCGTCGTCGTCGTCGGCCCGCGGTATATCGCTTTTTATCACCGTGTCTCGCGATACGTTATAGTTATGCCCATATTATTAAAGATTACAGATATAGATACCGCCGCACAGCGCTGGGATTGCACACTACGATAATTAATAACATTTTTTTTTTTTTTTTTTTTTTTGTCATCCGTGTTACCCGAGGTTATAACCCATAAACCGACAAAAACGATTAGGTTTTTGTACGAAAAGTATCTAAACACCAACATTTTACGGGGACGGTGGTGTTCAATAGCTAAGAAACCGTATCCCGGACAACGCGGAACGTATTGCGTGAAAACCGCTTAAAAATCGCTCCAGTCGTTTTTGAGTCTATTAATCTTATACGGACAGACAGACATCGGGTTTTTTTTTTTTTTTTTTTTCGTATGTAGACGCGGATTTTCCCGGCCATGCCCGGTACTCGATTTAAAACATATATTTCACAGCGGTTAATGAAAAAAAAATAATAATAATAATGCGTACGCACAAAGTCTGTATTCCCGCTAAGATTTCGCCAAGATTGCCGCGTGCCCGGTAGACTAAACAGGTCAATTACAGAATTATAGGTAAACTAAACACGCTGTGCGCGATTTTTACATGTGATAAAAGTATATATTTATTAGTGCCGGTATAGAGTAATTGCAACTATACATATAGTATTTCGTTATATTATCCCTAATATGTGTAATAATAAGCGACAATGAAATTGAGTTGTGCGTTTGTGTTCGCTGATCTGTGGTGCCGGGACAACGACGAATATTTATTACGATACTCCCGAGAAAAACCAGCAATTAATTACAATTACGTAGACTTTCGTTTCGCCACCATATTATGAAAAATGTGTTATCGAAATCGATAAATGACGTACACGACGCTCGTACGTCTTCGTATTGTCCGTGTGTGGACGATAATCGATCATCGCGGCGCTAAAAATTGGACAAATAGCAATTTGAAAATATAAAAAAATCATTTACGCTTTTTCACTGTAGCGCCGGGGGCTAGGGTAACGGAGTAAGACCGGAATCGGAGGGGATTGCGCTGTTCTGCTGTTGGAGGTTATTATTATTATTATTTTTTTTTTTTTAAAGGAAAGTTCTGGAGCGTATTTAAGGACTACGGGATATACATATACAGTAGCGTCCGGATCCTATACGCGAGTGTAGCGATTGTAAAGACATTAATCTGTAAGAAGAGTTTTGACAATACGATGGCCGTGCGCCACCGGTGTCATCGGTTTACAAATTTTATTTATTTAACGTTAATAATTTTTGTCTCTACGCGTTACGACCGCCGCCGCCGCCGCCGTCGTCGTCACACCCGAAACGGTCGCGTTCCGGTTTTTTTTTTTTTTCTTCGTTTTTTCTCATTTCTTGCGACGATCCGCCGACCCGAAGTCACGAACGACTGCGGTGCGCTATTATTTTTCCGTCGTGATTATTATTATTATTTTTTTTTTTTTTTTGCCTCCGAGTGCGTCTGTTATTTCAGCGGCGCCCGCAATAATAATAAAACCGCAAAAACCACATATTGTTGCAATACGACGACGATGACGACGGCGGCGGCGACATTTCGAACCGCAGTCTTTGAACACAAATCGACCGCCGCCGCCGCCGCCGCCGTCGGCGTGTCCCCGCGCTCGTTCCCGTATCGAATTGCAAAATAAAATTATACCGACATTACGGTTTTTTCCATAGATTTAATTTGCAAAAAAAAAAAAAATTTAAAAAAAAAAAAACGTATGGGCCGGCTCTTGTTGTACTCGTCTGTGACGGCGGAGGACTCGTATTATAGCAAAACGGTTACGAAAAGTGTATCGCCGGTTACCGCCGCCGAATCGCGGTATTCAATAATCGAATATACGTTCGTCGCGAATGTTTTTTTTGTTTGTTAATTTTTATCGTATAGTTTATAGATCTCAATAAATCCAAGCACAGAACGAACGGATCGTATTCAATACATTTTACGGTGACCTGTTCAAAATATCCGTTAGTGACGATAACGAAATATTATCACTACCAATTAACCTCCCCCACGCCGTACACGTTAACCGAGTAAAAAACAGCCGGAGGTTTCGAATTTGTTTTGATAAGTACCTATATAAGTACACTCGTACATTTTTTTTTTTTTTTTTTTTAATACAAACGCTTAAAATTACGATTTAATCAATTCCGGGAGATGGTCTTGCCCCCTACCTCTCCTGCAAATAAGGACTCGGTTTTAATGCGACAGTTTTCTATACGAAACGCGGACGGTTTTCATTAGAGAATAAAAAAATTTAAATAAAAACCGTTTCAAAAACGGCGTTTAAGCACTGATATTGCGTACATTTCTTTTATATCAAATTCGATGGTGGTGCGTGTAATTTTTTTTATAATACTCGTGACGACAGCGTGTAACGATAATAATCGTCAAATATTCATCGATTCGACATTGTCGGAAGTCGCGTTTTATCTTAATACGATTGTGGTGTTTTTTCCATTCGGTGCGCGAAATAAGTAAAATTTACCGCGAGGAAATTATTTGTTTTTTTTTTTTCTCGCTTCTTGTATAATTAAATACGCGAGTAACGACTCGGGCCGTTTTCGAACCGCACGTTTGTTCGTTTATTGTCATTTTTCACGTCCGTACTCGACGCGATTTCCGGCATGAGTATTGTCCGAGGACTGGCTGGAAGTGACGTGTATAGAGCAACGCTACTTTTCGACGCGAAATTTAACCCCTGTTAAGGGCGGTTGACGCGGAGTTTTCGGTTTTTTTTTTTTTTTAATTTGTTCGTTTTTACACGAAAACTCTGTATTATTATTATTGTTTTTTTTTTCTTCTTCTTCTTCTTTCCGTTTCTACGCGTCGGCACAACCGGCTAGCAATGTACGAGCAACAATAATAATCATATTTACCATTCCGTACCGCTCCGTCGACAAGGCATACGAGACGTACGAGCGCGCGCGGAAGAAGCCGCGGGTAACGACTACCGCGACCACTATAATATTATGCTCTATAAACAAGAAGATAAAAACAAATTAAATCGGTTTATTATTATATTTTTTTTTTTTTTTTTGTTTTACGTTTTGTTTATAATTACACGTTCGGCCTCTCTGTGCCCGGGAACCCGGTATGAATATAGGAGGAATCCCGATGTATACGATATATATATATATATATATATATAAGTACACGTTTCTCGGAGACGAAATAGGTACGGTTTTTTTTTTTTTTTTTTTTTTTTTTTTTTTTTTTTTTAACGAGTATTCCGCGATCGGAATGCGCACAAGAGGCCAACGATGACAGTCGCATAATATTACAAACGTAGATTATTATTATACACAGTCGGACGGATATGAAGCAGCATCGGCGGCAGTGCCTTATATTATACGACGATTGTTCGGTTTATATATATATATATCGTTTGCTCGTATTAAACGGCGTTTAACTAGCGGATCGTTAATAAAAATAAAAAAAAAAAAACGAAAAAAAATTATTATTATTCTCACCTAACCCACAATAACGAAAATGTATTAATATTACACGTCGGTCTCGACGGTCTGCGTATTATTTTTTTACGACTACTAGCACTAATTAACCGCTATCGGACCGATTTGTGTTATCGGATTTTTAACGATTCGCTACGGTGGCGGGCGTCCGTCCGGCAATAATATAAACCCGACCGTAATTGTATAGAATTTAATAAACGGTTGTAATTAAAAAAAGAAAGAAAAAAAAAAGAAGAGGAACACTCTGATGTTATGACACTCGTTTTCATTCGTAAAAAACCGCCCGTTGAACCTGACCTATATTATTATAAATCGTATTATTATATCAATTGTGCCTTTCGTTGAAAAATACATTTCCCCTCCTACCATTCCCCCATTGAGAGGAACTTTTGAAAATTATGAATTAGTATTTCTTTCGAACGTACGCGATACAATACAATTATTGCGATATACCGTAAAAAAAAAAAAAAAAAAAAATAGAATAAAAAAAAACGATATAAATATATAAAACTGATTTCGAATATCGTCGTTATCGTTACAGATATCGCCATGGACTGGTCGGACCACGCACTCTGGTGGCCGAACCGTAACTCGTGGCTCACCAGAACCCGGTCGACGTTGGACCAGTACGGCGTGCAAGCCGACGCCAAATTGCAGTTCACCAGAATGCACAAAACCGCGCGCATCCAGTTACCGGACCTCCGGTACGTGGACATGCGCGTCGACTTTTCCATCAAGACTTTCAACGCCGTCATACAGATATGCAAAGAGCTGAGTGAGTACACCTAGTCCCGTTTAGGGTTTACAACGTATCCCCGCGTACGAGAGTGCGCTCAAACCGATTGGGGTTTTTTTTTTTTTTTTCCTTACTCTTATTGTTCTTCTAATTGATTCGCTTTAGACATCAGACACCCGGAAGAACTGTCGCTGAGCAAACCGCTGGAACCGTACCACCTGAAACACAACATGAAAGAGATGCAATACAACGGCGGTCAGACACCTTCGGCCGACACCAATTCGTTCGCCGTCAACAATCACAGCCCGTCCGGTTCCACCGGTAGCCTGGACATGTCGTCCTCGTCACCGTTCATATGCGCTCCCCTCAAACACCATTCTACGCCCATAAGCTCGCCGATGTCTGTGAGTATAACATTATAACATTGTATAGTAACCCAGCCCCCGAGTTTAAGGGCCGAGTAAAAATCATATACGCAACTATAACTGATCCTCATAAAACTTGAGAGGACGACGTAGTGATATTCCTTATGGTTCGATCGTAAAAACTTTCCGTATCTACAGTAGAGTTACCAAAATGGCAATAATTCCCTATGATTTTTCATAAATAATTTAAAACCCCAAAATAGCCAAACGTATTCAAACCGATAACTTTTATTGTATTCATGTTAATAAAAAAATAGATACGCTACGGCACAGATAAACTTGTGAAATTTTGCTAGTTTAATTATATATACGAAAAGAGTATAGTTTTCCCGAGCGAAACGGTTTTCCGTGTACATTTATTTGGTAGTGAAGTTGAATATTTTTAACTTTTTAAATTCACCACGTTTTCAAAAATGTTGCCTATACGCAACCCCTTAAATACGGGCGAAATATTTACCGCTTTCAGTGTTACTTATAATTTAAAACGGTTTTTTAGAGATTTTAAACATTTTCCTCGCTCTAATTTCGTAGCTATTTTTTTTTTTTTGTTTATCGTTTTCACGGTTCCTCAACCATTTCGCAGAGTCCGCTCAGAATCATTTTTTATATCCCATGTTACTTTCTCAGTGGTCTACACGATGGTATTTTTTTTTTAACCCTATTTTGTTTCTATCCCCTAAAGCAAAATGGTACTTGGAAGAAAGGATATAGCAAAGCGGAAATGAACGGTAACGTGACGTCGTTGGAACTCTTGAACGGCTCACTCGATACGTCACTGGCCAATAGTCCGCTTTCGCCCAGCCAAGAGGTACGGAACAAAGTGTTGAGACCCAAGTCTCTGGTGGAAAAAGCCAGAATGAATGTGGCGTAAGTGGAACTGTGATTTTACGTTAATAAATTATATTATCCTAACTCGCAATGTTCGCATACGCGTATTTATTGTATTTACAGATGGCTGGATTCATCACTGTCGATCATGGAACAAGGTGTCAGGGAATACGACCTGTTGAAATTGCGGTTCAAATTCTATTCGTTCTACGATTTGAACCCTAGACTAGATACCGTGCGCATTAATCAAATATACGAACAAGCCAAATGGAGTCTTCTTAGCGGCGAAATAGATTGTACCGAAGAAGAAGCGCTTATGTTTGCCGCGTTGCAGGTATTAAATCGACATTTACGTCTCTGGGTATACATAAATAATTCTAGCACGTTAAAAACTGAGCATATCGAGAGGGGCGGAAGAGGGGTTGTAAATAAACTATTTGTATAAATAAACAATTTTTGGATTTCAGCTACAAATAAATCTTAAAGCGAGCGTACCACAACCGCTCGCCGAGACGTTGGGCGGAGACGACGATATTGACGCCGCGTTATCCGACCTACAAATCACTCTCGAAGGGTTCCAGCCGCCGAACAACGTCAATCACTCGAACCTTGCGCCGGAATTGTCTGATTATTTGCGATTCTTGAAGTGAGTATAGCGTACACGAGGGCAACGTTTATTGACATTTAAATAATTGGCGGTGTTTTACACAGGCCAAAAAAATTCACGCTGAAAGCGTTCAAACGGTATTGGTTCACGTGCCGAGACTTGTATCTGAGGATGTACAAATCGGCGGAGGACGCCGAGTCCGGCACGCCACCCGTGCACAGTGTCAGCCTGAAGGGCTGCGAAGTGACGCCCGACGTGAACATTTCGCAAAACAAGTTCGGCATTAAACTGGAGGTGCCCAGTTCGGACGGCATGACCGAGATGTGTATAAGATGCGAGAGCGTAAGTCATCGCCGCCAAATCCGTTAGATTACAATTGGAATATTGTCGTGTAATAAAACGTCGCGTTTGCAGGAGGAACAGTACGCCAAATGGATGGCGGCCTGCAGATTGGCGGCCAAAGGGCGCCCGTTGTCCGACCACACATACGAGTCCGAAGTCAAGTCGATCAAAGCGTTCCTCGAAATGCAACATCCGTCCGTCGTGCAATCGCCCGTCGTCAATCCGTCGTCGTTGGACATAACGGTCGAGGACTACGTGCCGCACAGATTCTCCAAAAAATTGAAGGGAAAGGTACGCCGACAACGCGTTACAATAATCGCAGGGAGGGGGGAGGGGGAAGGAGACGAAACGTTATAATATTATTATAAATATTTGTAAATGTTTAAACGGCGCGTCGTGTTTCAGCTCGTCCAGCGCATACTCGAAGCACACGCCAACCTCAAAGACCTGACGCTAATGGAAGCCAAAATGAACTACATCAAAGCATGGCAGTCGTTGCCCGAGTTCGGCATCTCGCTGTTCGTCGTCAAGTTTATGGGGCACAAAAAGGAGGAGCTGTTGGGCATAGCGTACAACCGGTTGATGCGCATGGACATCGCGACCGGCGACCACGTGAAAACGTGGAGATACAACACGATGAAGGTAACACGACCGTCAACCGACGCGATTCCCATCTCCGGCCCTTTCCCCTATCGCCCATCATTAAAAAAGATAAGACCGGAAGACCGGTAGGGACGAGAACGAACGGGCGAGGAAAGAGTGACAAGGAGGACCGCTGGAGTGTGCGTTATAGACGAGAGCGCACACGAATTGCCTCCCGAATCCAGGCGGTACATCTTTTTTCATTCGAAATGCCTCCCGTAGGATATTCAGTTGATATCTATATTATATCTATATTTGTCAATATTGGAAATTATAGCGACCGTTCGATAATAATGCATTCGTGGTGTATGACGAGGATATATTAACAGGTGAATAGTAAGCAATAATCTAAAACGAAAAGCATTATAACGGTTTTCTGAACGACTATCGAAATTAATTCACGGAGAAATTGAAAAACAAACCAGAACTTTTCATTAGTGAATGGTATAGTAATGTTCTTACGTGCGATCAAAATATACAGTTTTCAAGTAATTAATACGTGGTCCTTTTTGTCGTACCGCCTGACGAATCCATTTTGTGTGTATGGTTTTAGTATTTACCCTATCGATCATTGATATTGGATGCCATTCAAGTAAATAGTACTTTTTAAATTAGGAGGCAATTCGAGTAACCTTTTTTTCCGAACAAATGTACAGGGGAGGCAATCCGAGTGTGCCCGTAGACGACGGTGAAGACCATTTTGTGATCACTCGTAAAGTCCATATTTTCTCGACCGTTTCGTGTATCGTTCCTCTTTCTTTCAACGTACCACCGTCTCGGTATTTTGTTCTCTCTCATTTGTCTTAGTATATATATATATATACCCACTCTATAATAGGCAGGGCCGTACTCAGCTTTGGCAGTCCCTGGGCATATTAAATAATTGGAGGGCTCTCTTATTTTCCTTAGGGTTAAGACTGATTTTCAAGGGGAAAATTGGCCTAAAATTACACGCGAAAACTAAATAATTAAATGGTTTTGACTGAAGAGTTCAAAAAAGTGGTTAGGATATGAAATTGTTACCGTAGGCCCCGGACAAATGACCCGACTACGGTCCTGATAAATGACACACCTACTCATAGACTCTCAACTTACGTTTTGTATAATCTATTGTATCCGCGTGTGGCCCAGGCGTGGAACATCAACTGGGAAGTGAAACACATGATGGTCCAGTTCGAGGAGGGCAACATAATATTCGCGTGCCAGTCGGCCGACTGCAAGGTGATCCACGAGTTTATCGGCGGTTACATATTCCTGTCGATGCGGTCCAAGGAGGTGAACCAGACGCTCAACGAGGAGCTGTTCCACAAGCTCACCGGCGGCTGGTCGTAAGCGGTGCCCGTCGTCAACGTGAACTTGGAGCCCGGCCGGGAATTATACGCGCGTATGGTCCCCGGCGTCCGTCCTCCGCGCTATGCGTACACGTGTACGCGCCATTGTAATCCGGACACACGGGAACAACGTTTTGTACATAATAATCATAATAAATATTGTTGCGATTCGTAGGTATAAATTATAATTTATGTAGTTAGGAACGTCCAGAGCTCCGTGTTTCGTCGGTTTTATTTTATTTTTTTTTTTTTTTTGTATATTATTATTATTATTATTATTATTATTTTTTTTTTTTTTTTAACAAACGACACACGGGTATACCCGCGCCAGTCGTTTTACACGTCCCAAACGGACAACGCGTATTGTATAATATCGCACGGGTTACCGTTAAACCGTTTCGGTTTATTATTAATATTATTATTATTATTATTATTTTTTTTTTTTTTTTTAATCAAAATTGTTTGAATTTCGCCCCGTCGACGCTCCGGGTCCGGCGATTCGCAGTGTACGGCGCAATCCGCGTTTTGATTATAAGTTTTACGTCGGATTCGTCGGAATCGGTCTCGTCCGAGTTACAGCGTGTTACAGTTAGTTTTTTTTTTTTTTTTTTTTCTTTCTTCTTTTCATTTTGGTTTTGCGTAATTAAAAAAGTAAAAGATTATTATTACAATTATTATTCGTATTCATATATAACAACGACTAATACAACACAGTAGTGTAATAGTTTAGAATGTAATTTTATTTTTAATTTTTTTTTTAGTAGTAGTAGTAGTAGTAAATAACAATTAAAAACGTTTGACGTGCGATTATTACGGGGGACGGAGGAGGTAAATAGAGAAGAAAGGGAAAAAAATAAATAATCCCCCCGTACACCACGCCGAGGGTAATTATTTTTTAATAATAATATAATGTTTGTTATTAATTATTATTGTTGTAAATATAAAAAAAAAATACTTAGATGTACGTGTGTCTGCGTGCGCGCGGCACAAGGGCGCGACGGATTAGGTTATTACGACACGAATATTATTATCGTGATAGTCTCGTATTCGGTATGGTTTGGTATTTTTTTTTTTTCTAATTTTCATTCGACCGGCCGACGGTGACGACGTTGTTTTACACGACGTATATCGACAATATCGGTTTCGATATTTATTTTTATTTTTTTTTTTTTTTTTGTTCGTCCGTCCGCGTCGCGTCAATACGAGAAAATCATAATATTAATATATAATTTTTATTTTTTGTAATTACAGTACGGCAGTACTTCTAACCGCGCACACAATATAATAATATTATATAATACATAGTATAAAATTTTGTTGTTTATTTGTTCTCCATCTCTCTGTAGATTTTAATATATATATACACATATTAAAATATTATAATATATATATATATATATTACGAATAAATAAATAAATCCAGAATATACAATTTTTTTTTTTGTAGTCTATTTAAAAGTAATTTTATATAACTATAATACTATACAAACGGTGCTTTATACCAAAATCTTCTTTATATAACATTTGTAACTTAATAATATAATATATAATTGTTGTTGTCCTAATTTTTGTTTTAATTTGTGAATTTTTATTTATTTTTTTTGAATGTAATTAGGCTATATTATCATATATTATTATATTTTATAATATTATAATTATGTTATAAAACGTAATATTATATTCTATATTAAAAGCAAAATGAATTAACTCATGTGAACGTCTTCGTTTTAATTACGAGGTTTTCGTCGTGTTCATAAGTGAACATAAAAAATATTTCAAAAAGCAATTTTTATGCCGACGACGTGAACAATGGCGTTAATCCGATTTTTTAACCGAGTACTGAGGCTGGTGTAACCGTCCGCGATTCGTCGGTTGGTTATCATGTAAGCCCTGTTCAAAAATCAACGGTTACGCCGATTAGAACGTAAAATTGATTATAACTTTTTGCAGTTTTACTCGGTAATAACTTTAGCAATAATTATTATAAACAATATACATATAGATATGATGATTTTTAATTTTCTGTTAGTATTATATAATAGAAAAATTATTAAAGAGTCATAGATAACTACCGAAAAAGGTTCAATCAGTTTATTAAAAACGAGGACTGCCGCTTAAGTGATATAATTTTTAAAAATAGGTTTAAAAAAATGGCATTACATACACAAATTATAAAGAAAACATACTTTTTGATATTTGACTTGGTTTGGTATTTATAGATTTCACAAATCAGGGAGGTTTTTCTGACGCACCCTGTAATATACACTGGATACGTTTAAATATGATAATAGACAATACAACGGTAGAAAACAATATAGAAAAATTCGATTTACGATATATAAGATTTATAAAGATTTATACAGTTTAAATTCAGTATGATATGATGAGTGGGTGTTTGTTTATGAGGATTCAGTTTCAGATGATGATTCTAATAACGATTTTGGAGATAAGAAGACATCCTGTGGAAGGCGCGGTTGTAGTCTACAGTTTCTTGTTTTTTTTTTTTTTACCAATATTATCGTAGTGGAGGACTCCTTCAATTGAGTTTAGTCTTGAGTGGAATTTTTTTATCTGGTCTTGGACGCATGTGCCCAGGTATGTTATTCCGGTGTCGTTATGGAACTATTTGTTACGTATGAACCACGGTGCTATCCTGAGAAATGTATTCTGTATTATCTGTAGTTTTTCATTTTTGATTCAGATACAGCAGCCCAAACCGGGATTTGACGTTATTTGACAGTATATAAAAACCAATACAATCAAAACGGTAAACGTGTATTATTATTTGTGTTCTTAGTTAAAGGTTTTTAAATTTGAATTTACATTCGTTATGGATCGTAAAAGACATAGCGGAGCGGTTTAAAACCAAAGAAAAGGCTAAAAAAATAGTCGTTTTATCGGCGGCATCTGGTCGACGCGAACACTGACGGCGGACTCGATTACATTTTTCGTCGGGGCTGCAAAAAGCCGAACTCAATTTAATATTATTAATTAAGTTTTCAGGTGGCGATATAAATCGTATAAGCCCTAAATAACATATTCAATCGTTTAATAATATTGCACGATAAATAAAATAAATACTGCCGAGCATGGCTGTAATGTTCAAAAAACTATAGACCAACGTGCGAGTTTTTTTGGAAAAAATCAAAAGCTTTGCATGTAAAATAAACAACCGAGATACGAATAGTTTCGTTAAAAAAAAAAAATAATAATAATAACCGGCGATTCTTGAGTACGGTTCGATGAAAATTACAATACCACGCCGACAAAAAATATTTATATCCATAAATAAATACATAACTGTGAACACAAAAGATATATTAAAAAAACCCATACTATCCACGGTTCAAAAAAAAAATATATCGTATCGCCAATCCTATAAAATAATTGTCGTGTTTTTCTACGACAAGTATGTTCAGCAAAAAAAATATATTTCTTTCCAATGTGGATTCATCAAAATATTCATTATATATACAAGTTGCAAGTATTATTAATCGACCGTTTGATCTTTAGTTACACCGGGATCCTCTTCTTCTATTTCTTCTTGGTGATCTAATTCGTTCGTATTCGTATTGTTATCATCATTCGACAATTGTCCGTTCTAAAAAAAAAATATGAATAATAATAATGGCGTTTTATGTTTTCTTTATCAAATATTCTAACGAATATTTATTCGACTTTTTATCATTTTTTTGAAACTATTATACAGTGCGATAATTTTTTTTTTTTTTTTTGGATAGCACCAAATATTTCGACCGGATAGCCCCTAAATTCAGTACTATTCTCCACCTTTGACAAACCGAATTTAAATGTGATCTTAGATCGCCCGGCCGAAATATTTTAGTGTTACCTGAACAAACGATCAAAATAAATACACGAAAAAGTGAACACCCATTGACAAATACTAACGCTGAACAATGCGCGTGTGCTTTTCTGTGATTGATTTGAAAAAGATTAATCGACTTGAAGTCGCGAAAAGAGCAGATTTTCGGCTTACGTACACAAACATCGAAAAATCGGTTAAAAATAAAACCAAAACCGCCAAACATACACGATCATCCCACTGAAGTACATTTTTTTTTTTTTTTTTTTTGGAAATTCGTTCGATTTGTAATGTGTAAATTTGTTTGGTAAAATTAATTCATTTTTTTTTTTTCAAATTTCAAAATTCGGCAGCACCCCTCCTCGTTTCCATAACATTAACAACGTGATTTTCACATAGGGCGAGGGGTCGTTGAACAATTATTTGCTCTTCGAACAGGTGGTGACATTAAAAAGGTTAAGAAACACTGGCATGTATCCGGCTATCGAACAATTGAAAACGGCATTTTTAGTAATACGATTGAGAACGCTCGATTAGATTTTATTTTTGTCCAACGTTGCCATATTTAACAATAATTATCGAACATTTCAACACGGTAATATGTTAATATTTACCGTACACCGAAATGTGGAATTCACAAAGGACGTACGACTTATGGATATTATTGGACACTATTATCTAACTCTTAAACTTTGGACACGAGGTAATAACGGGCAGACGGCCGAATGTCGCACAAAAGTCAACGTTTTTGTAATTATTTTGTATCCGAAACGACGGAATTAAAATTTTACTTCCGGGCGAATTGAAGGCCCATAATAATTAAATTCCATTTCCAATTTCCTATTCGGAAATTGCGAAGACACACGGATCAAACGGAAGTGTCGTTCGACAGCCAAATAAACGATATGACAACGTTGCACGTAAATTGGTTCTCGATCGTATTTTTCCGTATATATCAATAATATATAGTTTACAACAGTTTCAAGGAATTCCAATAATTCTTTTTCCATTTCTTGATTCATTCGGGCTTCGGCTTCGGCTATTTGGGCTTGTACAACAGCAACAACAGCGGCGTCCGCCGGTTTATCCGACGTTTGGTTTTTCAATTTCATTTCTCGTAGTTTGGTCTCGACGATTTTCTCGCGTCTCGTTTCCCTTTCGAACATCTGTCTCGATAAAAAAACCGCGAAAAACGATCGTCGCATCGGTATCGCCGCCCATTAAAAATTACGTATTACAATACAATCTACTGATTTCACTACCATTTCACAGTGCGCGGGACTTACTTCCGTCAATAACGCCTTGTCGTTTTTTCCAGGTGTAACAAAACAATCGTTCAGTTTGATGACGTGCGTTTTACCGTTTTGGTCACCGACGGCCAACAGCGCTCCGCCTTCGTGACAACGAATACATTTTAACGTTTCGTCGGCTATCTAAACATAACGATAAACAACCAAGACCGTCTTATTGTTTTTTTTTTTTCATTTTTTACCTTAATCGTAAGTATTGGATCTTTCTGGTTTTGTAAAACATCCCAACAGTCCACTTGACCGTCCGACCGGGTCGTGTAAAAAACTGACGGTTTCGATTCACTCCACGCGCCGTCGGTGAGTCTCACGTCGTGGTGTCTAAAAAACCGATACCGAAAAATCGTCGGCACAAATAAAACAATTCCCTTACACGAGCTTTCCCCCCCCGCCCCCGGTTTCGTGGTAATTGTACGTACTTTGTCCACATTATAGGCGACTCTTTGATTTCGTCCGACCATATTTTAATTTGCCAATCGCCGATGGTCAAAAAGTTTTTTAAAAACGCTGGATTCCGCTGGGCCGAATAAACGGGGCCGTGGTGACAATAAAATGTACCTGATAATTTTTCTGAAGTAGTTTTCCCTTTACGGTTACCGCTAAACACTAATCCGGTTTCGGTTCCAATCTGTACCCATTAAACGAACAAATGTTAAAGTTAAAACGGCTACAGAAACCTAAATCGTAACATTGGCCGACACCGACGCCTCTGATTTTTTTTAATTTGCTCATAGCATTTGTATTTGTTAAGATTATTAGAACCTAACCTAACCTACGACATATTACCATGAACTGTATCGGTATCGTAGGGTCGTAATCCATGCAATACACCCCGTGGCACCGAGCCCACTTGGTCCATTCCGGTACGTTTTCCTGTTTCGGCAGGTCCAACACCAACACTTCGAGGGGCTCCGCGAGTTTCCGGGCGTCCCACCACATGACCTGCGAGCAAGCCCGGTGCAATGTGTTTACATAAATACTTTTACATAGGTGCAGGACCGTCCCAAGGATTTTCGGGGCCAAGGGCCAATTAATGTGAGGGCCCTTCGACCATTGTAATACTATACGATAAAAAAAATACTTGTATTTATTCGTGTTTTGAATACAAAAGTCTTGTAAATATATTTGTTCAAAATTTAACCAACCGAGCTTATTTAAATCCATGTACTGCATTAGGTACATTGTACATTTTCAATAACTTCTTAGCAATATATTACCAAATATACCAAAACAAATAAAATTATCACTAGATAATTATAAATATTGAAGAAAATTAGAAACTTGGATGTTTATAGGATTTAATAAATATATTAGAAAAATTAAGAAAATTAAAAAAAATTGTATTGATTTGTTATTTTAAATAAAATATTAAAATTGATATCAAAAATCTTTTTTCATAGCTACTATTTCAGCAAAGCTATCTATTACACCATCATAGTCTTTGCTAACTTGTGTTCAATGGAAATAAGTATTAAATGATTTAGACGGTTCTCTTCGGTGGCTAAACGTAAATAACTTTTTATTAATATCAGTTTACTGAAAGATTTTTCTCCTGTTGACACCGACGTAGGAATGATAGAAAATATTCGAAAACAAATGCATGTTTTGACGTAGTATATTTTGAAGTCTTTTTTTTTTTATATATTTGATAAATAATAGAAATCGATGCAACTTGACAATACTCGTTGATACTTTGCGTAATTTGTAATGAATTTGTAGTTTCTCTTTTAACACATTAGCACACGCGTCGTTAGGATACACACTCGAATAGATTTAAACTTGAGTTTTCAAATATTTATCACTTGGATCTTCTATATCTGGTGGACTGATTATTGAAAAAAATATGTTTGATACATTTATTGTTATTTCTTCGTACTCACCGCTCTGGTACCAGTGCACCACGATAACAATAGTCAATAATATTTTACCATAATTATTATCATTTAGAATAACTGAAAATGTCGCCTGTTTGTATATAATTACAACAGACTAGTCTACATAGACGAAATAAAATTGTATTATTGATACAATCATTAAGATAAAGATTTTAGAAATTATAGGTTCGAATGAGTTGAAATGGATAACATCGAGTAATCCTAAATCTTAACATATGTATTATTATCTTATACATCAAGACTTTAAGAAGGGACCCTAGAAATATTGCAAAAATGGGACCTGGGGAAAAATGGTCACGTTACCCCCCCACCACCACCACCACCACCTCCTCTGAACGGCCCTGCATAGGTGTTTATTATTATTACACGGGTAAGTATATTTATAATATATATATATATATAAATTTAATATATATATAATATATATAATATATATATATATATATAAATTTAAAACGATGTTTGTAGCGACCTGACCGTCACTAGAACCGGAGTAGAACTCCGTGCTGATCTTCGAGTGGATCCAGTGGAGACTTCTGGCGGGGCACCGGTGGCTATACCTTGTGCTACTAATAGCGGCGGTGGCCGAACCCTTGCGCATGTCCCAGAACGCCACCTGACCGCTCATGAGTCCGCCTGCCAGACAGTGCGCGTCCCTGGGATTGAATTCGAGCGTAACGACTGGGTGCGGTGACTCGACGGTGAAAAAAGGTGTAGAAATCTCTGTAAACCCAGCCAACCACATATAACGTAAGTCGGTGTGGTTAGCAATATTTTTTTTTTTTTTTATATATATAGCTTTTTTTCCATAGACTTTTTACCCAAGTCGAATATGAATGAGTCGGAACTGCGGTCCGGTGTGGCCATCTGGAAGCCCATGTCGGCGTAGCTGACCGCCATCAGCCTACCCTGGTCCGGGGACCAGCATATGTGTTGCACTGGCCTAGTCGGTTCCCGGGGGTCCGATATGGTGGCCAACGTCTTGTAAGACGGCGCCAGCGGTTTCTGCAGCATCCCACAGTTCGGGCCCATAAAGTACGGTTCGTATACGTCTATCGCATTGTTTTGCTTCAGAAAGTGTTCAGCGGCCTGTAAAACATGAGACGGTGTTGTAATAATTATAACGCGAACGAATAACTTTCGTTTCGACTTTGCAAGTGAACGATGATGATAATTAGGGCTAGGAATTTGTAACATTTGCATATTTTCCCTTAATACTTCTCAGCTGATCAAATACAAATTTCGATTCATACACCACTGAGTTCGGGTATAACAAGTTGTATTGTATTTTTTTTTAGATTTTCTTATGATTTTCATGAATTAATTCCATTTTAGTATTCTAGTGTTAGTTTATTGGCTATTTTTAAATTCATTTTTTGTTTATTATACCGTATTCGACATTTTAATATTTTTTAAACAAATAGTTCTATTAACATTTGTTTCAACGAATTACAACTTACCTTACATACTTTTATTAATGGGTACCTACAATTTTATCGAATTAAAGTAAAATTATCTTCATAAATGACGTTATTTAGTGGAATTTCGTGTACACGGTGAAATACTCGTATTATCAATTTATTATAATAGTTTTTAATTTATTGTTTCACATAGATATTAAATTGTATTTAGATGTTCTAAGCATTCATTTTTTTTTGAACATATGAAAACGTGATTATTATTAAATTGTTTTTCGGTTTGAAAAATAATTTTCACGTAAATGTTTACATATTTAAATCAATTTTGAATAGCATTTTCATGTTTAAAATGTATTTGTTTGTAGGATTATTGGTCATTTTTTAATGCCTTTTCTATAGGTTTATAGTAAATCATTTTCCTAGTACTGGTGATAACAACGTCCGACGGACAGTTAATGTGACAGTTGATTTTGTTGAAATCCCCGCAAAATACTCCGTGAAATTTTTATCGAAAAGACCTAACCTTCTTGTGGTTTTACGATTTTTAAAAACGTAAATATCTACAAATGTATAAACGAGTTCACTTTCGTAATAAATATTTGCACTTTACAACATTAAAAACTCTATAATTAAAAATACAAAAGTGCCTACTGCTTAAATAGGAATAGCAACTTCGCTCTAAATTATTTAGAATGTGATAATAATTGTTTTAGTCTAAACCTAAAACTGAAAACTAATATTTTTTTTAATTTAATTTTTTTAGTTTTATTTTATTTAATTTTATAATTGTTTCGATAACATAAAAAATGTTTTTATAATGGCTTAAATTATTTTATGTTGCTAAGAATTCTAAAATAATAAGAAATCGCCTCTACGGGACTCTCCTGGTGTTTTTATAGTGCCATAAGCGGGGCCGGCTTTAGCTCTTTCAGCGACCAGTACAAGAATTATTTTGGCGCCTCTCCCTCTTAAACGACTTAAGATAATTCGATCAAATTTAATTCTAATTGTGACGCCTCTCACGCGCCTTTCTGATTTTGACGCCCCGTGCCGTCGCACGCGTCGATCGTATCTAAAGCCGGCCCTGGCCCATGAGAACAACTTGTGGTAAACCTCGGTGCCAAGTTTTCAAGTATTTCCGAGAAGCCGAAAAAAAATAAAATAAAAATGTTATACATTGTGTAACGGAGAAAATTCATTGTGTTTTCGACACTCACGACCGACATTTGCAGGATGGCTTGTAAATACGGTTCTTCTTTTTCCGCGTTTTTCCGGAACCTAACCACTTGTTCCGGATCGTCCAGGTTCAGGTCTTTGGGCCAACCGCCTTCGGCGTGCCGAATACCGTGTTCGGTGTACTCCGCGCTCACCGTATTCACCTGCACAGAGACGGTCGCAGTTAGTTTTACAACGCATAATATTATATTTGTCTTTAGAAAGAAAGAAAAAAAAAAAAATTCAAATCGTTTGCGCACATCATGCTCGGACCACTCGATCCCGCAATCAGTTTCCCTGTTTATCGGATTTTTCGGTAACCAATTTTTCTCCAGCTCGGCATCCGGCTTCATGTCTTCCAACACTTTCGGTCCCCACTTGCTGAACCGGCATTGTTTCCCGTAGTCCCGTCTCCACTTACTATATGTATAATTCGAGTGCATTTTTTCAAACTATCGTATACAATTTGTTACAAACGCACTCGACTCGAAACTTGTATTTTAAACTTCTGACACGACTCGAATTACTATCCGTGACCACTGTCCGGTAATAACCGTGTACTCTTAATCGCAATAAACCGTTTTGGGTTGCCCGTAGTTACCGAATGAGTGAGTAACTTTGTGACCAAACATTATACAAATTATTAATTAACATATAATAAAATGGTACCAGCAGTATATTGAGCATTATAAAGCTTACGCGTTGTGCCTCGATTTAATTTTCCATCTGTGCGGCAACAGTCTTCCGAAGACACTCTCGTGGGATATGTGTGCATTCGTTTAACCTTTGGTGTCTTACAAAAATCCATTTCCTCGGCAGTATAAATCATTGAACAGTAAACACCATGTAAGTGGAGGGTATGCTAGGTATGGCCGTTTTTAATATCTTGCCGCTTCCCCTAAATACGGCACTGGGTGTGTTCATCGTATGGCAAATACAATTTTCGATTTTCCGTAATATTTTTATATCCGAATTTCGGAAAAATACGAGTGTCGCTTACAGAACCACCTGGATAGCCAACGAAAACATCTGTATAATTTAGTTCGGCGTTTGCAATTGCTCGGTTGAAATTTCCGATAACATATACTTTTGCATCTTGTCTTGGAGCCTTGTTGTAACGCTCGATAACCTGTGACCTACCTTAAGTGGTTTTGCATAACAAATCGAGTTATTTTCGATGGAGTTCCGACATGAGCTTTCAAATGGAGTTGGCCCCAAAGGCCTGCCCGCACACGAAGCTGCATACGCTTTTTTTTTTTTATACGAGTTTATTTCATTAGAAACGGTTGGCAGTTCTTTATCATTTTCGGATATCTGTCCCCCAAAGCTCATTTGTGCATTCACACTTCCCGGTCCTTGTATCGAACCCCTCGTTTAACAGATTTGTTAAAATCTATATAGTTATTAAATCTGATCTATCTTGTCAAATAAAAAAAATAAAAAAAAAACTGAATAATTTTCGCGAAATGCCTAAAAAATTCAATTGAGGATTCAAATTTGATTGGCTTTTAAAAAATGTTCGAAAATTTGACACATAAATTGTTATTTTGCCCCGCATAAAACTATCTAAAATCCATTTTTTTTTTTTTTTTTTCTATAAGTGATTGAAAATTAGATTTTTCGTAAATCGTAAATATCACGGAAATCCGTAACACCATAAACCGAACTTGGCTCAGAATCGTTTTTGAATTGTTATTGGTAACATTCATTCCACCAATTGTTTCAAAAATGCATAAATACCTTTTTATTGTATCTTGTATTACAACACAATTACTCTTGTAATTTACAGTTGATAAATACAAATTACTTCAATTTCCTTATGTAACTCGGTTTTACGTAGTCAGTATTTTACCTGTAAAATGTAATTTTGATGTGTCTGCTGAATATCTGCTCGTAATTAATTTTTATAATATTGTATAATTTTTATTGTAAGAGCCAATAAAAGAAACAAAATGCTAAGTACTATCAGATTCGCTTCGACTTTCTGCTAGTAAGTTAGTTGATTTCTAACCATTGTTCGCTGTTCGTGCGTCGTTTATCTTTTTATAAATATACACGTTTTATTTATTTTTTTTTTTTTTATTAAAATGTTACGTAATATTTATGTTGATGATGTATCATTTACGATACGGTCGAATTACATTGTTCTATTTGTAACGGACTTTTACATTTTGGATGTAGAAATGTCGGAAAATGCTAAGCAAAAATGGTATTGTTTAAAATGCAAATTCTTTATAGAGTCTAAGTCAAAAATGCCTATAAAGAATACTGTGGAAATAAATGAGACTATTGTGTTGACTAACGGATCGTTTAGTAATCTAACAGACCCGGTTAACTTTATGAGCTATCGCAGTTTGATCTTTTCGGTAAACAACTCCAAGGAATTATTCAATGAATGAATGATATGAATAGATATTGATAATAGAATTTTAAAAGAACAAAACAATGATATACGTAATGAATTTAATTTAAAAAACAAATAATTTAGAACAAAAATCAACTAGAAAATTTTGTTGAAATTTTTGATGTCCCGAAAATGAATAATGGAAGACTGCAGAATCGCAATCGAAAAAATTGCGAATGCCGAACTGGCTGGGGCTGAGCCCGCCGGACCGGTCGAGATGGTCGTCGTTGAGCCTCTGGAGGTGGATCCTCTCCAAGAGCTTTTCCGCGGTGTCCAACACGCGCAGAGATCGGAAACTTGACGGACTTAATTATTATATTTACGTTCAACAATATTTCTAACAACTAAACAGAATATGTTTTTTTTCGATTTTCTATTCCATTTAAGTTTACCCATTTTCGCGTATGCTGCCAGACGTGCGGACCCCCAGACACAATGGCAGATGCTGGTCGTCGTTCGTTAGGCGTTTACAAGTATATAAATTCTAGTAGACGGTAAATTAAATTCGCTCATAGGAATTACATCTGAATAAAAAATCGATATTTCTGCCGGCCACGGCGACTCCTTAAAGTCGTGGCGCCCCTGGGCTATAGCCTAGGTAGCCTAGTCCTAAATCCGGCCCTACGCCCGACATAATATTATATTCAACTATATTATATTATTTTCTAATGATAATTTATTTACAAAACAATTTTTTTTTTACTATAATATCAGGAATATAATTCAATACATACGTCTTAATGTACAAATATTAACAATAATAACACAAAAATTAAAACTTTTCAGACGTACGGCAATGTGTTTCAATTTATACTCGCTAGACAAGCAACAAATAATAATAATAACAAAAATTGTGTTAAACCATAAAAATTTTTTTTACATATCTGTTGTATATCTTCTTATATTGTTTTTCGTTGACTTTTTTTTTGTTTTTCTTCAGCGTTTGTAAATAATTTTTATACATGTGACGATAATGGATACTACACTCGAACTTCAACGTCCGTTTGTTTTTTTCGTTTACCCAGGTATTTACTACTCTCGGCGTGGTTTGAATGTGATTTATAACATTTTTATAGACCGAAGGAAGTACGTCGTCTAAATATACATCGGCGTCCGAGTCCGTTTCTTCGACAAATGCCCATCTGTTTTTTTCCAAATGCCTTCTGTAGAAAAATCGAAAATTGGTGAACAAAAAAAAAAAAAAAACATTAATAATTATACATGTATATCGTACTCGTATATATATAAACGTATAACACAAGCTACTCTTTCCGAGGTTTCCAGAGTATGCAACAACGTTTTATGCATATTGGTAATACTATGTGTGATTTTTATTGCCGCCTATAAACATGGTGACATTTTTAGGAGGGGACAAAAAAATAGCAGATTTCGTATATATGACCAAACAATTACGAGGTACGTTATGAATTTTACTTGATAGTCAAAAAAAATAAAATAAGTTAAGCGATAGTGTGGGATTTTTTTTTATATCAGCGCTTAAGTTTAAATTTTAATGGAAATCGTGAAAATCACGATATTTCTTATATTATTTTTCAATGTATGCGAATATATTTTTATTATTTTTTTTTTTTTGGCTCCATAAAAATACACAACAATTCGAGACGGAAAAACACAGACAATTGTAAATTATTTTGTATAATTACAAATGAATACAATTTTCAATTTTAATATACCAAAACACAGTTTGACCGAACTTCGCTCCGAATTGTTTTTCATCAGCACACAGATATAAATTAATAATAAATAATTTTAATCCCCATCTATATGCTACCTTCCCAACTTCCCACCAACGATAGTTGTTGGTTAGGTTAGGTGCATGGTGTGAAGTAGTTATTTATTTTTTTTTATTTTGTATACACAAAATATTTCACCACAAAGAACGCCAAAATGCATGTAATAAAATGTTGATGGATAATAGTTAAAAGTAAATATATATATATATCGTACACCCTCAACCAGTGGCGTGCCTAGGAATTTTCAATGGGAGGGCAGTTGTCGGATTGGCACAGAAAGGCCCAGTCAGCGATTTGGGAAAATTGAGCCCCGTCCGAAATCGTTATAAGTAATAAAAGTGAAAGGAAAAACTTCCCATCCCCTTACATTTTTTTTTTTTTTTACATATAAGAAATACACAATCCGAAAAAATATAAGTGGATTAAATTTCATAAAATAGTTGTCGCTAATTACGGACGCTTCGGACCCCTGTAATAAATATGATTATTCGTTATTTATTTATAAGGTTACATATTTTTTTATTAATATTTCATTTGCTGTTAATACGTTGTAATGTATAATAAAAAAATCACTACATTGTTTTCGGCGCCACTTTTGTATTTTCGTTTAGACATCGCGAAATTCACAACGCTCGTCCTTCGGTAACAGAAAAATTCAAGAATTACCTGCCGCTAACTCCCGAACTACTATTATGCTCGATAACTGGGTATTTCGCTTGTGAAAAGTTGAAAACCAAGTGTTACACGAATGACCGTTTTTGTTATTTGAACAATAATATACGAGGTGCGACAATAAAATAACGAGACTTTTTGAATAAAAGTTGTTTATTTTAAAAATGTTATAATTTAATGATTATCACCTTCAAAGTACCTTCCCTCAGCATCAATATACTGTTGCATACGTCGCTGCCATTCTTGAAAACAGTGTTGCCAATTGCTTTCATTCAGCCCTTTTAGAAGTTCTGCCGTTTTCATTTTTACGTCATCAACTGTTTGAAAATGGGAAAAGAAATAAGAAGGAAATAAGAAGAAGTCACAAGGAGCAAGGTCTGGCGAGTACGGGGGATGTTGAAGTACAGAAATTTTTTTTTTCAGTTAAAAAACGTTGAATTGAAAATGCACTGTGAGCTGGAGCATTGTCTTGGTGAAGAACCCAGCCATTTTTCCATAGATCTGGTCGCTTCTTTCTGACACGTTCTCTTAATTTAATTAATACCTCTTTATAATATTATTGATTAATTAATTTTGTCGATTTTTTCAACGTTTTCGTTTGTTGAAGACGTGGTAGGACGTCCAGAACGATCATCGTCTTCGACGTCCTCCCTTCCACTACAAAACCGTTTGTGCCATTCAAAAACACGAGCTCTTGATAAACATTCTTCACCATAAACTTCACATAACATACGAAACGATTCCGCGGCAGTGTTTTTTAATTTAACAAGAAATTTAATGTTAACACATGTTGTTCGATTTTTATATCTAACATTTTTCGGCAGTATAGTCGAACTCGCGCTAATAACAAGGCTACTAACGTATAAGAAAATGAATTGATGCCATCAGTGTTCATAGTACTTTTAGATAAGTGTTTTCTAATCATATTTCAATAATCGTTTTATAGATAACGTTAATAGTTTAGGTTATATTTAGAAAGTCTCGTTATTTTATTGTCGCACCTCGTAATACGCTGTGTTTTAGACCAGGGTCTCCAACCTAGGGCTCGCACGCCGGTTCCGGCTCGTCAGGCTTTTTGAACCGGCCCGTTCAAGTTGTTGATAATGATGTTTTTCGGATCATTTGTTTTGAGCGCATTCGAATTATTTTCGAAAATCCATTCGCCGTATAATTCGAAACTTTACCAACGGACCTTCAGCTGCACGTCAAACAACCAGCTCGAAAACTGTTTTAAGGAAACCAGACCGCAAACATTTTACGCCATGTTGCCAAAGAAGGCTCCTTTCCAAATCTCAAAAAATGTGCACGTTAAATGATTTCGACATTTAGCACTACCTGCCCGCGTGATCAGACTCTTGCAAAAATGAAATCCGTCAAGTGTCTGTATAGAACCGACTTAAGTGACGAACATTAACGAGCGACGCTGCTGAATGGAACAACCTAGTTTCATCCAAACGAACCACGGAATTTCAAATGACGGGCAATTCCAAAACTCTCATTGAGTTGGAATAGTAAAACGATTATTTCCAGTAGAAAAAATTCGACCCGTGATGCCGAAGCGCATTTCAGATACGTAAAAAAAAAAAAAAAAAAAATACTATAGACCCTTATTCTAGGCTAACATAACCCGACCAAAACCAGTGCAGTATCAACCACGTTATAATGATAGATACGATAAAATAGACTAATAAATCAAATGACGATAACAAACAGTTAAATCTGCGTAACATTATTGTTTATTTCGCACAATACAATTTATAGAAATACGCCAATACATTATTCCCCTACTACGATGTTTTGAATTATTGAGCATTACGCGTAGGTTACGTGTATTCGTAGATTTATTAATACAATTGAATTAACTTTATTTTGATTTGTATTTAGTTAATAATGATAATAATTAATGAGTGACAAATCCAGGGCCCCCCCCCAATAACTATAATTAAATAGGGGCCAGTCCGACTACGTAGGAGGGGATGTCACCTGAATAATAATTAAAAAAATAAAAATAAATGTCTAGAATAACTTTTAATAATCTTCTTCTATTGTCCTGACAATGTAAATTTTAAAACCCGGCCCAAAAATGTCATTTTTCGTTCAACAAATCAAACTTTTCCATAAATCTACTCCCCCCCCCCTCAGAAATATTTTGTACGGTGTAAATTTGTTTTAAAATCAATTTGCTATATTTATTAACCATTGAACTCCACCGCTCTCCCCTTACAAAATAAATTTGAAATTTGATTTTTTTTTTTTCAACAGATTATTATCGATGCGTATTATATAAAATCATAGCGGAGACGTAATTGCCGTTACCTGGAGTTGAGCACGAATTCTGAGCACGGCTGTTCCGTATCGAAGCGGGTGGTTGGCGACCGCGGATCCTCGGAGTCGTCGTCGTCGTCTGGTTTACAATATCTCGAGAACCATTCGAACGTTTCGGGTTCGAGCAGGGCGTTGAGCCGGGCGTCCGGCAGTCCCAACGTGCGGGCGAAAAACGTTTTGCACACTTTAATTTTGATCTCGTCGCCCAGCCAAAATTCCGTCGTCTGTTCGATGATGTCCGTGTCGACCGTCCGGTGCTTGAGCTCGACGCACGACCGCACCAAGTACAAGTTTTGGACGACGCGCGCGTCCGCCACGGCCGCCACGCTGCGGAACTTGTCGTACGCGGCCCGCCGGCCGGTCACCGGCACAGCGGCCATGCAGTTCAGATCGCAGTCGCCGTCGCACCTGGCGTCCAACATTTCGCTATACGACGCCACCAGGTTTGCGTCGAACAGCACCGTATCCGGCGCGGCTATAAAATGTCCAATACTATTATTGGCCGTGAGCCGACATTTGCTAACCGACATTTTCAAACGGATACCACAAACGGTACCACCGTTTAAAACGGTTATATTTTTCATATTCCGGACACATTGCTGTCGTTAACGTTCATTCTCCAAAAAATATCGGCCGATATCCATTTGGAATAACGACAGACAACAATCGGGGTAATAAATAATTTACGAATGGACGTGTTCGGATGGCGGGAACGATTATAGGGGGTACACGGCGATTATCTTTTTATCATTTTTCTACGTTTTGTCCTACTCGTGATATTTACGTTCCACTGAGTAAGACAATGGGTTTCCCTCCATAGATTTTACAAATGATTTCTAGAGATCGCCTGACCATTAAATCTATCGAAGTATTTTGTTGTTCTATTGGTTTTACCATTTTTTATTTTTTTACAGACTTTATATTAATTTCTCAACAAAAACACGAATAATCATAAGTAATAAGCACAAAAATAGTAAAAACACCGATATTAAATTTAAATTTAAAAAAAAAAAAATCGACGCTTATTGTAGAAGTAAAAACAGTTTAAGTCCAACCGGCCGACCCGTGGTAAGTTTATTGGGGAGGGCAAGTTATCCCCCGGCCTTAGGTTCGTCCCCGACGGAATATTTATGTTATAGGCTACTGTTTTGGTAGTACGTTTAATGAGGATTAGAATATTTTTGTATAGTATTTATTTATGTATAGTAGAGGAAAAAACTTACTCGAGAGATCGATCTTTATATTCCTTTGCATATTAGACGAAAATATCGGTAATGTCGTTAAATAATGTAAATAATGTTCTGCTGATTATTCGATTTTTAAAGCAATACTAAATGAGAAAAACGATCGTTAACTAATCGTAATGAAATGTGAACAATTACCATGGATCTCAATCGCTACTATAATACCACTTGCGACACATGGATTCGATATTCTGACGGTTATGCTCGTTGGATTGTAAAAACCCAACGTTAGAGTAACGGAACAAGCGGGCAATTTCGGGAGCGACAAATTACCCGCTCGTAAAAATAAAAAAAAAGAAGAAAAAAACCGTACTACATTAACCGTATTTTTTTATTTTTTTTTTCGAATTTTTTTTCTTGAGACGACAATTGGTTCTCTTGGAGAGTTTTCGTCGATATTTTATACCGACGGTTTTATATAGGTTTCTGAAAATCGAAATAAACCTAACTGATTCATATTTTATACTATTTAAAAAAAAAAATTAAAAATTTTTATCTCCGAAAGAACACAATTTTAATAGGCCCATTTAATAATAATAACCTACTTCAAATATAAATATAAATAAATTGTCACCTCTACAGCGGAATTTTCGCGATTCGCACAGCTGATGTGTGTGTATATATATGCAAACGAAAATGCAATTGTAAATGTAATTAAAAACACGATTAAAAATTAAAACCACGATAACCTGCCGGGGTAGGCCAAGTGGCAGGGTGATCAAAGCAATTGAAAAATATCACAAAAACCAGATAAACCAAGATTGAGGAATTATTGTATTCGGATGTTGAAGTGATTAACAACTATTCGATATACGCAGTGAGTCGAATAAACCGCGTCAAATAAGTCCGCGCCGGCTATTATAATGTGCCGCGAATAAAACTTATTGCGTATAATACGTGTATTTTTTTTTTTTATTCTGTACGATTATATCAATGACAATATTATAACAATATCAGTACAAACAAATTGTGTTTATTAACCGTTTAAAATGTATATTTGTATTTAACAAAAACTACGCACTATGGTCATTATGGTCAGTTGATGTATCACCCTTTCCGACACAAATTATGGTCACAATCATAAAAAATTCACTATATGCCACGTCACCAATCGACGCAATAAATGGCGACACCGTATACCCTGTCCCTGCTGGAGAACCACTGGCGGTGAGTGCTAGTGGCCCGTGCTATAGTGGGGACGGGTGGTTTTTCCGTCCTCCTAACGGAGTAGCGAAAATATTGTATTTCAAAGTTGGCACGATTACTCCCAAATTGTAAGCTATACTGCCGCGGGTTATCTATTATTTGTTTGCGCTTTACAATATTAAATTTTGATAAGTACAACGAGTTTCTTACAAATGTGTTTCAATAAACATTATAGTAATTCTAAATATACGTTTAATACCCATTCATTTTCCTCCGCCGTGGCGTATCGTTGCTGTGTGTTGGGTTGTTCGAAGACTTCCGACAACGGAGTTCGACTACACAAGTATAGCCAAAAGTCTCATAACATTTTGTATGAGACTTTTGGCTATAATGTTTTAGATTTTCTATTGACAATCAGACATTACCGATTATGGCGACAAACCGTACAGATTGGGTGCGTGACATCACGAGTTGGATATGTGACGGGCATTTCAATATTGACGATTACGAAGATGGTAATAAAAACAACAATCTTATTCCAATAGCTTGTCCCCTGCTTAACAATCCTAGTAATGTGAGTATATTAATTATAATTGATTGCCCTATTATAACTATACATGTTCACTTCACATTTTATGTATTTACTTTTAGAGTGTTGGAAACGATATAGTAATGATAGGTTCCGATGACTCTGCTGTTAAAATTTCTTCTACGGACGATGTCGATTTTCCAGATCCACATACTGGCGATTTGCTAGAGACACTGAATAATAATGGTGATATGACGTTTAGTAGTGATGCGATTATAAGTGTTTCGTTTGAATACATAGTACGACTTATTATTGCCTACGTAGTATTTTGAAATTATTTAATTATTACCCTGTTTATAGAATTCAAAAAATGACATTAAAAATAATCAACGATGAGGGAAATACCAATCTTCACAGGTAACCCTGTGTCAATGTATTCAACTATAAAAAGTTATGGAAATGTAAGTTAAGATATTTTAGTACTATCTACTATATGAAATATTATGTAGGTCTTGACTTATGGTTGAGCTAAGTCAACTACTAAGATGAAAATGTATTTTATTTTTTTCCAGACAATTGTTTGTTATTTGTAAGCCATATGCATATGTTGTGAGTTTCAAACACCAAACAATTTAGATTTAAATTTGTTTAAGTTGTAACCTATGCACTTACCAAGGGTAGGTACAGTAAAAATCCCTTTTCACTCATTCTTTATTGAATTAGTGATTTTTTTTTCCATAATAGACTAAAAATGATTTATTATTATTTTGTTTAGATTCACCGGGTAACCAGATATAAATGTGCAGTTGGATTATGTAATCAAAGATTTAGATTAAAGTTTGATGAATTATTTGTTATTGACTTCCCAAAATATAAAAGCCTTCGTCGTGCTTGGTGGAAAACCTGTGGACGTGATAATACATTCGATCCTTCGTTTAAAATATGTTCAATTCATTTTGATGTAAATGATTTTACGACTGTTACTGTAAAACAAGATAATCAACTCGGTCAACAAACTGTTATAAAAAACATTAATATTGTGCCAACACAGTATTTATTGCACCATGAGTATACACAATTTATTAGGGGAAAGAAAATAGAATTCAATGATAATAGTAGTGAGTATAATTGTGTGATATTTTATATAACAATAAATATTTTGTGTACTTATGTATATTAACAATATTAATTCAGGAACAAAAATTGTAAACTGTTCAATACAAGGTTATAATAAGACATTGTTACAAGATGGCAAAAGGATATATTTTTTCAAGTAAACATTTTGTTGTTATACATGTATTATTATTATTATTTGTGAACCAAAATAATTTTTTGTATAGATTTCCATTGGAAATTAATGTTACCCTTAGAACATGGCTCAACAATATTGGTGTACCTAATTGGCAGCCTTCAGACACTGATATGATATGGCCTGATCATTTTGAATGTTACCAACATAGTCAGTTTGATTACAGTAACAAATAATTCAGTAATTGTGACGATGAAATGCAAAATCACACAACCCATGCAGTTAAAACAGGGACATTTAAAGTATGTAAACGGCAAATTTCCAAATAATAGTGTGGTGGTTAATTTTTAATTTTACAGGACCCCTTTTTTAATGCCAAACATGGTATAAACATGTTAGGAAGTTCATGGGGTGAAGAAAACCAATTCAATTATGATAATTTACATGAAGGTATTTGGGTGGCGAAAAAGGATATAAGCGTAAACCTACTTCAAACATATTAAAACAATATCTAGAATCATTTGAAAAAGAAATTTCAGAATGTATGGTCTTTATTTAAACAATTACCTATTTAAGTATTTTACTTAAAATTATTAGATACTGTTGTCTAATATTGTAAATACTAATACTATTTCTTAGTAAAAAAAAAAACAATATATATTTTAGTGTTTTACAATTAAGACAATTATTATTACGCTAGGGAACAATATTTAGTAATTTGTTTAATAATATTTTAAAGATTTAGATTAATTCAATTATAGTATGAAATTTATCATGACTATAATCTCCATGGGAATATTATTTTTACGCACAAAAGTGAAAATTGTAAATAAAATATATAATTATTATGTATTTTATGATAATTTTTTAAGTATGACATTAAGTATTAAGTATATTAAGTATGACTTTTCTTTTTGAATTGTTACCAGATTGTTTTATTCTGTATAATTTATCTGTGTTTGTCCATCGTGTAATACCATTATTTTGTTTAAGAAAAATTAGTATTTAAATGTCAATGCTATTAATAATATTCCTTATAAACAAATTACATCTAATGGGATAAAAAAATCACACACGGAAAATTTGTATATATTAATTTAGTAATAAATATATTAATTTAATAGTTAAATTTTCTTAAAAAAAAACAGACTAAATTTTCTGTAAAATTATCATAAATAAATATTTAATTTAATTTGTATAAATATTACAAACTTGAAAGTTTAAATATCTGATATCATTTGCATCTGAGTCGGTTTTGAGGTTGCAAGACAATTGTATACGATTATTCGGAAATAGATACTCAAAATTAATATTGTATACACTTTATAAATATTGGAGATAATAATAATAAAAAAAGAAACAATTAAATTTGTTGACATTAAAAATGTTATTAAGAAAACTAATTTTATTATTTACAGAAATAAATATTTTGTCAAAATCAAAAAAATAATAGAACCGACTGTGACCTTACTTAGACAAACAAACTGAATGGTGATGATGAGAGTTTTAGTCTTAGAGAGGTTTTGTCAATTGTAAAAACATACACAACAAAGTGTTCAAAATTGAAATTATCAGAATACATATGCAAATTAGGAGAACACTTACAAACACATTCAAAATAAGGTTCCATCTCCATACTCAAATCACCAATTTAATATAATTTACAATCAATATACGAAAACATCTTTGATAACAGTTTAAACTCATTGTATTTTATTGTAATATAATCACAAAGCTGACATAGATATAAGTGGCATTTGTAAAATTACATACATTTTCTATCACTCTTTAATCTTATCTTAATCGAATAAGTAATAAAATGATAACCGTATTCACAAATAAATTCCCTTTTTTTTTTTTTAAAAATTTGAATTTATTTGAAAAATTGCAATCTGTACAGTTTGTACAATAAGTAATAATAATAAAATAAATACCTATACAATATTATCCGAACAATCAATGGTTGGAACATACTTTACCGATTTTAAAGAAAAATGGGATAATTATTTTTAAATTTATATTGTATTACTTTTGTAAACATTTGTATTTAATACTATCATATATTTTTTATCTTATCTTAATCGAATAAGTAATAAAGAGATAACTGTATGCTCAAATAAATACCTATACTATAATATTATTAGAACACTCAATGGTGGTCACATACTTAATCAATATTTAAGAAAATTGTATATTTATTATTTAATTTATATTGTAAACGTTTTTGTTTTATTTTATATTATAAAAAAAATGTTCTATTTTGACTTTGTATTATTTTATATAGTTTAAAATGATCTCATATTGTTTTGATGTTGACCAAAATATATGTAATTATACAACATTTAATTTATACAATTATGTTAGGATACTTTTTCAGAATATGTTTTCTTGTCCATTTTGAAAAACATTAATGAATACGAATTGGAAAATTTTTATTATAATACAAATACATAACACAAAATTTAGTTTCACAAGCAACTGTATATTCGGTTTTTTTTTCTTAATAATAAGTACACAAATACATTACAAAATTAATGTTCACAGAATATTGTTTAACTTGATTTCATTTTCACATGTTGACAAAGTTTTAGCTTTGCATACTTTATTTTAAGGCAATTGACTTGTTATTTTTTATAGTTATTTCCATTACTGTTTCAAATGTATAATAGGTACTATAGTACTAATCAAAAATACAACAATAGCCTTTACTATAGTCAAATATAACAACAAAAGTACTCATAATTATTCTCTATCTGGTCATTTAATGCATGTAAATCTATATTATTATTATCTTAGAAATATTGTAAAAATATTATGTTGACATTGAAATAGTAAAACAATACTAGTACAAAAAAAAAAAAAAAAAAAAATACTACATTACATCTATACATCTTAATTTTATAAGCTATTATTTTTTTATTTTCAATGTTTTTCAAGATTTTTAATTTGTGGATCTGTATTACAATTAAAAAAGGGCCCTGTAAAAAATACAATTTTTTAAAATTTTTCATGATACTATTTTTAAAAATTTGTTGTTTACATACCTTAGATGTCCCTGGTTTGACTGTATTTGTAATAATGTCTAATTACAACATTGGATTGAACAGTTTACAATTTCGGAATATTTATTTGGGATTTTTTTTCTGAACTTAATACTGTAAAAAGTTGATATATATTAGCATCCAAAATATACAATATCAGACAATTATACTCACTGCTAGTATTATTGACTGCAATTTTCTGTTTATTAATATATTGTGGATACTGGTGGCGGAATAGATAACGAGTGGGCACAATATCAATATTTTTTATAACAGTTTGTTTACTGATTCGATTAACTTGTTTTAAGGTAACAGTCATGAAATCAGAAATTTTAAAATGGATTGAACATATTTTAAATGAAGGATCAAACATATCATCACGTCTACAGGTTTTCCACCAAGCACGCCGAACGTTTTTATTTTTCGGAAAATCAATATAAAATAATTCATTAAACTTCAATCTAAATCTTTGATTACATAACAAAACTGCACATTTATGATTAGACACCCAGTGAATCTAAACAAAATAATAAGGAATATTGTTTACATATTATAATAAAATTACTAATTATTTTTAGTCTATTATAGAAAATCACTAACTCCATATAGAATGAGTGAAAAGGGATTCTTACTGTACTTACTCTTGGTATGTACAGTTAGGTTAGAATGGATCACAACTTAAACCAAAATTAAATCTTTATTGTTTAGTGTTTTAAACTCATAACATATGCATATGGCTTATAAATAACAAAAAATGTGGTGGAAAAAATTAAAGACACTTTCATCTTAGCAGTTAATTTAACTTAACCATTAGTCCAGACATAATTAATATTTCATATAGTAGGTAGTACTAAAATATTCTAACTTACGTTTTTAAAACTCTTTATAGTTGAATACAATGGCTCGGTGTTAAGTAAAAGACAAGAATTTTTGCCTTTCAGTTTTTTTAACTTGTCGTTGTTTATTATTTTGGTTTGTAACCTAACCTATGAACAGAGTAATAAATAATTTCAAAATACTACATAGGTAATAATAAGTCATACTCTATCTACAGATGAAACAATTACAATCGAATCATCAGTATGTGGAAATGAAAAATTGATATCGTTCGTAGTAGACATTTTAATAGCAGAGTCTTCGGAACCTGTCATTACTATATCGTTTCCAGCACTCTAAAAGTAAATACATAAAATGTGAAATGAACATGAATATTTATAATAGGACAATTAATTATTAATATTCTCACGTTACTAGGATTGTTAAGCAGGGGACAAGCTATTGTTATAAGATTGTTGTTTTTATTACCATCTTCGTAATCGTCAATATTGAAATGCCCGTCACATATCCTACTAGTGATATCAGGGAACCAATTTATGCGGTTTGTCGCCATAATCCAAATAGGCAGTAATGTCTGATTGTCAAAAGGAAAGCTAAAACATAATAATTAAAAATGTTATGAGACTTTTGGCTATACGAAGACATGCTATACCTGTGTAGTTGATCTCCATTGTCGAAAGTCTTCGAACAATCCAAAACACAGCAACGATACACCATGGCGGAAGACAAATAGGAGCTTTTAGCTAATTTTTAATTAGTTTTATAGAATTACTAAAACGTTTATTTAAACAAACTTTTAAGAAGTTGACGTACTTCACAAAATTTGATATCATAACGTGTAATCAACTTAACAAAAGATGATAACAATCGTGCCAACATCCAAATACAATAATTCCTAAGCCCGGTTTTCATTCATGGTAAATTGTAGTTTTTTTTTTTGTTTCTATTTGCTTTATTCCTTCTACGACTTGGCCTACCCTGGCAGGTGATCGTATTTTTAATTATTATTGCACCAATATATCGAATGGTGTTTTTAATTACATTTACAATTGCATTTTCGTATACACATAAATCAGGTGCAGAGAGCGCGTACCAATTGGATAATCCCTGTTGGAGGTTATCAAGGAATTCTTTGGTAATATATAAGACGGTACGATATTGTCAGTGTTCTGTTAGAGATTTTTTTTTTTTAATACTATAAAATATCAGTTTACGCCGATTTTAAAAAACGTATAAAAGATATCGAAAACACTGTCCAAGAGAACGGATTGTCTTCTCAAACAATACAAAAATGGTTAATATTTTTTCTTCCATTTTATTTTTACGAATGGGAAATTTCACGCCCCTTGTTGTGTTAACGTGTATGATTGGAACGCTTTCCACCCAGACAACTATAAAAAATTTTTTTTTTTCTTAATGTAATTAAAACGTGGGAATAAAATGAAAATAAATCGGTGGCAGTAAAATGCGTACTAATGCAATATGGTTGGTGATTATTTTGTCGTCGATAAGAAAAATATTATCTTCCAATCTAATTGTATTATTTACACGTGTACATTATGTTGGTATAATATTTATATACAGTAATTTCCCGTTACAACGAATTTTTTTTTCCGTTATAACGGAAATTTCGAAAATTCGAATTACAAAAAAATTTTTAAAACATTATGTAATTCAAATATAAAAAAAAAAAAAATAACTGTATTATAGAAAATCGACAATTTTCTTTTGAACAAGGTTTGCTGTTTTAATAGAAAGTAAATAATTTTTTAGTTGATAAATATTTGTAAAGATGAAGTCTGGTACATCACTTCGTGATGTAATGAATGTTCGCATTACTTCCAAACTTGATAAGGCTTCACTGATGAAGTGCCATTGCGCACATCATCTCCCATCACAGCTACTCCCATCTTCACTACTTTCATCGGTGGCCTCATCTTTGCTGTCTTTAATGGATTGAATGATGTGTACTTCGGTTAAATATGCCATAGTTTTTTTGCCACCTCGCCTTTTTTCAATCCTTTGTCTACTTCGGAATTTACGTTTTTCTTCTTTTCCAACGAAAATTGCTTTGTTTTCACTGTATCGATTAACGCGAAATAACACGGTCACACATAATGGCAATTTAATGGCTTGATAATTTCATATAATGGTATGCTTGTTATCTTTAGATTAAATTTAGAAGGGAAAATACATATATTTTAACCTGTACAAATAGTTCGTCGTATCGGGATTTTTAAAAATCAATTATTTCGTTACATTGAAATTCATTTAATATTGTTTTAATAGCTTTTCGGCAGAGGACTTCTATGAATTTCGTTATAACGGGATTTTTCGTTGTATCGGTATTCGTTGTAACGGGAATTTAACCATATTAAATTTATTACTGTTACTAAAAATTACAAAACAATCAAATAATCAAATTTATAAATTTAGTTAAAGATAAAGAGACTTTTGCTTAATAAAAAAAAAACAATAATAGTTTGGGTAGAACTACTCGTATTCGTGTACGTGTTAAATAATAATAACATTAATAAATATTAAAAAAAAATATATATTTATACATTGTATTATTTGTACGGCCCCCGCCGGACCATAGTGCTCACTAACACCCCCTTTGTAGGGACCCTGATAAATAATTTAAAAAAAAAAAAACATTTATTTATATTAGCTAATACAAATCTTTTGTAAAATAAAAATATTAATACATTATATTATTTGTCGCCCTTCCCCCCCCCCGTACAATAGTACTCACTGACACCCTCTTTGTGGGGGCCCTTATCGCATTAACTAAAAATTATTATATTTATATCATCATATTAGTGTACCATATTTATATCATATTTGAGTTTATACTTAATGTAAACAGTTAACAGGGCTAATTTTATTTAATCATGTTTAAATCTTAAGTTTTTATGATAAATGTCCAGTAGCAAGCAGTTGTTATATATTTGTATTTGTATTACTATTTTCAATCATTTTAAGTGTTCATTTTTTAACTGAAATTTATGGACCTGCTACTATTTATTGTATAATCATTTTCAATAAAGTGTTATTGTAAATAAATGTGAAAGAAAAAAAAAGAATAAATAAAGTGTTAATTTGTTTCAATCAAATTTAAATTGTATTTTATTACAGGACACATATTAGGATGAAGGTATTTTATTAAGATATTTTTCCAGGTGGGGTAAACATAGATAACAATTTTGTGAAGGTTTTTATATCACAAATACCTACTGGGTTTTTATATCATAAATACCTACTGTTCCATACAATATTTATACATTGTTTTTTTTCTTCAAATAATTGTTAAGAACCACCATGAATAATTACAGCAGAGCAATTTCCAGAGTCAAGCATTGTGCAAACAATGCAGCCCCCTTTGTGGCATAAATTATGAGAATGCTAATTTCAAAATTGTTGGGGAAGAGGTTGCCAAGAATGTTCCAGCTCCTGGGATCTTATTGCTTTGTTTTCAATTTTGTACCTAATGTTTTGCTCCTAAACATTTATTTTTGGTGATAAAATAAATAATCCATCTTCATAAAAATAAATATTAAACATATGTATAAATATATAGGTGCTGTTTGGATATGCAGTATACATATACAATTAAATCAGCATATCCAAGCACCACCAATATGTATATTATAAATTAAATTTTAACAAATTAACAACTAATTTAAATACAATTCCAATTTCTGCAATCTATATTATATAATTTTATTGTCTTAAAATGTATAACAGATACCATCCCACCATTCAAATGTTGGTTAATACCTAATTATTTTATTTACTTACCCAACAAACTTTTTTTAAACAAATATTTATTATACAACCAAAAAACAAATTAATTTTACTTAATATTTGAAATATAAAAAAAAATGTGTTAGTATTAAAAAATATTTAACATTTTGTTTTTTACACTTTATACGTCATCGCACACTATATCAAAACATATCAAAAAAAAAAAATCTACTAAGATAGTCAAAGGAGACAAAACATATTCATTTGTACATTTGAATATTATTAACACTGACTTTTTAACTCCTCTGATAATTATGTCGCAGTTATAAATTTTACTAGAAGTTCCAGTTTTCTTTCCAGTAATATCCAATTCAAATATTTGCTTGGTTTTTGGTGTAACCGAATCTTTGTAGACAATGTGATTTTTTTATTATCTCCGAATACTCCCAGCTTATTGCACCTTCACCGCTTTGAGCTGCAAGTTATTAATTTGTTTTAAAACATAATATTTATCCTTATGAATACTTATTAAATAATAAGGATTATTTCAACCATTTAATGTGTCTCTAAAAAAATTTGTATATTATGCACTCAGTAGATCATAGCATTCTTAGGTTAGGTAAGTTGGTTAAAAATGTTTTCCATTAATAAACGATGCGTCTACGGGGGAAGGTTTGCCCTGACGGGTAGAGTTTTCCCCATAGGTTGCGATACCGTACAAAAAAAAAAAAAAAAAGGGTAAGTTAGCTAAGTTGGAATACTGTTGGATAAGAGACATCGCTCTAAAACCTAACCTAACTACTCTGTATAAAAAGAATTAATACTATAGTTAGGACATATACTATTTATTATTTACATACATGGTCTTTTAAATCATAATTTGTGATTTTAATTCAGCCATATTTTCAAAATAATGATAAAACTATAAATAAATAAATTGGTATAGGTACCTGTAAGTAGCCATATGATTCCCAAAGCATAGCACCGGATTGACTTATGTTATAACCATTGTCACACATAATCTGAGTAAATTTTTCATATAGCTGTATTGTTTTTGTTTTTATAAAAATCATGATCAAATTCAGCTCTGGTATCTATAAGTAATTTGGTCCAATTTGAATTTTTCTGTAACAATATGTATACCTCATGAAATGAGCGGTTGATCTCTGACTTTTGGGACTGAATATAAAATACAAAGAAAAATGTCTGACCTGCACTTTTGTTTTTTTGACATTTTTTCTCCTATCCCAATGGACAGAGATCAATCAAATTAGTTAACAAATAATCAAAAATGTTACAACATATTTTGAACATCAGTAATGGGTAAAGATTTTCGATTGTCATGTTGTGTACTACTGTACTAGTAGGTACCTTCACCATTACCATTTTGTTCATTGTTATTACCAGTTTCTTCCATAATACCATGTTGTATAAATAATTCCTTGGACACGTAAATGTTTCAAATACTTCATTATCTGGACACAAATAATTTGAATTTTTTCTTAAACATTCAAAACTGCAGTATTAAACATAAAATTAAATAAGTAAAAATAAGTAATACCTTTCTGAATTAGTTTACATAAAACTTCTTTTCCATTTTCAATTATTCGTAAACAACAACCTAATATGTACTTGGTCTGACATTTCTTTTCTGTAGTTTAAAATTAGAATGAAGATTAAATTTAAGACACAGAAAAAAGTAAACGTTAAGTAGAAATTTGTACATAATTGATTTTATCATCAATATTAATTAACTCATTTATTGATAATAAACCTTATCATTCCATAGCGCACCAGTCATGTTTATTGGTTGTCCATTGGATCCATCGAGAGGCAAACAGATGTTTAAAATTGTTCGAGGAACATCGGAATCTATTGGCTCTCTTATCTGATGGATAACAAATCTGATGAAGAACACACTGATGAAGAACACACTGATGAAACAAAAACACAAAAAGCAATTCTGTAAATGTTGGTTTCACTGGCCGTCAAAATAACACTTAACCTCAACAATATCAATTCGATTTATTTCCCATTCGTTTTAACTAATAAAGCGTTCATTTTCAATATTTCTTTTGAGAAAATATATTAAATTATACATAATCTTGATAATTTTAGCAACTATTTACTAAGTTTGTATTTACCTTTTTATTATATTAATCCGATAATTCATCATGTCTGAAATTGTAAGGGTCGGAAATGGTAACAGAGACATAGAGAAAGTTATGACGAATGAGTTGGAAACTGCTGAAGAAAATGGTGTGCTTTTGATAGATACACAAGATCAGTATGAGGGTATTGATGAAAAACTTGGTAAATATTTCACAACAATTTTTCATCGCAATGGTAATTGTATGAATATCATATTTTATTTTTATGCGCAGATGTTTTGTTAGACATGGTCAACAAATGTGATATGTACAAGAACATGGCTAATAATAGATCGTCTACTGAGAGCACTATTTCTCTGACTGAGATTGACAGCAACAAAACGACAGACGACTGGAGTGGTTATTTTATATATGATGAGAACAATCAAGCAAAGAAAATCACTGACTATTCAATTAAAGACGACAAACATTTGGATGATGATGATGATGATGATGATGATGATGATGATGATGATGATGTTGACACACACAAGAATTAGACACTAAGCAATTTTGCCGTATTTCATAAAATATTAATTATTTAAAATTGTAATGTTTTAAATGTAGTAGCTAGAAGGTAGGTTTGAACCAATTTTTAGAGAATTAATTTAATAGTGTAACTTGCATTATATTTTATTACTTTGGGTTTAGAAATAATAAAAAAATATTTATCTATTTAATTTAAATCTATAAATAATCTATTATTACAACCAATGGATATAACAACAGTGTGCACAATCAGTGTAGTAAAAAATTGTAATATTTATATATGCCGCATCCACTTAGTGAAATAGCTCTAGTATCCATTTAGTAAAAATTACGTTTTTCTACACGATTTGTACAACTTTTTGATCTTCTCAAGAAGTGGATGATATTTACATTGTGTTAATACTTTATTTTTTATTATTTTATATAATATTTGCCCTAGGCTTTTATGAAATTATCTGAGTACCTTTGGTATAATGTAATTGTATTTGTAGAAATATAAACTGGTTCGGCAGTCAATCAGGTAATTTAAAGTAAAAATATATCAAATAATTGAAAATGATTGTACAGATAGTAAACGCTAATACTCATTGACAATACTCTGCCTTATACCAGTTGTTATTTAGACTAGCAAAAGGTTATATTATATTATTATAAATTATAGAAAAAATATTTTATGAAAAGTTACTAAAATATTATGCAACGAAGCCCAAACAGTCAAGAAGAACAGATTCAATTGAGTATGGAGGTTAAAATTGTTAAAACTAAAACTTAACAATTTAATAATTCACAAAATACATAAACATAATAGCTAAGAGAATATTTACTTTTTTAATTAGTACACAAAGTAAATTGAATTATAATTATAGTTTTATTATAATTGTATACAATAAAAAGTTATAAATAAAAAAAACAATTGTTTCATCTATAGATGTACAGAAAAATGTATGAAAAATTATTTTATAAAAGTATAATATAAAATTTAAATTGTATACGCAATTTAATGTTAAAATACAATATTCAAAATCGAGTTCTAAAGTAAACTATGTACTCAGAAAGCACTTCACAATATTTAAAAAAAAAAAAAAAAATTACAAATACTTGTAATGTTATAATACATTACAAGTATTTATAATACACCTTTGGTAATAAATTGTTAAAGATGGTTGATGGTTACAACAACAAATATTTTAACTAGAATTGATGAAACATTAAACTCAGGCAAGCAATTATTAATAATAATACATAAGCCTAGGATAGACAATATTATATTTTTCAACAAATTCAAAACATTATTATACTGAACCAATTAATTTCAAGTTATCGCTGGATAAATAAATATATTAATTCTAATAAATTACAATTTAACATTTAATTGTAGTTCAACTAATAAGCACATGCATTGTTTGAGTGAATATATAATAATCTGTACTTAGTCAACAAATATTCAATATTTCAATATTCAATATATTGAGTAAATATTTTTAGAATATTATTCTGTGTGTGAGTTAGACATCATAATTGGACAATACATTTTACACATTTAAAAAAAAAAAATTAGTTTTATACATTAATTCAATACTATTGAATGTCTAATTTTTTAAATGTCGAATTTGTCATATTACACAATTGTTCAATTAGGTTTGTAATTTTAATATTCAATTCTAAATATTTATAAGACATTAATCATTGACAAATGTTGTGAGAGGTAATAAATAAAATTTGTATCTGTACTGTTCACTCTGTGAAATATATCATGCTCACTCGCGTCACACTTAATGAAATATTAAACTATATTTAACTTGATTAAAAAATATATATATTAAGTTTTACAAAAATTAACTTTTCATAGCAAAAAGATTGGCGGAATTATAAAATTAAATTGTAATACAAATGAATAGAGGTAACCCAGATTGATTCTATACAGTTTTAAAAACTCAATAACAGATGTTAGCGGATAAACACTTGTAATAACACCGCAATTGATGTCTTTTTGATGATTGGACACAAATAATTAAGACACTCCACTGTTTAGCATTCAGACATAGTATGGTGTCACCAACAATATCATAATTTTTAGGAAAACATTTTGTATAACTATAATAAACCAGAAATATTTATAAAAAAAATAATAAACACGATAATAATATAAAAAACTAAAAAAAAAAAAAATTAATTAAGTGGTGCAATAAATAAATAAATGTTTAAAGCGCCTAAGGTAAGATACTAAAATCTAAATTTGTTTTGTTTTCATTTAGTACCTACAGAAGTACATAATTTATAAATATATTTCATATTTTAGTTCTATATTTTTGTCCAGCATGTTTCTTTTTAGTTAAATACTTTGGAAAATCTGGAAAAAAGGATGAAACTGTTACATATAATGTATTGAAACATACTGGACAAACTATTTAAAAAATAAATATATATTTTATTAATAATATTGATGATGATGATATTAATTCATATACAATTTTTAATATTTCTAAAACTTACAATCATTTACGTGATATATTTTAAAAGATATGGCATTATCTGATGGATGGTATTTTTCTTATAGATATTATTTATTAGTATTAGATTATTAGATATTATATTACATATTATTATTATTATTCAGATTAATTTTTCTAGATTTTTATTTTTTTTATTAAATCATAAATTAAAAAAAAATATTATAATATCAAAGAGCTATTTAAATTCAAAGATATGATTTGATTTTTAAAACTTTCACTAAAATTAAAATCTTTAATAACATATTAAAATATATTTTAGGTACTTATTAACTTGAAGTTAGTCACTAAAATTATAAAAACAGTCCATGATTTTAAAGAGTGGCACTGGACTTAAAAAGTGGTAATATTTGTAATTTTTTTTATGATATTTTAAAGTTATTGATGATTTAAACTTATTTTACAGTGTAAAATCTGATCAATGTTATGAGTGTGTAAATTTAATTTTATCGAACAACCAATGCAGTACTGAGTGTACGAAAAAAAGGAAATATTTTATAAATAATCAATTAATGACCCCATAAACTAATTAATAGAAATGTAAATAATGTTTTACGAACAAGTCAATTGCCTTAAAATAAAGTATGCAAAGCTAAAACTTTGTCAACATGTGAAAATGAAATCAAGTTAAACAATATTCTGTGAACATTAATTTTGTAATGTATTTGTGTACTTATTATTAAGAAAAAAAAACCGAATATACAGTTGCTTGTGAAACTAAATTTTGTGTTATGTATTTGTATTATAATAAAAATTTTCCAATTCGTATTCATTAATGTTTTTCAAAATGGACAAGAAAACATATTCTGAAAAAGTATCCTAACATAATTGTATAAATTAAATGTTGTATAATTACATATATTTTGGTCAACATCAAAACAATATGAGATCATTTTAAACTATATAAAATAATACAAAGTCAAAATAGAACATTTTTTTATAATATAAAATAAAACAAAAACGTTTACAATATAAATTAAATAATAAATATACAATTTTCTTAAATATTGATTAAGTATGTGACCACCATTGAGTGTTCTAATAATATTATAGTATAGGTATTTATTTGAGCATACAGTTATCTCTTTATTACTTATTCGATTAAGATAAGATAAAAAATATATGATAGTATTAAATACAAATGTTTACAAAAGTAATACAATATAAATTTAAAAATAATTATCCCATTTTTCTTTAAAATCGGTAAAGTATGTTCCAATCATTGATTGTTCGGATAAATGGTATAGGTATTTATTTGCGAATACGGTTATCATTTTATTACTTATTCGACAAAAATAACATTAAAGAGTGAAAGAAAATTTAAATGACAAACTTAAAAAATGCTAAAATACAACAAAAATAACTCTTTGAGTATATTGGTACAATATAATGTACAAGTATTTTCTAAAAAGACTTATTTGTGTAACTATTTTCAATTGCTGACAGTAGTTTGTCAGTTCCCAAATCTTTGTAATATAATATTAAACTATCTTAAAAATTGATACAAAACAGTTTTTACATTACTGGGCAAAGGTGAGCAGCAACTAGTGATAAATTTCAAAGTTATTTTTTAAATTATTATTTTTTGATAATTTGTAATTTAACTAGTTAAAATTATGTACTGTAGAACCTCGATAAGTCGAAAACCATAATAAGTCGAAATTAAATGTCATTCCCTTGCTAAAACTTCGATAACTCGAAAATTCCATGTTCCGAATATAGACGATAATTGTTGGTTTTTACAATTACATTTTAATTTGATTTGCTTAATGCTTGTGCCGATAATTTAGTCTTATCGGTTTTATTGTGTTTATTATTATCGTAATGTATTTTCACATTGTACATTCAGTCGTGTGAGTTGCCATCGATCAGTTATGCGTGTGCGTGTGGTTAAGTTTTGCAAACGACCCTGAAATTTCAGACATAGAATAACATTAAAGTATAGTTAAGTGGTTTAAACAATGCATAGATATCAATGTCAGTATCGGTGGTCCTATTCTAATAGAAAAAGCAGAACAATTTAAAGCCAGTAACGGGGTTGGCTTGAAAATTTAAAAAGAAATGGCACGATATTGTTACTAGATAAATGCAGTTGTCCGTGATGACGTTGTCAATGAATGGGAAATAAATCTGAGTGAACTACTGTGAGGACATAAAACGTGTGATTATATTCAACGCAGACGAAACTGCATTTTTTTAAATGTATACCAGACAAAACTCCGAACAATCTAGTGATGTTGACGATAAAGTATGTTCTGCTTTAAATGCAGTAGAAAATACAATTGACAATGTTACGTGCAAGAACCAAACTCAAAGTAATATCTTAAGTTATTTTTTGTTAAGTAGTAACACTATACCTACACATTTTTTTAATAATCATTTTATGATAATACCCACTGTAATTTATATTAAGTATGTAATAAAATACAATAATAAATTAAAAAAAAACTCGAAAGTCGAATTATTTTTTCTGAAACTTTTATAACTCGAAAACCTCGATAAGTCGAGGTACTTTCACTTTAACTTCGACTTATCGACGTTATACTGTAATTTACAATTTTTGTGTAAAAAAAACTACGCCAAAATTACACATTTTTATTACTTGAATATTATTAATATATAACTAAACTAGAAATATAAGTATATATTAGACTACAAAATACATCTATGAATGTAGTTAAAAATAATTTTAAAATTAACTTGAACGTAATTTAAAAAAATAATAATAATAATAATATCCTAAATTAAACCAGTTAAAAAAATGAATTAATTTACCTAGCATTGTTAAAGGGTAACAAACATAAATAGTAATAAAAATTGTAAAAACAAATCTGTTAAGTTAATACATTAAACAAAAATAAAATGTTTTCCAGTATGTAAGAGAAATACTTGTATGCTATTTATATGAGCTGCTTACATTATATATTGATAAAATAAATCATAATCAACATCTAAAACTAAAAAATTTAATTCCTCATGTGGTTTATGTATGTATTTAATTGTGTAGTAGATGAGCATACATGAGCAACAATATATAATTAAGGGTTTAAAATTATATAAAAAACAAGTACATGGAATACAAATATTATTATACGTGTACATCTAATTTGCATATAAATGTTAAGTTTTAAGTCAAAATCGCATTACCTTTATTTTAATTTTTTTTTCTAATAATTCTGATAATATCAAATTAAAACTTTTTGTTATATATTTTTTTCAATTGACAAATACATTCCAACATCATCACCATTCAGCGTGTCCAAGTAAATATAGTTAGAGTTATTTCCATTATTTTTTTACTTTGGTGTATATTTATTTCTGTAAATAATAAAATTAATTTTCTTAATAACATTTTTAGCATCAAAAAATTTAATTGGGTTTTTTTTTTAGCACCTCTAAAATTAAAAGAAAAAAATTTAAACAGAGTATACAATTTTAATTATGAGTATATATTATCGAAATCAACAATTCTAATTATATATAATAATATACAATTATCTTGCCACTTTGTAACAGTCAGGTGTAAACTATATTTGAATTTTGTACTTTCGAAATTGTTATAATTATAACAATTAAATTACTTAACTCTTAATGTTTTTAAAATATTTATGATAATTTTACAGATATATTAATAAGTTTTTTTTTTTTTTTGTTAACAAAATTTAACGACTTATTCATATAATTCATATATTTCTTTTAATGGATCAATACAATATATTTGAAAATATTCAATTAGAACTTAAAAAAAATAAAATAAATTGATATATAAAAATTATTTTTAAACGGTATTTATAATATTTTATTGATGTGATGTTTTATGCAGAAGATGTGCGGACCGGCACTTACCCTCAGCTATTCCATCCCAAACAGCTAATCACAGGCAAAGAAGACGCGGCCAACAATAATGCCCGCGGACATTACACAACTGGTAAGGAAATCATCGACCGGGTCAGAAAACTTGCCGACCAGTGTACGGAGCTCCAGGGATTTTTGATTTTCAACTCATTCGGCGGAGATACCGGTTCCGGTTTTACTTCGCTGCTCATGGAATGTCTGAGCACCGATTACGGAAAAAAAGAGCAAACTAGAATTCGCCATTTACCCGGCACCCCAGGTGAGTTTCTCTACACGATATACCCGAAAACCACCTAAAAACCAATTAAACTATTGTACTTTTCTATTGGTAAAAATGACTATTAGAGCAAATATTATTTGTTTATATTTAAGTCAATATACCTTATAAACTATTGAAGATATATATATGAAGAAATATATGTCAACTATGATATGAACATTATTAAAAAAATACTAAATTTTCTCTAAAACATATAAAACAAAACATTTCGCAAACTAACAATGAAATATTCACGAAAACCATGATTTATTATATCGATGATAAATGATTATATCTGCTCAAATTTCAAATTCAAGATAGCACAGAATAACTTTGCCTATAGGAGCTATAGTGTTTTATATATATGAATTATTTAAGAGGAGTTTACCGAAATAAAATATTGAATAAGGGGCAATCTTATAATATTATAGGCCAGCTGTAAATAAGCTGAATTAAATCATTATCAAAAGTTACACATAGTAAACCTACTCATACATTATAAACTGTAACCATTCTCCATTATATAAAAAATATTTTTTATTTTTACCTATTTAGGACCAAATTAACTAAGTGAACCCAGCAATAAAATAAAATAGGTATATTAATTTTAAGGTTTTTTTTTTATCATTTGTCACCCATGCAACCCGGAAATAATCAAAGCAAAATTTTCAATTTGATGAATTAAATAGGGTTGAATTCCATGATAAAAAGTAGCTGTAGACCATAATAGCAAAAAACATGTACAAATCCAAAGAAAATTGATTACAAAGATAATGGGCCGCGTGGGCCGTCCGTCTGGTCGTTGCGTTGTGTCACCGACTACAGAACCAAGTATTCAATTGCGTGCGTCGTCCGTGAATTGTTACCGACAACAACCCTGCCAAAGCAATACATTTTTAAACGTTAATATTGTCGAGCGGGTTTGCCGGTTGTTCGAAATCGAGAAAATGCTCTGCTTCTTCGTATACAATATTGTTAACAAAATTTAACTACTTATTCATATAATTCATATATTTCTTTTAATGGATCAATACAATATATTTGAAAATATTCAATTAGAACTTAAAAAAAATAAAATAAATTGATATATAAAAATTATTTTTAAACGGTATTTATAATATTTTATTGATGTGATGTTTTATGCAGAAGATGTGCGGACCGGCACTTACCGTCAGCTATTCCATCCCAAACAGCTAATCACAGGCAAAGAAAACGCGGCCAACAATTATGCCCGCGGACATTACACAACTGGTAAGGAAATCATCGACCGGGTCAGAAAACTTGCCGACCAGTGTACGGAGCTCCAGGGATTTTCGATTTTCCACTCATTCGGCGGAGATACCGGTTCCGGTTTTACTTACGATATTTGTTTAACATACGGACTTTTGTACTTCTACAGGTGTCCATGGCAGTCGTAGAACCGTACAACTCGGTGCTATGCACGCATACGACTCTGGAGCTCTCTGATTGCGCATTTATGGTGGATAACGAAGCCATTTACGACATATGTAAATAAGACATATAAAAACAATAAATAATTAAAACTAATTAACCAATAGGTAAGACTATCCAACAAACTGAGTAGATGCAACATTTGGTGTTTCGGGTGCATCTGGGTTTTCTTCCGTAGGTGTTTGATATGGTTTGTTCTAAGGAATCTTCTTAACAACAGTCTCATCCGCTGGATGTTCCATGCTATACAAATATTATTTTAATTCGTACTTTCCAATAACTTTAAACGGTTGTTCAATCGAATTAAGAAAATTAAAATTGTGTAATAACAAACAATAAAAACGGTATGTACTGCAAAGAATAAAAAATAAAAATAAGGTGTCTACTATCAAACTATTATATTATTGTAATGATAAGAATAAAACGATTTGATATACGTTGACGATATCTAGATAGATAAGAATATATTCGTATCTACATAGATAACACGTATTAACTATGCGTATCTATCTCGATGATTGACGATAAGCCGGCTAAACGACTCGGGAGTTATTTATCTATTCTGTGCTATTGCTTTTCGTAGCACAGTTGTTATATCAATTTCTTAGTCTAATTTCGGAGTAATACGCTTTCGTAACTGTTGTATTTGCCAAATTAGTAGTACATTTTTTTCTCTGCACGTTTAAATAATATATAAATTTTAATTATTTCATCATTTAGAAATAACATAAACTATTTTAATTTACATTTTTGTGTAACATAATTTTTGTTTTAAGCAAATTTTACAATTCATTTTTTTTTTTTTCTATTGTAAAACAACGATCATTTTCATTTTGAAGTGGTTGATATTTTAGATTATAAAAACTTGATTTACAGATTGTGAATTTCTTTAAAAAAAATAATAAAAAAACAAGTTGCATTGACTTAATATTGTAAGTATAACAATTACATAAGTATAGAAGTAAAGAAAATATTTATTTTACATTACGCTGCAATTCAGTTTTATTATTTAAAAACATATGGCAAATTTGTATTGACATATAATAAATAAAATATTCTTTTAAAACTCAAATAAGGGTAGTGTTACCACTGGGTAGCTGCTCAAGGGAACGACAGTTTCATTAAAAGTTTGATTAAAAGAATGTGTACAATTTGAATAATAATTATACAAATCCTTAATAAATAATTTTGTTATTATTAAAATTACATAGAAATTATATTTTGAAATCGTATTGATAATAGTAGATGAACAATATATATGTTGGTGTAATAATATTAAAACGAATACAGTAGCTAAATAAATCGATATATATATATATATACGTGACTATAATAATAAAAACAGGGATATATTATGTAGGATCCCGTGGCGTTTTGCCATTGGTCGAAAAAACCAAACATTATCGAGCCGCAGAGATAAAACGGTTTAAGTGATAAGGGACATAATCGCCAAGCAAAACAAAGGCAGACCACGAACTTTTAGATCGCGTTCTACCGTGTGTTCGGTACTCGCAGCTAGTTTTTGGTACCGTTGTTCGACGAACGCTCCATATCCATTAATCCGCGGTTAGTTATAGACATGTGGATGCCAAATGCATACATAGCCAACCATCCATATTTAAGGGCCCGCCGTGACCGGGCATTAGAAATCAAAGATGGCATCGAAGCGCCACCAGGATACTGGTCCAGAAGGTATGTACAATTGTTAAAATTCAGTTTATCCACTCTGATCATTTATAAATAATTTAAATTTCATTATTCCATAGAGCGGAGATTGACGCCGCCGCCGCACGGCAGGAGGTGGGCCGCAGTCGCAGAGTACGTAAAACCATCGATCATATTTACTGTTTAGTTCCTGATCTGCTGCAAATCACAAATTTTCCGTTTTACTGGGGCAAGATTACAAGGTCCGAAGCAAATAAACTACTGGAAAACCAACCGGACGGCACGTTTTTATTGAGAGATTCGGAGCAAGATGGATATGTGTTTACGGTAAGTTTCAGCAGGAACAACAGTGCGGGACACTGGCGGATCGAGCAGTGGAATCATCGTTATACTTTCGATATGCATGATCCCACCATGTTCTCATCACCTACCATCATCGAGGTCATCAATCACTATAAAAGTAACACAAATTCGAATTCTGGTTCAAATCTGAAAGTACCGTTGAACAGAAATTTTGCTTTTTCTCTGAAGCACTTGTGCCGTGCAACGATTTGCAACAACATCACATATGATAATATCGATAAATTAAAACTACCAAGTCCGATTGAATCATACTTAAAAGAGTATAAATACATGCAACGCATTAAGATTACACATAATTGATTTTGGTGCATATGAAAACTAAAAAATAATAACTTTTTTTGTTTATACTTTTCTTTTTACAACTCATTGAGTTATAATTATTTTAGTTCAACATCAGTGTACAAATTATGATTAAATAGTTTTTTTTATATTATTATTTTAATTTTATAGACAAATTTTTCTTTTCTTTTTTCATTAATAAAAACAATTAAATGACATTTTATTCTGTTCATTCAAATTTCTATTGAAAACTTTATTTCTTATTATTTAAATTCTAATGTTATATAGTTAATGATATTAAAATTTGATTACTATACCCAACCGAAGTTAGTCTTTAAGATTTTCCAAAAGGTAAATAATTAAATTACCTCTTTAAATCTGATAAATTTCAATTTTCACAAAACTATATCAATGGTATTATTTAATATAATATTATTACTTAGTTTTTATTATTATTGTAAAAAAAAATATATATATATATTTTAATTTTTTAATTTTTGATAATTTCAAAAATAAATATCTCTTTTATTCTTATATAATGAGTAATAGTAAATTCATAATATTTTTGAAAAAAGTTTTAAAAAATTATTATTAATAAATATTTGAGTGCTCATGCAATTTCTCTATTTCATACAAATGAAATATTTTTAAGTAATATTATTAGGGTGTTTTCCATTCCATTAATTTTTTATTTTTATTTTTGATAAATCTCTTTCTAATGTATACATTAGTAGTACCAACAATCCATATTAGCATAAATCACTAAATTTTACAGGTTAATCTTGCTAATCGTATTTACAATTAATATAATTATTTATATTAAATATTATTATTAGTACTAATATTTTATAAAGTGTTGTACAATGCATTAAGCTCGTCACACAAATGTAGAATTAATTATTATCATATATATATTATTCAATAATTAAATTTTACAACAATAATAATAATTACATTAATTGTTGTTGTGACAACACCTATGTATGTGTGTATATAATAATGTCATTTGATTTAATATTATTAAAATTATTTTATCTTGCCAGTTCATTAAGTTTAAATCTAATAAAAATCGACTGTAATACTATTTTTGTCTTGCCTACACTTTATTTCATGGTTATATATTATATAATATTTTTTATCAATTGTGTCAAACCTATTGAATATAATAGAAAAATTATAATATAATAATAATAATAATAATATATTGATACAATAGTAAAGTTTAAAAACTACTGCTACATCAGAACAGTACTATTGTGCAGGATCTATCTACACAATAAGCAACCGACATTTTAATAAATATGGTGGAGTTATTAAAAAATAATATATTTATGGTTATTAATATCATTATATATAAATGAGCATGGTGAAATATTCATTAACAAATGCAAATCCAATTATAGATGAACAAATGTAAATGTAGAAAAATACATTACAAAAGTAATTTATATCTAATGAATTTCTAGATATGACAACAAATTAATATATCTAACTATGCCTATTGACCTAGTGGACCAATATTTCTACTATTGATTCATTATCGGATTGGGTAATTTTGGCACAATTAATGGATTATTTATGAGAGCTACTACCATCTTTGACTCGAAAATTTGTAGACGTGGTAATTTTTTTCCTCCGAAAAATATGTCATAAAATACTATTTTAATTTAGGCTCCATAAAAATGATTGAAAATTTAAGATAAAACAACCCTGACAGTTGTAAAACATTTTTTAACATAATAATTTGGAGTTTGAAAAAAATAAAATGAATAACATTTAATAAATTTAATTTTTATAATTACCTTTTGGTATTCTATATAATATTTATATATATATATAAAATTAGTCCTATTTGTCTAGGTTTTCGCGATAACTCGTCTAAAACTTCTTTATGGGTAACTATGATATTGCGGTAATAATTTAGAAGTACCAAGATTTAATCGATCCTATTTAACGAAAAGTTTAAGAAATGAAATGAAACTAATTAAAATAATTTTATTCACCTCTATTATGCTAATGCTGAGGTAGATCTTCATCCTAATTAACCTTTCAGCAGTCGCGTATGCGTATTTTGTACAACAATTATAGTTTTATTGTCATTGCCCGATTTATATTGGAATTTGTCCAATAAAAAAAGGGACACCAAACGAATGTTTTGAAACTATAGGTTACCGATGGGACATGGAAAATTCTCTTTTTATTCTTTACTATATTAAAATATATTGGTAAAATAATCTGTCGACACACGCCTACTCGTGTAAAATCTAGAGGCGCCGTCTGCTGAAAGTTTTAATTTGAAAATGATCTTTCTGATGCGGAAGTAGATAAAGGCCATGTAAACAACAGTTTTAATAAAAATATTAATTTGGACAGATAACAAGATTGCAATGCTTAATGGCAGGGGCTAGAGCCTATGATATGGTTTTGGAGGTGCAAACCACCCAACCGCAAATATCAGGAAAAATGTTATAGACAAATTACTCCACCAATAAATGTAATAGTTATTTTGAAGTTTCAAATTCTAATTACCGGCGGACTTACTAACCAACAGTGAAATATTCTCATAATTTTACACCCAATTGTGGTACATGTATCGTTATCACAATGATGATAACCATATCTATACCATTGTGTACGGCTTTCTGTGTTGTTGTTGTTGTATTATTCGTTTGGGACATGACTTCAACGTCCGTCTGGTCGTTGCGTTGTGTCACCGACTACAGAACCAAGTATTTAATTGCGTGCGTCGTCCGTGAATTGTTTCCCGACAACAACCCTGCCAAAGCAATACATTTTTAAACGTTAATATTGTCGAGCGGTTCTGCCGGTTGTTCGAACTCGAGAAAATGCTCTTTCCATAAACAAATAGTTGTCGATTTATACAAAACAAAATGGCACTGCAAGTAATTGAAAATGTGTCAAAATTGATTGCAAAGGAAATTATAAAAAAAATATTGGAGGAAAGTGGATTCGGATAACAAACTGTATGCGTTACTTTGTTGGAATATAGGATCAAAGGGACCCAACCGAACAAGACCACAATCAGACCATAAGTAACCGATAAAGTAGACGAGTTCGATCAAAATACTATCAGGCAAAAAATCCATCAGTTTTGGTACATCCGTCATATTCCAACGTTGAATATAAAAATAATAACGATTTTTTTTTTTTTTGCAAATTCATTGAGGCAATACAACTTTGTTTCTATGCACATTGTCATTCATTAAGTTATTATTACTTTATTTTTAATGTTCATAATTTTTAATTTGTCAATACATAATCCATAAAAATGCTTATCAAAAAAAATTGTTTTCTCAATTTTTCGAGAGCTTGTTATGAGCTCAAAACCCTAAGCATACTTTTCATTTACGAAAACACTTTTTTATGTTCTTTATAAAGTAGATTTTCTAGATTAACTTCTGCATATCTAATCAAAGATAATCGCATATCCTACGAGTTCTTTTAATAATGTATAATGTTATGATGTAAATTGATTATTTGTTTAAATAAAAGAGCTTATGAAGAGGCGAAAAGATTAAAATTAGAAAATGAACGCCAAGAGGAAACAGTCATCATTTGTAACAGATGAAGTTACAAAACTTAGACAATGAATATTAATTTGAAGCCGTAGAAGGAATTTTTAAAATGTACGATGTTAAATATTTTAGATATTTTATATACATTATATTTACATAGTATTTTTTTAGTTTAACACAGCCCGAACATGTTGTACGTGAACACAAAAATAAGTTATTAAACTTTGCAAAAACACATGATAAAGAAGCTAGAGAACTTGTGTAAAATATATTAAATTCAAAAATACTGTCTAGACCTATAGTTCTACTTTTTCTCAAATGATTTATTTTTATATTATTATAACGTTAAAAAAATGTTAATTTCAAATACTAAATTCACATCGATTTATATATTTTGCTTTCAGTATAAATGTTCAGACGAACATACCAGTTGCTTTTGAAGAAATCCTCAAATCCTTTTTGTACCGATTCAAACTTAAATAAATAAAATTAATTAAAATCCATTTTTTTTTTTTTTTACAAATTTGTATATATGTAAAGAATGGTTATGAATGTTATCATATATGATTATTTGCATATCATTGTCTATAAAAAATGTATTCACTAAAAATGTTTTAAGTTTAATTAATTTATTTTAAAATTAATTTGCTAATTTATTAATACAAATCTATACAGTTTTCTATTGGTAAAAATGACTATTAGAGCAAATATTTGTTTATATTTAAGTCAATATACCTTATAAACTATTGAAGATATATATATGAAGAAATATATGTCAACTATGATATGAACATTATTAAAAAAATACTAAATTTTCTCTAAAACATATAAAACAAAACATTTCGCAAACTAACAATGAAATATTCACGAAAACCATGATTTATTATATCGATGATAAATGATTATATCTGCTCAAATTTCAAATTCAAGATAGCACAGAATAACTTTGCCTATAGGAGCTATAGTGTTTTATATATATGAATTATTTAAGAGGAGTTTACCGAAATAAAATATTGAATAAGGGGCAATCTTATAATATTATAGGCCAGCTGTAAATAAGCTGAATTAAATCATTATCAAAAGTTACACATAGTAAACCTACTCATACATTATAAACTGTAACCATTCTCCATTATATAAAAAATATTTTTTATTTTTACCTATTTAGGACCAAATTAACTAAGTGAACCCAGCAATAAAATAAAATAGGTATATTAATTTTAAGGTTTTTTTTTTATCATTTGTCACCCATGCAACCCGGAAATAATCAAAGCAAAATTTTCAATTTGATGAATTAAATAGGGTTGAATTCCATGATAAAAAGTAGCTGTAGACCATAATAGCAAAAAACATGTACAAATCCAAAGAAAATTGATTACAAAGATAATGGGCCGCGTGGGCCGTCCGTCTGGTCGTTGCGTTGTGTCACCGACTACAGAACCAAGTATTCAATTGCGTGCGTCGTCCGTGAATTGTTACCGACAACAACCCTGCCAAAGCAATACATTTTTAAACGTTAATATTGTCGAGCGGGTTTGCCGGTTGTTCGAAATCGAGAAAATGCTCTGCTTCTTCGTATACAATATTGTTAACAAAATTTAACTACTTATTCATATAATTCATATATTTCTTTTAATGGATCAATACAATATATTTGAAAATATTCAATTAGAACTTAAAAAAAATAAAATAAATTGATATATAAAAATTATTTTTAAACGGTATTTATAATATTTTATTGATGTGATGTTTTATGCAGAAGATGTGCGGACCGGCACTTACCGTCAGCTATTCCATCCCAAACAGCTAATCACAGGCAAAGAAAACGCGGCCAACAATTATGCCCGCGGACATTACACAACTGGTAAGGAAATCATCGACCGGGTCAGAAAACTTGCCGACCAGTGTACGGAGCTCCAGGGATTTTCGATTTTCCACTCATTCGGCGGAGATACCGGTTCCGGTTTTACTTACGATATTTGTTTAACATACGGACTTTTGTACTTCTACAGGTGTCCATGGCAGTCGTAGAACCGTACAACTCGGTGCTATGCACGCATACGACTCTGGAGCTCTCTGATTGCGCATTTATGGTGGATAACGAAGCCATTTACGACATATGTAAATAAGACATATAAAAACAATAAATAATTAAAACTAATTAACCAATAGGTAAGACTATCCAACAAACTGAGTAGATGCAACATTTGGTGTTTCGGGTGCATCTGGGTTTTCTTCCGTAGGTGTTTGATATGGTTTGTTCTAAGGAATCTTCTTAACAACAGTCTCATCCGCTGGATGTTCCATGCTATACAAATATTATTTTAATTCGTACTTTCCAATAACTTTAAACGGTTGTTCAATCGAATTAAGAAAATTAAAATTGTGTAATAACAAACAATAAAAACGGTATGTACTGCAAAGAATAAAAAATAAAAATAAGGTGTCTACTATCAAACTATTATATTATTGTAATGATAAGAATAAAACGATTTGATATACGTTGACGATATCTAGATAGATAAGAATATATTCGTATCTACATAGATAACACGTATTAACTATGCGTATCTATCTCGATGATTGACGATAAGCCGGCTAAACGACTCGGGAGTTATTTATCTATTCTGTGCTATTGCTTTTCGTAGCACAGTTGTTATATCAATTTCTTAGTCTAATTTCGGAGTAATACGCTTTCGTAACTGTTGTATTTGCCAAATTAGTAGTACATTTTTTTCTCTGCACGTTTAAATAATATATAAATTTTAATTATTTCATCATTTAGAAATAACATAAACTATTTTAATTTACATTTTTGTGTAACATAATTTTTGTTTTAAGCAAATTTTACAATTCATTTTTTTTTTTTTCTATTGTAAAACAACGATCATTTTCATTTTGAAGTGGTTGATATTTTAGATTATAAAAACTTGATTTACAGATTGTGAATTTCTTTAAAAAAAATAATAAAAAAACAAGTTGCATTGACTTAATATTGTAAGTATAACAATTACATAAGTATAGAAGTAAAGAAAATATTTATTTTACATTACGCTGCAATTCAGTTTTATTATTTAAAAACATATGGCAAATTTGTATTGACATATAATAAATAAAATATTCTTTTAAAACTCAAATAAGGGTAGTGTTACCACTGGGTAGCTGCTCAAGGGAACGACAGTTTCATTAAAAGTTTGATTAAAAGAATGTGTACAATTTGAATAATAATTATACAAATCCTTAATAAATAATTTTGTTATTATTAAAATTACATAGAAATTATATTTTGAAATCGTATTGATAATAGTAGATGAACAATATATATGTTGGTGTAATAATATTAAAACGAATACAGTAGCTAAATAAATCGATATATATATATATATACGTGACTATAATAATAAAAACAGGGATATATTATGTAGGATCCCGTGGCGTTTTGCCATTGGTCGAAAAAACCAAACATTATCGAGCCGCAGAGATAAAACGGTTTAAGTGATAAGGGACATAATCGCCAAGCAAAACAAAGGCAGACCACGAACTTTTAGATCGCGTTCTACCGTGTGTTCGGTACTCGCAGCTAGTTTTTGGTACCGTTGTTCGACGAACGCTCCATATCCATTAATCCGCGGTTAGTTATAGACATGTGGATGCCAAATGCATACATAGCCAACCATCCATATTTAAGGGCCCGCCGTGACCGGGCATTAGAAATCAAAGATGGCATCGAAGCGCCACCAGGATACTGGTCCAGAAGGTATGTACAATTGTTAAAATTCAGTTTATCCACTCTGATCATTTATAAATAATTTAAATTTCATTATTCCATAGAGCGGAGATTGACGCCGCCGCCGCACGGCAGGAGGTGGGCCGCAGTCGCAGAGTACGTAAAACCATCGATCATATTTACTGTTTAGTTCCTGATCTGCTGCAAATCACAAATTTTCCGTTTTACTGGGGCAAGATTACAAGGTCCGAAGCAAATAAACTACTGGAAAACCAACCGGACGGCACGTTTTTATTGAGAGATTCGGAGCAAGATGGATATGTGTTTACGGTAAGTTTCAGCAGGAACAACAGTGCGGGACACTGGCGGATCGAGCAGTGGAATCATCGTTATACTTTCGATATGCATGATCCCACCATGTTCTCATCACCTACCATCATCGAGGTCATCAATCACTATAAAAGTAACACAAATTCGAATTCTGGTTCAAATCTGAAAGTACCGTTGAACAGAAATTTTGCTTTTTCTCTGAAGCACTTGTGCCGTGCAACGATTTGCAACAACATCACATATGATAATATCGATAAATTAAAACTACCAAGTCCGATTGAATCATACTTAAAAGAGTATAAATACATGCAACGCATTAAGATTACACATAATTGATTTTGGTGCATATGAAAACTAAAAAATAATAACTTTTTTTGTTTATACTTTTCTTTTTACAACTCATTGAGTTATAATTATTTTAGTTCAACATCAGTGTACAAATTATGATTAAATAGTTTTTTTTATATTATTATTTTAATTTTATAGACAAATTTTTCTTTTCTTTTTTCATTAATAAAAACAATTAAATGACATTTTATTCTGTTCATTCAAATTTCTATTGAAAACTTTATTTCTTATTATTTAAATTCTAATGTTATATAGTTAATGATATTAAAATTTGATTACTATACCCAACCGAAGTTAGTCTTTAAGATTTTCCAAAAGGTAAATAATTAAATTACCTCTTTAAATCTGATAAATTTCAATTTTCACAAAACTATATCAATGGTATTATTTAATATAATATTATTACTTAGTTTTTATTATTATTGTAAAAAAAAATATATATATATATTTTAATTTTTTAATTTTTGATAATTTCAAAAATAAATATCTCTTTTATTCTTATATAATGAGTAATAGTAAATTCATAATATTTTTGAAAAAAGTTTTAAAAAATTATTATTAATAAATATTTGAGTGCTCATGCAATTTCTCTATTTCATACAAATGAAATATTTTTAAGTAATATTATTAGGGTGTTTTCCATTCCATTAATTTTTTATTTTTATTTTTGATAAATCTCTTTCTAATGTATACATTAGTAGTACCAACAATCCATATTAGCATAAATCACTAAATTTTACAGGTTAATCTTGCTAATCGTATTTACAATTAATATAATTATTTATATTAAATATTATTATTAGTACTAATATTTTATAAAGTGTTGTACAATGCATTAAGCTCGTCACACAAATGTAGAATTAATTATTATCATATATATATTATTCAATAATTAAATTTTACAACAATAATAATAATTACATTAATTGTTGTTGTGACAACACCTATGTATGTGTGTATATAATAATGTCATTTGATTTAATATTATTAAAATTATTTTATCTTGCCAGTTCATTAAGTTTAAATCTAATAAAAATCGACTGTAATACTATTTTTGTCTTGCCTACACTTTATTTCATGGTTATATATTATATAATATTTTTTATCAATTGTGTCAAACCTATTGAATATAATAGAAAAATTATAATATAATAATAATAATAATAATATATTGATACAATAGTAAAGTTTAAAAACTACTGCTACATCAGAACAGTACTATTGTGCAGGATCTATCTACACAATAAGCAACCGACATTTTAATAAATATGGTGGAGTTATTAAAAAATAATATATTTATGGTTATTAATATCATTATATATAAATGAGCATGGTGAAATATTCATTAACAAATGCAAATCCAATTATAGATGAACAAATGTAAATGTAGAAAAATACATTACAAAAGTAATTTATATCTAATGAATTTCTAGATATGACAACAAATTAATATATCTAACTATGCCTATTGACCTAGTGGACCAATATTTCTACTATTGATTCATTATCGGATTGGGTAATTTTGGCACAATTAATGGATTATTTATGAGAGCTACTACCATCTTTGACTCGAAAATTTGTAGACGTGGTAATTTTTTTCCTCCGAAAAATATGTCATAAAATACTATTTTAATTTAGGCTCCATAAAAATGATTGAAAATTTAAGATAAAACAACCCTGACAGTTGTAAAACATTTTTTAACATAATAATTTGGAGTTTGAAAAAAATAAAATGAATAACATTTAATAAATTTAATTTTTATAATTACCTTTTGGTATTCTATATAATATTTATATATATATATAAAATTAGTCCTATTTGTCTAGGTTTTCGCGATAACTCGTCTAAAACTTCTTTATGGGTAACTATGATATTGCGGTAATAATTTAGAAGTACCAAGATTTAATCGATCCTATTTAACGAAAAGTTTAAGAAATGAAATGAAACTAATTAAAATAATTTTATTCACCTCTATTATGCTAATGCTGAGGTAGATCTTCATCCTAATTAACCTTTCAGCAGTCGCGTATGCGTATTTTGTACAACAATTATAGTTTTATTGTCATTGCCCGATTTATATTGGAATTTGTCCAATAAAAAAAGGGACACCAAACGAATGTTTTGAAACTATAGGTTACCGATGGGACATGGAAAATTCTCTTTTTATTCTTTACTATATTAAAATATATTGGTAAAATAATCTGTCGACACACGCCTACTCGTGTAAAATCTAGAGGCGCCGTCTGCTGAAAGTTTTAATTTGAAAATGATCTTTCTGATGCGGAAGTAGATAAAGGCCATGTAAACAACAGTTTTAATAAAAATATTAATTTGGACAGATAACAAGATTGCAATGCTTAATGGCAGGGGCTAGAGCCTATGATATGGTTTTGGAGGTGCAAACCACCCAACCGCAAATATCAGGAAAAATGTTATAGACAAATTACTCCACCAATAAATGTAATAGTTATTTTGAAGTTTCAAATTCTAATTACCGGCGGACTTACTAACCAACAGTGAAATATTCTCATAATTTTACACCCAATTGTGGTACATGTATCGTTATCACAATGATGATAACCATATCTATACCATTGTGTACGGCTTTCTGTGTTGTTGTTGTTGTATTATTCGTTTGGGACATGACTTCAACGTCCGTCTGGTCGTTGCGTTGTGTCACCGACTACAGAACCAAGTATTTAATTGCGTGCGTCGTCCGTGAATTGTTTCCCGACAACAACCCTGCCAAAGCAATACATTTTTAAACGTTAATATTGTCGAGCGGTTCTGCCGGTTGTTCGAACTCGAGAAAATGCTCTTTCCATAAACAAATAGTTGTCGATTTATACAAAACAAAATGGCACTGCAAGTAATTGAAAATGTGTCAAAATTGATTGCAAAGGAAATTATAAAAAAAATATTGGAGGAAAGTGGATTCGGATAACAAACTGTATGCGTTACTTTGTTGGAATATAGGATCAAAGGGACCCAACCGAACAAGACCACAATCAGACCATAAGTAACCGATAAAGTAGACGAGTTCGATCAAAATACTATCAGGCAAAAAATCCATCAGTTTTGGTACATCCGTCATATTCCAACGTTGAATATAAAAATAATAACGATTTTTTTTTTTTTTGCAAATTCATTGAGGCAATACAACTTTGTTTCTATGCACATTGTCATTCATTAAGTTATTATTACTTTATTTTTAATGTTCATAATTTTTAATTTGTCAATACATAATCCATAAAAATGCTTATCAAAAAAAATTGTTTTCTCAATTTTTCGAGAGCTTGTTATGAGCTCAAAACCCTAAGCATACTTTTCATTTACGAAAACACTTTTTTATGTTCTTTATAAAGTAGATTTTCTAGATTAACTTCTGCATATCTAATCAAAGATAATCGCATATCCTACGAGTTCTTTTAATAATGTATAATGTTATGATGTAAATTGATTATTTGTTTAAATAAAAGAGCTTATGAAGAGGCGAAAAGATTAAAATTAGAAAATGAACGCCAAGAGGAAACAGTCATCATTTGTAACAGATGAAGTTACAAAACTTAGACAATGAATATTAATTTGAAGCCGTAGAAGGAATTTTTAAAATGTACGATGTTAAATATTTTAGATATTTTATATACATTATATTTACATAGTATTTTTTTAGTTTAACACAGCCCGAACATGTTGTACGTGAACACAAAAATAAGTTATTAAACTTTGCAAAAACACATGATAAAGAAGCTAGAGAACTTGTGTAAAATATATTAAATTCAAAAATACTGTCTAGACCTATAGTTCTACTTTTTCTCAAATGATTTATTTTTATATTATTATAACGTTAAAAAAATGTTAATTTCAAATACTAAATTCACATCGATTTATATATTTTGCTTTCAGTATAAATGTTCAGACGAACATACCAGTTGCTTTTGAAGAAATCCTCAAATCCTTTTTGTACCGATTCAAACTTAAATAAATAAAATTAATTAAAATCCATTTTTTTTTTTTTTTACAAATTTGTATATATGTAAAGAATGGTTATGAATGTTATCATATATGATTATTTGCATATCATTGTCTATAAAAAATGTATTCACTAAAAATGTTTTAAGTTTAATTAATTTATTTTAAAATTAATTTGCTAATTTATTAATACAAATCTATACAGTTTTCTATTGGTAAAAATGACTATTAGAGCAAATATTTGTTTATATTTAAGTCAATATACCTTATAAACTATTGAAGATATATATATGAAGAAATATATGTCAACTATGATATGAACATTATTAAAAAAATACTAAATTTTCTCTAAAACATATAAAACAAAACATTTCGCAAACTAACAATGAAATATTCACGAAAACCATGATTTATTATATCGATGATAAATGATTATATCTGCTCAAATTTCAAATTCAAGATAGCACAGAATAACTTTGCCTATAGGAGCTATAGTGTTTTATATATATGAATTATTTAAGAGGAGTTTACCGAAATAAAATATTGAATAAGGGGCAATCTTATAATATTATAGGCCAGCTGTAAATAAGCTGAATTAAATCATTATCAAAAGTTACACATAGTAAACCTACTCATACATTATAAACTGTAACCATTCTCCATTATATAAAAAATATTTTTTATTTTTACCTATTTAGGACCAAATTAACTAAGTGAACCCAGCAATAAAATAAAATAGGTATATTAATTTTAAGGTTTTTTTTTTATCATTTGTCACCCATGCAACCCGGAAATAATCAAAGCAAAATTTTCAATTTGATGAATTAAATAGGGTTGAATTCCATGATAAAAAGTAGCTGTAGACCATAATAGCAAAAAACATGTACAAATCCAAAGAAAATTGATTACAAAGATAATGGGCCGCGTGATTTTATTAGACAAATATTATATAAATTCGTAGATGAAAATAATTGCTGTCAATTTTTCTACAGCACACAAGATGGAATACCTGGTACAATTATTGGTTGTTTAGTAATTGATTCTATCAGTATATTGGTGACAAATGAATACTTGAAACACAATTTTTCTGAATCTCTAATTACTGAGCTTATATAAGCTTCTCTTACTAGTTAACTACAGACAAAATATCAATGTTAGTCAATTTGTTATATTTGAAACAAATTTCCTACAAAAAAAAAAAAAAAAAACAATTTTTTACTTCTAATTTAGTTAGTTTTAGGCTAATTAAAAATTAAAACAAACATTGTTTTAATATTAATAAGATTAATATTCAATAAAATGTATAATAAAAGAAATGTAATAAATCTATTTTACATTTTTTTTTTTTTTTTTACCTTACTAAAATAACTTGTATTTAATATATTTTAATTTTACTACATTTCTAAAAAAAAAGTTGATTAAAATTATTTATATATTTCCTACAATAGTTAACATTAAATTTAACATAATAAATAAACTTAAATGTATTGTTACATATTATATTATTAATTATTCTGTATTCAATGTCCTTGGCTATTAAAACTAATCAATACATTAATATTACTTAACAAAAATAAATAAATAAATAAATAAATAAATAAATATAAAATAAAAACAAAACAAAGCCTGTGGTATTATACAAGTTGTGGTTAAGTACAACCAGTTTCGATTTGCAAAGTCATTATCAGGTAATAAAATATCTAATGTGAATTAATAATATGCAAATAAAAAATAACGCTAAAAATAAGCGTATTATTGTTTATTATGTTATATATTTAAATAAAACATAAGTGTTAAATGTAAAATATACAAATATTTTAAGTAAAGAAATCTAAAATAAAATACTAAATGGCATTTCAATCTAAAATATTTATTAAAACGTTATATTATATGATAAGATCTACTGCTGTTTAAATGTACCAAACCCAAGACCCAGCCTTCAATGTTTGTGTGTTGCCAAATGAGCAACTTCATATTGGCTTTCCATAGAGCACAACATTTCTTCTTGTTTTTTAGTGATGTCCTTTGATTGTTCTTGTTGAGTTGTTTGATTATCAACACCTAATATAATAATCATTAAGGAATTTAATATAGTTATAGAATAATATAAAAATGTAGACTCTGTAACCTACCTATCTCATTATTTTTAGTGACCATAAGTCTTTTAAACTTGGCAGTTACTTTGCCATCTTGATCTCCAGATTGTGTGGACTGCCAAATGGTTGCAGCCTTGTTAGTAGTTATCATAGTTGGTTTACATTCTTCAACTTGCTTAACAATATTATTTTGTTTATTAACCCACAATAACTTTCCTTTTTGAACATGTTCAGCATAATTTGTTGGGTTTACAGCTACTGGGTTGTATGACAGTAACTCTATTCCTGTTTGCATTTTCATTTTTTTTACTTGTGCATCCATCGATTTTTGTAGTAACTGTTGAGGGTTGACTTGTATAGTTCCCCCTACTCCTATTATATTAGACTTTGGATTATTACACTATTCATTTTATTGTATACTCACTAAATTTAAAATTGAAAAATAAAATAATTACTTTGTTGTTTAATATTAGCTTTCTTTTCAACGAAATAATTATGTGATGCGAAATAATTGTCATTCTTGTTACTACCATTCCTATATTGAAAATAAAATTATTATAATATTAATATATACAGTGTGTAAACGCTAATTGAGAACTCTCAATATCTTTGCGCTGAGCCCTGCAATTTGAATTCTGTTTTTCAGTTGGTTGTTATGACATAAAAATACACATTTGTATGGTCTTTGAATTTTTTATTAACTTAATTAGACATGCGCATGCATAGTGTGTTTAATGTTTAATTTTATAATACCAGATAAAATACGATACATATTAGATTACATTTCTATTCCAATTTAAAATAGCTCAGGTAATTAATGTAACGTGTAACGAAATAAACAACATATTTATTTACGTTTTTTCTACTATAAGTTATAATTCATACACAAATTAAAGTGAAAATTATACAGTAATTAAAATTATAATATAATTGTAATTATAATATAATTATAAATGTAAATATCACCTTAATAAATAGAGGTAAAAATGTCAAACCTAAACAATCCTAGAATAATTATTTTCATAATTACAGTAAAAAATGTGAAAATCGCGCGCATTTTTACAGTTGATTTTTAATTCCTGTAACTTGGTCAATTTTGGATTTGAAAGTTAGTTGAACTACCAAAATTCATTTAAAAATTAGGCAAAAAATAATTAATGGTAAAAATAGGTGGTTGCCATTTAAGAAAAATAATTCTACTGCGCATGTCTAATTAAGTTTAAAAAAATTCAAAGACCATAAAAATGTGTATTTTTTCGCTATAACAACTAACTGAAAAACAGAATTCAAATTGCAGGGCTCAATGCAAAGATATTGAGTGTTCTCTCAATTAGCGTTTACACACTGTACAATTTCTTTAAATAAATTCACTAATTAGATATATACCTTGGGCTATGGCTGCGAGATTGACGTGATCGTTTTTTGTCATTACTACGACTTTGTGATCGATGAGAACGTTTTTTACTGAGACGTTCTTTTGATTTTTGTCTATAATAAACACACAAAACATAATCGTAATATATTAGACTGTACACAGGAAAAAAAGCTATTAGTTTTTCATTTTCAGAAATTATTATTTTTTACTTTTCACCTTAATCACCAATTACATCTCCATATAAATATCACCATTACTTTAAATACCCCCCCCCCCCTCATGTCCTAATATTTTACTGTTACTTTACCTACATCACCCCGGCTGTCATCTACACTCATCTCACATATGGGCAGTATATAAAATTTTTAAAAAGTTCATCCAGTGATATTTAATAAACACGGGAGACACTTAAGTCATTTATTCAATTTCTTAGTATGAAACAATAACCAAAAGTGACTGAAAAAATAGCCAAAAGAAATTTAATTTGCAATGATTAACTTTCAATATTTCAAAAATGTATTCCTATATTATCCCACATAACTTTATTATGATGGTAACATCATAGTACACCAACTTTTTAACTTTACAGTGTATATTTATAACAATATTAAGACATTTTAATAGCAATATAACTGACTCATATAATTGACTTCAACACATGGTTAAAATATCACAGCAATTATTTATTTCAATAACTTTATCAACCTGAATACTAATAGAAAAAGAACCATCTAATTTATGCTTAGCATTAAAGCTAATAAAGATATTGAAATTGATATTTGATATTGAATTATAAAAGTTAGTATTTTTTTTTTCATTTTTTTAATATGTTAGTATAAAAGTTATTTTATTTTGAATAAAAATAACATTTGTAATAAATACAGAGAAAAAAATAAAACCTGTGACAGCTAGGACTTATTATCTTTTCTTCGTCAGAACTTCTTGTTTCAGTATCACTATGACTCCCATATTTTCGGTTATTATGTGATTGTGTAGAACGCGATATATGAGTAGATGATGCCGAACAAGATGTTTGAGTTTTAGATTGGAGTGATTTGGTTGAGTTATGTTGAGATCCCTGCTAAACATATAAAACTAAATTAATTATTACATAAATAATATTATGGTATTACATTTCTGTTATCAGTAGTTAATGGTTTAAATAATTATATTGATGAACGATTATCAAATACGATTTTATAGCTAAAATTATGATTATGAACAAATATAATATACTGTTTAAGTTAAAATTGAAAAAAATATATATATAAAAAGATGGTCAATATTATCACCTAACACTTAATGATAAATAAAAAATATACCTACTTAAGGCCAAAATTTATAGAGAATGATATGTAGTGGGAAAGGGTTTATATTTTATATATAATTTCAGAACAATGGCCTGTTAATATTGATTTTAACCGGTATTTACTTTTTTTTTTAATTGTATTAGATACATTACCTATTTTCTTTTTTTTTTTTGTTATAGTAGCCTACTTCAAAAAATATTTGTTTTACCTAGACAGGTATATATAGGTTTGTATTGAGCATTAGTATTAGCAATTTAGCATCAAGCTGTATAATATTATCTTAGTAATAAAGCAGTAGTTTTATGAGATGAAATGGAAATTTGAAACATTAAGTAACTCAATTACCCTACTCAGCAGAAAAATATTTGGTAAACAAATCATGAAGGATAAAAAATATTAACATATAGGTAATATGTTTATATAATTAGAATTACTACCTAAAATAGTTAATAGTATTTGATATTCTTGTTTTTTTTATTTTTATTATTTTAACAAGAAATATACAATCAGCCCTTGAACACAATAAGAATATGTGATGTTATGTGAAAACACTAATTGTTTTTTTTTTGTTTTTAAATAAATTTTTTATAGTTAAATAGTAAATAGCAGTAATAAAATAGTTAATAGGACTTGATATTTTTGTTTTAAATTAAAAAAAAAAAAAATATTGTAAATAATGTAGTACCTAATAAAAAAGATCATACAAAAATGTATTTTAACAATTACATGATAGATACTTACTATCATAGGTTGGCAATTTATTTTTTAAATACAGCCAGAAATAATTGATTAAAATTTAAATTGGTATTGTAGGTTTACATTTAATATATAGAAAAATATTGTTTACAATACTAAGTATGATTCATAATATTAAAGTTATAGAAATTTGATTACCTGCCTAAAAATATTAATAGCTAAAAAGCTCGTTATAAAGTACCTTATATTTGTATAACTAATATTAACCAAAATAGACTAATGTCATATATATTCATACCTCACTCATATCCATGGTTACTTGTTTATAATTTGGGATCTGGCTCTATTCCATTTGTTGTGGTAAGTTTAGTCTAAAAATTGTATATATTTAGTATAACATATGAAATCAAATTCTACAAGATAATAATTCAAAATAAATATTATATACAAATGATAATTTCAATTAATTTAATGTTATTTATTTCATTAGTCCTGGGTATCATGCAGAAAATGTAATCAACTCATTTCTATAAATATCTGTTAGTATTTTGGCTTTTGGGTATTCAATTTTAAAAAATACAAAAATATAATTTTCAATACTTGAATAAATTTCAAATAAAAAAAAAAAAATAGGTAAATCAGTTAATGTATAAAGATAACATCATTAACCTACCACGCAACTACATAGAATTTGTCATTTATGCCGCAATAAGTTTAAGTATGAGTGTACCAATATGAACAAATATGACTATTTGTTACTCTATGTGATCAAAAAATGCACATAATATTTATAACGATCTAATATACATCTCGAAATAACAAAAATACAATTTATTATAAAAATCGGACTTACAGAGACTTCTCTATTAGGGCTTGAACTGTTATCATCATCACTAGTATAATCGTAACTTTCTGGCCTTTTCGCCCTCAGGATATTACAGTGATTAACACAAATAAGGCAAGACAAATGACAAGACAAATTTCGGACATAAAAAAATAGTCATCTAGGAAGTCATTATTGAACCGCCACAACAATGAGATTATCCAAAAATAACACGCCATGACCGAGATTGAAAACAACACAATTTAGTAATAAAAAAAGTCAAACGCAATTTTCATAATTTATTATGAATTTGTAATCGAAAAACTACAAACAATTATTGTTGATGTTTAAAGAAAATCGATTAAATAACCTGACAGTGAGTAACACTAACGATTGAGACTTACGAAGACGAACACCTCAGAAAAATACAGGACTGAAAAGACATACAGGAATGGGAACAATCGGCGGGGAGGGCGTATGGGACTGGCCACAGAAAGTATAGCGGGGAGGGGGGGTTATTTATCATTTCTACCCCCAGCGCCGTCTTAGCGGATATTTTAGGAACTAGTACTAAACTATTTTTTAGTTCCAAAAGTAGTTACGCACTAGTTAAGTACTAGTTTCTAAAGTATCCTTTAAGATGGCACTGGGGCTCATAAAGGAAAGGCTACCCCCTCTCCATACACCCGCAATCGTAATATATTTTTTCTAACCACGAATCCAATCTTGTACATCATCATAATCAGTGACGAACACGGACGACAAAATGGTGTCGTCCTCTATTGATTCCACCCATTATTGAACATATGTTTTCTCCGTGCCTAGAATGCATATAGTTGGTCACAATGTTATGATCAGAAATTAAAATTAAATAAATTTAACAGTCAATGGGTAGGTTAGCTTTATGAGTTTATGTGTTCACATAGTAATTTCGCGTCCGACGTAGACTTTTTCATTGTTTTTTTTTCTGTTATAATTAAATAACTATGGTTATTTCCTGTTCGTCCTATGGGTGTTCTAATAGACGAAAAAAGGAGGCGATATTCATTTTCACAAGTATGGAAGGATATGTAAATGCCTATAACTACTATCTACTAAAATAAATGTTACTCCATTAAAAATAAGTATATTTTTTTAGATTTCCCCATAAGAGATCAGCAGTTTTAAAAAAATGGCTGCATGCAGAAAAAAAAAATTCACTCCTTATCAGTATAGTCACTTGTGGAGCGAGAAATTTCACGAAGACGATTATTAAATTCAACCTGGTCAGACATACCCTTACTAAAATACGATGCTATTCAATCAATTTTCAGGATTCCCATAATACCTGAAAAAGGAAACAATTGTTTGTCGTGCACTTTTCCGGGATAATATAAACTAGTTAATTACTTGTAAGAAAACCAATTTTTAATAGTTTACAAATTATTTACAGGAAAATAATGGTACAGAATGTTTTAGAAAATTGCAATAAAATTGAAAATATGACACCTAGCAGAATGGTATTTTGAAATTGAATTCTTAAAAGAAGTTGTTAAATAAGTGTTTTTATCATAGAAAAATGTATTTAGGTTACTTGTAGAAATTGTAAACAAAATATGACTTTTTAAGTATATAATTCTCAACACCGCGAAATTCATTACAATAACTCTGTTGGTTTAATGGCATTGATGATGAATATAAAATTGTCTTTTTAATTATTTTAAATATTGTTGAATTTTATAGGATTGAACAGATAGTCAAAAATATTATGAAAAACAGGTTCATTCAAATGTGAATGGTGTCATGAAATCAAAACAATTTGTATTGAATATTTCAAAATTATGTTATAGTAATGTAAGTATACATTTTTCAAGATTAGATATTTTCTCTTGTATCGTTTTAATTAGTTAAAGAAAGGGATGGAATAAGAATAAAATTTCAGTCACGTATGGGCTTCTCTCCTTGAGCAGGTGATTGTTTAGAAAAAGATTGAGAACCATCCCATCGTTCAGAAAGAAACAGTAAACTTATCTAATATACATTAGTCCAAAATCCAAAAATGGACTGTTATCAAACCAACCTAGTAGTTGTTATACACAAATAAAATTATTGTAAATTAAGTGAAAGGTACTAATAATTTTTTTTTCTCAAAAGATTTCAGTAGCAAATAGGTCGTTTTGACCAAAGTCTATTCAGTGCAATTTAGAAACACCCAATAAAAAAAAGCTGAAGGAATTAAAAGTTTTAAAACAACGTCTATGGCGAATCTAAGATCAAATCATTAAAAAGTAAGATATTCCCCAATTTTTTTAAACATTTTCAAATAAATCTTTTTCTACAGGTCTTATACTTAATATCAAAAAAAAAAAATGTTAATCTTAAGAAGAATTGACAACAATATTGGAAGTCAATTTTAGTGAGTATTAATTAAGTTTTTTTTAGCATGAATGAAAAGCCCAAATGCTTGGTAAAACCCCGGTGTACAGGTGCTATGAAAGAGTTTGTCAAAACGCTTTTTTTTATTCACCCAAAGCGTATAAATATGTTCAACAAACTTCCTTATACTTCAACTATTAGGAAATGGTACTGATAGTAGTACTAAATGTGAACCTGGATTTATGTTGAACATGTTTTTTATTAGGCATATAAAAAAAAACTATTTCATAAGAGCAGCTTAAAATATGTCAAGCAGATCAAGCAGAAAACAAAGAAAACGGGCCGCTTGATTTTATTAGAATGATATATATATAGATTATTTTGTTAATATTACTTAATTTCCAAGTTTAACAGAAATCTCTTCAGAAAAACAAACTGAAATTGATATGGCAACTATTCTTCTTGATTGAGTAGATCCAATTATTTTATTATCTTTTGTAAAAATGTATTCATGTAAATACTGTGGGATTTGGGTGGTTTCATATGAACCGGGTTCAGCTTCAATAATAAATAATCAAAATAAAAAACAATTAAATGAAGTTCAGTTAGTTAGTTAATAAAAAATTATTACTTGATGGTCTTTAATAGCATAAAGTCTTTTTAGAATTTATAAATAGGCAAACTTTTTTTTCTTTCCTCTATATTAAATGTTTTGTAATGGTTTTCATTATTTTTTCCCCTAAAATTCAATATTTAAAAAAAAAAATATTGAATAAACATTGTATATAAATATTGAAAAAATATTGAATAACCTATATAGTTTTTGCCAGGCAAATTATCAGTTTAAATAATATCTTTTCGATTATCGATCTAAAATTTGTCATACTTTTTCTTGTCATCTAGCTCCAAATTTAAAAACCGCAGAACATATTTGTTCTTCTTATTCTTATTTTCTGTTGTTCGGTGGTTGGTGCTTGGTCCACTTCAACCTCATACTGCTTTTGATCATTTTTAATAATGTCTCATAACATAGGATAGGGTTGAACATTTTCCAGTTCTCAAGCTTTATTATGTTGTTTTGCAAGGTTTAGTAACATTTTTTGTGTTCACACTAAAAATAAATTATAAAAAAAATAAAATCAATGTTTATTGAACATCTAAAATATTTAATATAGTGCATTTTAAGAACTCACTATATCAGCTTTGAGTTCTATAACTATATATTTATCTTTTTTCAAGATATTTCAATGCGATTCAATTCAGAGCGTAAGGACCACCATTTCCTTTTAGCGTTAATTTTCTTATTTTAATATTTTTTCCGCATCTTCATAGGCTCTTTTGTCTAAACAAATAATCAATTTTTACTATTATGTTATAAATACATGTATTGTAGAGATGAAAAAATAGTGTTTCATCTATAAAATTGGTAAACCCTAACATTATGGATTAATAGGGCTGCTAATATAGAGTATATATCAACTTGTAAAATAATGTATCAATATTATATTAATAATATTACGAAGAAGTCGAATAATAATTAAATATCAAAAAAAAAAAAATCATTAACTGCATACCTATCCAAATGACGCAAAAATTGGTATTAGCGGTCTCTGTGAATCTACTGGGCAATATAGCAAAATCTGTCCATAAAAATGGACCTAATGGACTTACTTAAAACAAAAATTATTACATCAAATTAAATTTTTTTTTTCTGATATATTCATGTGACAATTTTCTATTGAGATTAAAAAAAAGTTTCATGTCTGAACAGAAAATAGATTTCGAAATATCCCTGTTTAAACACATAGGAAATGTAGTTGTCTTTGATTTGATGAAATAATTTGTGTTTCGAGTCTTATCAATTGAAAGTACCAACAAACCCACATTTTAGATAATACTTTATACATTTTCATCTCAGTAGTCAATTTAACTTTAATAACCCCAGACCTATTAAATATTTCATATAGTAGTACTGAAATATCTTAACTTACATTTTTAAAACCTGTACAATTAAATACAATAGCAGTGTTAATTACAAGATTGGTATTTCTGACATTTGTGGATTTTCCCTCAGTTTAGTTGTAAGAAATTGCTGGTAGAAAATTGTTCTTGTTTATTCTTCTGGTATTTTTTAATTCTATAAGCAGAGTAATAATTAAATAATCTCAAAATACTGTGTAGGTAATAAGTCATATACTATCTTCAGATGAAATACTTATAATTGAATCGTTATCATTAAAAAAACTTTTATAAAAATGTCTAGGGGTAAGTAAATAAATTGGAGCGATATTAAAAAGAAAGTTGTATTATTGTATAAGAGCATTATTTAAATATTTATTTAGATCATACGCTAAAAAAAATATACTTCAGAAATAACTTTTATATTATTAATTTACGTTATTTTTGGTACGAATGCTCTACATTCAGCCCCTACGGTTCAAAAATTATTTCAACGCCACCAGACAAGCACTAGGTAATAATAATGCCATCACATTAATTATAACGACACAATATTATACCAAGTGACATAACTATGGGAGGGTACTCGCTCACATACAATTTTTGAAGGGGGGAGGGGGCAAAGACATTTTGCTCCCAGCCTAGGGGTTATTACCCAGTTATCCAATATTTTAATATTATATTATAAAACTATGGTCACATAAATGGCGCACAAGTTTAGTGCTTTACCCAGGGCAGGCGCTACGTATTTTTCTGATGGGTGGGGGGGTTGTAACAAACAATTTGCCGACAGATTATTTCCTACAATAAACATAATGTATCATTTTTGAAGACAATAAATTGTTTACCTGATTAACAATTGTTTAATGGGTATGATAAACAAGAAAAAATACAAATGTCATCACTGGTGTATTTTATTGTTTTGTCACGACATTGACAGAATCAGGATTATCGGGCGCCCAAAATGCTTGACCAGTACATCATTACCGGCATGTTGTTTTATTTCGCGTTTTCTTTTAGAATTATTGTTGAAAACACTTTAGACATACGATAGACACTGTAACTATATTATTTTTCTCAATCAATTGTTCATTGTTAAATTATTAAATTTATTCAATGTAATATAAATCTAAATATTTCTCAAATAAACAGAACAAAATTAGAAATTACATAATTGATAAACGATTTAAAAAACATAATGAATAAATATCATCATAACTGATAAGTGCTAGGTAATTTGACGCGTGAACGTTATCACCCTGTTATGGATGTATCGCATAGAGTATCTAATCTATGGCGTTTTGTACCCCCCCCCCCCAATTAAATTACACAAATTGAAATTATTCTGGTTAGTCGTTCTTATCGATATTCAATTTGTTCTATAGAATAATGGCATATGAATATTAAACAATATTTGAGACTCTCAACAGACTTGATAAATATTATTATGACAAATTTATCGAATTATTATTTGAAAACCTACTTAGTTCAAACAATTACTGAGATGTTTTGGAAAATGTCAATTCAATAAGATTACTGTGTTAAAATTTCAGGAATAACACAGTTTCTGGACATTGTATTATTAAATAAAATAATGAAAAATATGTAGATAATAATGCTAATAACCATAAAAAAATAATTATTAAGTGTTTATGATAGTGATAGTGAGAGTTGTGATAACATACATTCTTTGATATTATATTATATTGATGTTTTCGACACTTCTTGATTTGATTTTAATTTCCCGTATTCAAAGTACGGAGTTTGACCGCGGTAATAATTCGTTCCTACTGTTAATTTCATTGTCGTAATGTGCTCGTTTAATGTTTTGTAGGACGACGTTCCGAAAACGCATAATCTAGCATGCTGGCTAATACAATTGGAAAAATATTCTACTGTTATAAGTAGAACGTCGCTTTGTTAATTATCAATATAAGTATACAATGTGACTTTATTTTCCTATCGTGACCAGAGTTCGAACACTTAGTTACCGGATTTTTAATATGCCAGGGTCATACTCGTGTGTTTTTTACATTTTTTTTTTTTTATTTGATATGAACAGATACATCATGACGATTAGCAAAACTTTATTCCGTCTATTTCGAATTATAAATCGTGGTTCAAACATTACAGAAAACAATGAATACTACCCACCTACTATTAGGTAAGAAACAATAATTTTCTACATCAAATAGATAAGAATTAAAGTAAACGCATTTTTCTATTAAAATTTATACATATACGAGCACTGACATGGTTTCGATATATAGCAAGACTACATCACAACAATATTTCATTTACCACATCATATGTCAACAGCTCGATGTCAAAATAAATGTGTAAATTTACAAGTTTTATTCTTAAGTTGATTTTTTGTCCTCCATTTAAAAAAGATTTGATGATTAATTAGTATATAATTGTTAAGTGTTTCTAAACGTTTTTAAAACATTATTCGATGTTGTTTAGTTTTAAAGAGGTGCATGTTATAATCTGTTATAATTATTTATGTATTTATTTATTAACTATTAATGGGCGGTATCCTTTGAATACAAAATAATGAATTCATTTCAAATATGAACATCAATAAAAATTATCTACTTAAGAGGTTTACATAATTATTAATATTTAGGTATTTACCAACACAAATTACTTAATTTCTAATATGCTTTTTAATGAAAACAATTCAGTTAGCCAGTTTGTAAAATATTTATTTCTTTTTTTCTTTTTACAGTTGACACCAAGAAAAGTGAAAAATCATAAAAAGGATATTTACATATCAAATTGTTACACAATATATTTATATATATACTGTAGCATGCCCTTACTTATACCCGGAATAGATGGTTGTTGCAACATCAGCAACAATTCTTCTCTTGACCGGGGACATGGTCTGGTTGAAGAGAACCGAGACCAGGAAACTGCAGAAGGCGACCTGGAACTAGTTAATGGAAAGCACTCTCACAACAGTCTATTAATCTAAGTTATATGAAAATCGTGATGGAAACAGTCACCCCCAATAGTAACACTACCCTCACTGGTATTTTAAAACAACATTTTTACTAAATAATAATTTTTTTTTTTTTATGACAATACAAATATATCAAATGTCTATGTAATATGGTAATAATTTCCAGATAATGATTTGCTTGGTGGTACGGGAAATTATCTGATTTTATGAAAGTCATTCTGTACATGGCGGCCCAACGCTTACGCTTTTCACATTTTAAAATATAAAAATATAAGTGAGTAATTATTAAACTATAAGTAGATTTATACATATTAGGTTTTTTTTTTTTTACTTTATTTAAAATATATTAATTGTATTTAATTGTTAGAATTCAATGACTCTGGAATGACGGGATGAAGAAAAAGTCAAATCTTACAAGGATCCAATGATGTAGTCCGTGCATTTACCTTGTATACAGGCCTTCAATAGAACATCAAGTTTTCATAAAAAGAATCTGATGGTGTCCTGCTATTGACAGTTCCGCTAATTCAATAAGAACTTCCACCTTTTATATTATATAAATAGGATTACTAGTTTAAAGTTAATTTTATTCATTAATCAATTAACATATAATTATGGCTTACATGTCAAACTCTAAAATATAATTACTACCATAGACATAAAAACCACCTTATACAATGTATGTCATGTATCTATACACAAGGTGGGCTGTTTAAAACTTAGGGATTTTTTTTTGTTTGTAATAATTTTTAAAACAAATTATTAATTTTGAATAATTTTTTCGCTCATTTTAGACCTTGGAAATTTGTTCCGATTATTTGTCAAAAAATATCTCGCGGTAATGGTCGCCTTCAAAGCGAATAGCGTAATGTGCTCGTTTTTTGGCTTTTCTCATTATATAACTGTAAAGAGAAAATAGGCATTTTTAATGTTTGTCATTTACATTTTCTTTCACTCTTTAATCCTATCTTTGTTGAATAAGTAATTAAGTGATAATTGTATTCACAAATAAATACCTATACTATATTATCCAAACAGTCAATGGTAGTAACATACTTTACCAATATTTAAAAAATGGGATAGTTATTATTTAATTTATATTGTATTTCTTTAGTTTTATATTATATCTAAACATAATAAGGTTGTTCTTTAATTTTTTATTATTTTATATAATTTCAAATGATCTCTTGAATTAATGTTGACTAAAATATATGACTACAGCATTTAATTTCTACATTTATGTTAAGTTATTTTTCAGAATATGTTTTCTTGTCTTTTATGAAAATAGTTGTATTGCCTCAATGAATTTGCAAAAAAAAACAAAACTATTTGTTATTATTGTAGTGGATGACTCTTGTCTATAGAAAACTGAATAATAAACCTCATTAGGGTTATATCTTGAGGATGTTGTTCTACTGAACAGTAGTTGACCATTGTACTTACTAATATTCAAGTATTCGGGCTGTTTTTATTGAAACTATTTAAACACATTATGGTTAGATTTTGAACATGTTGAAATATCAAGTTATATATTTATTTTTTCAAATAAATAAAAATACAATTATGTTTGTTTTTTATCATTGACACTCGTCCCTTATTATACCAAGGTCACAGTTTGGAACTTAATATATGTAGCATGTAAATACCTTTTTGTTTTTTTTTGTTTTTTTTTTCTAACACTTGTTCATTGAAATTAATAAAATTGTGCTCAGTGTTTCCTCAACAAATTTAATCGGAACATGACTGAATATATCTACAAGTCAGTTGTATCATAAGTCGGGGTACTCATTATGATAATATATAGGCCCAACATTGTAGGTACATTAATTGAACCAATATTTAATGTCAAATACTTCTGATTCCTCAAGCGTTCCTCTACCCTAGTGAAGTAGAATTTAACTTAAAAAAAAACACCCCAAAAAATCTCTTGGATTTGACCTAATTACAACGGAAATAGTCAAGAATCTACCCGAAAAAACAATAATTTTCCTTACCCATACATACAATTCCAGGCTTCGTTTATCGTACTTTCCCATATTATGAAAATAATCCAACTAAAACCAGAAAAACACTCTGACTGTCCTCCTCATATAGACAATAAGGCTCCTTCCAACTCTCTCCAAACTATTCGATAAACGCCTTCTGAAACGTATATTAACAATAGTTGAAGATGCTAAAATACTACCGAATTAAATACCAAACGTTCATGAAATCGCAAAGACCAATACAAACGATTAAACAGTAGCTTAGCTCAACACAAAAATTCCCTAATCTCCGAATTATCTACTATCACTATCTCAGGTAACCCAACCAAAAGACTCAATAGGCAGTGGTTATCCTGAGTTATCTTAACTAACTAATTGTACCTCAACTAGGAGATTTCTAAAATCCGATATATTTTATTAATTATATATTTTTTTTTAAATTTTGTCAGTTTTGATTGTTCCATTGTGTAACGGATTGAATAAAAGCTATTTAAAATTTAAAAAAAAAAAATACTTCCAATAAAATGTTAAATGACAAGAACAATATTACAAGATGGTAAAAAATAAAAACGTTAATTAATTAAAATAAATTGTGAACAATTATAATAATCATAGATCTCAATTATTACAATAAGAATACACGAGAAATAGGTAGTAAACATAAAAACATTTAGAAATGATTGTATTTCAAAGTTGGCAAAACTGCCAAATTGGAAACAATATAAACCTTATATGTCAGGTTATATTATTATTTGTTTATTTTTCAGAGTTTTATAAAGTAACACGAGTTTCTCAAAACAATTTTTTAAATAAAAATTATAATAGTTCTAAAAAATATTTAATACCTACTCTATTTCAACCACCATGGTGTATCGTTGCAGTGTTTTAGGATGTTTGAGGATTTCTACCGATGGAGTTGGACTACACAAGTATAGAATCTAAAACCATGTTACCTTATAGCGAAAAGTCTCATAACATTTTATATTATAATGTTTTAGATTTCCTTTGCACAATCAGACATTACTGCCTTTATGGATTATGGCGACACATCGTACAAATTGGCTTCCTAATGTCACTAGTAGGATATGTGACAATCATTTCAATGTTGACGATTATGAAGATGGTAATGAAAACAATCTTACTCCAAAAGCTTGTCCCCTACTTAATGATCCTAGTATTGTAAGTATATTATTAATAATAATTGGTTGTGCAATTATAACATTACATATTCATTTTTAATTTTATAAAATTACTTTTAGAGTGCTGGAAACGATATAGTAATGCCCATAGTGGAATCCAATGACTCTGTTGTTACAAGTTTTTCTACAAACAATATCAATTCTTCAAAATTAAATACTAACAATGTACTAAATAGACAGAAATATAGTCAAATGGAAATTAGTGATGAGGATTCAATTATAAGTATTTCATCCGATGATAGTGTAAGACTTAATACCTATTACCTATATGATAATTTGAGATAATTTAATTATTACTCTGTTTATAGAACTCAAATGAAACCGACATAATAAACAATGACATGGGTAGACTAATGAATGTGAGAAATACCAATATTCCTGTTAACACTATGCCACTGTATTTAACTGTAACAAGTCATGAAAATGTAAGTTAAGATTTATTAGTACTACCTACTATATGAAATATTAAGTAGGTCTGGACTTATGTTTAAGTCATGTCCCAACTCACCACTCTAAATTTTTACCATCAAAGACCACAACTTATTTATTATCACCCCCTCTTCCTATACTACTTATTCTGTATACTTTTATAGTTTATAATTTATATTTACATAATAAAATCTGATATACAGATTATATTAATTTATTTATTGACAACAGACTAATTTAGAAAAAAAAGTGATAGAAATTAAATTTTTGTTATTTAATCAACACTGAAATAAAATTGTATAAGTTTAATAATAGTATTTAATAATAATTGATTGTGCTAAATATTTGTTCATTTTGAATTTTATGTAATTACATTTAGAATGTTGAAAACAATATGGTAATGGCAGAATCAAATGACTCCGTTGATGAATTTGCATCTACTGGCGAAATCAATTTTTCTGATTTAAACACTGATGCTTTGCTAAATACAATAAATTATAATGATATGAACTTTAGTGATGATGATTCAATTATAAGTATTTCATCGGATGATAGTGTAAGAATTAATACCTATTACCTCTAAGGAGTAATTTGAAATTATTTAATTATTACTCTGTTTATAGAATTCAAAAGAACCCAAGCAGACTAACAATGATAAGGAAGAGTCCATAAATGTTACACATACAAATATTGTAGCTAACACTGTGCCATTGTGTTCAACTGTAACAAGTCTTGAAAATGTAAGTTAAGATGTATCAGTACTACCTACTATATGAAATATTAAGTATGTCTGGACTTATGTTTAAGTTAAATCAGTGCTTCCCAACTCAACACTATACATAGACCACTTTAAATTGTCCATCATCACGGGCCATAACTTATTTATTATCACATTCCCTTCCCTCTTTACCACTTAAGTCTTTATACTTTTATAGTTTATAATTAATATGTTTATAAAAAATTAGAAATAGAGTTTATATTAATTTATTTCTTGACAACAGTCTAATTTTGTAAAAAGGTGATAGAAATTCAAATTTTGATATTTAATTAACACGGAAATAAGATTTTACAAACTTAATGATAGTATATTAATAATAATTGGTTGTGCCATTATACTATACATATTGTATTTTTTTTTTTATTTTTTTTCATTTAGAATGTTGGAACCGATATAGTTAATGCAGATTTGAATGACCCCATTGCTGAATTATTTTCTACTAGCCATGTCGATTTTTCAGATCTAAATACTGATGATTTGCTAAATACACTGAATAATATTGACATGGAATTTAGTCAAGACAATTCAATAAATATTTTATCTGAAGATAGTGTAAGACTTAATATCTATTACCTATGGAGTAATTAGAGATTATCTAATTATTTTTCTGTTTATAGAATTCAAAAGAATCCAAAAGAACCAACAATGAAGGACAACCCACAAATGTTAAAAATATCAATCATGTAGATAACACTATGCCATTGTATTCAAATGTAACAGGTCTTGAAAATGTAAGTTAAGATTTATCAATACTATCTACTATATGAAATATTAAGTAGGTCTGGACTTATGCTTCCCAACTCAACACTAGGCATAGACCACTCTAAATTTTTACCATCAAAGGCCACAACTTATTTATTATCACCCCCTCTTCCTATACCACTTATTTCTTTATACTTGTGTAGTTTATAATTTATATGTACATAATAAAATCTGATATACAGATTATATTAATTAATTTATTGACAACAGACTAATTAAGAAAAAAAAGTTGTTAGAAATTAAATTTTTGTTATTTAATGAATACTGCAATAAAATTGTATAAACTTAATAATAGTATTTAATAATAATTGATTGTGCTAAATATTTGTTCATTTTGAATTTTATGTAATTACATTTAGAGTGTTGAAAACAATATGGTAATGGCAGAATCAAATGACTCCGTTGCTGAATTTGCATCTACTGGCGAAATCAATTTTTCTGATTTAAACACTGAAGATTTGCTAAATACAATAAATTATAATGATATGAACTTTAGTGATGATGATTCAATTATAAGTATTTCATCGGATGATAGTGTAAGAATTAATACCTATTACCTCTAAGGAGTAATTTGAAATTATTTAATTATTACTCTGTTTATAGAATTCAAAAGAATCCAAGCAGACTAACAATGATAAGGAAAAGTCCATAAATGTTAAACGTACAAATATTGTAGCTAACACTGTGCCAGCATGTTCAAAATTAACAATTCATAAAAATGTAAGTTAAGATATATTAGTACTATATGAAATATTAAGTATGTCTGGACCTATGGTTAAGTTAAATATGCGATTCCCAACCACTGAGGCATAATAAGTAAATAAGATATGGATAATTATAATAAATAAAATGAAATACAATTTCGCTAATTTTCTTTTTTTAAAATTATAATATCGATTAGTCAACTTAAAAAAAATTGATAATTTCCAAACACCAACAAATTTAGATTTTAATCTGTTTAAGTTGTAACCTATGTACTTACCATGGGTAGGTACAGTAAGAATCCCTTTTCACTTATTCTATATTGATTGTGTTAGTTCTATTCCATAATAGACTAAGAATAATTAGAAATGTTAGTATAATATGTGAATAATCATTATTACTTTATTAGGTTCACTGGTCAACTAATTGTAAATGTGCAGTTGTCTTTTGTAATCATAAATTTAGATTACTGTTTGATGATTTATTTTTTATCAACTTTCCAAAAAACAAACACCTTTGTAGTACTTGGTGGAAAAAGTGTGGACGTAAAGAACCATTTGATCCCTCATTTAAAATTTGTTCAATTCATTTTAATTCAAATAATTTTTCAACAATTACTGTAAATCAATTTAATCGATCTTGCCAAAATACTGTTTTGAAAAACAATAATATTGGGCCAACTCAATATTTATTACGGCATGAGTTTACACAATATTTGAGGAAACAGAAAATAATATTCGATAATAATAGCAGTGAGTATAATTGTCTGATATTTTATAAAACATTTTATATTTTGAGTGCTAATATATATCAACAATGTTAATTTAGGTACAAAAATACAAACTTTACCACCCGAAATTGTAAAAAGTTTTTTTCTAAATCATAATAAAACATCTTTACAAAAACATGCAACCCCTATAGTTAAAGCAGGGACATCTAATGTATGTAAACGAACAATTCAAAATAATAGTATCGTGGGTAATTTTTGAACTATTTTTTAATTTTACAGGGCCCCTCTTTAAGCACCAAACGTGGAATAAACTTGTTAGAAGATTCAAGTGGTGAAGGAAAACAATCAAATTTTGAACGTGTACATGGAAATGTTTTGGTGGTGAAAAAACGTGTAGGCGAAAAAACTACTTCAAACGGTATGTTCTTTTGTTTAAAAAATTACATGTTTAAGTATTTAATTTAAAATCACTAAATACCGTTGTCTAATATTATAAATAATAATAATATTTCTTGGTAAAAAAACAATATATATTTTAGTGTTATACAATTATGATAATTATTAATATACGCGAGAATAATATTTAGTATTATATTTACTCAATTGGCTTGTCAGAGAGTCGTTTAAAATATAAAAACTAAAAATGTATAAGTTGTTTCCTCACATGAAAGTTCTATCAATTTTTTTTCTACCATTGATAAATATATAGCTTTTTGAAAGTATTCTTAATAAAAAGTATTTGATATCCAATTGTTTTCTTCCAAGTAGTTTTCTAATGATAATATTAACCTATTGAGATGTTCAATTATGATTTTTCTATTTTCCCTAGACACACATAACTTATTTTTCAGATAAAAAATTGTGTAACATTTCAAATATCTCAGGTTGATTATTTTCTATATATAACCTCCAAAAATCAATTTTTTTAACCATAGAATTCATTTTATCCAAAACACTGAAAATTAATTGTTTATTTGTAAAAAAATATTAGATAGATATGCAAGTGCCTGAAGCTAATTACAGTCCTGTAATTTAGAAGTTAATTAAAAAGGATGATCTTCAATAAATATGTGGATCTCATGTATTAGTTCCCTTAAACCGAATAAAATTCAATACGCATCATCATAGCAACCTACTATATTATATTATTATATAATCGGCATTCAAATTCAACATTTTTGCATCATTACCCTTTTTTTTCGCATACCACAAGTCGGGAACCACTGATTTAAATTAATTCAAATTAGCCATATTAAATTTATCATGGTTATATGGACAATCTGTTCTACATTCCATTATAGTATTCTGTGATATCTGAGTATTCTCTTCATTTTAATTTTGATTGTATGATAGTAGTGTGTGTAGAGTTGTAGTAGAATGTGTATGATAATAGTCTAAATATTTACACAGCTCCATTATGTAAATAGGCATTTAATAATGAAAATTATTTTAGAATGATCAAATGTCATTATTAATATATTTATAGCATAAAATAAATTAACTCCATTTTGCTAAACTAGAACAATATTCATGGGAATATTATTTTTGTGCACACAAGTGAAAATTGTAATTAAAATATACAATTATCATTATTTATTTCATGATAATTTTTTATGTATGACATTAAACTTCCCTTTTCCTATTGTTACCAGATTATTTTATTCAGTATAATTTATTTGTATTTCTTCATTGCATAATAACCCTTATTTTTTCATTTTCATTTGGCATAGATGAAAGTAAAAATTTGACAGTAGAGAACAAATCAAATAAAAGAAATTTAAAAAATAAGGATTCAAATGTCAACCCAATTAAAAAACAAATTTCATCAACTGGGAGAAAAAGACCACGCATGCAATTATCAAAAAAAGATCATTTTGAAGGTAATTTTGATATATTAAATAATTTAAATTACCATTGAAAAGTAGTATTATGTGATTAATATGAATTAGTAGTAAAATTTTGTTGAAAAAAACCAACTAATTTTACTTTTATCATCAATATTTTAATAATAAAGTAATTCAATTTAACCATTATAAATATAACAAACTTGAAAGTTCAAAATTCAGATATAGTTTGCACCTCACTCTGTTACAAATCTGCAAGATAATTGTATATTATTATATATAATTAGAATTGTTGTTTTCGATAATATATACTCAAAACTAAAATTGTATACTCTGTTTAAAATTTGTTTTTTTTTTAATTTAAGAGGTACTCAAAAAAAAAAAAAAAAACCAATTAATTTGATGATAGAAATGTTATTAAGAAAATTAATTTTATTATTTACAGAAGTAAAAATACCAAAGTCAAAAAATAACGGAAGTGACAGCGACTATATTTACTTAGACACGCTGAATGGTGATGATGTTGGAAACTATTTGTCAATTGAAAAAACATATAAAACAACAAAAAGTTCTAAATCAATATTACCAGAATTATTAGAAAAAAATAAAATTAGTAGAGGTAATGCGATTTTGACCTAAAACTTAACATTTTTATGCAAATTAGATGTACACGTACAATAATATTTGTATTCCATGTACATGTTTTTTATATAATTTTAAACCCTTAATTATATATTATTGTTCATGTATGCTCATCTACTACATAATTAAATACATACATAAACAATACGAGGAAATAAACTTTTTAGTTTTAGGCGTTTGATTATGATTTAGTTTACCAATATATAGTTTTTAGCAGCTCATATAAATAACATACAAGTGTTTCTCTTACATACTGGAAAAAATTTTTTTTTGTTTAAAGTATTAGCTAAAAAGATTTGTTTTTACCCAGTAACAATGCTAGACAGGTTAACTTGTTTTTGAATTTTTTGAATTTAATGCACTAAAAATTTACTAAATATACATTAATGCAATAAGCTCTTAAAATTCTTAAATATACAAAAATATGCAAAAAAAAAAAAAAAATTTAAATGCCATTTTTGTTAATAGGTCATAATTTTTAATATTAAATTTTTTATATTTTATTGAAATAATCATTTTCATTATCATTAATCAAATCTCCTTGATCTTGGTATTCGACAACAAAAAAAAAAAAAAATGATTTTATTTAAATAAAATAGGCTCTACCACCTACTATATTAATTTTTAATTTTTTACCTTAAAAGTAATGTACTCACTGTACAATCCATGATTTCTTGAGATTTTCAAACTTGAAACGTCTCCTGTTTGGTGGTAACATGTTTTCGTATAAAATCTGCCGATGTTGTCGGGGCAAACTTGAAATATGTCATGTCGTTACCCATATTTTTTTTTCTGTTACTTTTTGTAGTATTTCTATTATAAACTTCCTGGTAGCAGTAATCAACATTTACTTTGCTTAATGCTGTTTGATCTGGTACATTTTGTTCCGTATATTATTCCAAAAAATTTTTCTAATTTGTATTACTTAATATGTTCGCAATTTATGTTCGCACTAAACATTGCTGTACATGAATCATATCATAATTGAATGATTGTGATTTTGATGAGGATGACAAATCTTGTGAAATAAGTAGTTGAATTTTTGTTGTGTTTTCTGTACGATTGACACTTCTACTGTGTTTTTCTGCCGCTATGTCTTAGGTCTCGGAAAAACGTTTATCATCGGGAAATATTGATATTGCGTACCGTACAAAATAGAATTTTATTATCCGTTGTAAATATGTATCCAAATTCTTGAACGTACGTTTTCAGACGGGTCGAAACCGACGATTTCACTTTTGGCGTTTTAAAATAATATACTCTAAATATTTAATAGGAGATCACGCACAGTAAAACAATTAAACGATATAAAAACAAATACCACTCGCACAACGAAAAATAGCGGAACACATTAATAACGCGACGGACTGCATAAAACTAAAATCAACAGTCCGTGTACGATTTGTTATCAGTAAATTATTTTAAAATTATTTGTCGACTAGGTATCATAAACATTATAAACACGAATGCGTGATAATATAATACCCGACCAAAAATAGATGGTTTCTTCCAAACTATAAAAGTTATATTTGTAACAAAATCATTTTATGTCGATTTAGACCAGATTGACCAAAACAATATAAATATTAAGAAAAAAAAAATCATTAATACGCAGAAATTGAGAAAACGTACATTTATATGCCCTAACCCATTAAATATGCAAAAATATGCAAAATAAAATTAGGTATTTAAATTACTCAAAAAACAATACAAATTTTGATCGAATCCGATTTTCTTATACGATGTAACAAAAAAAAACATGCAAATGCATTAAATTCACAACTCTGGTATTATATAAAAAAAAAACTACCTTAAAGTTAATTTTAAAATTATCCTTAACTACATTCATAGATGTATTTTGTACTAGACTGCACTATCTAGACTTGTATAGATTTACTATACAAGACTTATGTGGGTATTCCATAGGCCCCATGCCAGTCTTGTTATATATTCATAATATTCAAGTAAAAATGTGTAATATTTTGGTGCAATTTTTTTTTACATGCAATTTGTAAATTACTTAAATTTTAACTACTTAAATTCCGAACTATCCAAAATTTATAAAATAACTTTTAACTTTATAACTAATTGCTACTCACCTTTGCCCAGTAATGTAAAAACTGTTTGTATCAATTTTTGAGATAGTTTAATACTATATTACTAAGATTTGGGGACTGACAAACTACTATCAGCAATTGATAATTGTTACACAAATAAGTCTTTTTAGAAAATACTTGTACATTATATTGTACCAATATATTAAAAGAGTTATTTTTGTTGTATTTTGACCAAAATATTTTGTTAAGTATTTTAATGTCATATACACATTAAATGTTATATTATTCCTTAATCTACTATCTATTTTTTTTTTTTTTTTTTTTTTAGGAATTCCAAAAAAAATAATAAATAATTTGTCCTTAAGAGAATGTTACTCTGATATGCTTCCTGCCGTCTGTGACACAGATTGTGGGTTTTTATGTTATTATGCATTACCTGATCCTCAACGAAAACAGATCTATAACAAATTTAAGATGATTTACAGCATAACTGAGCAAAACTGTCTAATTACTCAACTAGTAAAATTACGAGTGGTCAAAAGAAGTGATGAAACGTTGAAGTCCTGTCCATTATACCATTTAGAAATAAATAATTTTACTATAAAAGTGTGCCAGACATTTTTTATCAATACATTGGGTATCACAAAACACCGACTTGATGGTATTCTGAATCCAATTAATTACAGTTGGTTTTCAAATAGAGATAGAGCATTGAAAGCTATCATACCAAATCAATTAATAGTAATTTATAATAAATGATTTCATAAAAGAATCTTTAATACTATTCGACGACAATTATAATTTGTGTAATCATGTGAGCGATTCAGAAGTTAATATGGAAAATATACCTAATAAAGAATGAAAAAGTGGACTAGAAAATTATTCCTTAAGTTTTTAACTCGTACCTATATCCAAAAAAGTTGAAAAATAATTTCTTTGATAATAAAATTGGTTAAAATTATGTTTATAAAAAATATTTTAAAAATATTTAAAATATTGTTCTATCTCCATGTATAATATGTCAATTAAAAAAAAAAAATGTACAACGAATTTTTGAAAACTGTTTAAACACATGGTATTTTATTGTAGTATAACTGCAAAGAGGAATAAGCATTTTTAAAGTTTATCACTTTCATTTTCTTTCACTGTTTAATCTTATATTTGTAATAAAGTGATAACCATATTTACAAATAAATAACTATACTATATTATCTGTCAATGGTTAGAACATATGTTACCAATATTAAAAAATAATGGAATATTTATTATTTAATTTATATTGTATTACTTTTGTAATCATTTGTATTTTATATTGAAAAGAAAAATGTTTTTTTTTTAACTTTGTATTATTTTATGTAATTTAAAATGATCTCATATTGTGTTAAAATAGACCGAATTATATGAATTATTTATAATTTAATTTATACATTTTTATTATGATTTTTTTCAGAATATCTTTTGTCATCCTTTATGAAAAATATTGACGAATGATTTAAAATTATAAATAAAGAAATAATAACTTATAAAATGACGATTTGTAAAGAAGCAAAGTTGTATTTTATTTGTGTACTATTTGTTTTTACTATTTTAATGTCAGCAGAATTTTTTATTATATTTCAAAGAAAATAATATTGATTACAAACATTAAATGAATAGACAGATAATAGTTAGGAGTTTTAATTACTTCTGTTGTTTTATTTAATTGACGTTTCATGATACTGACATTATTGTATTTTAAATTAGTAGTATCTATTTAAAAGTATCAATGGAATAAATAGCTTTTTCACAGATAAATCAAGACTTAAAAAACACTGACAGACTAATAATGACTAATAATAGCTCTTCTACTTGAAATCCAAAATATGACTTTTATTAAAATAGAAAATAATACATAACAACAGTGGCGGAGTGAGAACTAATTTTGGGTCTGGAAATCATATTTTTCCAGCCCAGTAGCTCGTCAGTTGATTGTTTCGGGGGCTAACGTACAGGCATAAATTTGAAGAAAAAAAATTATACTTTGATCTTCAAAAATTTATAAAATTAACACAAAATAAATTGTTGTATTTAACGTTTAATGTCTAAAAAGAAGAACTATTTTTTACTAAATTAAAACGTGGAAGAACTAAAAAACAAAACAATTTGAAATATTAGAATATTTATTATATACCTAAATAATAATCATTTTATATATTTATATATAAAAAATATACATTCAAATGAAAAGATTAAAGATTACTTCCTTTAAGAGTAATTTGGAATTTCCACCAACTTTATTTATAATCACATCATTATCTAAATTACAAAGAATTTGCTATTCAATAACTTATCAATGTTTCAAACGACTCCAAGTGTTCGGTTGTCATTGAATTTCTTAAACAGTTTTTCTAAATATTTCATAGTAGAAAATGACCATTCACATGCCACTTGGGTTCCCGGCAAAGTTATTAAATACTGATAAGCAATTGATAATGTAGCATACTAGTTGTACCATCTGGCCGACACCTAGCGAGTAAAACGGAGGCTCACAGCTGATCCAATGTCATCGGTTGTCGAATTATTACTTTTAGCTTTGGCACAACAACTCATTAATTTCACTATCACCGTGCCGTTGATGTCGTCGGTACCCTTATCGGGATGTCCAAGCTCTCTTCCACTCACCCGCGCACGCACAAACCCCGACGGCCTTTAGTACGGCCCCCGTCGTCGTTGTTTTCGCGTCCGACCATTCGGACTCTCCGCTCGTGCACGCGCACTTCCTTTTCTGCCGTGGATTTTCGTTTTGGTTCCGTGTTGGTTTTTGGCCGCCCGCTCGAGCGATCCGCCGTGATCGTACCGTCGTTCCCTGACGTGCAACTTGGCAAGGGTTGGCAGTGATTTCGGAAGGATCTCTCCACGCCGCGGGCCAATTGGTCGGTGTTCGTTTGCGTCATTCGGCCGCCGCCCGTGACGTCATCGTCAACCGTGCTGAGATAAGAGGCCAAATTATTTATATCGATTATATACATAGTCCGCCTCTCAGGTCGTTACCAATTCATATTGTTATTATTACTCGTACTATTACTATTACTATTCTTTATTATTACTCTTTTCTATTATTTTGTTGTATATCATTTCTTTCTGTGTGTTAATTATCCGTAAATGTGAAATTATTATTTATTATTTAATATTTGTTTTTAAGTCCCCTTTCACCCCCCCCCCGCCACATCACTTGTAACGCGAGTCCAGGCAGTCGACGACCAGTATACAGAATAGTTCTGTCCGGACGAAGACATTTCTGTATCCGAGCGTGGTTTCGCGACCTATACGGAACTGTAGGTCAAGTAGGTCATCGAGTGTCTAGCTTAGTGGTGACTACCCCGTGGTTTATTTTACTATTTCATACATATACCAATCACCATGGTTGACAATGCCGAGCCGCAAGTCGCCGATCGACTGAAACGCGCTGTCGCCAAAGCGGTAATGAAACGCACCGTGACAATTAAGCGAATCAAGTCCATTCACGCTTTGTCTAAATGCACATCCCCTGATTCGGATTTGGCCGGCAGAATCCTGGTCGCCACTGACGACTTAGACAAGTTATGGTTACAATTTGAGATGGAAGACGCCGAGGTTCTGGACGGTCTAGTCCAGATGGACAAGCTTAACGAATATGACGCTGATCTTCAAGCCCAAATATTCGACATGGTCTGTTCAGCAAAAGCGGCTTCCGTTCGGCTGCGTCCTTCGGTCAAGACTACTGGCCATAAGCTCGGGAAAGAGCCCCAGTCGTACAGGTCAACTTCGAAACTCCCGGATATTTCATTGCCGTCCTTCAACGGGGATTTCAATTATTGGCCGACTTTCCGAAACCAATTCTCCGCGCTCGTCGGCCGGAAGACCGAGTTGTCCAAGATCGAAAAAATGTATTACTTAATCGGATGTCTACAGGGTCCTGCCGCCGAAGCCATCCGAGGTATCCCTGTGTCTTCAAACAATTACGACCTTGCGTGGAACACGCTGGCTACGCGATTCCACCGCCCTCAATTAATCGCTACGTCTCTAATAGACAAGTTACTCAGTGCCCCGGTGTCCAGTCGGGAAACGTTGCACGATCTCAGCAAGTTTATCGCCACGTTCGAAGAGAATATATCGTTATTGAAGGCGCTCGAAATACCCGATCTTGGATCATTCATGATATTTTCCATAGCGCTCCGTTGTTTGCCGTTATCAACTAGGATGTTGTTCGAGTCATATTCATCATCGGAATTTCCCGTGATCTCCGAATTATTGTCGTTCGTTCAATCACGGGTTGCTGTCCTCAAGATATTCGGGGATCGCCCAAAGTCGAACAATTCCATGAAACTGTTCCAGCCCGTCGGAACATCCGCCCAGAAGAAATCCAGTAAATTCAGTCCGGTTGCGTTAGTTTCCTCGAAACCATCCAGTTCCGGTATTGCTATTTGTCCCTGCTGCAGTGGATGTCATTTGCTCGGCTCATGCCAACAATTCGAGTCGCTATCGGTAGAAGAGCGGAATCAGCTGCCGCGCGTACGTAATCTATGTTACACATGTCTGTCTAGGGATCATTTGGCGAATATGTGTCAATCCAAGTCGCGATGCGACAAATGTTTCGGAAAGCACCATACGCTCTTGCACAGTTATTTAAAACGGCAGAAGGCCGGAACCTCGGATGGTATTATGTCATTGTGCACCGAAGTTTATTGTCCGGAACTGGACAATGTAGTAACTGTTATGCTTGGCACCGCACTAGTTAAGATCCAGGATAGATACGGTAAGTGGCAAACCGCTCGTGCGTTGATCGATTCGGCATCTCAGATAAGCGCTATCACGGAATCGTGTTCGCAACGGTTAGGATTTCAGCCCACAAATTGGACTTCGACTATTCGTGGATTGTGTGGCATCGCGGTCTTGGATATTAGGGGATTGGTAACTTGCACGATACGATCTAGGTTTGCAAATGAACCGAGATTGAGTACGGATGCGTGGGTCCTGGAGTCAATCACCTGCTGTATGCCACGTACCTCCTTGCCGGACAGCGTAAAAGAAGTTTACGCGAATTTAGCTCTCGCTGACCCTTCGTTCCATATCGAGTCTCCAGTCGACTTATTGCTAGGCGCCGACTTGTTCCCCATGATTATGACCAGTCGAAAACTCGTGTTGGAAAAGAATTTGCCTACGGCTTTCAATTCCATCTTCGGCTGGATACTCATCGGCCCGGTGTTTCAATCCGCAGTGGATTGGTCTTTCTCACCCCCCGTATCGCTCACAGCGTCTATGGAAAGCTTGATTGAAAAGTTATGTAGTATCGAGGAACCTATCGCAGCCCCTTTGTCGTTCACGGTGAATGACCTTTGCGAGGAAGTGTTCAAGGATGAGCACATACAGTTGAGTTCTGGTCGTACTTCAGTGACGTTGCCGATCTGTACAGCCATATCCCAGATGAGAAGAGAAAATTCCATCAGAAGATTTGATAACCCCGCCGATTACGCGTCGCGTGGCATCTTGCCGTCGGAACTTCCAGCACTATCTCTTTATTGGAACGGCCCCTCGGTTTTACGTAATTATCTCGACATGTGGGCTGGGATTCCACCCCAAATTCTTGCATGTGACTTGCCAGAAACACGATCCGTATCATTAGTACTTCACACTCCAGATAAACCGGAATGGTTCTACACGTACTCTTCATACGATCGGCTGGTCAGAATAATAGTTTGGATGTATCGATTTATCAACGGATGCCGGAAGGGTTATGCTGGCTCCTATCTAGATGTGTTGCAGGAAAATGTAGGATTGGCCACTCGTCGCAAGCTTCTTGATCAATACCTTCAAACATTTTGGCGAAGGTGGTCATCTGAGTATCTGACCACCATTCAGGCGAGCTCGAAGTGGACTAAGACGGTCCCGAACATCCAGATTAACGATATGGTGGTCATCATCGACAAACAGCTGCCCCCGTTGATGTGGCGACTGGGTCGTGTATTAGACTTGCTGCCCGGCCAGGACGGTGTAGTTCGTCTTGTACGGATCCTAACCAGCCAAGGCCAATTCACGCGGCCAATCAGGGAGCTGGTTGTACTGCCCACCCAATAAGGCAGAATGTGTTGTAGATAGTTACTGTCTGGCTCCCGCCCCTCTCCCATACTATCATTTCTTGTACTAAAATATATGTCTAAGTTTTAAGTTTTTCGTTCATTATTTAATGTATTATTATTTTTGTTCTTCAGTCCTATTTTTCTTTGTTATTAATTTATTATATACTAGTTGTACTATTTGGCCGATAACTAGGGAGCAGAACAAAGGCCCACAGCTGATCAAACGTCGTCGATCCTCAACGGAGATGTGAAGCATTGCCTTCCATAAGGTAAAATGTTCGGGCACCGACGAATTATTAAAAAAACCCTGACGCAACAACTCATTAATTTCACTATCACCGTGCCGTTGTTGTCGTCGGGATCCTTATCGCGGTGTCCGATCTCTCTTCCACTCATCTGCGTGCCATCAAACCCAGACGGCTTTTGGGACGACAAGTTACGCGTGACCGTCATCGTCTGTGTCGCGTCCGAGCTTTCTGACTCTCCACTAGTGTACGCGCATCTTTCCTGTCGTGAATTTTCGTTTTGGTTCCGTGTTGGTTTTTCGCCGTCCGCTCGAGTAATCCGTCGCGATTATACCGCCGTTCCCTGACGTGCAACTTGCCAAGGATCAGCACTAATTTCGAACGTATCTCTCCACGCCACGGGCCAATTGGTTGGTGTTCATTTGCGTCATTAGGCAGCCGCCCGTGATGTCATCGTCAGCCGTGCTGAGAAAAGCGGCTAAATTATTAGTGTCGATTATGCACATCTTCTCGCCACTCAGGTCATTACCAATTAATTTTGTTATTATTATTCGTATTACTATAATAATTATTCGTACTATTATTATTAATATTACTATTCTTTATTATTCTTGTAGTTAGCGTCAAGTTGTTCTTAGTCACCCCTTTCCTCCCCCCCATCACTTGTAACGCGAGTCCTGGCAGTCGACCACCAGTGTACGGAATAGTTCTGTTCGGGCCCGAATAATATGTGCGATAGGAGTTGTTTTATATTTTAACAACGCTTAGAGGCTATTGTTTGAATGTCTGGTCTAAATGATTCTTTTGAAGAGATTTTATTAAGTGTAATAATTAAATCAGTCTATATCATACATTCCACACGTACCAACAATTCTATTTACCGCAGTTTGTTTGGATGTCTATCTTATATCTCCAATTATTTGTAAACGTTTGTGACAAATATTTCATCATTATTTTAACTTATATTTCTCCATGTATTCATTCGCTTTTGAAAAAATCTGCACATCTGTTGATTAAAGAAATAAAGTTGGCTACCATAACAGGATTCTTAGTACCATTACAAATAACTAAGTTTAGTAGATAACTCCATTAATTTTTAATAAATTATTGAAAAATACAAAAAAATCCTAAACTTTAAAATTCACAGAAAAGAAATTATTTAACCCATCAAAGATTTACCAAATTTAATCATTGATAATATTCTCCTCTGTTATCATAAAAATATTTGGTAATTTTATTCCTATTACAACTTCATCTACAGTATTCATTCGCGCAAATCCTGTTTTTATACAATAAATTACAGGTGTGTTAGCGTCCTCTTAAATCTTTCTGATTTGACATTTATTTCTTGTTCATGTTTTATAATTCTTGGTTTGCATTTACTTTCGTCATTAATATAATGGTAAATATAATAATATTACTAGACATTTAATTTTTATTTTTAATACTGAAAATAATAAATTTATTTATTAAATATTCAAAATAGCCAGTTTATCAATCTGATTTTTAGAAAAATATTGGTAAAAAAAGTGGTATTATTTTAAAAAATCGCTAAAAATAGAATTTTGATTTGCTAACTTTAAAAAGAGATTTGTTATTATTTGCTTACTATTTGCTATCCACTGCCGATTGTTTGGAGACATTAGTAACAACCAGTGCTATCAAATCACCAGTTTTTTCCGGAAACGATTTTCTAAAATTTGTGATTTAATAGCACTAGGTCTTCTTACTGTGCGTATAGTCCTTTTTTATGTTTGTCCTTTCGTTTAGTTGGTCATCTCAAAAATAGTATTATAATTATTATACTTTTTAATAATATTATATTAGGGGCGAATTTTATAGGTAACCCGATGTCCATGCCGCTGTAATTATTTGCGTAATCCGTAAACCGCTAGCGTTTTTAAAAATACGAAATCGTTATTTTAAAACACTCGTTCGAAATCCAGAAATAAATTGCCAGCTATAGAAAAAAAAAAAAAACCTTGTTCCATTAGTACCACATATGCCACTATTACGTATCGAATTTAATTATTTTCTAACAAAATACATCACTATAACTGAATAATATTTTACGATAAATAAAAAAGAAATTTGATCAAAATACTTTTAATATAATAATTAAAACAATTTAAAAAAAATTCAATAATTTTCCAAAATGTAATGTTTTTATATTTAACAAATTAATTACGCTATACAAGCGTATACAAGTGTATATTTATTGCACTATTACCCTATTATAACGACCAGATTGGTACTATGGACACTATTTTAATGTTTCGGATAAAAAATAAATATCTATTTGAGCCTTATGATTGTGGAATCGTCGTATTGATTTTTTAAAGATCTCCGAAACTAATTAACACATAATCATAAACACTACATACTATTATATATAGATGGATCCATGCCAAGTATTTTTATATTTCCGCAAGACCGTTGGTTAAAAAGCTTTTATTTGTATGATTATCGAAATATACCACATGTCTAGTAAACAGTATAGTAATAAAAAACTAAAACGTAAATATTTACATCCTAATTTTAATTTAAAATTTTTTTTTACAATTTTAAGTTAGCCGAGCCATTTTATACGATTCAAGTTTCGATTACTCGCCGACGAACGAACGAAACTAATATAATGGTAATAAAGTATATAGTGAAACAAAATTTTGACAAAACCGTGTACCGCCAACGAAAATAATAAACTAATCAATATTGTTACTATTGAGTAAAACTTTGTAAAAATAGATACATATATAGCTATACAGTCGTGCAGGGTATGCGCTAATGTGCAGTACAATACGAACTGTGCAGTTCTAAAGTGCTAATTGTACAGTACCTACTGTTACCTACTTGATCATTGCAAACAAATTACTAACACCGAAACGATTTGTATTAAAGTATCTATAAATCATAATAACCAAATCGTATTGATCCACTTTGCACAGAACAACAATGGTAATAATAAACAATTATGATCGTTCCCATAGATAATAAATTAATATTTTAATCGGTGATGGGAAAAATCCGAAGTTCGAAAATCCGAATATTTGGATTCCGAAATTTTAAATCCGAAATATATTGTAAATCCGGATTTTTATCCGAATCCAAATTCCGTTTTCTAAAATTGTAATTTTATATTCTTTAATTTGATTTCACATAAAACTATTATTAACATATTATTTTTTTATAGCATTAAATATGTAAAACATTAAAAGCGTTTTTACAATTCTAAAAATATCACAAATAGAAATTTATTTTTAAAAAAACAAGTACAACAAAAAAAAAAAAAACATCATACATAATTTACTCATAATTTACATAATTTATTTATTATAATATTAGCTGACCCGGTAGATATTGTTTTACTCATAAAAATACAAAATTTCGGATTTTGGAATTCGAAACACACATTTTCGGATTTCTAAAATCGTAAATCCGGATTTATTGGATTTTCGGATAATTCGAATTTATGTCACATCACTAATATTAATATCATTATCTCACGCCAAAACGTGTATATAAGCTCAGTTCAGGTACCTACTTGTGCATTTCTAAAATTTTCTTAGCGCAAACCCTGCAGTCGTGGATCTAACTGCTAACTATGCGATTTCGTTCCGGCCCTCAACCGAAAATATCCCACGGAGCGTTTTGACAAACCGCGTAAAACTGATTTTTTAAATGTATCGGTCGTAAACATTTACATACCCTAACTAATGATGACGATCTACGATAGGAAATTATCGACCATACCAAAAAATACACAACAACAGTTACCACGGTAAATAATATTTATTTATTTACCGTGGTAATAATCTACAAAATTGTAAAGCAACCATGTACTAAAAATTACTGGCCTTATTTTAATAGTCTACGCAGAAATCAGTAAGACGGACGAAAATAACTGGGATTTTAATGAATATTTATAGTATGTGTATCTTAAGTATGTGGTAATTAAATAATTTTCGCACGTTTTTCAAACGGTCTCGTCTCGGGCGTGAAAAAACAAATCGATTTAAAAACAATCTAAAATTCGTTGTCATCTGCGAAAAGTTTCATTCTAGATATACGAAAAGAGAGAGTTGACCTAAAGGTTATTATATAATACCTATAGTCTTGACAACAGCCATACACAGTGTCATCTTGGCCCAGGTGTATTGGAAACGATCTCCCACAAGGTCAATATTTTTACTTTTTTTTTTAATGTCTTTGTAACAAATAAAATTAAAAAAAAATAAATTAAATATCAGTTCCAAAGCTAAAAACGAAATTTAGTTCATTATTGATATCATTAATATTTGGTTGTATTTATATATAGGGACATTTTTACAATAAGTTGTATAGGTATAGTCAGTGGTGGTGATTTGGGGGGAGGGGCCATGCCCCCCCCTAGACATTACGGTATCATTCAACATTATGCGTTGTTGTTAAATCATGAATTATGAATATTTAATCAATTTTTTTTTAGAAATCTGAAAGTATGAAAGTTATCAACTATACGACAATTTATTGGGATGAGCGGGTTAATAATATAATTTTATTATTGAGGGTAGTTGAACAGAACGTATATTTCCCCTCTCCCCGCTTTGGAGATGAATTAAATCAGCAACTGGGTATAATTATAGCCTAGGCTGTAACCAGTGTTGAGATTCATCTAGATAATATATGTTTATCATGTATCTTAGCTAGATGACAATTTTGATGTTTATCTAAGATAAAAAAAAATTTTAATTAAATTGTTAACCTGTAGTAAAAAATATTAAATATATTGTTTTTAAAATTAAAAGTATATTTTACTTTTAGTCTAAAATTCGTGGTTACTAGCTCTCGCGATTTACACAATGTTTGCATTTATAGAATTAAAAAATAATACACACTGACTATAATACAAATACATACATGCAGTTTTCACTATATATTAAGGAGAACAGCTTGCCCTAGAGTTTTTTTTTTTTTTTTGTCGATACTCAACTCAATTTTGTTTTACAAGCATTTGGTAAACACATAAAATCACGGAAGTCTAAGATTCAATAACATTTTCCAAATAATTTTATCAAGAAAATAAAAACGACAGGGCGCAAATCAAATTTTCTTCTATATTGTGTACATTTTTTAAAACTCGAGAATGATTACAGCGCTACTAAATGTGTCCCCGTAAAAAACTCGTTTTTAATCTTAATTTATGCGTGTATGGCGCCCTTGTAACTGTTTACATTCTCCCTGTTATAAATCTTTTTTTATCTAAATAAATTTCACTTATCTATTAAATATCTTATCTGAGATAATTTAAATATTTGTTATCATTATCTGTATATAAATGATTTCGGAAGAATTATCTTTTATCATTATCTAGATAAGTTGTGCTTATCTGGATCTAAATACTGGCTGTAACTGGGGTTCAGAGGTTTTAGACTTCAAAAGTGTTGTAAAAACTAGATAAACTCTAGAAAATTGGTGCAAATTAGGTGACCAAACATTTGGACACAGCAAAAGGTTTTTGTTGTGTATGTATTATTATAAATTTAAAAAAAAAAAACGGTTTTCAATGTTAAATATTATTACCCATTTAAAATATTATTACATTACTAAAAATAATTCAAATAAAATTAAGTTATAACGTGGGAAAACTGGTAAATTAATACTGGAAAATATAAAAAAAAAAAAAAAGCAAAATGTAATAGTTAAATGTAATATATTATAATTCAAAACCGTGAAAATTTCCGGTCGTTAAAGAAAACGGGCGCTTTCTATACCCGCGGTATATTTTATTATTATAAAAGAAAGTGTTTATGTGCGTGATGTGCACAGATATATCAGAAAATCAATATTGGTAAAGTTATTAGCTACGAAACGTAAAAGTGTAAAATATTCTCAAGGAAGTTCAAATGCAATAACAACAGCATTATAAATATCAATATTTTTTACACTTTTACGTTTCGTGGCTAATAACTTTGTCAATATTATTTTTTTTTCTTATCAACTGTAGGACCTTATTTGTTGTTTATTTCGTCCTTTGTGTCATTTTTCGTTTAGCGGTTATTTAAATCGTAAAAAAAATTAACAAAATATATATAAAAAATTATGTTATTCACCTAAAATCCTTGAACACAAACTAGAAATTATTTTTTTTTCTTCTTGAAATAACGTAGGTGGGGTATTGCCATGGTATCACTACACCTGTTAAAATAAAATATTTAAATGCATGTCTTATCAGCACAAGACGTTCCTGGAAGCCGTCTTGGGACGATCTATACAGACTCGACGACTTTAACAGAAAGTTTCTGTTTAAATCCTCGACCGGTCCGAGAGAATCTGTAGGATTCCGAAAATTCAGACCGTCTTTAGACTTATTACGATTTTTTTGAGAGAACGGGGATTTTAAATTCTGAACAGATCACCCATCTGAATAAAGGATACCTCAAAATAGTGGACCTTTTTTGGGAACGGGGGTTCTAAACTTCAAACTTAACTCCTTCTGAAGAACGGACGCCTACAATTCATTCAGCGGTAAAATTAATTCTAGTTTACACTTACTTGTCTTTGATTCAGCAAGGGTCAAATGTATGAGTGGGTGGTGTGGAATTGCCAGGGGTGGATCAGGGAAAGAGATGGGGGTACAGGGAAATATGGTGGTAAAAGCACTGATTTAAGGATCAAAATTGGAAGTTCCCAGGTTGGTCGAAATGTTTAATTTGGACCTAAACAGTCGGCGTCCACGACAGTCTGTAATGCTGTTAGGGTGACTTTTTACATTTCCCCTCCCCTTCTTATTTTTTGTATACCGAGAATAAGCTGTTTAACATCTGATTTATCACGTTTTTTATAGACATATAATTCACATATGAGGCAATTCCAAAAATGTTTACAATTATTTTTTAATATATAGCTTAACACCATTGAAGTTACCGTTGAAGGGTTTTAAGAAAAATCTGCGAAAAAAAAAAAATGTTTTCGGTACGTCCTAAAATGAGTAAAATGGTGCAAAAGTCAAATGGTTATAAGTTAAAAAACCACTATTTTCAGAAAACTTAAAAAAAAAAAAACTGTCTACGATATTCGAAAGTTAAAATTAATATTAATAATATTTTTGATAATTTTTTCCTCGATTGGGCGGTTCGTCGAACATGCGATTTTCTTGAATCTTTGAATATTATACGTATGGTCTACAAAAGTGTGCAACAATAAAAATAAAAAAATAGTTTTATCTGACTTATTCCTAGGCACCGTCCATATATTCATAAACATAATCGTCCATTATATAGTAGTCTTCGGTCCCGATATAGATTTTAAGTCGAGCCAGCAAAACGAGCAAATGAGTCCCGAACCCGTATCGTCAAACCGTGTATACGTATACGTAGACTTCTGCGGGCTCGACGAATTCATATAATTTTATGCAGGTGTGAAATAAACAACCATAGGCGTGCGCAGACTTTAATGACAGGGGGGAAATGGGCAAAAATCGTGTTCTGTCGCCTACTGACACATCAGCGCCCGTGGAAATGTTTTCTAGGACACGAGGGGAAACTATTAAAACGAAAAAGGTCAACATTCATCAATTAATATCAACTATAATATAGTGAATTTATTAGAGGCACCTATAATAATAGAAACATCACACTTTCCTAAACATAGTTTGCTCAACGCTTATATTCTCAATAATGATTACGAAATAATATGATGTACAAGTACAAATGAAATAAATTGTTAATAACGTAAAACCGAAAAGTTATTTCAATTCTAGAGTTTTTAAATTTTCGAATCACATCGTCCGTCAATATAGATACGATAAGCTAAGTTTTGTTTCAACGGACGATGTTGAATCTAGTTTGTCCCTTTGCATGCATTGTACGTATACGTAACTTTGTTTTGATTTTTAAAAATTTTGAAAATATTCGTTCGCATGGACAACCAGAACCGGATCTTTTTATCCGTAATATCACAAGTCATCACAAGAATTTTAAAACCGGATCCGAAAAACGCTATATATTTGTATTTATCGAATCAACCTTTGCCTTATATAACTTGACAGAAATATATGAATTTCGAGAAAAAATTACTGAATAAATACCCATGACCGTTGTATATTTAAACCAATGTGGGGGGAGGGATATAATGTCTAACCTCCCCTCGTGGGCACAACGCCACTGACGACAGCGTTAAAAAAAAAAAAATAATAATAATAATAATAAAAAACAAGTTCACTATTATTATAATATAGTATAAACGCAATATTATTATCTACGTCGTATACGACGTGACGCTGTTTGTCGGGACCAATTAAATAAAATTTAAAACAATATAGAGAACAAAATGATAGAAAAAAAAAAAAAAAAAATGTACAAAAAACGTGCGAAAATAATAAGCTTTAAAACCGCGCGTCTGCGGCAGCTGCATACGACGCGACGGCGCTCTCACCGCCGCCGTAACGAGTGGCTTTTTTTATTACTCCGTTATTTATTTATTTATTATTATTTTTATTTCGTTCGGCGTAATCTTTCGTACGATTTTTTTTTTTTTTGTTTTTTTGTTTTCAACGATTTTTACGTATACGTTCTGGCGTCGGTCGCGCGCGGTCAGACGCCCGGGGCGCGCAAATTAATTTAAGCGCGTACCTATACCTATCCGCCGACCGGCGAACGCCACGCGCGGTGTCGTGGTAGTTAACCTGCGTCTGCCCGCCTGCGTGTAACGTACGCGAAACTTGGTCGGCGCACGACGCGCGTGGAACGGTAAGAATAAAATCGGTCGGTTCTCTCGGCGGCGGCGGCGCGTGCGAACGTATATTTAATACTATTATTATTCTTATTATTATTATTCTTATTATTATTATTCTTATTATTATTATTATTATTATTATTATTCTTATTATTATTATTATTATACCTACCGGCGGCAGTAGTCCACAGATACGCGACACGTCCGGGTGTCTGTGCGCTTCATCAAGGTACATATAAAAAAGAAAAAGAAGAAGAAAAAAAATACAATATTTTACGATTTTTTTTTTTCTTTATTTTATTCTTCTAGATCGTTGTTTTGTTGTGTTTTTTCGCTCGCGTGTCCCCGTGAAAATCGCCGATTTCTCGCCTCGTGTTTCCGCCCCCCCCCCCCCGGAAATTAAACGTACTCCGGCATAGAGTTTCTTTTATTATTAATTTTTTTTTTTTTTTTTTTAGTGCTACATTTACGACGCGCCCGTCGTCCCCGAACGAATCCGCGCGCGCGGAGATAAAAGTTAATAGATAATACAGGTACGTCGTCAACAAGTGTCCCGCGGGAATATTCACCGCGGCCGGGCTGACTGTACGGGCAACGATCTCCGGGCATTTCGTCGAATGGTAAGCGGATATTAATTTTTTTTAATTTTTTTTTTTCCACTAATAATAATATTATTACGGTATTATACCTAGGTTTTTTTACAAATTAAATCGTCCGAAATCAATTAGGTGCCTACATGTATATTATTATAATACGATGGCCTGCGACGAGGGGCGCGCGTTGGCATGCGGAATAACGAGTTTTTTTTTTCGTTTTTAATTTCTTTTTCTTTTTTTCCTTTTTTTTTTTTTTTTTTTTTTTGTTCCACTACCGATTAAATTTTACGACGTGTGCCGCGCGCGCGATTAACTGCAAATTTATCTTTTTAATTTTGTCCAAACCGGTAGAAAATCAAAGAGCGGGCCCGCCCGTTGTCCGGACACGGCAGCACGTTATAATTTCCATCTTATAGGTACGACTTTCCCGACTTGTCGTCAGCCCGCAACGTTCGGATAATATACATACAGGTGCATATGTTTAGCATAATATTTAAAATAAACACCTGCAGTAGTGAACAGGGGGAGAAACGGGCCCGAGAGTCCATACGGATGCGTTTTGTTCGAGGATATAATAATAATAATTAATTTTTGAAACCCGAACCGCGGAGCGGACACGGAATTTAATAATATCGTACGATATATAATATCCGGACGGAAATACGTCGCGATTAATGTTACCGTTGTTCCGCTGTGCATCGCCGCCCGCCGCGACGAAAAACGTCGTGATTCACTTTTCCCGTATTTTTTTCCCAATCATATCATTTTGGACGAGTAACTGAGATTGAATGAGAATGGCGAGCAACGACCCTTTTCGTGTGCTTTTTTTTTTTTTGGAATTACCGACCGGTGAACTTGCGGTCCGTTCGAGAACATCGCACTCGACCTTTCCTCCCACTCGTAAAATGTATAAATTATTTTCCAATTTAAAATATAAAATACAATTATCAATGATAATTTAACGATATTCGGCAATGATAATTTTTATTATTTTTATTTCGTTATGAAATTTACGCATACAGTTGCGTTATTTTCCACTGTAATTCCACTAAAGCGAATCGTATTATAAACTGCCTAACGTTAATAGCACGGAATTATTACTCGAATTCGATCGATTCGTTTTACAATGCATATACACAATACACACGTATGATTATAAATATATATATATATATATAAAAAACATTTCCCTATAATACCGTTCAAACAATAATAATTATTATTATCATATCGAAATTATTGTGCAATTTTATATAGTGTAACGGTCCGAAAACGTCAGTGCGTTATTCCGCCGATAAGACTGATGATGATCCGCAGTACAATTCAAATAATTGTAATAATTTTGTAAACGACCTTAACGACTGTTATGCAGGTGTAGGTACGCTTGCTCAACACGCAATAAACTGTACGAGTAGCCCGTATACGTATAGCACGAGGAATGATGTGTAAAATTACAATCGCATTATTAATATTCAAAATTGTTGTAAGTCGGCGGGCGGTTTAGTAATACAATTACAACTTCCTAACAAAAAAAAAAAAAAAAACCAATATTCAATGTGTTTCGTTCGAATATTTCGACCGGATTCGTATTGAAATTGGCTTTTTTTTTTTTTTTTTTGTGGGAAATCAATTTTCCAAAATATTATGTATTTTTCAGATAGACAAATAATGTATTGGTTAAAGTTGCTTGGGAAAAAAAAAAAGTATTACTATTCGAATCATAATTTTTATTGCGCGTGCGCATGCACCGCAGGAGTTAAATTTTTTTAAAAAATTCGCCCAAAGTGTGTATTTTGATAGCCCGACCTTCTTAAAAAAAAAAAAAAAAAAAATCGATTTCAAGTCAAAATTAGACGAAAAATATGTAATCATAATATATGATTATATTGTAGGTACGCATTATATTTTCATTCGACGGCTATATATTTTTTTTTTTCATCGGTAACCCGCTGCAATAATATTTTATATGCAGACGGTGAATACCCTTGTTTCACTTGTTTATACATATGAACAACGTGTAATAAAAAAAAAAATTTAAAAAAAAAAAAACCTAATTAACCGCCCAAAATGCAAACTATTCGAATTCTATCTGCTCTATGTTGAAAAAAAATTAATTATACTTCAAAATAAATATTTAAATTAGGCGTGTCACGAGTATAATATATATTGTATTCTATATATTACAATAGCGTATTTAATTTTTAGCGATTAATAATTATTATATTGATAACAACACGAACATATATATTCCTGCGCCGTCAAAAAGTGAGTATGCATGGTATTTGAACTTTTTTTTTTTTTTTTAGTTAGGTACACTTACAAGAATATAATATACGCATTGTAATTTCTATTTATATAAAACAAAATTTGAATAGCTCATTGTGATCCATACCGATAAGAAAATAATTTAATTACTTTATCATTATATATATATATATATATATATAAGTATAAAATAATAATGACGTTTTCGTTTTTTGAAACACTTTAGCCTTGTCATACCTTAAAAAAAAAATCAACTCACAGACGTTTCGAATACTAATACAAGTATTATATTATTATTATTATTATTATACCGAATCGATTGTTATCCACGAGTCTTCCGGATTGTAAATAGGTAGTTTATCGTTCGGGCTATTAATATTTCACTCGTAGACTTAAAAATGGCATTATGGCAGACGTTATACGTCGCAAATGTCTGGAATAAACTATCGCGAGAAATTAATATACGATGACGACGATATCCGAACGTCTATACATACGGATTGTTTTAAATTGAATATAATATAAAATATCAGTGGCGTGCCGGAGTAGGTTTTTTTTTTTTTGTTGTTGAGGCAATTGCCTCAATACTATAATGGACGGCCGGGCAGTTCATAAAATATATTACAACGTAATGTAACAATGCTGTATAGTCATATAGTTACTTAAGATTTTTGCTGTAAAAATTCGTATTTTGGACAGGTGGGTACTAAATTGTTTGTTTCGCCTCAAGTATAGAAAATGTCCGGCACGCCACTGTAAAACATTATGGTATTCGACAGAAATGTTTGATGTAGGTAAAAATGCCCGAATACATTTAATCAAATTTAATAAGTGTTATATTAATTTTATATTGTTTATTGAAAACTAAAATAACGATATGATACGATAAGATACGCCCTCGTTTAGTTTTATAAATATTTCAATTTTCGATTGTGAACATTTTCCCCGAGAATCATAAAATATCAATTATACAGTTTTCGTCTTAAAGTATATTATAATAATAATATATTCTACAAACGTCTTTCATTTTCACTAAATAATACGAAAACTATAAACACCTATATAGTATCTTATACCCACCCACAGGGCCGGCGTCATGATATCCGAGGCCCCGGGCAAAATTTCATATATAGGTACATAAAAAATATATCAGTAGATGGTGGGGCGTAAATTCCCCCTCCCGCCGATAATTTTGTTTTTATTGATTATTTCGGTATATTTTATCATCTTAAAAATGTAGGCAATCATTTTTAGGTAACAAAAACATACATTATTGCAAAAATTGTACATATAAAATACCTTTAAAAATAATACTTATGTTTAAACTACGAATTATAGTTATTAAAACATAATTTTTTTTTCTTGATTTTTGCGATGCAAATATATCATCGTAGTGATATGAGCCGCCACTGTTTTGCAATAATATTATATTTATGATAATTGTAATTTTGACACTATACAGTGAGAGCGGCGAGGCCGCGGGCAAGTGCCCGGCTCGACTCCCCATCGCGCCGGCCCTGCCCGCCCGATCACCTAATATAATTCCGTTTGTCTTATTTTCATGCCTGTATTTCAATTGTTATTTTTTTAGGAAATGGTCCATTCGTCAAAGAGACTACCTCCTCCTAGTCTTTCATAATATAGATACGTTATAGTATCCGAACATTTTTTAACTATCAGATGGTAAGATACTATAAGATACTACTTTATATATAAATATATAACATTTACATATTACCTATAGCAGAATTTGTTTGTCACGGTATTCTTCGTAATGTAATACGTTAACATAGAATAAGATAACAAACATGATTAATGATAACAAATGATAATTCGTATCGAGTATAATACGAAATGTATTTACTACGCGTATTTATTATTAATCAATTATACTACACCGTCGTTTCACTATTTGCTTGAAACGAAATGACGAATAGTCAGTCGCGTTGGGTGTATAATTACCATTATTTGTCGGTATCGAAAAACTCAAATTCGGACGTTTTATGTATAACTTGTATCGTCAAATTTGATTGCCCGAAAAAAAAAAAAAAAACTACAAACTGTATAGTATGTATTTGTATTACTCTTATCTGTGTGTACGTACGTATATCGGATGATTGCAACTGTTGATTAAACAAATTAACTTTTCACTTTAAAAAAAAAAAAACGCGTCTCGATATTATAGATAAAGACTTACTACAGCGCGTATTTATTATATTTGAAGCGTTATGGATGTGAAACACGGGTCGTCAACCGATACTGAGGAGAAAAAACGTAGAACCTTTTGGAGATGTGGACCGACAGATGGAGGCGTATAGAATATAGTTGGATAGAGAGGAAAACAGATGAAGAGGCACTAGGGATATTGTCTAAAATAATATGTACGTTTATGGACGCGATTAGAGCAAAACGTTGGAAAAGAGGTTGAAAACCGCCCCTGAGACGTCCAGAAGAGTTGAATGAATTTAATTATTAAAGAGGGCGGAAGTGGAACCGCTACTGCACGGTTTTCTGAAAATTCGATGAAAGTTGTTCATATAATTTTTTAGATTTTTTTATTTTTAAATATCAATCCACTATTTTCGACAGTCAACAAGGATGAAACAATATCCACCGCGGGGTATATTAAATATTATAAATGCGATTTTTCATCATACCAATTAACCGTACAAAATATATTCAAAATTTAAAGATTAATATATAATTAATCTCAGTCTCGTTTTTGTATATTATTTATATGTATTAAAAGATATGGAAGATTATTACGTAAGTATATAATATATTATGTAGGCACTTATTTTAATAATAAATTATAAATAAATATTTACCAAGTAGTATGATATATTATACCTACCTACCTATTTCACCTATCTTTCTAAATCTTTATAGCAATAATGCGGTAACGCGGTAATAATCGTGGTTAGATTATAGAATATATCAAACACAATAATTTCAAGGTGAAATTTTTTTTTTTTTTTTATGTACACTCGGTTTTCGTAATTACACATTTGTATACATACATTATGTTTTGTATATACATTTAAGACTTTTGGTACGACATAATGTTTCGTGTTGTATTTTAAATAGTTACGATTAACATATATTAATTAATAATTAGTATTCTATATAGGCGATTTCACCGTTTTAATATTTTGTTGTAACAATATGATTATTATTCGTAGATATGAAGGGAGAATAGAAATTATACTCATTATAATTATTTTGTTTCGACTGTCGGTTCATCAATTCCTTCCAATAAAATATATGGAAATAAATAATGTACAACAATATAGCATTGCAAATGAAAAACGATTCTGAGCGAAGTTCGGTCAACAACTTTTTGATAAATTTAATTTTAAAATCGTATTAATTTGTAACTACTAAGTAGTTTACGATTGTTCGGGTTTTTATCGAAATTTATCATAAATTTGAACATGAAACGCTAAAAAAAAAATTACAAACATTTAATTCACGAATTCGATAGAAGTTACTACGTGTTTACGATTACTTTTCACTGAACACGAAAATAAAATCGAAATTAACAAAAACCATTATGGCGTAAATGTTTCCATTTTTCTCATTATCAAGAAAACTACAAGGAAAATCAAAAAATGACCATCCCAAATGCACCAAAAAGACGAAATTTCCCACCAAAAACCACTTCTAATGTTGATGACTGGAACAAGATTTCTGGTCGAAAACTTGTTAACAGACATAAAAAAATAAATAAATCACACAACATAACTTAACCTAGCTTTGCTCAGAATCTAAAATAGAATCAGGATTTAAAGATATAATCACTTTCACAAAAAAATATAATTATATACAGGTAAGTTTACGTTATAACTAATACGTATATTCAAATCAAACTAAATTTGATTTTATTCATTCAATTTGCATATTGATCTGCGCGTGAAATACGATTGAAATACTTAATATTCGAATAGAGGTAACTATTTTAAATTGAATCATCTATTTTAATACAATATAATATCCGATTTCATTGATATTTTCACTACCCGGATTTATTGGATAACAATAATTGATTTACTAAACATAATTAATATGTGTCTAGCATTAAAAGTGCCTAAGATTTGTTGCTTAGATGAACAATTGTTTTCGGCAAATAGTGATGTTCAACATATCTACAAACGATTAGGTACCCCTATACAGATATATTTCAAGTTTTTTAAATAAACATCAGTTAGTTATTTATTTTAAAAAAAATAATAATAATGTATTTATGACCACGTCACATAATATTATGTGATATATTTGCTTACAATGGTGGTAGTTTACAAACAAATATTTCTTGGCTTAGCGTTTACCAGTGTACGAAAGAACTAAATTACACTATGTGTAATTAAAATATTATATTTGATGTATACTTTTAGATTGTGAGCGAAGCGAAGAATGTATTCGTTTTACTATGATGTGGGTTTTATTTTTTTTCTGTCTGTAAAAAATTTTTTTACCGGAAATCCTGCTCCGATTTTTAAGCGTAGTCCCTTCACTGAAAGTTTTCTTGGATTTCGTTGGGAATTGGGCAAGTAATTTTTTGATTTTCTTTGTAGTTTTCTTATCAATTGGAAAAAACGGGAAAATATTTTCTTTTTGTTGTAACTGGGTTAAGGTTTTCACAGAATATTAACATTAGCCCTTTCTAGACGTAAACGAAGTTTTGAACATTCTGAAAATTTTTAAGCTATTCATAAGCATTTGAAATTTTCTAGTTTTTTAGTTTATGTGGATAAAATTGTTTTGGCCGAATAGATATATGCTTGAAAATTTTACACGAGATTTATCATTAAAAGATTAGTGTACGTATTAGTAAAAAAAAATTTGAGCATAGTAGGTGTTTTTTATTAGCGTTTAAAGTGTAAATTTTTATGAACATCGTACAAATTACGACGGCATTTCAAAATAAAATAAACCGAACTTCGCTCAGAATCGTTTTTCGAAATAAATGATTTATCGTTACGTACAGATACAAATCAAATTCACCTCTATATCCTACCTACTCAACTTCCCACTTCAACAATGGCCCATCCAGGGACAGTATATTTTTGTACATCGCAACGATTTTTATCGTTGTCTCTTTGTTTTATCTAAGTTTGGTCGTTTAGCATTTCCCCGCAGGGCAAGAATTAAAAACGTCTACTGATATATTGATGCATTTGGTTTTTTTTTATCCATCGATAAAAAAAGTTCTCTACGTCGTAATGGGTAGTGTAGTAGTATAATTTGACACTATTAAAATAAAAAAAATGAATCCAATCTTCGCCAACAACGAGGTTATTTGATAATTACGAGAATATAACCGTATATTATATTAATTATTGTAATAGTGGGAAAAAATTAAATAAATATGTTATACCTATTAAAATTGTTTCCTATCGACACGATAAAAATCGCAAAAACCCGAATAATTATCGATTAGATTAGGTTCGTCTTTCGGTAGTACGCGTGCCGCTGTAAAATAATTTTAAATAAATACTGTACGAATAAATAATATATAATCATCGTCCATAAACAGTTGTTGTATATCCCTAAAGGATTTTCGTGAACAATTTCCAAAACGATACGTTGAATATTTTTCGGTACTCTTACACCATAATATTTTTTATAGCCGTTGAACATTTTAATTATTATTTTTTTACGAGTATCGTAAAATTCATTAACGCATAATATATTACGAATAAGACACAGCTCTAGTGTACTGAGCGAATGATACGATTGTATACGACGTTCGAGTTTGCGTGTCGGGCCTTGAATTGACATATATTACTACCCAATTATGTATACGAATGTACTCTAGGGACGTCCGCAGACATTAGTATTAGTTTAAAACCCATAGTGTTTTGTTTGCTCGAGTCGGAACACATTTGTATGCTAACTAACGTGTGTTTTATATTCAATATAGGTACGTTTGGAAATGATTAATTAATTTGGAAAAATCGAAAAAAATGTATAAATATCCGTTTTAAAAATCCAAAGTGAACCGCATGATGGTGAAACGATATTTGAAAAAATTGTTAAAGTAGGCGCAAATAAGTACTATATTGTTTTTTTTTTTTTTTTAAATATATCCAGTTTTCTTTGTGTTATATATAGATATAATTATACATCTGGATTCCGAGTTGTAATGAGAATTATTGTTAAACGTGTCCAATCTAAACAAAAAAAAAAATATTCTTTTAAAAAACAATAATAAATAATAATTAGCCCTTGATCTCACAATATTTAAATGTCAATATAATATTTTTTTTTTCCAAACTAATTCTTTATTTTATGTGTAGAAAATTTAATATGCCCGGACAACTCTCCGTCTGGCCCGTGTGCCTTTTCAGTGTCAGTAAACCAGAAATTGGACTCGCCAAGAATTCTCATTCTTCTTCAAAAAGGTATTTTTTTATTTTTTAACATATTTTGTCAATAATTCATTATTTTTGACAAATCGATAATTTCTCTAAACGAATAATGATTAAATATTTATTTTTTATTTTTTTTGTAAACGCTTGAGAAGAAAAAAAGTAAATTTTAATACTTGGGCTTATATTAATTATTATAAAGTCACTTATATCAGAAAACATTTAGTAAAATGTTTTTAAATTGCATTGCATGCAGATGTAGATGAGAAACAGAATACAGAAATAAAAATATAACTATCATAAATAACGCAATAACTTCGGTACCCATTGGCGGGTATATACTTGCTTTATAATATTATTAATGTTGTAAAAATCATAAAGTCATAATATTCGTATAAAATATCTGAGCAATATTCTCGGCTGTTATACATAACGACATCATTTTCATTTTCGTAACGTGATTAATGTATTAAATATTATACACGAATAAAAAAAGTACACCTATACTATGTACACAGACGCATTTCGAGTATATAAATCATCTTAAATTTTAACATTATATCGCGAAACTTTACATTAAAGTTTGGCGAATGTTCTGTAAACGAACTGATATTTAAGTAGGATTTATTGATTTAACGATGTATACGAGTAAATATTTTTTTGGTACAATTATTATCTATATTTTTACACGAGTTTACCGAATTCTGAATTCGTTTAGTTTTTTTCAGTAATATAATATTATTATAATAATTGATGTAAATTCGTATACGTATAAATATCACCGAATAACAATGCCGTAGCTAATGATCTGAAATACTCGATTAAAACGTCGCCAATCCTGTGTAGTTCAATGGCCGTAATAATAATAAAAGTGTATTTTTATTAGCTTTATAATAACTTAAATCACGAGTTGCGACGTTGTGGTGTTCTATTATAGTATTATACATACATATATATGTAACAAACGATTTTATTTTTGTAAAATTATAAATCTTCCGCCTTTTCGTTTACACGTTAATACAATGCGAGATATGCTCAGTTTAACTATATCGGGTATCGAGGCCAACGGTATCGCAATTATACTTTATTACCAGTTTACAGTGAAAAAAAAAAAAAAAAAAAAGGAAATGTTTAGTGGAACACACCCGGAAGATATTTATAAATTATATGCCAAATAGTTATTATTGTTGTTGTTGAATTTTAGATTCCAGATGTAGCGAAGAAGCCGTATTATACAGTTTTACTAAGACGTGTTTCCTCCCCCCCTTCGAAAATCACTTTCTTGGCTGGGGAAAATGTTCGAAATTATATTCACACCGCACCTGAAAAGACGCAGATTTTTCGCCTCTCATTGAACAATATTTCTAGATTTCCATTGGTTTTCGCTAAATCAAAAAAAAAACAATACGACGAATACTATATAACCTTATCGGTGCACTAAACTCTACTCAGAATCGTTTTTATTTTTTGATTACCATACGTATCTTATACCTTTCAAACGCCACACCCTACAACAGTGAAATACGACGCGAAATATGTTCGAAATTTTACCCTTCGAAATAAAACATGAAATTTAAATACGGAAAATAATAATAATTGTATAAAGTACGCGAATCTGGCACGTCTATTAAACGCAGGGCGAAGCGAGGCGATTTTTTTCCGGTGAGTTCCCACCGGTCAGCCCCAAATATATTGAAATGAAACCATCGTTTATTTTATTAGATGAGTATTCACGAGCACAATAGAAATTATTATGTTATGTATTACACGCGTGTACAAAATGATTTTTTATTCTGCAACAGTTTTGGTATTTTCATTTTTTTTTCAACGGGTACCGTCGACCGGCCCTAAGAGGACGCTGCACGCCCGTTTGTCGTCTCCGTCTTACAAACACACGGCGACGACGAAGCAAATGTGCGCTCAGCAGAATCAATTTTGCGCTGTTAACTTTAATACCAAAGTGCTTTGACCTATTATCAAACTTAAAGGTACGTACGCTGTCTGTGTTTGTACTTTGGTGTTTTTCGATATTTTCATTCTAAACGAGTTATAAGCGGTTATAAGTCGCAGTGTTTCCCGTAAACTCATATTTCGCTAAAAAAAAAAAAAATGAAAACAGAAAAAAAAAACAACTAACATACAAACACGGATAATGTTTTTACCTTGAAGTTTGATGGAAACTAACAGCGCAAAATCGGTTCTGCCGAACGCAAATTGTCCTATGCCGTGCGTTAGTTATTAAGACTGGCACAACAAATGAGCGTGTGACGTACTCTTATAACATCATTTTCGCATAGCTATTGTTAGTTTCGATTTTTTTTTTTTTTTTTTGTATGTCCGCCGTTTGATTTTTGGGTCATACGTCGTTTGCGTATCGATCTATTTTAACAATACCGAAAGGACCACGATTGATTAATTCACGAATAATTTCGGATATTCAATCGATGAAACCACTACGGTTTTTTACTACTGTTTGTGTACAAACACACAACAACGAAAACCGCCCGTATATTTTTGATCACAAATAATAAGTGATATCGGAAATTATTCGATTGTTATTTATGATATCGTACACGATGTTTTTATGCGCGAATTATGTACGATATTTTGGTGCGGGTTATAAACAGTCGGTGAGCAAACGATGGCCGGCCCCCGTCGACCGAACAGCGGAGAGTAAACATAACAATATACGTATATAATAATTACGTACCGATTATAAAAAAAAAAAAAAAAAAAAAAAATCGATTGCGTTATATACGCGTATGCCTATCGCGCAATCGTCGTGATAGTAATAATAATAATAATAATAATAATAATAATACAAATAATAATATCATCGTATAATGACGTACGCCGCGTATTATAATACAGGTGCCAACGCACTGTAATTTGGCCGGGCAGAGTTGCAATAACAGACGCCGGGTCTCGTAAAAATCAGCTCGTAATTAGAAAGAAAAAAAAAAAAAAAAAAGAAGAAAAAAAAGTGATTTTGATAAACCGGTTGTCTAATATCACTTTTGTAAGTATACATATACGGGCACGATATATTCTTGGGCCTGGTCCACACGATAATGATTACCGGTGGTCTGGGCGGGGTTTTACTATGGAAAGGGGGACGGATGTAATAAACCGGAACAACAGAAATCTATTATATGATTTTAATCTGACACATTAATCATTAATCAGTTTTCAGTGGTCACCACAGCGTATTATTTCTGACAATACATTTTGTCGTCAACAGGCACGTACTTATTACTTATTGTGTTGATAGTGGCTGGAGGTCTAAAGTCACGTTTAAGTATATATAAAAAATAAAAATAAAAAATCCCACGGCTGAGGGGATATATCCTCCATCATTCCCCCTACGTACGTCACTGATGATTACTACCGCGATAGTTGTGTTCGCCGTGATAATATACCTACTAGTAGAGGGAATTTCGATGGAAACGTTCGCGATAGCGCCCGTCACAACGGTGACGTAAAACGGTGTCCGCGCTGCGACAGTTGCCGACACTCTCGAAATAGTGACCGTACCGCGATAGTTCATGATGATAGTCATTATCATAGACTTAAATATATATATATATATATAAAGAGAGAGAGAGAGCTGGAACATCAGTCCCGAGGACTGTGACACGACCGTTCTCGTCCAGGAAATAATAGCGCTAAAAAAAAAAAAAAAATAATAAACGGCCGGGCCTAGAATCGTTCGTCGGGCGATTATCCTCTATCGGTTAGCTACCCCGGGGCCGTGTTAACTGGAAGGCGTGGTCGCGCCAAACGGATCTACAGAGACAGACTGGATAGTATAGGAGGAGGCGCGAGAGAGAACAACACTCTGCCCCGAGGACCGGCAATTATAATTATTATAACACACCATCCAGTTTATATTCCTCCGCCCGAGTCCTCGGGCCACCGGCACGCGTTATCATACTGAATGTTCCGTCTAGTCGTACGCTGACTGTGTATTCTGTATTTGTAAATATATTTACGAGTACACTGTACGTACGTTTTAGATGATAACTAAGTTCTGGCCTCCCGCCCCGGAATCAAAAAAAAAAAAAAAATGTCTCTATACCGATAATGCATCCTACAAAATCAGTATGGCGTCATCGTTTGTTTGTACAATTGAAATAGGTAGCTTCAGTGATCAAAAAATGTAAAACGATGTCTTTAAAAAATTTAGCAACAATCCTATTGTTGTAAGAGCCTTATAATACATAAAAAAAAAAAAAAAAAACACATATTTCGCACCACAACAATTGTATGTGACAAGTTGGCAAACCACGATAAAGAGAGGAATTTAATTTATGTCTGTACGTAACAATAAATCTTCGCTAAAAACGATTCTGAGCGAAATTATGTTAATCGTGTATATAAATACCGTGAATTTTAAGATTTTTGTCAAAATTTACATTTAACGCTTATAAAACAGATTTATTACATTAGCCTCGAATTTTTTCTTTGCCATTATTAAGTAGAACTTATGATTAACCATGTGTAAAATTGTCGTGTATTTGTGTTCAGTTGGTTCGATTAATTCGAAAAAAAAAAAAAAACAACATAAAATGCCTTTAAATAGTACAAAAATGTTTTGAAAATTTGCGAAGTACTCGAATACGTATTCAAAATACATTTTAGGTTTTTTTTTTTAAAACTTTTTTAGTGACGTAGACTTAAATTGTCGGGACTTGTCTTCTTTTCGCCCAGAAAAGTTATTGTACCAGACAAGCCGGAGTATCACTCCTTATCTATACATATAGAGTGAACGTACTTGAATTATTTTTCGCACCAAATTATATAGCAATAAGCGCTTTATTCGAAACGATCGAAAAAACGTTTTCGAAACAACAAGAAAATATTGTACTCGCCTCGTCGTCACACCGAGTCCGGTTATTATAATATTATTTCGGGGTGCACATCGCGTTCCTACGTGCATAATACCTATACATTTTTTTTAAATTTATTTATTATAAAATATAAAATAATAACATTTTCCTATCTAGTGACGATCGTAATAATATTAGTAACGCAACTTGACTTGTACTCGTATACGCGTACAGGTGTTCTACATATTATACGACTTCTGCGACGCTATATATTTTAATAATAATATTAAAATAATTTTTTAAACGCGTATTTTACACCGCCGGCAGCGCCGCCGCCGCCGCCGCCGCGTTCTTTCGAATAAGTAATAATGTCTGCCGACCAGCCAATTAATTCACATCAATTAATTTATCACCGTTTAATCATCTCGTTCCGTATAACATTTTATTATGCCCGTCGGTCGCCGGTCGAGTATAGTCGGACTTTTATACAAGTATTCGTAAATAATTGATATTAAAACGTTCGATACCATTTGCGCCGCACGGCTCCGTTTTAAATAAATTAATCTCGATTATATATTTATATTAGGTGTATTATAACACGCGGACACCAGAGCTCTACGCCGTATTACACTTTGGCCTTTATGGCCCAAAACTTATTAATTTCGGAAGAAAAAAAAAAACAAACTAATTCTGCATTCGAGACCATGCGCGCGCGAATCGGAAGGCTCTTGCCACTAACGGTTAAAATTACAGAACTCTACGCCTACGGGTAGCAACTTTCTATGGACGGCACAGACAGACAGACTCTTTGTCTATAATAAACAATTTCATCACAGTGATTTTTTTTTTTTATATCGTGTCGTCAACACAAACCGGCGGCGTATTCGGCAAATGACTCTCAGATTACGCTATAAGCGAACGCGTATTTTCTGATGGCATTTTTTTTTTTTTTTTTTTTAAGTCGTAGTTTTTCATCGACCGGGTGTATTTGGCTTACACGGCCGCACACGACGTCCAGATATAAAATTTTTGGCCCCCCCTTTCATTTTTATAGTGTACATCCGAGTTGCGGTCGTGCGTTAAAATATCCGAATTATTCGATAAACATATTTTCAAAACATAATATAAGACGCAGCTCATAGATGCGGCAAACCCTACCGCACTTATCTGCAGTATTTAATATCGAAAATCGTACACGCACAATAAATAAAAGTGTACACACTACTAGATCTCCTGTTAAGTCTTTGCTATACAAACGGGAACGAAAATTTCGATTAATAAATTGTTGTAAATAAAATAATATTGGACCGTATGTATTTTTCGATATTGACCGCGACCAGTAAACATTCAGGACACTGAATCCGTTGGAGTGTTATCAGAACTGGACCAACAGTGTATTTTTTATCGGCTAGAGGTGGGAGGGAAAATAGGCATGATGGTTCTATTACGGAGATTTTGAAATAATTCGATTCAAGTGTGTTATCCCCCAAAAACCGTTTGACCATGTCGGCATCTTGTAGTTTACGATATTTTTTAAATCATTACCCATAGTCCGTGTGTGCATAGGCACGCGCATCGATATTACGGATATTGGTTTTTATTTTTTTTTGCGTTTTTCCTAAAAAAAAAAATAAATAAATAAAACATGTCCGGTGATAACAGTTACGATCCTAACAACAGTTTTTAAGCGAAATATGTAATCATTTTTTTGCATCATATATCACCATTACAATGAAAACCTTAACGTCTTTAACATATAGTTCTATGTAGGCTGATATTACACACAGAAAATATTAGCAACAGTATTTATCATTTACAAACGTTAACGATATTTAGATGGGTAAACTATACAATATTAAGTGAATTATAATGCGTATTGCAATTTGGCGAGATACATTATTATTTATGAGTTATCTCTCTGACATATATTTAAACTTTAAACGTCTATAAATCATAAAATATATTTTTATAATAGCTGCCATCGTCAGGTTTTGGGTTTCGTTATCCAGAAATCAATAGAAAAAAAAATTATACAAGTATCTCTTTAACCTATTTTAAAAACCGGACGTTCTTTCCAGCGACAATCAAATTAAATATGTAATAACGACTGTTATTTTTTTTGTCCGAATCACCAAAACTCAACAAAAGCAAATCGATTTTTTTTGGGAGGAGAGGTCGTAAGAATATCGGGGGATTATGTATAGGACATTGGATATCTATATGGATATTGCTGAATCGGTTTTATGAAAATCGTTCGAGTAGATTCCTAGTTTAGAATAGGGGGCCGTAGGGGACATTTATATATATAAAGAAGATTGGTATAGGTACAATATAATTTTGAGATTTCAATAAGATAGACGTAAAAAAAAAATTTAAAAAAATGTAAAACCAGTACATGCGCCAAATGGGGACGACGAACGACGGATTCGTACGCGTATTATATTTCGTAAAGATATTTTACAGTCGGCGAATGTATGACACGAAAAGTATATATCTCTCTTATCGCGCAGCAACATCAAACACAGATTTCTCCGGTCCCAAAATCGGACTGACGTTAATGCAGTTCGACTGACGCATATATTATAACGGATCGCATAATAAATTAAACTCTGTTATGGTTTTTAAGTACCTACGCGAAAAAAAATATATGACGTATCCGTATCGTTATATGTTATTACAAAATCATTATTAGGTCCGATTCCGTATTCATTTTACATATTTTAAACGTAAAACACTAATGATTTATTGTATATAAATTACTACACATGGGGTACCTATATTATTACGTACATAATATTACATTTTATTAATTATTAATTCAAACGACGGTATCGCGAAAACGTTCAATCCAATATAATACGACCTTTGATCATGGTGATAATAACATTTATGACGGTTTTTTGAAAAATTTTTTTTTTTTAATTATACCGCAACATAAATATGAGTAATAGTCCGTATACAAACATTTTAAAATATTATAAGCAATGCAAAGTCAACAATTTATTAAGTTCCCCAACATTGAACTTGAGCTTGAACTTAGATTACAACCATTTAAATTATTATCATCGAGAGACATTTCATCGTTTCTCGTATTATATTTTATAATATTGTATTACAATGTCTTTTGCAATTTGAGATTTCGATTAACACGAGTCGAAAGAAACTATATGTGACCTCGGGAACGAAATTCAATAATGACGATACAGGGACGTCCCCAAGAATAACAATTAATAATAATAAACCGAATGAGACGAATACCAGCTGTAATATCGAATGAAAAATGTATATTTTAAACATGTTGATCAAATACCGTAAGATCTGTTAGATCGACGATAAAAGATTTTAAGCGATATAATTTATACAAATTATTATAATTATTATCTGTATTTTCCTAGGTAAAACTTGTACGGTGAAAAACTCTATAGCTAGGGCGTGTCTGCAATATTCAAACAGTTAAAAAATAGTCAAAAAATATTTATATTTCAAACTTCGGAGTCGTTGTGTCCCTCTATGAACTGAACTATACAATATCTTTTATACTTGCTTAAAAAAAATCGTCGAGACAATCAAAACCAATGTAATGTATATACACAGGTCGATAATGTTCAAATATACAGTAGTGCGATCAGTTTTTATCAGGCAACACTGAACATTTTGGAATTTCAGGCTTCCTCAAATAGAAAATCTATCACAAGGACCAAGGCACGGGAAATCATTCAAAGTAAAATATCGGAAACATAACAGAAGAATATTGAAATAGTGTATGTCTCTGTTCGATAAGCTTGGAAACGTAAATAAGTTGTAATATACTGATATTTAAATACGAAATGGAATATTATCAACTCGAACGAGATACTCACTTAACACGCCCCTACCTTATCGGCAAGGAACCGGAGACATACTTGTGACATATTATGTAAAGACAACTTATCAATCAATCGTATCGTTATCGTTACTGTCCCAAATCCACCGACGCACGCGAATTTTTCAAAAACCGCACTTCGCTACAGCAAGACCCCCCACACCTCTTAACGGAGAAAACTGCAGTATTACACACAGTTAGTTTAAGACACAGCTCGTTGAAACCTCTTATTTGTATTTAAAACAAGAACAAATGCCTGTAAGCTATTTAAATAGTATTCAGGTTGTGTAAAAAAACCGAAAAAAACAATTCGCGTTATATTAATCTTGGCAATATTTATGTAATTAATTTCGGTACATAATACTTATTATAATAATCGTAATTTTAACTATGAATAGTTACATCACCAAAATATGTTATATAAACCAACGATGCGGGTAATGCGATTATCAATTAATAATTCGTCCTGTTTCGTGATTTAAACACAACACGAGAAAATTTAGCAATGAATTTCAACGGCGCGTGGATTTAGGCAAATTAATAGCTCCAATGTGAATTTAGAACTAATTATTTATAATACTCTATAAGCTAGGAATAAATTAGGTTTTGTAGGAAATTAATATTATTTTTGGTTACTGATTTATGTAGTAAAAATGCCATGCTGAATTTGAAATGTATAGCGTTGATACTCAACATAATTTGTTGGCAAGTAAAAAATGTTTTCTTATTTACGTGCCTGAATTTGATTTTAAATTCTGCGCGTGTGCTTAGAATTATCTATGAGTAATTTCAAAATCGAATATTTACAAATTAACCTGGGGAACGTTCTAAAACTAATTTACAGAATAGAATGTATTTTATTTTCAAACTACTATATTCAATTATCGTTTAAAAACGCGTTTTCTATTCCAATCAATGATATCTAGATGTCTCTTAGAATAATGAAAATAATGTTAATAAAAAAAAGAGTTATTGTTTAATTGTTATATCGCAATCAAAAGCATCAAAACAAATAAATTAACAGTACTGCTGCGACCAATCATATTTATTTTCTATTACAAATCATAATTATTGCGTCGCGTTTCAAGATCCCTTTTCTATTAACAGACGTGGTGTTTCGATTATGTTATTGATTGCGATTAATTACTATAATAATATGCACTTATGTTACAATAATGTTTTAGTAATAAAATCCGCCCATCCACCCCATGTGAGTTATTGTCGGTTGTCTACACGCCACTTTAGGTTAAAAAAAAGAAAAATCTAAACAAATGTATTTTAAAAGCCTATTCATTGGTAATTTACAAATATACAATAAACGGAACGGACCATATGATAATTTTATTAAAATTATTTTAATAATTTGAGAAATGTTATTTTATGACAAAATAAAATATGAAAAATGATTCCCCCAAATCGAGCCAGCACGTGTGCTTCGCTAAAATTGTAGTACAAGATATTTCGGCCGGATTGAAATGGGATTTTTTTCTTTTTTTAGAAAAATCCAAAGGGTACCAAAATACACATTTTGAGCTTATTTTCAAAATTGTTACCACTGCGGTACGCAAATACGCAATAAAACGCACGTCGACTAAAAATTAGCCAGAGTTAAACGACCGTCTAAAGTTTATTAAACAAATATCATTAATTCTCGATTTTTCAAAAAAATTTAACCGCACAACTCGAAGTCAATTCGACTACTATTCTATGAGAACAAATTATATGTAAATATAATCATATGATTTTTTTTTTTTTTCCACAAAAAATATTGTACAAATTAACGTTGTTTGGAAAAACAAAAAAAAAAAAATAACGAATAGAACTATTCGTAACTGATGTTAAAAAAAAAAAAAAAAAACAAGCGTTTCCATTTGAGAAAATGTAATCCTTTTTTATTGCGTGCGCGCCGCAAGGTTTCAAATTTTGGAAAAAGCTCAAAATGTTTGTACTTTGGTATCCGATCGGAAGAAAAAAAAAAAATCCTCGTTTTGAAATCTTACTCTATCCGTCTGAAATATTTCGTGTTACCGTTAGAGTGAAACTCCCATTTAATAAGGCCAACGGGTACCGAAATTACACACGCACGCCAACGAATTCATAATGCAGCGACAGCACGAAAGGCCGTGTACGGTATTATCGCAATATAGTAATAATGCAACGAAACGAGACCACCGCACTGCAGCAATAATAATAATAATAATAATAATAATAATATAGGTACGGTGTACATACATAATAATATTATAATAATGCATAAATGATCGGAATTGTATACAGGGTAAATTTTTTCCTTTTGATCGTGAACCGGCGTTATTGTATTATCTATACGAGACGATCACTACGAGTACCTATCTAAATTTTGATCTCGCAGTATTCATTTTCAATCGTCAACGGAATCGTTCAACGGTCTTGCGACGAGAATATCATCGGCATTTCACCCTAATTCCGTATAAGTATTCGTATACAATACAAATGACGTGTCGGGTTTTTTTTTTTTTTTTTTTTTTTTTTTTTTTTTTTCAAACGCGTATACGATATACATGGGGGAAAAAAACGAGATAGACACTTTTCGAAATTCGTAATTCGTAATAATAGTCAAATAATTATTAATTATAACTCATAAACTAACTCGTAACTATCGAAACTTATAGGTTGTACAACAGTTAAAAGTTCAGACCCGATGAGAATCTATAGCCCCTCCCATTTGTTATTGTAATTCATAAACAATGTATATCGAAATATTCAGAAGAAGAGATATTTTCTATTTGGGAATGCATTTCGAAATAATTTTTAATTATTTAAAATCTAGAAACAATTTCGTATAACACTATAACGGTTGAAAAAAATTCCTAAAACCAAATAATTTAAACTCAAAATCTTCGTAGATAATCGCCGAAGATTCTTGATGAGAATTATCACCCTGCAAATTATAATAATGTCTATAATCATTCAGTCGCGTGTAACGCGTTTTAGTGTAACCGGTCGGTTTTCGAGAAAAAAACCAACTAAATATAAAAAAAATACTGTTCGTGTGTGGGCCACTGTTGTAGGTGTGAAGTTGGTAAAGTAGGATATTTAATTTATATCGCAACGGATAAATCATTGCTAACGAAAAACGATTCTGAGCGAAGTTCGGTTAATAAATGCTCTGAAATTACGCAATTTCCATAAAAATGTCCACTTTAAACGCTCAAGGTTCCCGCAAACAGTTTTCTAAATTTTCTCACATTTTGTAAACATAGAAAATAATTGTTTACCTTATACGTAAAGTAGCTAAACTACTTACAGTAGATGGATTTTAAAAATGAAAATATGTTTGAATTCATAAATAAGTTTACTTTGTAATCGGTTTGCACTTTTTCAAATCTATCAAATTATGCACGAGAATAAAACGTTTAAAATGTGTACAGTTTTATCAATATGCTTCGACCAATGCAATTTAAACTTGTTTATAAACTCATACATATTTACATTTTAAAAACCGAACCGTAGAAATAACCTCCTAAATTTGATCGATTTTTGTCAAGTGATTAGGTATTTTTAACGGCGTTTTCAGAGGCTTTGATAATAAATTTTATTTATGTATTCTAAATGTTAATTTTTTGAATATTTGAAAACGCGCAATGATAACTAATTTATTTGTTCACAATTATGAATTAATTTCAAGTCATTTTTTTTTTTTTTTTTTTTTAGTAGCCTTTCCGTTATATTCAACGCATTTTTCGTAGGCTTTTAGCGTAACGTTTCCCTAGTCCTAGTCATTATAATAATATTGTCGGTCTGTCGTCGGCGTTCGCCGTCGCCGTCGCCGTCGCCGTAGTCGCCACCGTTTCATTTGTAAATTGTTCGTGTTTCGTCGGGAAAGAGCGCGGGCGCGATCGTATCCGAAAGACCGTTGCGAGGGGGGGGGGAGAGAGTGAGAAAAACCGTTTTCATAAGTTTTTCGACCGGCTCGACGCGCGACGGACGGCCCGAACAGCACTTCGTCGTGCTCTCCGTGGACGGGTTCCGTCGTCCGCGGTGGCGTGTAAAAAAATTAGAAGAAGAATTATATTCGTTTTTTTTTTTTTTTTTTTTCCCCCTTACTCGTCGAAACACTCGCGGATGGCCAACAATAATAAACAAATATATTCTCCGCGGCTATTGCGTACGGCGGCGCGCGGGTGTCGTACAACGACCGTAATACCGCAGTGCGGACCCCGGCGTCGTGCCGTCGCGGTGCCCGTACAGCGCCGGTAAAATACATTGGCGGACGGCGCGCGCGTTCTCCGCGACATGGCTGCGGTACGCGCCGACGGCAACGGCGACCATGGCGACGACGACGACGGCGGCGGCGGCGGCGGCGGCGGCCGCGGCGACGGTTCTCAGTCGCCGACGGGCACGGACGGCCGCGACGACGGCGACGACCGGTAAGTCAGTCGGTCAGTGTGTCGACGAGTCCGGTAAATTAATTAATGTCTGATAATAGCATTGCCGTAATAACGCGGCCCGGGTTACGTATAAAAAATTTTTACGGGCGAATACGATAAATAATTGCCATTTCATACCGTTTAATATTATTATTATTATTATAACTGCTGACAGGGACGGGATTATAGGAATAGCCAGGACATAAAAGGGCTATTCATATTGAAAAACTCGAAAAATAAATACATTATTATCGATATTGTTGTTATATGTTCTCCCCTAACCAACCCTACGGTTATTACGTCAGTCGTGTATTCTGTTAGAACAATTATTATATAAAATTGTATTATATAATACTATTTTTCGCCACATACCGACAAATAATAATTACAAAAAATTAATATATTTTTGTATTATGGTGATTTTTCTCGTTCACCCCACCCCTCAAATATCGATATGAAATAATTGTCTTAATTTTTAATTGCTCTTAGCACTGGAACTCCACTGAAAGTTTGTCCCCCCCTTCCCCCGATTGCAGGTGGTCCGACTTTTTAAACAAGTCTCCCCGAATACCGGTGACTTATATGCTTACAAATTACTACGTTGTGTTACGGGGTAAAAAAATAAAATATTAATAATTTAAAAAAAAAATCACTTTTTAAAATTGTTCGACTCGACTATAATTAATCTTGATATTATTTTTTATCGTCAATTGCAGTTTAGTTATCGCGGTGCGTACTCAACTGTTCACAGTTAATTTCCATAGAAATCCCGTCAAGTTCAACTGCCGGTTGATGACGAACGATACGAGAATGTTGGATTATTTATTTATTTTTTTGATCAAACTATTCATATACACAATTCGAAACTATTTTAACTATAAACAATGAATATTTTTAACGTTTTTATTTTCTATCAAAAATACATTTTTGTCCTGGCCCGTCCTACAAATCTAAAGTTATATTAGGTAACTTAATTGGTTAGCACTTTGGCGGTCACAATACAAGCGAATATATGCGATCGAAAACAAAATATATATTGTTGACCGTGTGTGATTTTCGGTGATCGTCGGTCACTCCCGTGTCCAATAATTCGGTTATTTTTTTTAAATACTTTATGTCGGCCAATACAATATTTGTTAGAGTATCGAATAAATTAAAAAATTGAATTATTCGTACTTTTGAAGTCGGTCCAGGATTTTTAATTAGTGGGGAAGGGGGAGGGGACCATCGAATATCAATATTAATTATCGGGATTAATATAAATTTGTCGGCAACGGGATATAATGATCGAGACAGGTGTATTTCTGTATAATAACTTGTTTAAGTACCAAACTGACAAAACCGGACATTAAATATTTAAAAATTAAAAGTTTAGTTATACGTTACTTTTTTGATAACTTTTAGCTTAAAACTACTGTTAAAATTTAAATTATTTCTAAAAAGTTTATTTACCAATTGTATGCAAAATAAAAAACTGTACATCTAGGTTTTTTTTCATTTATTGTTCGATGAAGTGAACTTATTTTTACATGTACGCATCCATCACCATTTCTGCAGCTGTGCCTCATGCCATAGCTTCCCCTATAAATGTTATCCACTTTTATTTTCTTTCGGCTTATATCCATTCGACGTTTTATTTTCTCTGTCAGTCACTTGACCTATTTGTATAGAATTGAATAATGGGAAAGTTGTCCCTCGTCGGTTTTTATTCGATGATTTTATTCTAAAGCGAGTTATAAAACATTACAAACTAAAATTACCCATTATATTATATTACTAAATTAAAATATAATATTTATTTATTTATTTGTTTGAACCAACAAGAGAACATCAATCACATCAATGTTCCTATCTTTAAATTTACTGTAATCGTACACATGAAAAAGTAGTCTGCAAGTTTTGCTGAAATTAAATTTTAAATATCGCGTGACGACGCCCAATAATTCGGGCGTCATCCAATCCATAGACATAAAATATATAATTCAATTTTTTGTTGATTTTTTTTTCCGCGTGTGCATATTTAGCCTAATTTAGCTCCTATAACTCCTAACCTGACCTAACCGAGCCCTACACATAATACTATAAATCGCGATGAACACGTATTACGCGCATATAAACTATGGAAGTCAATATATGTGCGAGAGAAACAGACTCCGAAGAGTCGTGCCATATTGGCACATACACAGTTATATACACAATATACTAGTATTAAAAAATATAAGTCTACGTACAATGCCGCGGTCGAAATATAACTCAACTGGAAAAACAAACATTTTAATTAACTCGTCCGCGAGAAAACTAAAAATAGTTCTCATTCTATTCGCGGTCTATAGTATTATATGTCTACGATCGAAACGTATTCTCTAGCATTTTTCATACGGTAAAAAGAAAAGGACAAAACGAAATAATATACAAGAAGTCTATATCTGTGTTCTGTAATATATATATATATATATATATCTGCTCGTATTTTCGCAATAATTAGATATGAATAGTAATTTTAAACGATTTATTTTTACATTTTTATCCGTGTCTATTAAATATATGTAATAAAACCGCGTAGCTCATTATATTACTACAAATTATAATGTACACCTATTATAATATCGGTAGGGTTACAGAACTATATCATTAAACGGTAATAAGACGATTTGTTTTATATCACGAAATAATAATAACTATATACCGTTGTACCACCGACGTTCGCAATAATTGAAAGGAGTATATAAATAGCTATAAATTATACTATTATAAAAGTAGTACATGAAAAAAAAAAAAAAATTTTTAAAAAAATTAGAATAATGTATGTTGTACGCTCTGGTTTTTTTTTTTTTCAATTATTTTAAACGTACGTTGATGATTGTTTTTTTGTTTGAAATACAACAAAATAATATGCCGGCATATATACGTGCATACCTCCCCCCTCAAGTCTGTTCGGACTCGAGAGTTTCGCGCGTATACGTACCCCCTTAACCTATCCATAACGAACGACTTGAACTCGATCGAACCGATTTTTTTATGATATTGTTTATTTGGCTATATTTGGCGCGCATATAAATATCGTTCTGTATATAATGGCCACCGCCGCCAATGAGAGTTTACTACAATATTATACTATATAGAATAATAGGTAGGTACACGACACGATTTTACCATTTATTTATCGACGGTAAACATCTATCCAGTATGACGGGAAAACCTAACCTAACGCAAACCGAGTCTTTAGGCGAGATCAATTTGTATTTTATGCAATACGCACAGATATTATTATTATTACGTACAGCCAGCCGTCCGAGTTTTGTTTTAGTGCATATTATAAAAATACGTTTATAAAAAAAATAATCAAAAAAAATCGGCAGATTATGATTGCGAAAAAAAAAACACAACTATTCTATAGACATTTACATTATTAAATGACTCATGGTTTTTTTAAATTTTTTTGGCACCAAAATCAAATTCATATGACCGACGAGACTTTACAACATTATTGGATGTATACACACACATTTTCGCTGTTAAGTGAACAGAAACAGCGAATTCACGACGTTCGACAGTCCTTTTAAGAGGCCGTCACAGTTGCCATTTTGCCGTCTCGGTTTTTCAAACAAAGTTTTTTTTTTTTTTTCGTAAAAATGTGTTCGCGTAAAACAAACGAAAAAGCTTTTTAATATCGGTTTTAGAGACAAAACGCCTATTGTAAAATTTGTTGACAACAACGTTTTTTTTTTAAGATAACCTCGCTGGCGGTGGCGTTCTCTCTAAATGTTCAACTCGTTGTAGAAGGTACAAAAGATCGCATTTTACATTTTTTGTTTTTCAAATTACTATAACTTTTTAAATAATTAGTAATAAAAAAAAAAAAAAAAAAAAAAAAAAAAAACCGCCAGTGAGAGTGTTTTCGAAATATTGTCATATGCACGTTTCGGTACCTAATATAAAATATACACGTTCCACTATATTCATCGTGTATGTAATTACATACATTTTTAATCGTTCAATTTTGTTTTGTTACATACATTTTTATAGTTCAGGTGCCTATATTATGTTACGTATTAACACGTCTAGTTAACTAAAATATCTCGTCAGTATACTTGTTTATCGTATTATGTATATAATGGCAATAGCCGAAATAATTATTTCACTATTGTCGTGTCGTATATATTATACAGGGTGTTTCACTTAAAATACACATTTTTGATCGCATGTACAACAAATGTAAACCATCGTAATGCTGCGCAATAAAACTTAAATTTATATTTTCTAGAAAACAGAAACACTTATATTTTACCACCAGGTTCGAATATTCTAATAAATTTTTTTTTGTCAAGCAAATTTGATCAATACAATTTGATCTATCCATCTCGAAAATTACTATACCGAGGTACGTCCGTTTAAAGTCGATTAAAAAAAAAATAAGATTTATCAAAAAGTTTAATACGCAATACTTTAAATGTTAAAAACTGCTGTTTGTGACTACTATTTTATAAGAAACAAATTATAAATAAAGAAAGTCATACATATACACATTTTAATAACATAAGTATTACATTTTGTTAAAAATCATATTTCTAATCAACTAGACAATGCAGTATTTCGGGCATTTTTTGAGATAAAAAAAACAAAAAAACTCGACAATTTCAAATAGCTATACACAACTGAAAACACCAGAATATTCAAATATTTTGAAAATTTCACCACGTCTAAATAGTTTCAGGTCCCTACGATTATTTCTAACGTGAATTAGAATAAATCAAAAGAAACTCTTGTTGCGTATAAATATTACCATTTTTCTCTTTATTAAGAACATTACAAGGAAAATAAAAAAAACAACATTTTCAACACACCAACTGGACAAAATACCATCAGTGACTGCCCCCCCCCCTTGAAAATCGTTCCAAAAATATCTGCAGGTCGAAAATTTGTTTGAAGATACACACACACACAAAAAAAAAAAAAAAAATCGTAAAACCTATACACTCCTCTCTAATACGCCCATATTTTAAATATTTCGTGTTTGAGCGAAACACGCTGTATATATATACCCACGGCTGCAGTTTCTCCACGGTGCTTTTAAAATACTTTAATTGTTCTATTACAATGATCGAGTTTTGACGAAAAGTTAGCCTCGTGAAATAAATCGTTTGCCTACCAATAATATATATATATATATGTCACGGCTAATGAATATTATAAGTTTTAAAAGTAGTAATAGTTATAGTTATATAGCGTTATTATACCGACCATTGTGAGCACAATATATATATATATATATACAGGGTGCGGCAGAGCCAACTGACGAGTTTAATGAGGTCATTAGCCTGTGATAAGATAAGAGCAGGCCTTAATAAGTGGTGAATTTTGAATTGTACGGTAATGCCGTTTTTATTCGTAATCATGGTCGATGGACGGGTGTACATCGTGGTTTCGTCGTGCGTGCGTATTACGAAAATAATCACTCTGTGATCGCTACACAAAGGGCTTTTCGTATACACTTCGGCATTCCACGTGCTGGATCTGTTCCTTCTGCTAACACTATCAAATTGTGGATACGGGGCATTTGGAAGAAACTAGAAGTACCCTAAGTAGACTTGGACACGGAGCACCCGGAACGGTAAGAACCCCAGAAAATGTGCAGTTGGTTAGAGAGTCAATTGAGCAGTCGCCAAGACGCTCGGCCCGGAAACACGCCGTAGCTTTGGGAATCTCAGACCGTTCTTTGAGGAGAATTCTTCTTCTTGCTGGCCAGCACGGTCCCCAGATTTAAGCATGTGTGATTTTTTCCTCTGGGGCTACCTTAAGGATAAAGTTTTCAGTCATCGCCCACATGCCATAGATGAAATTAAACAGAAAATCACCGTGGAAGTCGAGGCCACCATACCAGTCGAAATGTGCCGAAAATCATATGAGACCTTCAGAGATCGTCTACAACAGTGTTGCAACATGCTGACGGCCGCCATCTTGGGAGATATAATTTTCAAAAAATAATTTTTAAAAATGGGATTGAATACTGATTTAAATTAAAAAAAAACCTTTTCTCTAAGTTTTACTGTTCGTTATTTATAGCCCATCGAAACTCGTCAGTCGGCTCTGCCGCACCCTGTATATCGGTATGTGTGTGCATATAAAATATTAGGCGGGTACTTGGACAAACATATTTTTTGTACAATATAATGACGTGCTGAAAAACAAAAATAATATATACGGGTTTAATTAATGTTTTCGCGTAGTGATATAGTGATTTTAATAACCACGGGAAACTCGATACGTATATAAACTATAAATATATACAATTGAAGAACGACTATTGCATGTACGTAATGTTCTGGTAAAATATGTTACTACTATATTATAGTAAGGAGGTACGTTATGTGCCCGACGTTTATATATATTTCGTACGCGTCATATATTATTATGGTTTTTTTTTTTTTATTCGGTTTATGGCCGGTAGAACAAATGTAATGGACGATACGTTATTATAAATTAAATACGAAATCATCCGATTCGACCTGCAACCGCAGACTCTAATAATATTCAATTCGACATTGTATATTATTAAATACTTCCCGAGTGCGTCTCACGCGACGCGAAAATATAATTTGTTGTGCCGATCCCTCCGCGCTAATAACACGATGAATATTTGACAATTAGTTTTATTCATAAACTAATCAAACGGATTCCAGTGAATTTTTACTATAATATTGCAAAAAATACGCGCCCAGCGCGTACGGACATTTATTTATATGCAATCGGACAAGAATTATCGCACAAAAAATACATGAAATATACTGCAATATTCGCCATACAACCGAGTCGATCGGTTACAAAAACAATAAAAATTACCTCCTAAACAAACAATTTTTGATTATTCTGAGCGTAGCGAAAAATATATTGGTATATTACTATGGCATGTTCATTTAAAAAAAAAAAAAATCCGGGGTGATTTCTGGTAGCGAATTTTATCCAGTTGCCTAGGGGCACTTTTTGTATTTTCCTTGTAGTTTCTAAATAACGAGGAAAAACCGTCGGAAAATATTTTCGCAATAACGGTTTTTGATTTTGTGTTTTTCTTGTAACTCAATTAAAAATATTCACGAAGAATTGATTTTTTTTTTTTTTTTTTACCGAATACTCATATTAGTACTTTCTAAACTTGGTACGATTTTCAAAACATTCTGCCGTTTTTCGAGGTTTTTGTAGCTATTATGGAGCTATTACGTTGTAATTTAATTTAATCAGCGTTTTAAATTCAAATTTAGTGTAATATTTATCAAAACATGTTCGGCCTAACTTCGCTTAGAATCGTGGTTCGGATTCAACGATTTGTCTTGATGATATACATTATTAAATTATACCCTATTAGTCCAACTGTCCCCAACTTCCCATCTACAAAAGTGACCCACTCGTGGTGCGAAGTATGTGAGATATTGAAAATTAATTTCCTTTCAAAAGTTACCTGTACTTATATTAAAACACAATATACCTAATATACATTTGATAACCTTGACGATAAAGATCGCTATTATATACCTAATACCTATCTATATTAGGTATTTTTTGAACATTTGTTATTGAAAAGTACACATATTATAATTATTATGCTATTATATGCCTGCAGGTTTTTTGTTCTAATAATTAGTTTTACACATAAAAACAAAAAAAATAAAATAGTTCTCATACGGTTAGTTTGTATAGGTCTGTGCCTACGTCTGTATTGAAAGTAAATTATTTAAAGCTATTTTAGCATACCTAGAGGTAGTTAATTTATTAACATTAATATTAATATGCAATTGTATAGCTGCTCTGATATAACCTTTATTAAACGCAACATAGAAAAATAACGAGTCGTGAAGGAAATAAAAAAAACTTATTAAATTAATAATTATCGTGTTAGCGTTATATGGCTGGCTTGTAATAATAAAAAATAAGATTATAGTTATTTTTTCCATTAAAAATGGATTTCCCACGGTAGCAGTGGTGTACATAAGTTATTCAATTGTTTAATGTACAAAACATGTATGCAGCGTACGTTTATACGACGAGGCCTTGGTATAATAACTACCAATTTTATCTGTTATCAGTTATAAGAAATCTATAAAGCGTGTACCTATAAAGGATATTACATCTATCTAAAGTGATAACAATTATCGCATCCGGATGTGGGCCTTAATTTGAATTATTTTCGTTCAAGTTTATTTAATTGCATTTGACCCGAGAATTAGGTCAAGTACGGATATGTTGAATTTGGAAAAATATTCAAAATATTACGTGTATAACGTGTAAACTGAAAACAAAATATAAAACACCCGTTAGCAGCGCATTTTCTGCGACTCTGCTCCCATATATATATATATATATCGTTTATGAAAACACGCGGTGTTTTCTGTGTAATCCCGGAGAAAGAAAATTACATTATTTAGCGTACAAATGGAGGGGACCTAGGTCGGAAGTCGAAACTCACAAAAGGCATATCCTTAACGCCACCGACGCTATGCGTATAGAAAATTACATTCCTCTACGTCCGTTCGGGAGATCTGTATGGGTATTTAAGCCAATAAAACTACATTATAATCACTAAATAATTCCCGAATTTGAGCTCGTTCGGTCCAGAAGGATCTGCTAGAGCGGGGGTGTCCAACCCGCGGCCCGCGATAGATTTTAATATGGCCCCTACGCAATATTTCAAAACCATCAACTGCTTACCTATATATTGTAAGAAGAAAAAATTATTATAAATAATATTACCTTATGGTTTATATTGATTTATTAATATATCAACGTTATTATCGTCATTATAACGATAACTCGATAACTCGGGCGATTAGACGATTGATGAATACTGGCCAATCCGCGAGCCCATGTCGTTTATCGACAGCTTAGTTATAATTATAGATGTATATTGAAAATCAAATATTGTCCGACGGTCGTCTGGTTGACGTTTTGTTTGGGTGGTGTTAGAGTGCTCAGTATTATTATTTTTTTTTTCGAATTACCGTTATTAATATACAAATAGCGTCGTCCCGAAATAAGGAAAGAAAACTCACAGACGAAGGAAGAACGTTCGACAAAAAGTCGACTGGTGAATACTTTTTTATAGAAATTAAAAATGGCGCATTATATCTAATTTGTAAGGAAACCATTTCAGTTTTTAAAGATTATAATTTAAAAATTATTTGCCAAAATGGACTCTGGTCAAAGATTTTTTTCGGGAACAAACAATTTTAGAATTGAATAATGTCTTTCATATCAACAACTTAATATTAAAAAAGCTACTTCTGAGTCTCTCCACTCCGTTACAATAGCTAGTAATGCAGTGTCATTGTATAATTATAAATCAAATGTATTATTAAAGAAATGTATGTGGCCCACGACAACGTTTACTCACTAAATACGGCCCGATCTTCCCAAAATGTCGACCACCCCTGCGCTAGAGCGTCCAAAAGTAACGGAAAAACGGTTTTTTTTTTTTTTTTTTTTTCTTTAATCGACATTTTTAATTTGTATATGTTTGCCACTAATTCGTCATTATTATTCAATCCGCCATATTAGGAGTGAACGCAGTTGTGAGTTTGGGGGGTTCAGTCCCCCGCCCGCCCGAATATCGGGACAAATTTTAAAAATAATTACCCGACCTACAAATTTCATAATTATTTCAAAGTTTCCCCGTGAGATTTACAAATAAAATAGATTAATAAATACATATATATTTTTTTCAAAAACCTCCGCATGCGAAACTTTTTCCTGCGTTCGCCTCTGTATCATATATAATCCGAATTGAAATCAAATAACTATAATATTAGTTTGTTTGGGCACATCGTTTATATTATACAGCGGTCCTGGATTTTCGACGGGCGTCGTTTTAAACAATAATAACAAAATTGTACGGGTTCAACGTCGGATTACACTATATTATGTGTGCGATTTTTGCGAATTAACATTGTTAACAGATATTTTTACATATAAATATAATACGGCCGTATAAATGATGATTGATTAAAAAACAAAAAAAAATTCAACGGGGGAGATATGGCTGGCTCCCCCAGTTAATAGGCCCCGCTGTTCTGTTGACACGTTTACAACGTCCCGTATATGCGCGGCGGCGTTTGTCAACTATAAAATAATTACTTGCCTGGTATTTGTAAAACGGTTATTCGGTTTTGTTATATATATAATACGTATGCCTACATTGTACACGTATTACAGTATAATTATTATTATAGTAGTTTACACATAGTCAATTTATATTAAAGTTTTCGAAAAAAAAAAAAAAAAAAAAATACTAATAACAAATAAAACAAACGAAATGTACATTTTCTATTTTTTTTTTTTTTTTTTTTTTCTGGTAAACAATTACAAAATAAATTATTATTCTGACATATGTTTACGGGCTCGGGAACCTATATAGGTACAATACGACATACGCGTAAAACTATGCATATTGTGATGTTCTCCGAATTCCAATAATTTCGTTACGCCACTGTAATGCTCAAGTGGCATTTGCCGTATCGGCCTTACTATAAAACGGGCAACACAACCGAACAATCGAAACACACTTTTAGAAACAAAACACCAAACATCGTTGCGTATTTGCGTACGACAACGTTTCGAAAACCAACCCGTCGGTGTTTTTTTTTTTTTTTTTTTTGATATTATTCAATTTAAAAAGACGATTTGAAATACTTTCGACAATATAATAGGGAGGCAGGAGAATCGAACCCCCTCTCGTATCGTAGCTTTATATACTGACATTATAATATATTTCACACAGAAAATACTAAATAGTCGTCTTGTAAAATCCGTCAAGTTTTAAACATTTTTATTTCGAGCGAATATCATATTTTTTAGAGATATTTTTGAAGGAAAAATCACATTATACACGGCACACCTTTTTCAATCCGCGTGTCCGCAATCACTTTTGCAACAATTGTAACGTTCAGTTGCTGGAAATCTGTTCCTTGTTAAATGCGGACAAACCGACCGAACCCGATATTTTTTTATATATATATTTTTGCAAACATTTTCTAGAAACGCATTTTTACTAGTTTAAGTTATTTCAATGCGGGGTGGGGTGTAGGGATTTTACTATTTCCATAGTCAAGTACATAGGCGGAAATTTTCCATAATTTTAGAGGGGCTTGATACTTTAAAATATTTTACTGTGAAAATCTAAGATTTATTTTAGACATTCTATATCGTACACATACGAATATACAATTTGAGTATGTTTATAAGGGGGGGGGACTAATTCCTATGTCCGTATGTTTTGAGGGGACTTGGCAGACACGTATTCAGGATCAATTTTCGATTTAAAATATTTTTAATACACGAACTAAAAATATATAATTATATTATACATACAAAATATAATATAATAATGGTTAAATACAATATTAAATCATAAAACAAAGTCAACCTTGCATGACATTCTGGAAAAAGTTCATAAGCTAAACCTATTAGACGATCTTCACTGCAGCTGATTCCTCAAATAGGTTTTTAATCGTCTTAAAATTAAAAAAGAACGTTCTGCTGACAAAGTCGACACTGGAAGTGTTGCAAGTATCGATATTAAACACCAAATGTTTGGATAAAGGTCTTTCGACATAACGCCTATAGTATCGATTGCAGATTTTGGAAGTTCTTTATCGGGTATCGATTTCCATTTATCGATATATACACACCTTCAATCCTGAATCAAATGTGACATAAGTCGGTAAAAAGCTATTGTAAAAATCAATGCATTTTTTAAAGTCATTGCTATTTGAATTTAATTTAATTAGACAATTTGGAAGCAAGTTTTGCAAACCAGAAATAATATAATTGTTTTTTTTTATAAATCAAATGAATACACGTTATACATTTATATTATTACTATCAATACTTCTGAAAAACAATGACTGAACTCACAACTGGCGAACAATTGCAGTTGTAAACCGATTAAGTCCGTCGTCCGACAAGATTCAATCTTGAAAATTGCAATAACATATAAGTTTGTAATTTTCTAAAATTTAAATAACGTGTAATGACTAGTGGGCAAACTGTGAAATGTACAAATACTTGAAATAAACTGTAGTTGTACAATTATACATACAATTTGTAGTTAGTCTTTGTAATATTATACTTACTTTGAAAATTTTGGCGGAGGGGGTTGAGCCCCTAAAACCACCCTGTATAACGCTCCCGATTTAGCGTTTTATCTCTGAAACCGATTTTAAAAGCGTTTCTCAGTTTCGTTGGTTTCACCGTTAAACACGGTATTTTCGCTACAATTGTCCGCTATAGAGAGACTCGCCGAATTCAGTACTGCCGGGGACGGCCCCTCGACGTCGACCGAAATTCGAACTGCTACGCGTACCTCCCCTACTGGTATATTTATGTCATCGCCGCGCGTCATTAATAAACACCTAGGTATACATTCATGTGTGCATAACAGTTTAAAATCCATTAAGGACCATCATTACCATGACAATCGGTTTGTAATTAATGCGTAAAAGTACCCGGCGGAAAATAAGATTAAAATAAACTGATGTACTACTAACCCTATTGTTGTACGGGAGTTACAGCCGGTTAGATATGGGAACATATTATGTGCACACGTGTGGCTATCAGTCGTTATTATTTTTTTTGGTAGTTTTTTTTTTTTTTTTACTGCGATATCTTCCCACGATTACTGGCTCGAAATTAAATTTAAAAAAACCGATAGATAACGCCTATAATTATCATTGAATATTTGAATGACGAATGTCTCTAATAGGACCATTATAATTTCGGACCGAACCTCAAATCCCGTACAATAATAAGTTCGTACAAGTGTCCAATTATAGTGTTTTAAAGGCGTTTGCGATATTTCTCGACTGAAAATCATTCGCGCGTATAATATCAACGCATATTTAACTGCAGCTTCGGTAATAATGCACGAAATGCCATATATATATTTCGGTTCGCGATAATTTTGCGCGATATTTTGCAACACCTCCTCGTCATATATATATATACGTTCATCGTCATTCTCGTAAAAAAATATTGAAAAAATAAAATATAACTCACCGTAATATATATATATATATATATGTATACATTTTAAGGATCGTGTTTGACGTATTTTTTTTATTACATAATTTCTATAAAATATTGCACAGTAAACCGTATATCATTAGAATAATAAATGAAAAATCACCTCGTAAAAAAAACATTTACCGAGTAAACAAAATCGATAAAATTACGCAACGCGTGTATCAATTTCATGCCGAGCAGAACCTTGCCAATAATATAATAATATTATATATATATATATATAGTTATACATAAAAAAAATGCGTGCATAAATAGTTTGGTTTTAATAATATTGCAAGTTATTTGTTAATAATAAATCCTATGTGTTTTACTAACATATATCGGACGGTAAATAAGTAAAGGCGGTTTAATTCATTTTAATACCTAAATACCAGACTATAAATATTAAAATATACATAGGGCACAGTGGCGTAAATTGGCGTATCAGTGGATGATGCAAGGTTATATTTTTGCACCACCAGATAATCATAAAAATTTGTAGGCATACCTATAATTTATATTTTCAAAAGACAACATTTGTTTATTAAACAAACGTGTATAAAATTGTAACTTTAAATATCTGACAAATTAGAAACACAAATAGAACAAATGAGACAGAACGATATTCAAAAAGGTTTTCCATTAATAACGGTGTCGTTAAACATATGCTTAACCATACTAACCAACACAGCAAGTTGTGAAAGATCATTTCCCTGTCTAAATAGATTGAAAACTTATCATAGAACGACTGTGGGACAAGAACAGCTAAGTGGTTTAGCTAGTTTACAACTTGGAAAAAGGTTTAGCATTAATTTCGACCAAGTAATTGATGAGTTTGGTACAATTGTTAATTGATTTTTAGTTATCTACTAATCAAGTTTTCACTAGCAAATGAATTCTGTACTTGTTTATTATTTTTATCGTAAAAATGTTCGTAGGGGAAAATAAATTGTCGGAGATTTACAAAAGAAGTTAAGTAGTATGACGGCGGGTTAGAAATTAAAATATTACTCTGCGCCACCAGAAACCGAGGCCAGAAATACATTTCGCATTTGCCGTTCTCCGATGACGATTTTCGTTTTGAACCGAAACCGATTGTATTTATTACACGCGAAATGGCATAATAGCAATAATAATTATGTATTGTTCGGTTCGTACATATTTGTTTATGTTTTTGTTCGACATTATATTGATGTGTTATTCGAACGCTGCGATAAAATAATAATAACGCGTTCTCGCGTTTGCGGATTTAAACAACAAAATAATATTATAAAAAAAAAAAAAATATAGCAAAGTAAGACGAATTTCTTATATACGCACTTTCGCAACGGTTACCCAAAACCGAATTTCGTACGCGAATTCGTTATGACGATATAGAGGTACACGAGAGTAACGCAATATTGTTGAGAACCTTGTTTGGCGCGACAACCAATTTAAAGTGCCGGAGTATTGTAACGCGTAGGTATTTCAAATGTGATGTCTAAGGAGCGGGTGAAAACACGACGCTGCTATACGTTAAGCCAACGTGTAGAAAGTGTACAATACACGAGGCGTGGCCCAAAAGTAAGGTCTCCGTAATTATAATAATCGAAATAAGCTTTATTCAAAATATGTTTTACATGGGTATATATATATATATATATACAGTACTTATGAGTTACTTTTTCCACATAATCGCCATTTACTTGGATGCATTTTTCAAGGCGCACTGGAAGTTTTTGTATGCCAGCCTCGTAGAAACTAGCCGCCAGCTCCTTATTTAGATATTGGGTGACTTCTGTCTTCACTTTTCTTCATCTGTCTATAACCGTTTTCCTCCCAAATGTTTCTTTGAGTTCAAGAACAAATAGTAGTCGGGCGGGGCAAGATCTGGGCTATAAGGGGGATGGGAGATCACATCCCAACCAAACTTTTCCAAGAGAGCTTTTGTATCACGGGCAACGTGGGGCTGGGCATTGTCATGCAACAGACAAACCCCCTTCGTCAGCATGCCTCGTCTTCGATTTTGGATGGCTCTGCGAAGTTTTTTCAAAATCTCACAATACGCCTCGTACGTAATATTATTGGCTTTGTCGTAAATTGGGGGGGCGATGAAGAGGGGCAATTGCCTCCTGGTCAAAATCGTAAAATTCCATTGTCCACCCCCCCTGATATTTTGTAAATTGATTTAGGAAATAATTCAGGTTTTTCGTATAGTTAAATAATAATACGGAAAAAAATATCACAAAACGATTAACACTATATATATATATATATATATATATATATATATATATATACCAGGGGTAACCAACTAGAAGTCTCTCGCAAGCCGTACAATAAAATGAAAAATATGTAAGAGCTAAAAGCGAAAAAAAATAAAGTAAAAAGTATGTTTTTAACTTTCCGAATCGTAATCTACAAACATAATCCAGACTTCGAGAAACTTACAAAAAAAAAAAAAAATTCCCTTAATATTTATATATTATAAATTCAAATACACTATAATTGTTGTTGTTTTTTTTTTTTTTTTTTATTAAGTATAAAAATTAAAATTATATATTAATAATTAATTATTACATTTTCAAATACATATTTTTACAAAAAAAAAAAAAAAAATGTTTTATATATTAATTAAAAATATGTTTTGCTTGTTACTGTATGACACGAGCCGTATGAGTCTCATAAGCCTCTGTTTGATCACCCCTGCTATACGGTAGGCATACAGAAAAAAATCAATTAGTATATCAATTTGACGATTTCTTTTTTTTTAAATTTTTTTATTATTCGTTTGCGCGTGTTGACTACACAATGATATCGCGGTAGATTATTATTTATATATTTTAGATATTAAGTGGGTTCATTTGTATTTTAATAAAAAAATACCATAGCATAGTATTATTATCTATATCATTAGAAGTATAATAACTCCACGTCACCGCCACCTCGTATAACTAAAACCAGGATTTGCGCTAGTGTGCAGTACAACACAAATTGTGCAGTTCTAAAATGCCAATTGTGCAGTTCTAAAACGCCAATTGTGCAGTGCCTACATTATCATTTGCAAAAAAAAAAAAAAATTACTAATATACTATGCCGAAACGAATTTGTATTAATTTGTATCTATAGATCATAATAATCAAATTGCATTATCGTAATATTAAGACAGGTAGGGTATCAATGTGTATTGATCCACCTTGCACACAACAATAATTGACAGTAATAACCAGGCATGATCGTTCCCATAGAGATATTAAATTAATATTTTTATATCATTCTCTCGTGCCAAAACGTGTAACGTACAAGCCAAGTTCGGACACAAACTTGTGCAGTTTTAAAATTTTCTTAGCGCCAACCCTAACTGAAACTTTAACAATTGCAATAATGTATGAAATAACTTACCCCCCTCCCCACACACACACACACACATTAACCATACAAATTAAGCAAGTATTATGTTCGTGCACAACGCCTAGGCTGTTTTAAACGTGCTGTTTTTTAAACAACAATTGGTTTTTTAGACAGATGTTTTAATAACATATGTTATGAATACTTATGGTGGTTACCAATACTATTGCATTGACGAATTACAGTTTTGGAACCTAGACAATACAACGTTAGACCTTGGTTATGACAGTTAAATTAAAAAAAGTTACGTTTGATTTGTATATTAGAAAAAAAGAATTCTTAAATTCTACACAGTGTTTCTTCGTAGTACGGAGTAATTGAGTATCCGAGACTACAGAGCTATTTAAACGTCGACTGCCAAATTAATTTCGATTTACAGGCGGGTACATTTAGATTTACTACTCGATTTTATAATAACATTTAATTGTTCGTTCGAGTTAAAAAAAAAAAAAAAAAAAAAAAATACCGTCGTTTAAAGTCGTAATAAAAAAAAACACACGTATGTTTAAAATGTAAAAACAGTGGGTTTATTTATTTATTTATTTATTTATTTATTTTTTTTGTTTTTTCCAATCCCGCCTGTACGACGTGTACCTATACGTACTAAAGCAAATAACATAAATAATATAATAAAGACCTCGTCGGTCACAGTCATCGGGACAACGACGACGACGATTCGTGTGCATAATAATATAACCTAACCGCGCACACATTACGCGTAGTATTGCATTGTTCGAAACCGCAAGTGTATGCCCGCGCATAAATGTTTTTGGTTTTTTTTTTTTCTTTTTTTTTTTTTTAGTTATCGTATAATGAATAAAACGATGCGTATAAATCGTTTCGAGTCAAACGCGATATCGTCGACGACCGATCTATTGTTTTCAGTTTCGGTAATTCCTAATCCGTAACTGTCCCATAAAAAAAAACGTCCACATCGTACAATAATATTACGGCTTCTCCTCCTACTCTTCCTCTTTCTCGCCGGTTTGGCCTCTCCCGGTGAACATTGTGCACGCACGGCGGAAAATATTTTTTAAAAAAAATAATATTTAATTTTTGTTCAATTACAAATATATATAAATATATATATACTATACGTATGTACTAGCTGTTGCCCGCGACTTTGCCCGCATAGACTTGTTTAATGACTTTTTTTGAATTTTCAATAACTCCCGAAACTCGTGTTGCTCAATTTTTAACCGTACCCCACACCCAGATTCTTTTTTTCCTCTTTCGCCCTCCGTTCACCATTGAATCATGAATTTGGACCGTAACGAACTGCAATCCCACAAAAAGTCTAATCAATATCTAAATGCGGCTACAATATATTCAAGAAAAACCACAACCAATAATACCCTATAAGCCACAGTATAAATACAAGGTATGCTGATAACAATTTATCCGTTGACTGGCCGAAAAAAATCAGTTGTCGAAAGATATTCGAATTCTTAGAGACACAGATTTTTAACATAATTTTCAAGGATTTGGCCACTATGCCGCTACCCCAATTCGAAATATACGTTTCTCACCGGCTCCGACGTGAATATATTGCAATTAAGATATACTAAAATATACCTAAATTATACGAGTATACTATAATTAGAATTATATTAATTTTCGCTATGTTGGACTTTATATTGAGAAATATGTTATTATCTATAATTTATAATTTCATATGTACATATTATAAACAGATAAAATATGATAAACGAGTTTTTCTCAATGAGGTCCACTAATAAATTCTTGGCATATAAAATTTAAAAAAAAAATAATATATTATTCAATGTTTTTATGTACGGCGGAGAAAACCAGCTGACGACCATTTTAAGATTTTATGAATTTAAATTAAAAAAACTACAAATTTTCATACAAACTTTCATCCTATATGATATCCCTGAATGGAGGTGGGATGTTCAAAAATCCTCCCTAGTGCACGCCTGCTGTATAAAAAGTATTCAATAATTTCAGAGCTATACGTCCCTTACATCAATGCGTATGGAAAGATCATATATGGAAACAAATATGCTTTTTTTTTAATACGCCGTGTATTTAAAATACACGTGCAACATCAACGACACGAACTAATACACGTGTATTACGAACTACACGAATTGCACGTGTAATAGGGACATCTAGTGTCAAACATTGATATCTATCTATTTGTCCGTCTGTCTGTGTACTACGGTTCTGGTACATATCAATCTTGAACCGCGTGGAAGGCTGCAATGAAGTAATCGTGATGTAACATGTCATTATTCTTTTTGACGAATACGTTAGATTAGAAGAAAAAAAACAACCCAACAGGAAAGAAAGAAACGGGTATTTTTCAAATCGCTTTCGGTTTATTAGGACCGAGGGCCGAGGGTGCCGAATACGAACCAGGGGGTGCTTATGTATCCCCCTCAAGTACCCTCCTAGTCGTGCCTCTGCGCATTTTGCAATCCTTCTCGTCCTTCTACTTTCCACCGTATCGTTCGGTCTTCCTCTTGTCTTCCCCACAATACCTACCCATATTCATTTGCAAAACTCGGGCGCTTGTCGTAGATATTAATTATCAAGGACCAGCCCGGTTATTACCACGTTATAAAGGCACTCGCGCGAATAATATATCACGATCACCGACCCGATCGTAATTTAACGATCAATTATTATCGCGCCGATCGAACTATAATGGATATACGCGACACCAATTTGTTCCAATTTGTGCTCATGATGATTAATATAAATGGACACATAAATCGAACGACTACTAAAACGTGCGCCAATAAAGACTATAATTTCCAATGGCGTCCGTTTAATTTGGGCGAATAAAAAATATAACTGCTCGCCGGGCGGAAGACACTTTTATTAATTTATACGTATATAATATTTTTAATTTTCTTCTTTTTTTTTTTTCCTTATGATATAGCACCAAAAGCAGCTTTATAAAGCATAACTTTTCCAAAAAGAGGTATTTGCTTACGTAATATTACCCTATTTAAATAATCTTTATAAAATATTAAATTATTAAATTACGGACCAAAAAATAGTACGACAAAAAAATGAGTTTGCGATTAATATATACATGTTAATATGAGTATATTATAATGTGCAAGAATTAAACGGTTATACAAATTGTTTTGGGACAGGTGTAATGAAGCGCGGCGGATGTCGGAAGGTGGTATCGTCATGCCTTCGTGCGCGGCTGCCAATAACAACAACAACAACACCAACAATAACAACAACAACAACAACGGGAACGGCGGCAGGTCCGCTACGGCGTTCGTGCCCAGGCGCAAGTTCAGTTTTCCGGCGGTCCTGCACTCACAAATCCTACATTCCGATCTGGGCGGCGGAGGCTTCGGCGGCAGTGTCGGTGGGGGCGGCGGCGTTGGCGGGCCGTCGCTCGCCGTGGCCACGGCCCGCCGGCGGTTCAGCAACGTCAGCGACGTGGTGTCCCGCAAATTGTCGCACACGATTGGCTGGCGCACAGCCGTGCCGACCGAGCAGATAGCCAGGCAGGGCAAGGCGTTATGCGTCCAGTACGTCCGGTGGAAGTTGAAGCGGGCGGGTGCGTACACGAAAAAGTGCGCCGGAGCGTTGCGTAACGCCAGAGCGGACACCGGGGCAAGTGCGGCGGCCGCGGCCGCGGCCGCTGACGTGAACGGCGGTTATTTCATACCGCCACAGGCCGGAGCGGGCTTGTCGGCCGTCGGGGGCGATCACGACGACGGCGTTCGGCGCGAAGTGTTTCCCGCCGTGCTCCGGGTCGGTCTCCAGCTGGAGCGGATCGACCCGAAACTGTACGCGGCCGGCGTCGCCGCGGTGGCCGCAGGGACGGCGACGGCTGATTCCTCGTCGTCGGCCGCATCGACGGCGTCAGGATCGTCGCTACAACACCGGTTGCTACTGCACCGTCCGACCTACTGCAGCAGGAGGACCGCGATGCAGCCGTCGGCCACGGCGGCCGTCGTCCTGGTGTCCGTGTCCCGCGAACTTTTCCGGGCCGGCGCCCAAGTCACCTGGGCTAAAGTCGTGTCGCTCGTGTGCGTGGCCGCCGGGCTGGCCGTCGATTGCGCGCGTCGCGGCCGCTCCGAACAGTTGCCCGACCTTATCGAGGCCGTCGGCGAAGTGTTCGAAGACGATCTGACCGCTTGGATACACTATAACGGCGGATGGGTCAGTATAATAATAACAATATATATATATTATAAAAACTAGTTTTAATAGTAATAGGCTTCGTATATGTAAAATAACGTATTAATTTGATTTGTTGATAAGTAGGAAAGAAAAAAAAAACAAAAGAAGATTATTAGGTCAATTGGTACGTGAAAAATTGCAATATGTGTAAGTGGTACGCGAGTATAAAAATGTTGGAAACCGCTGATCTAGACACAATACAATACTATTCGACGAGATTCATCGTCTCTCAAGCTTTTTTTTTTTTTTCACATACCCTTTGACCTCTCGCCACGCACCCCCCCCCCCCTACTGTTAATTCGTTCATTTTCACATAGACGAATGAAAACAATTTAGCAACGACAATTTGGAAATATTTGTTTATTTTAATGCGATTCTTGAGATTGTTCGGTTGCACTTCCGGTTGGTCGTTCTCAGTACACGACTTTATTTTGTCATTTATTGTCACTGCACTGTTCCGAATGGTCAAATTTAGATGGTTTTAATTTTTTTTTTTTTTTTTTAAAAACGAGTATGCGGAATTTTTGGAAGTTATTCCGCGGTCGTTAAATTTTGAAGAAAGTCGTAAAGGGCGGTGTTCAGCGAACGTGTATATATTTATTGGCAAAAAGAATTAATAGAGCGAAATCTGTTGGTTTATTCGAACCAAAAACTCAAAACGGTCATCCGGCTATCGAGAGAACGCTACTCCTTTGTCCGTCTAAACGGAGGGGCTCGGCGGTTTCGTGCCCGAAATCGTCTTGCTCTCTACACACGCTCGCGACCGGCGGTGGCCTTGGGGGCAGGTTTAGCGGCGGGCGGGCATGCGCGGGAGCGGACGCCGCCCAGTAGCGATCAATCGACGATAGCCGGGCGACTGGCGGGAGGCGGAGAGGTGCTCGCCTCAATCACGGGCCCGCAACAATAAAATAATAATTGTTGATAATAATGATAAAAATAATTATTAATAATTTTTGTAATAATTTCAGATGGGACTGCAGTCGTATTGCAAACCGGCGGTGGTAAACGCCGAGAATCCCGTGTTCACGCAGATCGTGTACCTGATGTCGCTGCTCGGGATAATCATATTCCTGTTGTTACTATTGCGGTGGTTGGATTTCGTGTCCGTGTTCCGGTGAACGAGCTCCGAAGTCGGCCGGAAGATAGTTTTTTTTTTTTTTTTTTTTTTTTTATTATTATTATTATAACCTATAAAACGCGTAAAAAAAAAAAAAAAAAAAAACAAAAATATTCGTATAATGTAACGGCGCCGGCGCAGCATCGGTCGGCACGACGTTATTGATTGTTTTTTTTTTTTTTTTTTTTTTTTTTTTTTTTATTCTTTTCGATTCTCTATATGTTATCGTTTCTAGCGTTACGTCCGCCCCGCCAACGGGTAGATCGCGTGATTTAACCGGCCAGGGATCGTCAACCATGATCGATCTTTCGTGGGAAACACGTTGATCGTAATAATGATCAATTAAATTAAAATTCTGTTGTAGAAATTTACTATCATCGGCCAATCGCGATAGTCGGAATAGTTCATTGTTGTCGGCCCCATAGCTCCGTCAGTCGATTATTAATCACGATTTTCGTTTTTACCAACCGAATTGTAATTTTTTACAATAAAAAAAAAAAAAACGTGTTAAACTCATCGGTTTAAAATCAGGAACGAAAGTTGGAGTTTTTCTTCTTTTTTTTTTTTTCTGTGGTCGACATTCTTCAAACGCAATCGCGTGCGTTTATTGTGCCGAGACACTCCGTTTATCAATTTTCAGAATATTCAGATTTCCATTTAAAGTTTCCGATAATAAATCACGTTTACGACAACATTGGCTAAAGACAACGAAATTGAAACTGTGAACCATGATAACATGTTTTTAAAAATCAAAATAAATTTGCCCGAAATGCAACTCAACAGTTGCGTACTTTGTTAGCAAAGAAGGAAAAACCATTTTCCGACGGTGAGCATTTTAAAAGTTGCATCCCGCCGAATGCATCCCGACTCGATATTTACGAACTTCAAAGACTTCAAAGGTTTAAAAAGTTGTAGGTGCCGTTATTATAATTTTTACAATAAACGTATTATCCGACCGGGTCTATAAAATGTACGTATATATATAAATATTAGATTGTGATGATGGTTTTTTTTTTTTTTTTTTTTCTCGCTCGTCAAACGAATTTTCCACCTGAATTCTCCGTGATGTCGATTACCGAATACTTAAAATTTCGAACTTAACTCGCTTGTTTGAAATGGTTGACGACCCCCTGTAATAGACGATATTATTATTATTATTGTTGTTATTAATTTTCGCTAAAACGAAAACCGTAGTATTACGTCATAATGTTATATCGCGTACAATAATGTTACGTTAGGCACATATTATTAGATAATTAATGCTGTTATTATTATTTATTTATTTTTAATATTTATTTGAATGATACGCGGACGACAAACGTATAGCTGCGGGTCACTGTTTTTTTTTTTTTTTTTTTTTTTTTTTTTCTTCCGATGTCCTTTTCGCTTTCTGTCCGCAAACCCCATCCCCGAAACGGTATTTAAAATTTAATATATAAAATATATCGAAATTCTATTAGCAAACAGTACGCGAATACGTTTGTACGCGTTAAAAAAATCATATATTTATTCGTGTAATACATTTTATTATTCAAAATATTCTATTAAATATATAACTGTATACACTTATTATGTTTGTATTAAATAACTCGACTGTATTCTTCGGTAGGGGGGAGGGGGCTTAAACATTTTCCAATTTTCCTTACACACAAGTATCACTAATTTTTAAATAATCATTTTTTTTTTTTTTTTTTTTTTTTCATTATTACCACATAGTGCATAATATGTTATATTATGTATTTCATTTTTGAAACAAATAATAACGTTTATATATATATATATATTTGGTTTCCATAGTAAATCAACAAATTTTTTTTTCTAAAAAGGGTCTCCAAATTTCCGACTTATCCGGTGGATTTTCCAATAATTTTCTTTCGTAAAAACCTCGTCCTGGCAATTACGAACACAACGAAAAAATCAAAAAAAAAATCAACCAAATCGGTCGAGTAGTTTTTGAGATTAGCCGTCTCAGAGATACGATGTTGAAAGTAATTTCACGTTTATATATATAAATATATGAATAACCAAATATTACGACAAATCTATTTAAAATTGAAGTATTCTGGGTTCCTTTTCGGAAATAACTGTTTCCGGATACTTCGGATTCTTAAATTTGTATTACTCGGTGTACGTGAAGTCCATTTAAACGTGTCTGTTCCCCCGTTGTGTTTCGGTGGTAGGTTTTGATGTGTGGAAAACTATCTCTCAGCCGTACTTGTACTTACAAATAATATTTTCAAAAGTATTAAACACTGATTCAGATATTTTTAAATCGCATAAATTTAAATCATCAATTGCGTTTAGCGGTAAAGTACAGCGACAGTTTTTGAATTTTTCATAGCGCAATTCGAATTCGGCCTTTGCGACAGAAAAACTATTTTGTTGTATATATTTTTCATAAAATTCGAAAAGATTTTTAAACTTGATATTTGTTCGTCGGCTGGATCACGTCCGGTTGGTAAAAGACATTTGAATCTTGTAAGATGTTTTTTATCGATCGGAAACTGTACAGACTATTAAGAAATTAATAAAAATACATGGAATAAAAATTAAACGTCTGTAGTATTCTTCAATATTTCCTGATGGTGTATTGCATCGCTTAGTTTGGTATTTTGTTAGTCTAAGTACAGACATAGTCAAGTCTAAATTAGTGGCAACTTGTTGTGCTTTCTAGAAATAATTGCTTAAATCCGTTTACGGCATTATTTCTAAGTTAGACACTATACTTGCTACTTGGCTAACTGCAGTAGAAAGATCTATATCTGTCGTTTGAAGTATTTCGCTTATTGGTAAATTATAAACTAATAATTTTTCTGAGCGGAGTAATGCAATTTTTAATGATTTTCTTTGTCAATCGATAATATTTTTCCTGACGTGACATCCATAAATCGGTCAGCTTTTATATTAGCTTCCTTATGATAATTTAAATAAATTTCCGTGTTTCTCGAGAATTTTTTCAAACTTTTTCCAATTATTGTACCCCTTTTTAACAGATGTATGAAGTGATTGATTGGAACTATAACCAGCATCAGAAGGTGAAAATAATACGCAAACATCACAAATATCACAATCTTGAATTTTTCGAATATGCTAGCCATTTGGATTTAGTTAAACAAAATATATTCAATTTTTATATTTTGATTGTCAATCAAGGAAAATTAAAATTATTATTCCGGGGCCCACACGTTTTGTAGAACTTGGATTTTTTCTTTGTCGTTGATTTTTTTTTTTTTTTTTATTATTCGACAAATAATGATATGTCGTAAGAGGAAAAATGTTCATAATTACTAGGGTCAGGATGTTTATGCACTAAAAAATGTATGAATATGTATGCACTTATGCACTAAATAACAGCTAAATATGCATTAAAAAATAAAGAAATGTGGACAGAAAAAATGCAATAAATATATAGAGACAAATTTAATTACTAATAGAATGTAAAGAAATTGGGTCGGTACTATTTTTATGTGCTCGTTATATTATTAACTATTGTCTATTACATTTTTTTGAATTTTCTTATTTACTGTATAAAATTAAATAAAATATATAAAAAAAAAATACATTTTAAAAAGAAATGCATTGAATAATTTTTGTTCGTTTTAAATCTCTGTCTATTTGACGCTAATACATTTTTAAATCTATTAGAAGAAAAATCTGTATATAAAAAATAATTAATAAATACATAATAACAGTCGCCTGGAAAAACTTCAACAAACGTAATTGGTGAAAACTTAAAAAAAAAAAAAACGAAATCTTCCACGGTTAATTCCTCTTCAACCCCCCACAGCCCTCAATGATTTTAAGTTCGCCATTAAGTAATTTCGAAATTTGACATACTGTTTTGAATCCACTGTTTTTCTCGAGAACCGTTTTAAATGTACTCTACATATTTTGTTGCCTAACAATTGACGGGGGTTATCGAAAATTATTATTTAGGTAGGAGTTCTCAACGGTAAATAACTGATAATAATTTGTAAAATACTTTATACAGATAATCAAACTTGTATCAGATTCAGTAAATAAAATATAAAGTTACGGTATTTTTCAGCATTTTGTATGGAAAACCGAGATTAAACACAAATTATATATGCACTTATAAATAATAAATGGTGAAATATGCAATTATATGCAAAATAAAATTTTGAATATCATGAAACACATTTCTATATAAAAATGGAAACTATTTGGACAACCTAAAAAAAAAATACGCAAAATCATAAACGTCGTCACTTACCAACGATATTGTGATGTTTTGACGGTGAAGCAAATAGTTGCCGATGATCGTTGATTTTTGAATATTTCGGTTCAATACTGACTGATACGGTTAAGTAGTGTACTTCTACGTACCGGCCGGTTTGCGTTTTTTACTCGTTTCGGCTCGGCTTTTTTTTTTTTTTTTTTTTTTTTTTTTTTTACACAGCGTACCATGCGTATACGACACGACGGCAAAATCGAACCGACTGAATTGCCCAAAAGTGATTTTCGCGCCACAGACAATCGACAGTCATAATTATCATTGTTATCGTAGTAATAAATCAAAGTCGACGGCTGCCGATCCAACGTAACCACTAGTGCGCTAGTGCCTATAAATCTAAAAATAATTTTCAACGAAATAAGCGATTGCCGGCAAACCTTATTGCCGGGGTCCGGATTCCCGTGCACTTGATATGCTGCCACCCAAAATACGTAGGAAGATCCAAAGGTTCACCGAATTTTATTTTATTTGTTTATATATATATACAATATGAAATTAAATTTACTTAATCACTTTCAAAATACCGTCCTTCGGCACAGACCCACTTGCTCCGCCGATTATGTAACTGATAAAATTTCGCGTAAAACAATTACAGTGTCAGTTCGGCAATTGGTCTTATTACACCTGTTATCGGTATAAATTTCAAATAAAATAACGTGTCTTATGTCCATAAAAACGTTTCAATAATACTTTAGCCCTTCCTCGCTTTGTTTAGTCCTAATTATATAGCCCACCGCCGACAAATCGTAAAACGTTTTGAATTAAGTCCATCGGATATAACGATACAAAATCAATTTTCGCCCATGTCTCAAAAATTGAAAAGGAAATTTTCAAAATTGAGAGTTTGATCGTAAACAAATAACACAAGACACTAATTCTTAAATAATTCTTATGACTAATTAGTAATTATTTGTCGATTTTTAGTATTCACTCTTCATTTTGATTGTAATTTCGTAAAGACAATAAATATAATTTTCCTGATATATAATGAATGAACATTTTGGTAGAGTGTCCAATTGTAAAAAAAAAAAAACAAAAACAAATTGCATTTGATTTGATCGATCAATGGATCTTACAATGTTCCCATTGTAGGATCAAATGATATGTATGGGATGTAGAATTTAAAAATGGAATACATACAACAAATATAAAAGTATATAATATATTTCAGTAATATACTTATATTAAAATAACATTATTATACACATTATGTATTCATAAACTGTAATTAATATTTAGTTTTATAAAAAAAAAAAAAAAAATTACTTTTATAAAAATTTAAAATTATTATAGCAAACATCATTATGTATTAGACACCTAGAAATAAATTCGGTTTTTTTTAATACTATTACGTTATACAATGAAAAATGGACTAAATAAAAATAGAGGCCAATCTAATGTTTGTTAAGAGCATTTTTTAAACTAATAAAGTTATGTTTTAACATCACTAGTTGTTGATTTGAAAGGAATTTGTTCAATTTATCAATTATCTCATCCAGATTTGGTAGAGTATCGCATGATTTAATATTCAATAAAACAGAAACTATAGGATCCCATAAGCTTTTGTCAATGTATCTAAAAAAAAAAAAAAAAAAATATTTCTAAAATACTGTATACGATTAAAGGGAAAGGTGGATTATTACCGACAAGGGCGTGTAATTTTAATTATACAAAATTTGAAAAATAATAATATATGCATTATTCATAGAAGGACACGAGTATATTATGTTATCCTAAAAAAATATTTTTATTTTTTTTTTATATATTTTATTGTTGTTAAAAATAAACAACAATATTAAAATGTTCCGCAGACTTAGTCGGGTTCGAAAATAGAATTATAATTAGAATGGACTAAAATCCAAACTCTACAAAAAGTTATTTAGAGAAACCTCTACAGGCATTCCTGTGGTTGCACCACTAATGGCTAATGTATTATAATATATGGTATCACATGAAAATAAAATAATTTGAGACAAGTTCCGTAACTCATAATACACAAATAAAATTACTCGGTGTATACGTTTAAAATTATCCATTTACCTTGGAAACGTTTTCACAGGTACCCAAATTTTACACATCTTTTGAGTTTTCATATAATCGGACATAAGGCATATATAAATAATTCCCGCCAATCCATAGTAATCAGTCTACGAAAAAAATAAAAAATAAAATACACACCGCGTTACATATAAATTTAAAAATGTACTTGGTATGTCCATGGTAATTTTTCTCTCATTTCGTGGCAAACAAAATCGGCAGTTTTCACAGTATATGTAAATGTAGTTTCAGGAGGATACAAGCTCATATCAATACTACGTCCAAAATCAATTAACTGAATACACGGTTCAAAGGATATATTTGGTCTAAAAAAATAAAAAATATTAATTATTTGAATTATTTATAACATTTATGAAACTTACAATGATTTTACAACAACATTATCAGGTTTCATATCTCCGTGAATAATCTTACATTGATGAAGGTATTTGACAGCAGAAAGTACTTGTGATACAAATAATGCTGTAATAGATACTGGAAGATTATTGTTCTGAAAAAATATTTTTAGTGTTACTATTATAGACTAGTAAGTTCCCAGCACAATATTAGTAATTCGAACCCCAAATATCGTATAAAAGAATATAAATAAAATAACACATTTTCATAGTTTTTACAGTGTAATGTGTGCAATATGCATACTGCATATTTTTAAAACTTTATAGATACTTAAAAATAAACAACTACTTTAGTTTTCAAATAACTATTTTTTTTTTTTTTTTAGAATATCAAAATTATATCAAGTTTAAATAAGTATACAATTATGTATTATCAATACAAATATTATAAATTAGAATAAGAATAATTAAATATGTATAAAAACTCGATGAAATTTAGTTTAATTAAATAATCTAATTTACCCGGAGCATAACCTTTTACACTATACTTAACAAAATTATAGACAAATTATTTGTTTTTTACCTATACGATAACATTAAGTATAAAAATGTTGTACAGCAATACAAAATCTTTTAATTAATACATACCCACTTTTTTTTATAAGCTAAAATCACTGATAACAATGTACCATAATTAGCAAATTCCATAGAAATGATTGATCCGTTTTTGAATACATGTATATTGTCCATGTTCACGAAATAAGATATCTGCAATGATAATAAATAATCAGTGATATTTTTATGTATACAAGTGTCATAATGACATGTATACTGTACTTTCTCGGAGTCCTTAAGGCGATGTTGAATCTCTTTAAAAATATACCATTCCCACAAACATGCGGGTTTTTGAATTTTAAGAGCTTTCTCTACCTTCCCACTATTTTTGTCATCACATTGAGCTTTTATGACCCGTGCATATGACCCTTTACCCAGATCACCGATAAATGCCATTTTACTAAGACCTATGTAGCAATATAAGAGTATTAGTTGCGTATACTATTAAAAAATAAATTATAATATTATTTCAAAATATAATATTTATACCCAATTTGAATTCAGACCGCATTAACGGTATATCAGATTCATGTACTTTATAACCGGACATAAAACGTTCATCAGAAAATTTAATTACTTTGTTTAGTAATTTAGTTTTTAGTTCGTCGTCAAAAGGATTTGGATAATCACCTAAATAAAATCGATTACAAGATATCAAAAGGTATTCACCAGTTTTAGATATATATTTACTAAATATAATTATCAACGTTGCAGTTAGATAAAGTAAGGAAATATATCTCAGATGTGACTCAATAAATGGTAAGAGGTAAATGGAGAAGCTTAGTGGAAACGTGCAAAAACCCTTAATTAGCCAACAAATTACCAAAATCAATAATAGATTGTTGTTCTAATTTTGTGATAGAATTTGGAGAAGTTATTCCAGATGAAGAATTACTATTTCGTTCTTTAGAGGCTTCTAGTATCATACTTAATTGTTTTCCCAGTAAACACTCATTATTCACTTCTTTATCTTCTTCTTTTTCAATTTGCCTGAAAAACAAGTTTGGAGGGACATTTTTAAATGGTGAAAAGATTACATTTTATATATAAATAAATATTATAAAACATATAACTCCTGTTTGTTATGAAAGTAATTATTTAATGGCTAATAAAAAACATAATATAAATGATTTTCAACTAAAAATTTAAATACAATATACATGCTTCATTGAACAAATGGTATAAAAACACCAACAAATGATTCATTAGCATTACATAACATAGATAGACCTGCAATCATTAAAATTGTTAAGATGAAAAATAACAAATAAGGATTAAAATTTGAATAAACACAAATTGCAATTAAAAACCCTAAGAACTAATAACACATACTTGAGTGGTTGCAATTTATTTCCAGTAAAATGTTTACTTTTAGATTCTTTGGTTAATGGCGTTGAACTTGACAATAGAAATGCAAAGGATTTTGTTGAGCAAGTGATATCATCATAATTTACAGTAACCTAAAAAAATAGAACACACTAATTACATATAGTAAAAAAATAAAATTAATATTAAATATGAGTGTTGGTCAGAATTCTCAATGATTAGAAAAATGAAATAAATTAGATTTTATTATTTCAACAAAAAAACAAATGCAATAAACATAGTTAAATGCACATAAGTCATTAAAAAGGGAAATATTATTAATATTGTATGCATTATAATCAACACATGTATAAATTACTTACATTTTGGACATTTTGTATAGGTGACTTATTTTCATCGGAATAAACATTTATAACTTGTTTTGTTTGTTTTACAAAATTGTTTTGACCATTTTCTTTGTGATTATCATTACATACAGTAGGTATTTTAAATGGCATTTTGTCATCTTCATCAACGTATACTTCAGAAACTTTAATATGTTTAACATGATTGTGTAGTTTAGCAGTAGCATTTTTAACTGGAGTCTTATTATCTTCATAAACCATAAAATCTGAAGATGGCATGTTTTTGTTGTTTTCATCAACATATACTTCAGAAACTTTAATATGGTCAACATGATTGTGTAGTTTAGCAGTAGCATTTTTAACTGGAGTCTTATTATCTTCATAAACCATAAAATCTGAAGATGGCATGTTTTTGTTGTTTTCATCAACATATACTTCAGAAACTTTAATATGGTCAACATGATTGTGTAGTTTAGCAGTAGCATTTTTAACTGGAGTCTTATTATCTTCATAAACCATAAAATCTGAAGATGGCATGTTTTTGTTGTTTTCATCCACATATACTTCAGAAATTTTAATATGGTCAACATGATTGTGTAGTTCAGCAACAGCATTTTTAACTGGAGTCGTATTATCTTCATACACCATAAAATCTGACGAACATGCCATGTTTACATTATTTTTTTCCAGTGGTGTTTTGCCATTTTCATTAACATACACTTCAGAAACTTTAAAATTATCAGCATGTTTGGGTGCTTTGCTGGCATGTTTAGCTGGAATCTTATTATCTTCATAAACCATAATATCTGAGGTACATGATGGCATTTCGTTGTTATCATTTTCAAACCCATTAAATGAAATTGGTTTTGTATTATTTTGATTTAATCCCAAATCGTCAGCTATGTCTATTTAAAAAAACATAATGTTAAAAAAATGCAAAACAAATTGTTTTTTAAATTATTTTACCTGAGCATGGGCTATTCCACATTTGTTGGACTAAATCAATTGCAACTCGTGTGTTGACGGTAACAGACTGGCTCAAAGAATCAGGACCTGAACGCAATGGTACCTAAAGTTGTAGTAATATAACAATTAATTACTGTACACAATTTATAATAAGCCTGCTCTCAAATTTAATCTTCATAATTTATATTTTTATTTTTCCAAAAGAGCATAAGTATGAGTCTAAAATAATAATTTGTATTATTATTATTTTATATTTACGTGTATCATACTAATAAATAAGTTACCCATTTTTGTTTTTTTTTTAATAACACATCAATACATTAAACAGTAAATATATTATTAATATTTTCGAATAATAAAAGTATGCATCTTAATAAATGTTAACTATTTTATTAAATAATTTATACACAACTAACAAATAACTGTTCAGAAATGCTATAGAAATATTATCTGCAGCTCAAGTAGTTTTTTAGCTATAATTAATATCAATTTAGCAAACAGCCATTGATAGACAGTCATAATTATATGTATTTAAAAAACATTATTATTAAAAATTAAATTAATATAGACATAGTGTAGAATAAAATGAATTTTATTTACCTTAAAGCCATCTTCTAGCAAAACTTTTTTTGGAGTTTTCACTACATTTTCTTTTGGTGGACATTTTATGGCACATGTTCCTTTTGCTAAATCTAGTAACATAATAAATTGATATAATTAATTATATTATTAATACTATATTAAAAGTACATACCTCTTTCTGCAATCTGCTTTAAATAAATTTCATAACGAATTTCTTCAATTTGTATGTCTCGGCCAGCTGCATAAACCTAAAAAAACAAATTCATGTTCATTCGTGGGATAAATTAAATATGAAAGAAATTTCAGAATTTGTCTATATATTGATGTAAGTAAATGTTTCAATTATTAATTAACTCACTTTATCTTTACAATACATAGGTCTTTTAGTAGGATCTAGTTCTTCGAATATTGCAACCGGACATGACAGAGCAGTACAACTTTTTATATTACGTAGAGCATTAGGCACAGTAATACCAGATTGTTTTGAAATACATTCTACATTTCTGTCTTGATGTACTGAAACCACAAATATTATAAAAATAATTAATTAATGTAACTGGTCTTAAAACATACTAATATTTTGAACAGGTATTCAATTATTATTACACTATATTATTAAACTATAGGCGAACCTTCAAAATTTACTGTTGATGTAGGCTTTGGAATTCTGTGACTATTTTTAGGCTTTGTCCATGGGCCAGCTTTTACTGTGTTTTCTTTATTTAAACATTTAGAAGCAGCAATATCAAACTTATTATCATCAAATCCAAATAGTCCATCTCCATCATTATCCTATATTTTATCAAAATAATTATAAGCATTTCAAGCATAATTTATAATTGTTACACAACATTTATACCTCAAACACTTTCACAGAAGAAGCTGCCTGATCATTATTACTATTCTTTTGTAGTTTCTTGCCAAGGGTACCTCCTAAACCATGTCTAACACCACTATGCGTTTCAGTTTTTTTTAATACATTGAATGCTTGTCTTTTTTCAAGATCAGGGTTTTTATCTTCATTTGTTAAGTTGTTATTAAGCAGTCTTCTAGCTACACTTAATTGAAATTGCCTTTAACAAAATAATAAAAAATAGTTTTAAAATAAATTTAATTATAATAAGCATAACTCACATATGAGCTTGTTCTAATTCATCAAATGGTTGGGCTTTAGATTGTATTCCCAGCAAATATATTTGATCTACACGTTTGAAATCATTATGTCTGTCCAATAAATCTGCCCAAGCACGATAAAATAACGAACACATTGTCCCAATTCCTTGATTGTAAACAGTTTGAAATAATTCAATAGCATTAGATTGATTTTCTATCTGAAATAACAAATTTTCCAATTATATAACAAGTTTATATCATATTAATAATATGAAAATTATATTTACAAAATTGACTAATATTTCAACGAATCTAGGATCTTGTTTGTATCTCGGATCACTTTTAAATTTTTGTACAGTTTCTTCTATGAGTGGCATAAGATTACTTTGTGGTCCAGTTTTTAGATAGATTTGTTCTAGCCATTTGATATATTCCATTCGCGGAGCTAATGGATCATCTCCTTCGTACATACGAATGGCATTCTCAAATAAACTAAAAGATCATGATAAATATTTAATTGTATTCGCATTTTACACTACACTTTGATATATAATTATTTCCGACAAATTTATGATTAATTAAACATAAATAAGCGGGTAAAACATAGGTAGGTGGGTAAAATGTAACTAATTCTAACAAATACATTTGAAGGATTCTTAAAAATAACATGTTATATACCATAATTTTCCCAATAAGTGGTAAGTTATAACACAATAAACAAGACATAAACTTTGGCCGAATATTCTGTGGTGACATGCCGTGTCTATACTACGTTGTCCGTAATTATATTGGTAGAATATTTTAACATAAAACATAGATATATATTTTGATTATTTATTAAACTTACTCCTTAGTTTTATTTAATTTTTGTTGAATTTCTGAATTTGATTGTGCTTGTAATGCTGTTTCTAACTGAATTGGTTTTCTACCTTGTTTTAAAGGTTTAATATTTTCTTTAGTTAAATCTAAAGCATCGGATGTGTCTGCGGCGTTCATATTTATCTACACATAATAAAAATACATTTCAACATATTAAATTTATTTTTTAAAATTGTAATGTGGCTAAATATTTTACCTAGACTTTTATAAAAATAAAATAATTTATTGATATAATTTTTACCACTATTTCAGTTCAAATCAATAATGACATTAATAGTATTGGCTACCTATACGCGCATCTATAGTACTTAAATACAAAATACAGATAACATTTCTAACAAAAGCTGAGAATTTCTTCTTTATAAGCACAAAGACAAAATGTATTTATTTTTAACATCTCATATCAAAATGGATCAAATGTATTTTTTTAATTTTAAACAGGTAATAAATTATGATATGTGATATATGTGATTTCAGTGCGGATGAAAGAGTTAGACTAAAGAACAAATGTCATTAACGTGTAGACATGCGAAGGGTGAGAATAAGAGTAGCTAACCATATATGTATATATTTACCTAAATATATATTTCATATACATGGAATAAAGGCAAGTTAGTATAAATAAAAAAAACCATAAGAATTGGTCACTGTAACAGTTGTTAAATTTTTACATAAATAAATATCAGTAACTATTGAAGTTAACAATTGTCACAAATTATTACATTATAAAGATTTCAGTTATCGATTGATATTTTTGAATACTACGCGTACTCTTATTATTCATACAAATTATTTTTAATATAACTTGTATATGTACCTACCTACTGTATAAAAGAAACTGTGCTGTCTATAATAATTTGAACCCAATATACCAGCTTCAATAATGCTGTAGAATTGTATAAGGTTCAAGAGTTGTACTATTATAGATTCGCGTTAAATAAAAATCTTTAGTAAACAACGTAAGTAAATGTATGCGTGTCAGGGCTGAAATTACAGAACTATGAACTGTCGATGATTTGTGAATAAAAATGTATAATAATCCGAGATAAACTCTATTCACTTTAAACTATACACTAACTTTACACTATAGAACGTACACTAAAATAAATTGTTGAAATAGGTAACTACTGTTAAGCATAAGCAGATCGATACAATACGAGATACGATAGTTACAATAGTAACGTCGATATTAACAATGGGTAGTGTTTCTTTTTATTATTATTGTAAAGAAAATGAAGAGAAACACGATACAGATTATATGCGTCTAAAATATTACAAACCATTTCATTTACATGACAAGCACAAGACTTACACAGATATAATAATCGAATTCAACAACGAATGTGTATTTTCACCGAACGACTGTACCTATTGTTATTGTGATTATTATTATTAAAAAAAAACTTACCTCTGCGTGATCAATATTTTCAATCTTGAATATGAAAAAACATTGAAAGACTGTTAGAGAACGAGATGAATAGCTACGACGGTTTTCGTTTAACGGTCAAAACCATGGATGACGCGATACGACGCCTCCCCACTCCTTTGTTTCGGGGACACCGCAACCGTTTGGTGCGTGCACAAACTCTACCGGCAACCACTTCACCTACAGTAGAATACTACCAAAGAAACTCGTCACCTTTATATCAAACTACAGAGAATAGGTTAAATCTAGATTTTTTTTTTAAATCACAGAAATCGACAAATTACTATTTTCTATAGATTTAATTGTTAAATATGTGTACCTAATTATTCACAGTGTACGATTTACACGGGCTGTGACAATAAACGTTGATATTTTAATATTGTGTTTAGTGTTATTTGTTATTTTATTGATAAAATTACTTCATAAAATTTTATAAGATAACGCCTATAAAATATAAATGTAATCCAGTGGCGCATTTGAGGTGGGACGATAGAGTCAATCAGCCCACCCCCAAGAGCTTTTTCTAATAAATAATATATATAAGAGGTGGTATAATAAATAATAAAAAATAAATAGATAAAAAGATTAATATGCAAAGAAATTATATACCCTATAATTCGCCACCAATGTATAGATACAAATATCAAATAATTAATGTAAATGTCAAAGGTTGATTGAGGCATGATTATTTTTGTATGTAATAAGCTTAAACAAATATATATTAAATTTCCATAAATATACGGTTCGGCTAATCAAATAATTAAATGTTATTGCTTCTCTAAATATTAGTGTTACCTCTGCCTTGTCAACGCTTAAGAGAATTGATGCATGTGTTGAATAATTAATGCATGAATAATATTAATTAGGTTAATTTAGATAATTCTTAATAAATTAAAACAATAATGCAGTTCTCTTGCTTTTTTTTTAATTTTAAATATTCCATTTTTGGCCTATGCATTTTTAAAAGGCAATTTTAATATGAAGATTAAAAATTAATTTATCTATTCAATAAGACATATAAGTTTATTATATATTCAAAATATAGTTTTTAAAATTTCAGTGCATTAAGAACTGCTTTTTGGGATCTGAAATGTTTTTTTTTTTTTTTTTTTGTCAGAGGGTTTAGTACATTAATTTTATTAAACATTAAACTATCCTAATATCAAATTGTGTCTTAAATCTTCTTATCAAATCAATCTAATCATATCCTAATGTCCTTAATTAATGTAAACATTTTAAATTCACAGCTTTATTTTATTTAGATTTAAAAATAATGGTTGAGATCCCGAATTGGACTTCTAAACATTCATAAGTCAATATATATTTTAGTTGACAATGTTATAAATTGATTTGCTATTACCAAAAAAAAAAAAATAATATAAATTTTGTAATATAAATAAAATTGTGTTATTTTTTAGTCATATGCCTACATAAATGTCTAACGAGGATATAGTAGGTATATTATACAATTTTTCTTTTCTAAACTATTATAATATGTTAGCATTTTCCTGACATGTGGCTATCTTTCGTTTCAAAAATCTAGGGGGTTTCGGACCATTGGACCCCCAATTATGACTTGATGTGTGAATTTTATCGCCCTCCCCCCCTTCCCGAGGTAAATCTTTAAGTGTGCCACTGATTACCATTAAGTAATTATTATTATTTTTTTTTTGTCCACTTTTTTTTTTGTCCACTTTTGTCAACAAAGAATTTCTCCTTTTTTTTTTTATAGTTTGGGCCATTAAAATATTGTCACCGAAACTGACATACAGCAATATCATAAAAATATATAAGTAGGTATCATGGGCGCAATTTATAGGTGGGGGGAGATGCTGGGTAAGGTTTAGACCCAGGCCCGGATTACGGGGGGCAGGGGACACGCCTTTGAGGCCAACAGATAAAAATTGAAAATTCTAAAATTCAATACCCTAGTTACTGTTATCGATTATTTTGATGTATCAAATGTGCATAAAACATTAAAATGGTTTGAAGAAACACGGGAAGAAATGTTTTTAATAGTATACAGGTAGTATGTAATATGCATAATTATGGTGACCAGACGTCGTACTCTTTTTCGTAGGACAGTACTCATTCTTAATGCATTGTCCTAGTGTCCCACACAATAGTACATGAAATTGTACTATTTTTTTTTTTTCTTCTAAATACTATGGGCCACGTAGAAAATGTGTATTTAATTCAAATCTACAGAATGAGTTTACATTTATAAAACCTACTTCAATATACCTGATAATTATGGTTAACACCTTTGACAGATAGCAAACCCGGAGATAAGGGCGATAAGCAAAAAAAAAAAAAACAATAAAATCATCAGTAAAAGATACCGTGCCTAGTACAGCTTAGTTTATGAAGTGAAAAAATAGGTAAAAAAAAAAAAAAAAATCAATTAACATAACATATACACCACAGTTGTTATTATTTTAGGACGATCCGGAGAATAATACATTGAACCCGGAGATTTATATATGCAAAACCAGTGGAATCCGGAGAGATAATAATACTCATAATGTGTACGTTGATATACGTAAAAGTGTATATGATCTATCAAATAATGGTCGCAGCAATATAAAAAAATCATATCAATAAAAAAAAAAAACATCGAGCACTCCCCTTAAATGCTGCTTCATCTAGTCAAAAGGTAAATAATTTTTTTAATAATAATGATTTATTACTATTGAAAAATTACAACTTGCCGCAAAAGAGGGAACATTGGCTTACCATCAAGCATTTGCAAAGTTTAGATCCTAATATGTTTCAAATATGTAGGAAACATATTAATACATTTTTGTATTTAAAACTTTTTTTCTTTTTTTCTTTTTTTCTTTTTTAATTATCATACATTAGAATATTTATTATACTTTCAATGTATTAACTTTCAGAGTGTTTTCGTTATTAAGACACACGCCTAACTAGTTGACATTGTAATGAAGTTATAATTTCAAATAATTAGTTTTAATAGTTGACAATAGACATAGAAATAATAGAGTAATCGGATAAAAAAAAAAATAATAATAATTTATATAGATGGCGATCACACCTATGGGTAAAATAATATACACATTGGCCATTACTCTGAAGAGATGGGTTTTTTCTTTTTATGATAGAGGAGCTGAGTTTTAAAATGTACTTTTTTTTTTTATTTTTATAACCAATCGCCATATGTATAATGTATAAACTATTATTATTATTATTTTTTATTAATTATTTTGGTTCAATATAAGTTTATATGTTAACATTTTTGATTGTTCTATGTGCAATTGTTTTTATTGCATTTTTTTTTTTTTTTTTTACACCAAATTTCCTAAAGAATTTCAATATATTTTTATGATGAGATATGTTCGGCCGGGGGCCCGTTATTACTGTAAATCCGTGCGTAGACAGTCCAATAATAAAATTAGCTACTCCAAAAATTCCTATCATAAATTGATATAGTATTAAATATCATCTTCGTTAATATTGCCCAAATATTATGGCGGTTTGAAGAAATTATTCGTTTGGTTATTGATTGCGTTTTCCGTTGTGGATATCTCGGGTCCCACCAATGTAAGGCGCATTAGCGAATAGATTCGATAATAATACTACGAATTACGGATATTACATTACTGATAAAATTTTATTTTGTCTAGACTACAGTCGATAGCAGTGTAATATCACTCTAATTGGGTTTTGGTTTTTGTTTTTACATATCAAATAAATAATTCGGCTCACCGCGAATGCCGGGATAGATTCACGAAATGTATCGGTAATTTTATATTAGTTTCGTCTAAAGGATTTGTCGACTCTATTTGACGCACGGGTTCTCATTCTTTTGCGGTCCACGTCCTCTTTTTATACTATTGTATGAGGTCACGCCCTCCGGGAGGCTACAAGATTGAAAATACGTCACGATTTATATTGGTTATGTAATCATAAAATAACGAAAATTTCGTTAAATTTAAAACAAAGTCTTATTGCAATATTATTAACATTTAGACATATTACTGTTAAATGCGAATTGACGAGTGGGTCGGCGCTGTATAGTTAGTTTCAATTAATCGTTTAATGTTTGGCCGACCATTGTGATAATGCGCGTCTCAGATCTCATCACCCACCGTCCACGTGCAATCGTGCTCGATATTTCGATAACGAATCAATCATTTCACGCGTTTCACCGAGTTTTATTATGTTGGCACGAAAAAAATCCAATAGGTTCGTCTCCTTAAGCCGGAATGTTTTTCAACCATTTCAAGCCGTTTGCGTCCGCTCAATTGCCAATTAATTTACGTTTCAAATCTCACATTGCATAAAGATCTGACTGAGAATACCCACCATAAAACAAACCGCTTCTACCTAACTACTCACGACTATGCTCCAAAATGGATCAACAGTCTCATTGCTGCTCGGCTTCGCATTCTACTAACGAACTTCCGGGCAATCCGGTCGGACGCACTAAAACCAAAATTTCCCAGAGATCTTCTCGATCCATAACGGTTTCTTTTTCATATTTATAATATGCTAATTTATTTATTTATTACTCATGCTCGGGTGGTTCTAATGCGAAGACTTCTTCGAGCCTTTCTCTGCTCGATTGTATCATTCCAAACATTTACTTATTGTTCACACTGTACAGATTGTAAATAACATGATTAAAAAAACCAGGACGATTAGTAATTAAATGACGTTTCAAACGCCCGGGTCGCGTAGCATTATTGCTCAAAACTATATGAGGGGTAAAAGACTTTCTGAATTTCTCAATTTCAGTAAAACCGTATTGAATATAATATCATCGTCACTGTACACATTTTTTTTTTTTTTTTTTGTCGGATTTAGACATTTTAAGTAATCATTTTTTTTATGAAATTACCATACAAAAAATTATAAACTGAAACGAAATGACTTCACGGAAACTACATTATATTATTGATAATTTAGCTTTACCGTAATCGTAATAGTTATTTAATTTATAAGTTCAAAAAAAAAAAAAAAAACTAACATTCTATACAGGAATATAGCCGATATACCAAACTTTTGTATGACAGGTTTTCCGTTACAATACTATATAACAAAGGTACCAATCAAACTATTCACGATACGACTAATTTTGGAATACATATTTTTTTCATTTTGGCGACCCACCGCATACTAATGACGGCGGTATTTTTATCCACAATGTTTTATGACTTTGCGAAATTCTTGTCAAAAATAAATTTATCGATATCCTATATAAGTGTATTTAAACATTTAATATGATCAGAAATTACTGTCTAATATGATTCTAGTTTTCTTGTGTAAAACAAAAAAAAAAAAAGAAAAGATAATTATTTCAAAGTTAAACGGGACCCACCAATCGTTCATTGGCGACCCGCAGTTTGGGAACCTTTGCTATATAATTTTGTTCGTAAATAAATGGTGACGTTTAGAACATTATAACCCGTCGTCAGCAGCGAGCGGTTATTTCGTTTGCCAATTATAAATCATAAAATAATATGATAAAATATCCCGGACGGTTTGGAAAATACACGGCGCGCTCGTAAATCAGACGCGAGATTAGATTAGAATTATTCGCGGTAAACCGTGGAACGTCAAGCAGGTCTCCTCGGCCCGGAGCCGTTGTAAATGCCGTGCCCCGGGCGCAGTACCTCCGCCGCCGGCGCCGACGCCGACGTCTTAGTTGGACCCGCGGCACGACCGTCGCAAATCGTTCGGCTCTTTGAATTCTTCTTATTTGCCTCCAGACGGCGGCGAACCGGCAATATCCTCCGACGGCTTCCAACAAGTAACTCTTGCCATTCGTAATATTTTTAAATATAATATTATTTAAAAGCACGTTAGTTACACCGTGTACCGCCTTTGTCTTTGTAACGTCCGCCTGTCAGGTGGCCGCAAAAGAGGGGGGGGGGATAACTCTCTAGCTTATCGCACTGTCCAAACATGCGCCAAAGTTTAAGATATTTTTTTGTTTTTCTTCGATAATCATACATTAGAATATTTCTTATATTTCCAATGTATTAAGTTTCAAAGTGTTTGCATCATAAAGACACACGCCTCGGCCATTAGATGCACGTCGTAATGAAATTATAATTTCGAATAATTATTTTTAATACTTGATAATAGAAATAAGAAATAATAAGAGCGATTAGTCGGATGAAAAAAAAAAAAAGTAAAAATAATTTATACCGATGGAGATCACCATGTGGGCAAGGTTAGGTTTGAACGCGTAATAAAATATTAAATATAAAATGTATTTTCCGGTTACGTTTCGTTCTCCGGCTATAACGTAATTTGCCCCTTAATTGTCCGTTAGATAGACAGCAGAGACGCGGCAAATGTGTGACGTCCTCTTGATCCGTCAGTGGCCGTTTCAGCCGCGAGGATTTTTTTTCGTCCCGTATGTCGGGTTTATTTTACAATGGGGTCGTCAATAATTTAACACCAAATGAAAAATTCATCTACTAAAAATTATTTTAATAAAATTATTTATTTTGTACCGTCGGCAATCGTAGTATTCGGCGGCGAGGTGGGGTTATAACTCTTCATTTATGCTTTAAGAATTTCCTATAAATATCGCCTGTTGTTTTTATTGGCTTTTTGTTAATTGTTGGTGGCCGCCCGTTAAAATGTACAAATTATCTATCTACTCACCGAATTGGCAACAAAAAAAAAATACCTATACGATTTGGTTCTTTACCTTTATTTATTTATTTATTCCTTAAACGCGAACAAATAAACGAATGTATTCGACAAAATTACAAATTGTGTAGTATTATTTGAAAGGAGTTATTATAGGAATAATAACCTATTGTCATCGGGATTTCGACCAGAAAATATATTATGTACGTTCAATAATATTATGTCTACAACTATCTGGTTATATTTAAATTTTCCCCTCCACACATATGGAATTGCCGAGACTGGGTCGTGTCTTCATTTTTGCGTCAACTTTCTAATCTATTATTAACATTACTACTAAAAAATTCAAGTCCTCATTTTGCGTTTCGCGCATTATTTGGTGCGGGTTATTTTGTCTGAACGAATTCTCGATGGGTAATTTTTTTTTTTTTTTTGGTTTAATCTCACGGTATTTACCCTGTACTCGGTGTGCATTTTCTAAGGAATTTTCACTGGGCGACAAAAAAAAAAATATTCTACTTTAATAAATACATTTTGTATTCAATATCGATAATATGACCATTATTATGTGTACCTACAAATTTATTGGTAATCATTACCTAATTATTTATTTATTTATTTTTTTTTTTTACACAGAATAAAAACTGTGTGTGTGTGTCTCCCGGTATTATTAAATACTGTTTACTAGCTTAAAAAATGCACTGCCTCGTCCTACTACCGACTTTGTTACGGGGGAGGGATCACCCACGAGAGCCGACCACTAATTAACTATTATAATTTCGTATTATTATTTTATTTGATATAAATCGACAAAAAAAACCTATGTATTGCTGGTGGGAGGATCGTCTGGTCGAAATAAATACGTTTCGGAGGAGAGGTCCGCGGATATAAAAAAAGTTTTGCGCGCCGTTCTTAAAATTCTAATACAAATCTAATATAATGTTTATATTTAATGTTCGGTATATTTACGTATTTATTACAAAAGCTATTATAATAAATATATTACATAATTGAAATATCGCACAAGGCACATATCATAATCTAAACGCAGTGGCGGACCGTGATACGAAAAAAAAACCACGGGGTGCGGACGGACAATTACTGCACGTAATTATAAGTAATATACGCAGTTTAAAATTTAATGGTACAATTTATCTACATAATTATTGTCATACATTTAAATGTTTTTTATTATAATTATTAAGTCGTGCCCCCCCTCCCCCGATTTTCCTTTTTTAATGTCCTTTTCTAATCGTTTCGAATGCCTATCCAAATAGAAACTAATAATATATATCGCTGCTACATATACGGAATATATTCATTTTGAATATTTTAATGTTACCAAGTTAATATAATCTGGAATATTTGTTGTATACATAAAAAAATATAAAACCCTTTTATTTCTATTTCCTTCTATTTTCCTATCTTTAGTTTTTATTTAATATTAAATAACATAATTATTATTATTTTTGGGCGTATAATTTAATTATATTAAAATTGTATAAATACGTCCGCGATAAGATAATAAAAGGACCACAATTTACATTTATCTAATTTTATTGTTGGTTTAAATTATAATTGTGTATTTTTGATTATTCAGGATTTTAGTTTTTGTACAGTATAAAACGAATAAAATGATGCGTTTTGGTTCTATACGTTTCAACCCGGGAATAAATTCTCGAGATGAATTCTCGCCACCCTTAAAGCAAAAAAAGCGAATGTTTAAAGTTTAAAATTGTCACTGTAATAATTTCAATCGTAAATCTTAGTAAAAAAAAAAAAAAAAAAATTAGCAAATTTGAAGGTTAAAAAATATATCATGACATCGATTTTTTTTTTTTTTTTTTAATCGATAAAATTATGCTTTTTTTTTCTATGTTTGCCGGGGGCGCTAGCGAGAGTTTCTGCGTCACCGAGTACCCTAAACGCCGTCCCGAAAACAGCTGTTTTAAATCCACGGACTTAATTAGTAGTTGCACTAGTTATTTTATTTACTAGTAAAAAAAAAAAAATACAATCGTCCGCGGATTTAAAACCGTGTAAACGTCAGTAATTAAGTGTTGAGAGTCCTCTTATCTCTTTTCTATGGGTGTGTTTGTATCGAATTATAGTAGTCGGGGCCACGGCACGCGATGAATCTGAAACTTTCCGTGGACGTTCGAATTATTTGGTCCCCCCACCGACCGAACTGCGTATATTTTTGTGATGCGTTTACTTTGCTAATAAATTTAGAAAAGAAAAAAAAAAAAAAACATTTATTAATTTATATCGTACGCGCGTGTAATAATATTAACTTGGCGATTTATTATGTATTCGATTTTATAGTATTTATTTGCTATAGGTGAAAATGACGGGGCGAATTATAGTTGAAATTTGTATTAATTAATTAATCGTTCGGTATTTTGTCCGAATCCCATGGCCGTTTGCGCCGTCAGTACGTAACGACGGGTCGAGCATATTAATTTAATTACCTAACTACCGCAGAACGAAAAAAAAAAAAAAAAAATTGAAATATTGGTTTTTTTTTTTTTTTTTTTTATTCTACGATTCGATATATTCGTTATGTTTGACATTGCCGCCGCCGTCTCACCCCCCACCACCACGTTTCTAATTAACCATACTCATCTATGCGGCGTACCTATTCATTATCGCACGTTCCGATTCACACGGCGATTCAGAACACAATATTAATACGTAAAACTATTAATCGTTTTAATATATTTATTCAATATTACTATTTATAATAATACTTGTTGGGTTTGCGAATCGTTTTTGCGTTTCCCGTGTTCGTCGTTGCCGCCTAGATACGCGCACGAATATTATTCTATACCATTGTTAATGATTCCCCACTATCCGGCAGATACGTTATCAGCGGTGACCGAAATCCATCGCGTTTGTGAAACGTTTTTAGTCGTCGTAATAATATTCAACCGTCCGTCTCACTCTCTCTCTCTCTCGGTTTTTTTTTTCTTCTTCTTCTTTCTCTTCTTCTTCTTTCGTTTTACTCTTTCGTTTGCCGTGCGCGCTGGTTTAATTCAGTTCCAGATTTCTTCGTGTCGGGACGGACCGTCACGTCGGTTCTACATTTCCACTGATAACGATTTTCGTATTTCGTTATACCCCCGCCACCCCCCGCACCCCGGCACGTAACGTTACGTTTCCCCGGAATAAAATAATTAATAAATTATAATACCGTATTATAAATTCGCTTTGCCGAAAATATGTCCGCTAACGTTGCTGATGAAATTCCCGACAGCTCGGCGGACGGACTCTACGACGTCTACAGCGTAACGTTCTGGTTGAAAGTGTTGTTGAACGGAAGTCTCGTGGCGTTCATCACGTTCCTGTTGCTGAAAATATTCGAGAAACGTAACGTCGAAGAACAAGAAGACACGGTTTTGCCGAAAATGAAAAAGAGAGATTTCACAATACACGAGCTACGCGAATTCGACGGCAACAAAGGCGACGGACGTATTCTAGTGGCGATCAACGGCAAAGTGTTCGACGTTACCAAAGGGAAACATTTCTACGGGCCAGGTAAATTCGTTTATTCCCGAACACCGTAATATTAAACGTAACATTATGTTTTTGTTTTTTGTAAATACCCGAAAACTGTCGTCCCGCATAGGAGGCGTATACTCTACGTTCGGCGGACACGACGCTTCTCGCGGCCTAGCTACATTTTCAGTCAGTGGCAAAGACGAATACGACGACCTGAGCGATCTGAATTCATTAGAGCTCGAGTCCATGTTGGAATGGGAAACTCAGTTTCTAGGTAAATATATTAGAATCGTTTGATTTATTCATATACATACTCTCCTAAGGTAATTGTGTTTCACCTAGGTAGTCAAAATTCTTGTCAATAGTTAGTCTAATTAATGTATATATATATATTTTGCATTTACCTACCTACTTGATTTAAAAAAAAAAAAAAAAAAAAAAAAAAAAAAAAAAAAAAAAAAAAAAAAAAAAGAGTAGTCAATTTTTAATTAATGCATTTAATTAACATTTCATTAACCGAATAATTTAATTCACTCTATTCTATAATTATTATTCATTGATTTTTATACCTATGTACTATTATTGTTCTACTAACTTTTTCTAAAGTCATCATTGGCCTTGAATAAATAATTTTTTAAAAGAAAAATGGGGTCAAATTTTCAATTATTATTTAACAATAAGATGTTGTTACCTTAAGATGTATTGACCTTATTCTGCCAACTTTAGGAATGTTATTTTGATTATAGGTCATTATTTTTAAATTAACCATTATATTTGTAAGCTTAATGGCGTTAATAAAATATTTTAGTTTGAATTATTTAATATTAAAAAAAAAAAAAAAAAAAAAACAACTTTTTAAACTTAATTCTGTTTAATTGTATAACTGTATATTTAAATAATTGGATGTTGTTTTTATTATGTTTAGAGAAGTATGATTATGTTGGCCGTTTGTTGAAACCTGGCGAATCTCACAGCTATTATACAGATGAAGAAGGAAGTCCAACCAATAAATTGCATCTGGGTAACCCAAAGCAATGTGAATCTGATGAACCTAAAACTAATACTGAAATAGAATCCCCGGATAAAAATGAATTAGAAAAACCTGAAACTAAAGATGAAATAATAACTAACGGTAACGATGACGATCAAATTTTGAAAATTAACAATGAAAATTCAGATAACACCAATTCTTCAAATGATTCACCTAAACAAGATGAGACATTTGAAAAATAGTATAGATTATTCAAATTAACATCACAGTATTTGTTTTCAACTCTGGGGACTATGAATGATTACATTTATAATGGTTTTGGGATTTATAATATACTGCAATGGTGTTAATGTTTTTGTTTTTGTACTTAATAATATGACTGAAATCAATTATTGTTATTGAGTTTTAATAGTTTTTTTTTCGGGATCTTCATAAGACAAAGAACAAAAATGAAGGCAAAATTATTTTATCTATATTCAAAATTTTATTTTTGTATCGATTAAAATTAAAGGGATAAATTTTTATTTTTTATAACTAAAAATAGGTGTAAGTTTTGTTATAGCATTGATTCAATGGTAATAGTAATTTTTATCTTGTTGGTGTGTGGCGCCCATTCAGTCTCATAGCTCATTAAAATTAAAATTAAAATTTTAATACTTGATAATGTACATGGAATATAATATTTGAACATAATCTAGGGGATATTATTATTATTGTCATTATGTGGAGACATTGTTATTGTCATTATTTGGAGACATTGTTATCGTTGTTATCATTCTCATCTTAAGTGCAATCAATATTGTGGTTATGTTAAACCTTATATTATGTAGCTGCAATGAACATCCAAGGAGTTATTGGTCCAACTGTTCCAAGAGTCCAACCTTACATATTCATGGATAATTTGGATCATTAACAAGATGGGAATTGTAGTATTCGGCTGATTGAAGAAATCTTGGTTTTGATGTAGAAGAAGATTCATTTCCCTATTGAGTCTTGGAGAGATTGTATTACTGGCAGCTCTAATGATTCCATATTAATTGGCATTTCAAGACCCACATTTCTTGCTGTTGTCCTGTCTCTAAATGTTAGTTTCTCATGAACATTATCTATACCTATGCTTCACAATTTTTTCCATTTCTTATCCCTCCATGATTTTCTCAATTTCTGTTTCTTCTAGTACTTCTACATTTCTGGAAGTTTCAAAAATTTTCCTATCTACGGGTGCTTTGTGAATTTTTAAATTTCTAGTAGTTTATAGATGCTTTACGTACTTCCACACTTCTCTAAACTTAACTAATCCCCCAAATTGTTTGTATTCATTATTATATTGTTATATTTGTTTATAGATATATTTTTATTTATTGTGTGCGTTAGTTCCGCACTGGCAGCCGTCCGCTACACACGTATGTTATCATCGTTGCGGCCCGTGCCTTAGTGTAAACAAACAACGCACTCAATATTTAATTAAATAAACGCTTTTAATCTATTGCTGTCTTAAATGTCATCTTTACATAGTTAAAACAACCACTTTTTACTTGATATTTTTCTTTCCACGCATTTGTTCTGTGGTTCAAATGCATTTTACTTTTTGCAGTTTTAAATTAATTATTTTTATTAATAGTTTAATTGTCCATTTACTCAATACGCCGGCTTGTGTCTTCTTATCTGCGGTCCGTCGCTGACGGCTGATTACTTTAATCTAATCACCTCTTATCCACCAGAATGCCATGTCATCTTCGAACAAAAATAATACCAATGCTATGCCGCAGAACAACAAACACGCAAATCCAAAACTCAATGTAACTACAAATACAAACGAGGTCAACCAAAAGGCTTTATCGTCCAATTCCGCGCCAATTGGACGAATAAAAAAAAAATGAATTCACTCCAACTACTCTTACTCGAATTCTGAACCACCTTCATCTTCGCTAGAACGCACACATAAAAATAAAAATAAATTATTTATCACGAAGAATCGCTACGAAGTTCTCAGCCATACGGATCAACCATCGGTATCTTCCATGGATGAAGTACCAAGCCCAGAAATTGAACCAAAAGTTATAGCTAAACCACCTCCTATATTTATTAAAGATGTACACGATTTTCCTGGGCTGTGCACAGAGTTAATCGCTCTCCTAGGTGTAGACAACTTTCACTGTAAATCAACGACAGACCGACTTAAAATACAAACAGCTAATCCTGAGTCTTATAGAAAATTAGTGCACTTCCTTAGGGAAGAAAAGGTTGAATTCCACACATACCAGCTAAACGAGGACAAATCAACACGTGTAGTAATTCGTAACTTACATCCATCTACTCCAACTGAATTAATAAAAACCAAATTAGAAACGCGCTGATTTGAGGTCAGACAAGTTACCCAAGTTCTTCATAAACTCAATATAAACCAACTACCTCTATTTTTCGTCGACTTAGAACCTACAATTCACTCAAATGAAATCTTCCAGCTTCCATCCTTCACACCAAAATCAAAGTTGAAGAACCGTATAAAATCAAAACTATCTCTCAGTGTGCAAACTGCCAAAATTACGGGCACACCAAGGCATACTGTGGATAATCGTCACATTGTGTGCGTTGTGGTAATGGTCATCCCACATCTTCGTGTCAAAAAACTCGGGACGAACCCCCACGCTGTGCTCTTTGCCAAGGAAACCATCCTGCGAACTATAAAGGCTGTTCAGTGTATAAAGATCTACAACACCGTAAGAAATCCAGCTCAAATAATAACATATTTATTTTTGATAACAAATACTCTAGTCTTAAGTCTAACTTTGTAAAAGATAGTCATCCATCAGAACACGCTAACACCGTCCCCCCTGCAGTTCCTCCCCTAACTTATGCTGAGGTAGCCTCTAATCATTCCGCACACCCTAATTCCACTCCACCAGCTCAGGAAACTTCACCTTCTGCAGAAACAAATCTATCTCATCTAATGTCAAGTTTCTTAAACGATTTCAAAACTCAAATAAATCCGTTAATTTCACTTCTCACCACAGTAATTTCCAGTCTACTAGATAAATCCAAATGATCTCTTCAGCCACAAATAACTCACTCTTAATTTTACAATTTAACGCAAATGGCCTCAAAAACCACTCCAACGAACTCCAAACTGTTCTCCACAACAGGCGAATAGATATAGCGATTATAACTGAAACCCAATCACTATCGGTGCATTCTATTTACCTCCTCGACACAAAATGACCAAAGCAATACTTTACGATTATTTTAACACAATTAAAACTAATTTCATTATCGGTGGCGATTACAACGCCAAACATCAGAGTTGGGGTTGCCGCGTCAACAACCCTTGTGGTATTGTGCTATATAACCTTGCAAATGAAAGGCATATCGTAATGTTTTTGCCCCCCCCCCCCGGGTCCTACATATTGGCCAACCGCGTCTAATAAGAACCCTGACATCCTGGACATTTTTGCTGCCAAAATCTCCAGCAACTTACATTGTTCCACTGACAATGTCCTCGATTTAAACTCCGACCACTCTTCAGTACTTCTCACTATCTCTGCCACTCCACTAACACGTGTCGATCTTCTTAAACTCTTCACCACCCAAACTGATCATATAAAATTCCATGATATAATAAATGAAAAAATTAAATTAAAGTCCACCTCAGATATTGACGAAGCCTTTAACAACACTCATACAACAGGCTGCGTGGGTTTCTACAAAACCTGATAAAACCTTTAGGTCAATCAAAAATAACTCAAATTCTAATTACTTCCTACTTCTAGAAGAAATTCGAAGTTTAATTATTGAAAAACGTAGGACAACAGCAAGTTATTAACTCTTCCGTCTTTCATCCCACAAATTCGCCTACAACAAACTTGCAAATTCTTTGAACCAGCGAAAGCCATAGTTCTCTTAACATATATAATAAACGCTATACTACGATTATCATATTTCCCTTCATTATGGAAATTTTCTCAAATTGTAATGTTTGCTAAACCTAACAAACCTTCGGACTTACCGGATTCTTACAGACCTATAAGTCTCTTACCTTTTTTTTCTAAAATCTAATTCTACAAAGAATGTCTTCCCACATCAACAACAATAATCCACCAAGTGTATAGAGTAGTAGACGCCATTTCAACTTCGTTTTTCGAACGAAAACATTGCTCCTGTGTCTTTCTCGATATCTTTCAGGCGTTCGACCGTGTCGTTACTAAAACCCATACGGTTTACAGTTGTGGGGGTCGGCCAAAAAATCTAATGTTAATAAAATTCAGACTTTCCAGAATATCACACTTCGCAGAATAGCAAATTCCCCACCGTATGTATCCAATTTAACCCTCCACAATGATTTGCGCATGAAAACACTTGAAGAAGAATCGGTAATTTATTACAAGCGATTCTTTTCACATCTAGCAAATCACATAAATCCACTAATCAGGAATCTAAATACATTAACTCTCCCCGAAGCTCCTCGACGTCGTCTGAAAAGGAGATGGTGCAGGGACCTTCTAACGATCTTATTCCTCGTTTACTCACTTCACTCTTAATCTCCTTTAAGTGATAGATTAACATAATCTGTGCTCATGCTAAGTGTTGCTAATGGATGACTACTTACCCCCGTTTCATCCTGCTTATTACTCTTTGCAAATTCATTTATTTTGCTTATTATAGTATAGATTGTGTAATTCATATAAAAATTAAAAAAAAAAAAATTGTGTGCACTGTTTCTTATTGAAAAATAAATACCATTTTTTATACTGAAATAAATTTACCTCCCGCCTTAGATATATCCGAATGTATTAAAACATTAAATGCTTATACTATTTAAAATTTATGTTAACAGGTAAAAGTAATACTAGATAATACATTTTGTTTCAATCCTTTTTTTTTTTCTTTTTGTATAAAATATAAATTCAAGAAATATTTTGTTATACATCACACAATGAAACAGTCTGCACTTTTATAAAGTAAAATATTGGATTTTATGTTTTTTTTTATTTTTTAAATAATATTATCTATACCAGTGTAATCGTACTTTAATGTTATTGTAATCATTCCTAGGAATTATATAATATACTGCTAATTTGAGTAGATTTGTATTAAATAACGTTTCAAATAAAAATAAGTTACCTTGTTACTAATAAAAATAATAATTGCATTCTTATTTTGCCAGCGTGTTAAATTGGTAATTATCATTATTCTTATGTATGTGAAGGTACATACATTTTTTTTTTTCTATCATTCCTATACAATATACATAAACCCTAACAGCATCGGAAATCTCAAATTTATATGATAGTTCAAAGGTATAAATTATGTACCTACCGCCTACCTGTTGAATAGGTCTTGACGTAATTTGATTGTATTTTACAAATCGCAAATGTAGAAAAACTTGGATTAAAACATTTTTTTTTTTTTTATAATACTGCGGTCAATTAAGTTTTGTATTATTAATATAGTATTAACAAAATAAAAATAGTTATCATATATGACATAATTCCATGTTGTGTATGCTATTAAGGTAATAATTGTATGCTGTTATATGAACAATCTTAAAAGATAAACTGTTACACAATGCGGCCTGAGTCAGTTTTTCAGATTAAAACTAATAGAGATTATGTTACATAATAGATGGTCCGTATGACCTACAGCATAAAAATGGAAAAAGAAAAAGGAATATTTCAAGAATCTTTAAATATGTTGATGGTTATGCTCGCAATAGATAAGCCAATTCCAGTGTATGATTTTGTGCGGCAAATTCAATAGAAATTAATTTCTCCAAAGTAAACTTAATGTACAATTTTGGTGAAGTGGAATAAAAATATTCATGCGAGTTTACTGTATATGTATGTTTTTAATATATTGTGTATTTAATATCAATAAAAACTGACGATTGTTTTTTTTTGGGGGGGGGGGGGTGGAATTTTTAGGCGTAAATGATTTATTAAAAAAAATAATAGTTTAATAGACATGACCCAAACCCCCGTTGAGTACTACTATATTGAGACGCGTTTGTATTCTTAACTGGTCGCCCGATGTATTTTGTTGGAAATAACATATAATAATAATAATATGAAAAATATATTGTATACAGTCGTGTAAGTAAAAGAAAAAAATTGATGTGTTTTTACCATTAATTTAAATTAAAAAATTATCTAACGATTATAACAGGGGGACAAGTATTTGTTTTACGTAAGACGCATTGTAAGATAATATCAAAGGATCTTCCTCCCAACACCTGCAGAAATTTTTTTTTTTTTTTTAATCGCCGCTGATTACGGGCAATTTGTTTGACAATTTTTTAATTAGTATTACGTCGTTACATAACAATAGGTTATGAGAACAGTATTACATGATCGTTTCATATTTCTTTACGTCACGCAGTTATGCCCTTGCATGTTGTAATTGGGTATGTGTGTATAAATATATTGCAATTATTATTATTATTTTTTTTTTATTAATTATTAACTATTATTGGTCGGTATTTTAACCGACGGGTACATTCAATCCATTAAATTTAAACGAAAAACCGACAGGATTTGTCAGGAAATTGACTGGATCCTACCCCCCCACCCCCCGGTGCATCGACCGGATCCGGAACCGGATTTTCTGAATGCTTTCAGAAAAACGGGCCACACGTGGAAATCGGAACGAGATTTCTGGATAATAAAGTCGTAACAATAGTATTATAGTATGCATTACGTTTATTCAATTTGAAATTTCAGTAGACGAAAATACAATAATAATTACAATGATAATACTCGTCGCGTGTAGGCATAATAGTTTTGTTTTACACAAAGAAAAGAAAATATATTTAAAATAAATAATAATAAAAAATATATATGTATTTATAAAATTACGTATAATAATAATAATAATAATATCAATTTTAATTTTCACATAAGAATATACAAAAACACTAAAATAATGGGTAAGAGGTACACCTCTATACGATATTATTATTGGAAATACGCCGAGTGAAAATCCCGCGTATTTCCCAAGTATAGAGAAAAAAAAAAAAATGATATCCGAAATAGGAAATCGTCGTGACGAAAAAATATTACACCAAAGTACAAAAGTGGTCCAAAGACGAAAATGTCCACGGAAAAAAAATGTATACGTGCGTGTATACCTGTTACCTTGTTTATTCATATTGAAATCTTTTTCGATAATTTTAATTCGTATTAATCGAACTCTTTCCGGGTTAGTCCCGGGCGCTAAGACGCAATTAATTTTTATTTTCTACAATCTACGTTTGTTTGTTTACGCGTATACTATATAAAAAGCGATAAATAGTGTATAATATGATAATGTCTATACATATATAATAGCAAAAGTATAATAAATCATTACACTTTCTTTTTTTTTTTTTTTTTTTTTTTTAATTTTTATTTTTTTAATATTATGTTTACGTGCGCGTATAACGATGTTCGTATTATTTTTTTCTACGATTTTTAAATCTTTTAGACAATTTCGGTAGCAACTATTATATATTACTATGAACCCGTCGTCCGTCGCCCGACCGTCAAAAGTGGGCACGGTGCGGCAAGAGAATCGTCGACGGTCCCGTCGCGTTTTGGACTGAATTTAAATTATACGGAAACTGTTTTTAATCATTTCCGCGGAGTTTGTCGGCGGCGAGTCGCGCAACGTTAACAGCCGCGGGGACCCTTTTTAAAAAAAAATAAAAAAAAACAATTAAAATATACGCCTAGATAATTTGTTTCCCTCCGGACGTGTTCGTTGCACAATGCCGCCGACAATAATTATATTTTAACTGTCTACCATATTAACGGCAATGTATAAATCTAGTAATATTGTGCGCGATGGAAATTATCAATTGACCGTCGACCACATGGCCAACCGGGAACCGCTTCTGGACAGCGGCAACGGTATGGATTTTTTGCCGGTACCGTTGGTCAGCGGCGACGTGACGGCGGTCGTACCGCCGCCACTGCCGGCGGACTGCCTTCGCACCGGTATTTTTGATACTATGGGAGAATTGTTGTTGTTGTTGTTACTACTTCCGTGGTTCGTAGGTGACGACGGCGACGAAGACGACGACGACGAGCCCGACGAAGAACCGAAGTATGTTGTGTTACTGTTGTTGGCGGCCGGAGGAGAGGAATGCAGTCTTAGGGTCGGCAACTTTGTCGTGGGCGATTTTGGTTCGGGCCCGGCACCGGGTGACGTCACCGCGGCACGGTCGTCGGCGGTGACTTTTACGACAGCGTCTTCTTTGCAGCCGCCGGATCTTTTACCGGATGAAACAACGGTGACCGCGGTCGGATTGCACTCGTCCAATGCGTCGTTATCGGCGACGGCCGAACCCGGAGATATCGTCTTTCCGACGAAAACGCCGTTGTCGTCGTCGTCTTCGTCGGAAGAAAACGACGGCAACGAAGTGTCTTCTATGCTGGTCGTCGTCGTCGTCGTTACGGCACCGGACGCGGTGTTATTACTTGGGCCGTCGACGTGCGGTTCGTGCGATGGGGAACCATCCACGACGGCGACTCCGTTACACGCGACGGTTTTCTCGGCTTCTGCGTCATTGTTATTGGCGACACTGCTTGTATTTTCATCTCCTTCGTTCTCGTCGCCGGCCGGCCCCGCAGACAATCGTTTACCGAACGTGGACAAGACGGGCGGAGCCATCGCGGTCGTAGTACACCAATAATAGTCGTCCGGCGCCACGGCGGCGATTTCGTTGTTTTTAGACGGCGGTGACGACGGTTGGGGGGGAGCTTTTTCCGGCGTGTTGTCGGAGGAATGATGGGCGGCGATCTGCTGAACCGTAGACGTCTCTGCCGTGGCGCGAGGAGTGCAGGTTACGGTCGTGGACGCCGGCGGAACGGCCGACGCGTAATACTTACGGGGCGGCGGCGGCGGAGGGTTGGCAGCCGCGGGTTTGTTCGGCGGTCCGTCAACGTCGACATTCGGTTTACCGCGGTTTTGTCCATCGTCGCCGTCGACCGTAACGACTACCGCGGCGCTTCCATCGTCGTCCACGGGTACCGCGGAACAATCGTCCGGGGTCGACGCGTCGTTTTCGGCCGCCGGAGCCGCAGCAGTCGCCGGCGGCGTGGCGGTTTGGACGGCGGGTTCCGGCGGATTAATGACCGTACCGCACTGGATTCTGCATTCCGGGGACGACCGTCCCTCGTCCATATCTGCGGGCGAAGCGCCGTATTCCAATGTCCGGTATTGCAACCCGTCCGCCGACGATTTCTGGACGACGGTTTCATTAACAACCGTTACCACCGAACACGACGGTTGCGGCGTAATGTTGACGGTTGCCGACGCGGCCGCGGCCGACGGCCCGTGTCCGCTCTCCACGTCTGCGGTACCGCAGTCCGGCTCCTTGTCCGCGTCCTCCCGGCGGCGATCGTGGCCGCAATTACTATCGTCGCCGCTGCCTTTAAACACCAACCGTTTCTGGTTCCACAAACGCCGCGCCGTGCCGCGGACGGCCGAAAAAACGTTGGATTTCACAGCGCACCCGTCCGTCACCTCGTTACCGCCATCGTTTCCGACCGCCGCGGTGGCGCCGCACGGCGTGCTAACGTTGACCGCTTCGGTTTCCAATTCAACGCGCAAACCGTGATCGCGGATCAGCTCGGTCAGTGATCGGTTCAGATCCGATGGCTGACCGAAACGTCGTTGCGTATCTTCATTATCGAACACTAACCGCAATGCCACCAACCGATCTATGAACAATTTTTTTTATTTTTTTTTTTAAAACACAGGTTATATCGTATTTATAATTTATTTTATACTCGCCGAGATAAAAATATGAATGATGTTCACGAGTTTACGAGATATATATATATATATATATAATACACGTTTATAAATAAATAATATCATTAATAAAAATTGCATATAAAATATATGCAACGGTGTTCCTGTAGGGTATACTTCATTACGCCGTATACTTTCGTGGGTTTATAAAAAAAAAAAAAAAAATAATAATAATAATAATATAAGAGCATTATTATACTGCGCATACTCTTCGCGACAAGTGCAAAAGAGAAGACTTTGATTCATTTATTTTAATTTTGTTTTATTTATGAAATGGATAAATTGTTTCATTTTTTTAGAAGACCAGCCGAAGAGTCGCCCTCAAAAAAAAAAAACCGATTCGTCAGTACAACAGACTTGTCGGCCTCATTTCGTTTTGGCGTTCGATAGATTTTGTAAATTAAATCATTTCGGTAGTCTATATAATTTGGCTTAAAGAATTTTCCATTCGTTAGATAAATTCGCATGCCCTTTGTATGCTAAAACTGAAATACCAAATTTTTGAAAATCGTGTAACGAGTATGCTAAATCTAAACAAAGACAAAGACTTCTTATTGTTTTTTTTTTTTTTTTTTTTTTTTTTTTTTTTTTAGTTTCAATAGCATAAGAACTATACGTGTACAAATACAGAGGTTGATATACTTTTGCAAACGCTCGGTCTGTATTTTTGCTGGGTCTAAAATTAAATTGGAAAATAACTTGTCGGTCTCAAAAAGACAATTCGTATTTAATTATTTTTTCCAATAGATTTAACAATGTTACCGGCGATGGAACGTAACCGAGTGTATAAAATGAAATTACAATTTTTATCGTTATTATAAGTTCGAAACTTTCCATGGTATTACCACGCGTTTTGGTATAATTTATTTTGTTAAACACGTCCTATATTTTCAATATATAATCGGAGGCCCGCGCGAAAATATCGTTTATCGAAATTACCATATATATTTGGTCAGGTTTATGTAAAATGGAAATCCGAGGTTTGTTGTTTAGCTGAAACAACATTTAATAATTTTTTTTTTTTTTTTTTTTTCAAATAAAAAGCGAGTAAGCGGAGGTTTTGGATTTGACCTAGTTAAACGGTGCACATATATAGAGAAAGGTTACAGCCCGAGTTGATATTTAATTGGAGCTTTACATAGTATCCGACCGAGTGAAATTTTATTTCTATAAAACAAATATATATATATATATATTTATATAAATATACAAGTACAAATTTATATACACACGTATATATTCGTTTTAGCGATTTAATATTTAAATCAGTGTAAATCAAACATATGCGTGGTAAATAATTTAATCTAGAACTCCCGGACCCCACGCGAGTCTTCTCAGTGGGGCCCGGTATTCGCATGCAAATTAATTTAAATTAAATAAATGTATAAATGTTTATAATTGAATACAATTTTAATAAATTAAATCCAAAACGACAATTCGGCTTTTGCCAATAGCGACAAGTGTACGAACGCGTTTTGGGAAATTAAATCGCATCAACAACGACTAGTAAAAGCTATTAAAATATTTAATTACGACAGTTATAATTTTTTAGTGAAAGTATCGGACTTCTCGAACGAAATATAAATAACTAAAACCGCGTAGCTTTCGTAGTTTTCCCGATATTTTTTTTTTTCCCTTGTGAAAACTCCGGAGGAATTCCTGCCGAAAATCCGTCTGTTCGAGAGTTATTTTGTTTGATATAATATTTATATAATTACGGTATTGCGGAATGTAACATTGTAACTCAATAGGTCCAAATAAATAACGTATAACAAAACGAAAATTAAAAAAAAAAAAAACCCGCTTTGTGAAATCTAAAATTTACATTATTTAGTGAATAGTTTGTACTTTTTTTTTTTTTTTTTTTTTACTGGAATACCAAATACGTCTATGCTTGGACTCGTATATATTATTATACGCTGTCGTTTGGTTTATTTTAAGAGCTATTTTACTTTGGCCACCAAACACGTATATTATTCACTCGTGTCGAGCGCAAATTATTCCGTTTGTTATCCCGGGCAAATGTATTTCATTTAAATACACGCGTTTCACGGATTTGAAAGTAAAACGTTACCAACGAAAATGACCTATGATCCAATCGATCATGCGGTTTTATTTTTACAACTAATATAGTTGTACATTATGTCGGCGATGCACCGTCGTCGAGAAAGCCGGTAGAGAGTAAAACGCTAAATATATAATTTACAATATTATAGGCACTTTTATCCTAAGGGCGTTTTCTGTTTATAAATACATTATTATGTTATCGACGTGTTTACCCGGGCCTACGCCGCTTTCTACACATTTTTTTGCCGCCCGAAAAAAAATCTAAATCGCAAAATTTACATTAAATCGTAGGTCGTAGGAAGGTATACAGGGGAATCACTTACGATCTGTACGACAAACCGTTGCCAACGAAAAACGATTATCATCAAAACGCATACTCTCAGCGGTTACAAAACCAACACAAAAACTTTGTGTGCAATTTTCGTGCATTTCCGCTCGGCCAAACCGATTTTATTCGCGTAAAAACTAAAAATATTCGGTAATTTCGAATGCCCATAAATAGTTCGAATATTTCGAACATTTTGCCACGTCTGGAAAACGTTAACGTTTATATTCTGTACGGGGATTCGGGTCTCTAATAAGGAAATATCGAAAGTAACGATACCGTAAATTTGTCCGGTATGTTTTTTTTTTCGCCAATTATTAAGGAAACTACAACGAAAATCAAAAACAAAAAAAAATCTTGAATTCTTTCATAAAAGTTGTTCACGGACGGGGTGGGGGGAAAGACATACACATCATAGTGAAACCGATAGGTACGTTGTACTCTTCGCTCAGACCGACTCGAATAATATTATAATCACCGATTAATCGATTTTTTTGTTAAATTAAGGCTTCAACAACAATACACATTATTAGCCTATTAACCGATATTGTTTTACGAAATTTACGCGTATACAGAGGTATTTCTCTGTCCGGGAAAGACATTCTAGTTGATATTACGCGCCTCTGGGCATGCCTAAAACGTCGACGGATTAAAATAAAATTAATAAATATATATTATTCGCGCCGCTAGCTAATGGTTTTATAATTATTATTATTATTATTATTTTTTTTTTTTTTCAAAATAATTTATGCGTATGATATATACTCACGTGTTAGATTGTCGCGTGTGCCCACGTTGTTTTTACACTCGTTTAAATGTATTTATACATATTTTTTCAATAAATTTAACTCGGGCTTATTCAATTTGTATACAAGTTAAATTATAATTATAATATTGTTTACATGGGTGGATGGATAATTGTGTGGCCAGTGTGGTAATTTTTCCAGGTTACGCTAATTTTTCGGCCGGATACCATTGTATTCAAATTTGGTTTTCTCTCGCTTAAATTGTAAACTTACATTTTTTTTTTTTAATCGGGTAACACCTATGTTGAACACCAAACCGTTTTACAAACTCGTGTTCAACCGACTTTAACTCGTACAAATTTTTTTTTCATTTCCATCTCAAATGTTTCCCGAGATACATAGTTTATTTTAAAAAAAAAAAACTTTTCTCGATTTTTCGAAAAATTTACTACGTACGTATTGTTACTTTATACGTGTGTGTAATTCTACGATTATCTTTATGTATTGTTTTTCCAAAAAAAAAAAAAAAAATCCATTGACAAATTTGTTCACCTTGAAAGTAGTGCGTTTTAAATTTTAAATTTTATTTTATGTAGACGGCCGCTATATTATATCTCGGGACATTTTTGAAAAAGTAAAATGTTTATAAAAACGTTAAAACTCATTCGAATCTAGCGCATAACATAAAATAATTATCACACTGTGTAAATCGTAACGAGAACACGTAATCAGTTTCACGTACGATTTTCGGTGTGGCGAGGGGGTCTTTTTTTTTCTTTTCTGTCATATTAATTAATTGTTATTTTTATTTTTTTTTTTCCATATTACCTTGCGATCCGCACTTGTACGTTCGTCTGCCGTCTTCTGCTTCTTTAACCGACAAATCGATTCCCGTCAGCCCGTTACCGGCCGATATGGCCGACGACGGTATCCGCACGATTTTGGTCGTCGATCTTCCCGTAGTTCCCGCGACACAGTCGTCAACATTGGAGTCTGCCGTAAACGACGGGTTGTCGGTACCACCGCCGATTATCTCACGTCGCGATTTTGTCGGAGACGAAGTTTGCAACACGATGTTTTTATCTATACATACACGCGAATTGTTCACACGTTTTTATTATTGGTACGGGCGCGCATATTGTACATTATTGTAATCTGGCGCCAGTCCGGCCGTGTAAAAAATAATAAAAAAAAAAAAATTCCATCTCATTACTATAGGCCCGGGCATTTAAATACGTAAATGGTTGCAATATTCGTACGGCGCTGAGCAAAACCACCGGACGTTTGTCATTCAATACAATTTTTCATTGGGTTATTCGTTTGTTTTTTTTTTTTTTTTTTTTTTTTTTTTTTTTTATCTCTTTGCATATTGCGAGGTACCTATCCACCTTCTAAACGTAATTTATTACGCACCGTCGCCGATATTTAACGCAAAAATTAGTACGCTCATCAGAAGAACAATTATTATCATCGTTATTGACTCGATTCATTAGGTATTTTTAATTGCCCACGGGTGACATCATCTTATTTGCATATGCACGTATACGTTAGGCGTATAGCTTCATCAAGTCGTACAATCTTTGAGATAAAAATTGCGTAACATGGTTATTTCAACTTCAATTAATTTATAAAACCATATTGTTATAATGCTCGGTGAAATTATTACCTACGGTCGTTATGAATTACGGCGTTTGTAATTACTTTGGTTGAATAATTGGACACAGTGTTGTATTTTTATGTACGCAACCGTAGGGACGGACTATCGTTCCACGGGCTCATTACTGGGATATTTTGAAATAGACATTTAGTAATTTTTTTGTGCTGGAAAACGTAAAACAAATTTGATTGTATTTTGTTTAGGTATTTTGCCTTCGGGATTATGAAAATTAACATTGAAAATGAAAACAAATCCGCCGTTTGCTGTAGTACATAAAATAGGGAAAAATCAAATACAAATCGGTATACGATTTCAAAATTGAAATCCGTCAAACGCGATTCGTTCAGCTACGAATGTATCAGGCTTTTCTGTCTAAAAAAAAAACCTTCGTATTCGTCCGTAAAAACGGATAGTAGGACAGTGGAAAAGTCTTATCGATAACGACGATGGTCGTTAATATGGGGAAAAGAGAAAATAAAAAATAATAACGAATTCCACTAACAAGAAATACAAATACGAACCGGACTGTTTGTAAGTGTTTAAAAAAAAAAAATAATAATAAATTTGCCACGCTGACTTCGGGTCAGTATGCCATGTATAGGTAATGCTATTGCACGTGCAGAGGTGCTCTCGGAACCACCGTGCTCTGATTGGCCAGATCGCCTTAGTGTAAATCTAAAACCTAACCTACTGCTTGGTCGATTGGTAAGCATTGCTTAGATAAAGCACAAAAGGGAAAGTGAGAAACACTTAGCCAATCTGTTGGTCCAACACTCGATAATGTCCCAAGAAAGTTAGTGACCCGAGTGTAAAAACTTAACACCGTGTCGATGGAAAACAACACAAATAATTTTGTCTTAAATATTTCAAATTATGAATTTACTCGAAAAGCGTGTCTAGAATTTTTTATATATATATATATTTTTTTTTTGAGGGGGCAGGGGGGGGGCTAAATATTAATATATCCTAATTGTTTTTTATTAGAAACCTAATAGCACACTTGCGCACGAACTTGCACACAGTCGTTAATGAAATGGTGTACAATAAATAATATTAATAATATAACTGGAAATAAATTTGTCGCAATATTAATCTGTGCACTTATTTGTTGTACTTACGAATTATTATCGTTATGGACGATAGTAATACGCTGTGATTTTAATAGTTAGTGATTTTTTTTTTTTTTTTTTTTTATCGACATGCAAATCCGGTACCGGATAGAATTACAAAAATTTACAGGGCGGGCTATATGCACGTCGGTCGACCAAGCTACGGTTCTGAGAGCAGCCTGCTGCACGTTTGGCGCCATACGCGGCCCCACCCGTCGGCGTGGAAATAATATTTGATAATACCGCCGTACCCGGATTGTTTTTCCACCATAACGACGACCAATCGTGTTCCCTCCTCTTGCAGTACACGAAATACACGGCGACGACGGCGAAAATCAACAGGGCCGTGCACAGGGCGGTCGTCCATATGACCGCGGCGGACGCGTTGCCGCTGTCGTCGCACCGGCGCTGTTCTCCTTCGTCGGCCATAGCTGTTGTTGCGCGTGTTGCGACGGCGGCGAACACCAGTACGAAACCCGCGGACAAATCGTCACACTTCCACCGGGTCCGGGGCCACCACATTATACGCGCACGTCCCGGTGGGACCTGCAAGTAAAAAGAAAAAAAAAAAAAAACTCAACGCCGATCATAACATACGGAATTGTACGTAATTCATCTACCCTGCTATAATAACATTTATTATAGGAGAAGATTTTATTTGAATTATTTTTTTTTTTTTCTGAGCGAGGGGAGGAGAAGACTAAAATCCTCTTACAAAAGTTACCCGCGCGGAGCTATTGCCCTCCCTCCGACCCCCCCCCCCCCGAGACAGGCGCGAAAAACCGTTCGAATTCAATGTTTTTTTTAATTTTTTATTCATTATTAAAAAAAATAAAAAAACGGAAAACGCGCGTAAGTCAAGTGATAACTGTTTACTGATACGATAATTATTGGTTATTATCCATAATATTACGACCACGATTAAAATTAATCCGTTAATTAATAAAATTCATGACTTTCGCAATAGTCATTTATTTTGTATTCCACGTTTTTCTCAAATGTACATGTTAAATGACCCCTTTAACATTTTGATGTCTTCTGGTTCTAATAATCAAGTTCTTAATAAATTATTCAAGTATTTATTGTAACTAATATACACAAGTTGTTATTTTTACTTTTTTTTTTTTTTAATATTCTCTTCCCCTTTTTAGTTGTATCTATGTAATTATTATTAACATTTATAATACTTAACAATTAACATATTGCATATTTTTAAATAATACAAATTGTTATAAAACAATAGTACAATTTATTAATTACATAGATACAACTAAAAAGAGGAAGAGAATATTAAAAAAAAAAAGTAAAAATAACAACTTGTGTATATTAGTTACAATAATTACTTTCTTTTTTTTTTTTTTTATTATTAATTATTGTAAGAGATCTCTGCACCATTTTCGTTTTAGTCGTCTAGGAGGGGGACTGCCTGGAATTGATAAGGATGAAAGGTTTTTTATTAGAGGATTTGAGTGAGAGGAAAGACGGGAGTGGAATCTTTTATAGAAGCATTTAGCTTCTTCACGAATACAATAATTACTTGAATTAAATTTATTAAGAACTTAAGTATAAGTATTATAAATTGTTATTACTGTTATCATTGTACTATATTGCAAATTGGACATTGTCCGTTAAACTTTTTTATAATACAAAAATCGTAACAATAACGCAAAATCGAAAAACGGCCCGTGGTTTAAAAATATCTTTAGTGTGTGTGTGTGTGGGGGGGGAGGGGCAACGGATTACTTTTTTTTTTTGTTTTGTTTTTCGTCAGGGTGTGGACGAGATAAGCTCTAAACATATAAACGAAAACCGAGGGCCATAAATCGAACGATTATTTTAACGACGATCGTTTCGGTCCGTCCCGACGAAAGCAGCGTTTATCAAAACACAAACTATAGCGGATATAATATTATTATTATTATTATTATAGGTACCCGCTAGGATGCTGTGTGTGCGTGTGTTTTTTTTTTTTTTTTTTTTTTATTTTTTTTTATCGTCGTATCGTGTTTCTCCCGAAGAATGCCGTTTATCGGACGTGTCGTGGGTGCGCCGAGAGAGAATAACCTGTTGTCTCGCGGCCACAGACGGCGGCGGTGCCACAGCCGCCTACCATCTTTACCTACTTTTATAAATCTCGATATAAATATTATTATATATATATATATATATAAAAGATACACCGGACGCGTGCTTCGGGATGCGCAAAGATAATAATATAATAAACGATAAAACAAAAAAAAATACGCGTCCGCGTTATATTATTATTAATACGATATAGGTAGAGGCGGGCCCCTGTGATGCGTCGTACGCGTGTATAATTTTTTATTTATTTTTTTTATTTTTATACTAACCAAATCACCGACGGAATATAATAAACGGACTATTACTATTGTTGTTGTCCGTGCCGCGCCGGCAGGTTAAAAAAGTCAAGTGAGACTACTGATTAGAAAAGCTATGACTTTTCTGTGCTCGGCGAAAAAACCGCGTGCTCGCGGAGTTTGTTGCGTTCATTTTTTTTTGTTACGAAAATTACGTATTTTCACTTGAACGCACTTAATGATACGTACACACAGTAACGTTTTGCTGTAAATCTATACAATTTGAAAAAAAATGACTTTTAATCGAACTCGAGCCGAGTTAATTTTCTACGGATACTCGTAACCCGGGACACCGGAATTCGTGTAAATTTTCAAATTAGCTATGCCACCAATTTTATAAAAATTTGTACTACACATTTTTTTTTTTTTTTTTTGGGGGGGGGGAGGTATACCATACGCGATAACATTTGTACGTTTTATTCTCTGCGGTTTGTTTGACAATAATAGCCGCGTAGAAAATTGTGTTGTACCCCAAGTTTTTCGATTCCGTACTGCGGCAACTAAACCTGATTTCGGACTTTACGCACATTGTGTCGGGGGTTCGGTTGAAATTTAAAAAAAAGTTAAAAAAATACGGCTCGGGATATATGTGGCGGCGGCGGGGAGGGGAGGGGAGGGATGCACTCTCGCGATGCAGTCGTAAACGCCGTGACCTCCAACCGGATACGAGACCGGCGGCGGCCCGGCGTACCCCGCCCCCCGGTACCGCGGTGCAATGTCACGGCCGTCGTTTAGGGGCATTCGGTTACCGAATTCCGGTCGGCTAACTGCCGGCCTATAACCGAACCTATTTACAAACGACTCGGCGCGGTCGGTTCGGGTCGTATTTCGGACGCATAATGTATTCGCGTATGAAATGCATTAAATTATATATTTTGTGACACGGGCGGCGGCGGCCGGTAGCGTATAATACGAGTATTATAATATATACCGCCGCGATATTTCTCTCCGGTCGAACCCGCGGCGGCCGACCGACCGGATGTGCACGGGAAATTGGAAAATAATATTATGACGCGGGCGCGCGCGTCGCCGGTCGAGGCGTGCCCCTCCGCCCCCCCCCCACACACACACACACCCCCCCGGGAACGATCCGCGTGAAAGTGCCGCCGCCGGCCTGTTTTCTACGACCGGCTGGCCGTTAGCGTCGTTAACGTTAACGTCCACACACGCCACACACGTTCGTTATTATTGTATATTATTATTAGCATAATATTTATCTCGGTCGCGGTGCTCGGCGGCCGTATTATTTTATGAGGCCCGCGCACAAGCGTTCGGAGGCCGACCGACGCGCCGAAAGTCTCCCCCTGGGATTGCCCTCGGCGATTCTATTCCGTCGTAATTAAGGGACGGAGAGAGGGACATTTGACTTTTGACCGTATTTTTGTTTTTTTTTTTTTTTTTAAAAAATAGAGATTTTCTCCGTAGTAATTTAAAATAAGAAATGCTTACCGAATATTACGAATACTCACGCCGTTTACCTAAAATCGTGTGATTAACGTTCAAGAAACGGCTACCCCCTCCCCCCCCGCGCTTTAAGAAAATAGAAAGGCTCAAAACGGAAGAAAACAAAAAAAATCTCACCCCCCCCCTTCCCCCGTTTGTACACGTAAACACGTCGGGGCCGCTCTCTCTCTCATAACGAGTCCAAAACGTTTTGCGATCGAAAACGTGCGCTATCGTCAAATTTGTCCAGTGTTTCGCACAAATATCGAAAATTTCACCCGTATAGGGCGCCGACGGTTCGGGAATTAAAAATTCAAAATAATCATACGTCCATACGCCATCGACAGAGATTAGAACGGTGCTCAAGAAAAGACGGCGGTCGTCTTGGGGAAATAATTGAACAAAAATATAATAATAATAATAATAAATAAACGTCCTTAGTGTTAATGCATTTATAATTCATTTTCATTCGTTTAATAATATAGCGTTGAAAAATCGGCCGTTTAAGTGTCGCTGTACTGCGGAGCCAATGATCGCGCGAATTTGTTTTGTGAATTAAGGCCACGCGTATAATATTATAGCACTACAATAATAATACATCGTCGACCATAAATAGCGTTTAAAAGGTTAAAGTCAATAAAAACATAAATACTTTTTAACTAAAGACTACAGTCGAACGAATTCGAATTTTTTATTGCGGTATTGTATGAACTCGAAGGTCAAGAGTCATAAACGTCTAGACGAGCCGTTGACGACGAACGATCGATTCTGGACCGAGCGAGCGTAAATCAGTCGACAACAGTTTTCGATTAATAACAATTAAAATCGATTGAACAACGAATTCGACGCATTCGCAATTGGTTTCGATTGATTTTCAAACGAAATTGAACGGCTGCGGCCGTTATTGTAGCGGGTATACAATTGCATAGTAATCATACGCGTATATATAAACAGGCCGAGACATACTTTTCGTGGGGGCCACTGTTGTAGGCGACGAGTCGGGAATTTACACGCACGCAACGGCCTATTCCCCGAGCCGTGTCCGGTCACAATTCGTGTTCCGAAATACCGTGAATTTATGAAAAACGAACAATTACATCACCCGACCCAGACAGAATTCCCGCGGACCATCCGAATGAATACCGAAAACATTGCTCGGCGAATGTCAAATGTCCGGCGTACGAATATATACTCGGCTCGAAATCGGCCGGAACGTTGTTTTGTCGGGGCCGCCGAGACGGGACAGGCCGGCGCACGCGACATTCGTCCGCCGTTTATACCCTCCCGGGCCGGACGGTCCGACGGCGGTCCACGCATAATATTGCGTCGCAGGTACAGTAGTTGCCGTCAACTATAATAATAATAATAATAATAATAATAATAATAATAATACGGCGTGCGTTGCACATGTCGGCAGCGGCGCATCCGGTTTGTTTTGCGTCGTACACAAACCGGGGAGGAGGCGTTATTATTGTTGTTATTATTGTCATTATAACGACGGCCGACGAAACGAAACCCCTAAAACGAAAAAACCGACGTCGCGGCGTTTGTCTAGACGACAAAGAAAAAAAAAAAAAAAATGCGCGGAATTACGCTCCAACCCGGCGAAAAAACGTAAAATATTCGAATTTCGAATACCTGTACAGTGTACACCTGTAGTGCACCTGACTATACATTCGACTCTGCGGTGTTTTCTCTCTCTCTCTCTCTCTCTCTCTATTTTTTCTAATCATTCGCCGAACGTCAAAAGTCTCTCCCCCGTAATTATTATTGCATTACAAAGAGCCCCGGGGCTCTGGGAAAACATTACAATACGATATCGTTTCCGTTGTACACCGCGCGCGTAATGTTTTTTTTTTTTCTTTTCTTCTCAGTTATACGTGTATTGTATAATAAACAGGCGAACCGTAATCGTCGCCTTGCCTTGTTACACGTATTGATCCGTCGACCGCGCACTTTTTTTTTTTTTTCCCCTTTTTATATTAAAAACATATTATTACTACTACTACTACTACTAGTACTACGCGTACGCGGTAAGAGGAAATTGCAAGACCCGCCGCCGTCGCCGCCCGACACATCTCGCGTACGTAAAAAAGTGAAAATTCCGACCCGAATGCCAACGGGCCCGTATAAATTAAAATGTACACACTCGAGCACACGTCGCATAATATAACCACCACACCGGTGTAGTGAACAACGATATTTATCGTACGCGCGCGAAACCCGTGAATATTACGCGGCCGGGAAATCGAATTGCGCGTAACAATTTTACCGGGCCGCCGGTTGCGTGCAAGACGTACGCGTTGACGGCGTACGTATAATATTAATAAAGTTTCATACGGATAGTGAAAATAGATATTAAAAATCCTATAAATTTAATTGTTACGTCGACGACAACATTGCGTAAATGGTTTTTTTTTTTTGTTACGATTTCCAAGCGTTTTTCTTCATAATATTTTCCCTCTATACTTTGAGGCAGTGACTTTTTTTTTTTTTAACGAATTTTCCACCGGACGACAAAACAATTTCCTCATATTCTACAATTATAAATGCATTTTGTATTCAATATCGATAATATGATCAATTATTAACCCCATGTACATTACAAATCTATTGTAATCATTATCTAATTATTATTATTATTATTATTTTTTTTTTTTTTACGTAGAATAAAAATTCTTCTTTTAAAAATTCTGTGTCGCCCAGTCTCTAAAAGACACTGTCAACTTGGTGACAAAATATTTCCACCGGATTTGTATCGCCCAGTTTACTAGAGCTTAAAAAACCGCACTGGTTTTGCGCCTTTGCCCCGTTAAATACCTATTATTTACCACTAGTATGAATCCACTACTCGGAGTGTAACGAGAAAAATGTTCGGGGTGGTTGGTGTACAAATACAATACGAGAGTCGACGAGCGAAAAGTTCAAGCCGTCACTGATCGCGGAAACACTGCGGCGGAAAACCCTTAAAATGGATTAGCCGGGACGAATATTCTCGTAGGCTTAAATTAATATCAACCCGGAATATGTGTTGGACGAACCGACAGTTGTTGGTTTTTTACAAGTGTTTATAAATTCGACGAAACAATACAATAATTGTCGAATACATACTGTGTAAAAAACGTACTCGGAAAACGGTTCACGCGTTATCAATCGTTATACATATAATGCAACAGGGGCCCACATTTTTTATGTCGCCCCATTAACTAGCTTAAAAAATGCACTGCTTTACGACGCCGGGGGGAGGGGGGATGAAATCGCCAAGTCCCCTATACTTTTATATAATACACGTTTCGTTAAAAAACCAATACGTATTGGTGGTGTGATATTTTTTTTTTTGTATTACGCGCCGAGCGGTCGAGAAAACCGATTTCCAATTTCCGGCAATATTGAAAAATGCGACAGACGCGCGCGTTTGTCAATATTTAAACAAATGATTTACGTCGACAAAAATAACCACGATGATAGTTACCGCGAATTATCGTGTACAGTGCTTATACAGTGAATATTTTTATATATTTTTTTTTTTTTTACGCGCTTTTTTATAATATAACCCAACGCTCGTATAAACGTCGTCTGTAATTTCAATTGGCCGCGGCGCCCAAACAGACCGGACGGTCGTCTGTACGTTTTTCGTATGTTTGTATCGATTTAAAGACAAAAAAAAAAAAATCAACAAAACATTTTTAATTTCGACAAAATTGATTTTTTTTTTTTTTTTTTTTTCTAAACCGGCGATTTCCGTTTCAACCCACATTCTTCCCACCTCCCTCACCGCCACCTTCACCGGCATAAATAAAAAATAAATATTCTCTACGGGCGCCGCTCTAATAGTGTTATCGTAAAATAATGTTCAATTTTTTTTTTTTTTTTTTAAATGAACCAAAAATATTATACTCACTTTGGAATGTCGACGTTAATTATACCGCGGCGCCAAAAGATGTATCCTGTTACGAAAATATCGCACTCTGGCCGGGTCCCGCGGATATCTGCAGTGTCCAATAATCAAATAATATTATAGTATTATAGAAAAACAACAAATAATATTATTATTATTATAATTAATATCGAATATTAATCCGGGGCGGAATAATAATAATAATAATAATAATACCTACGGAAATATATTCGTAAATAATGTACATAAATTTGTATTATTGTTATAATAATAATAACAACAACGGGCGTATGAATATTTATTATAAACGTTACCTATACGACGTGCGATGATGTGCGGCGTAATCAATTTTTGTAATTTTGTATTTCGACGAATATTGATATATACACGTACGGGAATAATAACGAAACGAAAACCGCCGGGCCGTTTTCAATACGTCCGACGGGCGCAGAGCAGTACAAGAAACGACGGACGAGACTGTAAATGACGTTAGCGGTCGGACGGCGGCGGCAGCTGCTGTACCCGGTCGACTGTAATAGTAATGCCGGCGGACAGGCGGCGGGGCCGACAACGATAGTCGGTCTCTTCGCAGTCGCTAAACATTCGGCGGCGGAACGGAGCGCTGCGCGGCGTGTAAAATTTCACCGTACATGTACATGTATATTATTTTTTTTTAATTTCTCTCTCGGTCCCGCTCGCTCTTTCTCGCTCTCACACCCGGTCGTGTCTGTGTCTGTCTGTCTGTCCGTATACCTATCTTGCCCGGGGGGGCCGCGTACAACTTTTACGCGCCGTGCACCGCCGCATTGTCGTACGCACCACACACACACACACACACGTACGATTTGTGACGGCCGTGTATAAACGCAATGGAACCACCACGGTGCGTGCGTGTGAGTCGTGGTAAAATTTCGGGTATGATACGCGATTACCGGCGGCGTCGGCGTCGGCGTCGGCGGCGGCGGGGAGACTCCGGTGGTTTTAATAATATACTAACGACGAGCAACAGGCGGACAACCGGTTTTCGCCGCCGCCGCCGCCGCCGTGTGTTTCGTGTTCAACTTTTCTCTTGTGCTTGCGTGGTCCCGCCGACGTCTGTATATAATAATATTGTTAATGGGTGTTGTGTTTTTTATATATATATATATATATATATGAAAACGCGCTTATATATACGTACGTGTCTCTATACGAGTGACCGAGAGACGACCACGTACGGCTATATTTATTTATAATACGCGTACGGGTTATTTTCGTCGGTAGGTAACATAATATATGGCCGTGTTTTTAACGACTATCGGCGTTTGTACGCTCGACCGGCGTATTTTTTTTAGGCGTACTACTACTACTACTACTACTACTACTACTCCGTGAATAATAATAATTAAAAAAAAAAAAAAAAAAAATGATGAAAAACAACGTACGTTACGACACGCATTGAATGAGTTTTTGACGATAGTTGAAAAGAAAATATGATAAAAAAAAACAACCCCGTGAATGCGGTCGTCCCCGGTTGGCGACCGGTAACTTAGATCAGAATCTTGATTTTTCTTTTCTTTTTTTTTTTTTTTTTTATACAAAATCTGACATTACGGATTCGAATTTAAATATGATGAAAAACGACACTATCCCCGTGGTACATTAACCGATTATGTTATTACTTCAACCGTTGGTTTCAAATAGCAATCATACTGCGATACGAAAAATGCGTGTACGAAAGGTTTAACGACAATTCCGATTTTCTAACTGCAGTATCAGTATTAAAAATCCGTCATCAAACAAGTTATTAAACGATGATTTTGGTTTTTTTTTTTTTTTTTTTTTAAATGTACAAATTATTACGAAGACGATGGATATTTCTCATACGGAGTAGTGTGTCAAAGTCGATTAGCGAAAAATATGTGCAGTAGCTGTAAAAATATTACGGATTTTTACTAAGTAATATGCGAATTTGGGAAAGTCGTTTGACGAAATTAGAATTTTATCGCGTTATTGAACGCGTGTTGATCATACCAGTAGGTTCGGCATTAGCGGAAAGTAGTTTTTCGACTATGAGAATAATCAAGACATATTTACGGATATCTAGGACTACTAGACGTCCTCATAATTTAGCGTTAATATCAATCTGAAAAGCGAGTTCAGTTCTGATTTATTGCAAGATCATACAAAGATTATTGATGAATTCGCCAAAATAAAAAATAGAAAAATTAAATTTACTAAATAAATATTAATTATTGTAAATAGGAATTATTACAAGTATACGTATAATATTATGATTGACTACAAATTGCATTATAAAAAATATATTACAAATTTCTTTTTAAAAAAAAATGTGTAAATCAAGAAAAATTATTCTTAAAACCGGTCCTGTCCTGTCTTCGATAAGAGTATCTTGAATGCGATATCACCGTAACTTGTATCTTGTATCTTTTATCGCGATACTGTACTCTGGAAAAAAGGAGGGCCCGTAAAATGATGGGAAATATTTGCTGGGAACGGTATTTTTGTGGAAAAAGTAATATGTTGGAAAGGTTAGCACTCAATATTCTTCTTTTTTCTTGTGCTTACGGAGAATACTTCAATACATAATGAATAGAGGCCCGATTTTATAATATTACCTCGAGCACGACTGGATTGGTTTCGTACTTCCGATAGTACTCGGGCTCCTTTAGAGACATAAAACAAACGTTTATCACTATGTTTTCAAAGAGGAATACTTTTATATCCATTTCCCAGGCGATTGCTTCATGCTATTCATGCTTCAAGTTTTTATCGAGAGAGGGAGCGATATATCCAGTGACAGAGTAAAAGGGATCAAGATTCGTCAAAATCAAGATAATATCGTGATAATTCAAGATAATAATCAGATCAATATTATCTTCGGGGAGGGGGGGATAAGGCTGATTTTTTAACAACTATTATTATTTACATAGTTTTTTGGATTCTCAGCGGAGCTAAGGGGTCTTGTGGTTTTACAATGATATTTAATACTTATTTTTTTTTCTGTAAACAATTTTTCTACCAGAAGACTTCATCCTATCTATACACTCCTGTTACATACTGTTTCCGGTAGCAAATATTGTCTAGTTGGTTACATTTGAAAAACTATATGGCGCCAAGATTTATCTGATATATGCGTACACTGCGATCTACGAACTAAGATACTAAGATATCTTAGTTCGCGCCAGGATCTTAAAACAACTGGAAGTAGGTTATTAAAAAAGAAAAGACAAGACAATGTTTTTTTGAAAATTTTAATTGAATTAATTAATTCAAGATGCTATGTTAAATCGTGATTTAACATATCATAAGCAGCGTAGACTTTGGTTTTTTACATTTTCGTACAAATAAATGTAATCGATGTAATATAATATGTAACTTCTCGTAACTGGAGAGTTGTATTGATTTGACGACTAGGTGCCGAATTGTTTTACGGGACGATTAAAAATATTTCGTAAGCAATGCGATCGAATTTCGTCTGCCCGTTGAAGAAAATTCAATTATTTAGCAGTAAAAAATCTATTTTATAGTTGAAAAGATCGCCAGATCCCATATTATGATCGTAGATAATAATAAAGCAATTTGTTATCAACGAATATTAATACGGATTGTGTAGACATCGCATAACGTCGATTTGTCCCACACGGTGTTATCACCACGAATGTGGTTAGTTTTTTTTGTTTACACCGATCTATATCGACCGCGGTAATGAAATAAGCATAATTTTTGTTGTGTATTGAAAGCGTAGACCCGTACTACAGTCTACGGTTGTGTGGACACCTTTTTGTTCTTGTTTGTGCATAATAATTCAATATTGTCTCGCGTAAAGTGAACGTGCTTAAAATTTTTGACGACCAAAAACACAAAACGCTAAATGGATAGCATAATGAACGTTGCCCAATCTGAATCGAACGCGTACAAAAGAAAATGCCTTACCATTTCCGAATATAATAGCATGTGCAATCAGTTAGACGCGTGGATCAATGACGAAGATTTTGTTTTAAACAAGTATGGCCGTTTGACCACCAAAGTACTTAACGAATATTCCCAGTAAGTGATACATTTATTACCGTAGTAGCCGAGCGATTAGTATCCAATATTCAAATTCTGTACTGCACTCACATTTTTAAATTCTCATAAATTACTAAAGATAACCAACCGGTTGATTGTTTTAAAATAATAACAATATTCGAGTTTTTAAAACAAATTATAAAAAGATATTTCAATCGGCTTTTTAGTTACTACATAACTAATATATTTTATGTTTTAACAATACAAACAAATTTAAAATTATACTTGAATGATTGTATCGTACGGTAGTTTGGTACCTATGTGATTACTATAGCAATAACATCTTAATGTTATTTTAAGAATAATTTATATAAAATGTTTACACAATTTAAAACTTTTGGTCTATAATATTATACATGTTGTTTTATATGATTTTAGTTGTATAAGTCTTTGTTTTTTTCTTCTTATATTGTCTGATGAATAAATTATGGATATACTTCACGTTTAAATTCATCAATTAATTATTGGATTTCTAATAATTGTAAAAATATTTAATAAAATGATTATCAAAATATTGTACACCGTTTACCTCACAATAATGATGTATATTTTTTTTTTTTTTTAGTTTATACAAATATACTGTGTTAAATATTATTGACTCTCGAATTCAATATTATGTTCGTAAACGTCATTATAAAGTATTTAACATTCCAAATAATAAGTCTCCAGTAAATGTTTCAAAAACAAATCCACAAACAACTACTACTTCGCCAACTACGTCTTCTAACTACAATAATAAACTTCAGCCTGTAAACTCATTGTATAGCAGGTTGGAATTTTTTACATTTAAACAAATTATACTTAAAATTGTATTTATTTCATGTAATCAGATTAACTATAATACACTTATTATAGATACAAGAAGTTGGATGTCCATGGAAATTCTGCATTATTAATGTTGGCTGATATTTTGCGTATGCCAGCTATGTTGGTGGCAAAAAATGTTCTGGAAGATCACTTGGGCGAAGAAAAAGTCAAAGATCGAATGGAAATGTCTCTTAACAACTTGAGTGTAAAATCGACATCAACACCAAACACTAGTGTTACCAATACTTTAGATGATGAATCAAACATTACAGATAAGATCGATACTGAATTATCGAAAAGTTTAAACTGGCTCAGCAAAAAACTTCTTTCAATGCGAAAAGTTGTACCTCCTGTTGATGTACTAAATCAATCTAATAACAGTTCTACTAATAGTAGTTCATTTTATACAATAAAACCTAAAGCTTTATCTCCACATAAACTGGCAAATTCTACTTGGTTAATACGTACAGATCCACAGTTGGCTTACCAAATTTTCAAGTGCTCTGTATTAGACACTTATTATGGGTCATGTGTTGAGTATATAAAAACGTAATTAATTTGATTATTATTTCTAATTAATATTCATCTTTTTTTTTTCTTTTTAATTAATCGTAATACATTTTATTATAGCTGCACGGGTCAAAAGTACGAACAAATCTTGAAGAAAAATATCAGTCGGATGTTTATGGGCAACAAGGTAAATGACCTCAATGACACTACGCTGTATACAACTGAAAAGGGGTGTCGCATCCGTGGATTAGACGTGACTCCTGATATGGTCCTTCATGAACCCATTGCTATTTTATTATCTAAAGATAATAATATTATGGAAGAATACAATGAAAATACGGCAACTCATTACGTTGGAAAAAATGATAAGGAAATCAGAGTGTTGAATTGGTTAGAATCAAAAGCAATGTTCGGGGGCTTAGATCAGTTACGTAATGTTATGCAACGTCAATTATTTCCTTATTGGAATCGTTATGGTTCTGGAGCTGTGATCTACTGGTTTGGACATATTTTAGAAGATGGTGAACTAGATAAAGTTGTCCACCGTGGCGTTACGGTCGATAAAATCCAATTTGATGCTGGTGGAACAGAAGGTGTTGACACAACTATACAAACCACAAACAAGTCAATCGAATCTTCTACATTTGATTTTTTTTCAAAGTATTGCCTATTAATGGACGGATTTCCTGAATCTAGCAGAATTGTTCAGTACAATGACAATGATAACAATCCAAATATTTAATCTTACATAAAATAATTCTACAACATTATAAATATGATAAGCTTTATTGAAAATTATAAAAAAAAATAAATACAAACGTGTTTAATTTAGTATATTGTTAAATACCTATACAGTCACGAATCCAATAATAAATTAGTAAATTTACGTAGCAGACTGTTTGTAAGATTTTATGTTTAATATGCGTACACCGCACATGGCACAAATTCCTTTTTTATACGCACAACTTTGGCAATAATGTCTGCCCGGTTCGTGTACCTTCTGTTTACATATTCTGCACGTGCCGAATGCGTACATAAATGAACTGGACGTAGATTTCGTTTGGGCCTTGGAGCCTGACAAAGTCTTGATTTTTCCGATGGTTTGTAGGTGTTTATTGTCCTGTTTCTTAACCAATCCCGTGTCTATTGCATTACGACATCCCTGTTTCCACGGATCGGGCGTGGCCGTAATACCCAGTTTTTTTTCGCACTTTTCACAAACCATTGTTTTGAAATAATATCCGTTTGTTGCGTTGATGTAAAACTGAATTGTTACTCTACGGGCCGCGGACTCGGATTAACGATTAACAATTATTGATAACGATAAATAAGTCGCGCGCGATAACGTCGCGCGACCACTGGTTAGTACCGCAGTCGTTATCAGCCGTGTACTATAGGGTTACCGTGGTTGCAGTGGAGATAACCGTATACATTATTATCATAAACAAAACAAATTCCGAACATATTGTGTTTTTATTTTTTATTTGAAATACATTATCGTCATATTATTACTATTATTATTATTATTATTATTATTGCTATAATACTACAGAAACACGTAAACACATTATTATGTATAGGTATTTTCTATCTGGAGCAATGTCGTCTGTGTTTTATGTTTAAATTAAAAAAAAAAAAAAAAAAAAATATTAAATATTAAAATAATAATGTACCTACCATATAATTATTATTTTTACTGTGTATGCGATGTATCGTGTGAAATAATAAATATTATTTTAATTAATACAATACCCCTTAAACAGTCTAGACTTATTATCATAATACCTATATTATATAGGTCTGCACAATTAGCGCTCGTTAATATATTTTTTTCCTTTTACTAAATCTCTATAATGCCTAAATACCTCCTAATAATAATTATTACTAATAGAAAATGTATTACACAAAAAAATAATATGTTTTTTTTTTTTTTTTTTTTTATGTTGATATGACACGCTGACGTTGAATTATAAATTAATTCAAATAATATTTTAAATGAATATAATGATTGTATTATAATTTCATATACCGCACTGGAAAACGCGACGCGTGTTATAAGTTATTATATGGAGACGGTACAAAGAAAGATAAGAATTAAAAAAAAAAAAAATTTAAGTACAATCGATAACTCTATGAACTAATATAATAATATGTAATATAAATTAGAAAAAAAAATTATATAATACGAGTATAGGTAGTAATATAATAATAATTATCGAAATTGTTATTCGCCTTTCTATCTATTTAATAATAATAATAATTAATAATATATATTTATATAAATAATACCCTGTGTTTTGTTTAAAAAAAAAAAAAAAAAAAAAAAAAATCGTTTTTTTCATTTTATATAAAATCACTGACGTTGCTCGGACGGATAACGATAAAAACTAATGTAAAATATTCATGGTAAATTTTTTCATTTCTATACGACTTAAATATAATAATAATAATAATGTTCTAATTTGGAACGCGCGTATATAAGTACGAATGTGAGTGTGTGTGTGAGTGTGTGAGTTTGTGTGTGTGTGTGTGTGTGTGTGTGTATTCAAAGGCTCGCGCGCCCTTTTTACCGTTAAAAAAGTGGTCCAAACACACAAGACGGTTTTGCGCGTTCGCGTTTACAGTTTGTCGACAATCTCGTATTTTTTACGGAAATCCAACGAACCGTCGCCGGTGGCGGCCGCGCGTCGCGAATCCTGCCGCTTGCGCTCGGCCAACCGTCTGCGCAGTTCCGCGGCCGTCATGTTCAAATTGAGCGTCGTCGTGCCGGCGGACGGCGTCTTGGCCACCGGCGCCGCCGCGGCCGACGTCGGCGGTACGTCTTCGCCCCCCGGGCCGTCGTTCTGCGGTGAAAAAAAACAAAACAAAATCAAAAATCAAAATAAAATAATATAAATTGTTAACACGCCAACGTCGTGAATCACCGTGTAACCCGTAACACGAGCCCTCACCTCCCCTCCCCCCACGTTGTTGGATAGGATTTGTGCAAAAAAAAAAACGATCCATTCGGTAGGGTGGATCCGGGAATTTATTTTCTATAGACAATTGTTTTCCGCTCTGGCCCTCCCACTCGACAGAGCTGACGTTGGTCGTTTGCCTACGTAGCGCTCAATAGTTTAGCGATTCGACACTATAACAAAACCCTAGTAAAGTATTTGTCTGTCGGCAACCGGGGGGGAGGGGGGCCGAACAGATTTTTTAGGAATATCGATGTGCCGGATACGCCCGGGACGACATTTCTACCGGCGGTAGAAAAAAAGTCTGTCGCAGACGGTAAGAAAAAAAAGAAAAGAAAAAGTAAAACAGCGCGCGCCGTATACTATCAGCTAGTAAGAAGAGACCAATACGGTGCGCTTCGCACGCAATCTAAAATATTATTTTACGGCGAGGCCGATTATATCGTAATTAATTAATTATATCCCGTGTGTAGTTACGGTACCGAAAACGGCCGTTGGTCACGTGTAGATAATTATTGCCTATTATTAAACACAATCCTGAGGTTTAGTAGCAATTATTTATTTATATATATTATTGTGTGTTCGTCGGACGCACGTACACGGCGGCGTCGCCTTAAAAACCGACCGCACCCCGCGACAAAACAAAAATTATTTGTTTAACGCAGCGCGCACTTTTAGCGTACGTCTAAAATGTGACCTCCGAAATTACTTTACGGATATGGGGACCCCTTGTTATTAAGACGATAATGGCACACCCCACCCCCTACGAAATGTTTTCATTTTACTTCAACCTAACCATCAATATTTCAAGAAAAAAATAAATAAAACCAATGTTTTCGTTTACACCAACCAGAATATTTTCAATCGTAAATTGTTATTATCACCGTGTTTAAATAATTAACTGTTCATTGTTATATATCATACCAAATGTTTAAACTTAATTTCAGTATTCACCAAAAATTATCCACCTTTTGTTTTTTGTTTTTGGGAGACCCGGGGGGCTCTTACGAATCTCGAGATATATATATATATATATATATATATATATATAGATATAAACTCGACGGCGGACGATTCAATCAAATTATAGAAATATACAGGGTGCGTCAGATATAACTCCCTAGTTTGATAAGGTTGTAATCCGGGTTCGGATTGAGATAAACTAATGGAATTTACTTCGACAGAAAGCTTTATTATTAGTACTCAACATGGCTTGGCCGGGTGAACATCGTGGCGTTTGTTGTCGAGGAATTCATTAAAAAAACTGATTTCGACCCAGCGTGCGTTTCGTGTTCGGTTCGCGCTTGATCGACATGATCCCGTCCCCGACCGCGAAACTATTCAAAATTGCGTTTCAAATTTTTGACAAACATGTTGAGCACTAAAAACAAAGCCCACTGGTCGTCCTATGACAGTAACAGGACTGGAAAACGTGTACTTCTTTTAAGAAGACGGCGTTACTGCGACGGTGACCTCTAATCGTTATTGCGTGATGCTTGACAACTTTTTTGCGACCGAAATTGAACGATTTTTTTAATGAGCACGGACAAGATAGGTGTGTGGTTTCAACAAGACGGTGCAAACCGCACACACAGCTGATCGGTCACTCAGCATTTTACGAGAAATGCTTCCCGGGCACATTGTCCCTTTACGTGGTGACATCGGGTGGTCACCGCGTTCACCAGATTTGAACCCATGCGATTTTTTTCCTTTGGGGCTATCAAAAAAGCCAAGTGTACCAACATCGTCCCCAAACTGTGGAAGCCCTGAAGGAGGTAATAACTCAGGAAATCGCTGTCATCCCGCCCGAAATGACCCGTAGAGTCATAGTAGATAACTACCGAACAAGGCTCAATCAGTGTATTGAAAACGAGGGCCGCCACTTAAGTGATTATAATTTTAAAAAAAAATGGCATTATATGTACAATTTATAAATAAAAGATACTTTTTGATATTTGACTTGGTTTGGTATTTATATGTTCACGAATCGTGGAGGTTTTTCTGGCGCACCCTGTATATTGTGGAAAAAAATGGAAAATAATCGTTCGAACGTGTTATTTCAAGTATTTTATACACACGAATAAATACAAATAAATGTTAAAAAACTTGTAATAAATAATAATAATATATATAAACCAGTTACGATTCGACACGAATACAACGCGTTTTGACGATAATAAAGTATATATTCAATATAATATTAAAACACAAGTGACGAAAATTATTTTAGACATTTTTTTCTACGTGTGTATTAATTGTAAATTATACTAGCCTGTCACAAAATCCGCCGGTTTTACTGTGTGCTGCATTTTTTTTTTTTTTTTTGTATTGTATTTTTCGTTACGACGTTTTTAATTTTGTAAATGATTTAGAACAATGGTAGAGCAACTAGGATTTATTTTCTGGATAGGGGGGTGGGGGATATACATAATTATACATATAAAAATGTCAAATTTGTATATTTTCAAAAATTATATACTTCTAAACATCCGACTTGCCGGACAAAAACCGCAATAGCTCGGCTAAAACACACGCTACACATATAATTTATGGTAAAATTTTAACGAAAATTTAACTAGGTGACAATGTAGCTGTTTAGCTATTATTATCGGCGCAAGAACATTCAGAATCTTTAATCCCGGATAATTACCCGCTACGTACAAACACACAGACCAACACATTATACATTTATTTTGTTTTTTTTTATTTCATAGGTATTTTTTATACACTGCGGTGTTACGTGGCGCGGCGTTTCAACGAATCGTTTTTTGTTGTATTTTTCTCATACAGAAATCGTTGAAACAACAAGAGATAATATAATTTTCAATTGTTCTGAACGTACTCGACATTATTAAGCCAGTAGTGGTATCCACTTGTTAAAACGCGTACTTTTTTTTTTCGTTTTCTCTCTCTGACTCGATAATATTTTATTGACACGTCTCGGGACGACGGCGGTTATAATCTCGGCCGTCGAAAACTTCAAAAGTGAAGACGTTATGCAAACACGTCGTTCAGAATAAAACAATATTATTATTTCCATTTCGAATGGCCGGGGTCGTTTAACGGCCAGACACACGTTAAACGAACACGTATTTTTCCGTTTATTCGAATTTCACACGCACGCATTCTTCTTCCACTATATCTGTCCGCGTGTGTTGTTTGCACAATCGACCGTGAAGATTAAAACTAGTTTTGAAAAACTAAAAGTAGTTTTGGAAAAACTTAAATACTAGTTTTTAACCGAACGAGTATACGCATACGTATACTTGTCCGCATTTTTGTGCCCGGTCGTAATATTTATACTCTTCCAAACGAATAAGCATATTATATATTTGGGTAAATTTCGCAATAACGTCCCGTGACATTATCCATTTTAATCGATTTCTTCGGCCGTAAGTAATATAAATTCTTATAAAAAAACCGACGAGTTTTCACGGCGTTCGCTTAGACGAATCATCAAATTGTTCGAACACATCGTATACATATATATATATATATATTTTTTTTTATATACCTATACGTGTTTTACCTCCGATTATATAAAACCTGTGCATGTTTCGAATCGGCTTACAATAGTAACTCGATTACTATAGGCCGCTGCGTATTAGTATACACCGAAGTTATACCGAATTATATGGCCAATCACGTTCATTAACCCGACTTCAATATACTAAACGAACGACGGGTTTTTTTTAATTCTTTCTTTTCTTTTTATAGATACGTCTGGTATATTATGGAAATGTATTGTATTTTTTTTTTTTTTTTTACCGCTCGATCGTGTAGAAAAAAAAAATATTGTTAATTTCGCGCATAGGTAATGTTAGGCGTAATACATATATATATATAAAAATATATATATATTATGAATTATTGCTGTCAAGGTGTATAATATAACTATTCGTTATGTGTTGCTAACATCACGGGCATATTATAATATATTTTTTTTTTTTTTTTACAAAGTGGGGAACGTCCTCGACCGCGTTTTTCACGAGTCGTCGAGTCCTTGGCTACAAACCTACAACAGCGGCCACCCACGCCCAATATAATTTACTGAAAATGAATATTTTTATCCATGTAACAATAATAATAATTATGCCAAAACGTAATTCAATATATATATATATATATATATATATATATATATATATATATATATATGTATATTGGGCGTATGAAGAAAATTAAAAATTAATAAAAATATATTAGTAATTCGGGTGAATTTAATCGTAACCTACCTGTTGCTTTGTATTATTGTCGTCGGCGACGGGCACGCCGGTGGTAATCGTATTTTTCGGGGTCGGAACGTTTACTACACTTGGCTGCTGCGCAAGACATTCGGGCGTCGGTTCTTCGGGCGTACGCAAAACCAGCACTTGCAATCCCATATTCGAGTGCACTCGTATTCCCTTCTCTTTGTAATACGTGTCGGCGCGCCGGTCGACCACCAACAACGAACAACGGCCGACCGAACCGTCATCGTCATCCTCCTCCTCCGGCGCGGATCCCTTTTTGATGCGGCCCACCACCGTCGAGTGCGTCTCCCCTTCGATGTCCTGGCCGTCGACCTGCACGATCCTATCGCCCTCGCGCAGCCCCGCGCTCTCGGCTGGACTCCCTCTGTCCACTTTGCCGATGTACTGACCACCGGAAAATGGCAATCCGCTGCTCGCCGCGGCGCCGCCGTTGGCCGGCGCAACGGACGTTTTAGACTTTTCGGCGTGCAGGTTGAATCCGTATCCGTCGAAATGCTGTGGCCAGGTGCGCAGCATACACAGCCTAACGGTCGGCTCGGCCATTTGATGTTCCTCGTTGTTATCAATGGACATTTTAGTGACGTGAAAACGTAGCGCGAAAACTTTAATAACACCAACAGTCAACGGTTCGGCCCGCGTTCAACGTTGACACCGCTCCAGTTGGAAAACGTTCAAAACTATACCAACACAATATATTATTATATCTGGGAATATATTAAAAACACGGATTTAATTTTACAGTCGTACGTAGGTATATTACACACCGAACGTCAGCCTCTGAACACGAAGACACCTGTAAACATTAACTGCTACAAGAATACTAGTTAGTATTGTACGTCGTCTAACAGCTAATACAAGTGTGTGACAGGTGGTCGCCACGATTATAGGTAATTATTGTGTGTTCACGGATACAACTCGTTACTAACATCTATACAATAATTTCATTATCATTTTTTTCTTCTTTATGATAATACAATTATTATCATAATAATATGAAAAGATGTTATTATATCCAAGCATTTCAATAAATTACACAGTATTCTTATGTATATAAATATTTATTTTAATCAAGCATATATATTATATCATCATCTAATTCGTCTAATCAAGTAATTTGCAAATCGAATAAAAACACTTAACATGTTATACACATAATATAATATCAACAGTGGCAGTCAGAATGGCTCAATTTTGACAACACTACGTCGATTTTTCAAAGAACCTTTACCATTAGGACACCGCCTCCTAGGTGAATGTAGACAATAAAATATGAAATTCCATTGTTTTAAACTTCGCACCGCCACTGCTTATTGGAACACATATAATATTTTTAATGTTAGCAAAACTACTGGGCGCATATATTGGTTTGTGGGCAAACCTATCCGTGCGCCGATTAGACATTTTATAAACAAAATTAAAGTTAAATAAATAGTATTAGTGTTGTATTAAATATTTCAACATAGTGTAGCTCTATTTAAAGGCTCAATGTTTCTAAACAACCTATTAAATCCGAATGCTTGAATTCTGCATCGCCCTTATTAAATAATTCTAAAAGCCTCTCTTTTTCTGTGACACCAGACTCCGGTTGATAAAATATACGTAGTTGATTTACTAAACACGATGCTTCGGCAGCAGACAACAATTTCCCATCATACGTTGCTCTCATTAGCACGCACAGCTCATCAATAGAACCTATGTTGTTGATTTTATCACCGTCACAAAGATCTGTATAATATTCCACAGTCATACACTCAGGTGCATTTTCATTATGAGTCTTCAATACAAACAATTATTATGCAAGTTAATAGGACAATCAATGTTATATATATATATGTATATATACATATATTTTTAATGCTTACCTGATAACTAATTAATGGGGTGAAGTGAACTGAGCAGTTAAACACTGTATTTTCTTGAAAATGTTGAAATTGGATAAATATGAACTCGTATCCATTATTACGTGGGAGCGGAAGAATAAACTAAAATTATAAATTAAATAATTTATTGCAAAATACAAACATCGAATCATTAAAGTTTATATACCATGGGATATTTAATTGATTGGTCGTAAAATATATTGAAATGTTTTAACGGTATAACTGCGCTTAAAGTATCATCGCGTTTCTTATGGTAGGCCAACCATATTTCAGTTATATCTCGCCATGGTTTATTAAGTAACAGATCCATGTTCATTATTTGATTTAGTGTCTTTAAGAAACCAAAAATAACATACGATTATACAGCTGAAAAAATAGCTATGGGGATTTTATATACTTTTGGCTTGACTAATAATGTTTGAGATGGTCTACGCTTAGCTTTTGGCTGCATTTTATTCGATGCACTGTCAATTTGGTCAGATGTTGCCTCGGTAATAGTCGCTGGTGTTGAATCTATATCATTATTTGTGTTCTGATTTTTGGTACGAAAGCGTTGTAATGCTTCGTAGTATCTATTAGTATCTTTTCTAATAAAACATAACAGATATTTTAATTATCCAAAATATATTAAATAATGTACAGAATAGTAATTAATTATTATTGGTATTTTTGTAATCATTCTCTCCTATTCTCGGTGCTTACTTTTTAAATTCTGCCAATTTTTCGGCATACGCCGAGTAATACGGATTGTTTTTTAACTCATCTTCTTCCTCGGAGCTCGAATTCGGAGACGGTTGGATCGTATTAGATACATTGAATGGATAATACGGATCATTGTTATTAGTTACCCGTAATATTTTAAACGGACTATCAATATTCACAAATACCGTACGTTGATATTTCAGAAGACTGTTGTGCAGTAAATGCCGGTTAAACGCCATCAGTATTTGTGGAACGGCCGATGAAATTAATTAAAAACAATAACACAAATAAATTACGGAAAAATCACTAAACAACTATTGGAAAATAAGTAAAATATAGATATTTAATGATATTATATTATCAACTATAAATTATCAAATTGATAACACAATCAGTGATAGTGAGGACTGGAAGACCCCCAGCATAATATTGTTACAAACAAAATATATAATAGACATATAGATGTTCTTTCAGCATGACGTCATACCCTGTAATATATTTTTTTCTCATCTGATTTCTCCATTAAAAATGTATCAAAATGTAATTAATCTACCCAAAGTGTCTATCCTGGCCGTTAATGCTGTCAAGTTAAATAGAAAAAAAAAAGAAGGTAAACGAGTAACTGCCCATTAGGTGGGCTAAAAAGTGGAATTAAATGGTATTGCTAAATTTCTAACAAAACACTATTCTGTGGTGAAATAATAGTTGTTGGGTTCAATTCTTTGTTAGTTAATGAATCTCGTCCTCTCCAATGATATCCTACAAATTTTTTGGCTCGTAGTAAATCATCAGGATCTTTAGACAGTTTTAAACTTTTAGCATAGCCATTTACAGCCCGTTGAGTACGGTTAAACCATGTGTACCATGCTTTTAATCTTGGATACAAGATCAATCCAGTTCTATTACTACTTTTAGTCATAAAAAAAATGAATAATATTGTTCTATGATTTTTAATATTAGTTATTCCTCCTATATCATTCATCAAGATTAGGTGATTGATTGTCAAAAAAAAAAAAATTATTATTCATATAAGTACCCGTTATTATTATTTTACCTATACAGGCATATATTTTGCGGGGAGGAGAGGGGAGGTTAAAGTTACAAATTTCATAATTATCTACTCTACTTATTTATCTTATCAACTTTATTAAGTGTACTGCTTAAAGAAACAGTATACAAATCAATATTATTAAATAGGTATAATAATTTTAATATTAGTTTTACAAAAGAAATAAATAATTGGTAAAATGTTCTAAAAAAGAGTTGGTGGGGGTGGAAACTGTCAATCTATTAAAACATATTTATTTATTTTTCTGTTATTTCAGTGGGGAAGGTCAACTCTCTTTATACACATGGCGTACATATTACAATAATCCAATAGATTGATCGGTAATTTTTGGAATGGGAGAAAAATGTTGAAAACTCGAAAATTTTCTTTAAACCCCGTCCCCCCAAAAAAACTCATCAAATTAATCCTTATATCCTACCTTCCTACATAAAAATGTGACCTACGCCTGTATCCAGTAGTGCACAGTATGCCCTTTTTGTACGATTAATCTTTTCAAGTAGGTTGCTCAAATTTAACTGTTTAATCTGTGTATAATATATAATTTACTTTAACATGTGTATTGATACAACTCGTTACTAACATTTGTACAATAATCTCATTATCATTTTTTCTTTTTTATGATAATACAATAATTATCATAATAGTATGATACGATGTTATATCCAAGCATTTCAATAAATTACACAGTATTCTTATGTATATATATATTTATTTTAATCAAGCTTATATATTATATCGCCATCTAATTCGTCTAATCAAGTAATTTGCAAATCAAATAAAAACACTTAACATGTTATACACATAATATAATATCAACAGTGGCAGTCCGAATGGCTCAATTTTGACAATACTACGTAATTTGTCAAAGAACCTTTACCATTAGGACACCGCCTCCTAGGTGAATGTAGACAATAAAATATGAAATTCCATTGTTTTAAACTTCGCACCGCCACTGCTTATTGGAACGCATATAATATTTTTAATGTTAGCAAAACTACTGGGCGCACATATTGGTTTGTGGGCAAACCTATCCGTGCGCCGATTAGACATTTTATAAACAAAATTAAAGTTAAATATATAGTATTAGTGTTGTATTAAATATTTCAACATAGTGTTGCTCTATTTAAAGGCTCAATGTTTCTAAACAACCTATTAAATCCGAATGCTCGAATTCTTCATCGCCCTTATTAAATAATTTTAAAAGCCTCTCTTTTGCTGCGACACCAGACTCCGGTTGATAAAATATACGTAATTGATTTACTAAACACGATGCTTCGGCAGCAGATAACAATTTCCCATCATACATTGCTCTCATTAGCACGCACGGCTCATCAATAGAACCTACGTTGTTGACTTTATCACCGTCACAAAGATCTGTATAATATTCCACAGTCATACACTCAGGTGCATTTTCATTATGAGTCTTCAATACAAACAATTATTATGCAAGTTAATAGGACAATCAATGTTATATATATATATATATACATATATTTTTAATGCTTACCTGATAACTAATTAATGGGGTGAAGTGAACTGAGCAGTTAAACACTGTATTTTCTTGAAAATGTTGAAATTGGATAAATATGAACTCGTATCCATTATTACGTGGGAGCGGAAGAATAAACTAAAATTATAAATTAAATAATTTATCGCAAAATACAAACATCGAATCATTAAAGTTTATATACCATGGGATATTTAATTGATTGGTCGTAAAATATATTGAAATGTTTTAACGGTATAACTGCGCTTAAAGTATCATCGCGTTTCTTATGGTAGGCCAACCATATTTCAGTTATATCTCGCCATGGTTTATTAAGTAACAGATCCATGTTCATTATTTGATCTAGTGTCTTTAAGAAACCAAAAATAACATACGATTATACAGCTGAAAAAATAGGTATGGGGATTTTATATACTTTGGGCTTGACTAATAATGTTTGAGATGGTCTACGCTTAGCTTTTGGCTGCATTTTATTCGATGCACTGTCAATTTGGTCAGATGTTGCCTCGGTAATAGTCGCTGGTGTTGAATCTATATCATTATTTGTGTTCTGATTTTTGGTACGAAAGCGTTGTAATGCTTCGTAGTATCCATTAGTATTTTTTCTAATAAAACATAACAGATATTTTAATTATTCAAAATATATTAAATAATGTACAGAATAGTATTTAATTATTATTGGTATTTTTGTAATCATTGTATCTCTCCTATTCTCGGTGCCTACTTTTTAAATTCTGCCAATTTATCGGCATACGCCGAGTAATACGGATTGTTTTGTAACTCATCTTCTTCCTCGGAGCTCGAATTCGAAGACGGTTGGATCACATTAGATGCATTGAATGGATAATACGGATCATTGTTATTAGTTACCCGTAATACTTTAAACGGACTATCAATATCCACAAATACCGTACGTTGAAATTTCAGAAGACTGTCGTGCAGTAAATGCCGGTTAAACGCCATTAGTATTTGTGGAACGACCGATGATATTAATTAAAAACAATAACACAAATAAATTACGGAAAAATCACTAAACAACTATTGGAAAATAAGTAAAATATAGATATTTAATGATATTATATTATCAACTATAAATTATCAAATTGATAACACAATCAGTGATAGTGAGGTTTGGAAGACCCCCAGCATAATATTGTTACAAACAAAATATATAATAGACATATAGATGTTCATTCAGCATGACGTCATACCCTGTAATATATTTTTTTCTCATCTGATTTCTCCATTAAAAATGTATCAAAATGTAATTAATCTACCCAAAGTGTCTATCCTGGCCGTTAATGCTGTCAAGTTAAATAGAAAAAAAAAAGAAGGTAAACGAGTAACTGCCCATTAGGTGGGCTAAAAAGTGGAATTAAATGGTATAGCTAAATTTCTAACAAAACACTATTCTGTGGCTAAAGTTAGTTAAACACGTTTCGAAATGCGGCGTTTGTTGTCAAAATTTATTCTTAAAACGCTTACAAATAAAACTATCACCACAGGCTCAACTTTTTTCTCGTCCACTAAGTACAACTTCTGATGAACTTCGCGTAAAGTTTTCAGGCTTTCTGCTCGGCTAATACGATACATTTTATTCACATAAGACCAAATAAAAAAATCGAAAATTTAACATGTCTTTAAATAACTAAAAATCGTCGACGCCCAGGACGGGCCAATATAAATATTTCGGGTCTCTAAGGTTGTTTTTAACCGAAACATTCGACCTCCCCTATGCACCAACTAGATCTAAAACGCTACAAAAAGCTTTCTCGTCGTTTTTTTTTTTTAATTAGAGCAAGATTTCTGGTTGAAAAGTTGTTCACAGACAAAAAAAATAATATTAATACTATAATATTCTAATATTGTCGCCATTTTGTGTCCTGCAGCATAAAAAATAAAAACTCGTATTTCCACAGAATTGATGAAATCATCTATTCTGTGGAAATACGAGTAAATTATATTATTATGAACATTATAAAAATATTTATAAAAGTTAAAAAAAATTGTACATAATATCAATGGGTGGGGGAGGGGCAATAATAGTAGTACTTACCTATTGGTTATGATTTAATATATTAAATTTTTTATGTAATTTTCTATAATAAATTTATATTAAATGTTTAATGCATAATTTTAATGGTTCTTTAGAGCATAAATTTAATCCTATTAAATAATTAAAGATGTTTATTGTCTCAAAATACTTAAATATATAAGTTAACAATGTTTAAAAAATATAGTAAATAAATTGTATAATATTGCAGCGTCTATGTTAATTGGCAATCAATAAAATTGTAACTTTTTAAAAATTTAATGCATTTATAAAACTACATTTTTTACAAAACAAATAACAATTTTTTTTTTTTTTTTCTCAATTTTTTTTTTGAAAATAAATTATATATATAAATATAGATTGCACATTAAAAAAATTCAAAATATTACAAAATTATTGACAGGCACAATTTAGACTTCTTTTTAATTAACAATATTAATAAATATAAATATCTGTGCATTAAATAACAATAAAGTATTGCTGAGTTTCTATCTAATATTTAAAGATTTTTGATGTTTAATATTAGGAACAATACTTAATATAAAAAAATGGGTAACAGATGATAGGTTTTGGTAATATTATTAGACATAATACTAGTCTGTGCAGATGTGACAATTTTCATAAAATCTCTGGCAGGTTATTGTAGTTTCTGATCACAGATCTAGGTGAACCAAAACATATCAACTGTGGGAGGCCTTAAGAATAAAATATACCCTTCACCTTATTAGTATAAATATTAATTTTCTATCAAGTAATAAAATATATCTATATAATAATTATATAATTTATAAATAGGGCCTTTTAAAATATTTTTCATATAGCTGGTAGTTAATAAAATTGATTATAACAAAAATAAATATATTTCTCTATATAAATTATCTAATAAATTTCTGCCATAAGTAGTACAACATTAGCAGACCATCCTGTAAATGGCCGGGTACCTAATCCTTTATGATAAAAACCAAATGAATTGTCCCATACAGGATCATCAGAATATTGTTCCCAAACATAACCTGTGCGTAACCATTCTTTGTAAACACATTGAATGACATCATTCCGTATCCTATTATATAATTTGTCACATCTTTGTTTGGTTTTTATATCCAAGTATCGTATTGGTTCTAATTTGTCATATTTATTATTTATATATGTGGAATCAGTGATAACAGGTAAATTAGCATAGTAATACAAGGATGAACATGCTAAATACTGCATATTAATCCATACAGTACCACGCCAATATGGTGGGTCATGTACAGTATTTCTTACTTTATACAAAGGTGAACTTTTCGACAATGATCTTAAACCACAAGATTTTGTCAACAAGCTGCTATTGTTAGAAGTTCCTTCTATTAGATCCAGTATAGCATTTAAACGTTCAGAATTCTTTACTAGTCGAAAAAACATGGGAAATAAAGCATTATACCCGATTTGTGAATCAACAAAACGCCACTTTGGATAATCTTCTCCTATAATTCTTACATAATTATTGGTCTTTTTTAGTTTCACTAATTGTACACTATCAGTGTGTATACCATAATCGGCATACATTGGGATTTGAAATTCAGAATTTTGAAATGTATCGTTATATCCCATTGTCCAATGTAGATTATCTAGACTTTCAACTAACATCCAAAAGTGCCTAGAATATTCGTTGTCATAACTAGAGATATCTGGTTTGAGATAAATGTGAAGGTCACTCATTATCCTTGCCCCATGGGCCATCCAGCAATGTAAATCAACGTGACGTTCAGATACATCAAAATCATTCATTAAACTATCCAAAGGTAAATTTGAAGAGCCATCATCATTTACAGGATGTGATGATCTTGGATAATCATCCATTCCTGATGTTAAAGTTTTTGGGTTCAATTCTTTGTTAGTTAATGAATCTCGTCCTCTCCAACGATATCCTACAAATTTTTTGGCTCGTAGTAAATCATCAGGATCTTTAGACATTTTTAAACTTTTAGCATAGCCATTTACAGCCCGTTGAGTACGGTTAAACCATGTGTACCATGCTTTTAATCTTGGATACAGTCTTCTCAGAGTATTATCAATTTTATCAAAGTAATTCTTATTATAATTTTCTGTATTAATAGTTAGTTTTCTTTGTTTTATTTGTTTTAATAATAGATTAACAGTGAGTAACAATGCAGGTGGATTAGCGGCTCGTGAACTTTGAACCACAAACTCTTCTGGTACTCTAGATCTGGCTTCTGAGCCTAGAATCTATAAGCAAATATAATTGGTCAATTACTATTATAACACCTAGATTTTTGTATAAATAAATTAAAAATTTTTTTTTACCTGTTCTCTGGGTATCCAACCTTGATGATTTAATAAATCCATCCAATGGCCTAAAATATTTAGTTGCAATTCAATATCATAGCTTCCCAACATTATGCCATGGAAACCGTCATCCCACAAAAATCCCCTTGGAAATTGAGACCGTGAGGGTACAGCAGTCAACAAACCCGCTGTCCAATATTTAACTGCATCTTCTATGGAAAGTTCTGATTTTTTTTTAACATTTTCATCATCATCATCTCTAACTAGTGACGCACCATAAAAATATCCTAAGCTTCCAGCCATATTACTAAAAGTTACTTTTGCAAAAGTTAGTAATAGTTTTTTTTCAAGGGCACTGGCTTCTTTTAATTTTATAGGAAAAGATTTTTCAAACTTTTTTTGAAATCTACTACTGTATTCTTTATGCACTAAATCAAACGTATTACCTACTAAAGAAGGAACTGAATTAAAAAATACTTCGGATTCTTGTTCATTTTTCTGAGTATAAGCTACATCAAAAATATAACTAAGACGTTTAAATTTAGATGCATTTTCAAATGGTTTCTTCCTAATATGAGTTATTGTTATTTGTACAGCCATAAAATTGTTTAAAAGATTATTTAAATTTTGTTGACTATCATCATGTATATTATAGTTCTTTTCCACAAGCATAATTTGTGTTCCTGCTCCAGGATTTTTTAACGAATTTCGTTTAAGTACCATTAATTTAGCTAAACACTGTTTCAATTGGGCTGTGTTTGAACACCATGCACTGCTTATACTTGTGTTTACATGAACAGAAAATTGATTAAAATTATTTAAATTACTAGATTTTCTAGGAATTATAGACATTTTAAAATCAGTAAGGCTAGGAGTAGAGCCCAGAATAGTAGCTACTGATGTATTATTACCTTCTTGTACATCAAGAGAATATTTCTTACTAGTTAATGGTTGGTCTACATCTCCAGGATCAATATAAACATACCAAATAAGAGATACTGAAGATGATGAACTATTTGTTTCATATATAATTCGTGTTGTCCAATCAGTATTTGAATGGTAATTTACCATATTTGTATTACTCTTGTTCTGCGGTCTCAAAAATATTGTTTGTAATGTAAATCCATCTCTGTTTTTTCCATCATTTATAACTTGATGTCCATAATTTATGGTATCATGTTCTAAATAACCATATACTAGATCTTTATGCGAATTATCACACATATGACGTATTGAGGAGTCTATTGATTCAGTTATCATTAAATCATATTGTCTGTACCACATAAGTCCGGCTACAACAGAACCTCTATCTAAGGGTTCTTTTGTACGTAATCCTAGATAGGCACCTGGCCTGTACGTACCCCATAATGCTTGATCGACTCCACTAATTTTTTGTATAACCTGTAATGAAATTTAAAATGAGTACCTTAATTATTTAATAATTAATAATCTAATATAATAACTTAGTTAAACAATGAACAAAAAAATTATTAATATAAATAATAAAAAAAATGCACATATATATATATATAGTGAATTCCACTTGATAAATAGTTATTTTAATACCAATGTAAACTAATGATTATTGTGAATTCACTGCTAATCTAAACTGGGAAAACTGATAATTGGGTCATTATTATATATGCTTTAGCCATTTGTAAAACATTTTTATGCCAAAGATCAATCCAGTTTTATTACTACTTTTAGCCATAAAAAAAATGAATAATATTGTTCTATGATTTTTAATATTAGTCATTCCTCCTATATCATTCATCAAGATTAGGTGATTGATTGTTAAAAAAAAAAAATTATTATTCATATAACTACCTGTTATTATTATTTTACCTATACAGACATATATTTCGGAGGGAGGGGAAGGGAGGTTAAGGTTACAAATTTCATAATTATTTATTCTGCTTATTTATCTTATCAACTTTATTAAGTGTACTGCTTAAATACACAGTATACAAATCAATATTATTAAATAGGTATAATAATTTTAATATTAGTTTTACAAAAGAAATAAATAATTGGTAAAATGTTCTAAAAAAGAGTTGGTGGGGGTGGAAACTGTCAATCTATTAAAACATATTTATTTATTTTCCTGTTATTTCAGTGGGGAAGGTCAACTCTCTTTATACACATGGCGTACATATTACAATAATCCAATAGATTGATCGGTAATTTTTGGAATGGGAGAAAAATGTTGAAAACTCGAAAATTTTCTTTAAACCCCGTCCCCCAAAAAAAACTCATCAAATTAATCCTTATATCCTACCTTCCTACATAAAAATGTGACCTACGCCTGTATCCAGTAGTGCACAGTATGCCCTTTTTGTACGATTAATCTTTTCAAGTAGGTTGCTCAAATTTAACTGTTTAATCTGTGTATAGTATATAATTAACTTTAACATGTGTATTGTACATACACATATAATGATGAAATATTATAACATAATATTTTTAGGTATGCCGAATGGTTTAATTTTCATTTAAATTGACATTTTTTCCCAATTCTCAGAAGCCAGATTCAACTTACTAATATATTACAATTATTGGTGGTTACTACTAAAAAACTAAAATGATTTATATTCTAATTTGTAATTTCAGATGGTTGGGACACAATAATGTGTCACAAAACTCTAATCTATCTAGATAATTTTAATTACAAATAAATAATACTAAATATATTTAGTTTCAAATTGGAGGCAATAATTACTAATTGTAAAAGTTTTTAAATTGTATACAAATTAAATAAGGTGTTAATTTTTATTTCATATTTATTTGAAATATTATTACTAAGTAAACATACTTTTGGCCCTTGAAATGGATAGTTGATGGCTAATGTATCTAAGTAACCACGATAGGATAATGCCATAATTGCAGACAGTAATATTAAGGTTGATAATGTCCATAATGGATTTATACTGTATCGATTTTCTATGGGAATTTCTTCATCATCCTCTAGTGATGGTAAATCTGTAAGGAGTTCGTCATCAGTTTTCAAGATCTCAGACGGTTCATCATCAATCGTAGTGGATGGAGTATCAGTAAATCTCACTGTCATAGGGCTAGTTTTTCTTTTAACTTCAATGACCTAAGACAGACACAAGTATAAATTTGTTGGCAGTATAATTATTAATTACCTATATAGGTAATGCCATAATATTGTAATTAATTAAATTATACTTACCATATTCGTGAACACGTAATGTGTAAAACGTTAAGATATAAAAAAAGCATGCATATTAAATAATAAAAAAAAAATAAAATAAAAATGTATTACACTGAAACCGGTAGTCTACATTTATCTAATTTAATTGACGTGGACATAATGTCGAAATATAATTTATATAAGCCGGACGATAAATCATGGTTATCATACATCGTTGACGTTATCACGCCCGTTTGAAACGTGAACGGATCTGCACAACCGTCTTATCTATCGCCCGCACCGGGTCGCGATAACAGATTTGATTACGTCCTCTTTGTAGATAAAGAATAACGGTTTGATGTGTTGCCGGTAGATGGCGCCGATTACGGGCATTTAAGAACGCAACGGCGGGATTGCGGCAGGATATGAAATATTTGTTATCATTTTATTTTCTCTACCGCGCATGACGACCATGGACAACCAACCGGGCGGCCGCGGTACCGTCCCGTTTTTGTCGTTCCCCGTCCGCCTGTAATTCAACCTCGCGCGGGCGGCCCGTCCGTCCGTCCGCCCGCGCCCCGCGGTCTGCGCGGAACGTCCGGCACCGCCGTCCGAGCGATAAAATATCGAATGATAACGGGCGCGGCGGTAACGATTTGCGTGCGATTTACATGGCCAGACGTCCGGGTCTCGTTGTTGCGCGCAGACTCGTAACCGTATAATACACACACACACACACACACACACACATGTAATATATATATATATATATATATATATATGTATTATGATTACGGTGAGCGGTGATAAAAAGAAGGGTTTAGTCATTGGAAAAGGAATGGGAGCGGACGACGACTACTATAGTACTACTACTACTACTACTACTACTACTACTACTATTACTACTGCTATTACTAAAACTAACGCCGACGCGCACATCATCTGATAGTGACGACGTACAAGAAGAGTTAAAAAAAAAATAAATAAATAATCGTCATCGTCATCGTCATCGTCGTCGTCGTCGTCATCGTCGTCATCATCAGTATCATCACCGCCATCGTCATTAATTCGCGATGCCCGACCAAGTGAATTAATATTAATAATAATAATAATAATAATAATAATACGCGTTATTATTAAACATTAATATAATACGTCCGCCAACACGTTATTCGTCGCGTCCGCCGCCGCCGCCGTCGCCGCCGCCGAATGTCGCCGTAACGTCACGCTCGTCCGCTCGTCAACAAAACGGGGTGTAGGTAAATAAATTGATAATATTAGAATGCCCAACGCCAAATAAAATCCGTCGACGCCGTCATCTCGCCACGGCCACAACAACGCACTGTTACCGATCGCACATACCGCAGCACAACGTAAATAATAATTATAATAATAATATTTTTTCCTCTTTGTATTAATTCCCGTTCGCACCTCGCCGTAACGGTTTGTTGTTTGTGTTGTTTTCTTTTTCTTTTTCTTTTTCCCCATATATACAATATCGGTATAGTTTTAATATTATTACGCGTATCCATAACTACTACTCCGCGCTAGGCAGTCCGCGAAAACGCACAAATCGCCCGACAATCACGTAAAGCCGCCCAACAGCTCAACCGTCCGCGGTCTCCACAGTGCCCGCCCGCAGCCCGTCACCGTTGCCGTTGACCCGTGTACGCAGACCCGTCCCGCGACATTCGCAATGGCCAAGACGTACGATTATTTGTTCAAACTGCTGCTGATCGGCGACTCCGGCGTGGGCAAAACGTGCGTGTTGTTCCGTTTCAGCGAAGACGCGTTCAACACGACGTTCATATCCACCATCGGCATCGATTTCAAAATACGGACCATCGAAATGGACGGGAAAAAAATCAAATTACAAATTTGGTAAGCCCGCCCCTACTGAGTCTGTAGCATGATATGATACCCGGCAATTATTTATGCGGGGTACGACAATAATACGTCTACTTTTGGTTTTGCCGTTCTCCGCAGTTAAAATGCAAATTCTTTTCCAAGCGACGAACATTTGAAATAAATTATATTGTTATCTTAGGGATACCGCCGGTCAAGAGCGTTTTAGGACAATAACGACAGCCTATTATCGTGGCGCCATGGGCATTATGTTGGTGTATGACGTTACTAACGAAAAGTCATTCGACAACATTAAAAATTGGATTCGAAACATCGAAGAAAATGCTTCGGCCGATGTTGAAAAAATGCTATTAGGAAACAAATGTGAACTCAGTGCAGGGCGTCAGGTAAATGACATTATTAATAGAACCACACGTCGGTACCTTTGCTACTATAATAAAAACTATTACAAAATCGATTTGTCCAATAAACCGATTTTATTGTATTGAAATTTTAGATTGAAATATTAAAAAAAAAATATTAATCCCGCAATGAAATGTGTTTTATAGATACGTAATCCGGTTTTCTATAAATATATAATGTAGAGATTAGTTGCAGCGGGTTTAAACACTGTTGATAAATATTGTGTACACCAGATCCCAGAATACCATATTTTCCCAAGATTACTGTGATACCAACAATTTTTAATCTTATTTACATTAGTGTAGATACCCTCTGGTTATTTGGGCGTTTAGAGTATATATATATATTGTGAATTAATGTATATTACTTAATTCATTGCGGTTGTTTGGCACTAGAAAAATATTTTAAAAATATCATATTGACAGCAACAACACGTAACTGTAATTTCAAAATTGAGACGCGTGTTGTTGCTGTTACTGTAGCTATATCATTATCTATACATAAACTATAATGGGCATTATTTTATTTAATGAGGTGGTAATTAGTTAATTATCAGTTTGTAACCGTTCATTTATAGGTATCAAAGGAACGCGGCGAACAGCTAGCCGTTGAATATGGTATTAAATTTATGGAAACTTCAGCAAAAGCAAGTGTAAATGTCGAGGAAGCTTTTCACACTCTGGCCAGAGATATCAAGACAAAAACTGAAAAGAAATTGGTTAGTTTATTAAAATCTATACAGATTTTATCGTTTTTTTAATAAGTATATTGAATATTATTTATTTAATTTTATTGTGTTTAATATTTCATATTTTTATGCTGTATTTTTTTAAACATCTGCTGTTCCTGTCAACGTTGGATTATTTTAATTTCTCAATTCAATATTGGTGTTATATAGAAGGTTAGAGTGTGTGTGTGTATATGTTTTGCAACCAAGTAGTAGTGTAGTATTTCATTTTTAATTATCTAATTAATTTTTAGAAATCCAGTGTCATGATTTCATTATAATTAAAGTTTTTTTGTTAATAATATAAATAAGTAAATCACGACTATATATCAAAGCTTTTGTTATGCTTTAAAATAGATACATTTTTTTTTTTTTAATTCATAGAAATCAATTTCTAATACATATGATTTAATGTTATGTTCAAATATATTATTTGCTTTTACATTATTACTTTACATAATGAATTATGATGAATTAACTAGTTGTTTTTTGTTTCTAATAGTAACTATAACACATTTTTTGTTATGTTATTATTTTAAGCAATGTTATTATGTAATAATTTTTCATTGGGATTAAAGTAAAAATAATTTTTTTTTATCTTTGCCAAATTATTAAGTATAACAACAGTTATGTAATTTCAAGTATTGGTATTGATGTAATATATACATATTTAAAACATTTAAATACATAGTAACATGCGTTTTAAATATAATTTTATTAAAAGTAGTATAATTACATATGTTTGTATATAAATATTTCTTTAGAAAATTAAGCCCCTCTAACTATTTTTATTTAATTATTTTCAGGAAGCATCTAATCCTCCCAAAGGAAGTATGCAGTCCAGTGGTCAACATTTACGAGATAATGGTGCTAAAAAGCTCGGGCAGGGTGGTGGGAGCGGAGCTGCATTGAATTGGTTGTCTTCAAGATGTACAATACTTTGACCGCAATTAGTGTTTCATCTACTAATTAAACAACAATATTGTACACCTTAATTACTTTTTTCAACATGACCATAAATTATAAAGAACTATTATAATGTCTTTCTTTACTAAAAATTATTTTCAATGGAAACTGAATCTCCGATATTATTTATTTCTTTACTTTTTGGAAATACAAACTTCTTTCATTTTTTTTTATACGTACAATTAACAAAACAATTGTAGATATAATTGTGATTACACCTTTCCTGGTTTTTAAAAATGAAAAGCAATAATCGTATTATAATATTATTTTGCGTTAGTGGTTTTCATTTTATATGTTGAACAATTTTTTTATAATATTTCTATCTTAAAATTATCACTATTTAATCTTTTAATTGTCTAACTAATAGGTTATATATATTTATATATGTCTGAGGTATATATATATATATATATATATATCAGATATATATTTATGTATATCATATCATAAAATAAATCAGGTTTTTCAATTATTTTATATCTTAGTGTAATAAAAAAAAAAATTAAAAAAAAAAAAAAAAAAAAAAAAATGTAATTATATAAGAAATTATGTATTAATACAATATTATTATACCTACTATAGTCTATTTTTTTTTTTTTTTTTTTTTTAATATACAATTATCTATACTATTATTATTATTATTATTATTATTACTATTGTTATTTTTAAAACATTTGTATACTTACTTAATTTGCTTGAAAAAATAAAAATAAGTTCCTAGGCATAAATTAGGTAAAACTATAATGTCTTGCCTAAATAAAAAAAGGGGGTTAAGTTATACCCTCCCCACTTTTCCACCTTTTTAGTATATAATTTATTAAAGAAATATCACCCTTTTTTTTTCTATTATTATTTATATTTTAAAGTATTAATAATTTACTTAGTGTCTTCGTATTATCTACAAGTGTTTAATAAGTGAAATTATATAACTGGAAGAACTTTGATAACAGGAAGTTACCATAAGGGTATTAGGCAATGCCAAAATCCTCAGGGACAGTAGTTAATAGGTGAATCCGAAAACGTTTTCTTCTCGATAATAACATCCGCTATACGTTCCTATCTAATCTTAATCAGGGTGAAACCAGATCCTAAACAGAATCTAAGCGAAAACACTGCAAAAGCATTACACTGTTTGATTGTTTGAAATGGATTAAAATTACCAACATATGGTATAAACTGTAAAATATATAAATATAATTTAAACCAGATGCCTTAAACTTCCAAGTAATTAGTAAACTTTATGTTGGGTAGGTACGGTATTGAAACTATATCTTAAGAATTAATGTTATTGCGTGTGATGGTTTTAATTGTATGATAAATTTGTTCAAAAAATACTTATACCCAATGCTGGGTATTAACCAGTGCCGTTATCCGTTGGTGGGGGGGGGGGTGCCATCTTTAGGTTAAGTTAGGTAGGCACTTTTTTTCGATAACTTAACCGGTTAAAAACAACGATAGGAAATAACTTGGCTATTTTGTTAAAGATTTATGTTATTTCTGAAAAGTTATTAACGAATTACGAGGTCTGTTAAAAAAGTACCAGGATTTTATATTTATTAATTACAAAAATGAAGTTACATATTATTTAAAGATTTCAAGAAAATACTCTCCTCTGGACGATATGTAGTGATCCCGGCAATTTTGCCATTTTTCAAAAGTCCTTTGGAACTGTTCCAAAGTTAAAGCTATGAGTTCTGCTGCCGTGTTCGCTTTAATTTCCTCTACATCTCGAAATCGTTGTCCTTTAAGCGCAGATTTTAGCAGACTTCGGGTTTTGTTTAAAATATCCACTTATTCACGGGGAATATTTACATCTTTCCTCGTGTGTAGATTAGCCGTAATAACATTTGTCCTAGTACGTTTTGAACAGACCTCGTATTTGTAAAATATGCAGCGTAATGTATTTTTCGATGGAAATTACGTATTTTTACTTGAATGTCATTAGGTAATGATATATATATCAAGACTTAGATTCCTACACGACTACACGAGTCTTGTTCGTCATAGATAAATCTATGACTAGAGTCTAAATATTAGAATGATTAATACGTTTACGAATGTAATTTGAGGGTTAAAAAAAATAACATTTAACTTAACGTAAATTATTATATTCCGGAAAACGCGTAACTTAGTCACTGAAATTGGTTTATATTGTAAAAAGTAACTTTAACTTGGCTTAATTGCCTATAAGTTTTTGTTTAAAAATTAAATTATAGTTGAAAAAGAAAAAAAAAATTATTAAACTTGTCCGGCTCGCAGTGCTTGTGTTACCCATGCGATATTAGTATGATGCCAATTTGCGCGTTTTGTTTAACTTTTGATGAATTCGTTTTGACATTAATATTAAATTTTTTTTTCTCCGGTTCTCGCGCGCGTAATATTATAATACTATGTAGAGGTATTCTCGGTTTTTTCTTTCTTTCATTGTTAACCCCTACAAAACCGCAGACAATAATTTTAATACGGGCACCTCGTAATAAATAACCGCCTTATAATAATAATTGTTGTACGTCGTCGGTGCGATTAATAAAGTGCGGACGCCACAAATATAATATTATGTCGTTCGTCAATATAGCCGCCATCAGTATACGTGTGTACGTCATGCGTAAAATTATTACAGAATTTTTTTTTTTTATTTCGTAATAAATTATTCCGCAGGTTCGCAATGCCCACCGGTGTCGCATATCGTACACCTGCCGGTCGGCAAAAATACATATACAAATGTGTAGGTTTTTACGGAAATCCCGGCAATAGTATAACCGCAGAACACCTTACGGGTTTCCTATGTTTTCGTCGGAAAACGGTAAAGAGCGTTTTTAGCGCGGGCCCGCAGGCTGCTCGTAAACACGTACTGCGGCAAAGTGGGTTTTTTTTTTTTTTCGACGTGTTCGAATTCGTTTTTTCTCTCGTCGTTCGCAAAAAAAAAAAACTCGGATTTGCTATACCTAATGCTTTCCTAGTATATTATCCAGTTTAGTTTCTACTGAACGTCCGTCGCGGTTTATTTTACGGGTCGCCCAAACCGTTTGCAACGATACCACTGCCGGGGGGGCACAGGTCGACGGCACGCTATACTCACTCTAATTATTATTATTTGCGATTTCGACTATTTGTTTTCCGTACATCTACGTAAAACCGTATAATTTCGTCGTGTTTTGCGGGTTTTGCGGGTTTCGCGTCCCCGGTGGATAGATGTAGACGGGAAGTTTAGAATTCGTCGTTGTTACCCGTCCGTCCGGAAAATGCGGGCCGGTCAACGTTTACGTTCCGCCGTTTCGGGCCGCTATCGCGTTTAATTTTTTCGTCTTTTTTTTTTTTTTTTGTATTTCTCGCAACGCCGCGCGCGCACCCCCCGTCGTCGTTTTTCATCGATTTACTATTATTTTAATCTATCCAGTATTAGGAACGTCGACGAATAAATAAAAAAAAATAATAATAATAATAATAATACTATACCTACTCTTCCATCCTGCCCTCCATCGCCCCTCCCGCTGGCCGCCGTTGTAATATTCACAATTACATATTATTCACACGTTCAATTACAAATAGTCTGCTATAGTGTTATCTTTTTCACGTTATGTGTTTTTTTTTTTTTTTTTTTTTTTTGTGTCGGTTTTCCGCACTTGTTTTCCCCCGGGGTGCCGTCACCGCCGTAGGTTATTCAAACACAATTATTATTATCGTAATTATTATCGAGAGGGCGTTATTATTTGTCGATATTAAAACACTATAAGTGACCGATAGCTGTTTGCCCATTTTGTCCTTTGAGAAATGTCCAATTTGAATTTTTAATCAAGTTATACCCGCTACTGAAGTTAATGTTTTGTTTTGAATATATTATTAACTTGTAGTTAATTAAATATCGTTATTAACTTGCCTAGCGCCGGCGGCGGCGGATCCAAGGGAGGAGTGGCAATTAAAACTAAATATCATTTGAAGTATATGGACTGAGGCTAAATTTGGTATTAGATAAATTTCAATTACACCCCGTCACCCTTGAATTATTTCTTGATCGGTCACCGACTGATTAGGTGGGTAAATGTGTATACAGGATATAATATTTAAAATCTAAACTTTAATTTTATGGTTTTATTTGTTTTTTTTAAAATATTTTTTCTACGTTTTACAAAATTATTCGATTAAGATACGCAAACGTGATACCCGCCCAGTTGCTGTCTCAGTCCAACTAACGGGCAACGTAGTAAAAACACGCATACGGAGACTCGTAGTCGGGACTCTCTTGATTTTGATTTTAGAGTAAAATCGTCTATTATACGATTAAAAAGATGACGCTATTTCGGAGGGTAAGACGATGCGTTAATTTTTAAAAAAATTAATTTTCTGTAAAGTAAACTGCCATTGAATAATGATTAAACAGTCGTTATTTCTAAACGGTGTATTGAACGTTGTATATTTGGAATGACGGGCAAATTGTGTCGTCTTGCCATCCGGAATATTATTCTCTTTTTAATTTTATTATAATGATGCTTTTACTCTAAAACTAAAACCAAGCGAATTCTATACGTGGTCTGCGTAAGCATGTTTTCGCTATGTTGTCTGTTATAATTGGACTGAGACATCGAATGCGGGTAGCACGTCCTCTTAGACTTGAAATATCTCGCGAAACGTCTTTTTAATACATCCGAAACCCTTTGTATACGTTTGCGTTTAGTATTTATTTATTATTAAAATCATTTTCTATTAGTATACCGTTATAATATCGTTAAAATTACTCATTAATAGTATTTTCAATTTATATAATCTCGTTTGAATACGCTATAATTACAATTTAATTTTTAAAATATACATTTTTACAACTAAATCGACTTGACTATTTATATAATATTATTATTAATTAATTAACTATCATTTTACATTTTTACGGATAAAGGAGCGATTCGAGTATTCGTTTTATTTAATTAATAGGTACAAAATATTATAGTAATAAAACCATTCTGCTCAAAGACGCCGTTTTAATATATTAATTAATAAAACATACTATATGATTACGATAGTTTTACTATGATGTGTTTTTTATTTTTTTTATCTTTAAACAACTTTTCAACCAGATATCTTGTTCAAATCATCATGGGTGGATTTTCTTAAAAATTTGAAAAACAGGAATGGTTTCTGTTAATTTCGATTTTGGTTTTTTGTTGTAATTCACTGTAAATTAACCGTTGAGACTTGGAACTTTCACCAAATATTTATATTAGCGCTTTCTAAACGTGATACAATTTTTAAAACGCTCTTTTTCGAGTTATTTATAGCAATTTGACCTTTTTGAGTTTTTTTAAATTTTATTCAGTTATATATGTGGATGCAAATTGTTTGAACCCGTAAACATGCTTAAAACTGATACAAGGTTAATATCATACGTTGTATTTATAGTAGTAAAAAAAAAAAAAAAAATATGTCGTAGTTAATTTTATAAACGGTACAATTTGTTAATAACCGAACAATTGTAATTTATTTGTAATTAATTTTTAAATTTTTAATTGTAATTGTAATTGCTCAGAATCGTTTTTTTGTTTGCAATGATTTATCGTTGCGTACAGTTGAATCAATTTAATATCCTACTTTCCCAACTTCTCACCTACAATAGTGGCCCACCCATGGTGCGATGTTGGTCGTTTTTTTTTAGTTTTTCTTTATTGTATTTGTGTTGACGATAAAATTTCGAAATAAATGATTAGTTTTTAAAAAGTTATTCATGTTGTAATGGTTTCAATCCAATTCGTATACGTAGAACAATTAATCGTTATTGCATTAAAATAGAAAAATAAAGTTAATTGTTAATTTGAAATGTTATACGACTCACTTTGTGCTGGCGTCCACTATATTAGATAACCAATCGAACTAATCAAAATTTAAAACAATCCAATTTATAAATTAGCTAATAATTAAAATTGTAATATAGTTTTTGTTGGTGTAGAATATGATCGAAATTTATATTTACGTAATCAATTAGATTATTACAGATTTTTAACAAAATTAAACGACAAAGTTTAATTTGTGTTTTTATTTAATATTCTAAAGTGATGTGATCCCTGAAATGAATTTCACGAGAGTACAATATATTTTGATTGTGGGTTTGGGGAAAAACTTAAAAAAAAAAAATAGTTTTTTTCCAGTATATATAAAACAAATTGATAATTGTAATTTTTTTATTATTATTTTATATTTATTATAGTAACTGTACATTGTGTATATAGTTTTGACGCACAATGTATTTTATGGTTGTTGGTATGGGGGGGGGGGGTATTCCATACATTTTACAAACCATTTCGTTTATTTTTTTTTTTATTTTCATTAGCGTTTTAATTTTCAAAAGTCGTCCGATATGTCCAAAACGCCTTATTTTATACGGGTTGCTAAACAAATAGGTGCCCCACACACACACACACACATTAACGAATGGCTGTAAAAATATTGTCGTTATTCCGATAGAAAAAAAAAAAATAATAATGTATCAACGAATTGCATTATTTTCAAGACTTTTAAGTAAAATAATAATTGCACGTTATGTACGCGGGTATAACACTATGCGTTTTGTTGTAACGTAATCGCTAAAACAATTACATCAAACGGGATCTACGATAAATACGAACGTATAATAATAATAATATTGTGTATTATAAATATTAGGTAAATATATATATATATATATATACACATGTAGTGTATGAGTATATTTTTTTTTAATATATTTCACTCCGGGTTCGTCTGCGGACGCCGCGTAGGTATACATATACGGGAACAGGCGATAAGCGCCATAGCGGTGGCGCGTTTGTCCTCTCCTCCGGGTGTTAGGGGGCGCAAAGTAAACCTGGTTGCTATCGGGTGTCTGAGTGTTCTTTCCGTATCCGGGACTCGTATGGGGCGGTCGTCACTGGAACGATGCACTTCAACCGTGTAGTACATTACACGTACGCTCGTAATTATTACAGCCGTAGTGTTCTTGATTGTGATTAATAATACAAGGCTAAATTAGTGTTGTGAATTTAAACGCATTAGTGTATACCGTTCAAAATCGGGTAAGTCTAAATTTAAATTAAATTATATTAATTTTTTTTTTTTTTTTTTGAATTATTATTTTATTCGGTTTTCGTGTTTTGTGAATAAACTGTTAGCCCGCAGTCGATGTTTTAATGTTATAAAAATAAAATAAAACGTCCAGTAAACCTAATATAGGAAAACATTTTAATATATTCGCGTGTTGTATTATTATTATTATATTTTTTTTCAGAACATTTTATATAGGTACATGGTTTTTATAATATTTTTGTTGGACACGAAATAATCGGGTAAAATGTTTGTCTGTAAATACACGATGAATTTTAATTTTGTGTGGAAATAAGGATTAGATTTTATATAAAGATATGATTTTTTTTTTTTTTTTTCTGTCTTGTGAACATTTTACAAATAAGTACTTAGAACATTTACAAAAATAGGTATTTTAAGACCGCACATTTCGCCTGATAGATTATATATTTAATAAATATATATATATGTATAAAAAAAAAAAAACTAGAATTAACTTAGAAAAAAAAAAAAACCAAGAAAATTGAGCAATTTATTATAATTCCGTTTCAAAGGAATTTCGTCTCAAATATTTTATTAAACTACAAAAACGTGTAGAGAGAGTTTATATTTTAACGGAAAATTATTTATTTCAGATTTTTTTTTTTTTTTATTCTAGAACTGATGAGACTTAAAATAATTTTAATATGTTTACAGGTACCTATATTGACTTTTAAAAATGTCGAGAGTTTGTTATATTTTACAGGCGTATTCCTATAATAGTTACATTTTAATATTACTTTAGATATTAATATTTAACATATTATAATATTTTAACATATGTATTAATATATTTTCTATGTTTAAACAAATTTAAAAATCGTATTATTATTATTATTATTATTTTTTTTTTTTTTTTACAATTATTTCAAATTTTACTTCGGGTTATCTTTGAAATAATTTTAACGTTTTCAAATTAAAAAAAAAAAAAAAAAATAATAACATTTTTAAAATTAAATTCACTCGCATACCATTAGAAATATAACCAATTAATGAACTTTATTATTTTACTCTCAATTTGTTTTTATAATATGTAAAACACATAATTAAAAACTATAGAATAAATCGATCGCCACGCAGTCGTTTTTACATTTTTTAACGCAATTATTCATAATAATTCATGAAATTAATAATGCAATATTATAATTGTCTTGTACCGCTGTGAGTGAAGCGCGTGAAGTGTCAACTCCAGTCTCTTTAACCGTTCTGTATTAAATTTATTTGTGTAGTAACCGTTTGAAAAAAAAAAAAAATAATAATAATAATAATAATTTATTTCGTTCGAGTATTTGATTGTGATTGATTTCCATTAGCAGGTATTAATATTCGATCTAAAATCAAAAACATATTGTTTGTCTAAATTTAACAAACGAATGATTTTACGTAAAATCGTAACTTGTATTAACCGTAGGTATTGCATATGAATAAAAATATACCCCGACAATACATTAAGACGCAATACATTGATACATTTATTTTAGATAATTATATGTGCTGTGGTTTTGAAAATTTGTCACGGATTTGATATAATTGTACAAGATTATAGTTTTGGACATTGGAATAGGGCATTTATTTAATAGCGTAATATATTATTATGCAGGTGCGTTTAATTGAGTATTATTTTCTGATGTAATAGTTGTTGCGGTCGGCGGCGGTCTGGTAATTATAATATTGCGGTATATTTCATATACCCGTAGATTATACGCATTTACATATATTTCTACCATTTTTTCGCTTTGAACATAATTGTTACGGGCAGGTTATTAACATCACGTAGGCAGATTTTCGGTCTCGAACATAGACCCGGGAAAAATTATATCTATTTTCATATATATTAATATTTAAACATCAAACTGTTCAGCGGTTGACAAGAGAGTTGTACCTATATCCGCCCGGTTGAATTATATACACAATTATTATATATTTTTTTTTTTTTTTTTTTATTATTGTTACGAAATCCGTTAACGTTTACACATACGTATTCCACCGCGATTTGGTCGTACAGCGGCCGCAGATTGCGCCCACTTTGGTATATCTAAAACTAGCCATAATAATATTTATTTTATTAATTGATTTATAATTTATATTAAGTATATTTTATATTCAATAATAATAATGTATAGGCGTAGAGGTAATACGTGGTTCTATACGTATAATAATAGGTATTGTAAGATATGTTACGAAAGCGTTATGTATTATAATAAACGGATAATAAAATTATCAAATAAAAAATGATCGGAAAACAAAAACATCAGGTTTTCAAAATTATCTTAATTATCTTAAACAGCACCTTATACGAGTGGTCGAGTTTCCAATTACGTCTGACTACAAGGCGTTAAAAAATAATAAATCCGTGGGATTTTAATCGTTATTATCATTTTTTTTTTTTTTTAATATAATAATTTTAATTTACTCGTAACCTACCCGTATATACAAATTCTAAAAAAAAAAAAAAAAAAAACAGTTATCTAGTTATTTTTCACGAGAAATAGATTCCCAAACCCGATTTTATTAATTATAACAAAACTAGAATTAATATCTATCCACCCATATGTTATACACTACGGGTACCCACGCCTAAAATATTTACAGCGGAACGACGACGATATTTATACTCTGCGGTTTTAGGTATCGTTTTTTTTTTTTTTTTTTCTTCATTTCGTATCGTTCGCTATTTGTTTTCTATTAATATTATTATTTGGGTTTTTTTACAAATTATATTCGGATCATTGAAACTATATTCTACACTAGTGTAGTGTTGCCGTAGTGAAACTGGCTTATTTCGTAATATTGTGTTAGTAATACGCCCCGCGGGCATTTCCGATTATGAGCCCTGTCGGAGATTGCTGGTCGGCTTACGGGTAGGTATATCGCACAAACGTGTATAATTCACCCCGGGTGTATGTATTGCAGTCGTATTATATTATTTTGTGACATTAATAACAATAATAATAATGCATGTACGTATTATGGGTACAAATGGTTAACGTTTGTGTGTTTTATACGAAAATCAACCAATGCGTACAATGACGTGCAATTAATTCGTACGGTTCGCCGGAACGTTTGTGCTCTATGGTGGGAAAAATAATTAAAAAAAAAAAAAAAAAAAAAAATAAATAATAAAAAAAAAAAAAAAAAAAACGATTTGTCATCACCCCAGTCGGTAAATATGTTGTTTGATCGATATAAAATACCGTTTAGCGTATTATAGGTGACAATTTAATGTTGGATATTTTCGATAATGTATATTCTTATACGTAAATTCAAACACGCGTCAAAAATACATGATTATTATTTCTCGGTCTGTATAGGTAAGTACGTAACCGTACCTATTTTAATTATTTTTAGTGTTGTTTCGATATATTTAAAAATATTAATATGTTTTACCGGGCAATTTACTATTACACGTTGCATTGCCGTAAACACATATAACTTCGCTCATTACGCCGCTGTCACAATTCGTCGTCGATTATAACATTCGTAAATTAACAATATACGAACTAGTTCGATAGTTCTGGCAAAAATGCACACATTTTCAATTTAAATATAATAATATTATATGGCAGGCCCATTTTGTACCGAAACCCACTATAAATTATTGTTTGATGCCCGTGGTAGTACAGGTACACTCGTAGCACAACGATCCGGCGAATGCAAATACCATACTATTACACGTTATTTGAGATTATTTGAACAATATATCTAATTGTCGTTCGATTGATTTCATATATGAAAGTGGTTACCATTATTCCATTAATAATCAATATGGGTAAAGTTACAAAAATATTAATGTTACTCGATTTTTTTTTTTTAAATTAAAATATCATTTTTCATTTTACATACGTATAACGAAATGTATTTTGTATAATGATTTTTTTTTAAATTCTAAAAGAGAAATGTATAATATATAATATATATTATGTATCCGCGTAAAAATAAAATGATTAAAAACCATCTTTTGTTTTATTTTTAGTATTTATGTATTGTTAATGTTCCGATTCACAGGCAAAAAAAACATTCAACATTTAATAATATTTTAAAGATTAATTCGCACTTTTCATTTTACATTAAAATTCTCTCGTAAACACTTTCACATTAAATTATAAACAATTATTTGTACAATAAATTTAAAGGCGTAGGCCACTATATTTAGTAGCCGTACATGATATATAATATACCGACGGATTACTTGTATTAGTAGGGATTTCAAAAAATTTAATTTATCATCTTTTCACCCGGTTATGAAAAATTGCATTATTTGCATAAATATTCAATTAACATTTTTAAATAAAATGATAGACAATTTCGGTATATTCCCCAGCATTTGGGGAAATACTCAGTTGATTGGTTTTGTTTTTGGTATTTGATCATACAAATCCAATACTTTTTTTAAATTAAACATAACTATATATTATTAATACCATATTTATTTGTGTATTTTGGGATATTATTATTTGCGCTGCGCGATTGAGTTTTTACCGCTCTTCTTTTTTTACCGCGACTGAAACTACTCATACAATTTAACTCAAATATATATTAAAATGTGCGCAGTTAAAAATGATAACCATATAAGTCGTTAGGTACTCTGTACAAATCTTGACGCCGATAGGTTAAACGGAGTAGAAATTTATAAAAAATGTACATAGATACATATATATATATATATATATATATATACAGAGATTTAATTTACAAATATTATTATGTACAGTGGTGCAAAAATAGTTTTTTCAAGGGCGAGAGGAATCAAAAGACTTCTATTATCACAATTGAGACGCAATTAATTGCGTTCATCACGTCAAATTCCAGATTAAATAAACAATTTTTATGTACAGGTTATTTTATTTCTACACAACAGGGTTCAGCGGGTCCACTCCTCCCAAACACGAGTTACACTAATGATTAATTTACTTAAATTAAGATTAGGAACTATGGACATTTCAATTTAATTGTACAACATTGATAGTTTATGTATACAATATAATCTGTCACTCTACAAACTGTCCGTATTAGGTTAAGTATGGACTATAAACTATTTTCTTTGTACGATTATTTGTTCGAGCGGGTATTAGTATACATCGGGTGTTCGCTGTTCGTAATATATAACCTATTGCTATTTGCTATTGACAATACGAAAAAAAAAAAAAAAAATACTGGGGATTAGATTTAAAAAAATATAGTACCAAAGTTTTATTATTTTATGTCTAAGTAACTATTATCTAAATTATATTTTTAAAAGTTCAACTGCATTTGTATTTGTTTCTAAAGTAATATAAATAATAGCATTTATATAGTTTATCATATAAACGCGTAGGTATTTAAACACATTTTTATTATTCCGTACATAATAAAATATAAGATATATGAAAATACTAAAATATAATAATAATGTTAACTTTTTAGTTTTTACAATTTTATTTAATATATAGCCCGGACTACACTATAAAATAGTTTAAATGCATGCACGTACGTGTTTATAATAGTGTTTGATGTCGTTTCTAAGTCAAGCAATGCAAACGCGCCATCGGTTAGGTTAATTTTAATGCAAAGTAACGCAAAGTAGTATTTACTTATACTTATTTTGGATAACAAAATATAACTTTACGACTACGTCATTTTAAAACATATATTTGTATTTAAAACATGCGTTTTTCGCTTCTACGGCTTTATTAGTAAAGTCGTGTTCTACGTCGAGAATAATTCATCATGATATTCAAAATTATTATTGTGTGTTGATTGATTAACCAGTTTCTGCCAGAACTTTTACGACGCCAATTATTATTATTAATGTTTTTGGCGTCGGCTACAAAGTTTTCTTTATTATCCACGCCAATTTAATTGTCTACAAATTGCAAATGAGTTACGGCAGTCTAAATAGAATTAACACAATTAATTAATCAATAACTAATAAACCATAAAATATGATACTAAAATGTAGAAACAAATTATAAATTAAATCATTCAAAATTTAATTACATAATAATTATAAACTCGGATGTTCTACATTTTGTTCACCGATCATATCCAAGTTGCTTTTTCAAAGTCAAACGTAATTTACAAAATCTTTTTAATGATATTATACATAAGCAAGTGTGTGTGCAATTGGTGCATTTTACTGATTTTATAGTAAAATAAACAATTTGCTTCACAAATCAATTATTATAATCATTCTGATATTATAAAATATTACTTATGTCTTTATATCACAATATAGTAACTAATCTATATTATACATACCCACTTAATACCAACTATTCAATAGACGAGTGTACTTAAACTTATTTATGATTATATTTTCATTACAACATAAAGGTATTAAAGTTATCTCATCGAAAAAAGTATTTTTTTTTTTTTAAAGATAAAAGATAAGATTTCGAGGTAGAAAAATTAAAAACACTACACTGTAAATATAAGTACAGGCGTTTTCATAGATTGCTTGTACAATACATAGGTACATATTTTATAATATATTGAAAAACCAAACTAGATTAACTTTTAAAACTGAACAATATTTTTATAATATTTACATCGGCATTAGGTAACGTGTTTCAATGAAAATAAATTTTTTTTTATTTTTTTTTTTATTCGGAAGTATAATACTCAATTTTTAGAGTCTGAGGAATGTATTGGTTTCATTATGATTTGATATTTTTTATAGTAAATATATTATTATTTAAAAATTTATGTTACCAAAAACCGTGGAGATAACATGTAAAACTGACAATTTAAAAATTGTCTTTATATTTTCTTAATAATGGGGGGGGGAAACGGGAATATTTACGCAATAAATGGTTTCTGTTAGTTTCAATTTTGTTTTATTGTTGTAGTTCAGTTAAAATTTAAAAATAATTGTAGAGACTTGATACTTCCACCGAATACTTACATAAACACTTTCTGGTATAATTTTCAAAACATACTGGTGGCTTTTTCTATTGGAAATTATTGAGTTTTTATTTGTTTTATGCGGATACTAATTATTAAATTAATTTTTACCAGCGTTTCAAGTTTAAATTTATGTTCAAATTCGTTAAAAATACAAACAATTAAATTGATTATAATTTATTTTGTAATTACAAAGTAATACGATTTTCAATTTTAATTTATCGAAACACGTTTAACACAACTAAGAATCGTTTTTTGTTTGCAATGATTTATCGTTGCATCAATTATATATCCAACCTTCTCAACTTCCCACCTACAACCCCATGGTGCGACTTAAGTACGCTTTTTTTTATTAGTTTTTCTTTATTGTTTTTGTGTTAAAAAATGATATTTTGTTCGTAATAATTTAACGACGTTTCAGATATTCATACATTTTGCAAACGTTTCGCATGGTATTAAAATATTTTTCACTTTTGAATATAATATATATATAATTGTATATGTAGTTCTTGAGTATAACGTTATGTCATCGTTAAAACTAATTAAATGTGAATAATCAATATCTGTATGGTGTATCGATGTATTACAATAACTGTGTTGTTTTTGGAAAAATATTTTTTTAAAATTTAAAATTTTTGCAATCTTTAAAAAAAAAAAAAAAAATGTATTGATTGCTTGTTTGAACTTTGACATTTTTACCTAGCACCTCGTATTAATAACTGTTTGAATTATACCATCATATTAAATCATACGGTAGGTAAAGTAAATTTGACATACGAAGGCAATTCTTGTTTGTTAAAAAAAATTAAGTTAAACTGATTCGTTTAAGCTTGTTAGAGTTAATATTAGATACCATTATTAAAGGAGCTACCCACACGGTTTTCTATTTTATTACACGTATGTATATATTGTACGTGAAGTGTAGATAATAGATAAATATAAACGTTTAGATAGTTAGTATTTCGTTTTAAGTAGATGAATGGACATACTTTATTGTTAAATTGTAATTTTATGATTTGACAGTAGATGTGGACTGGGTGGGATGTTAGGATTATAAACTACGTGTCTACACAATATGACTACATAGTAGGCGGCTAGAATAATTTTTATTTTATCATTACTTGTAGGTAAGACAAATCTAAACAATAATAAAAAAAAAACATAATAACAAATGAAAAGTAGTGGTAGTGATGAGTATTAAGTATAACGGCTAATGAGATATCGTAAAATGTAATTGTATTATTAAATTATTTTTGTTTTCCTATAAAGTTTATTTTATACACAGACAAAGTGTATTATATAACCGTATTGTATATTGACCATTAATTACGCACCGTACGATTAAAAGTTAAACTGAGCGGTACATTTTTTACGGCCCGTCGCGGGGCGTTAAAAACAAGTACCAATTTATTTATCACATAAAATTGTATGTTATTTTCAATAGTTTTAATAATCGTAAATTTCACCCTCATATTTTAGATTCTGAGCTGTAAGAAGCTATTACCAAGTTTTGTAATAATATATTTATCTATTTTTTAACGTCTTCGGAAAACAATTTTTTTAGGGCATACACTTTTTACACAAACATTAACATTTTACATATTAAATATAACCGGACGTAATTAAACGCGAATGGAAATTATTTAGAGTTTATCTGAAATAATATATTAGCAAACGTTTCAATTGAATTGTTTTACAGCTCTATACACACGCGGATTGTAAATATCTCCATATTATTGTAAAATATATTAATTCATACGTTTAAACTTTATCTATTTATACTTATTTGTACATGATTCTTTTCCTGGCTTTTGTGCACAAATGTGCAAAATCGTTTACAATATTAAAATTAATACATGATACAAGGTAGCATTGCAAGCTTGTGCTGAATTGCTAAACAACTTTGAGCATTAGGACCTTCTTGTCCAGTGGAAGCTAGTTTCCAAGTTTTAAGTTGGTTTCCTAGATTACTAAAAGCTTTTCTGCCCTAAGCCCTCAGAAACTGTTATTGGTAGCGAACATAATATTTTTAAAGTAACACATGTGTCATTGAAAATAGATTAAAATTGTTTTTTACAAATTTCGTGTAAAAGTGTATTGGAGGTTCGAGGTATTATGCTTTTTGTCTGAAAACTGATACGCAATCATTGTAATCACGTGTATCATATATTGGTAATAATTAATATTAATAGTCATTATAACATAACGGTGTGTAAACAGAGTAGGTCATCCACCAATTAGGAATTTTTTCTGAAGTGAATACCGACCTATGTATTATAGTAAGTTATGTAATTTTTAAATCCATAGAATGCGTATTAGACTTTTTAAATAAGAATTTACTGAAATTGTTCACATACTTTTTATGCATTCAAACAGCATTTAAACGATTCGATTTTAAAATAGAAAATAGTTTCCTGCAAACTTAGACGTAGAGGTATAGAATAAAATAGGTGGCGTATATTAATTATAAGCGTAAAAAGTTTGTGAGAGAGAAATAGAGCGGTGTAATTTAAAAATAGATTTAAAATATTCACTTATTTTCATTACTCGTCTTGTCTAAACTTTAAAGGATTATAATTTCATCGGTTTAATTTATATGGTAAATGGATTTTGGAGAAAATGTTAATGACAGCGATTAAAGATTTCACAGTCTAGCTCAAGATATTTGAAGCTTTGGAAATGTTAGGAATGAATTCGTTAAGTAAAATAATTATACCTACCTTTAGGATTTCGTCAGTTATGAAATATGTCGGTGGAATTTTTAATATATTTAATATTATTATGAATCTGCATGGGATCGTTATTGTAATAAAGACGTAGCAGTGTTTACAGAAATAAAACATATATTATCATTGTCGTATTAACAAGGGGGAGGAGGGTACCTTTTTGTTATTTTAAATCCTTATTTGTCACAATTTAAATTAGTTAAGATCCGATAGGTTAAATATGTGTTTTCTGTTGATAACTGATAAGACATATTGTGAGACAACAATATTTCAAATAAAAATTAATTAATTAAATGTAAAGTTCATCAATTTATGTCTCTTATTATACACTTCTCACTCTCCTCCCCCAAAAAATAAGTTGTAAATACGCCACTGTATTTTATATACTTGTATTGTAAACATTATGACTGGATGCTGCTTTTATTTATTCGTGTACATTATTTAACATTAAACTAATTCACTTAATAAATAATATCTTTTGTGAACTATTTAACAGTTTAAATTATTTAACTATTTAACACTATAAAATACGAGAGGTCGGCTATACATAATAATAACAGTATTAATATTTCGTTGACAATGGTGAGCAATGCGTGGTCTTTGATTTCCGGGTTAATAAATTTATCTAGTACCCACCCCCTAAAAAATAGCTTCAAATATAATGTAAATCATCATAATATATAAACACCATAAAAAAACATTTATTGGCCACAGGAAATTGCCCATTTCAACGTATGCTCGCCACGCCACTGTTCGTTGGACATTTATGAAATGTATATAGACAAGGGCGGATCCAGGACAAAACAACTGGGGAGGGGACATTTTTAAAATGCATAAGGCACACATGATAAAAATCATGCTAAGAGTATTTTGCGGTTTCATCCACCCCCTTTATGACGAAAGAGATAAAAGCAAAAATATTAATTTTTATACAACCCTTTTTAATATGTTTATTTGTATACAACATCTAGTATTTTAAATTTAAAAGAAAGTCATTATTAATATTAATAATCTTTATAAATGTATACAAATGTATACCTATTTTTTTTTCTCTAGCTATTTGGCCCGTTTGTTAAATCAAAATACGTAATATAAAATACAATCAAATTGATTAACTTGAAACAATTTTCATGAATAAATACAAAAAAAGATTTTTATAAATAAATTAGTAACGGTTTACTGTTTAAATTTGAAGAATACGTATACTGTATACCATTACATTTTTTATAGTCATATTTTGGTATTTTATTAGATTTTTCTAATGTTATGAACAATATGAACCGACCACGCACTATATTATATTATTTCTTAGATTGAAGTTTGTCTTATTAGTTGTCTATAGAAATCTAAAAAATAGATGTTTTGTCAGTAGCGGTTATAAGGGGACAACAGGTGGACGCCCTCCCCTACTCCTTGGACCGTAGTTTTATAAATTGAGTTTATATATTTTCTGTGTTTTACCACAGAGTATAAACAATCATCTTGATAAATCCATCAAAATCGTTGATTTCATATGAGTACAATTTCGTAACATTTTATCTGAAGCGTGTAACATATTTTTAGAGAATTGTCAAAGAAAAATCAGCTTATACCTGGCACTTTTCAATTCGTGTGTCCGTAATCATTTTTTCCAGGTCAAAGGGCATCATTGAAACTTTCGGTTTTTTTTTTACAATCCATTCCTTATTAAATGTATAAAAACTGACTGAACTCGATTTTTTTTTTTTTTATAAATTTGTATTAAAACAATCTTCTAGAGACGCTTTTTTTTTTTTACTAGTTTGAGTTATTTTAACATAGAAAGGGGTGTGAGTAGTTTACTATTTTCAAACCTTCCCCCCCTTCAACGACAAGTATACTTACAATATGTAACAGCTACTTCGTGTTGTAGGTATACCTGTTGGCTCTAATACAGAATCATTAAACCGTTCATTTATTTTACACGGTTAACTTCCATGTGTTATACTTGTACAATAATAATAATAATGTAAAACAATATTATTGTTAATAATAGACAATAACCTATAGACAATACAACGTGTAAAATAATTTTAAAGAAACATTACAGAATCGACCATTAGACAATATATTGTACCGTTCTACCTTCTATACCCGTTATGACCTATAACCTTACGTTGTCGCGGCCTAAACTATAAATCGCAATTAATTCAAACCTACCACGAGGCTATCGCCACTGACGGTGGTCCCTACTTGTTGTTATATGTACTTTGCGTGCAAATGTTTAAAAGAAATCTATCGTTTTATTCGTATTGCTCGGTAATAATAAATTACCGGGCATTTAATAAAAAAAATAAAAAAAAAAGGCGGAGCTACGGGTTACCACCGACAATATATTGTGTAGGCATTTTTTTTCAATTTTTTTTTTTTTCAACGCTATATTAACTATATTAGCTATAGGCAGAGTGTACGGATGGTGGGGGGGGAGGATGGGCGATATTAATATGCCGGTAAATATATAAAACATCGCAATTTCGTATTATTATTATTATTATTATTATCATCATGATGTAAATATACGAGCGGGGAATTTCTTTTAAAATGATATTGTATTCGAGTAAAAAAAAAAAAAAAAAAACTTTTTTGTTTTCCACTATATTATATACACACACATATATATATATATATATATATTGACTCGACGACGGTGTATAAACATTAATGGTTTTTATAATATAGAAGAGGCCCGATGACTCGGATATCATATTATTGACGGCGGCGTATGCGTATTTAATATAAAACGTCGCCGCCGCCGCCGCCGCCGCCCGTCTCCCGTTACCCGTCGGCGTAAAAATGCCAAGGGCGTCCGTCGCCGAGGGGGAAACGCCACAACGCCGCGCGTTTAAGATGCGGCGGCGGCGGCGGCGGCGGTGGAGGAGGAGGAAAAAGCACTAATAATATATTATATATAGTACTCTTGTGGACCGTGAAGAGTACGGCGTTTTTGCGGCCGGCGGGTGTGGGAAGTAGTCGCGCGCGAAGTACAGCGACGAATATAATATATACGTGATATAAAGGGGAATGGACGCGGGTAATCGTCATCGGCGATGATTCGCGCACGTTTAGGTATTCGACTTCGGCCCCGCCGCCGCCGCATTCTTTTACTTATTATTATTTATTTATTTTTTTTCTTTCTCACTGTCTTTTTCCCCCTTATCGTCGCGGACCCCTTATATCCGCTCTCTCTCCCCTCCCCCCCCAATCCCGCCATCCTACTCGCCCGTTAACTTTTCGCCGCCAAAGCCAATATCTCTGCCGTTGAACAATCATTAGCGGTCGGACGGGAAGCAATAAACGCCGTTTCTCACCACCTATATACGTATATACGCATATATATATATATATATATATATATATATAATAATAATAATGCGCGCGCGTGTGTTTTTCGCGTGAGCGTGTGCAAAAGGTGCATACCATTTGAGGGACACCGGCGGAGTCCGGACGGTCTCGGCGGTGCGGGGGGGCGGTGGCGGCGGAGTGCCGGGCGAGCGGGATTTTACCGTAGTATTATCGACGATGACGATGACGACGCCGATGATATAACGGTGACGATCGTGACTGTGGAATCTCGGGAATCCGCCGCCGCCGCCGCCGCCGCCGCCGCCGACGACGACGACCGGAATAATAAAATTTAAAAAATATTTAAGACATATTACCCGCCCCGTCGCCCCGTCGTCGGTCCGGAAACCCGGCGCACCCGGGTATGTATATATATATATAAAGGGAGTGCGACGTTCTCGCGCGTCTCTCTTATTAAATTATAATATAATCGTCGTTGTGCTCGGCATCGATATAGGTATGTAGAGGTGTGTATATATATATATAGGTATTATTTTCTCAACTCTTATGCAGTCCCGTGCGGTTCGCCCCCATCCTCAACAAACGGTATCGGGAACGGTGGTGTGGCCATAATCATAATATATAATCGTATTATACGCTATTTTAGTTTTCGATTATTAATTGTCATTGTCTCCGCAACACTGGTTAGGTAACACACAACAATTTGGGCCTCGAAAATATATCATTTTAAAAATATCTTTTTTTTTTTTTTTTTTATAGATTTCAGTTTACCTTGGGGGGGTATTACACAAGGGCTCCGAATTATCGTGCACCCTCCCACGATCCTGGCTCTGAGGGCCCTCGATTATGCCACTGCTGCTTTGCAATATCATCGCTTTAATGATTTGTTACGAATTTCCAAAGGATATCGGACACACATAGTAACAAGGTTCACAATTATATCTTGAAAATAATCGATTTGGTATAATAGGCGTAGAATACCCGAACCGCGTGCAACTAGATCCGTAGCTAAAAGTGGGAGGGAGGGGCAAAAATAGCGATGCCCCTTAATGTTTGCCCCCATAGGGCACTCGTTGAATACCCACTGTTGGATTGTACCTATTGTTTTATATCCACCGTGTGAACGTGTGACGTGTGTCTTACTTGATATTTTTTTTGAAAACACATACAACACAAATATAAAACACTTACAGATTAATTTTAAATTTTTTTTTTTTTTTGCCCCTCTAACAATGTGAGTTAGCCACAGCCCCGTGTGGTTTTCATTAGGTAGTTCAATACGTTATAGTCGTAAAATAGACTAGGCTTGCGGGGGTGCATTTGCATTTGCACCCCCTCCCCGTGCGCACGCTTACAGGTATAGCAATATCGTATTTCGAATTTATTCAATTTTGAAATTACCGTGTTGAAAACTTTGGTTATTCCTCGGAATATAACTATCGTCCGACAATACATGTGATGAGTTACAGCAAATTTGTATTACCTACTTGAACCTATTGATTCTTTACGCATAATTTAAAAAAAAAAAAAAAAAAAAAAAACATTCCTATATATTTATTATGTCGGTACTGTATTATGGCTCGTATAAAATGTATATTTTTACGCGTACATATAAAAAAAAAAAAACATAAAATAAATCGTCGCCCGTATCTTTATGAGCGATTTGTTTAAAACGTTCGTAAAAAAAAAAAAAAAATAAAAACCATTAAGTTGTCCGCCGGTACAACACTAAGACAATATTGTACTGTACCTATCTGACTTTGTACATTTATAGATATAGTTAAATAATACGCATAGAATTAATTTGAAACATCTTTGCGTATTTCCTCGTATGTACAAAATGTTCTTATATTTTAACTGTGTACACATTCTTAGTCAAGGTTTAGTTATTAAACATAATATTATATACGAATATATATGTAATGTTTACTTTGTTTTTCATTTACGTCATTGAAATCATCAGTATTACATACATAATATCATAAAATTAATTAATGTTGCTCCATTATTAAAAATCTGTAAATTTGTCAAGTAGGATTTCATAAAAAAATTGTGTTTTTTTTTTTTTTTAACAATTTTTGTCAATAAGTTTCACTTCGATATTGTTGTCAGCCATAATCTTTATTCTATTGCTAATTTTGTCATTAGACATGGGTATTTTTTTTTTTTATCTTGACTACATGCTCATTACCAAACAATGCAGTACAAATATCCATCATACAAGGTTTTAATAATTTCTCACCTATTGTATATGGTTTTTTTTTTTAAATTTAGCACCGCTAAATTCATACGCACGGCTGCCGAATAAGAACATTTAAAAAAAAAAAAAAATATTTTATTTTCAGCTGTAAAAGTGTCGATCGTTTTTCTTTTTTGTTTAATTTCGTGTAGATTGCCTGAAAAAAAAAAATAATCGTACGTTTTATATTTTGTATTGCAAATTATTTGTTTCAAGATGATTTAAAATTTCATTAGATTATTGAAATGTAAACCGACCGACAAAATATACCATCATATGCAACAGTTTGAGGCAAAACTTTACGATTCTCGCGTAAGTAAGTAAAACCGTACCTATTCGATGCAATCGTCATAATATATTATATATACCCGTACAAGCGTATTTCCGGATAATTTTATCGTTTTAAATGGTGTTTTTGGTTCGTTTTATGTATCTGACACGTTTGAGGTATGATTAACTGGTGCAAGGTTACCAAGCTTAACATAACGGATATTTAAAAAAAAAAAAAAAAAAACCAAAAATGTATCAAAGATGTTTGTTTGTACGTGATTGTTAAATACTATTGTATTATGTAATACGATATTGCAACGTACAAATTATATATTATTTAAATTTAAATAATACATTCAAAACGTGAACACGTACGACTAACAATGTATATGTATATATATATATATATTAAATATAGGCATCTTTTGAACGACATTTTATAGTGTACCGGTAAAATTAAAAATTTAATTCGATAAAAGATTATATTCTATTTTTTTTTTTTTTTTTTCATTTCGTTCAGGCCTACAAAACGCTATTTCAAATTCCATTATAATTATCGATAGGCATCTCTGCCATATAAATATATATAATACGATATACGCGGGATAACGATAATCACCTCGCTGTCCCCTTCGTGTTTATTATTACTACGCCGTCGCCTCAATATATTAATAAATATTTTTCCAGTTTTGGAAAACTATTCTCTTTAATCGAAAAATAATGGAATTTTTCTATTTTCTTCTAAAAATCATCGACGATACGCCGTAAATACATAATCGAATAATATGCGTCGCGGAATCTATAAACAATTTATTGGCGCGGGACTTATTAAAATCTCCGGTCTATATATCACTATATATTATAATTTCTCTCGTATACGATTTTGTGCTGACATATTGAAATAATTTTTTTTTTTTGAAATTATTAAGAGAGACTGTACTTCGAATATGACCATACCGATGGAAAAAACAAAAACGTCGGCGATGTTCAACAACGGCGTTACCAGTGTCGAGGTCGTCGACAGCGATAACGACGATATTGATAACGAGAGAAACGGAATGAAAAATAAATGGGCTCCGTCATTAAAAAAATTTCGAAAGCTTTTTACTTCGTCGTCGGGCGCCGCGCCGAGTAATAGTAAAAGTCGTTGGCGCCGCCGTCAGAACAAACAAGACGCCGAAGACGAACAATGCTACGACCAGGACGACGAACAGGACGACGATAGCGAGAACCAGGAATTGCACCAACAGACCGATGACGGGTGTACGGTCGGTAATAGCCGCAACGTCGAAGAGGACGATGACGACGACGACGACGAGGACCAGGACGAAGATAGGCAAGTGCGGAAAAAAATGCTAAGGAAGCAAGTCAAGAAAGAGGCCGAAGTAAAAAAAAAAAGTAAATATTTTGTCGTTAAATTCGTAGTCGAAATCTAGCCGTGCCCTACTGGTTAGGTTTGAAGTTTAATAATTTTTCTATTCGATTTTTTTTTTTTTTTTTTTTTAGAAAATACCGAAATACGGTTGTTGTTGGCCAAATCGTCCGACGACGTTAAGAAGAATTTGAAAAATATATCCGAATCGACTGCCGTTGTAACTATAGTGGACGAAGTGGACTGCAAAGTGAGTCTCCGGTCCGAACCCCCGGTTGACGGAGAAAGGGAGACTTGGGAGAGGAACGCGGATTTTTTACTATCCATTATCGGGTTTGCTGTCGACTTGGCGAACATATGGCGATTCCCGTACCTGTGCTACAGAAACGGAGGAGGTAATCGACAATAAGTTAACGATAATATCGTACATGCGCACGTATAATATTATATTATCGTTTTTTTTTTTTTTTTTTTTTTTTTTTTTTTAATGTTATACAGGAGCGTTTTTGATACCGTACTTTCTGATGTTGATATTTGGCGCGGTACCACTGTTCTACATGGAGCTTATACTAGGCCAATACAACAGACAGGGGCCGATAAGCGTATGGAAGAACGTCTGTCCTCTTTTTAAGGGTAAGTATACCATAATATATAATACACATTGAGTATCTAATTTGAATAAGTTATAACAATATAAATAAATAATGTCGAGTGTTCATAATTCCAATTTATTATACCGACAATATTTAACATATACAAATATATTGTCTATTAATTACAAATAGAATGACGTAAGTATACAAATTACGTACCTACCTACTGTTCAACGGTTTGAAAATACTATCACACTAGTACGAATTACATTAATATGACATTTTTTTTCGAGTAATTATTATCGTACCTACGTATTTTAATTAAGTTATTGATGAACTACGAAAGTCGGTACGTTCATATCGTCGTAGGTAATTAACAATATTCAATTTAGAGATTTTTATTTTTAAATATTGTAATTCTCCGTTGGTCGTCTCCAATATGCGTTTCATATCATAAAAATATATTTCATGTGAAACATTTTGTTTATAAAGGAAAACAAAAAAAAAAAAAGGCTGATTTGAGTAATAATAAGGCGCGCATTTCGCCTTGTAATTATTTTGTGTGGGATAAGATCAATATAATATTATAATATTTTAATATAATAATATTTTAATTATTATGACGAACTGTTATGAACTCGGTGCACGAAATTGAAAACAAAATTAACAACTGACGTAACTAGATACATAGTGGGATGAGTAGGGGCGGGTGGTGTATACGGGGTTCAGATAGATAAATATTACAGTAATCCACAGGGGACTTCGTCCCCCGCATTCCGTACAAAGGAGTATATCAAATAATTAATTTCAAAATAACAAAATTATATAATAAGACGTTGATTTTATAATAGACGGTGAGTTTTATTGAAGTTGTAAAATTAAAAACAAGAATACGGAGAGATGTGAAAGTCGAACATGCTTGTGGCCCATCATATTCACGGGATAATAGAATTTGTATTGTTAATAATAAACTGTGGTCAGTAGAAACCACATCCGTGGTAGAAATTAAAAAAAAAAATGTCTTTATCATGCTGTGGCTGTTAAAGCTGTATATATTTATATATATATTATATAACCGAGTTTACAACAAGAGTGGAAAAAAACTAACAGTGACAGGGTCTGGGTTATTATTTTTAATACAATAGTAACGTTTAGTATCCGTATAAAATAAATTTGATTATAATATCAAGTTTTCCCATGTAAATTAAAGTGAAGTAAAACAATGTTATTCAATTAATTTGCAAAATAACTTAAAATGCCTATAAATTTGTCCACGCCTACAGAGGTCTAATATTAATATTCTGTAAAAATGTCAGATATCTACTATTATTTTTAACCGGGTAACAATAAAAAGAAAAAATCGAAAATAATGTAAATTTCCCTGTTTTTCTTACGTTTTTTTTTTTTTTTGCACGGTTTTTCTCAATTATTAAGAAAACTACAACAAAAATTAGAAAAAAAAATGTTTTCTCTAATATACAAATTAGATCCAAAATGCATTCAGAACAGGTTTTACGTTTGAAAATCGGAGCAGGATTTCTGGTAGAAAAATTGTCTACAGGCGGATAGAAAAAAAAAATATATCATTTTTATTCCGAGGAACAATAAAATAATACGAATAATAAATAAACTGTTAAAAAAGTTGTATAATTTACCTATACATTTGGAGAAAAAAAAATCGTAGACATTGTAAACAAATACAAAACACTGTTTTTTTTTTTTTAAAAAAAACATAATATTTTTGATTTTTTGGAAAAATATGTGAAACACATAGTTTTATAATATAATTGTCGTTTATTTTATTGCATTTGTGCTTTACGACTACATTTTCGTAATATGACAGGAGTGGGATTTTGCGCCGTGCTGGTCGCTTTCTACGTGTCGTTCTACTACAACGTCATCATCGGCTGGTCGCTGTATTTCTTGGCCATGAGCACCACCAGCGGCGCGGGGCAGCTGCCTTGGGTGCACTGCAACAACACATGGAACACGGAGGCGTGCGTCGAACAGAAGGACGACGATTGGGGCGGTGCCGCGAACCGTTCGGACCTGCACTACAGCAATTACATGCCCAGGATGAGCGCGAACGGCAGCTTGCTGATGACGTCGGCCGGGACGTCGGCGGTGGGTGGCGGCGGCGATTTCAACGATCAGAGTTCGCCGGCGGCCGAATACTTTCAGTAAACCCACACTCGATAAAAATACCGCCCGGTGTATAATTTACGGGCTGTGCGTGATTTAACGTACAATAAAACCTTAGGAAAAAAAAAATGCGTAAAATGCAATTTAAAATTCCCTAAAAACGCGAGAAAAAAAAATGCATTTAATTTAATTTAATTTTATTTTTATTTTTTTTTAATATTCTACGAACATCAACATTTTTGCATAGACATACAAATCTAATTGAATCAAGTTTATTTAAATAATGCGTTATACGACGAAATGAAATGAAATACAATTTTTTATTTTTTTTTTGGGGTGTTTTATACCGCATTTTTAGAGATTTAAAACGCGCATTTTTTTTTTTTTTTTGTTTTTGTAAAGTAGTTTTATAGCGCGTTCGATTCACAGCTGAAGCCTATAATATTATAATAATATCATTTCGCGCATCCGGTATAATACGACTATAGTATATTATTGCGTCGTCCGCACCACACGTTCGCGAAATTCCATCCCGTTCACAGGTCTTTAGGAAAACAATAATATTATTACTATTATTATTATTATTATTATTACTATAATAATAATGCGCTGCTCGGAATTCGATACATTTGCATATTTATTGAGTGAGCGCGCAACGAATATCCGATTCGGTACGGATTCGTTTCAAACCGCACATCAACACCTGCAGAGCAGACAGAGCCCAGACAGCGGCCACATCGAGACAATTTTACACGACTGGCACATCATCCGCGTTTCTGGGGCCGTAGTCGGGGGAAAATTTCGTCGGGGACGGGACGGATATTTATTTATTTTTTTTTTTCGGTCAATTTTCTCGACCGATTTATTGGCGTTTCGTTAAGTTTTGTCTCTTGGACCCTTCCCCCCCTCCCCGCCCGCCAGTTTGACTACAGGAATACAGATCGACGTTTTTCGTTTTTTTTTATTTTTTTTATTTTTATTCGGAGCTTTGGGAAACGCGCACCGTACAAAATACATTTGATGATTTTTCACTTTATGACTGGGAAAATGATTTGCACGATATTACATTTAGAATCGCGCGTGAGCACCAGCCCTGAAGCGTACTTACATCTCTCGAATCCAAACATTTTGGTTTTATATTTCTGTAGTTTTATTCAATATGTCGCATAATATCTGGGTACTTATCTATTTCGTGAGAACGAAAAAGAAAAGTATTAGGATTTTGTTATACTCTATTAGATTTTGACTTTCGAGCGGGTAAATGCTTGCGTGTTGTTTATTTTATTTTTTAAAGTTATGAAAAACTCGTCCGTAACAAAAATGTCAAACAGTTCGCAAACACCGACTTGCGATAAAAACACATTTTTATACGGCATAAGTACGCACAATATATGTCATATATTTTTTACCGCCGTGCCTTGAATTTAACCGTTTTACAATCAACCGGCGATCGCGCTCAAGTACCTCGTCATTGGCGCAACTAGGGGGGCTGATATGGGTCCTTAGTACCCCCTATACTAATAATATGGTGTGAGGAGGGAGAAGGGCCCTTTCATAATTTTGGGGTTTTGTTGACAAAAGGGTTTGTTGCCCCCAAATTTGTGAGGGGGTTGAAATTTTTATATTCCCCTTTAACCCGTTCGTCATTTGGCCGTTTTTGTCCAATTCAATATTTTCCTGGCACGTTGGGTCTCAAAATACTCGGAAAACTTACGGCTTTGTTGAAGAGTTACAAAAAAACCCGGAGCTTAAGCACCCCTTGTCCAAATGTTCTAGTGGCACCTGTGTGCCCCGTATACGTTTGTTTATAACGTCTTAGTAGTCTTCGGGTATATGAATTTTGTATTCGTATGGGTTCGCAATGATGGTTAGCATAATTTATCTACGGTATGCAAACGGACATTAATAACGGTCTAAATTTAATTTTTTTTTGTTTTTTTTTTTCGTCTAAAACATATACTGTGAACGGGATAAAAACGCTGGTGCTCGTATCGCGGGACGGAGGTATATAGGCTATAGTTCCTCGACCAGCTGCGCTATACTTGTAAAAATAACGCTGTCAATATGATTTTCTTTAAAATCCCATCCGGCGGCGGCCGTGAAATCGATTTGTAAATTAATTATGCCCGGTACATTTGCGGCAAAAACGGGCGCAAAACGACAGACATACCACAGGCCCAAAACATATTATTATAACGGCCACGTACAATTGTTTTTATTATTATTATTATTTTTTATTTCCATTTATAAAGCCTACTGCCGAGCTATACAATAAAAATATAACAGACCGGCGGGTGGGGGGGATTAACACAAAAATACAACACGGAATGCAATTTCACGCCAGCCCGCAACCCTTATCCCGTCGCCGACGACGCCCCCGGGTTATTATTACTTATCTACCGACGGAATGTCACAACGAACGTCGAATATATACACATACGTTTTTTTTATTATATATTAAAAAAAAAAAAAAAAAAAAAAAAAAAAAACATTTCCATTATCCAACAGATTTTCTCAGAGGGACTGTTTTGATTGTCACGGATTTCCTCGCACGTTTACGAAACGGGAAAATTGTTTTCATATTTCATCAGTAGTGGCCGGCTTACCGTATATAATATCGTTACACGGTACAATAACGCGGCGCACGTGTTGGCCATTTTATTCGCACACAATTTCCGTGTGTAATGACCTCGATTTTCCGCAGGCGAAACAAAAAATAAAAAATAAAATTAAAATAACGATATTATATTTAATATTCAAATGCATTTTTAAAAAAAAAATAAACTGCACGTGGCGTAGGTACGCTGCACGGACTAGAGGTGCCTAGGTGTATAAAAATTAACCGAATGTAACGGCCATTTGTTGTTAGTGTTAGGCTATTTTATTTTTTTTTTTAACCGTGCGAGATTTTCACTGGTCTTTTTTTAAAACTACAAAATTATAATAAAATCGTTCCTTTTTTTGCTTTTCTCTCCAAATTATACGCCTTATTGACTGCCAATATAAATTGGCAATTTACCATAGGTTTTATAAAGCACTCGGAAAAATTAAAAACTAATAGCTGCGGTTACGCGTTATTTCGTCGCATTTGATACATACAATATTATAAAATAATTAGGTACTTTTGATTGGTCAGTGAACGTTGAAAAAAGAGGTATACGCAATTGCGTTTCCTTCTCTGGTGACCGGTAATGTATTACAGACGTTTAATTGCGTTTGGCATAAATATTGTTCGGCAAATTGCGCACAGCCTCCAATCTTTGATTATTTTTAATCGTAGTTCATGCGATTATTATTTTGACCGTGCATTTGCACAGTAACGGAATCGTGAAATAAATTAAGGAGCTTGTTTTTCAAATTTTCTCCGATTTTGTAGAGCCATTTTGATGACCACCTTATTAGTTTCCACTAATCTTCTGTCCGAGATACCCGTTTAAGGGGAAGGGGTACGGATATTTTTACTGACAGTAATAACTCCGTGGGAATAGGGATAACTATCACATGATATTTCTCTAAATTTTTTTTTTTTTTTTTTTAATTGATTAAACAACGCCATTTCTGGGACCGCATTCAACTCCGATTTGATCCATTCGAGTTAAATAGTTATAAATTGTGTTTATTAAAAGACATATTATAAAGTTTGGGATGAAAATATTGTAAAACGGGTTTGAATGCGAGAGTCTTCCTCTTTCCAATAAAAAAAATAATTCTCAAAATAAAACTAGGCTTTTTACTCGGCACGAGAGTTTTTCCCGTTAAGCGTGTTTTTAGAGCCAAAATATCCCGTAAGACCCCGGAAAACTCCATGAAATTTTCATCAAAATTACCTAAACGCCTGATGAAAATCGAGGTACTTTCTGTGGTTCGATTTTAAAATTGTAAAGATAATATGTCGAAGCATATTTTACGTGTTAACATTTTTTATTTAATTATTAATACCGTTTGAAATTGACAAATCTATACAAATTTAAACAATTTTATCCTCGTAAATTATTTGATAAAATTGGAAAAAAAAAATGTTCCGACCGATACAAAGTTAACTTGTTTATGAATTCAAACATATTTGAATAGTTTTTTTTTTGTTTTAATCGAACTATTGTAAGTACCGACGTTTTTCGTCCACTTAAATGAATTTCATGCCGATGTTGATTAGTGGAAAAGTCAAGGGTCAATAAGACGGTCAAAATATAAGGTTGAAAACAATTTTGACAAAATTGGAGAAAATTCGAAAAATCCGTTTCCGACCCCTTTAATGCTAATATACGTATATATATATATATATATAAACGAATTGGATTTTTATTTGTTTGTATTTTTTTTTTCTCTCTCTCTTTCTCTTTTCTCTTTGCCTCAAAGCCGTGGCGTGCTCGGTATGCAAATGAGCGACGGCCTTAACGAACTGGGATATCCGAAATGGCAACTGGCGCTGTGCGTGTTCATAGTGTACGTCATGCTTTACTTGAGTTTGTTCAAAGGCGTCAAGTCATCCGGTAAGTAACACCCGACGACCACCGCCGTGACACGGCGATTTCGCAAAAGAATAAATAACGCCCGGGCGGACGGCCAAACCATATTAATCAGTATCAACGAATTGATTAAAAACATTGTGTACACATACGTTTTCAGGTATCGTTGTTTGGGGTACGGCCACACTACCGTATTTGGTGTTGACCATCTTGTTGATTAGAGGTCTCATGTTACCCGGATCGCTGACCGGCATAACGTACTATTTACAACCCGAATTGTACCGGCTCTTGGACACACAAGTAATATAATTCGGATAACTGATGCTATAACGCATAAAAAGTTTCCTTTGGGACACGGTTTAAGGGTTTTTTTTTTTTTTTGTCACTATACATTATTACAGGTGTGGGTGGACGCGGCCGTTCAGATATTTTATTCGGTAGGGGCCGGGTTCGGCGTTCACTTGTCGTACGCGTCGTACAATAATATAAAAAACAATTGCTATACGTACGTATACTATCGTTAACAATTAAAATTTTAATTTTTTTAATACGTTAGTCTGTTTTAGCGTTTTATTCGCGCGTTGCGTATATTGTATATAAATCAATTTGTTTCGCTGTTACAGCGATTGCTTGATCACGACGGCCGTCAACTGCTTCACCAGTTTCTTTTCGGGTTTCGTGATATTCACCTATTTGGGTTTCATGTCGTACAAACAACACAAGCCCATTAGTTCCGTGGCCACAGAGGGTGCGTTTATCGCCCGCCGCGATTACGACGCTTATTCGGCGTACACGATACGCACGTCTACGCACGAATTTGTCGGTTTAAACACATTTTCGTTTTGTATTTTCTTAGGTCCCGGTCTGGTGTTTCAAGTGTATCCTGAAGCTGTGGCAACGTTACCGGGATCGAATATCTGGGCCATGTTGTTCTTCTTCATGTCCATCACTTTGGGTATCGATTCCGCGGTAATACAATTTAAATATATCACGTTATTTTTATCTATTAAAATACGTAACCGTTATTTATACATTTTTAGTTCTTTTTTCAAATTTTTTTTGTTTTTTTTACCACTATACAATTTTTACACATATAAAACTAACCCTGTTATAATAAGCGTAGGCGTGCGCAGGAATTTTCGGCAGGGTGCGCAGGATAATTTTCAATAAGTGTTCCTCGACCTGCTATACAAACCCGTACGATAAACATTGTCTCTACATCATAATCATTAAAAGCTATTATTTTACATGGAATATTTTTTTTCTATATTATAGTATTGTACATTTTATCAGTAAAATCAATAAATTATAAAAAAAAAATATTTACAAACGAACCAAAAATATAAAGTAGGCACAATTGTTTGCAGGGTATGCAGCCGCACACCATTGCACACCCCGTGTGCACGGTTATGATATTATAAGCAGGGTTGAGATTTTATAGCACTTAAAATTGCATTAACATGCGCTATAATATTACCTTAAATTTGGGTAAATATGCGCTCAAAATAACAAAAATGCAAATAAAGAAAATCAGAAAATTATTATTTGTTAATAACTTATTATTTATTAATTTATAAATTCGATTGACAATAATCAAATAGCACGTACGTCAATAGACGTATTGACTTGTTATTATTTTATTAATAAAAAATATTAAGATTTTGATTTTAATATTAATTTATTATTAATTATAGTTAGTAATAAGTATTATTAATTATTATTTATTATTATTAAATTAGTTAAATTATGACCAATTTTGGTTAAAAACAGGTAAGAATACATAAATATCTCAAAAAGTCCAGAAATATCACTAATAACTAAAAATTCACAAGATTAAATTTTAAATTTCAGTTCTTCTGAGTCACGAAACAAATGTTAAGCTTACTCTGCTAATTCTTAAAAATCCTATGAGAAATATGGAAATGCTATTTGTATATAATTATTATGAACATTTTCAATAATTATTTTGGGGAAGGAGGGGGAAAAAATATTGATTGCTTTTATCTGTATAATTTACTAAGTAAATATATTTACTTTTCATCTGTCCGATGAAAAAGCCTAAAATTCTGTATGTATACAGTTGCCCGTAATACACAGTTACGTTTATGTTTAGATGGGTGGATTGGAATGTGTTATTACTGGGCTGATGGACGAATTCAGCGGTTTCTTCAGGAATCGTAAATGGCCACGCGAACGTTTCACGTTCGCAGTCATAAGTATATCATTTTGCGTGGCTCTAATAAACGTGACACCGGTACAACAGTTTCATTACGATTTTTTAACCGTCTATTATGTTCTGAAATGTATTAATTCACGTAAATTGTATTTAGGGTGGCATTTATATGCTGCATTTATTGGACACATATGCTGCTGGAATATCCTTGTTGTGTTCGGCGTTATTCGAATGTATAGCGGTATCATGGTTTTATGGTGAATCAATTCGTAGAGAAATAAACCTTTCGACTTTTGTCGTCTATAATAATTACGTAATAATTGTCTTTAGGATTGGAAAAATTCTGTGACGACGTGGAAAAAATGATTGGAAGACGCCCCGGACTCTATTGGCGAATATGCTGGAAATTCATAAGCCCAATGTTTATTATTGTAAGTTAAGAAATATATCGTAAAATTGGTCTAATATAATATATTTGCATTGTTTAATTTAGAATGTTCTAAATTAAAATTAAGTTATTTAACTAAATAACTTCAGGTAATAAATGCCACTATATATGGGTCTGGCAAAAGTACTGGGATCGCGAGCATTATCTAGGGAATTAAAAAAATAATTATGTATGACTTTGGTCCGTCCGGTAATCCTGTACGGGCATGGATATGTGGCCACTGAGGAAAGTAGACGAGAAGAAGTTTTTGGAATGAGAAAGGAAAATCTTCGGCTCTGTAAAGGATAATAACCGTGGAGAATCGAGAAGTAGGAAAAATGTGGAGCTTGTTAATTTATTCTTGAGTAAAATGCACAAATATAATGGATGCAATAAGAAAGCGAAGATTACTACAATGGGCGTGTTTAGAGAATTAAAAACGAATTAACAAGTGAGTAGTGATGGAACAAAATCCGTACGGAAAAAGACTCCCGGGAAGGCCCAAGTCAAGACGTGAAGACTTAATAAAAAAAAAAGGATGTTCAATCACTGGACGGTGGGCTCGAATTGAAAGGAAAAGGCTACGTATAGTTAAGGACGGTACTGCAGAGAGGCCTAACAACTAGAGAGAAGAAGAATTAATAGCACACGGATCGTTTTTATAATATAGTAGATACCTATAATAATCTGAAAAATTACATTACAGGGTGTAGTCGTTTTTGCTTTGATTTATCATCAACCGTTGAGTTACAACGGTTACAAGTATCCGGAGTGGGCTGAATGGTTAGGTTGGACTCTCGCCTTTTCGTCAATACTAATGATACCGGGAATGGCTATAGTGCAAATGTGCAAAGCGACTGGATCGTTTAAAAAGGTAATATTGACATTATTATTATTGTCACACGTCGAAACCCGCAAAACTAAAATATCGATGACGAAATAGCCAAAAAAAAAAAAAATAGTGTTGCTAGGTATGTGCATAGTTTTCAATTTACTTTTAAAATTATATACGACGAAAAACAAATGGAAAATTTGTGACGACGTGGTAAGACAAATTTCCGGGATCGTTAATTTCGCAATTCTCAAGCAATTGAAAAAAAGTGCATTTTTTCATAAATTAATAACGGATAACCCGTATACCCATATTATGTTTTTAACGTTAAATTACTCAATTTGAAGACTTTAAAAAAAAAAAATCGTTGGACGAATTTCGACCGGGGGCTAGAGGTACGCCCGCCTAACCCCTCTGGCTACGCTGCTGGTTTTGCGCGGTTACACCAGTGCGACCCAATTAAATAATAATACGTTGTCGATTTATTTAATTTATTGTATATTGATGATTTAACAGAGATTAGCGTACAATATTACGCCTGCTAACGAACACGAAACGATGGAAAAAAACCAAGGCGAATGTACAAGATTCCGTCTTAAGCACTGGCTATACATTTAGTGCTATCTGTAATCAAATTTATTCGTATGCGTGTTCTTATATCGCTTGTGTTCCATTTATAATAGTCTAACCTATCGTATGTTTCGCTGTAGCTATAGATGTTTAAAAAAAAAAAAAACATTAACAATACGAGAGGAAAAAAAAAAACAATTATAAATAATAATATTTCTTTATTATACGTATAATAATAGTAGATGAAACTCCGTACATCTTAGGTTCTTATATTATAGATATATAGGTACTAAATTTTAAACAACTATAACTATTAATCATTATTAATCGTCTTTATCGCGTTCACTTACTATTATTTGGTAATTTGTGTAACAGTTTTAATTTATAACGTCAAAAACGGTTTTCAATATTATTTAACATCAGCAGTAACGTAAATACTCATAACCATGAAATATTAAGCAATCGCAAATAATTACCGACATTATTTTGCATACAATATTAAATATTCGCGCAGTTTGTTCCACATATAACGTTACAATATTTTCGATTATTTCCGAGGGAAACGTTTCCAACATCATTGGACACCGTTTACAATTATTATTAGAAACATGTACGTACTTGTCCGTTTATCGTTATGCAAAACCGCCAAATTTAATGTCGTAATGACCCGGTATTTATATAATAAAAGAATATATTCCGTTTAGCTAGGCACCTAACTAAGTAGAATTTTTTTTTATAAAATATCAATTTATCGACAAAAAAAAAAAAACCAAAAATTATTATTATTATTAACGGCTAAGGTAGTAATTATACTTATTTTAAAACTTTACGGATACACGTTATTCTCGTTAGTGATACCACAAAGGTAATTATTATATAAATATAATCGAATAAATATCAAATAAATATATAAGTAGGTATACGCGAATATACGCGTACGCAAGACCAATAATAATAATAATAATAATAATAAAAAAAACTCAAAAACAAATAACATCTGCTTAAAAAAATAATTAGATACTTGTTCCGCGATAAATTGTATTATTAGAAAGAAAAAAAAAACCAACAACGAATTAAAAATATTACAATAAGTCGACCATAACGTGTCGGGCTTACAATAGCCGTTCATTTAGCCGTACAGAACGAATAGTAAGTGATTAATAATTACCACGATATACATTGGTAATGCAGCAGCTTACAAAACTTAATCACTTAAATTTTCTCTCTCTAAAACTTTCGATTTGCAATTTATTCATTTTCTTTTTTTTTTTTTCCTTCTATTTAGACTTCACGGTATAGGTGTATAACGACAGCTATCTGATTACACAAATAATAGCATTTTAAAAACAATAGGGCATCGATTAAAAATATCTGTAGACACTTGACTTTTACCGCAGTTGAAGGGCACATTTTTAATTCGTTAAACTCCGTGTAGATAAAAATCCAATATCCACATAGGAACTAACATTACTATATTTTTACAATTCATTTTCAACTTAAGACTTATAATAATAAGTAGGTTCGCTTGCCGTTTATAAGGTATATTGGGTGTGTGTTATTAGTGCGATTAGGTTATTATCTCAGAAACAGTATAATTGTTTTTAGAGACGGAGCGTTTAAAATAATTATAATAATAATAATAATAATAATAATAATAATTTATATAAAGCAATACTGTAAAGTCAACGTAATGTTACTTAGTTATATTTATCGTGCGCTGAATTGTATTACTCGTGTATTCATAATGGTATGCCTATAATAAGTAATTATTAAAACCGTACTTATAGTGTATTACTTAATGGTAAGTCAAATAAACCCTCTTGCGTGGCTTTTTATTCATTTTAAATATAGGACAAGTTTTTCAAATTGTCAAATAATCAACTATCAAACAAATTAAATAAAAATACTAAAATTAAGCATAGTTTTATTAAATTTTTCGTCATTTTCTTAATATTAATACGAAATGAATATACTAATTATTATACATAATTATGTAGTAATTTTATTATCTAAAGTTAGGTATTAGTATTTAGTTATAGATGTCATTTTATGATATAAGTTATTACGTATATAATGTACTTATTAAAATATTTCAATAAACTATTTACGTCTTTATTCCATTAATATAGATTAATGTTGATTATATTATTATAAAATAAACATATTATTAAACGTCAAAAGTATTTGAAATTTGTTTGTTGCCTTTTATTCCTTTTAGATTCCACTCGTGTACAATGGATTTTTTTTTTTTAAAAAAAAGTCAAAATGACACCGTTTTTATGTTATAAAACGCCATCATATCTCACTCGGGTCTTTTTATTATAATAAAAAAAAAAAATCCTAACCGAATCCTACATAATCGCTTTTCGTTTAACATATTCTTTTGTACACCCAATTCATTATTTAATTACTAAATAAATTGTTAAACAAACGAATACGTCTAACCCTTACGACGACCCACGAATAAAAATTCATTTTTCCATTCGACTATTTATAGTATAATCATTAATTTAGATGGTATTACATATTCGAGACGATTGTACAGACATCAAAAGAGTACGCCCGTGTACGGAATAAAATATATACAATACAATTGTACTCGGTAAAAACTGAAAATGCATTTTATCTGTATTCGGTATTGTTGTATTTTATTAAAAACAATATAGGCAATAATATAATAATAGGCGTAATATAATTTTATTTTTTTTAATAAATCCATACGAGTGTAATTAAGTTATTACAATGATAATAATTGATACATTAATACGAAATCTCGGGTTGACTTGACAATTCAATTTAAAATACTATTAGTGATTACGTTTGTTTTAAAACAATAAAATATCGCGGCCCAGGCGTCAAACGCCAATACTACACCCAGCAAAATCATACTTCTATTGGAATCCCATCCTATAGATTGTACTTTCCACTTTTTCTCTTTCGTTTCCAAATTAACGGCCACCATTCCATTATTGTCTTCATCCAATTGCGTAATTTGGTTTTCTAACGTTGCGGAAGTAACAACAGTGGTGTCATGTGCCAATGGCACCGTCCCCTGTTTGAGCAAATAACACACATAAAACATAAACGAAATAAGGTAGGACGCACTGCTCGTGGGTGGGTGCCCGGCTTTTGATCGATTAAAATAACTAAAAGAAATTAATCATTTTTTTTTTATTGAAGGCCAAACAAATTTTATTCGCACAAATCGGAAAATAGTACCCGAAATACCGAAATTTAATCTTTAAACGCTTATAGAAAAAAAAAAAAAAAAAAATGTATTACGCTCAACTAATATATTTTTTTACCACTAAGTATAACTTCTGATGAACCCCGTCTCAATTTTCCAAACATTTTTACTAGGCCAAACAAATTTTATTCACATAAAACCAAATAAAAACTCAAAAAATTAACGTTATCATTAGCTAAAAAATGACCAGAGTGTTATGAAAATGTTACCATGTGTAGAAAGTGCTAATATTCGGTGAACACTTCGAGTCTTTACGACTATTTACTGAATTACAAAAAAAAAAAAAAAAAAAAGAAAATAACAGTGTAAATAGTGTTATTGTGTAAATTGTCTTGTTTTCCCGACGTTTTTTTCATAATTATTAAAAAAACTACTAGGGAAATCAAAAAACTACCCCCCCCCCCGCGATTATGGGGACACCGAATCGACCATGATTAAACAAAATGTGCGGTAAAAAATTTGTTTAAACAGAGAAAAAAGGGCACATCATAGTAAAACCAATAGATTTGTTCGCTAAGCTCGGAATTAAAAAAAAAAAAAAAAAACAGTTTTAAATATATACGTACGCTTACTATAGGAAAGTTCGAATAAAACAGATATTGCGGTAGGAAATACCGGATCGATAATAATTCGTGTACCAATAATGAAATTCGTCTACTTATTGAATAGGTATAAATACGAGAGGTGCCTTATAAGTTCAATATAGAAGTATTCAAAAGAACCTATTAATAATTCGTTATTTTTTATAATAAAAAAAAAAAAAACCTAAAAAAATATCTGCGATATTATTATTAGTTTGCAATGGAGTCGGTGTATCTGTCTGTTTCAATCGGTTCAATTTGTATACAAGTTTATCATTCACCTTGTCTGATTTTTGAAGACCGTCTTCGTATGCATCGTTGACGTAACCGTCCTGCGCGGTAATCGCGGGTATTTCGGAATTCGCCATATTCTCCGGGATACGAACCGATTCCGCCTCGACCTGTACAACAATTGTAATGGTGACGTTAAATCTAAATATTCTTCAGCCGACTATACCGAATATTCAAATAAAAAAAAAAAAATGCAATATAGAAACAATATTATACGTAATACCACCACTCGAGTGCTCTACAGCCGGTACTCGTGCGCCCTACGCAATAAACGGTTTTATCAGTGCAATATAATTTAGGTGGATGGCCCAGGGGTAAATATAATATTATTGTGCTACGATTATAAATTCTAATATTTAATATCCGATAAATAATGGTATTATACACTTTTTTTTTTTTTCTTCTACTACGAATAAACACATTTACAAGTACACAATAATCAGTACCTAGATTGGTGATTTTCGCATTACGAGTATTAATTCACAAATCTCGTACTTAAAACGCAATTATTACCTACTGATAATATTATTCATTCGACGTCATATTATGGAGACAATTACTTATTTTTAAACGTACGCCTAATTGTTCGAAATCAAAGTAAAATAACGATAAATCTATGTACTTGTGTGTTCTTATCTAATAATATTTTTCTTACGATACCTATAAATGCCAGCAGTTTAACCTTCGCATAAAAGAATTATATTACTGTTGGTTTTTAAAACGATATCATGTCCCTAGGAAACTGTTTGATTTTGTACGTACCCGCTCTAAATAAAATACTTTTTTAGATTCTGAGCATAGCGATCAAATGTATTGGTTTTACTAATATAAGGTGTGCTTTTTTTTTTTTAGGATTTTCGAGAATTTTCTTGTAACGTTATAAGTCTAGTTGAGAACGTTATTATTATTTTTTTTTTTTTTTTTATATTACGTGTAGTTTTCCTAATAATGCGAAAATATGAAAATTACGATTTCTGTTAATTTCGATTTTATTGTGAATTCAGTGAATAATAGTTGTAGAGGCCAAATTTCTATTAAATATTAGCACTTTTCTATAATACCTACCTCTATAGGTAGTGCAATTTTCATAATATTTTGACAGTTTTTTTAGTATTTTTTTTTTTTAGTTTTTTAAATACATTTTTTTTGTGTAGAAAACAATTTTGTTATTTATTTTCACCGGCGTTTTAATATCAAATTAACGCTAAAATTCGTTAAAAACACGAACAGTTGTAATTTATTTTGTAGTTAAAATTTCCAATTTAAATTTACCCAAACAAGTTTAACTGTTTAACTTGCTCAGAATATTATAATAGTCCAAGTTAGGTACCCCAAGTTGAGCAAAGCATTTATGAATTACCTTATTGGAAAGGTCTTCTTTTGAGCCAATCGAATCACTATATCCTTTATTCACATAATATTCCTCTATGTCATAACTAGTTTCTTTGGTTTCTTGATGATCTGAAGATGAGTGTTCATTAAGACAGAGCTCTTTTCCATCCTTAAAGTTAAATTTCATAAATAGCATACATTTCTAATATAGGTATAAATATATACGCATATAATAATAGCAATTTATAAAAAAAAATATTTACCATTTTCATTTATTAATTCAATACGTTAATTACAATGTAATGAAATGTATAGGTTGAGAACTTCATTCGTGTAGTAAAATCTAGAAACTACTTTGCATTTCAATATTTATCTCTCTGAATTTAAAAGTGTTTTTAATCTAATAAATATGATTTCCTTAAGTGCTTAATAAACAATTTAATTTATTTGTACGATACCATAACGCACTTAAGATTTTATAATGACTATTGAGTAATCTAATTAATGTTTAATATACACGGGTTAACAACAAGTGATCGTGCATTGTACAGTTCTCTCATGTTACCCAAAATATTGTAAAAAATTATAATTTTAGATTATATCAAACCGACTTAATAAGGTTGAAACAAATGAACCAAGTGGACAAATAGTTTATATGAACACTAAACACTGGCTGTGTTAATTTTAAAATATGCCAGAATTTTTCAAGCCATGTGAATGATTATTATGGGCAGGGAGTATTCAGTTCGTTGTTAGGAAAAAATTGACCCATAATTCCAACATTTTTTTCCAATCAATTGAATAATTTATTTTGAAAAAAAATCGTCTCGACCAAATCGGTCATTAACAAAAAAAAAAAAAAAAATCATCATATTAATTGTACAATACTCATGTACCTTAATCATAATCCACAGTTAAAGATGATATATTTAAATAATAATAAAATAAATCAACAGAAGATATATATATATATATATATATTATAGTTTTTAAGTATTTGAGTGTCAATTATTTCTGATATTTGATATGAATTAATTTTTGAGACATATTTAAACGTTTCTTAAATAATAGAGTAAAAACCGGGATTATCCATAATTATGACATTTGTTTAATAACTAATTTAATTATGTACATTTATTATATTATAATTAACACACACTGAATTATTGTACAATCATATAAATTAAAACCAAGTTATCAAAAAATACACATGAATCATCATTTTTCCAGTGGTGCGTAATTGAGAAGTTTTTCAATTAAGTCAACGTGACCGAGCAGCATACGTCTGCAACAATATCGCTTAAGTCCAAGGGCGTCCAAAGCATCTCTGAAAAGCAAAATAATTTAAATAGTACATCAAATAAATATAGATAGGTAACCAACTATAACTAAATGTTTTAAAAATACTTTTTTTAATTTGATACATAATAAGTGGTTATAATTAGTGGCGTAACCAAACATTTAAATATTCACAAGAAGGTAAGGTTAGTCCTATTTTGTCATTAATGTTATGTTATAATTTTATAGAAACCATACAGGCATTACAGTGACAATTTCCATAAAAATATTTATCATTTTGGAATCTAACAATAAAATAACTATAATAATATACATATAAAATATAAGACAATATTTATTGGCCAAGAAAACAAGTTTTTACATTTAAAATACATAAAATGTTCCCAATAATAATTTGAAAAATAGTAGAATTAAATTGTTATAATAATTTTATTTAAAAAAATAAAAATAAAACAAGAATGAATGTAAGATGTAAAATGAAGAATACATGGGAAATATTACCATAAGTAGAGAATAAACTCATTTCAATAGATGAAATGAGACGACATAGATTTAAGAAGTTTCATTTACTATCTATAATACGGAGTAGAATATATTATATTTAATATTTGTCTGAAGGCTTTATTAAAAGTTTTTAAAATTATTTCCCTTTTACATCTGGAATATACGGACAGTTGACATTTAGACATCTGTGTGTGATAGATTCAACTGTGGATCGCTCACAGACGCGAAACACAAACGAACATTTCCTAGTTAATTTTATTATTATAGATTAATATACAACTCACCCTTCAGTGTATTCAGCTTGTAACAATCCCAGGTACGATTCCCATTTATTAGCGATTACCTTACCACACGTGAAACATCTGATCGGAATAATCATATTCAAACCTTTTTTTTTTTTGGTTCTAAAAAATAACAGTATTTCAGAACTGCACTACAAAGCACGAACTTAGAAATGAATGGCAACTTTTTTTCTTAATTTTTCATAATTAACGACGTTATACTACGCGTTCGACTGTCGTCTTATCAACTACGGTAAACAAAGACATAAGTACACTTATTCGAAAATGATAAGGACAAATAATGATGACAGTTAGGTTAGGTCCGAAAGCCTAATTTTTATATTTTAATACAAAATATTACTATAATTAATTGTAAAACTGCGTAATAAAAAAAAAATACCGTTGTTATGCAAAACCACGTACGGTAAGCTTTTAATTGGCGTGCACTAAGTTAAAATGCGACTTTGCTCGTTTCTTATCATTTTCGCAAAACTGTACCGCACCGGTTGACAACAACTACGAACTTTTTTATTTTCACAAAATAATAATGTTATCGTGTTCTGTGATAACGACTAGATGGGATGATATAGAAATTAATATAATATATTTAATACTTCATCTGTTTTTACATTAACTGCCAGGCGATAATATTGAAAAGTAACGTAAACAAAATATACTCCACGTAACAAATTATATAGTAAACTATTGCCTTAATTATTTGTTACACTAGTATATGTTACACTAGCTGTTTTATAGCATTCAAACGAACGATTAGCCGATGTTTTAAGTGCCAAAAACTTTACCACAATCATACAAATCCATTTTTAACGTCTTCGAGTTACACGTTAACGGTGAGTATAAATATGACATTATTTTCGTATGATAAATAATAGATTTCATTTTTCTAGTAACAACCAGGGCTTGGGTCGAAAAAACTGCAAGCATTTTGCTTAACTATCTTGTTACTAATGGACAATGATAATTCACACCGAGACACACCGTTGGATAATAGTTTGACAGTGGATTACTCTACAGAAGATGGGCTCGATGAAGCGACAGCCATGTCTGAAGCACCTCACAACACATTGGCTGATGGTCTGATTGCACGTTTGCTCAGGCCGTGTGTTGATCGCTTAGACGTGTCTGTTCAGTGCACTAGGTAATTTATATGATTATTATTACACAACAATTTGATGTAATAATATATTATTATATATATATTATACTAAGAAATAATATTTAATTATTTGTTTGTTACATAATTGTTGCTGTTGCTGCTGCTGCTTTGTGCTGTTCGACATTAGGTTAAGTCAACTCAACTTAAAATTACAACTCGACTCATTAGCCGCTGAGCTCAAGAACTTATCTTTGGCCCAACACGAATGTCTTTTTGTTACTTCATCCATTCCATCGCTCATTGCTTCTGACAAGACAATTTCACCTTTAATCACTGTTTCTAATAATATTACTACAAACACTTATGTCTTATTAGATGAACATGCAAACAGATTGACTTGTGCTCGTGCTAAGATAGCGGTTGTGGGAAACATACTGGAGTCTACGCAGGTACAATATTAGTATAAATAAGGTAATAAATTTAGTTTATTATTATCAAACAGATAGTATACAAATTTTATAATATCTATTTATTTCAAGTTAATGTCATATACAAGCATAAAATGTATGTTAATTGAAGAGTTTCTTTGGTATGTTAATATAACAGGAACGTTTGCGAGTGCTTTCACACCGTATTGGACGCGAACACAATAACCGACGCTCATTACTAGAACCTCAGACAGTGTCAACTAGTGTTACAGCTGAGAAATCAAAGCTGGAGGACGAAAACTTGGAAGAAATGAATTTCAAAGACAGTGATGATGGCCATGACAATCAGGAACTATCAACAGACGAAACGCACACAGTTCATTGTGAAAGCCCAGAGCTGCAACAGCCTGTTTTCGTTGCAACATTACCAACATCAGAATTTCCAGTACTGTCATGATTGTTTATAACTTTATAAGAATATTATACACATACTTCAGGTATATATATATATATATATAATTGTGTATTCACACTATTTATTCCCGAATAAAATATTAATTGTATACTTATTATGGGTGTGTTTTTTGACAACAAACAGGACACATATCAATACATAGATTCATTTGCTTCAATCAATTAGTGACTAGGACAACACATTGATCAATCTAGTTACAACTGAGTTTCAATGTTGGTGCTTGGCGTTGGTGTTAATGTTCCATCACAAACTCAATGATTTTTCCATAAATAAGACCCAGGGTTACATAAAATACCATGATACCATTACATGTATACAAAATTATGTAAATGTAGAATAGCTATTTTTATATACCAAAACTGAGTTACAATTATAATTCAAAAGTTAAAATAGTATACATATTGTACTACAAAAAAAAAAAAAAAAGAATTTATATATATGTATTAGGCTGGTCCTTAATTTTTTTTTAAGTGGAGGGGCTGAGAGACCCCCCCCAATTTTTTCATTTTTATAAAAGTTATTTTGGCTGTTTTTGGTTGTGATTACTCACCCCCTACCAGTCTCAAGCAAATGGGTTGAAATTTGACTAAAAGGGGTTGTTTTGTAGTTTTAACATTTTAAGTTTAAAAAAATTTAATTTAATGTAAAAACCGATAAAAACTTAATTATAGAAAAAACCATTGCCTTTAAAATAGATATTTATATAATTTATTGTTAATCTATTATTTTTTATAAAAAAAATAAAAAAAACATTTTTATTATTCCATTAAAATTGTCCAATTAATGGGTATTTTGTTATACTTAAAAAAACACGCCTTAACAATTATTTTGTCATCTTTATTGAAAGCATTTAATGGATGTATGAAGTTAAAGTCATTTAATGGAGCTTGATAATATCTAAAAATAAATATTATTATACCTGTAACCCAGCAGATAATTTATGAATTATGAAATTTAAAACGATATTTAGGTAGAAGACAACACCATGTCTATTTGTATTTTATTTTATTATTAACCGTTAGTAAAGTATAACAAAATACCCATAAATTGGACAATTTGAATGGAATAATAAAATATATTGATTTTTTTTTTTTTTTTAATAAAAAATAATAGATTTACGATAAATTATATAAATATCTATTTTAAAGGCAATGTTTTTTTCTAAAATTAAAGTTCTATCGGTTTTTACATTAAATTAAATATTTTTAATCATTAAATGGAAAAATTACCCCTTTGTTCACGACCAAAATAACTCCTTTATAACAATGAAAAATTGGGGAGGGGTCTCCCTAAAAAGATACCTAATTTTTATTTTTTCGGTATAAATAAGGACCAGCCTAATATATATATATTTATTTAAAAATTGTCTATTGAATATCACATAATTTGAATTATTATTATAATACTGCACATTAACTATTTACTAATTGTATTACAAACAAAATAAATTTAACAATATTGTCTATTTAATAGTATATAGAATTATTACACATTAATCATTTACTAATTTATCTTAGTTCGGTACCAAGCTATTGCAAATTAATGACAATGCCTACACCGAACATTGCAACCACAAGCAAACTAACTAAATCTACGAATAAATCGTTAACTGTCGATAGTATTATAAAAAAAAAAAAAACGACCAAGAACCACCAGTATACAGAGCGTATCTAGTGTTGGTTCAACGATTCAGAAATGGACGAGGAATTCGAAACGCCAAAAAAAAAAAACTATCAAACGTCATCTCTCTTCAACAAAATCCGACCATCAAAAAGCAAATAATAAAAATAAAAAAACTCATGTTTGTAACAGCAAACAGATTCGCCTCACTGATCACCAACGATCAAACAGATTCTACCACCAGATCGTCAGCAATTCCCTTTAACACTATTAATTGCGAAGAAGAACCAATTAGAACAAATTTACCTCCTCCAATAATTGTCCGTGGCGTGCCCCACTAAATTGGTTTCCGTGACGAGCCCATAAGACTTGTTGGATCAAAAAACTTTTTCTTTAAATCATCAACTAACGATATAAAAAATAAAGACAATTAAACCTGACCAGTATCGAGACATTATCCACTTCCTAAAAGAAAGTGAGGCGCAATATCAAATAATATCAACCACGAGAAGAAAAATCCTTTCGTATTGTCATTCGAAAATTCATCTTTTAGTAAACCTTAGAGACTCTAATGAATTATTTTTTAAATATTTGCTTAGGATAAGTTATTTTAACATTTTTTTTATTGTGAAGGCTTGTGATTTTAACTTGTTTTTTAAAGTTCAAATTTTGATGGTGACAATTTTTTTAATGAGGATATGGTTATTTTATGACCTTTAGATGGTGTGATGAGTGATGGGTCTATAGGTTAGGTTTTTTGTATAATAGCTTTCAAAACATACACTTATTTTTGGTGCGAGACCCATATGCATAGCCGTGATGTTATGTGTTACATATCAATAACAAAGTGATATAACAAGTGATTTTTGGGTACAAAAAAAAAAAATAATAATAATAATAATAAGTAATAAAATTTTCTTATTTAATTACAATAATTATGAACAACGAGGAAAAACTGAAACGCGGGCGTCTAATGCATCTCTTTCTTTTAATAATTCTAGACACAGTGCTTTGGTTGATTTCTTTCGGATCTCCACAAACAGTCTTTAAATTAATGTACATGCAATTATCTACTTCATATTTTTTACCGATTTGCATTGCCTAACTTGAAACATTGCTTGTGCATAAAACCCCAATAATGTTATCAACTGAAGAACGGGAGGTATAGGCAAAATCGATAACAATAAAAAAAAAAAAAACAAACAACTTAATACGCATGCTCAGGCGCAGCTCCCTGCGCAGATCAGTAGTGAACGTCGGTGGGTCGCGACGATTTTTGTGACGTGTTCCGGCGAATCGTAATTAATTTTATCTATTCGTGTTGTAATATTGATGTTGGTGGAAATATAGTGTTTAAAACTGATATTTTAACTTTATACCATTAACCTAAGGTTAAGGTTAACATAAACTATGTCAAACGTTAAAAAAAATGTAATGCAAAGACGTCACATAGTAGAATTGCTATGTTTAGCCACTAGTGAAACATGGGTGATAAAGAAGGAAATTGATGTAAGTTGCTTCAAACTTCAATAATTATATTCATATTAATAACGTTTTATTTATTTCCATAGTTTGTGATTGGGCGTTCTTCGGCTTCCGATATCAAAATTCAAAGAAAATACATATCTCGTTGTCACAGTATTATTACCTACGAAAATGACACATATAAGATTTACGACAATGTAAGTAGATTTTAAATTAAAACATACGTCTTTGAATAGTGCTAATTCCTCATAATGTTGACCCGTAATATTGAATTATATACTTAGATAAGCCTCGTCATACAGCCTTGCTACCAGTTTTCCCTGTCCAATGCCTTTGCTCCCCAGCTCACACCTCCTAATTGTACAAGTACCTATCTATAATATTTACAATTTGTATTATTTTACTGCTGTCTACAACTGTCAACTATTGTATATTAGGTGTATTTACTTGCACAAAAATATAAAAAAAAATCATTTACAATTATGATATTTTATGAATCTTGGAGAATTTACTACAGTCATAAATAACTGATGTTAAATGATTGACGGTATCATAACTATTGATTGGACAAATATTAACAAACATTTTCACAACTAAATTAAGAATTCACCTAATAAAACATTAGTCATAGATTTTTTAAAGGTGTTCAAGTATTATGAGACTACACAAAGGTTTTAACATTAATGATAACAATATAATATTACATTCAATATTAATATCGAAGTGTAATATTAATTTACATTCTATTAAAAATGTTAATTCATCATACTACCCTTTTTTACTTTGGAAAGCTTGAGCAGCATTATAAACAATAAAAGTGTACTACTAATATTTTATTCCATTTAAATTTCAAATTAGTACTAAGTACTATTATTTTGTAAATATATGCCATTACTTTAAGTTCTTAATTAAATTCGAAATTTGAATCAATATTAGAACTTTTTATTGATATGCATAAAATATCAATAGTAGGTATCTCAATGTCCCTAGTTATACCTATTTGTGAACTTCTTAAATTTGTTTGTTTATATGGCTTTCTAAACTTCAGGTTTTAGTTACAGGGTGTAACTATGTTAATCAGCCTTGTAGAAAAAGTATTTATTTAGTATGCTACTTATATACTACCTTATAGTAATTATATTTATGAAAAGCCTAATTATTAGACTAAAGGATTTCTAGTGATTGCAACTGTGTTTATATTTTCTGAATAATTGAAAAAAAATCAGTGTCAATTTTATAAATCCTACTCAAAAATATCTAAATCCATTTTAAATGTTCTGGCAAAACGAAATAAAAAACAATAGTTCTCAAACATTTATTTACCAATCAATATTTTTGATTGATCACAATTATACAATTGGAAAACTAAAAATATTTAATTAAAATATTTACTTCATTTGTATCTACCTTGAATTCCTAATTGTATTATATATTTATATAATTAATTTTTATACTGTACTATATATTAAAATTTGTTAATTTATGTGAAAAAGGCAAATCATTTTTCAAATATTCTTTGCATACACATTTTCATATATACCTATAATTTTGTCTTTGTAAATTTTTATAGTTATAATAGTTTATTTCTTTATAGTTGTACTTATACTAGTAGACTTATATCAATTTTTTTTTTTTGCTTTTAGAACACACATCTTGGTACACATATAAATAGTGTCCTGCTACCAAAAGGAAAAAAAAATGCTCAACAACTAAATGAGGGAGATGTTATTTGTTACGGTGAACTAGGAAGATTGGCTCATTTTTATAAATTTCAATTCCAAATTCCCAAATATAAGTAAGTAGATTTAATTTATTAGAAAAATAGAAAATAAATAATCGTTTTAGAAATAACGTTAAAACATGGAATAGGGTGATTTTAAAATGTTAAAAATGTCATACATTTTTTGGGTGGAAATAGAAATGTTTATGATATAACATATAATAGTTTCTGTTATTTTCAATTATATTTGTTTGTTGTTATTTAATTAAAGATAATCACAGAAACTTGACATTTTTATATTTATTTCAACCCTTAATAATAGTTTTTTAATGTAACAATACCTCCTAATAGTTGCTAAAACTTTACAAATTATTTTTATAAAGCCACAGACTATGTATGTAGACTACTTATGTTAAGTAAAATAAATACTCCCATTATAAAGATTATCACAGATTAGTAGGGCAGGGGTTCTTAAATTTTTAAAGGTACCACCCAGTTTGGATATTTTTTTTAACTTTGCTGACTTACAAATTTTTATTGGTTATATATCTCATGAAAAAAAATTAGTAAAAAAATATTAAAATTTATATTTAAAAAAAAGTACATTTACTATCATAGTATCATAGGCTTAATTAACTATTTAATATGGTAAAAAGATATAATCATTTTTAAAAAATGTATTTAATGAGAAGGGTGTACTTGTTTTCTATTTTTCTTGATCACTGCATTGATTTCCATTACAACTTTGAGTCGTTGACATTTTATTCAACCATTTATAATCCATGATAAATTATTCAAAACACAAAATAAACAAATTCATAAATATTGTTAAACAAATTTATTATATTTGTGTACAATTTTACTTTTAGATCAAATGTATATAAAGCAAATATATTTAGTCCTAATATTGGAATACAAGATAACCAGTCAACGGACATAATATTGTCTATGCTGACATTGACTAATGTAAGTAAGAAAAAATTATTGTTGGTTTGCATTGTCAATTATTTAATTAAAAAAATTAGTATGTACATTGTACCTGTATTTAAACAAGCTATAAGATTCCAATATGTTAGTACACAAATCAATAATTTGCTATTTAAATATATTATCAATAATCTATATTTATTGTTATTTAACTTTGAGAACTTACCAGTCAATAAAAAAAAAAATTATAATAATTTTAAATAGATTCAATATTGATTTACACTTTAATAATAATTTAAATAACCCAAGAGATTATTATTATTATTGATCTTCTATATGCTCTAAAGCAGGGGTCTTTACCCCGCGATCCGCTTTGCTTTATTTACGGCCAGCAGTGACATTTTAAGTAAAGCTTGTATATATTCTATTTTGATAAAATTAGAACAACTAGTGATAAATTAAATTACTTAACTACATATACATGTATAATACACTGTGTCTATTTGATAGTAAATAGACTAAAAAGAGTTGTAGTTAATAAGTTATTAATAGAGGACCGAAGATAATACTCATATATGTGTTTTAGTTACAGTTTTACATATTTTCACTGTAATATTTATATTTTATTATGTTAGTTTGTAAAAACGTAAAGTCTCGAATGAAATTTTTTAGTTAAACTAAAGGCTGTGTGTTTAATTTGTCAAGACTCTATTGCAGAGATGAAGAATACAATTTAAAATTATATTATGGTACCAAACATGATGCAATATGATGAAAATATTGAAAAATATAAAATGATAATACTTATCTTACTATTTTATTGTCTTAAATACAACCAAATATAGAAAAAAATAATTTCTGAAAAACAATGAAAATTAGCACACTAAAAATAAAATAATAATAATAGTTTGTACTTTAAAATTTAACCACATACCTATGTTATAATAATAACGGAATTTTTAAATAAAACTCATGTTATTCCTAGATGTGTCCCTTAAAGTATTTAGAAAATAATATGTAGCCTGCTGCATAAAAAGGTTGAAGCTGGGGACAGTTTTAAATCAAGAGTCTTCAAACTTTTTAGGCAACGGACACATTGTATTTTCAAAAAAACCTAAGGGTCACATTTGTAATAAAAACATGTTTTAAACAAAAATGTAGTTTTTATCATTATAACAAATATTATTAGATTTTAAATTATTTATTTATTTTTTAGTGAGATAATATTTGTTAAAACTGTTTTCAATGTAAATTAAGTTTTTCGACAGTGATAAACGCCACATAACCATTTTAATTTGATTAAAATGTATTTATTTTATTATAATTAAATAATAATGTTTTTACTCTGAGCAAACTCATGTAAGGGCCCATGAAAACTTTTCTTACATTGTTTCCTTAATATTAAAACTAAAATACTATGCTTAAATGAACAAATAAAAACAAGGCTAGTTGTGGGTTGATGAAGACCCCTGCTCTAAAGTCCCTATAAAAATTACAAAATACACATCTTGAAGTATGAATAATAAAAACTATTACTACTATATAATACTATTATGGATTTAGGTATGAATATTTGAATTTTCCTCTGGATCTTATAGATATGTATATATTAGGATCAAATTTAATTTTTGATAAATAAATTTTAAAAAAAGACATTTTTACTAATGAATTTCTGATAATATGTCAAACAATTTGTCAAATATATGATTATAAATTAGGTAGTAATACTTCTTAATGAGATTAAATACCACATTTCTGACAAAAATTAGCATTTTACTTTAAAAGATTATCAATAATATTTAACCGGTCCTACACATATATCATCATATGATTGCTACACTGTTAAGGTCATATCATTTTTAATTGCTTGATAAACTTTGAACCATTTATAGAAACATCTATTTTATTACATTTTAGTACTAAAAATGCTTAGCGGTTAGTTGTATTTAGTTAACCAGTTTACAATACCTAATAAATTCTTAACACTAAATTGTAATGTGTAGTTAAAACCTTTACTTTATATAATTGAAATGGCTGTTTTTGTATTATAAACATTAATGCATGTTATGTTAACAAATACAATTATTATCATACATATATGTGTAACTAATTGACAATTTGAAATATATATATATTCAAAAATATATAAACTTTAGAGATACACAATACAACAAATGCAATGTTAGATTACTATCAAAATGAGATTAGTGAAATGAATGAAGCTTTCAAAGAGGAAAAAAAAAAGATTAATAAATAAACTAAATTTTGACTAATAGTTTTTTTTTTTTTTTTTAGAATGCCACCAGAGAAATAAAAATCAAAATTCCCCAAATTGAAAAGAGTATAACAATTAATGTTTTTTTTTTTTACTTCTATATATGTATACAAATTAATAAAAATGTTATTTATTGAATTATTCTAGAATTTATGGAAGATATTACAAATATTATGAATTATAATGCTATAAAGTGTACTATATGCAATGATATAATGATCAAGGTATGGATTATTTTTATTTATACATATTAGTAAAATTTTATCATTCTCCTTTTTTCATTTTTTTTTAGGCTGTTATAACTAATTGTTCTCACAGTTTTTGTGAGTTTTGTATTGAAAAATGGATAAACACAAACAAAATATGTCCAATATGCAATACCTTGATCAGCAAAACGTTTAGGGTTACTTCTATTGACTCATTTATTACTGATATATGTAACTACGTTGGTGGTGAATTCAAAATACGTCGAGATAAATGCTTAAGTGAAAGTAAGAACTAATTTTTGTATATTCTATTGACAAGTAATTTAATTTTAAAGCGTTTAAACTACCATATACATAGCCATAGCCATTAATATTAATTGCCTATATTATAATATGATTTGTGTAATATATCAATGGTGTTATCACAGGCATTTCACATCGAGGAACATTATAACTCCTACAGTACAATTATCGTAGGAATAGCATACACCCGTTGGGTACTTAAATATATATATCAGTATAGAAATATTCTACCAGTTGAGTGATTCAAATATGCCATATCACATTAAAGTATTACAAACAATATTACCTATTATAGTTTTTATGTAATATAAAATTCAAAAATTTGAGTACGGTCTATGTCAAATATTATGTTGTGACCAAAATCAGAATTTCTTAAAAAACTTTTTAGTCAAAATTATTTTCTAATATGTTGTGGTCTATGGGGAAAAAGGGTCTGGACCCAAAGTCCGCTTTGTGGTCATACACTACTGTAATGTATTATACTTCTGTAGTGTGCTGGTTTATATTTGTTATTTTTCTTTTTGATTTTGGTTTCTTTTTTAGGGGATCTTAAAGCAACCAAAAACATATTACGTAATGTTGTGGAAACACCAAGAAAAGTAGCAAATTCTGAGAATATGGATGATGATGTGCGTTTATAAAGTATTTGTACTTTAATTTATTGGCCAATGGAGCTTTATTATTGTATTTATGATTTATTACATCATATTTAAAGAACAATAATATTAACTTTTATTAGACCCATTTTTTTTCCTTTTTAATAGTATTAAGCTGATGTAATGTAATATATGTTATTTTTCATCAATTTCAAGTAATTATAATTAAGTTTATTTAGTTTGTTAGTGTATGAAATAACATTAAAATATCTAAAGATTTCTAATAGTTTTAAATAAATCATTGGTATTACAATGTTTAACTGTAAACTTTAAACTGTAACAATGTTTAACTTTTGATCTATTGCTTTTAGTTTTACACAGTGTAATGTAATGTTTAATATTCTAATGAGTATACGCTTTAAAAATAAAGTGGGGGTGCTGCTTTACACCTATGTATGTGTGTATGTCTCCCCCTCCCCATACTAGTGTAAAATAGTATTATGATTATTATTGATTATAATCAATGTATATCACAGTTTTAATAAAGATTTGGTTTTTTAGTTTAATTTTGTCTTAAATACTTTTCCCAATGATTATTAAATCCTGGTTGCATCACTGGTATATGTTCCTATGTAGAGCTTAAACTAATAAAGCGATTTCAACAAAAGAAGTGTCTATGATTTCATTAGGATCTTGCGAGCATTTAGCGACAACAAGAACTACGATATTTTGGACTGGAAACGATGCTCTAATCAGTGGTCAGGTTTCTGTACGGAAATTGTGTGGAAGGTACCATCTAGATGACTGTTAATTAAACTCAATACATAATATGTCATGAATATTATAAAAATGTTATAATGTTAATTTAAGTAGTATTTAAATTTTACGCCTATTATATAGAATTATTTTAAATATATGCAACAATAGTTATTGGTTAATTTATACACACACTGTGCTGGTATTGAGCATGATTTCATATTAATACAATCAACGCACCAAACACATCAAATGGTTCAATTTACCTACAGATGTATTCGAGTAGTAAAAACCTAATCAAACAGTTTGATTATTTAAAAATGAAATACAATTATTTTTTAGTAGAACAATTTGAGTACAGGTAACATTTAGAATTGCAAAGTTGATTTATTTGATTGGCATTTACTTTTACATAGATATATTGTAAAACCTTGACTACTGGAAAAAGATTGTACGTTAACTATTTCACGTAAAGATTTGTTGCTTCTAAAACTTCTAAAATATCTATTATTGATAATAGATATATTATTATATAATATACAAAGGGTTATTTGATCAAAGTATGTACTTAACCAGCTCAGCTGTATATAATGCACAAATTATCTGGTGATTTTACCAAAAAAATGTTTTATAAATAATATTTTTACTTTATTCAATAGGTAAGGGCAGTATTCATTTTACCTAAATAATGTATATAACAATGTAACATTTGCATTATATTTAACATGTTTATAGGTACCCAATATTCCAATGACAGAAAAAGTGCACCCAGTACCGTTATTGAGCTGGACCGATATGTACAAATTTTAAAGATAACAGTATGAATTATACTTATAAATAATGTACAAGGTAAAATAATATATTTTTAAATTAATTATTAACTGCTTTTTTTGTCCAAAATATTTCATTTTGTGTCTGGTTAGTTTTCATATAGTGTTTTCATCATGTGTCTTGCTAACAAATATTAAATATTTCAATAATTTATTTTGTACTGATAAGAAACTGATTGCCATTGAAAAATCATTTCGTTGAATTTGAACAAGTCAGAAGGAAGGGTAATAATTAATTAAAAAAAAAAAAACTTAATTACATAATGATTACATATAAATTGGTCAATAGAAATTACTGCAAACTCGATAGTTAATACAATAAATATGTTTGTATATTTATGCTCATACCACTTGTTTTAAATTTGTTTAATACAATATCCCTATAAAATTGCCGTACAGTAATTTTATATTCATAATTAAATGTTAAAATGAATACATATTATTTATAATTTTATTGAACTCAGAGTTGCCTATTTTATAAAATGTGCAAAGTATTGTGTAATTTAAAAGACATTTAATATCATTTAATGTGACTCATAGGAAGAAATCTATTTAAAAAATTCAGTACTTTCGACTCATCGATGCCCGTACAGTGTAAGTATTGCGTTAACTGTTAGTAATGGCGTACAAAGTTGTGACGTTCCGGGGTATTATACGTCTGATTGTATCATACTTTTTTTATGATAATAAATTATTATCTTAAGAAAATATCTTAGTATAAGTTGTATGGTGAGTGCTTCTTGTATAGTTTTGACATTTAATGTACTTGTGACAATAGAAAAGTAAATCTAGTAAGATTTAGCCTAACATGGTGGACATAAAGGGATAACCAAGTGAATGTTTGTCAGTAAACATTTCCAATCAGCTATTATATGTTGTATCGAAGAAATTAAATCACCATCAACTACTGATACTTCATATAAAGCATCTCAATTGTTGTCAGTCATTCAAATATTAGAATTTAATGTTGCCTAATTATTCGAAAAGAAATGTTTTGGTATACAAAAAATTACATCAGGTATGCAAGCAAGTCACTATTAAAATCGCTAAAAATCACTTTATTTTCCCTTTATCACCTAAAGTCACTTTTTTTTCACGGGCGTTCTGTTTTGTTGATTAGTGGACAAGGAGAAAAATGGAAAAATACATTTTTGTGGAAGCCAACTCACGGGTAGCTCTAGCTTAAAATTTTTGTTTTAAATATTTTCGGAATTTTCTACTATGAATTCCGTCTTGTCGAGCACCCGATGACGAAACGTTAATTGTCCACCGTGGTGGTCAATCAAATTTGATGATTTTTGGAATTGTACAATATTTATCATGAAATTAATTAAATTCTTATGTCGGTGTTATCATTCGTATAGTATAATTTGTAGGGAATTCGAGATTCTACGTTGGTAAAATTGGTTCGGGTTCGGTATTATTTGTTTGTCATCTATGGTTTTGGGAAAATTGCTTGTGCTCGTCCATCATTAAACACTAGTTATTGCAGTTGTTAAATCACTTCAACTTTTTGTACTTGTACTACTACTATTTCTGTTCGTTGACGATTTTTATTGACCTACAATGGCGGACGATTACGATAATGATAAGTGAGTATTAATATATTAATCCGTCTTAAGAGCACGAAAATAAATAATTACACAATCATTTCCACAACACAGAAATTATCTTTTTCATTCTACACACATTGAATTTGTGTTAAAAACATGACATGACATTGTGTGTTGAATATGTTCCGGCGATTTTTTTCTTTTTGGTTAATTAATGTTTAAATAATGTAATTAGACATGTGTTGTTTGTATCTCTATCGTATAAAAATAATAGTATTTATAGTTCATACAAATATTATTTATGTACTATTGCCGGTTGATTCATCAAATAAAATAGATAAAATTTGCAGAAATTTTTTCAAAATTACTATTCGACTATCCGTATTTTTCATATACTATGTGGTATACAATAGGGTAAGAAACAAATAAATTGATAGCCGGTTTTAACTTTTTTAGCGCCCGGTCCTCTTAAAGGACTTAAACATATAATATTAACAGACAAAATAATAGCGTCAAATAAAAAAATGTAAAAAAATACACAAATTTATTTTAAATCGCATTGTGAAAATTATTTTTTTTCTTTCTACCTGGTAGACAATTAGAGTAGCCAACGTTCGATCAAATTTAATTCTGATTTTGACTACCTAAATATTTTAAATACGAATTTCTAATCCAAATGTATTATTTGTTTCTAATAGCGACAATTACAATGATATCGGGGATGATGAATTAAATATGGATGGAGTAATATAATTATTTAATAATGAGTTAAATTCAAATCTATAGGTACAGTAGCGCTCGACTGTAACATAAAACTTGAAATATCGGTTTAGCACAAACATTTAATTTTATTATATTACATATATGAAAATATGAAAAAAAAATTCCATGACTTTAAATTAACTAAAACACACTGTAGGAACGATAAGAATAAATAACCTAGTGAAATTATATCAGATAAATACAATTTCAATTTTGAAAAACCAAATCTTTAAATTTCATTTGGTGACAGCCAATAGTTAATAATTGTTAATTAATAATATAAATTTATGAACCACAAGTAAGTAAAACCCTTTTAATAAATTCATTAAAGCTAGAAAAATATTAAAACCAAATATCTATGTGATAGTAATTATTTGCCGATTCCTATTGATTTGAATTTAATTTAAAAAATGTTATGCGTTATTAACAATTTAGGTTTAATAAATAATGTATTTCAAATTTTAACAGGAAACTGAGGATCGAATTGATATTTTATCTATAAATACTACTTATACTAAAGTCCAAAAATCTGAGCGCATTACAACAAACTATATGACTAAGTATGTATTATAAAATATCTATTAAAACATTTAATTTTTTTTTTTTTTCAAATAAGTTTTGTATATTACATATTTTAATTATTTTAGGTATGAAAGAGCTCGAGTATTGGGTACAAGAGCTCTTCAAATAGCAATGTGTGCTCCTATCATGGTTGAACTTCAAGGAGAAACCGATCCGTTACAAATTGCGATGAAAGAGTTGAAGAGCCGTAAAATACCAATTATAATCAGAAGATATTTGCCCGACAATAGCTATGAAGATTGGGGTATTGATGAACTTATAATTATGGATCAGTAAACTATATTTAATTATGAGTAATTTGATTAATTATACAATTATTTTTTGAAATCTGTGTACTTCAAAATTAAAATTATTTCATCATATTATCAAAGCAAATCAGTAAGGAAGCATTTATAAAAAAAAAAAACAAAATTTGTTTAAGACCATCATTGTATGTAGAACGTCATACACTATTTCCCTTCCATACTTTCCATCATTGGTTATTATTTATTCCACTTTTCTTCGCATTCTCCCCATAAATCTAAATCATTTCCCTGTATTCCTCGTTTTAGTTTTCGTCGTCTATTCACTGTATGGCTCTACTACAGTGATAACGGTTTCGTTGCACTCATGCAAATGTGCAATACAATACCAATTATTTTTTTTGTTTTGATAATTTTGAAACGACTACCACAACAGTAATTATTGTAAACCCTATGTCATAATTATATGCTGGTTTCTTTAACTATAACTGAAAATTTAACTGTTTTTACGTACTGTCAGATATCTTCAGACAGTGGTCTGAAATGCATACTCAGCTTACATTTATGAAGTATGATAATGTGGTGTTTGTATAAAATATTATCATTATATTACAATACCAATACCTACCCATTAGTTGGTTGATAAATAACTGTCATATATATCATCCCAGATATAGTTCATAATTTATAAAATTACACTGATGTATATTATTTTTAATCTCAGTTGATTTTGCTTTGAATTGCATATGCATGCACAAATTACATTTTAAATTACTTTGAGTATATATTTACGTATGTATGGAATGAAGACAAGTTATATTAAACAAGTTTTAATTTGGTATTTATACGTTAGAAAAAAAAAAAAATGAAAATTGATAAAGTAGAGTTTTACATCCACTTTATTTGTAAACAAATTATAGAACTAAAAAAAATAAAAACAAAAATAACTTTTACTTAAAATACAGGTGTTGCATAATTAATTTTAATAATTTTAATTTGCCTTTAGTGACTTTGTGTTTATGAAACACCCGTGGGCAACTCTGTCACTAAATTCAAATGTTTGTCGACTCTACTTCAACAAAGTCAATGGTATTATTGGTGTAATCGTTCATTTAAAATGCCGTTTCACTCCTACAAAATGTGTGTGGATTTTTTTTGATTTTTTAGGTTCTGCGCATATATAATGTTTAAAAATGTATTACATATACCAGGCTGTATACATTTTATACACCAGGATCATAGTCATCGGAGAGGGAGGGTAGGCACTTGGACAAGGGTGTTCTCCCTCACTCGTATCACAGTCTATTTTAGCACACACACACAATTCAGTAAGCACACTGGTGCCCATGTACACATTGACATATTATTATGTATGCGTAACATATAAATAAATCTATATAAAATACATGTTGTGTATCCCAATGCTATAAAGTCATTTCGATTGGACTTAAAATAATATATATATATTTTTTAGGGGGGGGGGGTCAATACATTTAAACGACCCAAGCTCTAAAATATACAGTAAGCAAAATAAAAAAAAAAAGTGTGGGTATTATATGTTATATAATACCTGTTATATATTATATTCCAAGTACATTTTATTGTATGTATTCGACAATTATTGTATCGTTTTGTCATGTAATCAAATTTATAAAGGCTCATAAAAAATCAAAACATTATTATTAAAAAACAATGGTCCGATTGCCCGAGTTAAAATAAAGGTTTTTTTTACATTATTACATTTAACATTACCGAATAAATTTTTCATAGCCAACACTTATTCTGGGTTGAATTTAATTTTTCTATTTTCTGGTATTTAATGGGTACCAGTGCATTTTTAAATCTAGTTAACTGGGCAACACAAATATTTTTTCACCCAGTTGACAGTAGTTTTAAAGACTAGGCGATACACAATTTTTAAAAGATTGTTTATTCTATGTAAAAAAAAAAAAAAATTAGGCAATGATAACAAAAAATTTGTAGGTACATATAATAATGGTCATATTATCAATATTAAATACATATTGCATTTATTATTGTAGAATATGAGAACATTTTTTTGTCGCCCAGTGAAAATTCCTTGATAAATGCACTGGTATGTACAGTAAGTCATGGAACCAAATCAATATGTTATTATCTAAATGGGATTTTTTTCAACAGTAATCTATAATAACAATTGCAATTTAATGACATTTATTTTAAATGTATATTTTTAATTTTATAATTTTTACATAGTTTGTGAAAATTTCAAAATAATTATCTTTTATGTGATATTAATCTGAATAATTTAAAGCGAATTGTTAAAATTTAGTGAATATTATAAAATTAGTTTTTGTCAATAAGACCATTATTCTTGTCAAAAAATTAATTACCTATCGGGAAATTTTCTAAAATTATAAAGTGTGTATGACTAAAAAATAATTCCACCACCCAAAATGTAAAAAAAAAAAATCCTATTAACACTAATCTAATATAGATAACTAATACGATAATCTATCGATTTTGATTGTAGTGAAATTTAGAAGAAAAATAAAATTCAAACATTTTAATTTAATATTATTTTTATGCTTAACATTTACTTGAAATATGTGACAATATAAAAAAAAAAAAAAACATTCTTACCTTCTGATTGATGAAGTGTTAGAATAATGTGGTAGTAAAAAGTCAAGGAGCACATTGTGTTTTGGGGCCTATTTGGGGGGGGAGTTAGCCTCGAACGGGTCTGCTTGTGCAGAAAAAATAAAAGTGTACTGAAAATTAGTAAACATAGGCTCTGAATTTGGGAATGCAGATACTAAATCAAAACTTGTTAATACGTGTAAAATACTAGATACAGTAATATTTTTTCAAATTCAAATTTGAGATTTTGAAGAATAAGTCTTTTCGATATATTATATACACAATAACAAAACAAAAGGTACTAAAGTTATTGTGATTATAAATTTAGGTTATTTTTAAATGTTCTATTAGTAGTGTTATTGTTATAACTAGTAGCCTGGCTCAGTGTGTCGGACTAAGCAATTTGCCATCCCTAAATTTTCATAATTTTTTTTTTTTAACCGTCAAAATTTATTCAAAAAATTCAATAAAAAAAAAATTTCTACTCTTAGCTACCGAAACAAGAATAATCCCAAATACACCTAATCCTAGGTAGGAGACTGACTTGGGCCGCACATATCCAAAAGCAAACGCAATGTCCTAAACTCCCGCTTTCGTCTTCTCAGACCTTTGCCAAGCTCCAAAATTATTATTAAATACAAAGCACTAATCTATAAATCGTTAATCAAACCCTTATGGACTTTTGGTATTAAATTATGGGGAGCTACGAAACCAGCCAATACTGTAACTCTGCAGTAATCCTTCCAATGAATATGTCTATCCGGGTACGTTACTAATAAAAACCTACACAAAGACCGCAAAATAGAACCCCCTAAACAAAATCGCAAAAACATTCTGTATATTTAGTACAGATAAACACGATTTGAATAAAAATCCCATCATATCCAAATAGTCTTCAAACAACACAATATCCAACAACCTACCTTGTAGGTTAAAAAGAAGATGGTACAGAGACCTCCAACCTGACTCCATTCGATAAGTTCATTCACCTCTACACTAGGTAACTATTAATAATTTTTAATATGCTCGCTGGGTGTCGCCTTCCTTTATCCGTTACACACGCTATTTTTTTTTGTTTTTTTTATTATTATATTCATTCAAAAAAAAACCTATTTATTGTACACATTATATTATGTATAGATTGTAGATTTCTACAAATTAAAAAAAAAAAAATAAAAAAAAACCTAACCGACAAAATGCATAACGAAATGTATTAGTTGTTAAATTAATATTTAAAATTAAATATTAAATAGGATTACAATGATTACATTATTTTTGTTAGATTTTTAATTATTAGAAAATGTGTCAATTACATATTAAAAAATCAATTGTCGACACTAATTCCGACTCAATGCACGTCCCGTGCCAGAGAATTTCACTATTTCAGACCATAATATTAGAAATTACCCTATTCGAAAATGTCAAAATAAATCGCTTGGGTAAATTAGAAAAGTTATTATCGAGCAAATGGTTCTTACCAGTTTTCAATTTCGCCGCGGTGAAGAAAGTCGTCAAATCGTTTTCTTTAATAACATCGTTTTCTTTATTCATTTTCCTCTCGGTTTTCTTGCAGTTATTTGTATTTCTCGTCACTATTCACTTGCTCGTCACTGGTTATAATGAAATTTGAAAAACTACAATAAAAATAAGCAAACAAAAAAAATGAAACAAAATAAAAACCGTAGTCGACAACGATGGCCGGGCCGCGTCCAAACTAAAACTATTGACATTCCGTTTCTTCGTGAAATCACGAAAATAAAATACGATTGGACAATATAAATAATTATTACCGTCGTTGACGATAAGCCGTTTACTGGGAAAAACATAGTTTCGTTAAATATAAAAATTCGAACCAATCAATGTATCGATATAGCCTTTTATACGGATCAGTGGTTTCCAACCGGTGGTCCATGGGCTCGTCTCGCGCGGTCCGCGAATGCCAGAAAGAATTTCATTCGTGATTATCATTTTATTAATTAAACAATTTAAGAATAAATTTCAAATAAAAAAAAAAAAAACGAAATTGTATGTCAGTGGCCGACAACAGCCAAGTATAATTACGCGACCGATAACAATTTATAAACCGATAAATATTAATTTGTAAAATCGTATTTCCGTGTTGATTAAATACCAAAATGTCAAATTTGAATCGCATTTATTACTACATTTAGTCCGTTGTCAATAAATAAATAAAAAATATTTTCCACAATACAACACGTATTTCTGGTTAGAAATAATAATAATTAATTCGCGTTACGCGACGGCGGATAATTTACAAAAGTGGTGCCAAAGTATTGAGTTGCGACGGGGGAACCACCCCCGAAATGTTTTGTCTTTGGCGGCAATTTCACGGTAACGAACGGAAAAACGACATCGTTTTATATTCCATATGCTGCGTTCCTGTTTTGTAAAACCTAAAATTTTGATAATTTTTTTTTTTTTTTTCTCGCTAAACAATTCGACCGACCTGGATTGTTGCATTATGCCCCCCCCACCACCACAAAAAAAAATAAAAAAACTTCGCGAAGACGATCATCAATACTGTCCAGAATTATTATTTGTATCTGAATTTTCGTCGCCGACTATAAAGTCTCGCGGTAGAACGACCGAGTGTCGTTCAATATTTGTCTTTTCACGGTGAAAAATTAAAAAAAAAAAAAAATTACGTACAATTAACAACGAGCAAGTTGTGTATTATTATATTAGAAATATTACACTGAACGCGGATGACGACGACCGTCGTCGGTCGGGCGAACGGTCACCGGAGAAAATATAATGGTTACAATATTGCCGTTATTGTACGTGATTATAAGCGAACAATTGGAAAAATTGTATTTCACTTGTATCAAGTCGATTATAAATGTGTTCGGCGAGCAACGATGGGACGCGGGAAATACCGAAATTGAAATATAAAAACGCGACGATTGCCCACGAACGACTTTGGGACCGGAGCGTGGTTTCGATTTCGTTCGATAAAACCGTTTTTTTTTTTGTTGTTGTTGTTCTTGTTGTTCGTATTCGTCGCGTCAACAATAATCAATCAGTTCTCGAACGGTGCCCTAGGGGCATCACGAGCCCGTTCCGGGCGCATCGAGGCCCATAAGAAAAATTAAATATACACTCGCAATAACCATTTTTTTTTTTTCGGCTAAACCGACAATACATCCGCCTCCCGGAACTGCCGTAAGGCATTACTTCGGTGCAGGGCGTTGGGGGCTACAGCGGGCGACGAACCCCGCCCGTCAGCACTCCGTACGAGGATCCGCCTCACTCAATTGCTCACGGGGCACGGATGCTTCGACTCGTTCCTACACCGGATCGGGCGAGCTCCGTCCCCCGGGTGTTCTAACTGCGGATTTCCCATTGAGGAGAACGAGGTGGATGACGACGCTCTCCACACCCCCTGATGCGCTGCGAGGCGTTTGACGGGGACAGGGAGCGCCTGGTCCAGAGGATCGGTCCGTTTGAACCGGGCGACTTAGTGCCGCTCATGCGGGAGTCCCCAGACCACTGGGAAGCCGTGGTCGACTTCGCTGAGACCGTCATCGCGGAAAATGAGTCGGCAGTGCGGCAGCGCCAAGCCCTAGACGTCGCCGGCGTGCACCGCCGTCGTTGATCGGGGCTCCGCAGTCGCTAGACAAGATGGCAAGAAGTGTCCCTCCAGCCTACTTTGTGAGAGTAGCAAGTGGGCTTCGGCCCGGCTACTTCTGCCCATCCCACCGTAGGGCGCGAAACATTTGTAATTTTTGACATGTGAGCCCTAGGGGAAAACGGGATTTCGCTAAATATATTTAATTGTATTTTTTTTTCATTTTACCAATAAATGATGGCGATCCGCCTCCCGAAGTAGTGCCTCCCGGCGTTTCCGGGAGGCGGGGGTATTGCCGGTTTAAAAAAAAAAAAAAGGCATTACTTCGGGAGCGGGAACGCCGTCATTTATTCAATGAACGAACAAGTACGATTATAAGTAACAAAAAGTACCACACAATGGTATATACAAAACAAATTCTTGCCCTTCCGTGGAAATGGACAGTAGCCGGGCCGGAGCCCACTTGCTGCCCTCGCAAGCTGTAGGGGGGACACTTCCTACCGGGCTCCCGGCCGGCGGTCTAGCGACTACGGAGACGCGATCAACGACGGCGGCGATGCGTTTGATATTTCAATTTCGGTATTTCCCATCGAACACATTTATAATCGATTTGATATAAAAAAAAAAAATACAATCGCCAGTTTTTCTATTCGAATTAGATTGAAATATTCGTATTTCGATTTGATTAGTCTACACCAGTCATATATCTTATTTCATTTTTTTCATTATAACGCGGTGGGTTCATTATCTGTTTATGGTAGTCCAGAACAGTGGTCTTCAACCATTTTGGATTCGCGACCCACGTGAGCTTTGCAAAAAAAGCTAAAATTGCTTAATGCTTTGCAGTACTATTATTAAAACCGAATGAATAAAAATTACATTTTAATAGGTGGAATATTTAATTGTTATTAATTGAAAATGTATAGAATTCATATATAACGTGACTAACATTTATAATACTCCGTCTTTAAACACAACATCGATAATATTCGTAGATTATGGGACTCTAACGATAACAATGTATATTAATTCTATTAATAACACAGTTTATTCGTTAATTATTATCTCAATATCTTACTACGTAGAATCATACAATGTGAAACATTATACTGCGATTTGATATCACTATAATAATATTATATTATAGAATATATAATAACAATAAATTATATAATATTGTTGATACATAATTTACATTACACACACTACTATTTATTAAACTGTATTTTCAATTTATTAATTTTCTAAGTTTAATAATTAGAAAATTATTTTTTTACCTTATGCAATTTTATAAATTTAATTTTTATTTTATAAAGAAGACTTATCGCGACCAAATTTTGAAACTTACGCGACCCAAAAATGTGTCGCGACCCACCGGTTGAAGACCACTGGTCTCGAATACAGTATATTATATTATTATACACCGACCAAAACGGTCGTTCGTTAAACTCGTGGTTTTCAACGTTTCATAAGCGAAATACATATAGAAAAAAAAAATAATAATAATTGTTATTATTATTATCGAGCGTAATAGTTTGCCCCGGCGGTGCGTACCGAATATTCTTGAATTTTTCCGTTACCGAAGGACGAGTGTTGTGAATTTGTGACGTTTTAAACGAAAATACAAAAGCGTGGCCGAAAATTAACGATGCTATAAATTGCAATGTATTGATTAGCGATTAGAAAAAAAAAATAAAAAATTTCAAACGTTGATTGTATCTACAATAAAATAATAAATGACGCGATACAATTGTAATTGGTGTTATTATTTTACAAGACGTGACGTAAAATATGAATATAAGATGCGTAACATTAATATATTAAATGTTCTTATTTATGTATTTTTTTTTATAGATGGTTTATGCCAATATTAAAAATAAAAAAAAATGTGCAACCTTTTAAATAAATAATAAATATAACATACTATCTATTACAGGCGTCAGTAGTGACCTCAATAAGTACGGTTCGGGACTTATTGCATTTACGTATTCTTTAACAATGGCTGTAGAAATAATCTGAGTGAGATATAAATTTAATGATTAACAATAACATACACACTGACTTAAACACAAAACTACTCATCTATAAATCTCTAATCAAGCCAGTTTGGACATATGGCATCCAGTTATGGGGTAATGCCAAAAAATCGAACCTAAATAGAATACAAACCTTCCAAAATATAGCCCTCAGGAAACTACTCATCGCTCCACCTTACGTCTCGAACAGCACTATCCATACTGACTTAAAAACGAAAACGGTCCATGAAGAAGCAAATGCGCATTATAAACGCTTTCATAACCGTCTGTCCTCTAACAACAACCCATTAATACGCGATCTTGCAGTCCCGACCATTCCTGGCAATCCACCTAGACGTCTCAAACGCAGCTGGTACCGTGACCTTCTTGATCCCCCCCCCATATAAATTCAGATAATAATAATAACAATATAAAATAAAAAATGGATTCTCTTTAAAGGAAAATTAAAAAATAAATATAAATTAATAGTGAGTATCATTAGTGGATTTATTAGTGGATCTATTTTTAGATATATTAATGTATAATGCGTATATGTATTTTTTTTTTACCCTTATCACATATACTTATTGTGCCTATTAGGTATAGATTGTTTATTCCAAATAATGGAGAGAAAAGAAAAAAAAAGATATAAATTTGTTTTAAAACAAAACGGACTGAAATAAAAAAATTTAAATTGTATATTAGTGCACGTTTTTTTAGGCAAAACGTAAATATATTTGACGAAATGTATAGTGTATTCATATATTCAATTGCTTAATATTACAATTAATTTCTCGCCATCGATAAAAAAAATCAGTTGCGTTATTATTATTATTATTTATTTTTTTTTAATATGTATTTCGCTTATGAAACGTTGAAAACCACGAGTTTAACAAACGACTCGTTAACTGGAATGCCAACGGCATAAAATCTAAAAAATCGACTGTAATAGAATTCTTATCACGCCATAAAATATCTATAGCTTGTATCACAGAAACCCACCTTAAAAATTCCGATAAATTTAAGATCAATGGCTTTAATGTATATAGAACGGACAGAAACTCAACCCACTCCTCAGGGGGAGTAGCAATATTAATAAAAAATAATATCCAACATCATCAATCCACCATTCCTGATATGATCAACTTAGAAGCCATCGCCATAACTGTATCAACAGATGGACATGATATAAAAATAATCGCTGCATACAACCCACCCAACAAAAAAATCCAGAGACAAGACATATCCGAGCTATTCAAAGATAAACCAACCATACTCTTAGGGGACCTTAACTCGAAACATCAAACCTGGGGCTGTTTGAAAACAAATCAAAATGGTAACAAACTTCTCAAAATCACATCTGAACAACGAATAATAATATCACCTCCCCCTAGTCCAACCTTCCAACGACCCGGAAGACAACCAGATATACTTGATATCGCCCTAATCTACAATCTTCCAATCAACTTACACCACCAAGTCCTAAACGAACTGGATTCAGATCATGTTCCTGTTATCTCCACTATGAATAAACAAATAAAAATCAATCATCCTATTCCAAAACTAATTAACGCCCCCATAAAATGGGAAGCCTTCAGAGAAATTTTAGATAAAAACCTTAATAACCAAAAACAATATCAAGACATAGATGATATCAATAAGAACATTGAGCATATAACAGAAGCCATAAAAATAGCAGCGACCCGAGCACAGATTAAAAAAAAACACAGTAACATAACTCAGTCTACTGACTCTCTCCCAATCATTATACAAAATTTAATCGAAGAAAAGCACAAAGTAAGAAAAATTTGGCAGAGAACAAGAAATTTAGGAGTCAAAAGAAGACTAAACCAGTTAACTAGAAGAGTAAAGTGGGAATTAGATAACATAAGATATAACTCTTACAGTGCTTACCTGGAAAAAATCAATCCGAATGACTCAAGTCTTTGGTTAGCTACAAAAACAATACTCAGGCAGCGCAATGTTATACCCTCTTTAAGAAACGGATTAGCCAATTATGACACAAACGCAGAAAAGTCCGAAGCCTTTGCAGACTACTTTGAATCATGCTTCACCACGGAAGATGACACTCATCATCAAAACGAACACTCGGAAGAAATATCAAACAAAATTAATTACGAGCATAACACCATTATCACTCCAACATCCCCCAAGGAAATACAATTAATCATATCAAAATTAGCAAGCAAGAAAAGTCCCGGTCATGACTTAATAACAAACAAAATTTTAAAAAACCTTACTCCAAAAGCATTAACATACCTAGCCTCTCTATTTAATTCAACCATGCGAATAGGTACCTTTCCCCTTACATGGAAACATGCCATAATAGTCCCAATCCACAAACCTGGAAAACAAGCAAACTCTCTCACAAGCTACAGACCAATAAGCCTATTACCAACCCTATCAAAGCTATACGAAAGGATTTTACTGAATAGGATTAAACCATTCTTACACATAATCCCAAAATACCAATTTGGCTTCAAAACACAGCACTCCACATGCCACCAGATCCAACGTATATCAGAAATAATTGTGCATGGTTTCGAAAACAAGAAATATACTACAGCAGTTTTTCTCGATTTAACACAAGCCTTTGATAAGGTCTGGCATCATGGGCTTGAAATAAAACTGAAAGCACTTAATCTTCCCATGTACCTTCTAAAAACCATCACATCTTTCATATCAGACAGAACATTCCAAGTGAGAATAGACACAGACCTATCTCTACAACACAAAATCAAATCTGGAGTCCCACAAGGATCAGTATTGGGGCCAACGCTATTTAACATTTACTGCCATGACATCCCCAATCCCCCTAACTCTCAACTGGCAATGTTTGCGGACGACACAACAATACTCACGCAAGATAGCGTATTAAACTTATCAATCGAAAAATTACAATCTTCACTAAACGAAATTACCTCCTGGTTCAAAAAATGGAAGCTGAATCTAAATCCTACTAAAAGTGAGGCTAAAATATTCACATTAAAAAGATATAACGATCCAATAAATATAACCATAAACAACCAGATCATACAATGGAACAGAAAAGATGACTCTGTGAAATACCTTGGAGTTTTTCTCGATGAAAAACTGACATGGAATATCCACATAAACAAAAAACTTACACAGGGATATGCCAGGATGAGAATTCTCTACCCCTTAGTGAATTACAAATCAACTCTCCAAATAAAATCTTCTCTCCTTCTCTATACCGCAATAATCAGGCCTCTAATAACTTATGCCTGTCCTGTATGGTCCGCTGCCTCTATAACTAAAATAAATAAAATACAAATTTTACAAAATAAATTCCTAAGGATATGTCTCAAAGCACCGTGGTTCATGAGAAATCGCCAGATCCATAATGATACGAAAATACCCCTGATAAATACATGGATTAAAACCCAATTCAAAAATTTCCACGCCAAACTAAAAAACTTGGACAGTGCTCGTCACTACAATATTGGAAAAAAAACACTCAATAGACGTCTGCGGCCTCGACTTCCCCAGGACATCCTTTTAACAGACACGGAAGACTCATCATCAGAAAATGAAGATCATTATTAGCATACTAGACCTCATCGTTATTATTATTATATTCATATATGTAACACATTATTATATCATTCTCACTATTAATAATTATGTCATTAATAGATTTATAATCATCTAAATTTGTAACAAATAAAACTGTAAAAATTAAAAGTTGTAATAGCACTAGGTGTGCTGAAACATTTTATAATTATAATAAATAAAAAAAAAAAAAAAAAAAAACAAACGAACGTTTTGGTCGGTGTATAATAATATAATATACTGTGTTCTAGACTAACATAAACCGACCAAAAATAGAACAGTTAATGAACCACCGCGTGATAATGAAAAAAAAAAAAATAAGATATATAACTGGGGTAGACTAATCAAATCGAAATAACGAACGTTTCAATCTGCCATTCTATGTAGCCATTGCTATTAATTTCTCAGCACAATACAATTTATAAATACGCCAATACATTATTCCTGAGGCGATTGTTCAAATCATCCAGATTTGTCCAAAATCTCAAAACGGTTGCCAGCATTTCGAGATTTATTAATACAATTTAACCTTTACCTTAATTTTGGTTTTTATATTTCATTAATAACAACAATAATAATTAATGGGTAACAAACCGAGGTCAACTATAATTAGATCGGGGCCGAAGTTGCGTGTACGCAACATTTATTTTAATAATTTTGTTAAATTTAATACACTTTATTTTTTTTTTTTTTAATTTAACTGCGTACACTGTTCGATTAAGAAGAAAAAGAATTAACGAAAAACAATCGTAGGCAATTAGTTTTCATATGTACGATGTTTATTATATATGTCTCCGGGAGTAAGACGTAGTTTCTGTGTCCAAAATACTTTGAACTTATAAAATCGATTTAAATTTAAATTTGAACCATTTCGAATATCCAAAGTAAAAATCAATACGTTTGAATGTTTTATGGCGCGTCCCTATGGGTTCAAATTGTCGTTCATTTATCTGCCGTAGGTTACAAATTACCATTCGCTGGTTACGGTTGCGTTTACGCAACGATGGCGATTTTATAGTATAGACTTTCGAACAGCTGACAATATTTTGTCTGACGATATTATCGACCGTAGAAAATAGATCACGTATTGGTTTTCCTATCATAATAATAATTACACGCGTATTCGGCGGTATCTTATCAATGTACGGTTTTTGTGTGCAAAATATTTCACTGAAATAATATGCCTACATACTAGAACAATTATATTTGATATACACCTTAGAAATCGAGAAACGTTAGGCTGGGCGCACACCCAAAGAGCAAAACTGCTCCGGGCAGCACACTAATCAGTCAATATCAGCACACGACAAGACAAAACAAAACATGTTCGGTCTTGATCGGTCCGGTTCTATGTTTGCTCCGAGCAAAATACGAAAACCAAAGTCACTTGTTTATTTTACCACTAGTACATTACCGAACACGTTATTTTAATACAACAATTATATCATGTTAATTTAAAATGGCATGTGATCCAGAGAAATCAATAAATGTAGTATTTTTAAGAAAATCTATCTATGATTATTGTGATAAAGATCATAGCAATAGATTGATTCAAGATAGATTATGGAATGAAATGGTGCTGAACTCATGCGAGTGAAATTTTTGAATTTAAACTCGTCTTCACGTAATTCGGCCAACAAATTTAAAATCGTATTATTTTCTAACCGTTTTTTCTTTATTTCATGCATCCAAATTTTGCGTTTTTTTTTTTTTACTGCATTCGCTATTTAATAAAAATTTCCACATAAGCGGCACAATGACGTAGTCTTCGTCAGAACTCATCTTGACGACTGGTGTTTAACAACAAAAATTAATCCAGAATTATTGTGTCTTGTTCTGTTCTGTTTTGTCAGTGTGAATGGAATTTGTTCCGAGTTGTTTGGAACAAAATTTTAAAAATTGAACCAGAATCTTTTTTTTATTTTTAAAAGTAATATACAATCTGTATCAATGTGACACAATAAGAATATGAGCCGAGTTTAATGTACACGAAAGAAGAGCGTGAGGAAAACAGCCACCCATTGATGACACTATCTATTTTTATTTTATATTTTATATTTAGAGATGTGTTTTAATCTTGTAACAAATCCCAACACCACTTACGCTTCGAGCGTCTAGGTGCACTACCGGGTATTGAAATGGATGTTAAGTTTTTTATTAGAAAAACTAGGGTGAAACTAGACGATTATGAAATATTTAATAAAATCATGGAGCTTATTCGTTTATTGATTTTATTTTTAAATCGTGATGTAATGTGTGATTAGATACATAGGAGAGAGCATTTGTTAGTTTCCCGAGTGAAATGTTTCGGAATCAGAATCAGAATCTAAAATAATAATCGGGAGCGGAAACAGTTATTGGAATAAGCCCGCACTCGTGTCGTGTCGTCGTGTCGTCGAGATGCATTTCGCCTTATTTTTAGATTTATTAATTATGCTTTTTTTTTTTTAAATTTTTTTTTTTTATCAAACGAACTTTGCGCGCACAGGGGACGACGACCTTGTCCCGTTTACACCAATTTCCACATTTATACGTAAAATAATTGGACACTTGAGAAATATCATAATATATATTTATAAAAAATTAATACGACGGCCGTTTCCGAGTTATTTGCTAAACAGTATATGAACACTCGTATTTCGTCGGCCTATATAACATTTTGTATTCGTCTTTAAGGTGGCTGGATCAGGTTGAAAAACACGCAAAAAGAAGTTAAATTGCGGGGCTTGGGATGAACGGATTTTAATTTTTAAAACAAATTAGATATTGGAAAAATTGATTGTGCACTTCGGTATACAAACAATGGCAGTTTATCTTCTTTTTTTTTTAACTATCAATATTTTAATGATAAAGTTGAATATCAAAAGTCGCATCGGAACCTAGACAATTGGTATACAAAATCATATGTGTTCTCAAAATTAAAATCCGTTCATCTCTCAAGCCCGGCAATTTAACCCTGGCTTATTGGTATTGTAGATACTTGTGTTGGGTTTCGTTATTTTTGAATAAATCAGTGTTGACGTGTGCTTGTGAGTGCGAGTGACACTAATAGCGTAAACAATATACCGATAAGAAAACCATTTATAGACCAAAATGTATATTAAGTAGGGCTAGGATTTTGTAGCAAAATAAGTAGCCAAAAAAAAAAAAACAAATTTAAATTAAATATTAAAAAAGGAATTTACGCCCATATATTTGGTCAAGTTACTTTCGTTAAAACTCATCCTATTTGGTGTTATTTAATTTGTTTAGAGGAATACTCGCTGTTACAAGTACATGGTCCCATAGGTCGGCATTAAAGTCAGACTTGCTAAATTGTTAAATGAATGGCTGAACTGCACTATATTTTCCAGCTTCATGTTTTCCCAATGCTATTTATGTTTTTCTCTGCCAATTTGCTGTTGAACGTTATATTTTTTACGCGAATTTATTTTGATTGTGCACAATTTACAAAATATAATATTTCCGTCAGTCATAAACACATTTTCACCGAATTCTCTTGCGATTTTTTTTTAATTTTAAATTTTCAATTATTGGCATTTTGACGATTCAATTTTAATAACACTATTAACCTCACTGATTGATATTTACCGATCAGCTAAAGTATTTGAACGTGCTATAAAAAATACGCCGATACAATTCATATAATTTTCCTTTTCCTTAAGTCGTAAATAAAACTGTAATTACGGTCGTTTTTATAAAACTACAATAACGATAGTTATTTTATTAGTCATCGATTTATTACTGGTTTTTCCACGGGTTTTATAATTTCTGGCAATAATAATGTAGTCGAAGTATAATATACATAATTGATAATCGCAAATTCCGAATTTGTACAACTCTCTGAACACGTCAAAATCGATTTTTTACTTCGGTAGTGCTAATGGAACGTTACACCAGCACCACACTTTTTTGTTTAAATCAATAAACATACCTATCATAACTCCAATAACACTATTTAATAAAATATTAACTAAGTATTTTCTTCATATACCTATTACGCAATGCGTGGGAAAAAAAGCTGAGTGTTAAAATTATAGGTAATCATTTGAAAATTGTAGTTAATATTTGATACTTAATATTATGTCTAAAATATGGTGTTTACGATAATTTGATAACTATTATACAATATATCTGACTCAAGTGGATTAGCTTAAGTGATTTTTTTTTATGGTTTTTTATGGATTGAAAAACATGAAGGAAAAATAAAGTCTCATCGATTTATCATCCGACTGCACTCGTAAAGCTAAATTCCAGTCGTCCTTAACAAAATCTCATTTTTGGCTGTACATTAAAAGCGAATTACTAAGTGAAAAATCAATGGAAATTTTAAATCAATTTTCAACAACGTATTTATGCGATAAAACATTTTCATCTGTCATAGCTATTAAAACACGGTACCGGTCTAGGCTTGAAATAAGTAGAGCTGTCCGTCTTGCAGTAACTTCATTGGAGCCAAAAATGCACAAACTCATTCAAAATAACCAGAAACAAATATCACATTAAGATAAAAATGTCTAATATACGTTAATGTTCTATACATGTTCTTTATAATTTTTATAGTTTTTACCGTTCGATAAATTCTGTTATAAATATAAAAAAAATCTTTTATTATTATTTTATAAATGTAATTTTTTTTTTTTTTTTTAATTGGGTATAAGACTTATTCGTAAGTACGGTGTTTATGAAAAAAATCTGTCGGCTCAAAAACTCTAAGACTTGTTGCGTCAACACTCTAGACGTATGAACTATAGACTATAGACTATAAAAGTATAAAGTATAAGTGGTCCGTAGAATAGTTTAGAGTTATTGATTTAATGGTGCACGTGGTCCACAAGTATGGCTTAGGCCGATGGTTTAGACCATAAATTCGTGGTCACAGAATAAAATTTGTCCACATACGTTTAAATACAGTTATTTCACTATTATTTGACTACCGTTTATATAGGTTCGATTGCCATTTTTTTGTTTTCAAAACAAATATTACCAGACTTAAACAAATTATCAAGGAGAAATCTATGGGTAAAGTGAGAAGTAAAATTAAAAACAAAAATATCAACCGGTTTGTTTATTTTATACATAGATTATTCTTCTTTCATCTTGGCCATTAGTCCACTAGTTCATTACACATTTTCTAATTACGTATTACACACAAAAACGGGCCCTGCAAGTATAGCGTGTAGAGGGACAGATACTGTTATACGTATAAAAAAACAGTCACGGTACAGCGCAATAATAGTCTCTATTTTTGAGTAAAATTCGACAATAAAAAAAAACGATATAAATACTACACTTTAATATACGTCGTACACGCGCCGTGATTCATAAAAAAAAAAAAACAACGCTCGTAAGCGCATAGTTTTGGCGACCGGCCATTCCGTTGTCGCGATTCGTGTTGTTTCGTATTTTTTTTTTTTTGTGATTTTCTTTTAAAACTTTTTATCGCATAATATATACACGGCGTTTTTTTAAATCGATTATAAATCGATATATATATATATATATATATAGCTCAGGTGGCTTCGTATTGAACATTTGTAACACATTGTATTACACACTTATTTTATAACACTCGTCGACTGTTATACGATTTTTTTTAGATTCCGAACGAAGCGAAAAATGTATCGGTTTTACTATACGGCGTGTGTTGTTTTTTTCCCTTTTTTTTTTCCCGTACTTTTCTAACAGAGACATCCAATTCCGATTTCCGAGTGTAGCTCCTTATGTGATAGGATTTTTTTCTTTTGCTATAATTCTATAATTATTATTATATTGCTATAATTTTCTGAAACATTTTTTGAATTTACAGGCATTTAAGGTATTTTTTTTTTTTTAGTTTTATTTGGATAAAATGTTTGTAGCCGACCAGAATCGCTTGAAAATTGTACACGAGGTTTATCATACTTACCGTACTCGGTGGTCGAAAAAAACGGAAAAAGCTGAGCGTAGTTTTTTTTGATAGTCGTTTACGCATTCGCATTTCGAATTGAATAATACTGGTTTGGTCGGACAGAAATGCACGGAAATTCGACACGACGAGGTCCAATTGTACATTTTGTCGTTACCGATGAATTAAAATCCGCCTCCTACGTTCCCGAGTTTCCGGCTACAACGGTGGCCCCATCCGCGGCGCGAAGTACGGGTCTCGGTGTTTTTTGTCTTTCGATCGTCCGTTTGTTTGTTTGTTTACTTCACACCGCGCCCGTTGTGAACGTGGATTATTAAAATAAATATACGAACGTTAATGTCGGGGGGGAGGGCGGGGGCGGTGGTGGCGGAGGAACTTTTGGAACACTCTGTACAATATGCGGCCGGATCGTCCGCGCAGTGCCGCCGCAAGCGCACGCATATACGTATTGTATTATTAGTCGTTATGTAATCGCGACGGTTTGGCACGAGGCCCGGGGCGCGCATAGCTATGACCGGCGGACGAACACGCCCAAAACGCTAAATTTAGAAGTCGGCGGCCCGTCGGTCGCCGAGTACACGCCGGACGCGGCCGGGGCCCCGACCGGAGGCGTCGGAAATTCAATACAACGCATCCCGCGTCGCGCTTCCCCGACCCCGGCCCATCCCGTTCGGTCCCATCGTCCCGCGAGCGCCACTGTTCTGGTACCGCGTTGGTCGCGTCCGGCCGTGCGTTCGGTTTCTGGTCGGTTTCCCGATCGCAGTGCGCCGCGGTATACCGGATACGTATCACGTCAGCTGCCCACACTGTCTGCCAGCCACCTACCTATCTGTACACCGTCTACGAAGATGAGCGACGAAGTGTTGGACTCGGTCAAGAAATGCGTGGCCGTCATAAAGGGCGCGAAAACGGACACCGAGAAATTCGCCGCGCTGTTCATGGTCACCAAGACGGTCAAGGCGGAGAAATGTAACGCCCGTTCCAAACTGGCCCTGTTCGACGCCGTCGAGTTCAAATTCATCAAGCGGCTGTTGCTCAGCGACGACGTGCCGGCCGGCTGTCCGCCGTTCGTCTACAAGTCCGTGGCGATGAGCATACTGACGGCCCTGTGCAGTGTCCAGGAGGTCGCCACCCACCAAGAGATATTGCAGAACGTCGACGTGTTCCTGGACATCGTGCTGGGCGCCGAAGACGAGGACGAGGACGAGGCGGACGAGGACAATCTCATGCTGGTTAACGAGGCGTACAAGTGTCTGAACGTCATCGCTCAATTCGAACAGGGCATGCGAGCGTTGTTCGACGTCGACGCGGTCGGCAAAATGTGCAAAGTGTACTCGCAAAAGAGTTTTCAAACGGACGAAGCGTTATCGTTGCTCGTGGCCATTGTCGAGAAGTTCGGGCCCCCGTCCTGGGAAAATAACGTGCCCAACTTTAACACGCTGATGAACATATTGACGGTGGACTTCGAAACCGACCACAGCGACCGAAAATTCAAATTGTGTTCAATACTTTCGCCATTACTAGGCAATTGTCCCGTGGAAATCGCCCAAAACACTTGCGACGACGAAATATGGCCGACAAAAATGTTCTTGGGACTGCGGGACATATTGACGAGCAAACTCGTTAAAGCCCAACGAGACCCGGCGATCAAATTGGCGGCGCAGATGCTCACCACGTTCGGTGCCGAATGGTCTCTCCAAGACGAAGCGAAACCCAAAGCGTTTTTCTTGCTGTTGATACATTTGGCCTCGATCGAAATACGTATGCTCCTGGAAGATAAAAAATTCGAACAGGTAAACCACCAATACACCTACATTTTTTAATTAATATTATATTATTATACAGGGTGTCGCCACGAAGCGATTATCCATTGCGATACATTTCCCGAGATAATCAAGAAAATTCTTGTTTTTTTTTTTTTTTTTTTTTTTTTTTTGTACGACTCACGGGTATAATGACTACGAATATTCATATTTTAATAAAATATCAATATTTGTAGTCCTTATGCACGCGAGTTATGTACAATAAAAATCGGTATTTGATTATTTTCATTATCTCGAGAGATTTCGCAAATTGGTTATCATCTTCCCTGTATATACACGTTTGAGTCGCGATAAGTCGGAGGGGAACAAAAAATGATTTATTAATTTATTTTTATCGCGTAAACATATCGAATGAAATTAAAAGCAAAACGTTTTACGAGCAGTTTATAACTATTATTACGTTTTACATAACATATAGGTTGGGTACGTCATCAAATTTAAGTGATTTTTTTTTTGTCTTTTTCACCTATCGAAATTCCACTTAACGCGTATTTTTATTTAGTCACCCATAATTAGGACGTAAAATATTAACGATTAGATAATTATTTTATCGAATAAAATATATTTATATATATATTAGACGCCTATGCATTTTAGTTTTATTAAGTATTCATATGGTTTCTAAAATGTATAGTACGCCTATTTGAATATATTTATATATAATTTTTTTTTTTTTTTTGTCATCATATTATTCATTATTGCTTTAAGACCCTTACGACAACCATATGGACGAAATAACCCGAATTTAATTCATTGGCGTGTCCTGGGTGGCCAAAGGGACTTCGGAACCTTTACAATATACCGGCACGTTAAATGTGGCGTTTAACCTAATAAGGATTATTTTATGCTTCAATAGAAACGATATTAGAAGGTGGCGCAAAAATGTAAAAAAGAAAAAATATGTTTTTTTTTTAGTAGATACCTGAAGATTTATTTCATGTCTTGTACACGTTCATTGATTGAACACGTTCATCAATGTTCATTGATGTCCATTATGAAAGATTACAAAAAATGGATACGCCGAAATATTTTGAAAAAAGAAAAAGTCCTTTCCCCCCCCCACCCACCTACGTTTACCGTGTACAGGCCAAACAACGTTTCAGTATATATTTTTTCGTTTTTCCAGATATTGAAGTCGGAGAACCTGCTCAGTTCGTGTTTTACAATTCTAGAAATATCAATCGCGTACATTTCGGAAGACACGTTGGATTTGGAACAGAAAGAAAAACAACAGACGTACACTGCCCTGAAAGGAGCGTTTTCGGCCGTGATGAACTTGCTGAAAACGTTGTCCGTCTCCGCCAAACCGCTGGAAACCAAAGAGAAATGTTTCATATGCTTGATGCTGATGTCGTTGTCCGCGTGGCTGACACAAGAGACGTCCGCGATGAAACCGGCCGTGAACAATATTTTGCCGTTTGCGTTGCAGATAGCCAACGAATCGTTTCACGCGTACCGCGCGCGATACATAGCCGAGCACGTCACCGCTAAAGCGGACGCCGCCACGCCCGCGAAAACCGACGACTACTCACTGGGCAGGGTGGACGTATTGAGAGCGTTTCTGCCGGCCCTGTGCCACATAGCGGTGGACGACAAAGGCCGGGCCGTGCTGTTGAAAATCAAACAGGAAGAAACGCTGCAAGAATGCCTGGAGTTTCATTGGTCGATCGCTCATTTCAAAAAACCGTTGATACCGAAGTCCGAGAGGGGCAAGCCCAGGGGCCCGGAACCGGAAATCCCGGCCGACCGTCTGAAAAAAATGGTCGACTCCCGGGGCGCCATCGTTAGCGTGTGCAATACGTTCATGAACCTGTGCGTGTTGGAGGCGGACCACGTCAAGGGTAGCTCGTTGTTTTTCACGCTGATGAAGTTCATATTCGACAATTTACCCGAGTTGAAAAACAATCACGAGAACCTCGTCGTGTACGGCAACATGGCCGTGTTGGGTCTACTGCTGTTGAAGCTCAAGACCGCCTACATAAAGAAAAACGATTTCTCCATTTGCCGTTACATACAGGCGACCATACGGTTTCTGTGGGACGCGTACACGGTGGACGAGAACACCACCAATTCGCGGTACGCGCTGGGCCAGTTGGTCGTGACGATGACCTACAAGGAGGCGTGGATCGAGCTACAAGAATTATGGTTTTTGGGCATGCAGAACCTGAGCGGTATTCTGACACTCGTCCCGTGGATATCGGATTTCGCGATCGAGAGCGGCTGGCCGGAGGGCATAATCAACATGCTGGTCAAAATCAAACCGGGCTCGCTACCCACCAACGTCAAGTACGCGTACGAAGATTTACTGTGCCGTCTCATCGACGCCAACGGCGATTTGATCGGCACGCTCAAGAAAAACGACGCGTTGACGGCCTGCCGGGGTCATAAATTCATGGAGTTGGGTAAAAAATTATTCGGAGAATGATTTTCGACCGTGTCCCGTCGTTTTTATTTGATTTTCTTATAGCATTTATATATATTATTATATACTTTTAAACGTTTTCATTTTATATATCGTATAAGGACAAAAACCAACAAAAATTATATAACGTTAATAATGTTTGAATCGCGGAAATTTTAAATTTATTATATTATTTTATGTTGGAATACACGAGCCATTATTGTAATTATCATCCGACTAATTAGGGTGTTGAGTAGTGGCGATTCATAGATATGCATTTTTTTTTCCTCCTCAACATCCTATCCGATATTTGAAATAGAGAACCGTGAGCCGACGTTGACACGTGTCTGGTTGACAACTCCGTTTATCTAAACGCCTTTTTTCATATTCCAGAGACGCCGTTGTTGACGAATTTTCTCTTTAAAAATATCGAGTTTTGAAAAATCACCCGAAACCCGATGTTCCAAAATCCTCAATACCGACCGGTTTGTGCTTTATTACTCGTCACCACTAGTATTAAGACTCGACATTTTATGGTACTTAAGCAGTAGAAACGCGACTTTAGCTCGTCCTTCCGAACGAAAATATACTATTATAAACGCTGAAAAGCTGCCCGAGCGCGAATCACCAAAGTCTCATGGTCTCATGGTCTCATGGCCTCATGGTCTCCAGGTATGTCATTTTCGAAAATGCCTTTAAATTAAGAAAACTACAAGGATTTTTTATAAAAAAGACTCAAAATAAAATATCTTCTAAATTTTATATCCAACAAAAAAGCTCCAATGAGATTCTGGATTGGATGTAGTCTTCAGGGAATAAAAAGTACCAGAAGACCATGCGGTGTGTGACAATGCTGGGTGACCTCCGTCCAGGCCCTTACTGGCCCACCGGACAACCGGGCAGATGTACACGACGCCTTCGATAACAAGATTAAACTTAACTTAAATTTCTCTTTCAGAAAAAAAATAAAAAATATGTATAAATATATGTAAATTATTTATTTAGCTTGGTCATAGATTTTAGATTCCGAGCGTAGCGACAAATGTATTTTGTTTTACTATATAATGTTTTAGTGTTTATTTTATTTTATTTTTTTTTCTATAACTGTAAAACCACTTTTTGTCCAGAAATCTTACTACAATCAATTTCTTTATGGAAAATAATTCCTGATGGAAAATGTTGTCCAGTTGGTGCATCGACGTGGCTATTTTTTTTAATTTCGGGAAAAAATAATCGTAGAGACTTGAAACTCTCTAGACGTAGTATTGTATTCAAAACATTCTGGCGTTTTTAAAATTGCTTATAGCTTTTTAAAAATGTCCGAGTTTGGTTTTTCCGGTTTTATGCGGACAAAAGTGTCGTGGCTTATTTTTACCAACGGTTTTTGAAGTTCGTATTTTCGTGAAAATTCATTATAAACCCGGACAATTGTAATTCATTTTGCAATTACAAATGAATACGATTTTGAGTTTAAATTTATTCGAACGCGTTTACCCGCGATTCGGTCAGAATCATTTTTCGTGTACAACGAAAAATTTGCCGTAAAAAAGATACGAACTAATAAACTACCCGAAATATCCTACAATATCTTATCCATGATGCGAAGAGTGTTTTACTTTTAGTATGTATAAACGCAATTAATCATGTAGCAGATAGATAAACTTTGCGGCGACAGTGATTGTAGTTATATTTTGTATTAATGTAAAACATGATTTTTGATGGCATTCGTTTTTTTAAACTGAAAGTAGTGCACGTCAATCGGTATTTTTCCGAGGCACTTTACTCGTTTTGTAGAGCGTATTTTAAATGCGCGCTCCAGTAATAATTAGTGCATAGTGCAAATTGAATTTCAGCACGAACGACGCTGCATTGGGTGTTTTTAGTGTAGTCACTTGAAACGGCTACAGCCGTTTAAGGCACAGCCAGTACGGGCTAATAATAATACGCGTTTAAAATGTACGCAAACTCAAATAGAAATGATTTTAAGAGAAAAGCTAAAATTTATTGAGAAAAAATTAAACAAGTACTTTAGCTCGTCTTAAGACCTCGGGCGCGTAGTCGTTTCGTGTGTCAAACCGTTTTTTTTTTTTTTAATTCGACCGTGCTGGAGAACAATGAAGCGTATTCTGTTTCTCGATAGAAAAAACGTATTTGCGTGTTTATGCCCTCCACACTTCAGTCGCCAACGCTTCCCGTAGACTTCCTATTTTTAGAGTTTTTAAATGCGGACGAGGGGCCGCGCGCGTTGTCTACAAAGTGTAAAAACTTATCTTTTATTTCGATTCGTTTTGTGCCGGAACACTTACGAGCACAGTTGAAACGTTCGTATGGCATTTTTCCTCCGGTACACGTCTCCGTTTTCGAACGCCATGTATCAAAATCTACCCGTAAATGCGTGTCCGTTATTCGGAATGTGCCGTATTTAGAGGATTCCCTATAGATAAGTAGTGACCTCGGGTGTCATCGTTCCCGAAAGAAAAAAATTTAGAGGTCACCCGTTAAGGAACGTTTCGCTGTATATATTCAGTAATATTCCGAGGACATTTTAACATATTTAACATTCGACGCAACTCGTTGATAATATGCGTTATAATTGACGATCGATTAAATCGTAGGTTTTTAGCCGTTTATTTGAACGATTTTGGTTGGTTGATTTTCAAATACATTCCGTACGAACGTACGGATACTAGAAACGATTGTTTGTTTGTACGGGCCGACACAAATATTCCGAATTAACGATAGATTTATCACGTAAGTTTTTTCGTACATTTATCCGTCCGCATACACGACGAGTCTATATTGATTGTTTTTTTCTTGTTACTTACCGAGCCGACCCAATTTCAAAATTAATTTTTTCGATTATATTTTTATCCGGGATTTTTTAATGGGGGGGGGTGGGAGGTTGTTGGGTCATAACCCCTTCACCACGGGCAAGCCACCGACTCTCGCAGATCTGAGACTGTTTGTATTGGTCGTATTGTTTCTGTAACTATAATATTATACTCTACTTAGTTAGTCACAGCAGTCTATATTCGACAAGTATCGATTGTAAAAATGTTATTTTTCCGTTCAATTACGTCTGATTTTTTTTGTTTTAAACACGATTCGGACTAAATTTAATTTCCGATTTTCAATAATGTTACGGTAAAACGTTGAATTCCGGTGCACGGACAACATTACAAATCGTCTCACAGGAGCCAATACGTATACATCGGCGGTAATACCCAAACATTTCCATTATGGCCGTCAGTGATGTAATTATCCGATAGTCAAAAAATCTGGATTTAGATATATTAAAATCCGAAATTGTATATTTTTACGAGCAAAACGACGTTTGGCGAGTCAGCTAGCACAATATATAAATATATAAATTAGAATGTAATATGTATGATTTTTATTTTTTTGCTGTACTTGTTTTTTCAAATAAATTTCTATTTGTGATATTCGTTGAACTGTAAAAACGTAATTAATGTTTTTTTTTACACATTTTATGCCTATTGACAATAAGATAATAAATAATAGTTTTATGAGGAATTAATTGTAGAATAAAAAATTTGAAATTTGGATTCAGATAAAAATCCGGATTTACAATAAATGTCGGATTTCAAATATCGGAATCCAAAAATCCGGATTTTTCCCACCACTAATGGCTATACGCGTGATAAGATTTCGTAGCGACTAAAATAAAATTATAACTATTGGTTTTTTTTTTTTTTTTTGGTGTTGTTGCAAACGCGAGTTTTATTAAATAAAATAAATTTAGCGATATCGAGTATTTTTTAATTTCTCGTTGACAATATTAGTGGCGTCTTTAACACGATATACCTAAAACGTACAGCGGATAATATTGTGATCGTTTATGCGGTCACCGTGAGACTTTTCGAAAAAAAAAAAAAAAACAAAACAAAAAACCATTATAATGCAATAATAATATAATTAAATCGCGGGCATTTTTAAAATCTATAGATAAAATATAATATAAATTACGGACGACTTTTATGGCCGCCATAGAAATTGGAAGAAATACGGAATATCTGAAGCTCTCCGGCTAAGACTTTACCCCGGAGTCGTGTTTACTACGGGCACGGCCAAAGTCCTACTGCGGCGCGTATCCGTTGTAGCCGAACGAACCGTACGGGACTATGGGCTGCGGAGGGTTGATGGGATTCTGCGGCGGCGGTTGCATCTGGATACCCCCGGGATACTGCTGCGGTGCCTGCATTTGCTGTTGCTGCTGCGGTGCCTGCAGTTGCTGCTGATGAGCTTGCTGTTGCTGGTGCTGCAGAATTTGGGCCTGTGCGTGGGCCAGTTGCTGTTGCGTTTGCGGCGGCCAGACGTCGTTAATTTTATTGCCGGCCTGTTGTAGCTGCTGTAGCTGTTGCTGTTGCTGTTGCTGTCCCTGCTGCTGCTGGTAGTGCTTGATCAGCATGCCCGGCACGGACAACACGCCGATCAGCCCGTCCATAACCGCCTGTTCGCCTTCAACAAACTTCTTGCCCATGCTCATCCCCACGTCGTCCACGTTCTTCTTCATCTCGACCGCGTAGTCGAATGCTTTACCTATCGTGTCGGTCAACACGTTTATGCCTTTCTGGGCCAATGGCATCGTATAGCTCGACATCATTTCGATTGGAATCATGTTCATTAAACTATTCGGCAACCCTTGCAATTCCTGTACGAAGTTTTTGTTGTCCCCTGTAAATTGTCCACATCATAATTCGCCTGATAGTTTAATTATATAAATATTAACAATTTTATAGGCGCGTCGCCGAGATGTTAACAACGCATATATAATATATTATAAATATTGACAATATTCAAATATATTAAAAAATGTAATAGTAGTCGCCTGTCTATTGCTTCGAGAATGTATAATGTGAAATAAAAAAACGTGTTTGCCGATAAACCGTTTAGTGCGGGCAAAAATTGCTAAACTTATTATTTAAAAAAAAAAAAAAAAATAGGGGAACTTGCGAGGCGTATGTTTGGTTTTAGTTTTTCGATATAATTACTGCCAGATAAGTCAATCGAATTTCAAAAATCTAAAACTATTGCGTTTTAGATCAATAATCACTTTTTCAATTGTACGCCATCGAAAAAATAAAACCAACGTTGCGCAGTGCAAGTTCTTCTCTTTTTATTTTTTATTATTACGACAACAATTCGGTTTCATAATTAGGTTTATGGTTCGAATATTTTATTTCCCTCGCAAAACCATTTTTAATGTCGATTAATGTGGCAGCACGTCCCCTATGAAGGAGTAACGGTTATAGCCGGACAAATTAGAATGAACCGGGGTATTTTTTTTTGGTTGATATTTCAATTTTTGAATTTAACGTATTTTCGCTCAACAATTTCGGAATCTTTCTCGATTTAAAACTTCACGTGGGACACGACACGTTATTTTAGACGTCTATTGTACGTAATATACATAGATAGGTGAAGTCACCACCTCCAAGTAACAAAAATAAAATTGGCCTTGAGTGGAGTTTAATTTGGTGACAGGGTATCTCGAATATCCGAATTATTGTAATAATAAAAAAAAAAAAAAAAAAATCGTACAATTAAACAACAATTTAATTTAATTTATGAGTTTTATGAGTTAATTCAAAGACGGTGATATTTTATAGTTAATCAAAACCGTGGTTCGAAAGTCATAAAACATTGTTGGGTTGGACAATACTATATTTAAATGTTAATGTATTTTATCGTATTTTGTGTTTCGTTTTATCGGTGAAAAGTGTTTTTTTTTCTTTTATTTTTTTTATGATGCCCACTTATGGTATGTATGTTATTCGACAAATAGATTTGAAAAAAAAATGTGTTTTCTAAGTAAGTATATTCCTGTTCGATTCAAATAAACGATGCACACGATATCTTTATATAAAAACGTATCACTAGTAAAACTTATTTTTATCCAGTGGTAAGCATCAGTATAAAAATTCGAATTTGGCAACGGGACAAAAAAAATGTTTATTGGAGTATCTATGGTGGGTGGGTGGCTGACCCCCCCCCGGTTCACGATTAAAGATCTTTAGAAATAATATAAATATAATTTGACCATAATATACCAGTAATTGTTATCTTGTTAACTTACGGAATCTTAGAGGGAACTAAATTTAATAGTACCTGAATTCGACGTCGGAACGGTATTAGGCATCTGTACCGGGTAATTCGCATACGGCACCTGCATTGGAAAGTTATTGCCTCCGGCAGGATATTGTTGGTTAAATTGCTGGTAATTAATGTGTGGCGGATAACTCTCTGGATTAGTGAATAGTGTTGGTTGTGCCGCCAGATTGTTGGAAAATGGGTTTGGTGGCATCAATTTCTGCATTTGTTCCATGGGTTGTTGATAAGAATATGAGGGTATCTGATTTGGTACCCACTGTTGTTGATTAAAGCTCATTCTTTGTGGTGGGCTACCCGGGAGCTGCGTTACTTGAAAACTTGGCTGGGACGTCCAATGTTGCTGGCCATTACTGTTCATAGGTGGAAACCCTTCCGGTGGGCCACCTTGGACCTGCGGTGGCCGGAAGGTTGGTACTTGGGTCGGATTCGGTGGTATGAGTCCTGGACTAATCAGTTGACCAGGCGATCCGTTAACGGAAGATTGCACGTTGTTTACTAGGTCACTTAACAGCGGTTCTTGCGGATGAGGTTGTTGTTGAGGTTGCGGTATAGGTTGTTGTTGAGGTTGTTGTTGAGGTTGCGATTGAGGTTGTTGTTGAGGTTGTTGTTGAGGTTGCGATTGAGGTTGTTGTTGAGGTTGTTGTTGAAGTTGCGATTGAGGTTGTTGTTGAAGTTGTTGTTGTTGTTGTTGAAGTTGTTGTTGTTGTTGTTGAAGTTGTTGTTGTTGTGGTTGCGATTGAGGTTGTTGTTGAGGTTGTTGTTGAGGTTGTTGTTGAGGTTGTTGTTGAGGTTGTTGTTGAGGTTGTTGTTGAAGTTCTTGTATTTGTTGAGATAATGGTAGTTGTGGTGAATCAGCATAACTCTAAAATATGATATGAAATTATGTTTTTATTTTTAAAACAACACATTAAAAACAAAAATTAAATTTTTTAAATTGTACGTTATAACAATATCGTGTACATATTAAATCATATTACTCGTTTATACGATTTTTAAAATAGTAATTATTTAGTTTTAAACTTACCTATATTTTTCAAGTCATCAAGTCATATATTGTTCAAAATAAACGTTATAGTTTTTTTTTACTTATTTTACTCGTTACCTAGTAGTCGTTAGTTATTGAGTTTTTAAATTTTTATTTGAGCTTTTTTTTTCTTTTTGAATGTCGACGGGCGATTTTTAAACCGGCGCACAAATCCGACTATAGAAGAGCCCCAAGGCACAAGGCAGGAGGAAACAGAATCATAGTGAGAGTCCAGTCAGGTCCGGGGAGAGAGACGTCAACACCGAGCCAACCCATCACTTAAATTCTGATACGTTTAGGAAGCTTTTTATAATTTGTAAAATATAAATTAAAACTATCTAGTGTAAATATAAAAGTTAACTTAACGACTACATTTCTACCCACCTCCCCACCACCCGATTTCTGAACTGTCACCAACCGGGAACCTTGGACACCTTCAATTATTTCAATATTTCCCCATCCTAGTATGGAAGTGACCCGAAGACTCCACCGAGAAGACAACGGTGTAGACTAATGTGTGTGTGTGTGTGGGGGGGGGGGGCGGCCGTTCTTTTTTTTTCGTTCCGGCGAAAATCCAAAATCTCGGTCGGCCTCTGGGTCGATACGTTCCCAATCCGGCGTTTACATTACAGTCGAACGTGGTCAACTCGAAATACTTTAACTCGAAATCGTCGATACCTCGTAACGTTTTCCCCGGTCCCCTAGAATTTCCTATTTAAATAACGCAAAACGATTTTGTTCAACTCGAATACATTCGTCAATAATTCGAAGTTTCGGTTTTTTCGAACATTATAAAATTATGATATTTCGCTCGTGCGTGTACATTTACTAACGAAAATAAGGCCAATAAGTGTTATCGTTACCGGTAAGTGGTCTGTCTAACTGGCACAGATACATTAAAATGAATTGAGGCAATTTATCGAAAACAGACCAGATAGTCATGAACTTTTTGAAGGTGTAAACATAATTGAACGATTCACTGCAAATTGCTGCGATCAACAGCAAAACACAAACAAAAATAAATACTTTTTAAAATTAATTCTCTGTTTATACATTTTTAAAATTATACACACATATATACAAATAGTAAGTACATACTTTTTTTTTAAACAAATTTTCTAACCGAAATTTTTACTTTTGGATTACTCGAACTCGTTAGTCGGTCCCTTTTAACCAATTTCGACTGTACATACGTGTTGGTGGTTCGTAATTCCGATAGTATCTATAGTAAGATTTTCCGGTTTTTTTTTTTTTAATTTTAACGGTACGGAATTAGTATATAGAGGGGGGAGAAAGACGTGGTCGCGTATCGTATCGACGGTACCCGGAGAAAAACGCGCAGTACGAATTTTTATAAAAATAAAAATTAAATTTGGGGGACAGGTTAGGTATACCTGGTGGCTGAACAGCGCGATCAACAGCCAAAGGACGGCGGTGGCGACAAAGAGTCGACCGGAACCGTACCGCCAGTCGGTCGCAGTCATTGTGTGGTCGTCTTGGTCGTCGTCGTGGTCTGCGAGTCTGGATTGTAATTGCGCACGTCTTTCGGCGGATATCAAATATCGAATTTTGCCGAAAACCGTATCCGTCGGTCGCGATATAAAGTACTTTTTTTTTACGTATTGCGAATAAAACGAAAAAAAAAAAAAATAATGCTATTATAATAAATGGCTGCCGCGGCTCGCCGGTTGTGCGTGTCGCGTTCGCGATCTTTTGTCTGTCGCGCAGATGTGCGAACGTGTTGGGTTTTTTTGTGTTATTGTTTTTTTTTTTTTTTTTTTGTTTTTTCGCCGGCCGATCGCGCCGGGCCGCTCGAATTGTTTGCTTTTTTTTTTTTTTACACGCCAAATAATACGGTTTTTTACGCGCGTGCCGTGAGGGGAAAAAAAAATATTAATAAATGACGGATCAAACAACAGCAATAATAATAATAATAATAATAATAATTATAATAATATTACAATATCATCGCACCTGCCGAATACAAATACACGGATACAATAATAAATAATACACAGATTACACGTCAATAAACGTCACGCGTTAGTAATAATAATCGTATAACGATCGTATTTAATGAGACAGACAAGAGCAATATTTGTTTTTTTTTTTTTTTTTTTTATTATGCGTTTGAATAGGTTATTTTTTACCGTATACCCCCCTGGGTTCAAATCCGGCGATTTTACATTTGTCCGTCGTATTATTCACTACAATATCGCTCGCTACACCTGTACAACGCCAACATTTAGACAATTTAGTACAAATTTATGTAGATCATAGGCGTCATATTTCTATGTGTTTAAACGTCACCGTCGTTAGTAACAACGGTAACACACCGGAACTCGATGATTCTGAAAACTTAAACTAACGGCGTTGGGCATTTGCAAAAAAAAAAAAAAAAAATCCTACATTTTTTCCATACGATTTCCAGCGATTCTCGTCACGTTATCGAATGTACAACGGCCGACGAACGGGCAGAGGGAATTAATTATTGTGGTCGCGAAAAATAAAACAAAAAAAACTCTCTCTCTTCGTTTCGTTGCCGGGACTCGTGTATATTCGATATATTATTTATTATTTCTCGAAAACTATACTCAAACCCGTAAACGCAGTAAAATCCCATCCGGATATGATTAAATCCCGCGTGTCCGAGCGCCGGAAATAATCGCAAGGGACCCCAATCCGTCCCCCGGTGACGGATTTAGTCGTGTCGTTTACGCGATATATTTACAAGAGTTACAATATTAGTACAGCCGTTACACATCGCGACAAAATATTTCATTTAACTGATAGCTCCTCTCGGAATCCGACAGGTGATACGCGGATATGAGTCGACGGCGAGCGGTGTAGGAGAGAGAGAAGACGACGGTTTCGCGTACGTTTTAATAAATATAGCGTATGGAAATAACCATAAAAAACAACAACAAAACAAAAACCAACAAATAAATAATATAACCGTTTAACTGTTTTCCCATATTTTACCGAAAAAATAAAAATAATAAAAATTAGAAAATATTGGCGTTCGCAGCTTTTCAACAAAATAATTATAATAATTGTCGACGATTGTTGTGTACGATTTTCGCCATTGTAATAACAACAGGTCGTTTAAATAATCGTCATTCTTTAGAATTCGTAGTCGTACCGTACAGAGTATAAATTATCGAAACGCCCGAGAATTTCAGTCGCTCTTCGAAATCGTCGTGTTTTCGGAACAATATATAAAAAATAGTTTAATAAATAGAGAAAAAAAAAAAAAAATAATAATAATAATGAAGAGCTATTTCCAGATGTGCGCCACGACGGTGGTTTTGGCATTTTTTTCGGTCAATACGTCGGTGAGTATAATTTCTATTTTATATATGTGAAAAATCCTAAACCGACGCGTGTTAAATATTCCGATTTCGATGTAACTTTGCCGCGCACTCGACACTCGAAACAACAGTTACAAACACTCGTTATTTCGAAATTTAACCAGAATTTTGGTGTTTCCATGTGGAAAAAAAAATTAAAATTATATTTTTCCGGCTTCATCCCGGTGACACTTATTTAGAAAATAAATAAGAAATGAATTTCGTTTTTCAATCCGGCCGGCCGGGACTTGTAAAACATATGTTTATATTTATACGTATGATAGACGTCAAAGTTTTTTTTTTCCCACGGTCGTAAAACACCGGCCGTTTTGGCAACTCGATTGTATTATTAAAAATGCGTTCCAATAAACAAAATTGATTTCGTATACGTAGTGCCTCTACAACAAAATTCCGATTCGTAAAAACAGTTGTCGTAGGCAAAAACGATATCGCCACAACATTATAGTTGTCTTTAAAACCATATCGCAATAGAACTACGAAAGATTACGAATAATCGCGTGCACCATAATATTATATAAACGCAACGGTAATATTGACATAAAAATTACTCTTCTATACCATCGGCGTTGTACCGTTTTAAAACGTTTCGTTCGTGGTTCTCGATGCCCAACATTCGCCGCCGGTTTACGTCCCTCTGGATCGCGTGTAACGCCACAAAATACGATTTCGTTTGATCTCATACGACCGTATATATATATATATGATTTTTTCGTAACGGTGTACGGCGTGTTTTGTCTTTCAGGCGAACAATCAAAACGTCTGCGAAGTCAAGTACCTCGCCCATCAGAACTTGGCCACGATATTGGAAAACCCCGTGGGCTTGAGCATAATCGACAATTCCCGTCAGCATCTTATGGACATTTGCATGGACCCGCTGGCGCACAACGCAATCGTCAGCCTGATGGACGGCGTCGCGGACGTGATCACCCACCCGACCGTCTCGCAGACCTTGGGCAACATGTTTTACTGGACCAGAAAGGTGATCAAGTCGGAAAAATTCCGGGACGTTTGGTACGAGTTGTTGGTAGGCCTTAACATGTTGGCCGACCAACATATAGCCGTCACAACCGTGACGAATACGATATACAACGGTCTGGACATGTTGTTAACCAACAGTAAATTCGACTCCAGTTTCGAGAAATCCTTCATAAAATTGTTAAGTTTGGTAAAATCGCCCACGAAAGTCGAAAAAAAAAGTCGTCCGCAAACCCCACGGAGAAATACCAAAAAACGCGTTACACCGAAGTAAAGTTGCACAACACTTGAACTGACTGTTGGCCTGCAAATAATACAATTTTCACGTGTTTATAAAACAAATCATTTTTATTCGATTCGTTTATACATTTACTATACTATTTTAACTTGTCGATGTATCTAATTGTTGTGTTAAAATATTTCTCTCCGCCTTACACGAAAAAAAAAAAAAAAAAAAAATTATATATCATGTTTATTGACCGCCGTTTATCCGGGATAACAATATTTATATGATATTATTATAGAAATTAATCTTTACCATCGCCTGTATTGCCTATCATTTTAATTATATAAATAATAAATCGTCATGTACAAATGTTTAACATAAACGATACAGTAACGTTTATAAATTATTATATCGTTTGCAATCATTTCTCTGGCCAATTAATCCAGAATAATTCCCATTTTCGTTTTCAGAACCTATCGACTAGGACTCGTAGGTATTTTTCGATTGTTTCAGCAATAACCTACGGAGATGACACAACGGTATTTTATTTATTTAATAAAAATTCAACGCCTGGAGTACAATTTTACGGAAATAATGACAAGTATAACAATAGTAGGGAACGGGCAGGCCATCGGAGGTAACCTGTAAACCAGGAGGCAGTTAAATAGCTAAATTAAAACTGTTCGCCAGGCACTCATGGTGTGGGTGGTTCGGAAAACTTACTATTATTGGTCTTTTTACCGTGGCCTTTCAAGCTTTATTTTTCGATCGGTGTTCACGCACCACCGCTTGAAATAGAAAGTATTTTATAGCGGAACCAGAAAAAATCGCAAACATAACAGATCGAAAAGATGGATAGTAATTTGCGCTTAAGACGAAAAGATTGTACGAGGAAGGACATAAAAACTAGGAATTAATCGGAGGGAAGCAGCGGTAGATAGAGTTAGAGAGTGAGAGAGAGAGAGACGGAGAAGAATTTGTTTTACGGGATGGTCTTAAGGCCGGGAACAAAAAAAACAAAAAAAAAAAAAACTATAGAAAAATACACAGATATTTGCAATGAACAGTGACGCAACTAGTGGGTAAGTTGGCAAAGTGAGATTTTGAGTCGTCTCCTAAAATGTAAGTGGCCACACGTAGGACAAGCAACAAATAAAAAAGTAATTTTCAATGTTTTTTTTTCTTCACATTTTATTATTATTATTTATACTATAAACGTTATACGTAAAAGTTAAATGGACGTTGAAGAAGAGAACGATGAAGTGATGTACCTCGGATTATTCAGGTTTGTTTACATTTATTACTATGGTGATGTCACTGGCCAGTGGCGCAATCATGAGGGGGATCCGTGGGTTCGGAGCCCCCCCCCCTTGATCTATATATACGAGGTCTAATCAAAAAACATTGAGATTGTTAAAAAAAATATACATATTTATTAGATAAAGTTATTTACATTCAATCTCTTTCAAAATATGCTCTATCTGAATCTATACAAGTTCTCCAATGTTCCTATCATTTTTAAAAACACCATTGGAAGTCACATTTAGAAATTCCTCGTAACTGCTCCGTCGCATTATGTTTTATTTCATCCACATCTTGAAAACGTTTACCCTTAAGCTCCATTTTTATCTCTGGGAATAAAAAACAAATCACATGGAGCTAGCAAAAGGCAAAAAGGCAAATGGAGGGTTGAGAAACAACTGGGACATCGTGTTTGGCCAAAAACTACTGCACAACATGGACTGAATTCAATTTCCAACTGTCTGACTCTTTAAATTCGGGTGTTTGTCTTTGTACAGCGTCTCGTAAATGGCGAAGAACATCAATGTAGTACTTTTTAGTTATGGTTTGTTCTTTTGGAGCACACACATGATGGAAAATATTTTGGTAGTCGAAAAAAACTCATTGCGGCTTGTTGACGGACGTCCTTCACGTTCATTACTTTCAACAGTTGTTACACCCTTTTTAAATCGTTTAAACCATGCAAAAAAACGCGAGCACGCGGACATGGTTTCATTTCCATAAGCTACCAATAACATTTGGTAGGTTTCAGTAGCCGTTTTCCCAAGTTTATGGCGAAATTGAACGCGTTTTTCTATATTTTCGCTCATAATGAAAACCGACAGGACGTAAAAACACACTCGGCTTAATCGCACCTAGCAGCCGACCGATCAATTGTGATCTAATCTATGTCCAACACATTTTAGGCAGAACATATAAAGGCGGATAAATATAGCACGTGCAAGTTCGTACCCAAACTGGTGTATAACATTTTATATAGTAATTTGTGGTACGTAACGTACCGGATTTTTTTCTTCGGTAAAATTGTCTATGTATAAAGTGTTTCGGACTTTGTCTTAACTTCACGTACAATTGGCCAATAATAAGTAATGCTGGACTTGTAACGAGGACGTTCTGCGCGTCATAGGATAGGCGCGCGCGCTCGTAATTCGGTATACGAATTTTAAGTCAAGGTGAGCCCGAAAGTCGATTAGAATAAGAACATGACACGTGCAATTGGCAAACGGGGTACGAACGGGCAAGCGGACAGGGTATTCGATTAAGTCAAGGGCCGCGCAACAGGGATGTGACAAGAGCCAAACACCACAACCACCACCACCACCACCACCACCACCAGTGGACTAGTCGAAACCGACTATACAAGAGCTCCGGCCTAGAGCCTCCTAGAGGAGGGCGATTCGGATTCGGGTCCCGGCAATGAGCCAGGCAGACAGAGGCAAGTCCAGAGAGTGACGTCGTCGCCGAGCCAACCCGTCGCGTCATTCCGAACCGCTTATAAAGCTAACCGAAATGACCCGGGTTTGGTAGCGCATTCTATCAAATTGTAAAATATTTTACATTCATACCGTGTAAAATAAATAGTTAAAAACCGAGTTGAGTTTCGATCACACATTTTTACCCGTTCCTGTTGCTGTGTTCACCGGGCACACAACAAAAGTGTGCCGTTGGCAATGGTTCCAATTTAAACGTTCACAAGTATTTCGAAATTTCGAAATGTACAAACGCATAATTTAAAAAAAAAAAAAAAAATAATTTATTTTCTATTAGACGCGCACAATATTACGATCGCGTTCACCGTCAAATAATTATTGCGATATTATTATCGTCGCTGGTCTCCCGTTCTTTTAATATCTCTTGTCACGACTATTGTCCGGTTAGTAAGTCTCTCTCGTCAGATTGTATGGGCACGGGGTGAATCTCGTATTCCTTTCCGGGCAAAATTGACTTTAGGTCCGGTTTTACATTATTCCCCGTCAACATATTTGAACGTCTCGTCTCCCGGGGCCCCGGCAGATGAGGTTTGTGGGGATTCGAACAAAATATCAAGATAAATTGAAAAAAAATCACCCGACCTACACAATTTATTAGTTATTCCAAAGTTTCTCCCCGTGAGACTCGCAGCAAATGAAATAGATTAACATACGCGTACGCATATCCCAAAGAGTAATAAAACGTTTGATATTTATGAACATTTCGCATTTTTCACAAAAACTCCCCCGAATAAGCGTATATTAATTATGCTTATTATTGTGCCGGCTTAAGTTCTTATGCTTATTCAGGTCGGCCGTCGTTTTCATACCGTCACCCGGCTTTCCTCTTTCGCGTTTATATACCACACCGGAATCCGTTCATTGCCGAGTCTCCGTTTTGCCATTACCCGTTTATCGCCGTTTTTTTGTGGCTTGTCCCGAAAATTATTTATTGCGCGTGTTTTCCGTGCAACCGCGACAATCCTACACGTTTATGTGTACCCGTCTGTTTTTAATTTTGTCGTTTTTAACCTCGGCCTTTCGCCGACAAGCTGCCGGCTGCCGCTTCACAGCAGTCGCGGTTTATGAAATATAAAACAATTACAATGTTTAATTGATGTTTACAGGAGTGTGGCGAACACATGTCGGCACACACGAAAATGCGGTCGCGTCGATAATATCGTGACACGCGCCGTCGAAATCGCACGGTACACAATAACCGCGATGACGTTCGTCATACCTATAATGACACTTTGAAAAAACGTAAAAAAAAAATAATAATAGTTGAGTAATATTGAGGATTTTGTCGGCGGGGAGATGGCGAACTTGCGTCAAATTCTATAACGCGCACTCTATAACGACTGCAAAAAAAAAAAAAAAAGTATCTTATTGTCAGTTTTTCGTTTATATGATTTTGTGAGTTATCCGTAATTATTGCGGTTTTTTTTTTTCAGGCATACTAACCCAAACCGTCATTCGTATTATACGAGTCTCGTTTGAAAACAATAAAATGTACACGTTCAGTGGTGAGGGGGATTTTGTTGTTGTTATTGTTGTAATATTAACTGCGGGAACCGAACAAAATTTTTGTTTTTTCAAACTAGAAAAAAAAAAAAAAAAAATTAATTTAAAAATTGGAAGTCCGATAAAATAATCGTTTCGAGAAAAAAAAATAATATACCCGTCCCCCTTCTCGTGGTGTGTATAACAATGAAAACTGTAATTATTTCATACCGAACTAAATAAAAAAAAAAAAAAATTATAAAAATCCCAAAATCTAGGCGACGATCGTGCAAAATACCGAATTTATAACTGTAAAAAAATTATAATCAATAATAAATATTACACGTGACAATTTTAAAACGTATTACGTATGGAGTTTTTTAATCTTAATTATTATCAATTTTTTAAGTTAATATATACTCTTAAGGTAATACAAATTAATAATTTCCACATAAAAAAAACCAATACAAATGTACTTCCGTCTTAAATTCTATATATTTAGTATACTGGCTAATAGTTGACGTCATGTATCGATGACTACAGCAGGTACTATTTATTAATTATTTTCTAATCTAAATTTGTTAGCGCATACAGTGTTATAAACGATTGGGTAGTATTATCAAAATTGTTTTATAGAAAAAAAACGAATTTTAGACGGATTATCTGTAAGGTAATAAAATTCGGTTTTTTCATTATAAACGCATGGTGCGTTTAAGATGTATGACGTAAATTCTTATTTTATAGATGTCATCAGAACAAGCGCAAGCGTGTCAAGAAATAAAATGTTTAAAGGAAAAGTTGGCGTATCAAAATGAACAGACATGCCGGCTGAAAGAAAAACTGGCGGCATACGACGAACTCGAGAACAAGAATATCGAGCTACAAAGAGAGTTCGACAAATTGAAAGAATGGGTGGACAATGTTGCTAAACACGAGAATAAAACGAAAGAGGACATGTTAAACAATTTAGAAGACCAGAGACAAAAGTTATGCCAAGCAAAATTATCCGAGTGCAAGCTGCAAACAGAAAATAAAAAATTACACGAAGTCATTGATTGCATGAAAGAACGGTTAGAAAATCACAAGAAAAACGAACAGAAATACTGCATGGAGATTGAGGATTTGGAAATGCATAAGAATCGTGTATTAAACGATTTATGTACTGCCAAAGTAACGGAATACTGTGAATATCGTACATTTTATTATAATAAAACAATGCCGGGAGGTTTTAACAACTCGAAATTGACTGGTATTAACTATTAGTTCTGAAAAGAAAACTATACCGGTTTTCCAATTTTTTTTTATTGAATATTTCGTTAAAAACTAAAACTACATAGTCAGTTCCACAACTAGAATTTATTATCAGGGGGGGGGAGGGCAGGTATTAAAAATTGACTGTTTCTATATATAATGTATTAGTAGTACTATTGTACTTTTGTAGTAGTCATTTTATATGATAACAAATCAAAATAGTTAAAAAAAATTGTATTGTGTTATCCAAAATTATACAAAAAAAAAAAAAAAAACTAAAAAACAAATTATTTGTAAAGTACAATAACAATATCCTAGTAGTTAAAAATCTTGAAAGTCGACTTTTAAAAACAAAATTATTATTTTTTTTTTGGGGGGGGGGCGCCATATTTGTTTTGTTAGTAAGACATTAAAATTTTCAACTGAAGTGAACGGTAATTGTTAGTAAAAAAGGTATACAAACTACAATTAAATGTTAAAAATTATGTAGATATATAAAAAAAAAAAAATTGTTTTAAATATCATTATTGAAACCGAAATAATTTCTATTATAAAACGAATAAGTGAATAAATGTTTACCTAGTAAACAGAGGCCAGTGTCATTTTTGAAGTATCGTGTTATATGTAAAAAAAAAAAGAAAAGCAAATGATCAATGTATAGTCTATAGTAACATTAACTTTCATCAATCAGGTATCAATTGTTGCTAGCACTCGTCTATAAATGCGTTAATTCCCCATAAGTTGTTTACGGTCTCCAACTCCCTTTTCTCACCCTCACCGCGTCTACTATAACGCCTACCCGGTCATCCGGGGTACATACACAACACCCGTAGTAAAGTGAATATACATGTAGGTTTTTTCGTGATTGTTTTAGACCGAAATCGAAGAAAAGTGTAACCTGCTCGAATGTTCGAAAAACCAGTTGAAATGTAAAGAATCTAAATACTGCAATATGAAATGCCAACTGGACGAATGCAATACGGCGTGCGGTCGGCTGCGCGAGGAATGCGCGGACTTGAAGTCGGAACTGGCGTGCAACAAAACCGAGCTCGCCGCCACGAAGTCGCACGCGACGCTGACGGAGCAAAAGTTGAAGCTGGACAGGGATAGGCTGTCGAACGAAGCCGACGCCGAGCGTAAGAAAATACACGCACTCGAGATTGACTTTAGCGAAGCGAAACGTACGATTGCAAACGACATGGTGAAAATACGGAAATTGGATGCACTGGTTATAGGGTTGCGCGAGGCCAGCGAGAAAGACCGCTGCGACATGAACAACAGGGTGCAAAAATATAAAAAAGAACTGTGCGCCAAGGAGGAGGTCCTGTGTAACGTTAAAAATCAAATGGGCGGACTACAGCACGAGAACGAATGTATGGCGTCAGAGATAAACTCGCTTAAAAAACAGTTGGACGACACCGTGTGCAAGTTAAAAAACCTGAAAAAGGATAATGAGAAATTGGAGAGGGATAAAAAGTCAATGTGCTGCGATTTGGAAGAGAAAACAAGGAAAATAGCCGCGCTGGAGAGTGAGGCGTGCGCGTTGCGGGAAGGGATCAAAAAGTTGGAGAGCGAGGTGTGCGCGTTGCAGGGCAAGATTAATGAGCTGGAGAGTGAGTTGTGCCAGTTGAAAGAAAAAAACAAAGAACTCGAACAACAGAATTGTACGTTAAATGAGAAAATCGAGGATTTGGAGCGTCAATTGTGCGCGTTAAATAACAAAATTAGAAATCAAGAATCGTCGACGCAGTGTCCACATTCGCCATCGATGGGCTCGTCCGAAAGAGTTAACAAATGTTCGCCGTGCAACGAATTCCTCAACGAATTGAAAGAACTGTACTGTAGTCTACAAGAGATAAGACAAAATGCCAAAAGGTGTATGACAAAGAACTAAAAAGCAAAACTACGTGTGTACGGGTTTTATGATCTTATTTACCTAAATAAATCGCATGTCATTGAAAGTATATCATTTTAATTACGTATATCAGCGGTTCTCAAACTCGTTCGTCTCACGGCGCCCTTGATAAAACCGATGACCCTTTTTTCTTTTTTTTTCTTTATACATACAGATATAAAAAAATATGTTAATGGATAATTTTGAAATTTCGATAATTTTATACATAATCATATAGATTTTTAGACAAGAGTTATCGACGGTCGACGGCCCGGCCGTCCCCTGTAACGACATCGCAGTGCCTTGGCGTGTATACTTAGGGAACCGCTGACCTAAACTATTGTTATTCATTGTAATACTATTGTAATTTCTGGTAGCAATTTTTTGAGCAACGAATGTTTTGTAGTATTCCCCGGTTACACTACTGCCAATTAGAACTCGATCAGTGAAAATGATCTCGAGTTTATCGTAAGCAAAAAAAAACATAATTTTTTTCACTTTTGTTTACTGGTGAGAGCGAGGGTTGTTATCAATATTTATACGACCGTCACGGAATCGCTGATGCCGTCTTTGAACCGTACTATGATCCACAGTAACCGTTCCACATACATCACTTAACGCCGCATGAATTTCAGGCACTTTTTTTTTTACCAAGAATCGTTTCGATTTAATGTATATGCGCGTTGCTCGAAAACAGAAACGTGAGCCGACGAATTGTTTTCACTTTCGTAATCGCTCTCGCACATCATTATACTTTACTAAAACCACTAAAACTGGAAATCAACGTGTTCGTTAGACTACAAGCTATAAACTGATTCTATAATCAGCTGATAATATCATATTGCAAGATAGCTAGTGTGCGGTCTGCGTTAGTTTTGGGACAATCCTCGTAGTTACATAACGACAAACAAATACAACTATGAATTGTATACAGTTTATAAATAAACCCGAAGTGTTGTTCGAAAATCGGATAAAAAAAACAGGTGTCCTCTTGAGCGAGATATGTTGATGTCAGTTTATAATATCCTGGTACACGATTTTCGAAAATTTCTCAAAACAAAAATAACTGTAATTTTATAAAATTACATTAATAAAGTAACCGTAATCTCTGCAATTCAACGTGCTTGGGTGTATTTACTAGTATATACCGTTCTTTTATGCTCACTTTATATTAAAATTACCCGCCCCCTCCCTTTTCGATTTTTGGACCAACTATATCTCGGCGGGTTTTGGCGATAGGACAGTGGTTCGGATCTCCCACACCATTCCATAGATGGACTTTTATAAAATCCTTTCCAATGGACTTAGTCCGTAGTAATTCCGTAGTCTTTATCGTAATCGTAAAAGTAAAGGAAGGGATTTTATGGTAATCAACTATGCGAGAGACTTGTGCGGGGGTCTGGGGGCCAAATTTTTTTAGCGTTAATACCACACCGCTGTCACCAAATCCCGCCGAGATATACTTGATCCAAAAATCGGAAGGTGGACTATTTTTAATACGTATTGCCCGCAACAGTCCTATATATGCTAGTGAAGATCCCGCCCGGATACGTTAAACGACAACCTAGTTACGGTCATTTATAAAAATATTTTAATTTTAAGGAATATTCGAAAATTGCGTACCGGGTGACCAGATGCTGACGTCGGTAATATGCGCAATAATTAAAGAGGCACAAAAAATATTTAAATTTTTCCTATTCAAAAACACGCCTACGACAAATATATGCATAAAAATAATAAAACTAAGCCTGGAATATTATTTAGGTTTCGTATAAATACGACCTAACTAACGGTTTCGGTTAAAAAAAAAAAAAAAAAAAAAAAAACATTTAAAACGTTTTGTTTATTTCTGTTTAAATTTCGTTCATAGTCTACCCGGATTTTACCAATATTTTTTACGTATTTCGTTTATTTTTTTAACCGAAAAACTATTTAAAATAACGTAGAGAAAATTGTTGAACAACCGAATATTGGCCGGGCAGAGTTAAACGCTCAACAACGAAACCCTTTTAAAAATTGTATAATTTTTATGTCAATATTAAAGAATATAATAATATAATCGTATTATTATGAAAACCAATTATATCGGAATCGGTCAATTACTGTCCGCATCAGACTAATACTCAGTTTTAGTGGTATTCTCAGGCGTCTTGCAGAATCACAGGGCCCGTCCTGAGGATTTGCGGGGCTTCGCGAAAATTAAACATTACGTGCTGGCCCCACAGAACTTATTCGGTGTGTTTAACGAATGATGTAATTGGCGGGCACCGTAATTTTAAAATTTAAAATTGTTTTGTTAATTTGCGCGGATGTGTATTCAAATCCTTTATGATCGACCTTATGTAGTTAGGAAAAACGCAGCTCTCGGCAAGAACGACAAGAATGACACATCACGTCAGTAATACAAAAATCAATGGCTAAAACAAGTATTTCTGTTAATTTCGAGCCGTATTGAAATTAAAAAAAAAATTGGCGCCATACATTTTTTTTTCGTTATTTAATCGCGAAACCGTTATTGTAATACGTACGACCGGGATTCGTTTACAATAAATTACATTTTTATTTTCTACACATTATACGGGGCGATTTAAAAAAAAAAAAAAAAAAAAAAAAAAAAAAACATCCTATTGACCGGCGTACAAATAAATATCCGGTCGTCTACGAGTTAAACGTGTACGCCTTACAAATTCTTCTCGCCGTCTAAATAGGAAATCGATATCGGATTGAAAACGGGAGTTTCTCTGCACCACCCTGTATAATATATACATACATATATATATATATATATGTATTAATTGCAACTAAAACCCTAATCGGTTTGAACATATTTTTCCAGGACTCCGTTGTCGAGTAAACTCTCCGTGTACTCTATGCCGTCCCATATAATCACTTGGTATTCGTTGTGTCTCCGCTTCAGTTGAAACCGTCTGTTGAAGCTGTTCGATACTTCCAAATAAAAGTGCCACGTCCATTTTTCGGATATCGCGTCGGCCGCCGCTACAATGCGAACAAAATAAAATCACATTACACGCAGGCATGTACCGTGTGCGCGAGGAGGTACCATTATTAAATATTTTCGCTGGACCACAATTTTTTTTCCTCTACACGTTCGGGTAGAGTCATTTTTTTCTCTCTTTTCTTAACGATTTTTGTTTATAATAAGTTTTGTTTTTTTTTTTTGTTATTGCGAAATTGGCAATGTTTCGGCAATGCTGACATTCAATACTCTTCGAATAATCTGGTTTTAAACGAAATGTTAACAATGATCGTTACGAGGATTGTCGAGACGTTTGGAAAACCAAGGTGCACACTTTGAGCAATTTTTCGAAAAAAACGTAGTTAAGTCCTCCTTAATTGTAAGATATGTTTTTTTCTTTTTTTTTTTTTTTTTTTTAAATAAAATCTTAACAAACCCCAAATTCGTAATATGTTGTTGTTTTTTTTTTTTTTATTTTATAATTTTCATTACCTTCGATTCATTTATCTCTCACTAGTATAAATTAGTAAAAATAAAGTAAATTACCATAGGAAATTTCACTAACAAGTGATTATTAATATTCTCTGGATACAAATAGAAAGTTAATAATATCGGTGATAGGTCGATTACAAAGACAAAATGATTACTGTTAACATTTCGTTAAAAACAGATTATTCGTAAATATTACAATTCAACATCCCGTAACTCTGCCAATTTCGCAGTTAAAAAAAAACTTTTAATACGAAAATTGTTTAAATAAACATACTCTATCCGAATCTTTGAACCAAAAAAAATTGGCGTTGCCGACAGGGATTGCATTTCGGCATCCCATATCACCTTCCGTAAACTCCAATTAAATATACGATCACCCAGCGAAAATACTAAGTGGTACCTCATATCGCTAACACACGGTATTATTTTCATTTTGTCGTTCGAGAACTATGTACATTATTGTGGAACGCAAATTAAAAAAAAAAAAAAGCCAGCAAAGTTAACAGCAAAATCATCCGTACCGATCGAGTCCGGTGTGCCGTCCGGTTCGTCTGTTTGCGAGGTCGCGTCTATTTTCATGGACAATTTCGGTTTACCGATTCCGAACACCAGACGGTTCAAATTGGCGTATATCAGCTTTTCTCTCGGCTCGTTTATGTTTCTCAAACGGTTATCGTCGAACGAACCCACGATGTCGGGCACCCATGGATCGGTAGGTCTGAATGATCCGAAGAAATTCTGTATTTTATTATAGGATCAGTAATTCGGTATACGTGAAAGAGGCGAACGATTAAGAAGAGGCCGTCGTCGTAGCGGGCATTTGCCCATCTCCTGTCTTTCTAACGGGTGATGCGTGTTTTCGGATTTCCAATTATTTTACACTTGTAACGACAATTAAATACAACATGTAAGTGCACACGAATAAACATGATATAACCTCAGGGGCGTCGGAACAACGAGGGTAAAGGGAGGGCTCTCGCGCCCACGCGAAAAAGTCCCCAAGCCCTTACTGATAAAATATATTGGTTTAATTAATCCCCGATCATTTTTTTTTTTTTTTTTTGAATATAGCGAAGCCAAAATTTGATACAATCGAATCGAGAAGAACCGTTGACATTGTAAATGGGCAAATGGGTTTTCCGAATTATCTCAAATTTTGCGAACATTTTTTTTTTTGTTTTGTTTTTATTAATATGTACACAATCTGTTCCAAATAGGTACAATACGAGTATTAGCAAAATTAATAATATGACATGAATACTCGACAATAGAAGCCACTCATTGATGACACTTTTAAGTGATTATCTTTTTATTTAATTTATTTCCAAAGTCAAGTAAATAGATCACCAGGATTGCCGGGAATAACATTTGCTAAAAGAGCTTATATTAGGTGATTGGAACGAGAAGTTAGTAAGACTAGTATGGAATCTTTTAAAATATGTTATTGCTTCTTCTTTTACAGTTTTAATTTCTGAGTCAGTATGGAGGGGAGTTTGTTGGTTTCTTAATGTAATATTTTGAAAGCCCTGAATTCGATTTAAATTTGATTTTTTGTCATTTCCTCATAGTTGGAGACCATAAGTCCAAATGGGTTTGATGAGGGATTTAAACATTAGTAGTTTCGTACAAAAAATTGAATATTATTTTTTAACAATAAGACTTTTTCACCAATCTACTGCCCGATATCCATTTAAGAGGTTTTTATGTAATTTTTGAACGTATATTATAAGCTATTCACCTCAAAAAAAAAAAAAAACGTTAGAAATTGCAGTGGTCCGATTTTAAATATGAAAATATCATCGGCCAGAGCACATTTTCAATTGTATCGAATTATTATTTACGAGAATAAAACGTTTGGATTTTTTTTTTATAGATTTGACAATTATTAATGGTAAATAATTAAATTAAAAAAAAAAAAAAAAATGTTAATATCAAAAATATGCTAGGACGGATGCAAAGTTAACTTGTTGACACGTCGTCTTCTTTAATTTGATAAAATAATTTCGGTCTATTAGAACCAGACAGAGACGGCCAAATATTACTACGACCTAGGTGCGCTTTTAATATTATCAAAACAAAAATATATATTTTTTTCCGTATTAATTTCTTACCTTTTGCATTGTGAATTGTACAATCGTGTACACGGCCGAGGCGATTATGATCAAACACGTCAATATCGCAAACGACCACGCCACCATGTAAATGTTCGTGGGGTACATTACGTTTTGGAAACTCGACGGAATCCAGTATAAACTACAGGCGAGCATTATATTCTTAAGGTGTCGTATAGAAAAAATAAAAAAACCAATTAGAAAAAAAAAAATACAATTTTTAAACATTTCGACTTGTAATAAGATAACAAACAATTTACAAAACCGGTCATTTAAATAGGATTTATAACCGAATTTACTGTCTCAGTTTAACTGACGTGTAAAACTCTCTTGATTTTGGTTTTAAAGCAAAAGCACGTATTGTAAAACTAAAAACGAATACAATATTATTCCAGAGGGACAGACGATGCGTTTTAACTATGTACAATAATTCAAAATTGACGAAAAAGTCGTTTTTTCTAAACTGTATCGATTGTTATATTTGGAATAATGGGGGGAAAAAAAAAAACGCATCGTCGTCTTGCCCTTCCGTATATACAGGATGAGACACTTAAATGGGCGATTTAAAAAAAAATAGATTTTCTCGATAGTAATTTAAGATAATATAGCTTTTAAAAATTTCAATTTTACAAAATAGCGTGCCATTTATTAAAGAGGTGGGTAAACAACAATTATGCCATTTCAACCTTAAACGGCACGATCAGTCAGCTAAGGCTATTTTAATACGAGCGACTAACATTGAAGAAACGGGTTTAGCTTGCTTTAAAAAATAAGGTTGAACGAAAAAAACTACCTGTACACACTGCATTAAGAGAGCGACTCTTTTGAAAAGTCCAAGACGCTGTGCACGAAAACGTGCGGTATCGTTAAGCGTATCCAGTTGGAAGAATCTACGTAGGATTTTGTACAAAGATCTAAAATTTCACCCGTATAAGGCGCAGACGGTTCGAGAATTAAAATCTACAGATGTCGAAGAACTAAAAAAAACACAAAATTCGAGAAGTAATATACCTTTGGAAGTGATTTGCCGTGCAACGGAAAACATACGAGGAAGACTAGAAGAGCGCTTGAGAAAAGAAAAATGATGGTCATCTCGAGGAAACAGTTTTAAAAGAAATAAATGGCACGCTATGTACTCTGTTTTAATATGTTTATAAACAATTTTCGTTCGTTTTTTTAGTTTATAATTTAACATTGAAAATCGGCCATTTAAGTGCCCCGCCCTGTACGCTGTATACCTTTTAATCGTATATAACAGGCGTTTTCACTCTGAAACCGAAATCGAATTAATCGAGTTCTATTCGGTCTGCGTATCAACGTTTTCGCCACGTTGTCCGTTTTTGTTTTTTTTGTGGTTAAACCGAGACTGTAATAAACGCGGTTCACGTCTTAACGAAGTGTCTCTTACGACGGTAAATATCGGACCTCCAATGAACAATGTCTTGAGCACGGTGGAAGGCGGATGGTCGGACATGAACGTCAGGTCGCCGCAGAATTCGTTTATACCGTAAATGCCGAATATCAATACGGCTTCGAAAGTAGTGATGATGAGTATTCCCATGGCGGCCCCGATGTCGTCCAATATCGATACGAGCATTTCTCCGCCCTGTGTCGAAAACCGCCCGATGCGATTAACGGGGATTGCCGATGTTCGTGTACAATACGGGAAATAGACGGAAATTTACGATATACAGGGGAACGATTGTTAAAACTGTACGCGACGAGGTAAATCGTTGCCGACGAATAACCGAGCGAAGTTCGGTTAAACGTTTTTGTTTTTGTTTTTTTCTACGTTAATAAATTAAAATTAAAAAAAACTATTGTGTTGATTTGTAACACGATACCAAAAATAAATTACAATTGTTCGTCGAAAATATTATTGAAGTACCGTTTCGGCGGAGCCAATAGAGTTTTTTTTTCCGCGTTTATACGGGAAATAGCGGGCGCTAATAATACAATTGTTCAAAATGAAAATGAATACGCGAATACTTACACTGGTCACTGTAGCCAGCGATAGGCCAAACATTGTAACGCACAATACGCCGGCAAAGTACGACTGCTTGATGTTATGGCGTTTGAAATAAACGTTCAACAAATAGATCACGGGTTTCAAGAAGGAAAGCTGAATAGGCATGACAAGTGTAAACTATGTAAATTTAACAACACTCTGATATTCATTTGACGAGTAAGTACGTAATAATATTGTATATTTATTTACGCGGGTAGCTGTCCCGCCCGTGTCAATTTCATTCCTTTTTTTTTTTTTTTTACCATATAAAAGCGACAATTTAAAAGAAAATCCTATCGAATACCGAAAACAATTGAACGAAATCCATTTGAACGCGTTTCCTCGTCTTCCCGCGTCTCTCCCTACAATAATAATAATTGGTTTTTTTCGTCTGTGTTCCCAATAATGTGTTACAACCCATAAGCCGATAAAAATAGTTCGGCTTTGATTCCAGTAATACTAAAATAAAACCCCCTCGTCAGCCACTCCATTAGGTTAGTAAATTTTAATAAAAAAAAAAAAAAAAAAAAAAAAAATCAACACTCGTGATATTTGCGAAAAATAATAAGAACTATCAAATTATCTTGCGGCCGGGGAGGTGCAAGAGGAACGGTCATAAGTTGTCAATTTATTCTCGGAGGGAACAATCGTCCGTCACTTCCCCTCGGTGGCGCCTCTTCTGTTTTATATATCCATCGTGATTTAAATATATCATCCATCCAGGACGAAATCAAAAAGTTTGCCAACAAACATGCGAAAAAACTTGAGCTGCATCCCAATGCTACTGCTAAACAACTTCTAGACAACTCGCAAGACATTAGGCGCCTCAAATGCCTAAAGCCATACGACTTAGTTTAAGTGACTTAGGCTAAGGTAAGGGGCTATCTCACTGGAGGTACAACCCCAAACATGTCCGTGTACAATATGTATTATAATTGTCATATTATACTATCTATAATGTATTGTATTTATAAAGATCTATTTTGATCGTTTAAATAAAGATGCCCTTGGCAGTAAAAAAAAAACTCGTGATATTTGCGAAAAATAATAAGAACTATCAAATTATCTTGTGGCCGGGGAGGTGCAAGAGGAACGGTCATAAGTTCTCAATTTATTCTCGTAGGGAAGGATCGCCCGTCACGTCCCCTCGGTGGCGTCTCTTTTGTTTTATATATCATCCGTGTCCACCGAGGGAACCCTGCAATTAGCAAACAAATTGTAATTTTCCCGCCGAATCGATTTCTCAATACCATTGATGGTATTGATGGCTCAGCTCCTAAACGTTGTTGAGCCGTCACCTATCGGACGTGATTCAAAGTACTCTTTAAACCTCGCCGGTATCCTTAAGAAATGAAATTTTCGCCCAAATCGGTCCGGTAGTTTTTGAGTCTAGCGAGGCACCGTGCATACAAATATTGTCTTTTATTTATATAGTAAATAATCTCTATATATAAAAATCAATTGCCGCGTGTATGCGAGATCCATCACTTGAGGACGGCTCGATCGATTTGGCTGATTTTTTTTTTCGATGTGTTCATAATTTTCAGACCAATGTTTGTATGACATGAGAAAAAGTAGACAAAATTGTCTTGCTTTTAATGGAATTTTTACACATTTTTTCCCTTGCGGGAAAAATATTAATACGTTCAAGATCATTGATACGTTTAGCAACGGCTAGGGAAACTATCGTCGCTTAGTTATCAAAAAACGTATTTTTTTTTTTTCGTTATTCTATTTACATACAAATCTATATATAAAAACCAAATACTACTCGGTCACTGATCAACGCCCAGACCAATCCGCTGGACATAGAGATTTGAAATTTTGGTGGTATATATCTCTTATGGTGTAGAGGTGAGATAAGAAAGATTTTTTGGAAGTCTATCTCCTAAATGGGTGCTCGCACATGTATTTTGCCGAAAATTAATTTCCTGGTTACCTTTGTATGTTCAATTTCACGGATGAAAAAAAAAAAAACGGTTGTTAATATTATTAGATTGGGTTTGCCACGGCAAGAATGTCCTCTTTTAAAATATATCAGCTGACCCGGCAATGCTTTGCTATTGCTAGATAATTATGTATTGATGTCCTGCCCATGTCACTATTTTAAAAAAAATTTGGTGGAAAGTGGAAAGTCCACCTTTGACAGACTAAAAAGTGTTCTACTTTGTCATTTCAACCGCTAATCAACAAAAATAAATTTATGTCGGAATTTCATGTCAAACAATTATTTTTCTTTTTCTTTTTCTGTGATATAATCATTTCGTTCATTGCTATGCTTCGTGATAAACGACATTTTTTTTTTTTTTTTTTTTTTTATGTTTTGTTGTCTGTCACGTAAACAAACAAAGCCGATGGTTTTACGCGTTTTCACTTATTACCCTAGATATTCGCAGAGCACAGGGATTGCACTACAATAATCAATAACAGAGTTTTTTCATCCGTGTTATCAAGGTAACCAATAAATCAACAAAAATAATGAGATTTTTGTACTGAAAATACCAAAAAAAAAAAAAAACCGAATAAGGGTGGATTTCAATAGTTATAAACCATCACCGGACAACGCTGAACATTTTGCACAAAAATAAACCGCGTAAGAATCGCTCCGGTAGTTTTTGAGTCTATTAATCTTATGTAGACAGACATCATCTATTTTTAGATAGATAGAAGCCAAATACCCCACTCACTCACTGATCAACACCGGACAAAGAGATTGGCGAGAAGAATACAAAAAAAAAATAAAAACCCGCGACCGGATAAATTTGGTCGAGGGGTTGGGGGTTAAATCCCACGGGCAACGCCGTGCGGGACAGCTAGTATCTGATAAAAAAAAAAAAAAAAAAAAAAAAAAAAAAAAAAAAAAAAAAATGTGTAAAAAATAGCCGCGTTACACGTCTGTAAATACGTACTCGTAATACTAACCTGTGTGAGTATGCATATGACCGTTAAAACGAAAAACGTCAAAAAACTGGAAATTCTCGGGAAAGGCAGTTCGGTCACGGCTCGAGCAACTGCGACGAGAAACATTCCGGGACCTCAAATCGGAAGTGGGGGGGGGGGTGAGGGGCGGAGGGAAACAAAAAAAAAAAAAATTAAAAAATTAAAAAAATTCAAATAAAAACGTAACGCGCTCGCGGTGGCGGCGCGCGTCCGAGTGACAGTGCACCCGGGCGCGGGGACTCCGGGCTTACCGGATATGAACACCGACTGGAAGGTCATGTGGTATTTATACGCCAAAATATTCGCAGTCCCGAATATGACAAGACTGGCGGCCACGGCGCAGACGATGTCCAACAGCGCGACGATCAGTATGCCTCTCAGTAGGTTGTCCCGGAAGTCCCGGTGTTGCCCGTAAATGATCAGGTGCCCGGTGCCCACGTCCAACGAGTACAGCACCTGTTCCGCCGCCCGACGCCACGACTGAAACACGCGCGGTGTCGGTTATTGGTTATCGGGAACGGATACGATGGTCGAATTGCATAGAAAAAAAAATAGACAAAAAAAAAAAAAAAAAAAATAACAATAATAATACCTGAAGATCGAGAAGATTGACCGTGCTCAGGTCGAACAGCTTGTAAAAACCGCCCCAAGAGTTTTCGTCCGTCATTATGATGAACAAAATTACGAAAAGAAAAGAAAACGGTATTACCGAACCGAATATCCGGACCTATTTTATTATAATACACAATATTACTATGTAGGCGAATACATAATACAATAGAGATTTATTTATTTATTTTTTTTTTTTGTTTTATTATTTTACACGTTACGTCATATTAATCGAATATTTCAAGTTTTTACGCGACTCAGTACCGATTATAATGGATAAGTTTTTTTTTTAAATTTTTTTTAATACATTTCAAACATATTTTATTTTACGACTACATTTTAATGTCTGTATTCTGTCCACACAACACACAATTTTATAACGTATTTTACCCTTGTCTAACACATACGCACCATAGTAATTCATACCGAAATTCTGTCCATCAGTCACGGATGTACTGGAACGATAAAAAAAATTCTGAAAACTTATTTTAGTTCAGCGTAAATTATACATGACATCGGTCGGGTAATTTTTTCGAATTTAAATCCTTAATTTCCAAAAATGTAATTTTAACCATTAATAAAAATGTATAAAAAAAACTAAAAGTCAATTGAAAAAAGTGGCCTGACCGATCTCATTTACACTTAACGCCAAATTCAAATCTGTTTTCAATATCCTTATCACATCGATACATCTGGACCGACGAACAGTAAATTGATTTGAATTGCTATGCAAATATCCGTTTCGAAATCCTCTTTTGCACATTTTATTAAGACCCATTCATAATAAATTCAGCGAACAAAATGTTTGTCTACGTTATTTAAATACATATTTATTATTCGATATGTTAGCAATATAAGCAAATGATTTTGTAATTGGAATGAAATCACAATTGGTCCGTGAAGTTTCCAAAAAAAAAAAAAAAAAATATAAATATGATCTACGTACGTATTTTAAATATTTATCGGCCGCGTTAAGCAAATAAAAATTGACGATCCACGAAACGGCGAGACAACACAATAACGGTACGTTAAACATGACGAGCCCGTTGTACAGGACGCCTTTGTCCATGTTTAAGATTTTGTTTCTAAAATAAAAATAAGCACAGTTAAACCGTCATAATTCACGTTCGCGTTGCCGTATGCGAGAGTGAAACATACAAATAGAAATTTTCCGACGGCACGCGCAGTTCGATGCCGACCGACTTGACGCCGGTGTTGGCGAAATACCTGTTGTCGTCTATACACTGGATGGTGTCGTTGTGGAAACGGCAGAATTCCCACGGCAGGTGCTGTTCCGACAGCGACCAGTACATGTACAAAATGCATCTGGACTGTATGGGGCTGTAGCAAATAACGTTCAAAAGACAAATGTAACCCATGGCCATCGCTACGCCTGAACAAACGGGATGAAATATGAACAAATATATCCATTGGAAATCCTCCGTGTACCGGTTGTGTTACATTTAGAGCGATGTCACGAACTAATGGTTTTTACGGTCGAACCGGCCGCATAGCGGTCCGAAAAATACAAAATAATATATAAAACGTTGCGTTATTCGGCGGTATAATTCTGTAACAGTTCAACGGCTCGAGTTCATAATACCCTTTGAAAAATTGGTTTCCGACGATTATTGTAGGGTACCCCGTTCGTAGACGAAATGTCGATTCGAATTGTGAAATGTCACCGAAACAGTTCGTAACTCACTAGTTATTATATCGTTGTGTATAGTAAGTGTCGAGAGACGTCTTGTGTTCACCTTTGCCGATGGGTACCATGTCGCCGAGCGCGGTGGGCCCTCTGCCGGAATACTGGCCCAGAGCCGTTTCCATGTAGCACCACGGGATACCGATTAGCACGGCCATAATTAAAAACTGTACCAAAAACGAACCTGATGAATACCGTAAACGATCAAAATAACGGACAAGTTTGATGAAAGGCTTATGAATGAATGGATCGCGGGGGTGATTAGAATTTACTGCGGTTGTGTGTGACGGACGTGTTGAGAAGTGACGCGATGGCCCGCGAGAAGATACGTAGGCGAGACTAGAAATTATCACGGGAGATCGGATACGTAATTATTTGAGTTCACTGGCGGTTCCAGGGGGAGTAGGACGAGAACAGCCCGCGATTGGGAGGCGCAGATATTATATATATAACCCGAAATAAACATATTGTCGGATTTAACGTTGATGGTAGTATTTGAAAAGCGACTTTGCGCCGACGTTCATTTTTCCGCGTTATTATTCTAACCCGAGGGGTATTCTTATACGGCGGGGTAGGTCGTACGACTATGAAATGCATTACATCCTTTGTTCGAGTATGCTAAATACGGAAATCTGGTCATATTGGCGAGACTTCCGGTCAGACTGAAGCAGTACAGCAGGTAGTCTGCGTAGCCGGCAAACTTGCTGCGCAGCTCTTCTTCCGGTAACTGGGAACATTGCAATAGAAAAATCCATTTTTAAAACGTTTGGCAATACGTATACACACGCAGTGGCGCCGGACTACAGACGTAAATTCACTACGAGAAGGATTGGGGTGGACAAATGTGATAACAATAGACTCGAGGAACAGCTGCACGAGACAGCCGTGATAATTATCACTCCGGGCATACTTTAACGCCTTTTCGAGGTACGTTTCGTCCACTACGGCGGCTGCCAACACGGGCATGCGGTTCTTCGCCACTGCGTGTACAACGATTTTTAGTCCAACAGTCTAGGTGATACAGTAGACTCTCGATAATTCGAAAATCTCTATACACCAAACTGAACGCTTGGTCCCCCGAGAAAACCTCTATAATTCGAAGAAAACACACGTGGTCCCCTCGTTAAATAATCGAAAATAATCAAGTGCGAGACGCCGAAAGACATTCTATAATTCGAATACTTTTGGCCGGAACCTCTATAATTCGAATTTATCAATTGTTTATAAGCTCAAAATAAATTACAAGCGTCGTATTCAGCAAGAACATACGTATTCACGAAGCCAAATCGTTTATGATAGGATTTCGTAAATTCTTCGAGCAATCAAAAATGGACGAATACAAATGTAATGTCGATAATAATACTTTAGAGATACCGCTATGGGCCAGATTGTGGCCAAAAATGTATCGCGAAAGAAAACAACAGATTTTTTAAATAAATATATTGAAATTGTCTATATAATATACGAGATATAAGAATATAAGAAAATGGTAATAGAAATATGTTAACCTAACTATCTTTAATTCGAACTCTCGGCAAATCGAAAACCTCTATAAATCGAATTTTCAGGCCCTCTCGGTGCCCCGAATTTCGAATTATCATCAGTCTGCTACTGTACTATATATTTAATTCGGTTGGCCGAATTTACCGACTTACCGCTCGCGAATTTACATTCTCGTAGAGTTTGAACGTCATGAAACCCTCGTTGGGCAACAAAACGCTGGTGTGCGATAAACTCTTCTGATCGAAACCCGATCCGGGCAACGGTCCATCGTCTACTCTTATCATCGCAAAAGCGTAGCAAAAGTGAAACACTGTTTACGGACAGGAACAGATCGGGAACAGAAACGTCACCAGCGTTTATGTGACACGTTATAATAATAATAATAATAATAATAATAATATTATTATTATTATTTAATCCGATTCGAACCGTTTCCAAGGAAAATGCGGACGAGCGAGAATGTCGTATGATAATAATGCCCGGGCATATCGGATATATAAAATATAAATATCCGCCATATTTTTTTTTTTTTTTTATATCTAATGGATTTTTTACGATTCTTTTTTTTTTTTATCGTAAAACATACCGTAGATACCGGGATATTTTCAGATGCGACGGTGTCAAACGAAATTTAAATTTAAATTTCTATATGCCGTGGTCGCCGCTTATAGCGATCGCTTTCGTCCGAGGGTATTTTCACTCGACGATTCGAAAAACACGTAAACATTAACGTAACAATAATTATTTAAATCGTTTTGTTGTTGTACCTAGCAATGTACCATTAGGCTGTAGGTTACATGTGAAAGGCGAACTTCTTTCGCTGGCCATAATGTGTGTGTAGGATAAACACGCCGAACAACAGGACGAAAAAAAAAAACAAAAACTGCCACTAACGTGTCGGTGTTTACGAGTACACGCAAGCGGTTTCAAACATAATCACCGCTCGTTAGGTGGGTCACATAAGATTGGATTAGATTTGGTTCGTGAGCAATGCGGACCTTCCGTCCCGGGAGACGGACCGCGACAGGCATGGGGACCGGCTCTCGGCCGCATCCGCCCGCAGCGCGCAGTGTTTCTGTCGGACGGTAGAAGACATTCTGTGCCGGCAAGGAGCAAGACGAGAGAGCCCGAGGTCAGGGCCAATCGTCAGCGGCGAGAAGCACGCTGAGCTTCCCGAACAGGACACCAAGAACGAGCCGACGGGTGCGTGCGTGGCCGGGTCGGGAAGAGGACCCAGGACGTTTCTAGGTTTCTAGACTAGCTGGTTCCGTGAACCTGGTCGCGAAGATCACGAACAACAGCGTCGGTTTTCGTTAAGATCACTTCACATCAACGAATGTATTTTTGTAATTTATTGTTTGCTTAAACAAACGATGTGACAGCAGTGGGCTAGTAATGTTCACACGGATCCTCCTCCACTGTTGTCGGTTACGAATTGGAGAAAGAAAAATAGGTTCGCGAACAATGAATAAATCGCCAGGGTTTCCCTCCTTTTATTTTAAATTATTGCATGATTTCTATTTCTGATCACTATAACCGAAAACCTGAATACAATAAGCGACTGAAACTCATAACCAGTGTAACATTATAAGCGGCAAATCACTGTATCCTCGGAACAATTAAAAATTTTTTTTAGATTCTGAGCCACTAATGATATCATATCTTACAGAACGACATTTCCAAATACGTCACGGTTCCTCCACTTCAAATGTAGCATTAACGTATATTAAGTATAGGTTCTATCACCTATATTGTTTTATATTTATGCTTCTGATCAGCTGTCTACACAAAATACCCTTGTCGTTGATTATGCCGATGACAATGTCATATTATCAATACACAGTGATCCAGTAATTACCTCGGTCAATCTACAATCCCATTTTAAACTATTTTCTGAATTGTACGCCAAATGGCGAATTTAATTAAATAATAAACAAATCCGTTCATACGAAATTTATCTTAAGACATGGATTTTGTCCTAAAATTACTGTAATTATTCTTGTACCTATTCCTTCTCTCGACACTGTTAAATATTTAGGTCTAAACCTAGACAAACGATTAACTTGGCAAAATCATATTAACAAAAAAAAGAAGACTAATATACTCAATACCCGTGCCCGATCTTTAAAAATATTACTTTCAAAAAATAAATTCTCAACATTAAAAACTAAATTACTAATATATAAATCTCTTCTGAAACCCATATGTACGTATATGGAATCCAACGATGGGGATCGGCCAAAAAGTCAAATTTTAATAAAATTCAGGCTTTCCAAAATATTACAATTCGAAAAATTATAAATGCTCCACTCGTTGTCTCTAATCTGACCCTTTACAAAGACCTAGGCATCAAAACAGTAGGAGGAGAAACTGCTGTTTTATATAAATGTTTTTATATTAGATTAGAAAAACACGAAAATCCTTTGATTAAAAACTTAATCTAATAATAACGTAAATTTTAAGTCAAGTGCTACTAATGAGTGGCTCCTTACTCAAGCAACTCCAATAACGTTATTATTGTTATTTATTTTTTCTTCCCTTCTTGCATATACTTGTTGTGCTTAACTGTATAAATTGTATATTTCTTATGAAAAAAAAAAAAAAAGATTTGGAGCGAAGCGATTAGTTTTATTATATGGTGTGCGATTTTTTTACTTTAAGTCAGCGAACAAATTTCAAGCGTAGCACCTTTTCTGAAATTATTTTAAATCTAGTCGGTGCATTTAGGTCATTTTTTTTTCTTTATTTTTTAAGACCAGAAAATTGCACGTAATATTATTGTTGGCGATTTTTAGACAAATATAACGATTTCTAGTAGTAAGAATTGCCTGTTACGCCGGGGGAGTTATGGAATGACGTATTTGTTAAATACATCCGAATAAAAAAACACTGCAACATTTTGAGTATAACCGCTCAATAGTTTTCACATCACCATTTTTTGTTCGCGTTCTTCAATAGGTATGTTATCTATGGGCATACAACCTTATTGTCATTTATTCGGAATGTTCACAATTTATCGTTAACGATAATAGCACGGAGTTAAGTAGGCGGTAGAACTGTTGGAAACGATAAAATAACGTTGAATAATAACACATTTTGGACACGAGAGAAAAAGGTTATTATATTAAGACATAATAAATAAAACAATAATAGTATATAGTTTTTAAAAACCAATAGAAGAAACTCTAAGAGTTTTGAAATAAATGCTTAAATTCGAATTCATAACTCTATAATATAGTGAAATAATAATAATATCTAATAATGATGTTAAATAATCATAATAATACATTAAACCATTTTTTTTTTTTTTTTTTTTTATAACAATATTTAAACACGAATATAATAAAAAAAATCTTATTGTTATAATAAAATTGAGCAGCGCTAAAAAATCGTATATATAAATACGTAAATAATTATTACCGGACGTATTAAGTTACATATTTTTTAGTCGTATAACTATAAAAAAAAAAAAATATGTTTACTCGATGGCGTCTAATAAAAAAAAAATAAATTAAAAATTAAAAAAAAAAATTAGCGATAGGAATAGTAATAATAATAATAATAATAATAATAATATAATATAATAAAATATCGAAATATTGTAAAGACTAAATAATAATGTTAATAATACTCGAGTGCTTCGAAAAAAATATAATATTATTTTTTTTTAAATTCGAATCGATGTGTGGTAAGTATGTAATAATAGTATAGTAAGAAAATATAATACGGATAGACGATTAATATTAGAAAAGAGAGGAAGACTATAGAATAAGACGCGGTTTTTTTTTTTTCCCTATATATTATTAATGCTCGCAAGTCGATACCTAAGTGTAGCTATAATTTGATCGGAGGAGGGGGGAAGGGGAGGCCATATTCGTTTCTGCAAGACAAAAAAAACATTTTCACATTTTATACGATAAAAACGTACCTGTATTAGGTATCCTCACTACGTATCCCCGTGTTTAAAAAATATCCCCGTTAAAATAATCACTTGTTAATACTCCGCGTTGTTTAGATTTCTGTAGCCGAAATGGCAATAACGGAATCCTTATGATTCCGTCACGTTCGTGCGACCTTATCACCTTTTGTCTTAATATTACTGGCTTATCTGATGTAGCTCTTTACACAAAACTATGATATTTTGTACCCTGGGATATTTCTAAACGGGATATTTAGAGGGCGCACCTATAAACAGCAAGTAAAAAAAAAAAAAAAAAATATTAAATACGGTTATATATAGTTGTAGAAGGTGTAATTAAAAGGAACTGTAATTTTAAGATTTTAATTTTTCTTTATTTAATCGGGTTTTTATTTATTATTTTTGTTGAGAAATTTTTCAAAACTATTACTTATTATTTTCACCAGAACTATTAATTTGCACACGTATTCGTTCCTCGGCACGTAATACGTACGTAGTCATAAACAATTTAGAAATTCCTAAACTCGAGCTTTTATTGGGGTGGAAGGAGGGCGGAAACAAGAATTTAATCGTAATTTTATCAATTTGTCTGAAACGAAAATGTTTTTTTTTTTTAATATGTATTTTATTTTGCTAGAAACGATACATGATCGACCGGGACAAATAATATTATTTAATGAAAAAATGTTTTGTAACGATCGGACGTCCTCGATTGTAATAATTATTTTTTAATGTTTCAGCTTTGCGCGGAAAAGGGATAATAAGAGAGTATAATCAGTGGCGTATTAGTCAAGGGGGAGGGGATTGAATTTCAAAAACGTTCTCAGCACTTTTACAGTATTAATACTTTAATCGAAGATGAAAGAAAGTAATAATAATAATAAAAAAAAACCTACGTAATAATTTTTAAATCGTGCAGATAACGAGGGCTCAGGATTTGTGCAACATAAATATCATCATAAATAAACGTTTGAAAACCCATTTGAAAAAGCGAAAAAAGTAATCTCAAAAATGGTATCAGCTTAACCTTAAAAAAAAAAAAAAAAGGAAAAAAAGAAGCGGTCAGATAATAATAAAAACTCATACGAGTTGGGTGTTTTTAAGTACTACTAGCCATTAAAAGATTACAAAAGTGAAATAATTATTTTGATTTTAGCGAGGAAAAATGTGCGTTTTCGTCGGTGGGTCGACAAAATTAAAACAATTAGTACAATAACCAGCGAAACGCATTTTTTAGAAAAACTATTAAAAATTAAGCACTTTTTATTTTCGTATTATATTCTTAAACCGTTGTAGTATGATGAAATTAATTTCCGTAGCGCTGCGATCACTTCTAGAATTTATTTCAAGCCTAAAAAGTAAGCAAATTCTATGACAGTTGAGGGGCGTTTGAGTCCCACGACCCTCCCCGTCCGGTAAATAAGCCACTGAGTACTCCGAATACTTTTTTTTTTTTTTTTGTCTAAAATAGCGTGGCGGGACTTAAATTTTAATTTACAATGAATAATAATAACAATAATAATAATAATAATAATAATAATACTAACTCTATAACGTAAAGAATTACACTTAAATTACACGTATATGCTTATGCGCCTAATTTAATAATAAATTACCGGAGAATAATATAAAATAACGTTGTTATATGTCTAACAGAGTTAGTAACAGAGTGAAGAAACGGTTTTTTTTTTGTTTTTTTTTTTTGTTTAAGTAAGTTTTAAATACTGTAGTTTTTACTGCTAATGTTCTGATTAATGACACCGGTGGGCGCGAGTCTTTAAGACGCTATTGTAACTTAACGAACACGGTCGTAGTCGCGTTTTTAAACACTAGAGATATTCAAAAAGAGTCTACTAAAGAGATTCTAACGTCTACGATAATAATAATAATAATAAAAATTACACAAAAACACGTATACGCATATAAAACACATAATGTGAGTAGAATAATGATATTATAGTTAATCGATGGACGATTATTATTTAACCGGCTGTATAAAGAAAACATGATTTATTTACAAAATTATTGTAAAACGCTGTCAGTGTTATTTAAATCATATTATCTGTCCGTATGCTTTCCGGTAATACGCGAAGACGTATACGTTTTTCACGTCACCTACGGATCGAACCGAATTTTTCTTTAAATTGAAATAAAAAAAAAAAAAATCGAGTTACACGCGAGCGCGCGCGCCGGCCATTACTATAAGTAATAATTATAGTCCCTGTGACTATTACCGATTTACACGTTAGAAAATCCGTTTCTATTGTTAAATAAAATACCGAATTATTCCCGACGTACAGACTTTCTAAATTACTGTATTTCTGAGCCGGTTTTCGTATACGTTTTATTGCGATAACTCATACGCGAATGGGAACGAATAATAACAAATATCGTTACCTATCCCCGTGAAACGCATTTTAAGTCCGCATAAGTCGCGCGTGTGTATACAAATACTTATTACCAGTGGCGTCATTGAGTAAGGGGCTTAATGCTCCCTGTCTAACTTATAGCCTGGTCTTAAGTCGGAATTTCGGTTGTGGGTGAAACTATCAGATAAGATAAGTGAATCACATTGTGAAATTTTTCGATTTTCATATTTTTCGACTTTAAACGACAATTTTTAACTATTAAAATCAAATTTAAAATCGTTGCCTAACCTACGGACATCGTTGTCTATAACACTGAAAGAACGCAAATCTGAAATACTTATTAAACTAAGGACTGTGTCCGAGCGAAGCGATAACATTTATTTATTTTTTTCGGCAAATAACCACCGTCAGTTGTCAGTCGACACATTTGGTAAGTTCGTGGCCAAATATTGAAAATATTACGCCGCCAGTGACGCACAAAAACTAGAATATTTTTTTTTAGATGAGTGGTGAGTGGAGGGGGGTGGGTGGGTTAATGTCTTCTTAATTCTCACCCCCTCGGAACTTTTTTCTGAATACGTCCCTGGTACTGTCCGGCGTACGTTTGAATGAAATACGTATATCACGGATACATATTTCATATTGTAAATACTCGTAATCGTCATAAATGTCTCGAATGACGTATAGTTATCGTTATATACGGGCTTGAGAAATATCGTATTTCCACGAGTGCGGCTCGAGGGGATGTCCAGACACCCGAAACACCGCCACTGGACGCCACTGATACATAACTCGCACACGTATACGCATATCAATAATGTTATGTAACGCGTAGAACAATATAAATTTTTTTTTTTTTTTAAAAAAAAAACCAATTATGTCAACACTGAAAACGGTATATGCAATAAAATTAAGTATGTATTCGAATATAGTACGATATACGATAATAAAAATAATAATTTATTTTTATAATCGATATCGAACCTGTACCGAAACAACCGTGTTCTGCTGAACGGTTTTTTTTCTTTACGGTATTCGAGTATACGCGGACGTGATCGATATTTAATTTTTTTTTTTTTTTTTTTTTTTTTGTGTTATATAATTAGAAATAGTGATAAATATTCTCGTCACTCGGAAATTATTCAAAGTCTACTACAGCGCGAGTTCTAAACATTTACATCGATAATAAACTAGACACTATAACGAATAAAAATGAAAAAAAAAAAAAAAAATACAATAAAAAAAAAAAAAATAAATAATCGCGTACACAAATCGATTATTTACGATCGATCATCATAGTCGAATACTGGGCCACTTTTGTCGGAGGATATTTCATATCGTGGTCGCCGTTAGCTTCGCGTTTACGAGATCCAACAGCGCGTTCATTAATCTGAAATATTATAGAAAAAAAAAAAAAAAAAAAAAAAAAAAAAATATATATATATTTTAAAATAATGCCAATATTCGGCGGACAATTACTATTAAACCATATATATATATATATAATATACGTATATTATAATAATATTGTTGACAGAGACAGACACGGACTTTTTGTATTTTGTACGTGTTTTTTTTTTTTTTTTTTTATTGTTTAATGATTATTATCACGTTGTTAAGTGAATACGGTGCAAATCGACGCTGGCCAGTCCACCGTGAACTTTAATAATAATTATTCTCCGTTACATATTATTGTAATATAATTATATTATACGTTGCGTTCTCTTAAAATCTATCGTTATGGACACGTTACAATGACTTACAGCGACAGGAGGAGAAGTACTGTAAATAAATAATATAATTGTTTAGTTTCGTATTATCACACAACACCGCTATTTTACTGATATTATAATTGACACGTGTTATAATATTATTACTCTAAGAGTTACACAAGTCGTTCGGAACATAATAATATTATAACGTGTTAAAATAATACGTTAAACATATTTTTTTGATCGAGAACAATCATACGAACCCGGTTTTCGATTGTCTCATAAACTGTTGGATTTTCCGAGCCGCTTGGTTTTGCTGTTTTTGAGTCTGATTTTTCCTATTATTTAAAAGTTATTCAACAAGTGCTCTTCGATATTATCAATATTAAACGTATTTACTTGATTCTAGTGTACGAGTTGTTGTAACGATGAGGCATATCTTTTTTGAACCGTTTGTGTCTTTTGTACATGCGATATTGGTTTTGAATTAAAACCGCGGCTCTTGTCATCTGTTTGTAGTACGCGTACTGGTGAAAAGGAATGGCGTACAATTGATTAATCAAAAAAAAATAAAAAAATAAAAAATAAACAAATTCATTTAAAACGAGCACCGGACGAAGAGCCGATGTCTATTTTTATCGGTTTTATCATCTGAACACCGAGAGGAAATTATTAACTTTATCGCGGTGCGCAACTGGTTGTTTAAAAAAGAACTTTCACGGATAGTATAGCGACAGTAACTATCAAACTGGTAGTGAATACAACGATCACACTGTCGTGCATGCGTGATAGTTGATTATTACTGCCGTGAGACTGTACGTATGAGTGATTGTAACTCTCGCCATTATTTACTGTCGTGTCACATATTCACAGACGTTTCTATCGAAATTTTAATTTCTCTACTCTTAGTATCATTGCATTGCACTGTCTCTGCGGTATCAATACTATCGCGATAGTCGCAACCGGTGCTTCAAAACGTTTTAAAGCGATAAATAATTTAAACGGATACCGGATAACAATAAACGGTTGAAACATAATGTGTACGAACCAAATTTAAGCTAGTAAACGACTCGGAGCAATGACCACAAGTAGAAAAAAAAAAAAAAAATGATCATTTCAGCACGTTTATCGTTGGATTTGTTCGCCATAAGATATAATTGTATAATAGTTATTCGAAGGAGCGGTCCACCGGAAAAACTCCCGAATTCCCGGCGGCCCGAACCTTCGTCTAGAGTCCAATGTTAGTTGTTTCGTCTAAAGGATATAAAAATCAATGCCTACATTTTAAATGCAACCGTTAAATTCTGCATGTTTACTTATGCGTTTAACGGTAAATCTAATATATTTCGACGCCAAGTCGAATAACGTATAAAAACGTTTAAACGCTAAATTGCTTATAACGTTAAACAGTATTATTATTCTGTTTGGTTTGTGCCCGGGTCGTGGCGCCGACTCATGATTGCGAGGGGACCGGGCTTTAGGATTATTTCGGTTATATATGCAGTTACTGTTTTAAATATCATTCCAACCTGTTTGTATCGACGGTAATAATTTTGTATGACCAAAGCGGCCGAAATCTCTTTGTCTTCTTCTCTTTTCTTATACGTCCTGTACGCCTTTTGAATTATTTTAGCCGCTCCGTACAACTCTCTCTGTTCGTAATCTGTACAATATTTGATATATAAAAAAAAAAAAAAAAAAAAATGATTACACGTTGTTAAAATTGAAATGATAACGTTTACACGTACCGGTCAACGTGAGATTGGACAAATTATTTTCGAAATATTGATTTGCCGACGATGCGTGAAGGAATTCGCATAAGTCAGCAGCGGTGGGCGGCGGCGACACCGGCGAACATTGCGACGCGCTCGACACTGGACTTAAGCTGGTGCTGGACGTGGACGTTTCCAATTCACGGTCTCTTTGTCTATTACGCGAAATTATTTCAACGGGAATTAGAAAATAGAACGGAAAATAAAACAATAAGATTGATCAAGCGTTCATTGAAGCGTGCGATAAAATTTGATAAAGAAAAAAAAAAAACAAAATAATACGGTATTATTTATAGGCGTAATCATAACTGATAACACATTGGCGTTACCGGTAGTTGTAAACGTGATCGTTGAATTCTGTATTTATTTCGGAATTGGTATCGAAACAGCAAGACGACACGGACGACGGGGGATCCTCGAGGACTTCCATTGGAATCGACGATTCCGTAAATTTACCGCTTTCGTTCTAAAACATTGAACAATATATATATAAATCAATTTTTTTTTCTCCGCGTTATATTACAAATACAACGGATAACAACGGCGAAACAATAAGTGTACACACACACACACATATATATATATAACTGTTATTATTACGATACGAATAAATAAAAATAATGTGGAAAAAAAAAAAACATGATAAATAAATGCGGCCGTGTGTGTGTGTGTGTTTTTTTTACGTACACACCACCTATACATATTATATTCCAGGCTAAGTTTATCAACATTATTATTTTTTTATTTATTTGTATTACATATATTTTATTATATTTATATATATATATATATATACATTTATTTCTCGTCATGTATTGAGTATTGGTTTGTCGTTTGACAATTTAATCGTGCGTTTAAATTTGATAATATTTGTTCCGCGTAATATCGCATTTATCATTTTTTTTTTTTTAAATATATTTGAATCTATAAAAACGATGGTTGAAATTATTCGAGTGTTACTTTGTCGCCCGGGTATAGCCCAGCAGCACCGACTTCCGGTGTAATAGAAGTGGTTTTTTTTCTTGATGCATTCGCATCATATTTTCATCGTTTCGTAAACGCGCACAATTCCGTGCTCAGTCGTACTCGGTCGCGAATTCGCGATGATGATTTTTTTAGTTTTTAAAAATGAATTCGCGTTGTTATTTGTACGCGTATAAAAATGCGTCGCAACCACAAACTGTGACGCGGACCGTCTATCCGCTATACGTATTTAGCAGAAAAATTATCGTACACAACGGGCAAATTTTACACGTTTTGCTAGTTAGAAATTTCAACACGGACGGCTACTGCGGTATATAAAAAAATAAAGCTTAAGTATAAAATACGATGATTAAAAAAAAAAAAAAAAAAAAAATACCTTAATGTGATCGGGCATAGCCGCTATGAACTGTTCGGCCAACGTCAACACGTGCGCGTCTTGTTCCCCTGTTGAACAAATAAAACGTCAGCGACGCATGTCAATAATATACGATTTAATACAAAGTTGCTTCACTTAAATGGCGTATTTAGGATTTTGTCACGGAGGGCGATATTGACTTTGAAAATGGTATTATATCGTATAATATGTGTAAAAAAAAAAAAAAAAAAAATATCGATTATTCGATTAAATATTTTTGTAAGTAATTTATAAATTAATCCGTCCTAAATTTAAAATAGTAATTGTTAGTGCTCGGATTTTGTAGCAAATGCTGGAGTGTGATAGATAGATAATTCTTATATATATATAACTACGTTTCGAATCGTTCCGATTTCAATGAAGTAAACTTTATCGTTTTGCTTTTTACCCCATTTTGTTCATTTTTTTAAAATTTTTACATAATGTTCATGAAAACTTAACATATTTCTATGTATATTATACTCCGACTATATTATTATTGCGAGAAATAATAAAACCAGTAATAAATCGATGACTGATAAAATAACTATTGTTATTGTGCCGAAATTGTAAATTTATCAAAATGACCGTAATTACAGTATTATTTACGATTAAGTAAAATGATCTGAATTATATCTGCGTATTTTTTATAGCACGTTTAAATACTTTAATTGATCGGTAATTATCAATCAGTGCGGTATAGTGTACTATACAATTGAATCGTCAAAATGCCAAATGTTTAAAATGAAAATTGAAAATTGAAAAAATAAAAACCACAAGAGAATTCAGTGTAAATATCTATATGACTGACGGAAATATTATATTTTGTAAATTGTGCGAAGTCAAAATAGATTCGCATAAAAAATATAACGTTCAACAACATATTGACAGAGAAAAACACAAAGAAGCATTGGGAAAACATGAAGTTGGAATAAAATTATCCAGTTCAGCCATTCAGTCAACAACTTAGGAAGTCTGCCCTATGGTCCGCACTTGTAGCAGTGAATATTCCTCTAAATAAATTATAGAACACCTAATAGGATGATCTAGATTCTTTTTTTAATATTTAATTTAATGTGTAATTTAAATTTGTTTTTTTTTTTTTAGAATTAAATTTAATAAATGCTTTTTTTTTGCTACTTAAAACGCTTTTTTAGGATTTATTTTGCTACAAAATCCGATTCCTAGTAATCGTTGAGTTTCGTTTTAAACGAGAAAACATTCCGTTTTTTTTTTTTGATAAAATTTATCGGACACACTTTTGATTTATCCGACCGAAAAGTAATGAAATTTAATTTAAAAAAAAAAAAAAAAATAGGCAGTCGTATACGTAATAGAAACAAACCAATCAAGGGGAAGAGATTTATTTCCCTAGTCTACCATAATCGTACCCCTGAAATACGCGGCTGACTGCTACACATTATATACATTAATTATTTTATGTATATCTTATGGTTAAAACGATCTCTTACCTGACGATTACTGCGTGATATCGATACCTATATACTTACGTTGTAGACAAATACAAATCGTAAGATAATAACGATAAACTATAATTATTGTACGATTATAATATTATTAGGTGCCTATTTACATATATATATATATATATATATATATCAAAAAAAAAAGAAGTAATCGTTTTATTAATTATATCTGTATTATATTTGTGTTTGGTTACAATCTGTTCTACTCTGATAATATTCTGGTGACGTATAAAAGACCGAACTATGTATTGGTGCAATACTCAATTGATCGTACACTGCGCAATTGTATTATAAACGAAAACGCCTAAAATACCTAATTATAAAAAAAAAAGTATGTAAACGGTGTGAAAATATACTAGAGGTTGGCCGCGTACATACGTACGATTTGCATATGCGGTGTACGCGAACAATGCGTTACGTTTAACGTGCTTCGTCTATTGTATAAAATGTACCGCAGGCGTTTTAGTATTTTTTTTTTTTTTACATTTTTTTTTTTTTTCGGGGACGTATTTTAATAGTTTTTAGCCGTAGAATGATTGCCGGTGAGCACCGAATCGAAAACAGACTGTCGGACGTCACGTTGCCGGATCGGGAAATGGTCACAGAACGACCGTCCGAATCCTCGGCTCGTTTGACCTAATCGCGCGGCCCGTTAATCTCGTACTGGAGTCAGAGGAGTGGCCGTCAACCTAAAATAGATCTGCTCTGACACCAATTCAAAGAAAACCGACCAAAGATCACAACGGTCTAAACGAGACGTGTCGAGAAATCCTGATTTTAAACCGTATAGATCATTTCAAGCCCCCTAACTAATAATAATAACCGGTACCATAAGCGTGCGTCTGGTACCTATTAGCAGGGGCGGCGGCGAAATCGGCCCTTAACACAAAATCACGGAAAACATTTTTGGCGTTTTGGATAAAAACCGCACACTCATTTATCGCTCCTCCGATTTCGTTAAAAAAAAAGTCTACGGTCTATACCCGGGGGTCGGCAACTTGCGGCTCATTCGATGTAAAGGTGCGCGGCTCTCCAGTTCCATACGCAAACAATTAATTATTTTATTATCAAAAAATATATTTTGTTATATATATATATATATAAAAAAAAAAATATCCCTTGATGAAATATTATTTTTGTTGCTTTTAGAAATATGAAATAATACACCGAAAACAATCACTTGATTGGCACATGCACGGGCTATCGTAGTCAATAAAAAATTAGAAGCGTGTACAATGTACATACCGGAAAACCATTTTTTTTTATATTAGACAAACTACCAGCGAGATAAATGGTTGATAATAAATATAAAAATTACAATCAAATGGAAAATGTTTATTATGATAACGAGTTATGAACCAGATTTGACCGAACTTCAATAGGCATGCAAAGCCAACGTTCCCACCGATGTAACTATATATTATTCAATAACTGTAGTTGTATTATTGGATTAATTATTTTCATTATTCTGTAGCTAAATAAAATACTTTAATATGTTTTGCGTTTAAAATATCCGTACGTTATGATATGAATCGAAATTTTAAATCGAAAATCAAGCAAATACCATAATATTGAAACGAACGTTTTTAGTGGCTCTTTAAAAACTGGGAAATTTTCTAAATGGTAACTTTTGGCTCTTCCGTTTCAAAAGGTTACTGAACACTGGTCTATTCGTATCGGGTGTACGCGAAACAATAAATTATAACACCACGACTGTTTCAAATAAGTCCATTTAAATAATATAACGAATTAAAAAATACTGCGTATCGTAGTCGTCGAATAAAATTTAAACGAGAAAACATTATTTGAATATCTTAACTATTACGATGACAACGAATGAGAACGCCTTTAACAATTCTTAAATACATTAGATTAAAGTTCCATGCGTCTTTTGGGGGTGAATATGTTTTAAAATTTTCATATTTAAAATATTAAAAAAAAAAAAAAAAAATATATATTTAGGCGGAAAATCTCGCAAGGGAAGTAACTGCCTCCGTTACCTCCTCCGTGCGTACGCTTATCATTGGCACACAACACGCTACTCGGTGTCCGGCATTTCGTTTTAAAAACGAAATTACACTAAAAAGAAAATGACGAGCGACAAAAATCATTTTTTCTTTTTCCCCTGGCCCATGATTCTTTTAGAGTTTTTGCCGCCATACCCCGTGCGCTCCTATTTTTTTAGATCTCCTTTCAATACAATATCCTTATGTACTCTGTAACATCTTCTTTTCCGCGATTTCCGTTGAATACTTCTATACTGACAGTGTCGTCGTTACCGGCCAAACAAATTGTTTCGAATAGAAAAATTTAAGAAGAAAATAAAAAATAAAAAACTACCGAACGTAACGCTTTAAACGGAACGCTCTTGAAATACACGGTGTATTAATATTATGTGCTCGTAGATCGATTAGAAAACCGTATGGCGATAACGGCGTAGGTTATCGGTGAAAATCGAAAATTGTTAAAGCCGCGGAAATCAGAAAATTCATCGCGTGTAAATTCGTATAGACCGATAGACGAGTAAAATAATAATAAGAAATATTGTTGTAAATTCGTGACAATTCTATTGACGGCGTGTTAAAATTCACACGTTTATCATGTAAAAGAAAACGTTAAAAGAATAAATTATTAAAATAAATCTCACGGCGAGGTTAGGCAATAAAATCATTGTTTTCGCTGTTTACAGTGGCGCACGGAGAAATTTCGGGAGCACATAACGCGCAGACTTAACAATAGTATCCACCCAACCTTTTTTTTCCTCTCTCTTTTTATGGCTTTTTAAGCTTTTTTTTTTTTTTTTTTTTTTTTTTAAAGGCTTTTTGAGCCCTTTTAAGCTTTCCCGTGACGCCGATACACCAGTAATCTACACCTAACCCCACCCCTCGAGAGGACATTCAGTTGCATTTACTTGGTAACCCGTCCGTGTGCCACTGTGTTTCGTGATCTTTATTTTTCGCCATTTTGACATGTATTCGTGTAGACTGGGGATTATTCCGGCCGGGAGAGCGCGTACGATTCGGGAGATTACTCGAACGGAACTGTATTTTTTTAGGAAAAATAATATAATTTGGCAGTAGTAGTTTTTCGAAACGCCGAAACCGTACATTTCTGGAACTATATTGTTATCAAATCGGTATCTATACCGAAGATTGTAATTATTTCGGTTCAATAATTTTTTTTGTTTTTTGTTTTAGTGTTTTGTCCAATCAGGCACGGATTTTGAGTTTCGGCGTCCCTAATCTAAAAACTATTTACCGGCCCTCTTAAAACTCAAGACGATAATTTTATATTTTTCGAGGGGGAAAAAGAAAAAGAAAAATCATAGTGTGTTTATTATCGATGTCAATTTTACACGTTTACGAAAATGAAAATTATTACCAATTACGTTAAACAAACATGTCTGTGACCGTACCGTATCATAAAACCTACGCACGTTAAAATGTTGAAAAATGTTTTAATTTAAATTTATATTTTGTCAATATTATCTTTTCGGGTTTTTATTTGTGCGCACCCTCCACCAGGAAAATTCCGCTCTGAGATATAGCCCAGTTAGCCCAGTTACCAAAATCCGTCTCTGATTATAACCCACTTGCCCTTAGGAGGAACCGATTAAGACACGGTTTAAACACTTTGTCTAATGGTCAATTAGATAATTTCTTTTTGTTTTAAACATTCTAACGGTCCCCATAGGGTCCGAACTGCCACAAGCAATCCTCTACATATTTTCTCTGTCAAACGACACTTATTCATTTGACGTGTTTGTTTTTTTTCTCGTTTACTGTATACGTGTCCAGACCGTTCCGTTCTCTGGATCCTCAAATACGATAATATATTTGGTTTTCCATCGGTACCACTTGCGCCGGTCGTTATTTTACCTGTTGTCGTACACCGGGCCAAAAACGTTTCTCAAAACCTTTTTTTTTTTTTTTTTTTTTATTACGAATATCGTGAGTATTTTTTTTTTATCGTCGCCCATCTCTCGCGCGCACAAGCGAGTGATAGCCATAAATATTTTAACCGTTTTTAACGTTTATCGTATTTTCTATGATGCGTCGCCCAGAAATATCGTTTCCCGTCACAATATTAAACCGCCTTTATTAACTAATATTAAACGATTTCGGTTTTCCCCGGTTAATAGCGGTGGCTCTGCCCTACCGGTCGCCCCCGCGGTGTGCGCTACACAAAACAATACATAAGAATAATAGTAATATGTCTATTTAAGAAAAAAAAAAAAATCGCAACGCGGGTAAAGAAAAAAAAAAAAAAAACGACCGATTTTATATTTAATTCATACCGTATTCGGCCGGTGTCTTAACGGCGTCTCCGACGTATTCGACCCGATCGTTTTCACTACGGTCGGCCGGCGCCGGCGACGGTCAGCCAATCGAATTCGAACGTAACGAGCTAATACAATTAAACGCTATCGAACGCATAGGAACGACAAAAACCCGTGGAAAAATGAAAACGGAATGAAACGAAACGAAATAATATATATAGAAACCGTCTGGCCAGCGACGATAAATAATAATTAATCGGCGTCGATATCGCACGCGACCGGGGTCACGGAATCCGTAGCGTATAAGGTAATAACGGTTTACTTATTGTGTTTTCGTGCGGCGGTGTGCCCTTGAAACGCGCGTGTAATAAACGAAAAAAACGTTTTTTTTTTTTTTTTTTTAGTTTCTGACCGCCGCCGGCTAGGAGAAATGTATTGGTTTTACTATACGGTACGTGCTTTATTTTTTAAAAAAAATATTTCCTAGCCCCCCTCCTTCCCGTCTGTAGACCACTTTTCTATCCGGGAATCTCGTACCGACCGAGAGAGTATTTTTGTTGCATTTTAATGCCGTAACTCGGAACGCCGAGAAGACTCTTTTTTTTTTTATTGACATGTATATGTCTTATGGCCGGGGGGTCATTCTGTTAATTTGTCCGACACCGACAATGTTACCGCGACGCTCGTTTAAAGGACAAGCTCAAAATCGTCATTCCGATAACCGAATGTCTTTTGTATTGACGAATTTCCCGTCGCTGATAACGAATTCAATTTTGCGTTTTATCCAGAACAAATTCGGTGTTTCCTGCGCTGTTTGCGATCGCCTTTGGTTCGAGAACGTAATGAAGCACGTTCCCCGGAAAGCCGTAGATTTTTTGCTCGAAAAATACCCAGACTTAGATTCTCATAATATGAGCGTGTGCAATACTCGTTATAAAACTCTGCTCAGTAACAAAGTTCCCCGTTTTGCTAACGATTAACGGTTTTTGTTATCCTCGATTTCCGTCTGGTTTACCGCCTCTCGATCCTATCTCTGAACGATTAGCGTTACCGCGTCTTCCATTTAAAAATTTAGAAAAATGTACACTCAATAAAAATAATTGCTGTCTTTGAAAAATAAATAAATAATTCCTGTCTTTGAAACTTGTTTATTTTGTACACGTGTTAAAAAAGTTACCTACAGTTTAATCCTCGTCTCCTCGTATCTAATACCAAATTGACATCGACATTCTTATGTCAACTATATTCAGTAGTAACAAGACATATACACGTACCGATGTATCTGTATGTAGTGTAGTGTTTTTTTTCCTCGCAGTATCCTCGATAACGGGAATATTCGCGCAATACCCGGTCGTGTTCTGTTTAAGTCAAGTCTGTTCGGAGCCCCCGAATACCGCCGGAACCCCGAAGAGACAACTCTTGCTACGCCGGCCGACGGGAAAGACACAGGAGAGACACCTGCCCGGTGATCAAACGTCGTCGACCGACTGGTCGTTTTCGGTCCTAACCGATTCCGTAATGTTAAAAAACTAAACGATTGTTCTGTAAACCGAATAACAGTAAAAAAAAAAAAAAAACGCGTACCCGAACACAGTACAACTGCGCATTTCACTGGGGTATTTTCATTCGAGGCGTCCCACTACTCGCCCGCTAGAGCCGGACGGTTGTAAACAATTTCATCAAAGAGAATAATATTTAAGTAATAAATACATATACGTAATAATATTAAATACGCTACAAGTCCCGATTCCCGCGCATCTCACGCGCCAGCACACCGCAAGACCATAAAACCCGACGGGCACACGGAGCAATACAAATAAAACCGGCAAACGCGATATTTGCACAATCATATCGTGTACGCCGTGCAATATGATCTCCGAACCCGATTGCCGTAGCAAACAAACGTTAAATATTATCCGTCTCAATTAATTAATACGACTAGTATTATCTCTCGTAAAACGTTCGTTTTATTTTTTTTCGTTTCGTCCCGTCTAGTTATCACGGCCTCGTCGAAAACAACGATACGCTTATTGCTCTACGAATTAACAATACAAATCGAATTATTTTACTATCGGCGGCCGACGACAATTATATTATTTTATCATTGGATCGGCGCGTACAAATAAAACAAACGATTATTACGTATTTACGTATGCGCCAACTTACCTGTACTCGGATATTTTCTAAATTTCAATATTATTATTATTTATTTATTTATTTATTTTTTTCTCTCTAAATAATGTCAATTACATATATTACAATAAAACAATACTGTTTTGAAGCGAAATGATGTATTTCTATTTGCTTTTCCTTCGTATCAATAACGATAACAACAACAACAACAACAGTATTACAAAACCGAATTATTTCAAATGAATAAGATACTTACAATTCAAAAAATCGGGCTTGGTTAACGCCGGCGATTTTTCCGACGAAATTCCACTGTCTGACGTAGGAGATTGTAATGGTAAAAACAAGTTCTTTTGGAATCTTTATACAATATACAAACGTATAGGTATTATTCATACAGAATGCGAAGGTTTTATATACGGTTTTAGCTGTTTTATTGTGGTAAATATTTGAAATTTAAATATCGTTTACTTTTGAATAGACGGAAAGTAGACCGAAGGTTTGCAAAATTGCTCGTAGATATAGTCGTCCGTTTGAAAAAAATTGTTTGGTTGCGGTCTTTTCGAACCTTGCGTTTCTTGAGGTTTCATTTCGCTTATGCACGGTTTGCTCGGTTCTTTCGGATCTGTAATGTTAATACGAAATTAAATAGGGGTTTTTTTTTTTAATACATAACGAAAATATCACTAACATAATACGGCCACAGATGTATTATTGTTGGGCGGCGGCACTGGATTGTTGGGCTCTTCGAATTTTTGATTTGTTTCTTTCTTGTCGTCACTGTGTAATAAACATATTAATACAAATGCGAATGAATTACGCGCGTTTATTTAATTTCGTACCGGTTGATTCCGTTTTCGTCGGGTCTCAAAAATACACCGTCGCTTGCATTCTCAACGGTGTAATACTGGTTTTGATTGAAATCGTTAAAATCTGAAACGATTAATAATCGATAAATACCGGTTGAACCTAACCCTCCGGCAATCGTTTCTTACATTGGTGGACAGATTCTAAAATGTCGGGATGAGCATAGTCCTGATTGAAATTGTTGTTGGAATTCTGAACTGTCTGGTACCATTGACAAAGTAAAACAGCCGTGTCCTTGTGTCCTTTTTTACATGCCCACATCTGCAAAAACGTAATCAGGTTACGGGTAGGATTTGTATTTACGTGTAACCGTTATGGTTTTACCAGCGGTGTGTATCCTTCGCGATCCTGTTTGGAAACGTTCACTTCGGTTTCCAAAAACAGCGATACGTTTTCTAATTTCCATTGCAGTAGAATACACACGAGTCTTAAATACGAATAATGCGAAGATAATAACGATAATAATACTTATAATACATTATGCTGCGGTTAAAACTATAACCGCGGCGAGTAATTATTATTATTATTTACTTAAAATGCTTACTTAGAATACCCGAGAAAAGCTGCCATGTGCAATATGGTTGTTTCGGTTTCCAAGTGCCTGACGGTGCATTCGGATTCGGCTTTCCAAGAGTACTGTTTCATTTGTTCACAATAGTTTACCAGTCTGTCTTCAAAGTTCGGCTTACTAAACGTGACTACATTTTCTTTCTACGGTTTAAAAAAAAAAAAAAAAATTAAATCAAAGCCTCGATTGGTGAATATATTACCGTCGGGTTATTTATTTATCCCGGTATATTATTTCACAAAGCGCATTATTACCAGTGAATGATCCGTTTGTTGACTGTTCGGTTGTAAGTAATCTTCGAGATTGTCGAGTTTCTGAAGCAAATGAAACTTGAGTAGAGACGGCGTGTGCGGCGTTGTCAACGACGATATTGTAAGTGGAAATTCGTGTTGACGATATTCAAATATGGCGGTGGTCGACATCGGTCTGCCGTCAACGACCACTTGTAACGCTACGGTCCCTATATCGTGGGCTGCCAAGCAAAATAATATTGTTTTATTTTAATCACAAATAAAACAAACGAAAATTTACTATAGAAATGACCCTGACGAAACAACCAACTTACTACAGATTCACTGATGCACTCAATCGACAACTGGACAGTGAAGTGGCGATTAAAAATAAATCCAGACAAATCTGTGTATGTACCATTTTCGTTAAAAAGTACTGACCCTCCACCTGTTTTCTTTCAGGTACACTCAAATCCCATCAACTCCCGCTGTCAAATATCTCGGCATTACTCTTGATAAACGACTAACTTGGGGCCCACACTTAAAGTCTAAACGCAAAATACTAAACAACCGCCTACATATGCTTCGTCCTATACTTAAATCCAAGTTATCAATCCACACAAAATCAATTTTATACAAATCTCTACAATGAGATACAATATCCGGGCTTATCGCATACAAATCGGGGGCAAAACCATCCCAAACTCGCACCATTCGAGCTTTTCAATCGATCTCCTTACGTCTCATACCATCAGCCCCGTGGTATGTAACAAATAAAGCACTACACAAAGATTTAAAAATTGATTCAGTTGATCAACTAGCTAAAATATACTATACTAAATTTCATACTAAATTAAATCACCGAAATCCCCTCATTTCAAACATATCCGCAATCGCGCTCCCTGAAAACCCGCCACGTCGTCTCAAAAGACGATAGTGTCGAAATCTCTTAAGCTAAATTAATATCACGTTCTGGAGGGTTCTTATCACTGGATAGCCTCGCTCATCAAGCCATCGTGTTATTGTTATATTTTTCTATTCTATGTACAAAGTTATTATATTTGCTTATTGTGTTCACTCAAATACAGATTATACTGTTTTCTAATTGAAAACAATAAAAAAAAAAAAAATATAGTTTTTATATAATAAAACGAGGGGGGGGGGAGGGTTAAACAAAATTTACCTGGACAATAACACCGTAGTACACCTCCCTGAATCAACGTGCTCGGAACCACGATCGTATCGAACATTACCGTGTACGACGACGAAGAAAACCAAGGGCCCGTTATAAGCACCTTGACGCCACCCTAAAATAATAACAATTATCGTACGGTACGATGGATCGATCGGCTGTTATAGGGATAACTACGAACCTCGGGGAAAGCCCATTCGGGACAAAAATCGGTTATTTGCAACACGTCCATGTTTAATTGTGTTTGTATGTGGTGCTGCAGGTCCACCGGGTTCGGTCCCATATCCGCAACTAGATCTACGAAAGTGTACATTTTTTTTCAGTTATTATAATACGTTATAAAATACGACGTGCGTGCATTTTTCTCTCCGTTTGTGAACGACTTTCCCACCAAAAATCAATAAATCCAAAATCAGGGATCATCTAATTCAGGGATGCGCGTGTCGTAGCAAATATTGTCTAGTTGGCGCATCGGGTTCAAACATTTCATAACGACGGGGGAAAAACGAGAATATTTACACAACAACGTGTTTCTGATATATTGGAATTTGGTTTTTATTTTATTATTTTTTCTGATGTCAATGGCTTATAAATAATTGTAGACACCAACAATGTTCACCGTTTACTAATACATCTCGAGTAATTAGTATTGGTTTTTGAAATGTTCGGGGTTTTTCTTCTTTTTTTTTTTTTTGGTTTTATGTGGGCGAAAATAATTGTTTATATTATTTATTTCGATCAGCGTTTTAAGTTTGAATTTAATTCGTTAAAAACACGAACAATCGTAATTTATTTCGTAGTTGGAAATGAATACAATTCTCAATTTAAATGTATTCATTTATCTAAAACGGGATTCACTGAACTTCGTTTAGAAAATCGCTCAGAATCGATTTACCCCGTTGCGTACAGATATAAACGAAATTACCCTATACATCCAATTGTCCGCCTACAACGGTGGCCGCGCGTTCGCGGGGACAAAGTATTAATAGTATTCTAAATTTTTTAAATAAAAAAAAGCCATTGATTACATACTTGGCGCATGTTGTGTAGCGTGTTCCAGGATGTCGAGCTCTTGAAAGTCGGTGAGCATATCGAACGCGTCTAGACTGACGAAAACATCGTCACCGGTGCCGTCTAAATTTTTATTATTCCGGTCGTCGTCCAGTCTGTAAATAAATGGGGTAAAAAAACAATACATTTAGACGACTGGACGAGTGGACATCATAGGGGCACGGGCGCACACATAGTGCGAATATTTTACCGTAGTAATTGATCGGCGTTGGCACACGATACCGGCATGTTGGCCGACAGCGTCTGTTGTATGTCGTCGTGAGACAGTTCCAACGTCACGTCGTAAAATTCCGATTTCACGTGTTCCGGCTGTTGTTTAAGATGTTGCTCTTGCCCGTGGTACATGTGCACCTGATCGTCTTGGTTGGGCTGGGCGTGATAAGACGGTTTCTCCGTGAACACGTGTATCACGTCGTCCGTGGCCTGCGCGGGCTTGTACGATATCATCGTAGTCGGGATGTGGTTATTGTCCGTTATGTTGATTGCAGTCTGTTGGTTATTCAAAAGCTGATTGTTATCCCTCTGCAAACAGAAATCGCCATCATATTAATAACGACGGGGCCTTTGGGAAGCGCTTAAAACTCTCAGTGTTACAATTGACGCTCTTGCAATGTTCATTGTACGTTTGTGTATGGACTAATCACTGCAATATCTGTTGATAATTATCATCACACTAAATGCCCTACAAACGTAATGTTTTTGTCGACAAACCTAACCCGTACAGTCGTATAGAGTTTAAGCGCCCGCGGAATTTCAATGTTAGTTGCCCACGTGATTGTTGGTTTATATATATATATATATATAATAATGGGCCGATTTGATTCACATTTCCCGGGCCCAACAATTTAGCCGATCCGTCTCCGGCGGTATTAATAAATATATATCCGACCGAAACTTACGCAGTCGTGTTTGAGGACAATCTGCTGCTGCTGCTGCTGCTGCTGCTGCTGCTGTTGCTGTTGCTGTTGCTGTTGCTGTTGCTGTTGCTGTTGCGAAGTTTGATTGCGGAAATCTCTGGCGGAATTCGTCAATAAGTTGTTGTTCAATGCGGCCGCGGCGTTCATATGACCCTGGCCGGTCTGAAAAATCGAAGAAAAATACGATTGCAAATAATGGTGCACACGAGCAATATTCATTTATTACCTTGTTGACGTGATTGGTCATGATCAGTGCGTTCATCGTCCTGGATGAGTTTACGTGATGGTTAGCCAGTAACATTGTGCCGGGGCGCGATCTACTGCCGGTAGTCGAAGACACCTGCAGGAACACGAACGAATCCCGGACGATTAAAAAAAAAAACGCCAATACGCACATACGGCGAAGAGAAAATTTAACGGAAAACCGTTCTAAAGTAGGCCACTGCTGATGATATATCGATGCGAAAAAACGGCCGTGTGTAGAGTTCGGTTGAAATTTTAATCTTAATAATAAATATATATATAAAAAACGGATATATTGAAGGTTTTACGGCCAAAAGCGGGAATTCGGTACCGGGAACGCAGTATCAATCGGTCGTTGGAATGCATTTGAGTTTCCGCTGCATTGACGTTTTTTTTTTTTTTTTTTTTTTTAAACATTTTGTACCGATTTTCAATTTAAAAACGATTAAATGGCGATTGTCAAAAAGAAAAAAGGAATAACCGTGTTTGGAAATAAAATTAGTTTTAGAATCTAAGAATAGCGAGAACCGTATTGATTTTATTATAATGTGCTGTTTATTTATCGTTTGTATAAAAACTTTTCTATCAATACTCTAAACACTTGTGTTTGAACAAGTTAAATTAAAAAAAAAAATCAAATCATAAGCCCTACAATAATAAACTGATAAAAAAAAAAAAAATAAAAAAAATGTATTATTTCACTCGGGTCAATATCTATACAATCGGTGAAAAATAATAAGAAAACTTGTTGTTTGCGGAAACGGAAGAAAAAGCAAAGTCCTTGTTACGCCAGAATCTAAAATTAATAGCAAGAGACCCGAGTGCCAAGAGTCGGCCACCGCACCTGATTGTTGTCGGACGGCGAGATCCGTCTGATTGGACGCGAGCATGACTGACCGTCCGGGCAAGTCGAGTCCGGACATCCGCACTCCAGTGTTCGGCTCAGAAGCGTTGCTCTGGCGTTCTTCTGCCATTCCATCAGTTGTGTGACCATGGCGGCTACGCAATCGGCGGTCTGTTGAAAAAAAAAAAAAACCGATTACTATTATCGTCGATTTGCCAACACTTATTACTGTTTTAGGTGCGAAACAAAAAAAAAAAAAAAAATAAAAAATTATGTCCGGTTTCCCTGAGACAGTCAGTGACGTGTTTGTGGATGAGCAATCGCCTCCCACTCCCCTATGGTTCGATTAAATTATTGGTATTTATATAATTTCAAATATTATACTGTCATACTGAAGACTAATATTAGGACAAACCGACAAAATTATTATTATTTTTTTTAATAAATTATTTTTATTATATGGACACACGCAGTTTAAAAAAAAAAAAAAAAAAAACCTTCAAATATTTATGTTATCGTACGCACATTGTAATTGGATTTCATTCGTCGATTTTTGTATCTGATTTTCGCCCCTCCCCTTCCCTTGAAATACTCCCCAGGTCACCGATGGTACCGTGAGATATTAAGGAAATAAAGTTTTTTTTTTTTTTTTTCCTTTCGGTGTTATCAAATGATTAATATCGTAAACATAATGTTCATAAATAAATAAAAAAATATACATAAAAACCACAAAGTAATAGTATATTTTTAGTCGTTTTATTATTTCGTTTAAAGATTTTAGGAATGGAATAAATATCGATTGTTAAACTATTAAACGACAATAACTGTCGAAACTATTTAATCCAGCTATTAAACGAAAATAATATAAAAACGCTGAGGTAAATGTGGAATTGCGTTTTCTCGCTCTCGCGTTATCGCCACAACACAAATCACATCTCCGTCAACAACGCACTAGCGAACAAGGTGAGCCCTCTTAGATGCCCTCCTCCACCATCTGAAGTTTTGTCTACGATATACGCTTTTTTTTTTTTTTTTTTTTTAAATCAAACTAATAAACTATCCATTAACTCTTTTGATATTTTGTAATTTTCTTAAAACGACACCCCCCCCCCAAAAAAAAAAAAAAAAAAATAGAAATCTAGCTACGTGCCGGGGTGTCATCATAAATAAATTGAGGAACACGCGGAACGGGTCCACACCGAAATAATATATTCTTATATTACGTATACAAAGAGCTTGACATTACACGGCGAACGCGTAAAATCAACGGGAGGAATAAATCTTTTGGAAATATATGCGACCAGCCCCGATAATGTAGCGTCGTTTTTTCATTGAAACCAAATCAATGCAACAGACGAGCAACACTAAACAAAACAATTGCCCGTCTGTTTGTCTGTGAGACGTTTTAATTTCGGTTTCACTATTTTCAAAATAATAATAATAATAAAAAAATTACGTATTCATAACGTGTTTTGCACAATTGTATAATTCATATTTTACGGTTGAAACTAAATATATTAAACAGAGTATATATAAACCTACTTACGCAGTCATACGCGTACATATATTATTAAGTATAATTTTCTCGAGAGTATTAAAGTCTACGAAAAGTTACCATACGATAACATTCGCGGGTAGTAGAAAATATGTTGATGGTTTCACGGTTTCTAAAAAATAATAAAAAAAAAAACTAGTCTCCCCATCAATTTAAAAAGCAATATTAAAAGTTGAAAATATACGCTGCGAAACGAGCGGATTTTAGATTTGAAAAGTTTGGTATAATGACATCGTGTTATTTGCATGTTAACAACGTCGGATAAAGCACAACCCTTGGCTATAGTAGTATTGAATTTATGTATGTATGTATGTAAAAAAAAAAAAAAAAAAAAAATCGGTTTTTTTTTTTTTTTTATTTTATTTTATTTATTTATTTTTTCGTCTACCGTTTCAGCTAGGAAAAGTTGATTATCATTTCGTCGAATATTTTCCGCGTAGGTAATGGCCGCCGCCATTATTCTGCTTTACTTTCAAATTACTTTTTCCCGGTTTTATAATCTGATATAATTTATCCACGCCATCCGTTTCCCGGGTCTATTAAACGGTTAGATAGGTACGTATAGGTATAGGTCTCATCAAACGCATTTAACCATTTTTAGAATAAATCCGACGGCATACGGCAGACGGGCGGTACGCACACAATATTAAACGCGCTGTATTATTATGCAATCGATTTAAAGCGTATCGATTTCGGTTTAACGAAATACGGTTCCGCGATAGATTATCCGAATTATTCGTAGAGCGTTCGAAATACACAAATGCACGCGGACAAAATAACAAAAAAAAAAAAATAAAAAATTATAATATCCAATAGTCCTTAGCATTGTGAAAACTGTTTTAATAATAATAATAATAATCTTTTCGTATTTACAGTAGACATTTAATCTGTCGTCATTTTATTCTTTAATTTTTTTTTTACATGCAAGTAAATTGATAAAACCGGAATAGCCGAACGTAGCCCCGGGTCTTTTAACAATTAAAAACCACGAAATACGACCGGATAAATAAAAAAAAAAAAAAAAAAAAAATACGTAAAACCAAGGCCTTCTAAATTATAATAATTATATGGGAAAAAAAACAAAAAATATAATTACGACGGACAAGTTGAAGTTCGCTAGGCTATACGCTACGCGGCGATACCGGGCGGCTGACGCGTCGGTAAACGGTCGTTCCAGTCGACAAATGCTCTTCGAAATTTCGTACTGGACACCGCCAAAATTATATTGTTAATTTGTTTCAATTATTACCACAATCAAAAAAAAAAAAAAAAATAACGTTTTATATTGCAAACCGCATTATCATTTACCGCAGTGTACGTAACAAAAACAAAAAAAAATACCGCGATTCTTATTTTTTTATTCAAATATTTAAATAAACAAATAACGGTTTAAATAATAATCTCCTTCAAAGTATTTACCCGTCTGATGTCATGCGCTTAGCCCAACCCTCCTGCCACTGTTTAAACCTACGTTGGAAGTATTCAACTTTAAGTTGTTCGAGTTGATCCACCGCGTTTTTTTATTATTATTGTTTCGACACCATCGAATCGTCGTCATTTGATGTCAGTTTTAATTTTTGGAAATAAACAAAAAAAAAAAAAAAATCACAAGAGGCAAGGTACAACTGGAATTTGTTTATCAGCTAGAAACTCGCGGATTGAAAAAGCAGAACGAGCATGGCACGTTGTCGCGGTGCAACAATCACGACCGGTTCTGGAACTGTTCTGAACGTTTCTTTCGGATTCTTCCTCGTAACTTGAATTAAAACGTCCGTGTAGTAAGTCTGATTAACCGTTTGACCAGTTTGAACAAATTCATAATAAATGGGGGGTACCTTCAATATCGAGAAAAAGTAATCAAAATGGTCTTGAAGGCCGACCAACACCGGGAGTAGTTATACCCGTTAATGGCTTCACGGCTCCCAATATACCTACTGTGCCATTCAAATGTTTTAGATCTGCGCAGGTTGCTTCATCTTCAAATTGCTTTTTTAATCATTTCAAAAGTTTCAGTCGCTGATTTTCCGAGTTTAACGCAAAACTGAATGCAAACACGCCGCGCGGGTTTATTCGACATGACAAAACGGCAGGCACAAACACAAGTATATGACTTCGACGAATTGTCGTTCATTACTAAAAGATAATATTTACTCGCGGTTCGAATAACGTAATCGAATGTTACCTCTGCTTTTATTTGGCATGTGTATATTTCCGATACGTTTATTTTTAGTGGCAGTCCTGGTATTTTTTGATCATCACCGATACATTTTTGTACGTGGCCCGATACATTCCGTTTGGATTTGCCGGCTTTATTCGAACCCTTAAATTGCTACCGTTGTCATACGGGCTGGGGCGTAGTCACTACCTTATCTGAAATTCTCGCAACTGAGCGGCTATTAATAGGTAGAGCGTTGGTTTATGGCTTGTTCTAATTCAGCGTGCTTTCAGAAACCATTTCAATATCGCCACCGGCAGGTCGTGTGCCTGATCGGAAATCGATTTGTTTGCGGGTTTGGACACGATCAGGGATACCGGTAGTGTGCAGAAGAAACACAATCGACCTTTCAGAACCGTCAGGACGCCAGAGAACATCGAAAGGGCAACGGCGGCGATTTTGCCGAATCCCCTAGGCGATCTGCACACGAACGTTCGGCTGCTCTAGGGATGTCTAGCCGCACAGTGAGACGAATTCTTCACAGAGGAACTTAATTTTCACCCATACGAATTTGGCAGTGGTGCAACAACTTCTTAATCCACGGCCAATTTGTTGCGCGAAAAAACGCACGTGAAGCCTTCCCCGAAAGCCTGCCTTAGGACTTAAGTGACGAAGCACGTTTCCGTGTTTCAGGATGTGCGAACAAACAAAACATGCGATATTGGAGCCCCCCACTAACCCGAGTGAACTTCATGAGCGGCCCCTGCGTACAGAACGTGTGGCTGTTTGGCGTGCAAACATCTACGAGGTGTGGCTATTAAATAACAAGACTATCTACTTAGCGATAAGGCATGAGTAGATAAGGGTATAATGGTAGCATATTTGTAATCTATGAATATCACTGCATCGAACAATACCAGTTTAGTCAGTTTCCATTTTGTAGTCTATGTGTAAGCGTCGTTTAAATTGACCTCTTACGTGTTGAACGTCGAAATCATGCCGGACGAAAAAATTGAACAACGTATTAATTTAAAATTTTTAGTGAAACTTGGAAAATCTGCGACCGAAAGTTTTAATTTATTAACTGAAGTATATGGAGATAGTGTCCTATCACGACCACGTGTTTTTGAGTGGCACAAACGATTTCGTGAGGGTCGTGAAGAAGTTGAAGACAATCAACGGGTGGGTCGTCCATGTTGGTCGTATTTTTCGATATTAAGGGTGTAATAATGACAGAATGGGTACCTCAGGGACAAACTGTGAATCAACATTATTATCTTCAAGTATTGACAACACTCAGAGAACGAGTAAGAAGAAAGCGGCCTGAGTTGTGGGAAAATGACTCTTGGATCTTGCATCAAGACAATGCGCCGGCTCACAGTGCCTTATCTGTAAAGCGATTTCTAGCTAAAAATCGAACTCCAGTGCTTCAACACCCCCCATATTCACCAGATCTCGCTCCATGCGACTTTTGGCTTTTTCCAAAATTAAAAAGTGCGTTAAAGGGCACACATTTTGAGTCAGTTGAAGCTGTAAAAACAAAAGCGACAGAGGTGTTAAAGACATTGCAAGAAAAGGATTTCCAACACTGTTTCAACCAATGGAAAATTAGAATGGAGCGATGTGTCAAACATGGAGGGGAGTATATAGAAGGGGAAAAATGTTAAACCATTAAAAAATATAAATAAAAAGTTTTTACAGAGAAAATCTCGTTATTTATTAGCCACACCTCGTATGCTGGAAAAATTGGACGGTAATTTAAAATGCCGACTATGTCAGTGCATTGACGAGAACGGTGGCCACCTACCTTCGAGACGTAGTGTTTAAAATCAAATAAAATAAAACGTCAAATGTACCCCTGTACACAGAAAAAATAATTAAATCAATATTGCCAATTATTTTTGTGTTATGATTTTCGAATAAATAAAGGAAGTAACCACGCCCCACCCTGTATAATATACACTAATACGCATTTCTACGCAATAACGATAGAATATGCGTACAAACACGAAATGAAATTTTAAACATAACGTCCCCGTGCTCGCATTGTTCTGCGACCTTTCGAAACTAGTATGAGAAAAATTAAAAAAACTACAAGTCCGAGGATATAGATAATACTTTTATCGTATTTAAGTTATCTAAAAATCAAAAAAAAAAAAAAACAAAAAAATTAAGCACGTTACGACACCACGAATACGGAAATAATAGCGTTGTCCCACGCGAAACGGTTTTTCACGTACATTTCATTTTACGCCGCGATTACACAAAAAATTAATTGTAGTAATGACACGGCCATTGCTTGTACATTTATTCGATAGCGAATTGAAATATTTATCAGTTGATAAATTAACATTTATTTTATTTTTATTTTCCCCACAAAAAAAAGTACGTAAAAATTTCCTATACCCGTTTAAATACTGGCGGAATCACGTTCCGGTAAACTTTTCGAATCGCTATAAAAGTAACTAAACTCTTGTCGGGGGACGGGGGGGGGGGAGAGGGAAATAAAGAATAAGAAAATACGTATGCCGTAAATCGCGGTGGTTTTTTTCTTTCTTTTTTTTTTTTTTTTAAGCAGTTCTCCCGGTAGTTTTCTCGATTCGCCAATAGTGAATTTGTCGGAAAAATGATCTCCTTATTGTATTATTCGTGTTTGATTTCGTATTGCGTATAAAATATTATAATGTCGCCGTATAAAAGTTTTAGGCCACTCCTACCCCAAGAAAAACCGTACACACAAATCGAAATGGAAAACACATGTTTAAGATCAATAATTTGTTCGTTCCGCGTACAGGACCAGGGGACACTATGCAATATCGTAATAAGCGAATTTCAAAACGAACAAAAAAAAAAAAAAAAAAGGATGAACAAGTACTAGAATAGTGGAATCAAATGTCGTTTAACCGTCTAAACGCGTACAAAACATTTTCATTAGAAAACAATTTGGGTTTGCAAGTACGCTCGTGGGGGGCAGGCGTGCGCGCAATAAAATATTCGGGAGGCCGGTTTAAACGGTCGTACCAGTAATAATGTAAATTTAAATGCAATATTTAAAAGCATATTTATACGGTTTTTTTGGAAAACGGTTTTCGGGACGCGAACCCCCCTCGTGTACGTGCTATGGCTCTTCTTGTTTTCGTCTGTCGCACCGGCGATATCCACGAAAATTTCAAGTACAATTGATTGTAGAAAAGCGTTTATCGATTTGATTTACAGTGTTTTAAAAATGTTGTTGCCCTTATACTATAAACGCCGTCTTCGTTTTTTGATTATTAAATCTATTTCAACCGTCGCTCACCGTCTATTACCCGACGATATAATCTTGGAAAATTTTTGTTTTTCTTTAAGTGGTTTTCTTTTTTAAGGTTAGGTATCTATACAGTTTAAAAAAAATATACACCAATCAATACGACGTTTGCGTGAAAATTGGCCCATTTGTTTGGTAAAAATCGGAAAATCGTTGGTAAACATTTAATATAGAAAATAGTCTTTGTTAAAATCCGAACGGCGTTTAAACTCCCGATATCGTGTGGTGGTATTTCGGTGATATTTAATTCGATTTCTAACCACGTTGAAATATATTATTGTATTCACGAGACTCGAAACAATAGTCGCACAAAGTCCCCTGAATACCTAAGTACGTAATGTATGTATATTTTTGTGATAAATAATATCTTTTGTGGGCATTTGTGAAAAAAAAAAAGAAAAAAAAAAAAAACGATGATCAAATGTTTTTCGAAACCACACGCGATATTGAAAACCAAACAATATCCGCGGGTTGTACGCTTTTTCATGTTGATACGGATGGATAACGTTTCAAAGGAATTTATTTTTAATTATATGGAGTCGATTTTGAGGCCGACTAAAAAAAAATAAAAAGCTAACGTAGATCAGAAAGGAAAAAAAAATCACCCCGATGTGTATATATACGTACATACACATTTATATATATTACATTGATACGAATACGTATTTTCGTATTTATAGAAAAATTATTATTTTTTTTTTTTACTCTTTAAATGCGTGTATAATAATTATGTTTGCGCGTTAACAATACCATTAATTTTCAAAAGAAAACAAAAAAAACCGTCCGATAAAGTCCGCTGTTTTTAGATGGTCTCTGTACTCATCCGGTATTATATAATTCAATAATATTAATAAATAAAAAAAAAAAAAATAACCGATGAAACAAATCTGAAAGTCGTTCCGAAGTATCTTCTACGCAATAAAGTCACTCGATTACGAGGGTTGAGTCCGAGAAGACGGACGGCGGCGGGAACGGTGCGTTGCTCGAGAGGAACGGCACATTAACGTCGACGTCGAGTGGCTCGAAGGGTACCGGCGATTATGCCGGATTAAGCAGTTGAACTCCGTGTAGAAAAACGGATTTTTCCGAAATTATATTTGGACGGGTTAGGTTAAAATAAGGTTACGTCGATTGAAGATAAAGGACACGCGAAAGTGCCAGCGATTGGATATAAATTATCATTGTCGTTATCCGAGTAGAATATTCCGAGGCGGGCTCGAATAATAATGTGACTCGGTGGCGTGCGCGGGGCTGTTAGGAATATATAAGTTACGACGAAAATCGCGATTTATTGAATACAAAATTGGTATTTTTTAACGCGTTTTGTCTTTAAATTCCCATCGCTGTTGGGTTAGGCACACGTAGATTTATAAGAAAGCAAGAGATTAGGGCGGAAACGCTGCGCAAGCGGCAGGAGGAGTGGAAACGGGCCGAAACCGGCGCCTGGGCCCGAAGACTGATCCCGGAGGTGACGTCTTGCGTGTCCAGGAAGTTTGCCAACACCGATTACCACCTCATCCAATTCCTATCGGGTCGCGGCTGCTTCGGCCGGTACCTGCAACGGATTGGACCTGCCGGACACCGCGGAGTGCCACGACTGCCAGGCCCCCGTGGACGACGCGGTCCACGCCTTCTTCCACTGCGACCGCTGGCGGAGGCAAAGAAAGGAGCCGGAGACGGTAGCGGGGAGACCGATGGAAGCAACTTCATCCAGGAGGTCCTGTCAACGGGGTAGGAAGAGGAGCGTCAACGCCAGAGGGCCACCCAGAACCCTAGACTAGCCTAGCTATTATTACTACATTGTGAGGGCAGCTACTGCACCAATCACTGTGAGCCCGCCCCGCCCGCAGGGGTAAACGGGACTTATTTATTACCTATTTATTTTATAATACAATTGTAGTTTTGCTGAATAAACGATGCGCCTACGGGGGGGAGGATTTCCCTGACGGGTAGAGTTCCCCCCGTAGGTCGCGATACCACCAAAAAAAAAAAAAAGAAAAAAAAGAAAAGGAAAGATTTATAAGAAAAACTTTAATATTTTTTCTTTTATTCACAAACGTTGTTTAAGCGCTACACTCCCCTCTCACTCGCCGCAATGCAAATTCACGCCACTGATCCCGGACAATCGTATGGGAATCACCTACACGGTATACATACCCGTTAATAGATATTTCGATCTTGAATTATAAATTTGATTTTGAATTTTTATCGAACGTTTAGTTCCGACGGTAAGGGATTTATTGTCATTGTGATAGATGTCGCACTTTAATTACACTGCGTGTAATAATTGTATACTAAAAATCGTTTGGTTTGAACGGGGGTCGGTCGCACAGTAAAATCCACAGCGTAAACTGCCAATTGAATATCATTAAAAGAAATTAAAAAAAAAAAAAAAAAGAACAAATAAAAAAACGTACTGTAGAAATAATAATTTTATACCTAATTGATTGTCACGATTTGACTGCGCGCCAATAATGTAAATTCTGTTTTCGATGTTCAATATACACGAAAAAATAAATACATTAACATTAATTTACATAAATAATTATTCGGACAATACTTATTAAAACTAATTATTTATCGAGTAATCGAAATGCGTATCTAATAATAAAACAAATTTTAATAAAATATTTAATGCATGTTTTGTTTTTTTTAATAAAATGTTACTATTTCTTAACAAAAAAAAAAAAAAAAAAAAAAATGATTGAAATTGTCCGTTTGTGAATAGTATAAATATAATTGTTTAAAACGAAACTAATTCATAGAATATTTACTAGAAAAACGCAGTAATTAACAGTTTTCTATAATTTGGATTCCGAGTGATTTTAGAGTGATTGTAAATAATTGTTCAAATGCGATGCGATTGTTGTGTTGTAATTTCAAAAACTACTATTTTCGCATATGAATCCGTCGTTTTCGGCGTTTTCAGCCTCAAGATCATCCCGCCAACACATCAGCCTCTGTTGCCAATGTTCTCTATTCCGTCCCGGGGCTTTTCCTCAAAACATATTTTTTCAACTCTGTCCCTCAATCTTAATCGCCGTCTCCCTAACGGCTTCTCCTCCCGTAAATCTCAGCAGGGACCCAGATGGCCGTGCACGATCGGCCCAAAGTATTTATCCGCACGGCTTAATGGGGAAGACGAATAATTTTTACTTATCTAATGCGGTAATTTTCAAATAGTTTAAAACATTGGCAAAACAAACAAATTTTAAGATTCGTACAAAACATTGTTTTTTGGTGGAATACTTCCCGAAAATAGAGAGTATTGCCTCAGTTTCTGTGTCTGTCATATACATATTAATATATGCGTTTATCTTTTTTCCCCGCTACTTTTGGACACTTCAAGCGCCTTTCCCTCTGGACCAGACGAACTTAAACTCGGGAACTAGAGTAGTTTTATAGGCGGATTGGAGTGATTAAATTTATGTTGAATTTCAATATAAATTCGTGCCTATTGAATGGTGTGGTCGTTTCGTTTCAAACGATCCTGAGGACCTCCCTAATGGATCTAAGAGTAATCAAATTGTGTAGATGTGTAGCGTTAATGGCGAGAAAGCGCATTTTGTCGGTTTTTTAACTTCTAAACTCCGCCCCAGCGGCGTAAAAGTCCTATACATGTAGTCGGGCGAAATACATTGCGCCGGGCCCCAATATCCAAGCACGGCCTATTTTATTGTCAAAAAAAATGCTAAGAGTAGGTTATCATTTTTATAACGAAGCGTTCGTTCGGTCGCCAGTGGAACTTTGGCTCATAAAATGAACAAGTTTATAAAAAAAAAAAAAAAAAAAATCTGACATACTGTTCGATGCTACACTGTTCTCCCTCCCTATAAATACATTGTAAATTGGTATATTATAATGTAAAAGCAAAGTAAATGGAATGTGCAACAATCTTATTTGTACAATATTCGTTTTTTCGTTTGCCGTGTCGTATACTCGTTATAATAATATACGAATGTATTTTATTATTATTTTTTTTTTTTTTATCTCCCAATATAAAAATATGTTACGTTTAATTAATAGAGACCGGAATGTTAATCAGACGGAAATCGCTGTATTCAAAATTTACCATTGTAAAATGACACTGGCCCGTGATCCGATTGTAAAAACGATCGTTTTTGCGCGAGACCGTTTTTATCGCGCCGGCTAACTCGTCTTATTCGCACAAATGCCCAAAGAAGACTTTTGACCTTTGTCGCGTGGCGTGCTTATTATTTCGTTACTGCACGAATATATTAAATAAAAAAAATTAGTTTTATAATAATATGTTTGTAAACTTTCGGTTCTTCGTGATTTTTTTCGTTTACTCGGTGGCGTGGCGAAAGGGGTTTTCGAAAGGCCGCGGCCTCAGCATTTTATTCAACGGGCGGGCGGGCGAGCTGTTTGGGGGGTGGCTCGTGACTTTACACGATTTTATTTTGCAACGTATAAATTGATTTGTATCCATACACAATCTGTACGAGTATTCAGAAAAATTAAAACGGGCAAGTCTGTACGGGTGTACGACGTCTAATATTGCATACCCTGTCCCGTAAAGTCATGTTTGTAGTTTTACGATGCACACAAGCAGTTTAGAGAACAATCGTGACGAAACGTGGAGCTAAATTTACTTTCAAATAATAAGTGGTAACGTAGGATGTAGTCGAATTACTTAAATATTACAATTATTTCGCCGGGTGTTCATAAAATATATAGGGGACGGAGTTAGGCTCACTAAGGTCCCTCAAAAGATACGATTTTTGTTTTATAATCATATTTGGTTGGCCTCACATATAGGTAAAAAAACGCTCACCAAAAGCCAATCGAAATAATACGCTCGCCAAGACGTAGACAAAGTTCTGAAATTTCTGATGAATTCTAGAAATACGGCAAAGAGTTACAAAATCGCCTTGCGCAAAACGATTATTCCGTATACGTTTTTTTTTTTTTTTATTATTTCACGGGTACGCAATATTACAAAAATATAACGACACTCAATCGATTTTAAAATTTATTTCAATATTTCCGAGTTTGGAGAATTTAAAAACAAAAAAAAAAAAGTAAAAAAAACCACGTATAAATACATCCGTTAAATGTGTGTCTCCAAACGCAGAGACGGACAGGCGTCAGGTTAGGTCAGGCCCGAACAGGTCCAGCGTTCGATCGCACGCTTAGCACGATGGCATCCCAGAGGGAGACACAAGAGAAAACGGCACGGGCCATAACCTAGCATAGGAAGTAATGTGCGCCGAAGGCCAAACTTATAGGGACTAGGTCCGACTTTGTCGAATAAACCATGTACGAAGAACAGCTACGGGATATTGTCCCGAAGCTAGCTCTAAAATTTCTTGGGAGCTACAATAAATGATGGTGGAAATGAGGGCACTGAGGGAACTCGGTACCACCGATACCAATTGTAAAATAAAAAAAAAGGTCTAGCGTTTGACCGCACGCTCAGCACGACGGCACCCCTGAGGGACACACAAGAGAAGACGGCACGGGCCACAAACTAGCACAAGGTGTACTGTAGGCCGAAGGACAAACATATAGGGACTAGGTCCGATTATTGTCAAGCATATATTCTAAGGGCAGCGGAGGGGAAACGTCCCGAATCTGACGTCCCATTTAGCGGTATTGTAGTTACAACAATAAACGATGGTGGCTGGGGGTGAAATAATGAAAAACTCTGTACCACTCCCAGTTATAGATACTACACGTAAAAAAAAAAAAAAAAATTAAGTCCAGCGTTCGATCGTACGCTTAGCACGATGGGCCGCCATGATTTTAATAGTTTCGGCCGAAATGTCTCTATTTTTTTTTTAATTATTTTTTTGTTCAATTTCACAATTGCATTTGAATTCGCTGAACTAGAGGCCTACAATGATCTGTTGTTCTCGTGATATTTATATTTAAGATACCGGGCCGGTAAAATATTGAGCACGACTGACTGAGATCGCCCGACGACTGGTAAATAGTTTTAACCGAGCTCTACGATCCAACAGAATAACTTTGCCGACGCGCCACATGTACAACAAGAACAATAATAATAAATATGACAATATACACTTACCGATACTTCCATTTCGTTGTTAAGGTCGGGATCTTCCTCGTAAACTGTGAGAAAAAAAAAAAAAAAAAACCACGGTAATTATTACGCATAATAATTGCATCTGTGTAAAAAAAAAAAAATCGTAATAATATTGTCGCCATTACGTGCGAAATACTCACACATGGGTTTCAACTGGGACAGCAGTTCGTCTTTTGTCCACTCCTTGCGATCGGCCCACAGCGCGAGGCTCGGAGAAATCACCGACAACTTATTATCGTCCGGATACGGTACGTTTAAATAGTGCACCAGCACCATATCTGGATTCTGTTGATAACCAGACAAAACGTGCAAATACAATATTGCGTTCGGTATTAAATCTCATTTTTAAACCATAATAATAATAATAATAATAACAATAATAATAATGATAATGATAGTAATAACAGTGCGAATTTATTAATATTGTTTTAACTCGACGCGACAAAAAGTATTAAAAAAAAAAAAATACATATATATATATATATTATAATTACATAATATTTATTTAAGAATATTGGTTTTGTATTCCAAATTTTCTAGGGAAAAAATGCACGCATTTTCAAATAAAAGCGTAATACTATTATACCGCTATCACCGGATTATTCCGGTGTACGTAATTTGAATTCACAAAACCGAATTTCCTCCTAGTTGTAGTTTATGAAAAATAAAAATTAATTCGATTTAGTTGAGCTGCAGATCGAAAACTAGACGGTCAAACGTCGATGGTAAACACATAAATACGTATAGTTAACAAACATTTAAAAATTAATATTATTTTTCATACAAAAATTCTAAGGCGGTGGATATTTTAAAATTATAATTTGTGTTTAAGGAATTAATAATAATTATAAGTACGCAAATAACGACTTGTAATTACTCATATTGGATTATTAGTTTCTCTTTCTATTAAAATCGGCCGACGGAAGACAATTTCTACAAAATTCGTGTATTCGGACAATGTCTAGCTAGTAATTTTATCGGCGTGAGTTAATTAAACACTGTTAGAGTAATTTATTATATACGATAATATCAAATTCATTTAGAAGTCAATAAAAAAAAAAAAAAAAAATATCTCTTTGTCGATTATGTTTTATAAAAATACTCACTTGCAATAACCAGTAACATCTTCTGTGGAATGTTGGAAGTATCGCCGAATGTACGTAGCAACCGTAAATGCACTGGAATAAAAAAAAAAACCCAATAACATTTTTATTAAAATTAAAAACAAAATAGATTTTTGGTAAATAAAAATGGCTACATATTCAATGTATTATGTGTTTTTATTTTTTTTTTTTTGATTCTTAGCGTTGTGTGGAATGTATTTGATTAACTATAAGATATGTGAACTTTTTTTAGCGAAATGTTTTCTACCGGAAATCTTGTTCCAATAAAATAAATACCGACAAGAGAGCTTTGTTTAAAAAAAAAAAAAATAAATAAATTTGAATTTAATTTTTGTATCGGCGGGGCGGGTTTGTGATTTTCTTAATCACGGGGAAATAATCGGGAATATTTACATAATTGTGTTAGTTTCTGTTGTATTCGATTTTGTTTTTTTTCTTTGTATAACTTGGTTAAAAATGTAAACAACGTAAAGACGTGACATTTTTTACTGAATACTTATATAAGTCATAATTTTTAAAACATCCTGGCATTTTTTCGAGCTATACGTATAATAAATACGGATACTTTAAGTTTTCGCGGTTTTGTTTTTCGTTTTTATTTGTTTTTATGTGGACTAAACTATTTTGGCTCTAGAATAATTTTCGAAAATTTGATACAAAAAAAAACTAAACACGAACAAGTAATAAATTACATTTTAATTTATTTTGTCGTTTGAAGTTAAATCAACTTTCAACTTTGAATTCTCAAAACATTACCACCAGAACTTTGCTCAGAATCGTATTATTTTTTTTTTTTCGTACAGATATAAATTAAATTCCCCTCTATGCCCTCTATATACCTTCCTGACTTCCCACATACAACAGTGGCCCACCGAAACGAGCGGTTTCTCACATTTGTATATTATATACGTTTGTTGTCTGTGATTCGCACACCGTTTAAAACCGTGTAAATTAAAAAAAAAAAAAAAAAAAAAAAAAACTAAGAGTATCTACACTACATACAGATACATCGGTACGTGTCTTGTTACTACTGAATATAGTTGACATAAGAATGTCGATGTCAATTTGGTATTAGATACGAGGAGACGAGGATTAAACTGTAGGTAACTTTTTTAACACGCGTAAAAAATAAACAAGTTTCAAAGACAGGAATTATTTATTTATTTTTCAAAGACAGCAATTATTTTTATTGAGTGTACATTTTTCTAAATTTTTAAATGGAAGACACGGTGACGCTAATCGTTCAGAGATAGGATCGAGAGGCGGTAAATCAGACGGAAATGGAGGATAACAAAAACCGTTAATCGTAGCAAAACGGGGAACTTTGTTACTGAGCAGAGTTTTATAACGAGTATTGCACACGCTCATATTATGAGAATCGAAGTCTGGATATTTTTCGAGCAAAAAATCTACGGCTTTCCGGGGAACGTTCTCGAACCAAAGGCGATCGCAAACAGCGCAGGAAACACCGAATTTGTTTTGGATAAAACGCAAAATTGAATTCGTTATCAGCGACGGGAAATTCGTCAATACAGAAGACATTTCGCGGCGGTTCGGTTGAACGGAATGACGATTTTGAGCTTGTCCTTTAAACGAGCGTCGCGGTAACATTGTCGGACAAATTAACAGAATGAGCCCCCGGCCATAAGACATATACATGTCAAAAAAAAAAAAAAAAAAAAAAAATATGTTCGAGATATGACGAATCCGTTCGAAATCGGATAGTCGCCGTTTTACCGCGTGCCAATGGTAAAACACATATTACGGGCAATTAATTGCCGGCGAGAACAACACTGGGTTAGACTTTTGCGTTTACTGCCCGGCTTACGGGCAAGGGTTTCGGTTGCCCGCGCCCCCGGCACTCCGCCAGTAGGAAAGTCGTAATTGCCGTCTCCGGAGTCACCGTACGTAAAATTGGAGTAATTTTAATTGGACACGGGCCGGGGGAGACGGAACCGTTCGACAAAAATGCGTCCGGCACGGCGGCCCGGGGACGTATAAATCTCGCATCCGCGCACCGTAACTGCCGCGTTATGCGTTGCCAAATCCGGCAAAAGTGTCCCTGGGCACGTAAACCTTAAACGCGCGCGGAACACGGGCGGTTTAAGTCGACTCCGTGCGCGGAACACGGTCGGTGCGCGATGGATTTCTTCAAAGGCGCGGCGAGATAATGAAAATATGTGTAACCGGATAAAGTTGAATTGGATAAGCCTCCGGTCGAAAGTTAAAATGCAAAACGCAACGTTCAGACGCGAGCTATTTATCTTTTAGACTCCGGAGCGTAGCGAACGAACAATATTAGTTTTACTAAGATGTGCGCGCGTGTGTTTTTACTCTCGCAAAACACATTTCCAGTATGTAAAAACGATCCGGCCATCCACGGAAACGTGGCGCATGGCACCGGAAACGATGCGGATTTTTCGTCCCGCGGTACTCTGTTCGAAATTATTCCCAATTGCTTTTTCTGAACTATTGCTTTTTTACGTTGTGTTCTTTGTGAAACGATTTTTTCGGAGGGCCAAACGCCGAATTTCTACCCGCCGGCAATTTATTTGGATAATTTTTTCGGAAATTCTCAACAGTTCATCCCCAACATCCGTTATTATTATATTTTTTTTTCATGCGGTACCTTCAAATACGCGGATTTTCTACTCGGCGGCACTTTATTTGCACGATTTTTTTTTTTATAGATTTTCCGTAATTTTTTTGATTTTAAACTGAAAATAAATGACGACACCTCGGTTTTTTAACTTGTACCCAAAAATCAAAAAAACAACACACTTATTAACTGCTTATTAGCTGCTCTCGTATAGAACAATTTGAAGCGTAGGATACGCTGCAGTTTGTGCAGTGTATCTATATCAGAGATGGCGAACCATTTTGCATCCACGTGTCAAAAAAAAAAAAAACATTTTGGTTTAATTTTATTTTCCCTGCGTGTCAGCAACTTTTCTGGCCTATTTTTTTTTTTTTTTTTTTTGCTTGTCGTTTAAATAATTAATTAAACATTCAAACAGGACTTTATTTTTTTGTTATATTTACTGTTACATATGAATATAATAAAAAAAAAAAACAGTTATTATTGATACATTAATTAAAATATATTTAAGTATTAAACACTATAATAAAAAAATCTAAAACAAATTATTTTCAATTATCATTTTTTTCCCCCCATCGATAAAAAAAAAAAAAAAAAATATGAATTTTTTTTAAATTAGCCTGTCACTGAAATTGTGTGCACGTGTTACGTTATGACACGCGTGACATAGGTTCGCCGTCCCTGATCTATATAATTTATAAATCTATATTGTGATCAATTTTCGACAATTTTCGTTAAAAAAAAAAAAAAAATACCATAAACTCTGTTTAAACCATACTTTAGGGTTTGAATTTCGGATATTCGGTTTGAGGTGTACACAATCCATTTCTGTAAAATCCACTTCTGTCTAGAGGTACGTACCGTGTAGAGACATTTTATACCCACTACCAATGTCCATGCCGAGTCTTTATGGGTACAACGGTTCGGTCTAGGCGTTGATAAACGTCGATAAACGTCAATTCTTTTATTTTTTTTTAACCCGTAGATTGGTCTACGATAAATTTTCTCTCCGTGATTGTCTATCGTGTGCTATATCTTTGCGATGAATCGACTCTTGGCATCTTTGATCATTTAATTTATACAACACGTTCTTGGCCTTCTCTTCTATCGTACCTTCCAATATGACGCTGTGGAGTTCTCCGTCGTGTCTCAGCGTACGACCTATCATGTCCAATCGTCTCTCGATCTTCAATTGCTGGGCAATGATCTCTGTTCCGTTACAAAATCATTTTCCTCCTACACCGAGGCGGTTTCGTGGGTTTTGTATAATGTCAGTGTTTCGCTGCCGTGTAGTGCCGTACACGCGTTTTAGTCGAACGTTTCCTTATTCCTGGGGGTTTTTTTTTTCCGATTATTTTTTCATAAAATTACATTTATATACATTTCTACAGGCCGTCATTAAAAATGAGGAGGGCAGAGAGGGTGTTCACAGACGAGTTACGAAACGCATAAACAAAAAACCGGAGCATGCCTTTTTCCAAATGTCCTAGTTGGGCCCGGGCCGGGTGAACTCTTAAGGGGGCTCGCGAAAAGCGATATATCCCCGTGCCGTCACTGCAAATGCGCTTCGCACACGACGGCGTTATTAACAATATAATAAAGCGGCGAGTATATATCTATATATATTTTCTTTCTCTTTCTGTTTCTTTCTGTTTCTCTCGGTTTCTCTCTTAAATTGTATTGCGCGTCTGCCGGCGGACAAATGCAATCAGGTATAATATGTGTCGCGAAATATGATTTCGGAAAGTAAACCGCGGGCGGGCGGACGGGGACGTGATCCGTCCTCGCGAACGGGTGCTAAAGTGTACGCCCGGCGATTCCGGAGACCCGCCGTGAAAAACGTTTAAAAACCAAAAAAAAAAATCATTTGTGTTTACCGCAAACACAAATAATACACAAACAATACCACTTGTGAAATATCTCACGGCCGCTGGCTGGCTGGCTGTCGGCCGACTGGAAACGTCGCCATAAAACGGGTGTTTGGACGTACACGTTTTGTACACCCCGTGCATTTCGTGCCAAGATATTATGTTGAGGGCACGACGAAAATGTATTTCTACCAAATATGCGTAACGTTTTTTTAAATCGTTTGTCCGAGAAAAAAAACAAATAGAATAAAAAATATATATATATATATATATATATATATATATATATATTATTACGTTTTGACCGTCCGACAAAATTCTACAAAACTGCAGTTTTTCTTCTTTTTTTTTTTTTTTTTTTTTTGTCAGCAACGAGATCGATATTCACGGCCAGGACGGTTTACGCAAACTACGACCCTAAAAAATTCAATCGTATACACACGCCTAAAAATTATTGTTCTACACGTATATACGCGAACACCGTCTAAAAAATACTTTTTGCTACTGCAGCGTTACGCGTATGGAAATTCCCCTAAAACGATTTCGTAAAAATAACGGCCGTAAAAAAGATACCGCGTTATTCAAATACCATTATGATATCCCGACAACACTGATTTGACGTTTTTTTTTTTTTTTTTTTCTTATCGTAGAAAGTTAACAATTATATTACTATTATTTATGTCGATTTTTTTTTTGTAATAAGCTTGGCTAATAACATTATATACAAATCTGTCTACACTAATATTTATATTCATTAACTAACAAAAACAAAATTCGTTTTAAAAAAAAAAAAAAAATATACTACCTTTCTCGTATAATTGTTACGAAAGTTCAACGATTATTTCGGTTAAAAAATATGTTAAAATGTAACATTTAAGAGACGGATTTTGTTGAAACACAAACCTAACGATAAATTTAAATTTTACATTATATTTTCGAGAACAAAATAATATTCATCGTACATTATAACATCGGCGCTACGGTAAAAGCGTGTTCTAAACGCTGAAATCAATTTCGTCAACGCGGTCCGTCAACTGTATTTTTTTAGTTTTTTTTTCTCGTTATTTTGAAAACGTTTCGTTAAGTTCACATTCGGACAATAAAATATTCAGTGTACGAATTGGCATTGCTTATTATTCGCAACGGTTCCGTTTTTTTTTTTTTTTTTTTACATAAAATACCACCATCAGTCGAATCGTGTATAGTTGTAGATTAAATAAATATTCGAATATAGTTTAAACGTATAATAAGGCGGTTAGCAAGATTGAATAAAACGAATTTAAAAAAATATATTAAAAAGAAAAAAAAACGAGTACCGTTAACCGTTTACTCTGCGTTCAGTTCGTATAAATCGTACAAAAGCGACGAGAATAAACCTATAATAATATTATGTCGAATCGAATACGGTTTCCGAATTCGCGATACGTTCGGCAACCGTTTATCGACAAATTGATAAGTATATTCCATTTCCGGTGGATATTTACTCGTGTTTTATATATATATATAAAATCTATAGAGAAAAAAAAATAAGATGCTAAACCTATATACATATTATTATCGGTTTACTTTAGTGCTATTTTCGCCGTACCGAAAAAATCCATTCCCGAAATATTATAATATTGTTAAAACCAAGTTTATATATACATATATATATGTCTTTTTCAATCAGGACTCGAAAAAAAAAAAAAAAAAAAAAACTATATAAAATAATATATTGTGTTTCGCTCGGGGGTGAAAATGATACCCTTTTGAAATGTAAATCTCGGGATAATAATATCGGTAGGAAGGTAGGCCCTAATCTATAATGGCAATCGTAAGATATTTCTAGATCAAAAAAAAAAAAAATAAAATATATATATACAATATTAGAATATTCCGTCGCCGACCGTTACGTCCGGGGAGAGGGACCTCCCGACGACGACGCGGTCCGTCCGAGCACCGCAATTATTATACCCGACGAACCTTCGCCAGAAACAGCGATTTTCGCCAGTTACTATCAAAACTTCTAGAGGGGGATTAAAAGTGTATAAACGGAACGCGAAATGCGACTCTTCAACGTCGGACGCAATAATTGTGGTTCTGGATCGTTGGCCAGAAAAAAAAAAGACATATTTTTGCACGCGATATAGAGTAGTTGAGTACGAGTTAGGTGGTTTAACGTACTATGCCCAGTGATGGGCAAAGTACGGCCCGCGAAAGTATTTAATCCGGCCCGCCGAGGGTCCATCGACATGGATAGTATATGGGGGGGGGCCATATAGTATAAAAAAATTCCCGAAATATTCTGAAAATTATCGAAGAAAATAGTTGTAAATATATAAATGGATTGCCTCGGACTGCGCGCGGTCTTACCCTCATAGCGCGGTGTAGGTAGATAGTACTATAGTAGGTACAACGATAATAGGTTTATAATTTCTATTTTTGTTCGTATTAATATTATATTTCCCGGATCTCGGTTTGGTGCGTCCTTATCTCAGTTAATTCTATATCTATAATTCTGGCCATCCTCTAGAATTTCTTATACTTTGTGGCCGCCCCCAAAAAAAGTACTCAATCGAGTTCGAGTGTATCGTGTTTGGTGGCCATCCGGTTAACGTTTTACGTACAAACATAAATTATTTCACGTATAATAATAATAATATACGAGCACGTTTGTCAGGAGACCGCGGACCAATATCCGTATTATTTTCTTAGCTCGGTAAAAACCAAGAGGGTTTAGACGGTTTAGACGTCGTTTTGCACGTCGAATTCCGGTTCAGGCGCTGCCGGTGAAGTTTGCAATTATTTTTTAAGTGTTCCGGATGTACGTATAAATGCATTTGCAATATCGGTTAGAATACCACAACGCCGATATCCGTTTACCCGTTCAGTACGGGATTATTTCGGTATCCAAAGAATAAGAAATAAATATTTTTTTTTTTTTTTTTTACACACGGGGAATGGGGCGGACAGGAATAGTTTTAATACACAATCGCGAATACATTTTTTATCGGCGCATAAATATTACCGACCCGCGTAAATCGTTAAATCCGCGTATTTGTTTAAACGATCACGAATAATAAGAACCGATTCTACCTTTCCGCTGTAATTGTTTGCAAATACCAACAAACACAATCGTCTGTAATAAAAGGATTTTTCGAATTTATTATAACCGTACTCGTAGTAAATCACGAGGGTTGCATATTTTTTTTTATTTTTTTCTCTCTCTCTCTCTCTGTATATAAATCCCGACGTGGAAAAAAAACGCGTGTCTCGGTATGCCACGAACAATTATTGTGGGACACAATCTGATTATCCACCTCCTCCCCCCGCGATCCTTCCCGCGAGTCTGTTGTGAGCCGCCGACAGTTTTAACCGAACAATCGCGCAAACCGTATGTGCGCCTCCGTCGAATGCTGCGACGACAACCCGGTAATAAACCTCCATAAAAAAAAAATAACCGCGATTATCCAATCCGCGGGCATTTATTTATTCCTATAATCGAATTCCCTTAGTACCCTATTATAATATCGTTCGTCTCCGTGCCGCGGCCGACTGGGCCAAGTGGATATTTGGAGCGCAGACATAATTAAATCTGACCATCCGCCTAAATTTTAAACACCACCGCTCTTATAGTTGGGGAAAAAAAAAAAAAAAAAGCAATACTAAATACGTAATATTATATGAGTAAATACATTGAATATTTACAATCTGTAGCATTTGTACAATAAGCAAATAGGATAATTACAGAATATTTACACAACATGAATAATTTCGAAGAGAGAGGTCTATGTCTCCAGACATTGAAACTTAAACATTATTTGTGCAATAGATTTGTGGCGTTACTAGATTCGCCATTTAGTAGTTACGTTTTAAACTATCGTTTGATCTTGGTCTTTAGATAGGATTGTCTATCGATTATCTTTATCTTAATTATCTTTAGTAGTGCAGTAGTACCTAATCGCTTACAACCAGTGGTGTTCCCAACTTTTTTTTTCTCCCTCATTATAACTTTTACACTTTGTACACATAAACTACTCTTGTAAATGTTTAAATAAAAAATAACAACTCGATATAATGCAATAATGTATTTGTTTTTATATTTTGTAATAAGACACACAAATAAAGAAATTAAATTAATTTACTTATTTAATGAATGAAAAAAAATTTTTATATAAAAATTTAGTGAGATCCTTGGCCTTGTTTTAGAATTACATAGTTTTATTTCAAAATCAGGTTCAAATTTAATGCAAAATATAAACGTAAATCTGGAGCTGCGTTCAGTTTATTTTTCTATTCATTTTGAATTAAAATTTACGAAGAAAACGCTCTTTCGATCAGTACCGTACTAGTAAACGGCAATAGGATCTCAATTGCCTTGTCGGGGAGTCAAATACTTAACCTCAGGTTGATCATTTTCAATACATAACTTATAATAATCTATTTTTTTTTTACCATAGATTTAATTTTTTCCGAAATGCTGAAAATCGTTATTGCATTTTATTGAAGTGCAAAATTTAAATTGTCTGTAAAAAAAAATATCAGATAAATACGCAAGCGCCTGCAGCCAGTTATAGTCGTGTAATTTGGAAGTTAACTGAAATGGATTATCTTCAAAAAAATATTTGGACCTCATGTCCCGGTTCGAATAAACGAGTAAGTACCTTGCCACCTAATTTCTGTGTGAAAAAGTAAAGTTGAACGGGAGCTCATCATGTCTTCACACAAAGCTTTAATTGTTCAAAAATCATGGGTATACTCTCAAGTCTCAATGAATGATGCAAAAAAAAAAAAAAAAAGATGTTTCTGTAGTGGATTTGTAGACGATTCACGTCTTTATCGAAAACCGAATAATATATATTTTTGGTACGGAAATTATTTTCCGCCGGAAAAAACTGTGCACTACGACGACGTTCGTCAGGATTATTATTTTCTTTACTGAATAGTAGCTGACAGTTGTACTAAATTATTCAAGTCTAAAAATATATTATATTTATACAGATAATAAGTATAATGTTGTGCGGTATTTTCATTGAAACTATTGAGAATACCTTATGGGTACGGTTTAGAACGCGTAGGAATATCAATTATATATTTATTTTTTGAAATTAAAAAAATTAATGAAAATACAAATATGTTTGGTTTTTTTTTTTATATATATATATTATTAACACTCCTCCATTATTATGCCAACAGTGTGAAACTTTTGTTTGTCTAGCTGTCTACACTTTTACAGTTTTTCGTTGAAATTCGTAAAATTGTGCCTAGTACAATTTTGTACCTCAAAAAATTTGACGGGAACATCCACTGGCTATAACCACGGCTGTAATATTCGATTAGTATGGTATTATCACAGGCTAAGACAGAGACCGCGTTCTGTTTTGACGTTGAATCCCGGGTGGACGAGGTTTTTGCGGTGTAAACATTTGGAAAATTAAAATTACTATATACCATCAATATATTTTCGTGTACGGCGGTCACGAATGGCCGAATAATACACTTGCGAACAAGGCCACGGCACTGCAGAGCGCCGGCCGAATGAACACCTGCACCGTCCTAACCACGCCTAACGGAGTCGACTACGAGAAAACAGACGTTTAACAGACGCCAGACTCCAACTAAGTTCGTTTACCAATTCATTATTGTGTTAACCCGCACATATAATTGTAATTGTAAATAATTTAGACTTTTATACCTTTAATGTATCCGTAAATGTACGCATTTTGAATATCCAGTAATCTAAACAACATCTGTTGTTCGCAGCACTATCTTACTATGCGGTTCACCACTTTTTTTGTTGCCGTTACAATAAACATAAAGTATTATTAAACTTAGTCAATGACGCGAATATGCAAACGCAAAGCCCACGTGTTATTATTTGTCTACGTATATTGTCTGAACTATTTATGATGCGCAAATACAGCCCACTAACCAACTCCATATTTCTTGGGAGTGCAGTAGTAGTGCACCTCTTGAAAGTACGTTCAAAGCCGCCTCTGGCCCTCCTCCTCCCCCCCCCACCCCGTATAACCGCAATCGTGCGACATTCAAGTTATAATCGATAACTCCGCAAACACATAATATGGTTAATTATTTCGAAATAGATAATTCACTCGGCGTTCGAAATTTATTATCTGGCGACGGTAATTATTATCGCTAACATTTTGTCTCGTCGTCGGAACATGCACGATAAAACACGAAACCAAATTAAAATTGATATATTAATATTGTAATCGAGCTCGGCAAAACCCGAAACGAAATCGCCATTTTGTTCCTTGTGGAAATATCCACCCTTCGTCGACCGGGGGTACTTAAAAGTACCATTACTTTAAAACTGGATAATAAATTGTCATTTAACGGATCTGTGGGTTTTGTTCAATTGGCACTCTCTCTCAGAGCCGCATCGGACAGGCGGACAAGGCGGACAATTTACCCGGGGCGGCGAAATTTTCAGGTCACACAGGGAGCGGAAATGTTCAAATTTGGTATTAAACATAATTATAATATCGTGTTAATCATTTGTTTACAATGATAACAATTAGTTTTTTAAAAATGTTTTTTCTATACATTACGCCGGGGCAATAAAATCACTGAGTACGGACACGAGTGTTTTATAATAAGTGTTTCGTACAAGGACTCGGCAATTGTTTGATTAGATCACGACACCATTTTGACGCTTGCGACGACGAATTTTGGATATTAAGCATTTCCATTGGACGAAAGAGCTGATACAAGCGGATTGCTATGGTGAATACGTATTGTAGTGGTTTTAGCTGATTCGAGTACAGTAGGTAATTTCGGGTCTTTGTGAAGAATACCATTTCGAATGTAGAACGGGTGTTATAATTCTTAATATTTTTTTTATCGAATTATATGTGAGCGATTTATATTTTGATTTCTTCGCAGACCACTCTAATATGTACGCGAATTGTCTAAGCCGGTTAAATTTATAGACATTACATGATGATCTTGTAATCTCTCCCGTCCACGATGTGGTTAAAACATTATATTAACGTTTTAACCAATATCTGAAAAAACCCTACTAATGCTTTAATCAAAGGACTTGCATCCGTTCGTATATCTGGCGAACCCCAAAGAAGACTTAAAAAGTCGATGGTGTCGGGACCTGCCAACCAAACTTCTACAAAACTTCTGTCAAATAACTTTATTTTGTATATTTTAATTGTACAAATAGCCACACGATAACTCAACAAATCTATAAAAGCGCCTTCAACCTAAAGACTTCTTTATTCCGTCCATTGATTATTGTTTATGTATTGTGAAGTAAAAAAAAAAAAAAAAATGTTGAAATTAATATAATTATGTTGAAATTAAAATCTATCTGGTTACATTTTATACATTCGCATATTTTACGTAATATTCTGATTTTCGAAGAATCTCAGTATTTTTCTAATAATATAGATTTTGGAAATTGTTTTTGTAAATCCAAAAATGTAAGAAACAGATAAGAATAACGTACTACGTAATGTATATGTATTGACCGAGACCAACGGTACTTGTGAGTACTACGGGTAAAATTAAAATCTGGATTTTATATGAAAAAAAAAAAAGAAAAATTCGTTTGTATTTTATGCTCGGTCCACGCGAATGGTTTTATAGAGGTTTTTATTTTTAATGGAGCGCGACAAGAGAGCGAGCGACCGATCGTATTAAGATGATATTGTCAATACATCTGCGGCGAAATATTTTTTTACGACATAAATATCACGTCGTTTCTTGTATATTATCGTAACCGACGTACAGCCGAGTTACGAGTGCGGCAAATACATAATACAGTGTGCGGCAGAGCCGACCGACGAGTTTTGATGGGCTATAAATAACGAACAGTAAAACTTAGAGAAAGGGTTGTTTTTTATTTAAATCGGTATTCAATCGCGTTTTTAAAAATTATTTTTTGAAAATTATATCTCCAAGATGGCGGCCGTCAGCATGTTGCAACACTGTTGTAGACGATCTCTGAAGCTCTCATATGATTTTCGGCACATTTCGACCGGTATGGCCTCGACTTCCACGGTGATTTTCTGTTTGATTTCTTCTGTGGTATGTGTGCGATGTCTGTAAACCTTATCGTTAAGGTAGCCCCAGAGGAAAAAATCGCACACGCTTAAATCTGGGGACCGTGCTGGCCAGCCTATGTCTCCTCACAGAGAGACTAACCGCCCAGGGAACATTTGTCGCAAGACAGCAAGTGAAATTCTAGCTGTGTGCGCTGTAGCTCCGTCTTGCTGAAACCATACATCTCCCAAATCATGTTCTTCAGCCATTTCCTCCGACCTATGCAGCAGATAAGTTTCCAACATCACAACATAACACGAGCGGACGTGACGGTGACGGGGATCGTGTTCTCGTCCTGAAAAAAGTCCTCAAACCAACTGCAAATTTTCGGGGGTTCTTACCGTTCTGGGTGCTCAAGTCTACTTAGGGTACTTTCAGTTTCTTCCAAATGCCGTATCCACGTGGAATGCCGCCGAAGTGTATACGAAAAAAGGCTTTTGTGTAGCGATCACACAATGATTATTCGCGTAATACGCACGCACGACAAAACCACGATGTACAACCTGTCCAGACCACGATTACGAATAAAAACGGCATTACCGTACAATTCAAAGTGTTAAGGCCCGCGCTCTTGTCTTATCCACAGGCTAAATGACCTCATTGACCTCGTCAGTGGGCTCTGCCGCACCCTGTACAACACGCGGAATCATTCGAACGACGAAAAACCGTTGATTAATTTATATCGTATTTAGTAGAATGAGATTTTTACTAGTTTTTTTTTTTTTTTTGTTGTTTTTTCCACAGCGAGCTTGTAACGTGTTCCGGGGCCGATAAATGACGTTTGACCCGCGTCAACGTGCTGTGTTCGGATCGGCGGCGACACTTCGCGTCTCGCCGCAAAACAAAATCGTATTTTATTCCGCGACGGCGTTTCGTTAAAACGTGCAGAGTGGCGTGCGCGTGTATATTCAAACGGCACTTCTTGTCGTCGTGCGCGAAATAATTTATAAGTCTCGGGCGGGTAAAAATACGATTGTGCATTTAAAATTATGACAACTGTGGTGCAGGCGGTACATATTATTCGTTATATAGCGGCGCCGTCGCCGGGGACTTAAAAAATGTATTCGCTAGGACACCGGGGGGGGGGGGGGTGAAATCGCGGTCGTCGTCCTACGGGCACGGATGCCGTTTGCGAATTCAAATGCGTGTGCAACGGTAACAATGGAAAACGAATAAAAAATTGAACCCGACTAAATAGTAATAACCGATGCGAAATATTCGCATGGACGTATTATTATCGTCGTCGTCATCTCGCCCCGGCCGTTTGTGTGTCGACTTGCCGAGAGTATACGTGTACAAACCGAATTTATATATATATATATATATACGTATATACACTTTATTATACTTTTATATACGGTTTATATTACTCCGTGGTGTATAATTTTGGAATTAATTTCTCGCACTCGCTGCACTATTATATAGTAAAGCCAATCAAAAGTTTATTGTCCGTGTAAAAAATAAAAAAAAAGGTTTAGGATAACCTAATTTTATGACGGTCGTTAAATTTTCACCGAGATAGGAATAATAACGCGTTAAAACGAAATTAAATTCGCGATTTAATAAAACCGTCAAAAATTGAATTTACTCTTCTTCGGCTATCGTGTATATTTTAGATATATATATATAATTTTTTTTTTTTATTTATGTATATACTTACGCACTAAGCGATGATATTTTTAATAAACAAAAAAAAAAAAAAAAGAAGAAATTTTTGTATTTCGTATTTAAAAGTTAGATTTCTGTACGGATAATGATGACGTGGGTATAATGCGTTTTATGCTTTATAATCTATAAATATATATATATATTTTTTAATATACTAATATGATAAATATATTTATTTGACAAAAATATATATATATATATTTTTTTTATTCCTTATTATTAAAAATGTCTACTGAAATCACCTATAATATATTATCGTATCGCGTGGAATTTATCGCTCGGTAAAATATATTTTATAGTACTACAACGTTAACGAGAAACGCGTTAAAAAACGACGGTGTATATATTCGCATAATATCGCGAACGCCGGTCGGCAAAAAAAAAAAAAAAAAAAGAAAAAGAAAAAGAAGAAGAAAAAAAAAGGAAAACGCGAAATGAAAAATTTACCTCGGTCCCTTGGACTTTTAGCTTCATGTGGTCTTCGCGCGTGGTCTTGCCGTCTTTTCTTTTTTTCCAACAGTATCCATCACGCCTGTACCGCACTTTCTTCCGGCTGTACAACAGCATCGAACCGCTCTTGGGCCTGAAATTATAAATTATAAATATACTCCGGTGTAGTAGACATCGAAAATATCAAAAATGCGCTGCGTGAATCCGAGGTTTATAGATAACATTAAACGTTCTAGATAAAGGATAAGACAATCGTGGTTTTATCTAGATATAAATAGGACAGATAATAATTGTTTAGGTTTTTAATGGGATTTTCGCAAAATATATCATTTTTTTTTTTTTCTATTTTTATGTATTACACCTATTCGATTATGAACTAATGATTTATTTTGATCGTTGACAATTAATAATAGACACTATCTTACACCGCAAATCGTAAAATACATATACGTATTTATAGTACAGATTCTTTATTGTATTTTTATATTATAATATCTACAATATAGATTAAATAGTACAATTTTAATTTTAAAAAAAATATATCAAATTTCAACAGTTATAGAACACCGATAAAAATCAAGTGAAATTAGTTATCTAATTACCTGTAGACAACAGTTTCCTTTGTCTAGATAAGATAAAAAGATAAACGTTTTTTTTTTTTTTTTTTTTTTTTTTTTTTTTTATCTAGACAACGAACAACACTGATGGTATTACGCGGTTCTCTGTGTAATAATCAGTAGTTTTTGTATGCGATATTCACAAAATGGTATTCCGTGCGCGCGTTTGAAGTTTATAAAGTAACAGAAATCGTAATCCACGAGCATAGGGATCAAAAGACCCTAGTATTAGGCCTATACGAATTATTATTCGGACTGGAGGCATAACTCCGGAACTCCAGAACCGTCGCCATTGATCAAGACACCGTAATATAATAACAGTAGGTAAATTCGCGATTAAAACTATGTGTGGGGCAATGAGCATTGTTATTTTTATTTTTTATTTTTCCGTTCTTTCTTTGTTTCGTTAAAACCACGACTGGCAACGCCGCAGCAAATATATGTGTGCGGAATCGTATTACTTTCTGGTAAATGAAAGAAAGAAAAAAAAAAAAAAAAAAAAAATCGTTTGTACGACGAAAATAATTGCCGGAATCGTATGTCGCCCGTAATGATTCACCCGGCCCGGTGGCACAACATGCAAGATTCGTTTTCGGGGAGACGGCGGACGGCGATGATATTAATTTCGGAAAATGTCAACGGACCGCGAGAAGAATCGCCGGACAACATAACATAACGAACCCGCGTTGTAAAAAGAACACCCCCGAGCCACTGCGCCCAAAAATATTTGAAACTACAAAACAATAATTAAAACTACACCCGCCAACGAAATATAATCGGATACGGAATACGCTGGACATACACAATACAATAATTACCGTTATAGTTGAACACAAAATGTATAATTATATCCGTACGTTCGGCATTTGAATTCTCGTATTCGTTAAAAAAAAAAATTGCCTATACCGTTAATAATATTACAAAGAAACATCCCGTGGTATAAACGAATTACAAAAAAAAAAAAAAAAATATATATAAATACACCACAAATTCCTTTCGTTACTGAATAATCGATGATAAAAAATTACTATATATGTAGGTATATTGATCGTTAATACCTGTTAATGTGAACAGCTCTCGAACATGATAAATGTGTAATAACTCCGGTTTTTATTGTTAAACCCGTAACGTCATATACTCGAAAACCGTCGAATTTAGATAAATAATGCCGTCGCAGTAGTCGTATAACATGTTGTATGATCACAAAAATGATCTATATTAAGAGCGAATAATATTTATTACTCGGATTGGATTGTGCGGAACATTAAGAAATAAACATTGTATATTGTTCGCAACGCTAAACAATACATTGGTCAGATTGTTTTTCGATTAAATTTCGGATAAATATTTTTTGTTAATTGTTAATTGTTTCTCCGGCGACTCGCTAAAATGTCCCGGCTAAATGGATAATATAGATAAAAATATTCGATGGTTTTTTTTTTTTTTTCATTCTTCTATAATACATAAATTATATAGAACACACTGTATAATAGATTTTGTATTATATGAGCTGTATATTGTATATTTACATGGGCGTGCTCGCGGGGCGAGGGAGTGGATCCGGTGGATCCTCCTGCGAGTTTTACGATCCCCTCGAAAATCTGCCATCGTCCCGTGGCTTTTGGGACTGGGTTGAAATTACCGAATGTCGGCGAACGCTACAGATTTTACGGGTTCGCCGGGCCAACCTCAACAACGGCCAGAAGGTAAAATTTCGATTTTCGGATTTTCCGACGGGTTTCCGGACTGGGTTTCGTGGCTTTCGGGACTGTGAAACGTTCGATATTACCGAGTTGCGGTGTATGAATAACGAATGATTAAACGGACTCTTAACTGTGCTTGTCGAACTGGATCAAGTGTACACTGTTAACGGTACAAAAAAGACGTCGCAGACATTTCGAAAGCGTTAAACGCAACCGTCAAAAGATTGGACGAATGGGGGAAATCCAACGAAATGTATTACTGTAGAAGTCCCGAGTAATAAATTTAACATTCGTTTTGCGGCCACTAATGTCAAAATACTATTAGGTAAACTGTTGTGGTTTGAATAATCACGTTTGAATGATCGTTATCAATAATATTCTTATCCACGTTTACGATGTTGTGCGAGGATTTATATTTGTTAATAGCATTGCTTCCAGCCGAGGCTGCAGCCGGGGAAAAACATTTGGTTAGACTACGGACCCCTAGACCCCCGCCGGCGCCGCTCAGCTACGGCTTTGCCTGCCTCTCCGGCCGAGAGGAGCTGCGCGCGCTTAAGTACATATATGTTGTGTTCCGAGCGTCTTTAGAACGAACGATTTAGAAAGTCAAACATTGCATATATTCTATGAGATACAATCGGAACGAAACTATAGGCGACGGGTCGACAGTATAAAGAGTTGCCGGCACAATTATTATATGAACACGCTGATTTTAGGGACAACGAAACTCACACAAAACATCGCTAGAAAGTTCAATGAGAATCGTCAACTACGCATCCAGCGGCGGGGCGGAGACGAAGAAGCGAGAAACTTCAAAATAAATATTACCGCAAACCGACCTCGGTCATTTTATTTATATATATACGAACGGAAAACACAATTTCAGCTCGGGCTTTTGAAGAAGGGATTTGGGTGGGTTTAAGGACATAAATAAACAACCAAACAACGGCTGTTATAATCAAAACTTTGTGATTCGTTGATAAAATAATAATATTATATACAGTGAAACCTCTAATAATGGACACCTCTCAAAAGTGGACGCATTCCCAATAGTGGATACTTTTAAATTCCCCAGCGAAACTATATGTACACAATAGGAGTTGTATCCTCTAAATAGCGGACACTCCTAATAGTCCTAATAATGGACGTGGACACCGTAAACTGTTATTAAAATTAAAAAAAAAAAAAATACCTATCATAAATAGACATAATATATATGTATATACATAGTACATATCAAAAATGTTTATGTATGAAAATACTATATTTATTTTCGTAATATTATATCTATATTTAATTAAAGTGTAGGGAAAAAATCTCCATACGGTTTAGATGCAATTTTACGGGTAAAATCCGCATTAAATAATATTAAACCGCAGACTGTCAAAAACTGTTTTCAAAAGTCGGGATTTTTTTTTCGTCGGATACTGCAGAATACGTACATGAAAACGATACAAATGCGGGCACGTTCACAGAACTCGTACCAAGTACTGTTCAAATTGTAAATAACACTTCTATAGATGGCACTCTCCTTTCAGAAAAAAAAAAATACATTAATTATATCGGATATTGTCAATTGTAATAAAGACGATTTGTGTGATGAAGAAACCGAACAACCCGATGCAGAGTATGAGTCGATGTACAATTCAACGCGTGAAGAAGTTTGGAAAACAATAAATAATTTTAAAAATAAAGAAGATGCGTTAGGGTTGTCAATAGTGGCCAATTTACAAATCCATTGTAAAGAGCAGAAAACATTTACTCAAAGGAAAAATAACGGAATTTTTTAATTGTACATACTTAATAATAAATAATAAAAAAAATTACAGTACGGTAAATAAAAATAAATTTATTATAAATATTTCGATAAATGTATTTATGTAATAAATAATGCCAATTATAATATTGCACTTAATACGTTCCTTTTTGTAATTCCTCACAAATGCCCGCTATGTAGAGGGTTTTCTCGACAATGGGCATTTCTTAATTCGCCGCGACCGGTCCACTATAAAGAGGTTTTACTGTTTTACGATTAAGTTGTTCTGTTGGCTTTTACCAAATCGTTAACGAATAATATAAAGTACGGTGAATCATTATACTTAATCAGTAATGACTCGGTCACGGGCCGTTCGCAAATCCTATTGGGATATCCGAGATAAACATTTTTTTTTATCAATGCCGCCCTGAACAATTCCCGGTCTAAATTATATTCGCCGCCGCACACGGTGAAATATATTATCATATCCGACGGAAATCCTAGGCAGGTTTTCAATCCGAATAATAATATTTTATACCGCTGAATATTGCGTCGACCTATATAATGTTACTCTGTTTTATCAAATTAATTATCCGCGTTCAATTGATAGACTGTACGTGTTTTAATATTAATATTAAACCGAAAAAAAAAACAAAATAAAATAATTTATTTCTATCGAGTATATTCGATGTCTATCCACCGTCACGTCAACAACACATATACACATCTGGTCAATCGTTCGAACCGAATAATTATGTATACGATATATACCTACGCACAACATGTGTTCAGCCAAATAAATAATTTTCCCATATAATTTTCAATTTTCTTAACGAATTCAACACTGGATCGAAATATCCAGTAATGATTTTACTACAAACGCATACAATTGTCTCCCCTCTGTAATAATACCGTCGGTTGGGTTCTTGTCCTATCACTTTTTGTTTACGAAACATAATCCACTTTTCGTAAATCGCGTGCATTGTAGTAAAAATCAAACGGACGTTAATACCGGGTGAACACGGCGAGTTATAGTTTATTATCGCGATAGTCGCGGAATTATGACGGTGTTCGGTTAGGCTTTATCAATACCGACGTGTACGCGTGACAGTTGTTAATCGCTATCGTTGTGAGACCGTAACAGTGAAAACTCTCGCGGACGTCAACTATCGCAATCCACCAGGGACGCCGGGGGAAACTGGGAATACGGGGCCAATCGATCTAACGGGAAAAATTCCCCGGGGGCCGTGCCCCCAACGCTAAAATATATATGTTTCAGTCACCTCTGATTGGTATGTTGAGTGTTGAAACAAAACTCGAAACAATCGTCGACATGTCATAAACAATATGGAAAAATGATTAAAAACAAAAATAAACTTTTTTACAAATAAATTGCATCGATAAAAAAAAAAAAAAAAAAAAAATATAACAATTCAATTATTTTATAATTCCATTTTTAATATATTTAGTTATTCGCTAAAAAAAAAAAAAAAAAAAAAAACATATTTATATTTCTGACATAATTTTTAGATTATTAAATCGCGTTTTTTTTTTTGAAAATAATGCTATAGACATAATGTTTAACCCCCGGGGTGAAAAAATTTTTCCAGAGTCACTGAATCCGTTCTACTGTCATAGTGTTAGGTTATAGTCATAGTTATCTTCTACCAACACTTTTACTATATCTGTCACTGTGATAGTTACTATTGTTGTTGTAGGGTACCAAGTTTCAATTATTTACTATGATATAAGAGTCTTGTCGACTCTGAGCATGCGCATTTGTAGTGACCTATCGCTGTTAATGTATTAATGGTATCTACCCTGTAACGACATAATAATAACGTAATGTAACGTATCGGTTCGAGTTTTACATTTTTTAAAGCAATATTTTCGCAAACCCCAAAACCATTCTTCCATCTCGTCGACGACAATAATTCGTTTAAACAATTAATCAACCGTTACGAGGCTACGAGACTTGTTTTTAGTGAAATTTCTTTCTAATAACGTTTGGTATTCGAGGCTATACGAAACAAATACGCATAATATGATTAATGGTGGTTAGCGAATTATTATGTGTGTGTGTATGGTGACACACGAGATAGTGAACAAAAAATACAAAAAAAAAAAAAAAAATTAGATATTTATTATCAAGTCCGAAGAATAATATTCTTATGTTTTCAAAAAACAAACAGCCGGTTTGTTATACGTATATACAGTTGGTGGCTATGCGAATCATTTATAATGGAACGCAACGCGGAAACTTCTTGCGTTTTCGTTAAATACGTAAAATCTAAGATATGCAAATTTTTACTAGAATGTGCACAACTTTTTCAAGGAGAGACCGCGGTTTCCTCTCTTTCGTCCGCGAAATTGCTACCACTTAAAATGTTCCCGGTGTTCACAAAGTAAAGAGAGAAAAAAAAAAAAAAAAAAAACAACAACAACAAAAAACTAGTCGCCGGAGGTTTTCGTAAATGATCTTTGCTCCTGAATTACCGTTATAGTAGTGGAGGTAGTACAGTAGTAGTACATAGTAGTCGTAGTCTCTCGAGTAGTTTCTTGACGGGTGACAATTTAATTATTTATTCCTCGTTTATTCGAAAACTTTTCTCAATCGCGGGGCGAAAGGCTGCAAAAACATCAACTTCATTTGGAAACTTTAAAACGAAAGTTTTTTTTTTTTTTTGTTTTTTTTTCGCGCTCTTTTACAAAAACAAGTCAACAAACACTCTAGTTTTAGTTATTCACGGAGAGTATTAGAAGAACTGGCGTGGGGGTGGGGAAATAAATAAAATAAACCGCGTAGCCTTAAAAGTCGTTAAAGAAAACCTCCGGTTCGAGATCAAACAGATGTTTTGTTTTTTTTTTTTTCTACCTAGGAACTGATACGGTTGACTTGGGCGTAATTTTTAGCCAAAGTTTAAACGCCGGTACAACAATAGCAATTATATACGTATATTTATTATATATATACGCGATTTAAATATATTGTACTTCTAGAGTGCGACTAGATAAATATGTATATATAAAAAAAAAGCTACCAACCCGTTTTGGATTAACATTATCCGAGGAAGCCTCTGCGTTGGTTTAGTTGATATTTTCCAAAATACGTTTACCGACGAGCCGTCCGATATAGCCAACGATTATTTATTAAAATGTACGGACGTTTGAAAGTCGTATACGGTACACGTTGAACAAATAAAATTTATAAAATTACACTACGGTAAGAAGGAGAAATTAAAAAAAAAAAAAATCATTATTCAGATATTGTTTAACAGTTTGTAATACTCGTTGAAAAAGTTGAATATATTCGTAGTGTCGGAATTGACCGTATCGTTGTAACAATACAGTCAAAACATTCGCGTTGATTTTAAGGGATACAGGGGGGAAGAAAAATACAAAAAACAAGATACAAACGGTTGTTAAAAAAAAAAAAAAAATAAAAAAATAACAATAACTCGGCGGGTAAAACAAAACGAAAATTTATTCGTAAATCGTTTTATTTTAAAATGAAAATTTCGTATGCACCGGTAAATTTTCTTTCGTTTTGTTTCGAAACTAATCGCGATTAATTTTCTAATCGGATAACAAAATGATCCGACTATATTACAGTCATAGTGTTACGGGTTCCGAATTTATTACGCAGTCGTCTTCGGTAATCGCGCGATCCATTTCTACGGGTTTTTATATCGTGCGCCTTTTGAATAAATTCTTCAAAACTAATCCGTATGAAGATTTGCACGTAGATGGTTCATATGGATATATATATATATATACATGAATGTTTGTGTTTTCATTACTCCCACAAAACCACGCGAAATAGTATTTGATTTACGATGTCTTGGGCGTTCGGATTCCTGTATACGAACAGACGCCAACGTATTAAAATAAAAACGGTCGAGATAAAAAAAATCCAGCCAACAACACTGACAATAATAAAAATGGATTTTAAACATAATTTAATCATTATTCGTTGACTTTATTTTTTTTTTTTTCATAAAACAAACAGAAATAAAAAAAAAAAAATTTATAATATTTTGTTTATTTTGTCGATACGAGACGTTTAATCTATTATACCGTTGTATAACGAGCCAGCTATATATGCATAAAAAAAAAATAATAAAATAAATAACGTGTTTTATTGAATTCGTTCTACAGGGTACCGTTCTATAATGTGATACTGTAATAATTACTACTACTTTATCTTCTATTTCGGTATAAATTTTCTCCCGATAGCTTTATTCGTCAAATAAAGAAAAGAATAAAAAAAAAAAAAAACACTTATTACTTTATTCGCCAAAGAAAATTATCCGAAAAACGTTAGTCAAAGCTATGAGGTGACGAATAAATCCATAATTGTATTACGGAATTAACTAAAGGCAACTAAGGCTGATAATAATAATAATAATAATAAAAATAAAAAACGTGGTCGATTTTAATTAACTAAAAATACGAATAGGTACATTATATTATTCAAATTTAACATTTTCTTTTATGACATACACATAATATTCTCGTATATAGAATATAGACGCGTAAACGAATTAATATTGTAAACTGCAAAATGATTTTAGGTTAAGGACAAAGGACAAAGGACCCGGCAACTGACTGTGTACACAGTCGCCAATTGTGTACATCCCACGCAGAGTCCACGTTTAAAACAAACGGATGTAATGGATACATTTAAATATATTATACGCTCAAAATGTCGAAATTAATATGGGAACGCCACCAGTTGAACAAATTTCGTATTATGATATACGAAAAAAAAAAAAAAAAAAAAAAAAAAAAAACCACTCGCATTAAAAGCATAATAATTAATTATCGCGGATGACTGGGAATAAATCAAACGCAGAGCGAATCGAAATTAACAGGGAAATCGACCCCGCGGGGTGGCGGAATACCAATCGAAAATGATCAAAGAATAAGAAACCGTACCCGACCGCCTTCGCACAGTAAGATACGCGGGAATCTCACACGGATATCCGATGGCAAATGAAGCAAACTTCCGGCATGTCAATTCCGTAGGGTCCGTCTAACTATAAAGTACATACACTAGCAGGACTTCTACTATTCAATCAAGACCGTATCAAACACAACAGCTCGCACAAACCACGCTCATCGTTATACGCCAAAATTAAATATAATCACCGAAAATCGAATTACTTTTATTGGCACGGGCCCTCATCCTGTATTCGGTGACGTATCCAGGGCGGTGGTTAGAGGGTTATAATCCCACCCGGAATGCGTCCTCGGTATATATTTTTTGAGATGATTTTTGTTTAATCATACCTAACTACACCACTGTCTGTATTGTACGTCGACCTCATCCTATACCGACTGTTATATTATAAATTGTGAACTTGGTATTTTTTTTTTTTTTTTTTTAATTATATCTACTTTAAGGTTGTGATTTATATAATTACGAGGCCCTATGAAATAATACCCTATAGGACAACAAGTGCCTATATAATATAAAATCTGCCGGGAGAAGATATTTCTATTTCCCCTCACGAGTCCGCCCAATACAATTCTAACAGATGTATTTGAGGTGAACACTGCGAATTTCATTATTGTGTACAGAAATCGTCGATGATGAGTACCTATTAAATACGGGTAATAATATTTTGTATTTTGTATTTTTTTCGTTTTTATCTCTACTAACTTAAATGTTCTTAAAAGTAAAAACATTTAAGCGAACTCATTCGAATATTGTCACCTATTTAGAACAAAAATAATAATAATAACAATAATAAAATGTTATTAGGTTTTATACATTTACTGTCAATATACTTCGGCGCTTTTGTATACGATTGAAATAAATTGAAATAATATTCGTTTGTAAACAACGTGGGTAACTACTATTGATTTAAATATTACTGATTCGTACAACTATCGCGTGCCGGATAAATGCCACAAACGATTGACAAATAATATGTTTAACAAGTATTCCGTGCATGTCTATAATCATCAAAAAACATGTATACAAATCTACTTGATCGTGTGGGTATGTGAGTGGCCCCAGTGGCATAATCGTGGGGCGAGAAGGATCCGGTGTATCGATAGATTCAGAGGATGTTCTACTATAAATTAATAAATTAGCTCTAAAGCCAAAGAAGCGAGACATATCATTATGATGTTTTTACTCGACATATATTGCCTAAACGATGTACAGTAATAAAGCGTATTAAATTTACTTAAAAATACGTCTTGTACTTATGGCAAAATATTGACATCCCCTCATCCTCCTCCTCATCCCGTGGTCGGTAACCCGCGGCCCAGCAGTTCCATACGCAAAAAATAATTATTTTATTTTTAAAAATTATATTTTATTATATATATATATATAAAAAAAAAAAAATATCTATAGATGACATATTATTTTTGTTGCTTTTAGAAATATCACATAATATAACCACAGCTATAAGTTGATAGTACCCTACCCACAGGCTATCGTAGACGATCAAATTTAGACGTGTGTACAATGTACAAAACCATATTTTCATATTAGATAAACTACTAGCGGTAAATGGTTGATAAAAAATATAAAAATTATAATCAAATGGTTATTAAAACAACATGTTATGAACCAGGTTCGACCAAACATTCAAAAGCCATGTGAATCCAATGTTCCCGTCGATGTAACTATCTATTATTCATTAACTGCAGTTATACTATTGGACTAAATATATTTTAATTCTAGCTAAGATACTTTAATATGTTTTGTGCTAGAGATATTCTTACGTTTTTATATGAATAAATATTATTTCGCGTTTATAGTCGTTTATTTTAAATCGAAAATAAAGCAAATACTGTAATAACGAAACGAACATTTTTAATGGCTATTTATAAACCGGGAGATTTTCTAAATTATGGCTTTTCCGTCTCAAAAGGTTGCCGAACACTGGTCTAGGCCAAACTATGCCACTGTGTGAGTTCAATAAAATGAGACTAGACAGAATAATCGATTGATCAGATGATCAATTGGTGTTAATAAAACAACGCGAAAATAAACAAAACAAATTTTCGTTTGGAAAACGGTCTGGGAAATAATAGCATTTTTTTTTTTCGCGTTCTAATACTAAAGCTGTTAAAAATAGTCAACTAAAATTCGGAAGAGAGCCCTTTAGTGTATACGGTAAAAGTTTTAAAAGGCACTCGCGCAGGACGGATGTAAATTGCAAGTGTACACGTTCGTACACAAATACATAGAAACGTACACGTTCCACACACTGTCATCTACAAAGGACAATCCGGGACAAAGTGATTTATGTACACCGCATATAATAAAATATTTTCAGTTGGCGGAATAATGGCAAAAGCGCATCCTGAAAAAGATTCTATTTGTTCGGTTTTTGTTTGTTTTTTTTTTTTTTTTGGCTTGGATATCTTTAGGGTTTTTATGGATAACGTATGGGATTTGACTAATGCGCACGAGCCTCGTCGAACGCGCATCGAGAAACGATTAATAATTTTTTTTTTTGTTTTAATTTCTTTTAACCGTTTTACAGTGTATAATACCATACTGGTATATTTAAAATACAGTTAACTCGCGATATAACGAAAAATCTCTGTACGACGAACGGAACCTGTCGTCCCGTTGAAAATCTCGCGATATAACGAACAATTAAATGTATTTTGGTCCCGTCGGTATAGGCCGTAACGTGGTTTTTTTTGGCCAATGCGCTCGCGGTGTATTGCATTTTTTTTTTTTTTTTTACAATTTCGAAGCTTGCCATTACGTATTTTTAATTTTTATTTAGATATAAAACGCACAGTCCGCTAGCGTATAATGACTCCGCGCGAAATTTAGTTCAATACAACTCGCTATTACGCAGTTTTTCCGACGGTTATCGTGAAATAATGTATTGCTCGCTGTATTTACTAGCGTTTTAAAATGAGAGCGACGCTATTGACAGTGCAAGCGCAAGTATTGGCCGTATACACACGGAGAAAAAAAAAAATAATCGATTTTTAAACAAAAAAATTAATGCATATAATGAATGCAACGACTCGTGCATTATTTTCTACATGTGCAATATAATCCTATCATGTAAATTATGTTTATGTGTACGTGCATACTATTAAATAAAAATGAATATGAATATATTTGTAGTGTGTTGATTTAAATTTTGAATTTTCCTATAAATCTCGTTATAACGAATTATGTTGTTTTATGCTCTTGTTGTAACGAGTTTCGAACTATTTTCTCGGTCCCTTGATATTCGTTATATCACGAGTTGACTGTATAATATATATATATATATATATATATTATATATATATATATATGCATATTATAGGAAAATTTATACATACAATTTTTGTAAAATATCGATATTGTAATTTTCTCCATTATAATTTGCCGAACAAAATTATTATTCCGGTATATGGATTATACATATTGGATTATGACAATATAGGTTAGGTATATATATATATATATATATAAAAAGGCAAAAAACATATCGCACAGGATAATATTTGATTGCATTACATGACTTTCGGATACGTTTGATTTCGTGTTTTTTTTTTTTCCTTGAGCTATTATAATTATTATTTGACAAAAATATCTCTTTACCGACTAAACAAAAACAATTGAAGTCTAACGAGCGATAAAACTTTGGTTATTCAATATTGTTAAAAAAAAATATATATATATATGTTTATTATATATATTTATATATATATGAAAGAAAAAAAAGTGTTGATATTGTCGTGCGATAACTTTATAAACGTCCGCTTAAGTTCCCTTTTTGTTTAAATAATATATTTCTACCTCGTTTTCTTCATTTTTTTTTTTCTTTTTAGAAAAGACATTAAAAACGTTCACTGTAACAGGACCGCTCTAACTTTCACTTTCATGTTTATAATAATTATTGTATTGCTTTGAACTTTGTAAAAGGAAAAAAAAAAACGAAAGGAAACAAAAACCGTTTTTAATTTTCCGTTATTTCACCTTAGCGAATGTAATCATCATCAAAAAATGCATTATAATACAAATATATAATATATAAATATATTGTATAAATAAATATTTATTGCTTGTAGGGGTGGCAACGCTTAACGGACGTGTCGTCGACCTTCGAGTTTTTCAAGGTTGTCGCGATCGACTTGCCCCCCCTCCCCCCCGCGGCCCTTGTCACCTGTTTCTTTCGCCGTCAGCTTTTCTTTATACATTTTCTTTTACTTTTCTTATTTCGGTAAATTCAAACGATAATTAAATATTTTAACAACAAAGTACAAAACCGCCCGATTCTAATTTGTCATTAAAACGATTAGTTTTAAGTTTCTTTGGACGGCTCACCTTTATGAGGGTTTCACGTACGAGCGCCAAGTGACCGATTTAACCGATTTCAAAATTGAATTTGAACTTACGCAACTGTCGTCTAGACGCTGAATTATACGACCCAAGACAAAAGTAATTGATTATGAACGTCGATATTATTACACAAAACGTATTTAATACCGCCGTCGATTTCGTGAAATTTGAAGACTGACGAAATTTCCGGTCGTATTGCTCGATCGTTCGTAATAGTCGGTTAAAATATAAATTATATAGAAACGAAATATCAGTCGGCCGAGGAAAGTTTCCAGTTTCACCTAACGTCTAATATTACACAAAATCTCTTATTGTTATTATTATTATTATTATTATTTTTTTTTTTTTTTGATTTTCTAATATCAATCTATATATATTTATATTTCGTTTATGCCAAAATTGTACGAACCGAAAATTACATCAAAACGACGATTCGATAATTTGTTTCGGGAGAGATTAAGATTTGAATGAGTATGGTGCTCAACGTTTTCATCTAAAAACTGAAATGCACGTAAACCATTTTGCGTTTTTCTGCACTTAAATTTGAACTCTCTTTTTTTTTTTGACCATTAAATAATTTCATAACGAGCAAAATTAAAAATCGAATTTTGTATAGATAATCGCCAACTGTACCGCGATAATATCGAATATTACAATAATTTGTGTATTGTACAAAACGGAATTTTCGAAAAAATATTCAAAACTAAATATCAGTTGATGGAATAAAAAAGTTTCCTATTTCGCCTAATGTCTAGTATTATAATATCAACGAACCTCTTATTATTATTATCATTTTTTTTTTTTTTTGTTGTTTTTCTATATTTATATTTCGATTATATGATACACTCGTATAACGAAAATAATATCAGAACGACGATTCCATAAATAATTTGTACCGGGAGAGATTATAATTGCCGATTAAATATGGTTTTCAATGTTTTCATCTAAACAAAAAAATAAAAAAATGGAATACATGTACACCGTTTTACGTTCGTCCGGAATAAAATTTGAATTCGTATACACGTCTATACCCTAGTCGGTAAAAAGAAAAAAAAAACACGTAGGAGGTCGATATATTAATATTTAAGGCGCACTACGACGCGATCCTCTTTTTTACATTTTTTTTTTCTCGTCTTGACCATTAAATAATATCATAACGAGTGGAAAAAAAAAAAAAAAAAAAAAAAAACACCCAAAATCATAAATTAACCGTAATCGCCAACTGCGCCGCGACAATATCGAATATAATCGATTGTTCCATTAATTCGTGTATTGTTCAAAACGGAATTTTCGTAATAATATCAATTGATCGAGAAAAGTTTTTTTACTTCGCCTAACGTCTAGTATTATAATATCTACGGCCATCTTATTATTATTTTCGATATTTGATTTTCTATTATCAATCTATATTTATATTTCGTTTATACGGATTACTATTACTGAAAACGTGCACTCGTATAATATCAGAACGACGATTCGATAAATAATTTGTATCGGGAGAGATTATGATTGCCGAATAAATATGGTTTTCAATGATTTTATCTAAAAAAAAAAAAAAAAAAAAATGGTATACATGTACACCGTTTTACGTCCGTCCGGAATAATATTTGAATTCGTATACACGCCTATACCCAAACAAAATATAAATTGTCAGTAAAAAAAAAAAAAATAATAAAAAAGGTCGATTCATATTTAAGGCGCACTACGGCGCAATCCTCTTTTTACATTTTTTTTTTTTTTTTCTTTTTCTCGTCTTGACCATTAAATAATATCATAACTAGTTGGGGGGAAAAAAAATAAACCGACCAAAATCAAATGTTGTATAAATCAACGGTAATCGCCAACCGCGCCACGACAATGTCGAATCTAATCGATCCGTTAATTAATATATTTTTCGAAAAAATAATAAAAAATATTATACGGGATATAAATACGAACGGCGTTAGTATTGTATTTATTAGTGAGATCGTACAATAATCATACCGGCGAGTTTGATGACGGGGCGATTAGAAAATCGAGAGGAAATTGTCGCGCATTACGCGTTTTATATAAAACGACAATAATAACAAATAATAAAGAGGGGAAAAAAAAGAAGAAGAAGAAGAAAAAAATAACTTAGACGCTCCAGCGCGTTTATCGATTCGTACTACTAAGTATACTTAGGTACGTCTTTAAATTTTATAATAGCCTCGCTATATTTTATATATATATATATACGCGACGCGGCGCGTTAGATTACCCAATAATAAAATGTTCCCGTTATTTCGAAACAAATAAAACGTACTTAGGAGATCGTAATGCGCGTGACGCGATAACAATATGCGTTCGTTATACATAATAATTTACGCACTTTTCGAGTCCGCGTTATTTTTCCACGATAATATCGTCCGTGTCGTACCCGTTTCAAAACGTGCGGTTCGCATAAATAATACACGTACGATAAATATTTGTTCGTATTATTAATAAATAAAATAAACGGGCCCGGCGGTCGAACGCGGTCAACGCGCCGTTTTTTATTATTACTCGACGTCCGCGATACGGGCTGCGCGAAGGAACTGAACGAAAAAAAAACTACCGAGCGGCGAATACGATTGTGAAAAAAAAAAAAAAAAAAAAACATTAAAATAATAATAATAATAATAAAAAAATATTCGTATAATATAACGCATATGAACATATCACATTGCACCGGTGTAGTAAGTCAATAGGAGAGACCGGAGAGACCGAACGATAGGTGGATTTAATTGATCAAAGGGAATCTCTCGATCATAATTGCGGTAATAATTACGGGGGGCGAATGGCGCAGTTCCTAGGCGCGCCGGCGGGTTTTATGCGGAATTGACGTTATGACCGGCAGCCGCGGAAAACCGTGGGCGGTCTGCGCGCGTACGCCGACTTTTTTTTAAATCGGATTCGACCCGAAAACGGTGCACGGGCGAATGGCAAATAACAACGACCAATTACTACCCGTAGTAAAAATTACTACCGATCGGTAGTTCGTGTGTTTTAAAGTGAAAATTTACAACCGCGAACCGATTCAAATATATTTAATATATCGTTTGAAAAAACCTCATAGATAAAAAATTTTTTTTTTTTTTTTTCTATTACAAACGACGAAACGATACTACGATTTCGCGTTGTTCCCAAAAATTAAATTACGTTCTATATACGAGGTGCGACAATTAAATAACGAGACTTTCTAAATATAACCTAAACTATTAACGTTATCTATAAAACGATTATTGAAATATGATTAGAAAACACTTATCTAAAAGTACTATGAACACTGATGGCATCGATTCATTTTCTTATACGTTAGTAGCCTTGTTTATCAGTGCGAGTTCGACTATACTGCCGAAAAATGTTAGATATAAAAATCGAACAACATGTGTTAACATTAAATTTCTTGTTAAATTAAAAAAAACTGCCGCGGAATCGTTTCGCATGTTATGTGAAGTTTATGGTGAAGAATGTTTATCAAGAGCTCGTGTTTTTGAATGGCACAAACGGTTTTGTAGTGGAAGGGAGGACGTCGAAGACGATGATCGTTTTGGACGTCCTACCACGTCTTCAACAAACGAAAACGTTGAAAAAATCGACAAAATTAATTAATCAATATCATTATAAAGAGGTATTAATTAAATTAAGAGAACGTGTCAGAAAGAAGCGACCAGATCTACGGAAAAACGGCTGGGTTCTTCGCCAAGACAATGCTCCAGCTCACAGTGCATTTTCAATTCAACGTTTTTTAACTGAAAAAAAAATGTCTGTACTTCAACATCCCCCGTACTCGCCAGACCTTGCTCCTTGTGACTTCTTCTTATTTCTTTTCCCATTTTCAAACAGTTGATGACGTAAAAATGAAAACGGCAGAACTTCTAAAAGGGCTGAATGAAAGCAATTGGCAACACTGTTTTCAAGAATGGCAGCGACGTATGCAACAGTGTATTGATGCTGAGGGAAGGTACTTTGAAGGTGATAATCATTAAATTGTGATAACATTTTTAAAATAAACAACTTTTATTCAAAAAGTCTCGTTATTTTATTGTCGCACCTCGTATATATAAAAAATTAATAATAATAATAAATAAAAACCGTGTACTCACCTTATTTTTACTTCTTTTGACTGCCATTCGCTGTGTCTTTCGAAATTGATCAATATAGCCGCTATTTCCTAGAGACAAACAAAAAAAAAAAAATACCGATTTTAATATTACAATATAATATATTTCGTGCAAAAAAATTGGCCATAACGGATGTATAATTATTGTCGGTTAATGTTAAGCCAGTCGGTGTGACTGCAGAAGTATTATCGACCAACGTAAAAACACCCGGTCCGCGTGGCGTATTTAGAGATTTTTTGATTTGGCCGGGGCGTATACACACAATCGTATGCCTCCCTCCCCCCATCACCGCAAAGTTATTGAATACCTTTTTTTTTTTTTTTTTTTTTCTATTGTTACGATAATATTGTAAGATTCAAAAAAAAAAAAAAAAAAAAAACATAAATACAAATAAACAAAAAGTAAATATCAAAAGTATAACGGTTGACGGGTTTTTTTTTTTTTCTCCGAGCTGTTTATGCCCTTTGCGATTATCTGCCCGGGACAATTGCGGCAGCCTCTCGACACGCCACCGGGTTGTATAAATCGGAGTCGCCGAATGACTTGTCGGTGGTATTAAGTTTTGTTCGCGGATTAATCACACGGAACCACACGGACAATAAAGTTCGGGAGGACGAAAACAATTATCACCAGGTTCACGTTGTACATGGATATGTCAGAATAAAACAAAATATAATCGTAAATAATAAAAATGGTTTGAATGCGATTAACTGTACGCGTATTAGACTTTTGTTACCGTGTCATTTTTCTAGAATTTATATTACATAAAAGTTTTAAATTTTATAGATTTTTATATCACATTAGTAACAAAAATGAAAACGGTTGCCTACCTAAAAATAGTTAGTTTTTTTTTTTTCCGGGCTAATAAGTATAGTAATATAAACTTTCCTGATTTATGGTTTTTTTTTTTTTTTTTTTTTCGCAATAGTTTTAGTAAAAAGATAAATATAAAGAGTTTGTTCAAAAGTTGTTGTTTTTAAAATATCATTTATAAATAAATAAAAATACACTGAATATTTAATTCGGGTCCGAAACTTATCATAATTAAAATCTCGTCCTTTTTTTTTTTTTTTATTTATTCTTTTTAATACGCACCTTTGCGATTATTAAATTTTCATTAGTTACCTTGAATATCGGTCCGGCGTAAGTTATGGACGTCGTAACGATATTTTCCCCGTTTTCTAAATAATATATTCGCGCGTACGTGGCCTATTTATATATAGATTATAATATTGTATTAAAAAAAAAAAAAAAAAAAAAAACCCATGTTTCTTTTCTCGTTTCACGAAACCCTATGTAAACTAAAAAAAAAAAAATGTATAAAAAAAAATGTTCGTATACTCTGAAAAGCGACACTCTCTAACCCGCGACGGATGCTCCTCAATGCTGCAATTCAAGTACACTTCAAAATAAACCCTTGGTCCTGTAATCATTTAGTTTTTTTTTTTTTTTTTTTTATTGGATTTTCCATGGGTTTTTTTACTCATTTATTCATATATATATATCGTATATATATATAATTATATTATCCAAATTTAAACAATACATAATGTCAATAATTGCGCGAATATATTACGATATATTAAATACGGATTGAATTAATTTACAATATAGTTCGGCACGTAATCGAATTAAGTACAGTAATTTTAATAAAGTATAATAATCTGTAGTAGAATATTTTATGATTTTGGTTCGGAATAAAACAAAAAAAAAAAAAAAAAAAAAAAAGGGAAAAAAAACAGAGTAATGTGTATTATTATTTCGTTATAAGACTCGGGTTTATTATTTTTTTTTATTTATTTATTTTTTTCTGTGTTTACGTACTTGATGCGATAATTTAATTCACCGATGGATTTTTAATTGATAAATATGCAAATGACTCGTAGTAAAAATGTGGCGATTTTATATTTTTTTTAAATATTTCCAAAAAAAAAAAAAATTATTTATCCCAGTTGAATTAATTATAATCGCAGAAAAATAGAGAATATTTTTGTTTGAAATTTACCGGGACGTTTCATATTCTATTAAAATTTGTTTAAATCCTAAACGCGCTTATTAAATAAATAAATCGTGTGTATGTAGTTAAACTAATAATGTTAAAAATACATTTGACTGGATTCCGTATATATTTTTTGGATTATTTATTATATATTCGCATACAATGACTACCGTATAGTCGTATAAAGTCGTGGATCTATGTGGGGTGGTCACCTAAATCACAGTTACTCTTTACCGGTAAAATCGGCCTCTTATTAAGGTTTTTAAGCCCTACAGAATTCTGATGTAATTGTCAATTGGAAGGTTCTTTGGCGGTGTTGTCTTCAATAATACATATAACTTTTTAAAAGCAGTTGATCCTAATTTTTAGCCATAAAAAATGACCTCTCAAAAAAAAAAAAAAAAGAAAAACTGGCCCACAGTTTCCTAGCTAACTCTGCATCCGCCGCCGGTTATATAGTAAAGTTGCCATTACTGGGATAGGTCGGGGACAAAAATAATTCACTGACGTCAAGTGAAAAATTTCAAACTTTTCAACTTTACAATTAATACCGCTGTTGATATCCGTAGACGACAGCGGTAGTTTTTTTTTAGAATTTTTGGTATTCTCGGCACGTTTAAAACAATATCTGTTCGAACACCGCGTTCGAAACTGTACTGATCCCGGGGTCATTGAAAATGTATAAAACGTCCACAGACCAATTATATTATTATAGACGAGGACTACGCACAGAGATTAGACGTTCCGGTGAGAATTGAGCACAGCTCAGATAAAAGTGTTGGAAAAATAACGGAGGTCGAACACGTATGGATTCTCCTTCCGGATTTAACATTTGTAGATTATTATTTTTACCGAGATGTGTTTTCTTTTCGTCGGAAAACATTTTCTCGGTAAGTAAAAACGTTCCGTTTTTATTCTTCCAAGTACTTTATATGAAAAAAAAAAAAAAAAAAAAAAAAATGTCCAATTCTCAAAAGAATTTCTAAATAACAGCTGCAATGGCGATAAACACGTTTATTGGTTTTGTCGATTTCCGAGTTACCTCTGCTATAGACGCTATACGCAACACAAGTGGGGGGAAAAAAACACGACTCTAATTATAGCCTTACCCGCTCGGTTTACCGAGCACCGCTCAGAATCGTTTTTTGATCGCCACCATTTATTCTCGCGTACAGTAGGTAACCTTAAACCAGCGGTTCCCAACGTTTTTAGACGTCGATAACCTTTTGGTTGAATGCCCAAAATTCAGACCGCGGTGCTGCCTTCTTGTGAAAACCACGAGAAAATTTCAACTTTAAACGCTTATTACATGTAAAAATATCGTCATAACGCCCAGCTTTTGTTTTAATCACCCTCGTACCGACTAATGACGAGGCCTCGGATTTAAATTTATTTACATTTTTACGGAACAAAAACGGTTCGTGTTCACACAAAACCGAATATGCTAGATAAATTCAAACAGCTATAGATAACCTGAAAGACATGCGAAATATTTTGAAAATTATAGACAGTGCCGACATAAGTGTCCGACGACGGTTTTACGATTATTTTTCACCCAATTAAAACAAAACAAAAAAAAAAAAAATTCTGAATGGAGTTTAACAGAAACCGCGTAAAGATTTCATTCTGTTTTATTTTTCAGATTTTCTTCGTAATAATGAAATTTGAACAATGCACCGACCAGAAAAAAACGTTCGCCAGAAACTACCACCCGGTGATGTTTGATGATTAAACTATAAGATTTCTGATGAAAAAGTCATTTACAGACAGAAAAAAATATAAAAAAATAAAGCACGCATCATACATAAACCAATACAATATTCGCTTGGGTTGGGTAAAATTAGATTAGGTTTTAAATATATATTTATTTTGCTTTACGGGCTCCGGAACGGGCTTTAAGTGGGCACCTCTTAAGAGGTGTACGGTTTATGATTTTAAAAAAAACTATAAACTACTGTGGGCACGTCTCCCTTTGTACCGTCTTTGTAACTTTACAACACCTACGACATCGACCTAACCGCGTTGCGACGTATACATATATGGGCATGGACCAATTGTGCCCTTATATTTTGTGGTCAGTATACCAATTGCTGTTGGTACATGAGATACCAATCTTTTCGCATTTCATTTTCTTCAAACATTTATTATTCCCATCCGAATATTTTTGTTTTCGTAAAAGCAATTATAGAAACGCGGATCAGCACGTACAATTGCAATAAACAGTACTGAACAAGACAAATATATTTCAAATCGAGCGTATTTAACCAAAAAAATAGAAATCAATTCTGTTGTAGAAATACAAATCTGAAATAATTATTCGCAAAGAATTATTAAAATCAGTTTGTTATTATTATTCTAAAGAACTTCAAAAGTAAATAATAAATGACGAACAAAAGTAATGTAAAGTATTAAACGTGAAAAAAAAAACCATTTATTTATTTATATTATATTATATGTATTGGATTATTATATTAAACGTATTATTATTTTATACAAAAATAAAAGCGCAATTGGTCTGTCGGCCTAGAATGTTTCGAGCGCAATTGGTACAGTAAAATCTCTTCTTTACGGAATCGATTGGAACCAACACATTTTTCCGTTATAAAAAGTTTTCTGTTATTGGTAGGATGAACAAAAAAACAATAAAGTTTTCAGAATCTATATGCGTATTAAAAAAAATATGATATTTTAGGTATGTATCTATTTCATACAATATAAAATTTAACTTTACGATCATGATGTACGACGAATTTATATTTAAATGTGTTTTGTGTATAGTTCTAAACAACTAAAACTAAAAACTAAAAGACAAAAAAAACATATTACATATTGGATTTTTTATAATGAAGAAAAATAATTTGGAATATTTGACTGTTTTTTATCACTAAGGAGTGCACACGTTCAGCATATTCTCGTGTTTTTTCCATTAATTCTAATAGCTTTGAATTACAAAAATTGTGGCTGAAAACTTTTGTAATTCCTCTTAATACGGGCTAATGATAAAATTCAGTTTACGTTATTACCAATACATTGGATTTAATATTCATCTTTATATAATTTTATTTTCCGTCATAAAGTATGTGTATTTTTGCTAATTAAATTACGAAAATGGTTCCGTCTTCCGTTTGGTAGAGGTTCCACCCTTAGAGAGATCAATTCCACTACTCGGCCATTCACGGGGCACGGGTGCTTCAACCAAATTACTTCTTAGGGTAGGGCGAGCCCCGTCTCCCGGGCGTTCTCTCTGCGGGTACCCAGGCGAGGGGAACGAGGTGGACGACGACGCTTCCCATACCCTCGTGCGGGGAAACGGAGCGCCCGGTCCGGATGATCCTCGAAGGGACCTTCGAACCGGGGCGGCTTGGTGTCGCTCAAGCTACGAGTCGCCAGACCACTGGAAAGCGGTGGCCAAGAAGAACGCCCTCCGCCCCCGGATGTTGTGAGGGTAGCGAAGTGGGTTTTCGCCCGGCTACTCGGCGTCCCGCGCACAATGGTCAATAATAATCTTTGTGAGATCGCCCCGGCCGCAGGGCAATACGGGATTGAAACGTGTATTGATTGTATTCGATTTGTATGAACGAATTTCAATCGCGGGAGGAATAAACAAAACGAAATAGGTAAATTACACTAGATTTTGAACCGGGACTATATTGACGTGGTCCGTAATTGAGAGGTTTTATAAAAAGGTAATTTTAGGCGCGATCGATCAGACTCCCGTGTAAAATATCAGACATTTATTTTATTGAAATACGTACAACCGTTTTGAATAATTACATTGCGTTGTGATGGTTGTAATAATAATCGCGATAATCGTTTCTACATTTCTCTCTCTCTCTCTCGTCTGCCGTAAATATAATTAGAATTACATAAATCGACACGTATTACACGTGTAATTTTAATAATGTTTCTCGAATTTCCTCGGTACGCCGCCGCTAGAGGCTAGGACCTCGTACACGTGTATAATGTACTCGTCTCTCTCGGAGTGGCATAGCAGCAATAATAATAATAATATAGTGGTGCACGGGAACACATCAAAGCGGACTTCGTTTTCGTCTCGGATCATAATGAAATTATTATTACGTGTACGTACGTAAACGTACACCACGCGTATGAGTTACCACACTTGAGTTAATATATTCGCCGGACCGCCTTCGACTGAAACATCGCTGAAATATCGAGCGGATATTAACGGTGAGCCGTTTTATTTGGATGTTATAAACAAGTTTTTTTTTTTTTTTTTTATTAGTAATTTATATATTTAATTTTTTTCGAGTCGGAAATGGGGTAGGCAACTTGCCCGCGCAGCTCTTATCGTCCGTACCTGGTGAACGTTTATTTTTTTTTTTTTAAAAACTGAATTGGCTTTGAATAAACAAAGTAATCGGTGAACGTCCGAGCATTCAAACAAACTTCTATTTTTACAATCCTTAGATGCTCTACACTATGGCGATTTGTATTCGGGTATGCGACATATGTTTAAGAATTACTTACATTTAATTATAATACAATTTAATATAACTACGCCTTGAATTAAATTTCTATTATTATTTGGTAATTTAGTATTCATCTATTTTTTTTTTTTTTTAAACAAAAAAAAAAAAGGTTTGATATCTCGACCCCTAGGCAAATAAAAATGGGTGATTGTCTGTCATCATCGGATGATTTTTTTTATTTTCTGCTTGTTTATGCTATGGAAATATTTTATGTTAAAACATTGAAAAACATTGAATTTTCAAAACATTGTGCCCATCTCTAATTCAGTGAAGGCGACTGGATCAAGTGCTCCGTGTGCCAAATTTCAGGGACGGGAAAAATTCAAATGGTTTTTTTTTTTTTTTGGTTATGTTTATATGAAAAAACGTTTTGTGAATCGCAGTTTACATTTTACGGAAAAAAAAAAATAATAATAATAATTACTATTTCCCCTGGCAGACATTGAGATGTGTAAACGGTTTTCGTACCGCCTATACGGTGAAGGGATGGAAGATGGGCGGCGCGTGGCATATGATCAGCAAATTTAGACTAAAAAACGTAAGTATAAAACCAATAAACACACTGGAAAAATGTGCACCCCGCTCGGGCCGCTTTTAAATATTAATCTATCCAAAAATGTACATTTTGGTACTCCCCTGATCAATTTTGGGGAGCACCAAAACCTAAAACCTCAGGTCATCCATAGGCGAAAATATTAAGCGGTACCTCGTACCGTGGACTCGTGTATTTTTTTCAGTTATACTTTTTTTTTTTTTTATTCGCGGTTAAGTTAGGTTAGAAATTGTAGGGCTCGGTGGCAACAACCGATTTTTTTTCGTTTTTTTTCTCGAGTAAAATTACCGTTTAATAGTATCGATGAAGGCGTTCAAATATTACGCGTGCCATTTTTTCGGAGCGACAATTATTATTCGAGCGCGTGCACTACGGATGCTTACGGTGAAAACAGCCTATAGAACTAGTCCTAGTTCGGTACAACGGAAAATAAGCAGACAATTATAATCTTACAGAACGTAAATTTTAAATTTACGCCGCAAAAACAATAATAATAATTTAAAATGATTTTTCCTTTCTGCTGAACAAATTTGTTCAAAATGTGGAATTGTCTCTTACTTGTTGTCGCTACTGAGCCCTTCAATATCACCGACACAATAATATCTGCGTAGTATCATCGTAGTCGTATTAAGCGAAAATATGGAGTGTCGCGGAATAAATGAATAGAAATAATGTTATTCGTTTTTAAATCGATATCAAATATACTTGGCCGGAACCAGCGCTGAGAAATATTTTGAAACGCACATTCTGTTCCAAGGCCGTAGCTGAAAAAAAAACATTCGGCAGTGGGCTGACTTTATTTTTTTTGAGAATCAAATTAATGACATTTTTGTTTTTGGCATATCTCCCAGCTTGACTACAAAATAAAGTTCATATGTTGTTTTTGTTCTTATTATTTTTATGATTTCCTTTTATTTCTTCTTTTTTTTTTTTTTTTTTTTTTTACCGCTGTTTTCTATTTGGTCGTTTTTATTAGGAACTCCGGCAAACACGCTTCGTGAAATGGTCTTTTGATCGTTTTTGGTCTAGTTTACTTGTAATTATTACCGAAAAACGTAATTTATTATATTTTGTTTGAGAACCGCACAATAATTCGTTATATACTGTGCATTACGTGTAGAATTTCCTTTACGTAAGCGCGAAACGTGAAATTTAATAAAAAAAAAAATTAAAAAAATATAACTAAAAATCGTCAAGCACGTATTATATTATAATTAACCAGGACTCGCGATACTCCACAAACGGAGAATCTCAAAAAAAATCATAGGCGACACTTAGGCCCCCATAGGATACCGAGGGGGATACTCTTGGTGCTCCCAGTACATTTTTTGCGGGTAGCGATGGAATATCGTTTTGCTCATCCCGAAAAATTACTCGTATTTTAAAAACGTATTGATTAAATTCAATTCCTATTTGATTATTCAAGTTTTAACGAAAATAATTGGTGTTTTTTTTTTTTTTTTTTTTTTTTTTTTTTTTATAACGTTGAAAGTCGCTACTTGTATAGTACGAAATAGAAAATTATCATGATCATAATATACTTTCGATTTTTTTTTTTTTTTTTTGACATTATTCTTAACGGACAAACCGATTTGGATTTATGGCATACAGCTGTGGGACTGTGCCAGCAAATCCAACATCGAAGATATTCAACTTTATCAAAATATCGCCCTTCGTACCATTGTACCGGCATACCGGATACGACAGGGACGGCATCATACATCGCAATCTGAAGATATCTGAAGATATCTTCCATCCCGGACAAAATCAATAGGTTTGCTAACAAACATCCGAACAGACTAGAGTTACACCACAACGCAGCTGCCAAACAATTTCTCGACAACTCGCAAGGCATTTGGCGCCCCAAACGATTGAAACCGTGACTCAAGCTTATGATTGGGGGGGGGGGGCTCCCTCATTGTCGGTACAACACCAGACATGTTCGTGGATATATATTTATTTATTAATCGTGTACAATTTAATATTAATACATCCGTTACGAGTTGTATTTATAAAGACTATTCGGTCGTTTGAATAAAATGTTTTTGAAAAAAAAAAAATATATATACGTTCTAATGGCGTGAAATTAGCCGTGTTTGAATACGATGTGTTAAGTAGAGAGAGAACGCTCGTTTTTATTGTTTTTTTTTCGTTTCTACAGAATTATTTTTGTTTCTATAGCGAAGCCCGCGAATAATGTCGCGGAAGAAATGGAAAATCTCGGGTTTTCTTCCGCGTCACATGGCTTTTCCTGTCTTTTAAGCTTATCGGCTATGGCTTATCGACAGTTTCCGACGGGGCGAAGTCTAGATAAATTTGACGGCGGCCCGTTACCGAATTTCGTACATACTAAATACGGTTTTGTATTGTTTTTGTTTTTTTTTTTTTTTAAATAATAGTACCTCGTTCCCTCTGCCACGGGTAATCGTGTTAATACGTATTTTACGTACCGTTTACCGAAAACGTGTACAATTTAATATTAATACATCCGTTACGAGTTGTATTTATAAAGACTATTCGGTCGTTTGAATAAAATATTTTTGAAAGAAAGAAAAAAAAAAATATATATATATATATACGTTCTAATGGCGTGAAATTAGCCGTGTTTGAATACGATGTGTTAAGTAGAGAGAGAACGCTCGTTTTTATTGTTTTTTTTTTTTTTTTTTTTTCCGTTTCTCCAGAATTACTTTTGTTTCTATAGCGAAGCCCGCGAATAAAGTCGCGGAAGAAATGGAAAATCTCGGTTTTTCCTCCGCGCCACATGTTTCTGACGGGCCGCTGAGGGGGCTGTGGCGAAGTCTAGATAAATTTGACGGCGGCCCGTTACCGAATTTCGTACATACTAAAACGGTTTTGTATTGTTATTGTTTTTTTTTTTTTTTTTAAATAATAGTACCTCGTTCCCACTGCCACGGGTAATCGTGTTAAAGCACACAGTTATCGTTTTGTACGTACCGTTTACCGAAAACGTGTTTCGCCGGTCGTTTTCTTTGTTATCAAAAAAAAAAAAAAGACAACAGTAAAAACCCTCTCTCTGAACGTACGGTTTTGCCGGGAAAAACGTCACCGACCGAAACGGGCGTACACCATTGGAACGCAATACCGGGCGGGCGGGTTTCAGGGGTGATTCGGGGGGTCCCGGGGGTGACGCAGGGGGTCTCGGGAGGCTGTGCAGCGGGGGTGTGGGGTGTGCGTGGTTGGGAAAACGAAAATAATATAAAATAAATTTGTACGGCAACGAAACCTGCGAGCGGACGACCGATAATACGCGAGAAACGATTGGAATAACGATGCCACGTACACGCGCGACAAACGTTCGCCTAAACCTGTACGGGATTATTATCGCGCCGCCGGTAATTTATTGTCTCGCACAATACCGCGGGGTTTCCGACCGTATATATTTTATATTTCATATTATTATTATTATTATTGTTGTTGTACCGTTGTTGTCCGCGACGATTCCGAATCTATCGATTTCGGTAATTTCGCCGGCGCGTCCCGTGCGCTGCGACATTTTACGAATAAATACGTACGGTGTGAACCTCCGCGCGCGCGCGGGGGGGGGGGCGGACCAGCGGCGGGGCAATCGGGAAACGTCCGCCGTCCGTCGTCCACGCCGTCGAGAAAACCACTGCGCGGCACAGACGCGTTTCCGTGGAATTATACAAAATGCGCTTTGCGGTGCCGCCGCGACAACGAAACCATTACCTCGTACACACGAGGACCGGGCCATTTGTCCCCCGGGGGGGCGGTATCGATAAAAAAAAAAAAAAAAAAAATTTTATCTCCGATATCCTAAGACGTGTTCGGCGGACGGCGTGTGGGGACGAGCCGTTTACTGATCACAAATTCATTAACGATTTTCTAAAGCCAACGGAACGTAATCGACGTTCTGCCAGCCGCGGCCAATTGAGAATTGTCCACTAACGGGAGAAACGATTATAAAGTACATTCGTACACGTTAAAATCGATATTATTTATTAAATACATGTGTAAATAATTTATTATTACTCGTATTATACTGAACCGCAATGTATTTATTATTTATTATTAAGTGTGCATTAAAAATTGGGCATGTATATTTATGTACAATTAAATAGATCAGTATTTTTTTTTTTTTTTTAATAACTGTTTTCCGCTCTTCACACTAGATTTGTACAATTGGCTATCATTATCCTATTGGATAACCATATCGCATCCTCTTTATTTTTAAATTATTTATTGTTTTCCAAACTTCTTCATAGGTCAGATTGTGTATCGACTGATATATTCTTCTTCGGTTTCATCTTCACTCAAATCGCCTTTATTACAATTGACCATATCCGATATTATTATTAATGTATAGGTTTTTTTGTAAGGGGATTGCCATCTATAGAAATATAATCCTGAATTTGAACAGTACTTGGTGCAAACATTTTTATTATTTAACGTTTTAGATATGCAGTACGTATATACATTTATTGTGTTTATTTATGAGAGGATTTTTTTTAATTTCGGTACCAGTGTTTAGTGTCCACGTCCACTATTTAGAGTGTCCGCTATTTAGAGGTTATAACCCTATTGTGTACATATATTTTTGTTAGGTAATTTAAAAGTGTCCACTTTTGAGAGGTGTCTATTAATAGAGTTTTCACATATATATATATATAAGGTGCAATTCAAAAATACGTAAACGAGATACAAATACGCGTCATTATTATTTATTATTCATTTTTTTTTTTTTTTTTTTTTATGTCAAGAAGATTCGTTCAAAATCCTTATTTGAAATTTATGTCTATCGAGGGCTCACGTTTGACATTTTGATTTTCTCTGTCTGTCCCGCTCGTAATAATAACGACACAAAATGCATCCCGCGTTTCTACGATTGTGACACTCTTGGTCTTAGTTGTACTATAATACATTTTATAATAAAAAATAAAAAAAAAAAGTACCATACCGAATCTATGAACGATTTTTTTTTTTATATTTTCATATTTTGTCTTTTTCGTTTTAAACAAACGTTAACGACGAGTCCCCCCCCCCTCGCCCTTAGTCTTGTGTATTGCTTATTACAGTTTTACGCCTTAAAAAACGTTCCATTTATTATTATTTTTATAAAATGTATAAATATTTTTTTTATTTTCATCCAATTGTTATAGATTTGGACGTTGAGTACAAACCGTTCTGTAAACTGCTGGTTACTTACACTTGGTTTCGTATATTATTACAGGTTCATTTCGTTATTCGAATAGGAACACTCTATCCGTGTATATGTTATCTACAGTTATTACCACTTACCCGGTTATCGGTGAATGGACACCGACGTGTTATATTGTTATTTATAGTTATGCAAGAACTGCGGTTTGAAATAACACCTAAGAGTATATTTTAAAATGCGGTACGAACTAACAGTAACAAGAATATTAAATTACGTTCTACGCGATAAAAAAAAAAAAAAAAAAAAAAAAAACCTTAATTTAACGATAAGGTTTGGTTAGGTTGGGTGTTAGGCTGTGCACATTCTCCAGTATTGAAATACATCCGAAAAATTCAAATTTTGAAATTTATAATGTTTCGGATATTTTTTTTTTTTACGGTTTAAACGTATATGCGATTTAATTCGAAATCAATATGTTTATTTCGTTATGAAAGCAAATATCTAAAATAATTGATAATATGTAATTAAATATTTTAAATCCAAAATCGGGACATACAATAAACGACGGCTCGATAGCCGATCTCGCGGATTCCGGAAATCCGAATTCTCGTACTTTAGAGAATATACTCTCTCCGATTAAGCACGTACACCTTTGTTCGGATCATTTCGATTGTCTACATACTTGTTACTCAGTTTCCGAGTTCCTTCAGTGTGTTACGAACCCCTGATTAAATTATGTTATACCATAAGGTGGCATTCGATTAGCAAGACGATCTACAGAAATCGTACGACGGGTCGTTGTCGGGTCGACGGGGGTTTTCGCTGCAACGGCACATTTGGACCGCGTCGGCTCGACACGGCCCGTACGACAGAGTTAGTCGGGTATTAGCGGAACATTCGGCCGAACCTTGGTTTATTTGCGCATATATTATTTCTGTATAACATTGTAATTCACTTAATATTGAAATATTGTTGTACGATTTTTACTAATTCGTGTGTGTTCACAATTTATTTATTTGTTGTGGATTATTTTTAATAAGTTCATAACATTTTCGGTGGCAGCGGTGGAAAACGTGATTCCGGTACCTACGTGAACGCCGTACACGATATATATTTGTTTAGTATTAAAAATTCAGTGTACAGAAATCCCGAGCATTTCGGAAAATCATTGGAGAGTCTACTACAAAAACCCGGAGCATCGTTCAGAAAATCTACAACAAAAAAAAAAAAACCAACAAAAAATTCGATATTGACTGATGGATACATTAACGTGGTAACACAAATATTTTTTTCTTAAAAATTGCAAAAAAAAAAATACGCAGTAGACGACAGTGGACGGTCGAACACGGAAAATTAAATTCGTTATAAATGCGGCTTTAGATGGGAAGGTCCCTATCAATGTAGTCACTTCGGACTATTGGAACTACGAGAAATAAAAATGACCCTACCTGTAGGAAATACTTTTTCTTTGGAAATAACACAGAACCTTCAGCCGAAGAATCTCCGAAATCCCCGTTTTTATCCAAGATATTTATTTAATATTTGTAATGGAAATTCCTATTAATATCTAATGAGCTATGTAGTATTTATCACCCGATCTCTTTGCCAATTCGGCACGACACTAATACATGTGTGATAATTGGGTCTGACGTCGATTGTCTTGGAATTCGTAACGATAACGAGAAATTCTTTTCACATACAACAGAACAACGGAAAAACATGCAAAGCCTTAAGGGCAAGGTAAACATTTTTAAAGAATACACCCTATTTATCGTCGAATAGGATCGCAGTTATGCGAGGTATCCATATTAACTAGTGTTGACACGTTTCCAGAAAATTGTAATATTAAATTTATACTTCTTGATAAACCCGTGCGGCATCGACTATCACAAAGTAACTCATGGTTATGCTCTTCCGGGTAGCGTAGTCTGTTCAAATCCTGCAGAGGATTATTGGATTGAATTATCAGGAACAGGTGGATTAACTATTCCTTCTTCGTGCGAATTCCACATAGACCAATCTATTCTTACATCAATATATAGAGTCGCACGAAATACACTGTTAGATGTAATACCAGAAACTTCTAGACATAAAATAGTATCTCTTCCATCAAACGTTCTTTTTGGTATTGACTACCACGGGAAACTTACACATTTTAATTTTATCAACGATTTAAATAACCCAGCAATCCCGACAAGAAACTTTCCGCAGCTATCCTCAGAAACTATGTCACGTTTAAGAATTGAGGATATTATAATATGCCAATATTTCTAGGTGTTGTTATTTTGTCTTTTTGTATAGTAATTTTTAAAATAAAGAAAAAATCTATAATAATATATAACCCTGGTATACCAGAAGCTCGGGCAGATGGCATAGTGGAAGATACTAAAATATAATACCAAGTCAATACTAATCAATCAAATGATGGATAATTTTTTACTTTTATTTGTATTTGTAATTCTATTTTTTTTATATTAATACTTGTATTCGGATTTACATTTTAAGTTAACCAGAACCTCAATTTTGTACGTTAGACGAAACAGGGTGACTCATTTAGTCTTGGGGCGAGGGCTGTGTTATGAACCCCCGATTGTAATTTGTTATAATATAAGGTATTCGATTAGCAAGACGATCTACAGAAATCGTACGACAAGTCGTTGTCGGGTCGACGGGGGTTTTCGCTGCAACGGTACATTTGGAACCTTGGTTTATTTGCGCATATATTATTTCTGTATAACATTGTAATTTACTTGATATTAAAATACGGTTGTACGATTTTTACTAATTCGTGCGAGTTCGCAATTTATTTATTTGTTGTGGATTATTTTTAATACGTTCATAACAGGAGTGTCGCTGTACGCATTATTTACGAGTAGGCCAATTTTAAACAGTGCTCGAATAAGAAAAATTATCGTAGACGTCCACTACTATTTACGAATAATGTTCTGTTAATGGGGGGGGGGGAAGTAAATAAAAGTAGCCGTTCTAGACGATAATTTACTTAATCGTAACACGGTGTTTACGCGTAAGAACAACAATTGTTGTCGATGCACGTGGATTTGTGTTCACTTGAAATCCGTACAGTAATTACATTTTCGCTTATATAAAAGCAATTCGATTACAATATTAAATCACCGTATTTATAACGATTGATCGGTATTAAATAATAAATTCAAATAAAAAAAAAACTAAGAGTATCTACACTACATACAGATACATCGGTACGTGTACATGTCTTGTTACTACTGAATATAGTTGACATAAGAATGTCGATGTCAATTTGGTGTTAGATACGAGGAGACGAGGATTAAACTGTAGGTAACTTTTTTAACACGTGTAAAAAATAAACAAGTTTCAAAGACAGGAATTATTTTTATTGAGTGTACATTTTTCTAAATTTTTAAATGGAAGACGCGATGACGCTAATCGTTCAGAGATAGGATCGAGAGGCGGTAAACCAGACGGAAATGGAGGATAACAAAAACCGTTAATCGTAGCAAAACGGGGAACTTTGTTACTGAGCAGAGTTTTATAACGAGTATTGCACACGCTCATATTATGAGAATCGAAGTCTGGATATTTTTCGAGCAAAAAATCTACGGCTTTCCGGGGAACGTTCTCGAACCAAAGGCGATCGCAAACAGCGCAGGAAACACCGAATTTGTTCTGGATAAAACGCAAAATTGAATTCGTTATCAGCGACGGGAAATTCGTCAATACAAAAGACATTCGGTTATCGGAATGACGATTTTGAGCTTGTCCTTTAAACGAGCGTCGCGGTAACATTGTCGGTGTCGGACAAATTAACAGAATGACCCCCCGGCCATAAGACATATACATGTCAAAACGAATAATGTTTAAAAACCGTTACGTTCGCCGGATTGTATTTGCGGATCGACGGCCGCCGGTAATTATCAGTATTCAAACGCGGCGTTTTGATGAACGTTTTATATTAATTTCGACCGCGGGTTCGTGGCGACAATCCGGATAATATACAGTCGGAAATGCGGGCGGGCCGCGCGCGCCACCGCCGACCGGATTAATTTGCGATGTCGTTACGATAACGAGACAGGGGGCCACGGGGATCGCCCGGTAAGGGTAGTTGACAAACCGTTTTTTCGATGGGCGGGCAGGCGAGCCAGATAGGTTAGATGTTCGAAAACCGCCGACGGTTTTGACTTGTCCGTTGAAAGCGACCCGGGAAATGACCGGCCCACGCAAACACGTCAATTATTTATACGGATCGATTTTCATTGCCGATACGAAACCGCGACGGCGGCAAGTACACGTCCGGGCGCATTTATTGCCGCGGTACGGGAGTTTCTCCGCCGTGCACGGGATGACGTTTTGTCGGCGGGGCCTGTTGGACACACCGTACACGATACGTTTTTACCTATCCAACACCACCGCTACACTGCCCGTCAGATTTTTAATGTGCCGGCAGCCGACGGAATATTTATATATATATATATTTTTATTTATTTATTTGTTTAATATCGCATCCTACGCGTATAAATAAATACTACCTACGGTCGCGCCGATAAATTGATATTAAACACGTTCGCGCGAATTGCGGGGCACTTAAAACGCCGGATATGTCTGCCCCGCGTCCTCGGTGATTTGTGTGCACTGCGAATATATTATCGCGGTGCCGTGACGATTATTATTTATATAGCAATCAATTTTCTAAAAATTTATAACGATATTATACGTTATATGACCGGCGAGTAAAAAAAAAAAAATATATATATAATCGAATTTTGTCGAGCGCGGTCGGTCCTAAATTTAATTGTAATACCATTAACTAAGAGGAAAATACGTAACCGTTACAAAACCGTTAGTTTAGTATTGTCGAAAGCCATAAAAGCCGCACCACAACAATAAATTTTTTATCGAAACAATCGGGTCGCTTGTTAGCGTAAATTTTTGATTTTAAAAGTATCTCCTATCTGGTTCCTTACAATACTGCTCTAAGGTTTCTGCAATTATAATTTTATCAAACGCTACACCGGATTAGGTGCGCAATTCTATAATTTATGAATTTAATTTAATTTAATTTTCTGCGCAATTTATAAATGTTGTATTTTCAATAAAATGTATTTATTAATTTTAGAAAATAAATGAATACAATAATGAACTTACGAGAAATGTATTTAATTTACTTTTTATAGATAATAGTACGAATTAAGGCTCTGTGGAATGATATGCTTACCGATATATATTTATTGAACGAAATTCGAAAAACCGTAAAACGAACTTATTTGGACATTTTCAACAATCGTATGGCGATCATTAGTAAATTACTTTCTTATAGTAATCAAAGAAATAGGGGGCCGGGAGGTGAGAAATCTTTACATTTTTTTTTTCATCACCTGTAACTAAGGGTCACGCTAATATATAAACGTGGCCTAATGACCTGTTAATGACCGTTTTTCGAAACCGTTTTGAATGCAGGGCTTACAATAAAAAAAAAATATATATATATATAAATATAACGCCGAAACCGGCAGGTTTGGAGCGGCGATGAACGATATAATATATTAAATTATTTTTATAATCAAAAACATTTTGACGTAAAATATGTCGGATTGTTAACGAACCGCGTTATAATCGTTTGGTTCGTTGGCTGAACATCAATCCAGGACGGAATTTAAACGCGAGCTTCGTGGGCTGCAGCCCACCTGCTGGGCCAGCAGCACCGCCGAAAAAAAAACGGTTTTGAAATAAAATAAACGTGCGTTTGGCACCTCTCGATTGCATTCGAGTGCCAGAAGTAGAGTTGAGCACCATCATACAAGTTTTAAACCCGGAGTTTCCTACATGCTATAATAGATCGGTTTGAATCGTCTTACCGGACGAGGCTTGAAGCATATACAAACTTGTTGATATTCGTTTTGGATTTCTCGACAAGATAGATAAACTTGGTTATGAGGAAATAATTATAGCAGCTGAAAATCTAGTAGACAAGTACACGACGACAAACAGTTAAGACGGTTAATTTGAAATTGAACTGATTCAGGTTATTAGAGCATTCTATCGCGGAGTTTCAAAAATATGAGAAAAATTTTGTATTCTTTGGACGAAAATTTCGGCGATTGTTTTCACAAACTAATGAGGTCGCTTTGAGAACGTATCTCTTCTCGCCAATGGTCGTCGACAGCAGTGTGCAGTAGAGAGAGGTAATTTTCAAAGTTGAAATTGACAAAAAAAAAAAAAAATCCCGTGCCGGATGAAAGGCTAAATATTTTAGCTCTGATCTAAAGCATAGAAAGTGAGGTTTTAAGAACACTTCAAGATCAAGATATAATAATTGCTTTCGCCGCCATTAAGTCTAAACGTAAACTACTAGGCCATTTACTTCGACGATTAATTTGTTTTGTTATTCAAATTAAATATAATATTATTTATGTATAATTGTATACGTATAAAAACCACTGGCGTTTGTATACTTGATAATTCTTTTATTTTTTTTTTTTTTTACTACTGAATCTTTTAAAAATTATTAATATTTTTATCAATAACTTACTATTTGTATTTTAAGAATTGTATGAACGGGGCGGGCCGATATTGAAATTAACTAATATGTCGGCGGAAAACCCTATTTTATGAAAAACGCGTTTTTCTTGTTCCAGTGACATTATCGTCGGTTATTCTCCAAAAAAACATATCTCGGTCGTATATCGGTATTGGAATTGATGCGAACATTGCATTTGGACGTAAATGGATTGTAAGGGGGTGAAAAAAAAAAAAGGAGCACCCGGCCACCAATACGTCGAATATAGCCCTGTACCCATTATAGGGCCCGCACCATAGGCTAGGGGCATAAGGGCCAATAAATCCTAAATACGGTCCCACACCAGTCGTAAATGATGTAATTGTTGTTTGTACTGGACCCGTTAAACAAAAAAAAATAAAAAAATAAAAACAAACCACCTAACACATAACGATGTAGGTACCAGAATTGCATTATAATAATATTGTAAATTCCGAAAATATAATGGAAATTGTCGCGTTTTACATTGTTTGTAAATTATGCACCACACGCGAACGCAATAATAAAGGCGCAATTTTTTTTTTTTTATAGAACTGTGTGTAAAACACAGATCGTCAGCGTTTTAATTAAAAAGTATTTTTCGTATCTTGAGTAACAAACTAAAAAAATAAAAAAAAATGCCATAGTTACAAATTAGCTATTGCCGTTCGTATTAAATTAAAACACGATTACCGCGTAAAAAAAAAAGAAAAAAAAAAGAAAAAAGTTTTGTGTTTTATCATTTTTTTATTTTTATTTTATTTTTTACGACTGAAATTAAAAAAAAAATCCGAAGTCTTTTGATCGTGTTCCGTGAATATCATAATCGTATAGCATACCTGCAGCACGAAAAAAAATTCAATAACCTGCGAACAGCAATGTTTAATTTTCAGGCTGTGCGTTTTTCGAGATTAAAATAATATTATACGGGTATAGGAAAATAATATATTTCAAAAGGATTCGTCGGCTGTATACGGGAACAGTAATTAGATTACGAACGAAGCTAGAAATGTAATGGTTTTGTAATGTGGTTTTTTCTTTTTTTTTTTTTTTTTTCCACCGTCCGTACAAACAACTTTTCGACCAGAAACCGTGATCCGACCGTCAACACCCGGGGGCTGTGGTTTCCGGCACGAAATCCTGTCCATTTGGTTGGAATAGAAATTCATTTTTTTTTTTATTATTTGATTTTCCTCGCGGTTTTCCTTATAATGGCGACCGACCGGGACGTGCCGGAAAAACGTAAATGTTTATGCACAGTAGCGGTTTACCTGTTAATTTCGTTTTTTTTTTTATTTTTTTTTCTAATTCGGTTAAAAATAATCGTAAAATACGTTCGCCGACGCGTCGTATTATCGTAAAAACGTACCAGCGTTATTTAAACCGCGGTGTATATTTACACGATATGTAATGTTCGAGATTTTCTCGGGCGTTTTATGCGGATAAAAAAAAAAAAAAAAAGAAAAAACCAAAGTACTATCAGTACGTATTGGTTCAGTGTAACGACGTCTACGCGATACATTACAGAGATGCTTTCGAAACATCGTCTTTTCGCTTATTTTAAAATCGGAATTAAAACGTAACGAACAATCAATTAACGGCTATTTACCGTCACGATAAACGTAAATTAAACAATAGCAGTAATCGCGCGATTGTGTTGTGAAATTCTATAACGGATAAACGGCACGTTGTTTATCGTTTATTACCTAAACTGGAGTAATTTGTACGTTCTCACCGTTTGCCCACTTGAACGATTTAGATAGATTTTCCTATTTAGCGTTACATATTCGCCAGTAACAATATAGATAAACAGACGTCTGCGGCCTCGACTTCCCCAGGACATTCTTTTAACAGACACGGAAGAATTCATCATCAGCAAATGAACATCAATTATTCATATACTAGACCTCGTCGTTATTATTATATTCATATGTGTAACACATTATCATATCACTCTCACTATTAATAATTACGTCATTGATAAATTTCATTTAAATTTGTAACAAATAAAATTGTAAAAACTAAAAAGTTGTAATAGCAGCACTAGGTAAACATTGCTGAAGCATTTTATAATTATAATAAAAAAAAATGTATTATTTTATTTAATTTTATCGTATTTAGAGTATCTATAGCGTTTAAATATACTACTATACCAATAGTATCGATTAAAAACTCGGTTTTAATGTATCTCGGCGTATGCCCGCCAGCCGAGTATTCCGTACGGGGCCGACGCGGCGTACGACAAAACGTTTGTATATATATACGAGCTGTGCAAATAAAGTAACCGAGACTGATTTTTTTTTTTTTTTTTACTTTATAATTCTCGTATTGAATTAAAATGACTATTTCGCATTATCTTGTTCGGAGTAATTGCCTTGGGAATCGTCCACACGGCGGTGGACGCGATGTTCCCATTGCCCGCAGCGGTCCCGGGACTGGGGATATCGGCAAAGCCTTCGCAGTTCGTCGGTCGGACAGACGTTTCAATAAATTCCAGTGTCCCGAAATGCCGTCCTTTGAGGTGAATTGTTAATTGTAAAAAGATGCAAAAGTCACAAAGGGCTCAAGTTGGGCGAATAAAACGGTTCTATTAAATATTCCACGGGAATATTTTTGATTGCCAAAAACCGATTAATTGAAACCTAACCTAACCGGTCCTAACTCTTGTTATCCTTTTGATCTTGCCGCATAATTTTCCGAATCATTTTAGCGCAGATATTCCTCATCACCAAATCATTGGTGAAAATCTGATGGACGGTAATGTGAGTTAATCCCTACTGTTCTCCGATCTTTTTGACCGCCGACCTACGATCGATCGGGTCGGACAAGATCTCGAACTCTGATAATGTTTTCGTTGTGTTTTACAGTTGAAGGCCTTCCACAGCGAGGTTCAGCTTAAATCGACTCTCTGCCTTCTGCATATGCCTTAAACCACATAAAAACCTGGGCCCCTGAAAGCACACTATCTCCATACGTTTGTTGAAATTTTCGAAAAGATTCCGTCGCACTATATATATATATATATACACACACATCGTATATATACGAGGTCTATTAAAAAAGTATCGAGACTGTTAAGAAGAATATACATATTTATTAGATAAAGTTATTTACATTCAATCTCCTCTAAAATACGCTCCCTTTGGATCTATACAAGTTCTCCAATGTTCCTGTCATTTTTGAAAACACCTCGCTTTTAGAAATATCTCGTAGCTGCTCCGGCACATTTATGTTTTATTTCATCCACATCTTGAAAACTTTTACCCTAAAGCGCCATTTTTATCTTTGGGAATAAAAAACAAATAACACGGCGAAATGGAGGGTTGAGAAACAACTGGGATATCGTGTTTGGCCGAAAAACAGCTGCACAACACGGACCGAATGGGCTGGAGCATTATCGCGATATAATTTCCAACTGTCTGACTTTTTAAACTCGGCGGGTCTTTGCCTTCGTACAGCGTCTCGCAGACGGCGAAGAACATCAATAATGTAGTACTCCTTTGTTACGGTTTGTCGTTTAAGGGGCATACACGTGACGGACAATACTCTGGTAGTCGGAAAAAAAAAAACACGTTACGGGTTGTTGACGGACGTCCTTGGCGTTCATTACTCCCAACAGTTGTTATGCCATTTTTAAATCGTTTAAACCATGCACAAAAAAAAAAAAAAAAAAACGCGAGCACGCGGACACGGTTTCATATCCATAAGCTACCAATAACATTTGGTAGGTTTCAGTAGCCGTTTACCCAAGTGCGTGGCAAAACCGAATGCAAACACGTTCTGCTATATTCTCGCTCATAATGAAATCCCACAGGACGTAAATACACACTCGGCTTAATCGCACCTAGCAGCCGATTTTAATCTTAATCTATCGTATCTAATACGTTTCCCCGACACACGAAGGCAGACGAATATAGCACGCGCAAGTCCATACTCAGACCCAGTTCGCTTCTTAATCTTATCGATACTTTTACCGATTAGACCGTTTACTGTTTTCGTTTTCAGCAATCTGGCCGCTAAATCTACCAAACTATAGTAGATATGTATATGTTTTTCTATTTTATACGCTTAGAATATAAATAATTACAACGAATTCTCCCCCCCCCGCCCCCCGTGCGCTATACAATATTATATTATATATATATATTAAATTATAATCGCCTGTGCTATTCGTACCGAAATAAAGAAATTTCAAAGTTTTATTATTATGGTCTAACCGTACGTATATCGTATAATCGTACTAACGCGGCCGTTAGCAGTTCGTCGGCGGAAACTGTACAATAATAATAATAATAATAATAATAATAATAATAATAATAATAATATGTGTGTGTGTGTTTTGCTCGCATATATGGTAACGTACGCCGTCGTTTTTTAATCCGTTCTCTGTTTCTCTCCGACACAGACAGTGCACGCACGCTGCGCATATATTGTTTAATGTAATTATTAACTGTTACATAAGGAAAATTAACACGGCCATAAATTATATAGACCACTGTCTGAGCCCAGTGTGAAAGTAATAAAATACAGTGGCCGCGGCGAGCAGTTTGTATATATATATATATATATAAATACACATATGTGTGCGCGCGCCTGTGTGTGTGTGTGTATAATAATATGCGGCCCAGTCTGTATAGCGGCAAGGGTCCGGCGGCAGAGGGATTATGCGTGCCGTAAAAGAGGGGGGGGTGGTGGGAAATACCCTGTGTTCGGGTGAGGGGCCGGTGGCGGGCGGGCGGGCGGGCGGCGCGGAGACTGCACGCCGCTGTCGCTGCGGGACAAATTTCTCCGACGACCAAACAATATTTTTACCGGACGCGCGCAATTTGTTATCGTACGCGCCGCAACCGCCGCCGCCGCCGCCGGTAACCGTTTTAAATAATAACACTATCCGGATACCGTCGTAAATTTTTATTTGGAAAAAAAAACACACACAAAAAAACCAAGCCGTACGTAATTCCGCTTTAATCCCGCGTCGCGGGGTACGTCAACGAAATGTCGCAGCGGTATGTTATTTTATCGGAAAACCGTGTGTGTGTGTTTTTTTTTTTCAAATTCGACGTCAAAGTCCGGGGATAAAACGCTGTTCGGACGAACGGCATCCCGGAGTATCGTACCGCGATACGACTTAGGCGCGGGGGCCTCCTTATATTCCTTAGGGTCACGTCTGATCGTCAAATCAACAAAAAAAATGCGTCGAATTGTAATACACGAAAACTAATAATCAAATGGTTTTGGGCGACCGCGCGGTATTTTCATATTTCGCCGTACAAACGCCGTCCGAGAGGACATTTAACACCTAAACCTACCTACTGATGAGCCAATTTATAATAAATAGACTTGCGGCCGGACGAATTACCGGGCGATAACGTCTGGATTATAAAATAATAATTTTATTAACTGTTTCCCGAACTAAACGCGGTACACCGGTATTCCAATACTCTGAAAACACATATATATTTTTTTTTTTTTTTTCCCCCGCAATTTAGTCACGTTACGTGTACACTGTACGCGTTTTACCGATTTTCCGTGCACGTCGAAATCGTGTGACGCGGGTCTACAATTGGCCGATCGGATTGCCGGACGCGCCGTATGAGGTCACGCCGGTTATTGTTTCGGTTCTACGGCGGGAAATTCACGCTTGGCTATATCCAAACGGGACGCGGGAACCATTTCCGAATAATATTATGTCGCATTTAACACGCGCATAGTCCGCCGGGGAAATAGCGTTGAAAAACGGAAAAAAACAGAAAAAGAAAAACAGAATGTAAATATTCTCGATCTATGCGGCGGGAATGCGAAAATACAATTTGAACGTGCACATTAGTACCGATCGTAAATAATATCTGTGCGTGCGAACTGTAATGGTTCTTTTTTTTTTTAATTCGAAAAATACATTTAAATACGATTCAATTCGATTTATCGTGTCCTAAAATTAAAAAAAAAAAAAAAAAATTAAAAAACTGCCCCGGGAGCACTCCGTTCGGTGCGGCCGGTCTGGAAAAGGGAATTTTCCAAACGGTCTGGTCAACTGTTTTCTTAAAATACCTCATGCTCATTGTCTCGGTCGAATTTCGATTAATTTAAAATTTATTTATGTCAAATAATTGTTTTCCGGTAAAATTAACTCATACCATTTGTTGTGCATTTTACGTGATATTTTGTAGTTAATTTTATTTAACAACTAATTGTATTACTTGGGCAAATTGTTATACGAAGCGAGATCTCGAAATAACTTTTAGTACTAAAATATAACAGTAATAAACATATTAAGTTAAATTAACTTAACAATAATTGTTTTATATAGTTAAATGGAATTAATTATAGTTGGAAATATTTTAGTGTAATTATCAAGTTTTGTAAAAAAAAAAAAAAAAAAAGAATAATATAAACGTTGGAATTGAACTCGGCGATAACACAAATTGTTTGGTATTTTACGGTAGGGAAAAAATATTCCGAGTGGTCTGGATAAATTCCAATCTCCTGTCCTGAATTCGGTTCCCACTCCCGCCGCCGGCAGTGTTGCTCTTTTATCCAAGATAAAAATATAGTTAATATAAAAAAAAAAAAAAAAAAACGTCAAAGATTAAATTTTTTTTTTATAATACGTAACGGGAATATATCGGTTTTACTATAATGTGTGTGTGTGGTTTTATTTTAATTATTATTTTTTTTTTCCGCCTGTGAAGAAATTTTCAATCGAAAATCTATGCTAGACATTTATTTTTTTTTCTCCTTTTTTTATACAGTAGCCGATTGCTGTTGTTCCATTTTTTTTTTTTTTCTGCGTCGGTGATTTTAAACCGATGAAAAAATAATACTTCCTAAATAATATCAGACGAATGCATTCAACACACACATTGCAAGTAATAATGAGTAATGTTTATGCGCAGACTATTAATATAATTTTCAAACGGTTTTTGGTGTTCCCGTCGTACCTGACGTGTTTTATCGCACGCAATTACGCGGTTTTTATTAAAAAGATTCTGACGGTATTTTATTGCGCAAAGACGTCACAGCCATTATACGGTAAATCCCACACGACCCTTTCGGCGATTTAAATCTAAAGTGTACCTGCCTATGCGCACGACCGTATAGAATTTCCATTAAAGCGGACTCTAACTCACTGTTTAGGAACTCCGGATCCTGATTGATCACCGACGAAATAACCGCGCCGGGGGATGTCGTCGTGGAAATCCACGGAAACCCACAAATACACTAGGTAGGCGCATATGAAAACCAAGTGTGCGGCAAGATATATGAATATGAAAAAATGAAAAAAAAAAACAAACAAAATATCGAAATAAACGTACCGAATGTACCGGCGGAGTTTGCCGTGAAATTTTGCTCGCGCGTTACGGCCGTAGACCACGCAATTCGACACCCGGCGACAGAACCGGTGACGCACTTACCCTCCCTCCCCCCCCTCACTGTATAGTCACCGGTAACCGAAAATTTTAAGTGTTTCGAGTACCCACACATTATGTTATCCGTTAGACACGATTAATAATTACCGTTAAAACATAATTGCCACATACGGTCGTTCGTTCAACCGTCCAATTACAATTGCTGAAATATAAGTAACACAGAAAACGACTGGAAAAAAACGTATTTGTCTACCTAACACTTAAACGAAGAAAGTTATTTTGTTATTTTAACGTAATAATTACTAATCGTGTCGTTATGATATTACCGTCGATACAGGAATATCGTTTTTATTTTGTTGGTTTCTTCTTCTTCTTCTTCTTCTTCTTCTTCTTCTTCTTCTCCAATTATGTTAATTACAAAATACGTAACTACGCAGGGGAAAACGATCGGCCCGCAAGACGGCCAGAACGTAACTGACGGAAATATTGTCCGTAGTTTCTCGTCATTATCTATTTTTTATTTTTTTTTTTTTTCAATTGACAACATCCGACGACGATGAGTGCGGATAATATTATTAAACATCGTATAAAATTTAGCCACTTTCGAAAACGAAAAACGATTCTGAGCGAAGTACAGTTAGTCGTGTTTTCGAAACGCTGTAATTTTTTTTTTTTTTTTTTTTATATATCAAAATGTCGACTTGAATGCTTATAAAAAGAATTATTACATTACCTACCCTAAGTTTCTTTTTTCTTTTTCGACATAAGGTGCAACATATGACGCATCTCTGTGTCAAATATTCGTGCGTTTCTGCTCGGCCAAAACAATTTTATCCAAATAAAACCAAACAAACATTGTACGCTTAAAATACCGAATAAATAGTTCAATAATAGCCAAACATTTTTTTTTTTTTTTTTGAAAATTCGTCCATCATTTAAAAAGTGCTTATATTAATATTTTGTGAAAATTGCAGGTCTTAACGTTTATTTACAAAAAAAAAAAAAAAAAAAATCGGAAATAATTTAATCATTATTGCCGTAAATTGTCTCGTTTCCGCCCTCCCCCACTATTAGACAAATTACAACGAAAATTAAAAAAAAAAAATGATCGTACCGCAAAATACACCACACTAGATCGAAAATAATTTCAGAAAAGGTGTTACGCTTGAATATCGGAGCGAGATTTTTTCAGATTTTTAAAAACGATTTTCAAAAGGATCGCGAGCACCGGTTTTGGGGGTTTTAAATGGTTAAAGATATACCTAAATAATAATGTTTTTATAGTATGTAACAAAAAAATTTCAAATGCCTAGGGAAAAAATAGCTGAAAAATCGTCAGAATCGTTTTTCTGCGTCTGGACAGGGTTAATATTAATGTTCTGTGGAAATTTCAAGTCTCTGCGATTATCCAAGTAACAACAAATCGGATAAATCGAAAATGACAAAACCAACGGTGCCATAAAAACGTGTGTACCTGCGGTTTTTCCCAATTATTACACAAAACTATAACGAAAATCCAATAAAAAACAAAACAAATGACTTTCTCGTTGCGTCAACCAGATCCAAAGTGCTACCGGGAAACGTTACACCGACTTGAATATCGGAGCAGGATGTCCGGTTAGAAAATGTGTACACGGGAGGGGATAAAAACAACACAAATCATAGTCAGACCAATACGTTTTTCGCATCGCCCAGAGGTTAAAAAAAAAAAAAAAAAAAAAAAAGAAACGGAGGAATCGCGTTACGTGCCGTGGCTTTTACAGGTATATGAATATCGCGATGCGCAAAAAAATTGTGTTTGTGCGATGGATTTCCGGTCAAAATAATATAATTACTGACCGTATTATATTAATCGATGCAAATACGTTTTGCAGTTTAATTACGATTGACGCGTAATCGCGCTCGACCCAATTTCGAATACCGGCTTAAAGGACGGTAAGCGCGACTAGTTTTTTCGCTCAAAATCATTTTTTTTTTTTTTTTTTAACTCTCGACATCGATTTTTTAAAGCAGAGGGAGATTTATTACGCCGCGTCTAAACGCTAACAACGAGAATTCGAACGTGAACGATTTTGGCCATTTTTATTTTTTTTTTTCCCCCAATTGCATAAACGAATATCGAATTCCAACGCGCCCCCTCGTGCCACGAGTTGTCATCTTTCCATCAGAATACATTTTAACGAAATCGGACCACACACCGGGTTTTCGTTTGAGTTTTTATATACATAAAAGCCAATCGGTTTGTAAATGTTCACAATTTGTCCAAAAAAAAATAAGATATATTTTTAACACGCGTAATAACGGAAATCCGGATTTTATTTCCATGATAATAAAGTCTAAACGGATTATTTCGCGTCACATATTTCATATAAACATACCGAAATCTATAACACCGCAATGTCGTGAATTATTGACGTTTTCTAGGTTTTCATATTGTAATTTCTTTCATTTTTTTTTTTTTTTTTTTTTTTTATATTTTTTTTAAGTTACCGGCCGTCCTTTTGTCATTGAAATTCGTTCCTTGGATTTTTTGCTACTGTAATAATATATCGATCAAGTGTATTTATATATAGCGGTATTATTCTACGCGACGTGCGTTTTAAAAATATTCTCGTCCATTTTTGTACGGGTATTATCCGGTAATGAATAATAATTTTTTTTTTTTTTTTTTGCGCCGTTCGATAATCGCGCCGCGTTTATTTAGTCGGAAATTTCGCGCGGAGAATATTTTTTTTTTTTTTTTTTAATATTTTAACAACAAAATAATATAATTTATGTTTTCTATACAAATGGTTTTTTTTTCTGCGCGATTACATTTATTGCGTTTTCAGATTTCTAACGAATTAACACGAGCAGTACAAATACCGCCGGGCAATATTCAAATGACGGAACGTAAAAAAAAAAAATAAAAAAAATAAAACTATTATTTTAAAAACGTTGATATTTTTACAATAAGTATATATTAAGATTTCGATTAAAAATACAATTTATAACAATTTATACGGCCACGCGAGCGTACAAAAGTATTTAAATGTAAGTATACCGGGCAGTTCGTATCGGTCGCAGTTTCTTTTTTTTTTTTTAATTATTATTATTTATTTATTTAATTAAAAACGGTTTGAATTAAAAAAAAAAAAAAATAAAAATACTTTAAGGAGTCTTTCGTAAAAAAGTACAAATACCAAAAGGTAAAACCAAAAGGTTTAAATATATATATATATATATATATATATATATATATATATATATATATATAATTTATTATTATTTCGTTTAAACATTTTTTTTAAGAATAATAGGTACACTCTCTAGTTAGAATAATTTGCACGGAGAGATTCGTTAAAACATAAGTCTGGATCGTGGCGCGTTGTACGGATGCGAAAATTCGGGTGGTCGTAGACGATTGGTAAACGCGGTGCTAGGGGTTCGAAATATCGCGAAAGATAAAAAGGCGAAAAAATCCAACGACGAATTGCTCGGAAAAAAAAAAAAAAAAAAAAAAAAAATGAAAAAAATAGCCGGAGACGGAACGGCCGTCGGAGGAGTCTAATAAAGTGGCGAGACGACGGGAGACGGCGAGACGCGCACTGAGACATCCGGAAGAGGCCAGCAAACGCCCGGGACGGCCGTCCGGCAATCCGTTTATCGGCATGACCGTTTAAAACGGAGAGGAAAATAGTTCTGTAAACCGACCTACGGATTGGTAGAAAAAAAAAAAAATAATAATAAATAAATAAATAAAAATATGGATTTACTTTTTCAATTTATATTTATTCTACAACATCTAGGCTCTGGGAGATACCGTTTCGAGATGAACGATAAATAGTTTTTAAATCGTTTTGAAAATACAATTTCTCTCCAACCCCTCTATATCACCGGGGTGGTTCGATATGTAAATAGAATCAAAAAAATAAAAAAATCGTATTATTATTTTATATATATATATATATAGGTATGCGTATAAAATGCACAATAATAGTTGAATTTAACCTTAATCTCAATTTGCCTATAATCGAATCACCAAACGGTAAATATAGGTACGGACGTGACGTATACAAGTGACCTTAATTGAAGAACATACCGTAACAGAATATTATATTTTATTCAATAGTTGCCGTATAGCATATAATTCGTTAATTCTATTATTGTTCTAACATTCGACTCGAAGGGGGGGGGTACCACTTTGTTCCCGGCTATTGTATTCCGACGACGTAATCGACGGTTATCGAAAAATAATTTGATCATTTTTTTTCATTATTTATTTAATGTAAAAAAAAAAAAAAAAATGTTAAGCTTGAATATTTAAAACATTACGCGTGTAACAATTGAACTAAAAAAAACTAGGAATTGTGACCTTTTACGTAAATCGCACGGGGAAATGAAACGTTGCATGTCGGATAGACACAAACGTTTCGCGAAAACGTATAAATAATTTAAATGAATCTTTAGTTTATTTTATGGCAATTGACTCTGAACAACGTCGAAGGATTTAAAAACATAGGATTTTTTTTTTTTTTTGTAAATACAATATTTAAATAGAGTTGGTTTTTTTTGCGTTTACATGTTACGTGTCAGTCATTTATGCATATGAGAGAGATTTCATCTAAAAAAAAATGTTGTGCACTCACTACACGCTGACATTATTACTGATTATTTTACGATCAAAGGTTACCGCGATGGTAACTGGACAGCTGAATAAATTACGTTTAAAATTTAAACTAATAACGGACGCGAGACGTTAAACGAAAAATCGTTTTAAAGCCGGTTAAAAACGATAACGGAAGGGCATTTATTATCAATCGTTTATCGGTTGTAAAAGTTGGCCGTTAAACGTAAATTTATTACAATTTTAACATTATACGGGCAATCTAATTGAAATATAAGTCGTAGGTATTTGCGGAGGGGGGGGGCGGAAAAAATAATAGAAAATGCTCGGGACGCAACCCCCTAAATACAACCGAGTGACAAAACGTATTGAATATTGACGATGCACTTAAAAAAAAAAAAAAAAAATAAAAGATATATTGAGCACGCCGTACATTAAATATTAATGTTTAAAGTGCGTGCGAGATTTAGAGAAAAAAAAAAAAAAAAAATTAATAATTTGTAGACCGACGGAAGAAAAATAAAAAGTTTTTTTTTTTTTTTATGTAAACGCTAAACACCGTGACCTTTCCGCGCATGTGTGTACGAGGTGTGGCTATTAAATAACGAGACTATCTACTTAGCGATAAGGCATGAGTAGATAAGGGTATAATGGTAGTATATTTGTAATCTATGAATATCACAGCATCGAACAATACCAGTTTAGTCAGTTTCCGTTTTGTAGTCTATGTGTAAGCGTCGTTTAAATTGACCTCTTACGTGTTGAACGTCGAAATCATGCTGGACGAAAAAATTGAACAACGTATTAATTTAAAATTTTTAGTGAAACTTGGAAAATCTGCGACCGAAAGTTTTAATTTATTAACTGAAGTATATGGAGATAGTGTCCTATCACGACCACGTGTTTTTGAGTGGCACAAACGATTTCGTGAGGGTCGTGAAGAAGTTAAAGACAATCAACGGGTGGGTCGTCCATATTGGTCGTATTTTTCGATATTAAGGGTGTAATAATGACAGAATGGGTACCTCAGGGACAAACTGTGAATCAACATTATTACCTTCAAGTATTGACAACACTCAGAGAACGAGTAAGAAGAAAGCGGCCTGAGTTGTGGGAAAATGACTCTTGGATCTTGCATCAAGACAATGCGCCGGCTCACAGTGCCTTATCTGTAAAGCGATTTCTAGCTAAAAATCGAACTCCAGTGCTTCAACACCCCCCCATATTCGCCAGATCTCGCTCCATGCGACTTTTGGCTTTTTCCAAAATTAAAAAGTGCGTTAAAGGGCACACATTTTGAGTCAGTTGAAGCTGTAAAAACAAAAGCGACAGAGGTGTTAAAGACATTGCAAGAAAAGGATTTCCAACACTGTTTCAACCAATGGAAAATTAGAATGGAGCGATGTGTCAAACATGGAGGGGAGTATATAGAAGGGGAAAAATGTTAAACCATTAAAAAATATAAATAAAAAGTTTTTACAGAGAAAATCTCGTTATTTATTAGCCGCACCTCGTATATTCATAAGTGTGTAATTATCAATAATACACGCCGTTAAAAAACAAAACGTTTCGAGTTTAGGGCGACGATTAATCGGAGACAAATGGACGGACGGGGCCCGTCCGTAAGCCATTTCGCTTTTGTACAGCGCCGAGGGGAAGTGTTTGTTATTATTAATGTTATTATTATTATTTTTTTATTTATTTTTTTTTTCTTCATTTTCATCACATACGGCGACGACGCGGTGACGGAGAAGCGGCGGCGGGGGGGGGGGGGGGGGGGTAACGCACTTTCAGAGCCTTTTACGCCCGATAAAATAAGTGGCGTTGCCCGCGGGACCCCGTCCCATAGAATACAATACAATATACACGCGCGGGTACTATAGTGAATACCCGGACGATTTCCGCGCGCGCCTTCTGGATAGTAAAATGCACCTGGACATTCGTATAACGCGTACGCGGGATCGGGAAAAACGGTTTAATGGCCTACGGCTGAAATTATCTGCACCGCTTAAACGATGATTTTCCGAGGGAAATTTTCCATTTAGAATGATAAACGCGCCGCACGGTCGACATTTTGTACGACATTAGGTAGGCACCGCCGCCGGAAAAGCTTTCCGCGCGCGTCCGCGCCATTGAATTATTATTCGACGCGAATACGTCCGACGTTGTATTTGACGGGAAAATATCGCCTTGCGCTCTAGCGGCGACACGGGTCGGCGGCCGTAATGGCGATTAATTACGCACGCCCGGTCGCCGTCGGCCGTTACTTTCGAACGCTCGGTTCGGTCGCACCGGTTCGTATTATCTAATCCGTTTGCCGGCGATGCCCACACTGAATCCGTCGCAATTTTTTTTTTTTTCCCCCCCCCCAATTCAACGTTTCGACGGCCCGGACGGTTACGGTTTTCCGTAACTGGACACTGTGAATATACAATCCGGAACAGCGCGGTGCCGGCGTTCAAAATTACCTCGGAATTCCTCCGAAAACGCCTACGAAATCTACGAGAAAATCCGCCGTCCGGTATAACTTTGTTTCTTTTTTTCTTTTTTTTTTTTCGGTTCAACTTGGCTGCGCGAGTAGTAAACGATATAACTCGAAAAACGTATATGTCGGCCAACAACGACAAACAGTGTTTTTGAACTCTGCGTTAAGAGCAGGTGTTTCTAATTATACCTAACCGGAATTCGCAATACTTACAGAAAACCAACGGCAGATCTCGCATAAATAAAAATAAAAAAAAATGTAATAATATCACGTACAAAACTTTGTGTATGAAAAATCGCCTTTCTCTCGGATTCTTAATCACGACTCTTTATGTAAAAATATTAATAATATTTGCAAAATCTCAATAAATCAGGGACTGAACCCGGAACTGAAATAACCGGTTCCCGAAGAAAATTTCAGAGCCGGAACCTTTTAAATAAAATACAAATACTTTCGGTTCTCGTCGGGTCTAAGAAATAACCGAAAGTTACTGTGTTACTTAGTTCGTAGATTGTCTGATTTTTTAGTACATTATTTTGTCGGTAGTTTTATTTAAAAAAAAAAAAAAAAAAAAATACCTTAAGGGCAATACGTAATGCTATTTGAAACGATGAATTTTTAATAACGGATATTAACTGGAACCGGAACTACAATTTTATATATTTAACAGTCGGAATTGTAGCCGGAACCGGTTTATTATTTTATTATTAAGAACCGAAAAAGTCGCCAAAGACCGCGGGATTTCGATCGTAGCTCAACTTGTCGGGAAATGTTGGCGGACGCGCGCGCGCGTTTGCGGTGTCTGCCCGGGCCGACTATTCTGATCCGTCAGCGTTCGAAATGTTTTTACAATCGAATTAACATGTACTGTATAAATCCTATTGCAAATGCAATAACAATATAATCGCTCTGTATAAATATATATATATATATTATATTTATATTTATATACACAGAACATCATCGGATTGTTTCTCGCGCGCAGTCATATAATAATAGTGATAATAATAATAATAATAATAATAACGGGGGGGGGGGAGGTGCCTCTCCTTTAGGATATTACGGGACTATATTACGAGTTCGCAGACGTCTGGAGCTCGTTTTAGTTATTTAAATGAGATTCATTCGTTTTCATAACCCATCTATCATTGCCGCCGACGATATTTTCCGCCCTTGTCGTTTATTCTCTTAACGTCTTGTCGTATAACATTACGCACACCGACGCCAAATCGATGAATCACCCCCTTAAACTTTATTATTATTATTATTATTTCACATCGGACTCGTACGCGCGTATACATTGCTGCTGCTGCTGCTGCTGCGCCCTAGTCGCACAAACGTCCCGGTCGTTAGTAACGCATGATCTGTTTGTCTTTCAGGTCTCTGAAATGTAATAATAATAATAATAATAATAATAATATCGGGACAGACAGACGAATATGCCTTTGTACCTCGATGAGACTATGTGTGTGTGTGTGTGTATGTATATATATATATAAAAAATAAAATATATGGGTAGGTACAAATGCCGTGATTCGTGAATAAGACTTTGCAATTCAATAAAAAAAAAAAAAACACCACTAAACGCCATAAAACGTTATATACGTAAAAAAAAAAAAAACACAAAACAAAACAAAAAGAATACACCCCGTTCGAATTGTTTGAATTTTTACATTTATCACACTCCATACATATATTTGATGTACCTATATATAATACATTTTTCACTTGTCGTTTGTCCTCGTTTACCGTAATTCTATACGAGACCGGTGCGACGGTGAGCCGGGCGGGGCACTCGCCCGGAGCCTCGAAGCCCCATCACCGGTAGTATTGTGTTAAAATTACAATTATTATAAATATAATAGTAATACTGAAATGACGGTGCTGGCTTATATTATCGTTGCAATAATACAATTGACATATTTGCATCGCAAAACTCAAGAAAGAAAAAAAAAATGTTTTAATAATTGTAATTTTTAGTATAAAAATTAGTATTATTATTATTATTATTATTATTTTTTTTATATATATATGTTGTACGTACAGTTTATGCAATACCGTATGCTCGTCTAATGAAAAGATTTTGTTATAAAATATGATTTTATATGCATTTCAAAAGACATAATTATGTTTGAAGTATTCTTCTCCTAAATCAAACAAAAACTCTTCATCCGATTAATTAAAAAAGAAAAAAAAAATTACTTATTACATTGGCACAAATGTAATTTGCACCTACTATTTTATTAGATGATAAAATACACTGAAATAAAAAAAAAAAATTACCGGTGGGGTGGGGGTGAGGAATTTACCCCATTTCCATTCACTACTGATTTATTTATTGTGGTGTACCTATACATGAAATTTTGCCCGGGGTCGCGCAAACGATAACCTAACCTAACCTAACCCTGATTCTTTACCTATATTATAAAAAAAAAAAAAAAAAAAAAACCGTTCGTGTTTGCATAAAATAACACAGGAATATAATCGATTATAGAACGTATAATGTGATTCGTGAAAACGGTTTATTATTTGCGTAAGAAAATGGTGTTTTCTGTTTGAACAAATAAAAAAAAAAAAATCAATTTGTCTCCGACAGAAAATTAAATTGTCTATAATTTGATCTTTATTCCGTCACGTGGAAATCGTCACATCGTTACAATTCATATGTTATCTGTAAATGTTGCGCCGAACAATAAATACCGAAATTATTATATATATATATATATATATATATTTCTTTTTTTTTTTTTTTTTCGTTCGCTGGTTTACGAAAATATTACGCGAGGCAGTGAGGTAAATCACGATTAAATGCCGTGCATGTCGAAAACATGGCTACACGCGTACGATTTTACTAAACCGTAATATGAAGTTAAAACAAAAATAATGCGCTTATATATTTTCACGCATCGATTATATATTCTACACGAATAAATACGTATACGGAACTATAATGTAGGCACCACGGCCGAGTTTTTGTGCGAAAAGAAAAATTTAACGTAGCCGTCTGAATAAGCAAACCTCGGTCGTTTTACAGAAGGGGGGGGGGAAAAAAATTGAAAAATTATAATCAACAGAAATAATATTATGTTAATCCTACGGGTCTGGCGAAAAATCGTGTCGCGTATAAAATTCGAAATATATAAACGGGCTGTTACAAACTACGTACGTATATACGTAGTACGGTGTGTACGGGGTAGTTGGCGAATTGGGTGATGACAGTGGGCGAACGGGGCAAATGGGGCGTCGTGATTTGTATTTGGTCGGGTAAACGACCGAAATACGAGTATAATACCGTACAACCGGAACAATATTATGATTAAATTAAATCCGAATCGTATTATAAACCTCCGTTTAATGGTATCTACGACACGGTCCTTATATTATACAGTCTCGTTACTGCGGGCTACCGCCACAGGTGGTCGTTGGCGATCTTGTAATTAGTGAGGGGCAAATGTTTTGAGTCACGTTCCCGCTCCCCGTGAAATTCTCGCCGATGTCGGAACACATTCAATTTGACAGACTCGGTTCGGCCGGACCAATCGGTCGATTACGGCCCTTACAGGATTTGCAACGTGTCGTTCGGCAAACGAATAACGACTAACGTCGATCGAATTCCGTACGCGAGAAACGATCGACGGCGACGCCGGGATATGTTACGCGTGAGCCCCCGTTGACGGGTTGAATTTCGGGCGGTAAGGAAATTGGTTTTAACGAGCCATTCGTGTAACTATATTTCGAATATGTATCCGAATACACAACAACAATAGTATTTCAAATATATATTCCGAATACTTTGCCGCAAGTACTCTGGATATTTTACGATCACAACCTAAGCAAAAATGTATGGTTGAGATTTTGGATGATTTGAGAAAGCTAGACGTTGATATGATGTTAAGTAACAGTTTATGTGTTTGGCACGGTTTGTATTCGATTCAGTAGTATATACCGTCATTTTTTGTCCATTTTTTTTAAATTTTTTAGAAAAACTATTGAAAATCTAGAAACATTTTTCTAATAGTATCGTCGGCAAAAAATCGGCATATTTTAGGTAATGGGGGTGAAAATCGGAGTAAACCGAAAAAGTGATTTCCGGGAGGAAAGAGCACACATATTATACTATAAAGCACTCGGAATCTAAAACGATAGTGGCAATAAAATAAATTTAATAAACCAAAATACTATTCGTACGATAATTCAGGGAAAAAAATGATGTTTAACAATATTCAAAATACATAAAAAGTATTCCAAATACAGTATTCAGAACACCGGCCTATGTACACCTGTATACACAGACAGGTACGAGAACATTCAGAATTGCATGTACGCATGTACCGGAAAAACGAAATTTCATTGGAAGTCCGGAAAAAACGACTATTTTTCTTCTTCTACAGATTCTATAGCCCATTCGGCGGGGCCTTCGCCGCTTTCACTATTTCACGACATATTCCTCTATTTTCACTCCCCTCTAGTCTTAGTCCCGGTGCACATTTTCAGAAATCTGATTTATCTATGTCTATCCACCTTTTCCTAGGTCGTCCTCTAGGTCCTCTAAGTTGCTGTTTTCACAAAGCAGTTGGATCTCCCGGCATGTCTCGCTAAAAGTTTGCATCTTTAAAAATAACTCGATATTGAGCTCAAGGTACGTTTGGTAAATTTCACTGTTGGTTTTTGTTTCTCCGTTTTCCATAATAGGACCACGTGTAATAATTTTCTCTCGAACGCGATCAATTTCTCTTCATCGCCCTTCGATGCCGACAGCGGTTTGCATCCGTAGGAATTAAACCATTTTCCCAGTGTATATTAACCGCTGAAATTCTCAGATTTATATGGCTATGCATATTATTTGTATTATTAATATTAGTTCCTAAATACTTAAAGTTCTTCCGTCTATATCCATACACTTGATCGTATCTCGATTAACCTCGAGTTCTGTAGGGCTGCCGTTTTGGTAATAACTCCTGCGCTAATCACCACGATATCTTCCGCATAGGCAAGTAGCGTTTTATTCCCAAGTAAATCCATTTCCTGACGAACCGACATAGTTCATATAACTTTTCCCGGTGCTAAGTTGGAGATGAAGTCGAAGACAAACTGTCGTCGCCCCGCTTGTCCCGACTTTGAAATTCTCTGAAATTTTCTTTCCGTGTTTAATTCCATCGCGAGCTAAATTACTCCGGCCGGTACTTGGATTTCTTCTAGGGCGGGCCCGTCGTCGTAGTTATTCTTGTGTTTCCTTCCCGAATTCATAAAACGTTTCCTCCCCCCCCCTCCCGATACCTGGCAAATTGTACCGTTACAGTACAATTATTCATGTATTTATTTTCGTCGTCGCGAACCCGACGACACACGTACAAACGTGTGATTATTGTATTACAATAAAATGGTACGCTATTCGGCGAGAAACTATATAATCGCTTCTATAATATTATACCGACATCGACAATAGGTGGTACGCTGGGGTGGCCGGTTCGTTCGCCCAGACGGCATCAAAGCGACGGGCAGTTGCGCGGACTTGTGCTGTTCAACGCAAGAAAGTTTGGCTGTCGCACGCGATGCGACTCCCGTGCGCCCTGAGCGTATTTCATCGCGGTGACTTTCCGGGACCCGCCCAGCCGACGTCCAACGGGCACGGTAATAAATTATTATCATTATTTGACTACACTGTGTGTGGTCTCCGGGCGGGACAATTAGCGGCCTGCCGAGTCTATAAACTTTATGATTGGACGTGATTTACGATCGTTCGCCTATTGTACGTGTCCGTGTAATTGACACCGTTTGTACGAATAAACAGGCCACGGGGCCAGTGTTTCGGGGGGTGGAGGAGGCGGTGCAATCCGTGTTGCGCCGGCTCGGAATAAGAATTTTGCGGGTTTTTTCCCCCTTGGCTACATTGATTTTTTTTTCAGATTTTTAGAACGATCGGTTTATCGCGATTATTAGGAAAACTATAACGAACGAATCGAAATAAAAAAAATACCGTCTCAATGTACCAACTGGATCCGAAATGCTTTCAGAAAACGTTATACGCTTGAAAATATGAAAGCAATAAAAAAAGTTGTTCGCAGACGGGGGAAAAAAACATTACACACAAATCATAGTAAAACCGCTCAGAATGTAAAATTTTATCCGAACGCGAAATCAAATTAAATGCGACTGCAATAGTATTCCAATACTTACAGACTGTAATATAATGTCGGGAAAAGAGAACGCCACTGAAAAGTGTTATAAGTTGACGAAATTAGTGGATTGGGCGTATAATCAAACGTGAAAGCTTGTTGATAACAATTATAGAAAGGACCGTTGAAGGAGAAAATCGCATGCGGGGATAAATTGTATAAAGCAAATGGCATAGGATTAAGGATGCGATTCGTGTTAACAATAAATTATTGAGGCAGAGACGAACTGTAAAACTCCGCAAACCGATCGGAATTGATTGAAAACAAAAGAACAAGAAGAACAATAAGAACAAGTAGAACAAGAAACGTTGTTTGTAAGTTCTATCGCACGTCGGAATACGTGCGAAAACCCGACCGATTGTAATTTGTTTCGTAGTTACAGTTTAAAATAAAAAAAAAAAAAAAAAAATATGAACTCCGCTCGGAATCGAATTATGTCGGCTTTATTTTATCGTTATACTTTCGAGTATTTGTTATCCGTTTAAACATTTTTTTTTTATTTTTTTCCCCCCTTTTTAATTCTTATTAAAACGAAATAATATACCTATACCTCTCCGTTATATTCAGCGGTAAACTTACACTTAAATTATGTACATAATTCACGACGTCGCTGACGCCGCCGCGTTTGTTAAAACTCTTTCTATATAAATATATATATATATACACACACACACACACACATTGCGAAGATATACCGACTGGGGATTACACTTTAAACGTAGTTCTCGCTATTTTTTTTTTTTTTTTTTGTGCGACATATACAATTTCAATAATCCACGCGCAAACTCCCCCGGCCACCCCGGCACCGGGATGCGCAGTATAATATTACGTGCAAATACCAATATAATAATAATAAAAAAAAAAAAAATAAAATAAAAATAAAGGGTATTGGAGTAAATTATTGAACAGACATTGAAACTCCGGGGCCGTTCCATCAAAATCCAGTCAGCCAGACGCGACGACGACGTGTAGTATTATACCGGTGTTTCGTTTATTTTTATTTTTATATATTTTTTTTTTTTTTTTGTTTGCGAATGCGTTTGAAGCGTACGCAATAACATATTGCTAAAATAAAAATAAAAAAAAAAAATTCAAATGTATATATATATATATATATATATATATATATATATATATTATTATTATTTTTTTTTTTTTTTCATTTTCACATAAATCAAGCGAACAAAGTCTTTGTAGTCGGTCTATACGCGTTCAGTAACTGTTTTCTCGACGTTGTCGGTTTATAAACCCCCAAAGCATGTTTCTTTTTTTTTTTTTGTTTATTTTTTTTTTTTTTTTTTTTTAACTTGTAACACGGTATCGGTGTCAATAATGTTATAATAATCATTAAACGCGTACGTTAGTTTGTGTACATTATACGCGATATTCGACGGCCCGAAAAGTGAGAAAACGAAACGCGATATATGTTGTTATAATAATAAAAAAAAAAAAAATTACATACGTCGGGCGGGTGGTGTTCGGTTCTTATTCGACGTCGACATTCGATATTAGAATATAGACGTGTATAGAATAATCTTGAATTTCGCTCGGCCGAAAAAACGTACGAGATGTTTTATCGCGGAGAATGTAATATTATACGATTCTTATTTCACAACAGTAAAAAAAAAAAAAAAAAAAAAAAATATTAACACAGTAAATACGAGGTATACATAAGGTTAATTTATTTATTACTGGCTGCTGGTTATGCGGCCTTGTTCGTCGGTCGAGTTCGGTTTTCCGGAAAAAAAAAAAAAGAAAAAAAACATTAACAACCTACAAATCGTCAAAACGTCGTTGTTAATCTTTTAAATATATTAAAAAAAAAAAAAAAAAACGCTACTCTCGTCCAACGTGACAAGAGGTAATAATGACTGCTGTTATTCCAAACATCAACAAAAATAACTCCGTTTCCGTCTTAATATATTTTTATCGAAATATTTTAATCGGAGATAGCTACGCATTATGCGATGGTGAACAATTTTTTTGTATCGGTTCGGTCGTTCCGCTAAAATTTACCGCTACACACAAACAAACAAATGTTACTCCTTCGTAATATCAGTACGGACAAATGGACGTGTATTTTTTTTTTTTCGTATTGTTGCGCCGGATTTATTACATCGTGCGCCTATACAGGTAATTAGCGGCAATATTATGAATTATTTCGGAAAAAAAAAAAAAAAAAAAAATACGCGTAATCCCAAAACGAAACGCTCGGGGCCGGCCGCATATGGCGAAGAAAAAAAAATTTCGTTTCATCGAGACAAGTATCACGAGTAAAAAAAAAAAAAAACAATGGCAAAACTACATGAATTACAGATCGTATTGCTTCTGAAAAACCGCCGTATTCTCCAGATTTAGAACGCTCCCGGCGACTACTCGCCGCCGGCTATTCGCAGATCTCAAAAAAAAAAAAAAAAAAAAAAATGCTCGCCGATAAGAAATTTCGCTGGAATAAAAAAGTTATCAGTGAAACCTAGGCCTATTTTGATGCGAAATATCGAAACCGTTCCGCGACAACGGTATTGAAATATGATTGTGTTACTCTCGATGGAGATTATATCGATGAATAGTGTCAATTTTTCATGAAAAATGACGAGGGTATTCATTGTTCGGCCCCGGGACTTTTCAGCCCGTGCGTTTATTGAGGGACGTTGGCCCGAAACTATTACACGGTGATTAATCCGCCAGGCGAATAATATTATTTCTGCGCAGGTCGTCGCCGGTGTTTAGGAAATATTTCATACGGGATGCCCAGCCTCGTGTACACCCACACCAACGCGATACCGTACAAACCGTGAAAATTATTCCCGCCTTGTGCCGTTGGATAGTGAATTTTTTATTTGGTCTCGAGACGGGAAAATCGTCGCCCGAAACCGCGTCGGCGAACGATGTATATATATATATTATATAACATATTGCGCGAGCGTTATTAATAAAACATTTTAGCATTTTAGCTAAAACGCAAACGGGTGTAAAAAAACGTCGACGCCGACAGACGGACGTGTACGGTGTGTACGGTAACCGCGTGACCGACATTTTTATCGCGCGATAACGACCGAGACTTTCCCGACGACGGTGTTTCGTTTTTCTACGTTATGAGATTTATTCTTTATCGCCTTCAAAGCGGTTTCCATCGACATCTCTACACACTGCGCTTGCCAATCACTTTCGGTCGGCCCTGTTAGAAGTTCCTGCCGTTTCCGTTTTTGACGAAATGAAGTTGACGAAATTTTCGCGACCGGGTTAAATGTCACATGGAACGAGGTCTGGCCAGTACGGGGCAACTGTGTGTTGAATTATAGACAATTTTTATTATTTTTTTTTTTTCAATTAAAAAAAAACCGTTGAATTGAAATTGCACTTTGCAAATTTACTTCTTACTAACGCGTTCACTCAATTCAAATTAACACTCTCGTTACAATAATATCGATTGACCGTCTGTCCGCTAGGAACCTGTGGATTCTGTGGGTTTCTTCAATATTTCCGTTTGTTAATGACGTGGCTGCGCTATCATCGTTTTCCATTAACAAACCGTACAAAAAAACGCGAGCTCGTGATGTGTATTCATCGACATTCGACTTTATTCAACATTCGAAACGAATCCACGGCGGTTTCCTTTAATTTGGTGAGAAATTTAATGTTAACACGTTGTTCGATTCGTATATGTTTCCGGTTATACTGCCGAACATACACTAATTCAAAGGCGAATAAATATGAAGGAAAAAAAAAATGAATCGATTTCATTCATACCGAAAGTATACTTAGATATGCGTTCCTTAAATGGTTTGGTTCAAAAATCACTATGTACATAACGTTAATAGTTTGGGTTTTATTGGACAAGTCACGTTACTTCTGTGTCACACATTCAGCGGCGGTTTTGGCAATCATTATCTGAGGAGGCGACAAATTAAAGGGGACCAGTCAATTTAAAATGTTTCTATTCGTCTGTTTGCATCGTAAATTTCCAAAATGTATAAAGAATAATTTCAAATTTAATTTAAATTATTACTAGACACGTAAGTTGTAAATGTACTTTAGGTATTATTTTATTTTCTCCGTTTATTTCAAGGGAGACGGAACACATATTCCGCAATATGTATTTTAATGAAATTATTATGTATTTTCTCTATAAATAATAATTATTAATCAATTATCTAACTAAAACGTGTTATAATGTTTGGAAGAATTATTTATTTTTTTTTTTTTAACTATATAACGTTATGTATGAAAAAAAAAAAAAAAAAACAGTGTCTAATTCAAATTTACGAAATTCGTTATTTCGTTAAAATATATAATGTTTTGAACTAATGAAGTTTGAAACAAACAAGAACGTTAATTACATTTTTAATGCGCGCAAAAAGAATATATTATTTAATTTGCATACGTAAATGATTAACATATTAATTACTCGAAACCATATTTCATACAAGTTTGACTGTGCTGCGCGCCGCAGACTATATTATATTATGTACAGTACAAATTAGAAAGTTTATATAATGATAAGATTTGAGCATGTAAGTCAAACAGCGCGGCAGTATCTCGATGATGAATTAAAAATTTTTTTTTTTTTTTTAAATAAATATTAGAATAGCGTACTAAATTACTTGGATAAAATATAGAGGGGAGGGGAGGAAATGTAATTAGGAGATTTACGTCGGAGTGAAATAAAATTGCCCGCGTTTTTTAAACGGACAAAAATGTTTGAATCGTTTACCAGTTAACCGTATTGTATTAACACGTTTAAACGTATAATTATGGAGATTTTAAACCATTAACTACTGTCGGAATTTTGTTGGGGCTAAACAGCGTTTTATTACAAAAAAAATGCATGTTGTTATCTAGACAGTATCTGCCATAAATATCTATAATGCACAATAGATATTAATTTATATATCTATCTGGCTATATAATACATGATAGATATCTGTGTTATCTACAAGTTACAACCGTTTTTTTTTTTTTTTTTGGTCAGATAACAAATAGATATACTATCTTAAACCGTATATAAGGACCGCAATGATGTAACCGTTATTCTTTTTGATGTAAACGTCGGAATAAAAAAAAAAAAAAAAAATCAACAGTAAAGTAGGAAACGGTTTCAAATAGTTGTTGGTTTATTAGGACTGACGGTGCCGAATTAGACTTTGGGGATGTTTCGGAGCCCTCAAGCACTCTCAACCCAGTCGCACCTACGATTTTTTTTTTACGATTCATACCATTTCACTGCTATTTTAATCTAGAAAATTACGGCAGCATCACGTAATAATAGTATAATAATATTCGCTATTCAGTATAGCTCCGGTGCTCGTCGAAAATACGGTTCAATTGATTATTCCGATGAAATACGTACACGTAACTAATACCATGCCAATTGGATACCTCTTGAAGAAAGATTAGAACGTCCCCAGTTATAGGTTTTCAAAAGAGTTTTTTTTGAGTGCCTTCATTCGTTTTTTTTCTCGTGAAATTCAGTTTCAACTCATAATAGGCACTCCTTATATTGTATATTTCCTGTTTGTATTTTTAAAAGGTTTTTTTTTTTTTATTTTTTTTATTGTGTATTATTATTCGAATACATATTTTATATACACGCCATACACACACACATATAAAACTTTTAATAATAATAAAAAATATATCAATCAATCAACGTTTATTATTGGTAGGTACACCTAATTAAATTAAATTCCCGTGCGCCAAACGTCATAATTTATCGATTTGATTTTATGTGTTTTAAAAACAAACTCGAAAGTGCACCGATTTTATTTCAATATAATAGTTTGAAAACTCACAGTCGACCATAATATAAAATTTAGAGTAGATATTTGAAAACAAAATAGAAATAATAACTGCCTCTCACAATAACGTTATACGTACAGTCGAAAAGCAAGTTGCGTTGGGCCATCAGTGAAAAAGTTCTACTATTTTTGCAAACGTTTTTTTTTTTTTTTTTTTGATTTAAAAGTGCACAAAATAAACTATTTGTCTACATACTAGCCAAACAAGTCTCTGCGCTTTTTCATATCGCCGTGCGGGTATTGAAACGCCTAGTTTGCGAACACCGGATGCGTGTGACATCTTTCACAACGTCGTCCGAGCGATATTGGATCTCCCGTCGGGAAAACTATCATTTATACCAGACGCGCGTTAAATTTCAATATTAATTCGAGAGTTTGAATAATTTGTGAATATTTGACACGTTCGCGTAATTCGCGTATGAAATAGAAACGAATCGTTCGTTGTATATGTGCGCGTCTAACTACTCCAAAAGGCAACTGAGCCGCGTACGTATATATGGGCGCAGGCACTACGTCTGTACTTTTTTTTTTTTTTTTTTATCACTCGATCACCGGATACGACTTTTATCGTACGAGTGTGAATAATAATAATAATAATAATAATAATTTTTTTTTTTTTTTTAACCAAATATAGGTCGTATTGAGTGCGTGTTAACGGGAACGCGGGATCACACGCTCTTTTCATTAACCGTGTCAATGTATTACGTTCTTTTTTTTTCTCTTTTTTTTTTTTTTTTTTTATCGTACAATTTTTGATTCGTAAACGAAAAAAAGTATTTTTATGTATTTTGTTCTTTTAAATCTATGTATATATATATATATGGCATTTTAGATAGTTCTGGGCGGAGCGAGGGGGTCTTGTGATTTTACAATGATTTTTTTCTTTTTTTATTATTCTAAACAATTTTTCTATCTAAAGACTTCATCTAATCTATACACTCCTATACTGTCGTATCCGGTAGCAAAATTTTTATTAATTGGCACTTTAAAAAAAAAAAAAAGTAATTTTTCGTTATACCTATTAGTTTTTTTTTTTTAAACGACGAAAACAACGAAAATTACACGATTTCGTCAAAAACGAGTTTTATTATATCGTCGCGATTCCCGAAAATAACATATATATCTAGTCTTCGTGGCTAACACTAATTCCATAAAAAAAAAAAAAGAAGAAAAGTGTACTAAAAAAGTATTTATTATGTACTCGAGCGGGGATTTTTCATAATTTCGTCGTATACTACACGGTGTCAAACATACTCTATATGAAATTGACAACGATTGTCCCTATATATTACACTGAAACTCTACTTAGAATCGTTTTATTGTAGGGAACGATTTATCGTATCTTTCAAATTCAATGCGTCCACCAAGAGGGTCTTCGCCTATCCAAACGAGCGAAACGTCTTCGCTAATACACGACACCCGTGCGAAATGCGCACGATTTTTTTATAACTATATTATAATAATGTAAATCAATCGTACTGAAACGTTTTTCAGTACTGAAAATTGTGACGATTCGGATATTGTTGCGGTCGCGACCAAAACGATATTATAAAAGTAACGTGTGACGGTAACAATATTGTAAGATAGAGCATGCAGTGGAAAAGAAAAGTTTTCCGCCGTTCATTCCATTCGTATTTTCCGGACCGGTGCTGTTGGGATTGTCATTGTCATTAGATTATATTCAATCTACGTTGTTCATTATTAAGAACAATCGAATCAATTATTCCATTCAACATCCAATACACGTGGAGACCGATTTGTAATTAATTCCGACAAATATTTGACGTTGGTTTGATGCCGATCATCGAAAACTCGGTGCGGCCGACTTCGCTTGACTACACTAACGCAAGTGAACGACGCGTTCCCGCGGTTTAAACACGAAAATGTCCGTTAACATTCAAGGACGATATTTTTTTTTTATTATTATTATTATTTACAGCTTACGTTATTCGCATAATTTTTTTTTTATACAAATATTATATTGAATTCGGGTTCTTTCGGCTTACATTTAAACTTATAACAATAAATCATAAGTCAAATTACTCGCAACTGAATGGCGTGGGGGGGGGGAACCGTCTCGTCCGTCTCGCCGGCATTCGCCTCGAATATGAATGTAAAATTAATATTTTATCAATTTGAAAATTTGCACGCGACAACCGTTACTCGATAGCGTATAATATAAATAGAACTTTAAGTACGGCTCAGCGTTTAAACTTTACATTTCTACACGTACAACTTTATGATTCTTTTCGTCTGGTATTTTTTTTCTTTTTTTTTTTTTTTTATATATTATATTATTTGTTCAAATTATTGAGAATTTTGAAATAAGACCGGCTTATACTGCGGTATAGGTATACCATCTGTGCCGTCCGTATAACAGCTTATATCTATAAATATCCTTTATGTAGACGAAAAACTCTGTGTTTTTTTTTTTCTTTCGATATGCATTGACAAAATAAAATAAAACGCGCGTAAAACCCAAATAGCTTTCTAGCAACGTTTCGAACTTAAGAAAACGATAAAAAAAAATAAACGCAAATATTCGTTACGTTTGCAGTAAAATTTTACCGGAAAATAAAAAAACGTGGACGGTTTTTATAAAAAATTATCTCGCGAACGTGTACCGTATAAACACGTTATTTTATAAATCAATATGAAAAGTACGTGAAATTAATACGCACGATATAGTGGAAAACTTTCGGAACACTTTAATCCGGTAAAGAATATGTTCACATCAAAAACCAATACAGTACCCTTTTGCCGCACCCGGAACATAATACAAAGCGGATTTCGATAAAAAAAAATTTAAAAATAAAAGAATAAAAAATTCGCACATAACGACGTGTGATGTTTTATTGACTTTCAACAAGGGAAAAAAATGTTAAAATATATTTAAGTGTCGCGGCACGGACGGAAACTCTCTCTATAGTATAGTATAATCAATATACGGTTTTAATTTTCACGAACAAAATAAAAAACGATTGAAATCGAAAAAAATTATTTTCAATTATGTTTTATCTCCCGATATGACATGTTATGTATTTTTTGTTCGACAAACCGTTAGAGAAACAGATAGTCGATAAACGAAATGCATTTTTTTTTTTACGATCACTGAATAAGTTTGTACATAGACGGAGCTACGGAGTGTGCCGTGTATCCTTTGGGCCAGTGGTGTCCAACTGGTGGTCCGTGGACTCACCTCGAGTAGTCCGCGACGCCAAAGAATTTTTTTCATCATTTTCAGTTTTTCAATTAAAAAATTAAAATACCAAAATGAGCGAAATGCGTTTCATATTATTTGCGGACGAGTGTACGTGATTTTTCCGTCGCAACGTTAGTGGCTCACAGCCAGACATATTTACCCAACCGATTACAATTTACATACGGATTGTACGATTTAAATTTCCATGCCGATTAAATACCAAAATTTGATTATGTATCACATTTTGTATTTATTAAATTATTCGGTTGTTATTGTAAATGAGTTAAAATCTAAACTGTATTTCCGATTTAATCGCGTGCATAATTATAAACTATGAACATTTCTGTGGGACAAGTGGCGTTCTAAGGGGCGTCGGCGATAATACATAATACATAGGTCGTGGTCCGTGACGGTGGAAAATTTATAAATCGAGCCCGTGCCTAGTGTTGAGATGGGAACCACTGCTTTAGACGCACACCTGTGTCTTTAAAATACGACACGATTCGTGTAGAAATACATACGTAATAATTAGAACTCGGATGAAATAATAATTATCGTCTGGTCGTTAACAACTTGGTATTAGTTTTTGAGAACGTACACCCGGGGCCGGCGCTATGCGTTTTCCCGGGCAGAGGGTAAAAAACAATTTGCCGGCCGATTATTAAAAAAACGCCAACTACGTTTCCGTACAATTCGGTGTTGTTAAAATATGATTTGCGTGTTCTACTGCACGGAACGGAGATAATATTTCCAACAATTAATTATTCATAATGTATCGTTTATGGCGCTAATAAATTGTTTATCCGGTAAACTAAGTTTAATGAGTACGAAAAAAACACTTAAAAAAAATACAAATGTACACACTTGAGTAATTTTTTTTTTTTGTTTTTGTATTGCCATGGCAATGGCAGATGCAGCTAAAAATGAATTATCGCGTGCCCCCCCTAATATCCTTGACCAGTAGGTACTTTTTTACCGACACGTTGTATTATTCCGCGTTTTGTTTTATAATCATTGTCAAAAACATTATTGGCACGATAGACACTGTAACTTTATCGTTTTTTCTCTTTCTGTAGTCTATTGTTAAATTATTATTCGAATGAAAAACTGAAAATTGCATAATCGATAATCGATTTAAAAAAAAAAAAAAAAAAAAAATCCAAATAAACATCGTGATAACACAACTGGAAATAGGTAATTTGGCGCGTAAGACGTATTCACTCTGCTATGACGTATTGTTCCGTTCTTATCACAAATGCAAATTATGTCGGTTAGTCGTTCTTATCGATATTCAATTTGTTCCATGGAACCGTGACGTATAAATATTAAACAATATTTGAATCTCTAGTCTAAAACTCAATAAATATTATTACTATGAATTTATCGAATTATTATTAGAGCACGCACCTAGTTGAAACACTTACTGAGGTAATTTTCAAAATGCCAAGTCAAGGCGATTTCTGTGTCAAAATTACAGATTTGACGACTGAAATTAAACGAATTAGTCTTAGGGGTTTTACAACCCTCCATAGATCTGAGCCCAGTATTACCGCGTCCAATTATAGGACAAACATAGATTTGGAATACGAAACATGCTCTTTCTGGTACCATGTTAAATATTTTGGATGTTTGATATTCATTGATTATAGTTTTTATATTATTATAACTATTTTTTTTTTTTTTTTTGCGAGAACTTGTCGAACGTGAACACCAAAAAAAGTTACTAAACCTCGCAAAACAATATGATAAAGCTAAAGAACCGGAAAAAGGCCAACGGTATCGCAAGTCACAAGATATTATAGATGATCAAATGCAGCATGAGGTTGTCTTATCGATATTCAATTTGTTCCATGGAATCGTGACGTAAAAAATATTAAACAATATTTGAGTCTTTAATCAGACCTGATAAATGTTATTATTAGATATTTATCGAATTATTCTTTTGAATACCTAAGTAGTCGAAACGATAACTGATAATTTGCCAAACCTCGAATCAAGGCTATTTCCGTGTCAAAATTTCAGATTTTCCGACAGAAATTTAACAAATCGGTGTCGGGGCAGATATTACACAGCCCCCAACATATCCCCTTAAATCCAAGCCTGCCTACACCTATACTATAGATCAAGACTAAATGACAAAAAGGAAACGAGAATTGCGTTTTCATAATTCACGTCACGTATTGATCATCGTATGCACCGTAAACAAGCCCAGCCGTCCCATCAATTATTTATTTTATTGTATATTAAAACAAACTGAAACCTATTATTAATATTATACGTACGTGTTTATTTCGTAACATTGAATAATGTAAATTTGTTCGTTTTATTATCAGCATCGTTATTCGTGCGGGAGCCCCATTTATTATAATTTTTTTTCTCTTCAAAATCAGAAGGGCCGTGGACAGTGGTGGCGGGTATAAAGGATCGAATAAACTCGGAAAATTCGTACAAAACTTATCGGGCCTCGTACAAAATGTATCGGTAACATAAACTGCGGTAAATGATATTGCAGTTTGCGATAAAAAATCGATTTATTTTGATTTTTTTTTTTTTTTTTGGTAAAAATTGAAGACAAAGCCAACTATACGAGGTGTGGCTGTTTAAATCAAGACTATCGGGGCCGATATATTCTTGAGATAAAATTGGGTTGTTTGAAACGATACAGATATAGACTATAATGGTTTTTGCATTAGATTATAACATTTTTATCGGTTTTGGTAATTTAGTTGGCGGTCGCGCGGTATTTGAATTAGGCACTACAATACGAAATCGCCGGAATTATGCCGAGATTAAAAATCGAACAACGGCGTTAATTTAAAATTCCTTGTTAAATTCAAAAAAAAAAAAAAAAACATTCTCCGACGGAATATTTTAAACTGTTGGCTGAGAGGTGTATAGGGAGGCGACCGTGTCACGCGCCCGTGTTTTTGAGTGGCGTAAACGGTTAAGTGATGGACGGGAAGCGGTAGACATCGCTAACCAAGGACATCGACAAAAAATTTAACGAAATCGTACGTTGAAACGGCCGACGACTCGGCTAACAAGAACGAGATTGCAAGTGTAGTAAATATCCAAGTAAACGAACGGTTCGGCGGATCGCACGCAATAAAAATTAAATATGTAAAAACGGTACCCGTAAATCTCACGGGGCACCGAAAAGACAAGACGGTAGGGTGTCCCCCACGCCCCCTACCAGCGGCGGGGCCCGAGCGCGCAATTCAGGAATGGGGTTGGGTGGTTAGGTGTTTGCCGACTACAGGACCATTACAAATCCCGCCGCCGGGGCCGTGGACCCCCGGACAAATGTTGAAAACCGCCGGCGACACGTGCGTACGTCGAGAGGAGTAGTAACGCCTTCTATTGTAAAATACGCTAAAAAAAATAACCCTAAAATATTTCATATTATTTATCGCTTCCGCCGAAATTGCATCTATCCGGATGTGATGTATTTATATATATATATAAATAAAAAAAAAAAAAAAAAAAAAAAAATAATAATGATTCCGTGTTGCGTAGCATTTATTCAAAACACCTATTGCCGCGCACGACGACCCCGCACTTCCACGCCCGCGTTCGAACGCCGTTTTTTTTTTACCGCTGTGTAAACGCACTCGTAAACCTTAACAAGCCCCAAAGTAACGTCGTAATAATATATAACATGCGATAATACGTTATATAATATAATACGTTAGGTACTGCACTTGTACTATAATATTATCGCCTGTATACCTATAGTTAATTCGCTATAATATAGGTTTTTTGTATTTTTTTTTTTTTTTTTTTTTTTTGTACATTTTCATCAAGACCAAACAGTAGACGTTTTAAGAAAAAAATAAAAAAATAATAATCGTACCTATTGTTTGTAAATGAAAATATATATAACATTATCGCGTATATTCGGGTTGTTTTTTTTTTTTTTTTCTGTAACTAAGTATATGTTCTCGGCAAACTAAACACAAATATTATAATATTTTACCGGTCGCTGGTTAACGTTTACCGGTTTATTAACGGTTTTTAATATATTGATTTTTTTTGAAATATTAATTATACATATAGTTAATTTGCTATAATATAGGTTTTTTTTGTACATTTTCATCAAGAATAAACAATAGACGTTTTAAGCAAAAAAAAATAAAAAATAATAATCGTACCTATTGTTTGTAAATGAAAATATATATAACATTATCGCGTATATTCGGGTTGTTTTTTTTTTTTTTTTTCTGTAACTAAGTATATTTTCTCGGCAAACTAAACACAAATATTATAATATTTTACCGGTCGCTGGTTAACGTTTACCGGTTTATTAACGGGTTTTAATATATTGATTTTTTTTTTTTTTTTTTTTTTGGAATATTAATTATACGTTTACTAGTGGCGGTCCGACAATTTTCCGTTTTTCATTTTCGACGCCCGGGCAAAACTCAATTTTTTTGTTCAGACCTATCTGTAGTATTGTCGCGCCTAGAATTCTCTTCAATAAGTTCCAGACGGCGCTCAACCACCCTTACATTGTATCCGTTATAATCTTTTAAAAAAATCGTTTTTCGATTTCGTTAACAAACCACCTGTGCGTCACAGATCTATAATAGTAATGAATCGCACGTACCCAACGTTTACAATTACAGTGTCCTCTGGCCGCATTCCATCTATTAATAATAATTATGTTATCAGCAAACTTTTTTTTATTTTTTATTTTAAATAACCAATCTATACACAAAATGCACAATGAGCTTATATGATGAGGGTGGATGTTGACATGAAGGGTTTGATTAAGCAGTCACCCATTATAGCAACTCTTAGCTTGATTCATTTTGGTATTTTTTATTATTAGGGATTTGGATTTATTTGTAATAGGTCGCGACGCCACTGTCTTTTTAATCTACGAAGAAGGATTTCCTGGTAGTGTTTGGATAGATAGATTGTTTATGAGAGGATTTTGGCGGTTATGGAGCCGTTTTCATTCTCAGGTCATTAAGTAGCGTTAGGTTGGTGATATATGGTGGAGCGTTAAATAGGCGTCGGAGCGCCATATTTTGGAACGCTTGATCAGCAAACTAATCGAAAAACAATCGGTTAGTCGCTGCTAATATCTTATTTTCAATATCGCAAAACGAATAAATTATATAAATCGTATTTACTTGCGTTCGTTTTGTATTTCGTTTTTGTATTATATACATATTAATTATTCGTTTTACTATTGACGGCTTATTTATAATGTCGCATAGTCGCTGTTATAGAATTTATACTTGAAACTCAATTTGTATAACGCGGGAAAAAAATATATAAATATACCAAACCGTACCGACTGGCTTACGATAGGGATTTTATTCCCGTTTAATTTAATCGCGATCGTTTTTATTTAAATATAAAAAATCGAGTCGTTTTACACGTTTAAAAAAAAAAAAAAAAAAAAAAAAAACACTCCGTTAGGTAATATTTTTCAACCGTTTACTGAAACGGTATTATAAAAATTAATTGGGCCTTCAAAACAAATGGTTCAACAGTTTTTCACAAAAATATACTCGCGCGTACCTTTTTACAAATTGCCGTACGTCTATTATTACGTATTTCTGTATAGGTGTATAATTTGTGTATTTATGTGGGCGATGTGACATACGAAATCCCGATTATCCGGAAATTTAATAAATCCTAAAACCGAAATCCGGATTTCTAAATTCGAAATTTCGTATTTTTATGAGTAAAACAACGTTTGCCGAGTCAGCTAGTAATACATATTATATACATTAGAGTGTAATATTATTGATATTTGTTGGATTGTAAAATCGTATTTAACGTACTATTTTATATTGACAGATAAGATGACGAAATTAATTCTACGAGAAATAAATTTGAAGAGCAATAAATCTCATATTTAAAAACCGAAATTTCGATTCGGACATGACACCCGGATTTTCCCTATCATTAATTTATATATTGTCGTACCGGCGGCCCAAACCAAATCAAATATTTAAATATGATAATGCAAATTATAATTGCGTCGTCAATACAGATTATTACGCACTATAACCCAGTAACATTCCCTTTATTCGCTTATGGCTTTGAACACCGATCCAATAACGTTATGAGCTGTGTCGTCATAATACTACGTTCACGCCATCGACGAAAACGTTATTGAATTTCACTGGCGAATGATTAAATACAAACCGTAATGCCGGACGGCATAAACCTAACCTTTTTTATTTTATTTTTTTTTTTTGGGGGGGGGGTATCGAAAACTACGGGGGGAATTTTACCCGACAGGGCAATCCTTCCCCCGAACTATTAAACCTAACCGGGACGGATACATCCGGACCGCGGGCCGTTGGCGGCCAAACACTTGACGTTTCTTTTTTTTTTTCCATTCTATTTTTTACGAATAAAACTATTTACAAACGAGGTGTGAAAATAAAACTATTCCGATTTCGGTTACGTTTAGTGTACGGTAATAAAACAGATTGATAGAGCGGCGCCGTACTCCATAACTTCCGGACATTTTACAACCGGGTACGTCACGCACGAGCGAAAAGAATTATAATATTTTTATATTTGCATACATAACCGGGGTGATTTTTGTTTTTTTTTTTTTTTTTTAGTTTTTTTTATTATTATTGATTTCGTTCACGGACCGGCGGTTATTCGGCGCGCCCGACGATTTTTCGAGTAAATTTTATGTAGGTTCTCTATTCGCGAAACTGAATTGAATGCGAATTGCTATTTGAAAAACGAAAAACGATGGCGTACACGGAAAAACGGTAAATATTTTGTGTCTTCTTCTTTTGCCGAAGGCCAGACCTTGTATTGCCGCACATTACACGTCCAGTCATTTAAATCATCTCTCCAATGAGAACGTTCAGAACCATCAGAAATCTCCGCATTGGTATTTCCATGATTCTTCCTTCCGGTATGTCGATTATGCCTTATTAAGTGTCTCCGTAAGTTAAAAAATAAAAAAATCAAAATCCCCGGTAATAGTTCGCCATAAAATAATTACCCCGTATATCATATCATTATATTTTATTATAAATTTGTTTCAAATGTTTTACCAAAACATATAAATTTGTAGTCCTTATCCATGTGACTCGTATTAAAAAAAAACCCCCTCTTGAGGCCGCGACAAATTCCATGAAATCGTCGTCAAAAAGACCTAATCGCCTGAAAATAATCGATACGCTTCGAAATGTAAAAACAAGTTTACTTTGCATCTGTCGAAGCATATTTTTCGTTTAAATAAAAAACTGACAAATTCATACAAATCCCAAACGTTTTATACTCGTAATTGTAATTCGATACAATTGAAAGAGTGCTCCGACCCGTGCAAATCGAAATTGGTTATAAATTCAAATTCGTTTTCAATTTTAAAATCCCACTTATGTATGTACCGAGATTTTCGTCAGACAAGCGTCCGGCCAGAGAGATGTGCGTAAATATCGTAAAAACGTTCGTGTCCATTCCCGTTGAAACGGGAATCAGTAGTTTGGTGAAAAAGACTCGACATTTTCAAGGTAATTATAAGCCATTGGGCGTGGGTGGCGGCGGGCCGTGAACTCTAATGCGATGGCGCACGGTTCGTCAGTTGTACGACCGAATATATATATTAACCTCCGCGAACGTGTGAAAATAAAACAGCCGATTTTTTCGTTTATCGCTACTACTGTGGCGGTTTTGGTTGTTTAAACGCAAATAGTCTCCCCCAAGTGCGTACCCCGAACACAATCGCATTATACCGTCCCGGTACAATCACTGTTGCGGTATACCGACCGCACGAGACACAAGTTTGATAATTTTGCGTTTCGCGGTGGTACGCGCCGAAAGTCGGCCAAAACGGCGGTTCACGTGCCGGGAACTAATAAAAATGACGGCAAACAATAATTGGCAGACTTGGGTAAACATTATTTGTGCACAAAATTGTACGGCGACGGTGATTTTATTATGAATTCTATTCGCGTTTCTCTGCGTTTTACCCAACCGTATTGTACATAATCTACATTACACATAATGTTTTCAACATTACAACTTATCGAGTACAGTAGGCCAGTACTCGTGTATCCGAAAATACAAATACAAATTATTTAATTGAGTAAATGAAGTAATTTCGTCCCGGAAAAAAAAACAAAAAAAAAAATACCGCGAAAATTGCATATCGTAGTAAAACCGCCGTGTACGTACGGTTTAATAAACAAAAAAAAAATCTACATAGAGTCGCTTAAAACGTTCTATTCCACAGTGTTCTGTGTCGGTTTAACAATTGATAATTGTAATTATTAGCGAGCCCGTGTGTTCCAGTACGAACGTGGCCATTTCGGATTAATCGTGTGCGGCCGTTTTCGTGTGCTCGAACAGTCCGGCGTACTCGAGCCATTCGAATCGGTGCAAATATTTGTCAATACGATATTGTCGGCCGAGAGAAAATATAGGGAAAAAAAAGAAAAGAAATTCGTATGCGAACGAATTCGCCCGACGTTATTTCGCCGGTAACAACTTTGGCCCGTGGAAATAGAATAAAAGGGGCCAGCCACCACCGATCAGTCGTGCAATAAAAGTCGCACTACAGTGTACTATATAGCAATAGGGAGGTACCGATTGACGAACCGAATTTCTGCTATCAACCTCTCTGTCCGCGAAAATGCGTTTACATTATTTATTAACGATAAACCGCCAAAACGAATATTTGAAAACCGACAAATAATATTAACGTTTCGACGTATAATAATAATACGCCAATGACAAAAAAAAAAACATAATATTAATTCCGAATTATTATTAAACCTTTCAAACGATATATACTTTGTCTGTGTGGTAATGTTTTTTTTTTTTTTTTTTAATTTTATTCTAGATTTCAATCAATTAAATTAAATTTATTCATTTTGTTGCGACTTTATAATGAAGATAAAACGGATTAGTTTTTAATGTATTATGAAAACATTTTAAATTAAAATCGACGGCGTACACATTTTATTAGAAATTACTTTTTAGCCGACGACGTTATCCATCATCATACGACATTAATATCGTCACGGGTTTAACTATTATAATAATAATAATAATAGAATAGAATAGAATATCGTATTAAATGCTTCAAAAGTTCCGTGTAGGCCTTAGGGTATTAAATCGGTTAATAACTGATTACGGTTGATACCTACACGGTGCGTAAATCAAAATTTGAATATTTTAGGTACATAATTAAAAAATAATAATAACGATTATGAAATGATATACTTAATGAAAATAAAAGTTTGCCGTATTACAAAAAAAAAAAAAAATCCGCTGTTTTACCGAGGAATTTTAATTATATCAAGTCAAGTAATACGATTGCGGTTGATTGACTAACGCCAATTACGTATTTATGTTTGCCGTTATTTAAACATAAGAAATTTCAATTCAATTGAGAATGCGTTTTGTTCGCGTCGCGGTTTTCGCGTTTGTATTTACTGCGGTACGAGAAATACTCGAATACTATAGAGGAAATTGTAACTTATTGTCTGTGCGAAATCCGACAGAGAAAAACCGCAAACTCTTGTTCGGGTGCGAGTGATGAACAATCGCATGTGCGATTATATCGTCGGGTTTCAATATATTTCAATATACGGAAACGTTATTACGACGTTTCCAAACCGGACCCGAACTCGCGCTCGTGCTCCTGGCTCTGCGGATACGGTAAAACGTGTCTAAACCCGTCCAATTCGTGATTTTGTATTATTTATTTTCTAAATTAATACGAAACGAACGAATTGAACGCCGTTAATACTGTGCGTCCAATGTCAATACGTCTCTTAAGTGGCGTCCGGGCGAGTACAAGAACGGAAGGAAATCGTTCGAGAGAGAGAGAGAGTTATTGGGATACCGCCGAAGACGAAGAAATTAATTGTGTACTCGTGGCGATATAAAATATACGTACTCTCGAACCGATTAATTACAGACGTTCGGAATATTTGACAGCCGGGGAAACAATAAAAAAAAAAACACAAAAAGAACACACAACGAGTATCGGGAGTATGTAATAAGTGCGTGCCGTTTCGAGTCTCCCGACAGTCTTCGTACCCGTTAACTGTAACGATAACGGCGAAACGCCGCGCACGAAATTCCACTCGACGGCCGACGGTCGCATATATTCATAGGCGATCGACGACAGCTAAATAACACGGTCGTAGTATAGAGGCCGTCGTCGCATATTAAACGTGGCCTCGCGGTCATTATCGCCATCCCATACACCGAAAAACCGAAGACTCGCGTCGTGTCCGTCCCTATATATATATATATATATTTATATTGTACGCTATAGCGACTTAAAATTACTTCGTAGAGACTCCAATCGCGCGTCGTAACTAAACGGTGATTTATAATAATTACAAACCCGAGTGTGGCCGAAATGCCACGCCGCTGGTCCGTTCGCGGCCGCGTACCGTTAATTATAGTACGACGAAATCGTATACAAATAAATTGAATTATTATTAATTTCTTATTATCTCTCTCTCTCTCTCTCTCTCTCTCTCTCGATCAAATCGGTATAACGATTTCCTAAGATGACGTCGACGGCGTCTATGTCCGGAGAAATCGTATACTAAAAATGTAAAAAGACTTTTTTTTTTTTTTTTGAAATCCTAAGTAATTCGCGGACGATTTTATACGATCTTTTTACGTATATTTTCAAATGCGAAAATATGTTCAAAATATCTTTTCTGTGTACTAAATAGTACAACTTTTCGAATTTGTTTTGGCGCAAAAATCGAAAATTTATACGACCAACGAGGCTCGAGTACTATTGAAATTACGAGAGAAAACCCATTTTCGCATTGAATTGTCCGTTAGAGAAACAGCATACTCCGAATGCGAGTTCAATGTCCCTTTTAATATTTGTAAGGATTTGATTTGACTTAAACGTTGTTTCTTTTTTTGTTGGTTGTTGTTACGCAAATTACTAAGCTAATATTGTTTTACCGATAATCTCTTATACATTACTGATTTATGGGTAGCTATATAAGTATTTTGTTAAATAATATCGCATACTAAATTCGTTTGACCTTCAAGAATAAAAAAAAAACGTAGTAAATTTGACAAGTTCGAGTTTATATATATATAAATAAATTAAAAAAAAAAAAAAAAACAATTATGTTTAATGGGTCGTAAAATTAAAAAAATTGGACCGAAGAGATTGGACGCTGTGTTCTCGTATCTATCGATTTGCTCATTTTAGCGCAAAATAGTGATACTAATAATAAATATTATAATTGTAAATTTTAAATTAACGGTATTGAATTTTACGCGTATTATTATTATATTTTTTTTTTTTATTTTTTACGAGGACTAAAAAAAGTTTGTTCGTAAATAAATTTAATAATATTATGTATAAATAAGCAAATTGTTAAGTTTGTGTGGAGTTATTTTTAGATTAAAATTTAATATTATTAAGAACTTGAATATAATATAGTATACATTGTATCTAATAAACAAAAGTTTTTCATCGTAATATTATAAAAAAAACCCAAAACTTTTTCTTGTCAAATATTAATTTTTATAAAAAATTTTAATAATAATAAAAAAAAAAAAAATAAAAATAAAAACCTATTGGCTAAACACGTTTAGGCATCTCTACGACCATCTACCAGACGAGTAAACGCGCGGATTTTCAAAAAGGAATAATTTTCTTTAAACAGGAATATTATTTAGCAGTTTGTGTTTACAAAATATATTGTTAAAATGTTGTATTTGTTCGATTAGTCGGCGCGTTTCTTGCCGTGTACGAAACAAATAATAAAACGTCTATTGTCTACGTCGTTAAAAACTACAACATTAATATAGACGGGCGAATGCATAATATATATACAAAGTGCAAAACTGAATTCAATAAAAAAAAAAAACAAAAAATTGTCATACTACCGAAATCAAGAATTGATAAATATTATGTAATTGTATGCGGTCGATGATAGATGAAAATATTTGTAGAACATTCGGTTTTTACGCGAAAAACATACGGCACACAGATCATTAAATCCTGTAGATATATTCAATCGTTTTTTTTTTTTTTTTTTTTCACTTTGTTTTAATGTTACAACCACAAATACCTACCGACGTTATATTGAATGAAATTCGTTCGTTGTCATTATATTTGGTTTTTTTTTTTTTTTTTTTTTCAAAAGACGAATAATCGAATTTCACATAAATACCGTATATATTTTATCCGCGCAAAACATCAAAGATGGTATTAAAAAAAAAAAAGAAAAAAAAAACCATCGAATTGGTCAGTACGGTTTAACGAAAAATCAGACGAGAGAAAAATATCGGTCGGGTAAATTATTGTTTTCGTTTTAGAAAGAAAAATAAACGACCGATTTTTTACTCGTAGTTTATATCTCTTTTGGCTATAAAATGAGCTTTATAGAGAGAGAGTAGGCTGCCGGCGCTGCTCTAATTTCCGCGACAATTTATGCTTAGTGGCGCGAGCCGTTGGAGCGGAAAATTCCACATTTCCACCAGAACGCCGGTACGGATTAATATTTTACTGCGATTTCACAATGATGTAGCCATCGAGTTTTAGCCGTACGTCATTAGCGAATAACATTAATAACGTAATTATTACGATACCTTGACTATAAATGTGTTCGTATTGTTTTTGAGGTTGTAACCCGGGTGTTCGGGACTCGTAGCTCTTTAAAACAAGATAATAAGCGCTGAAATACGCACTAAAAAAAAAATAAGCATACAAATCTAAACAAATATGCATTTAAAATATTGTATAAAATTATAATTATTATTCAAGTAGGTAGTAGTAGTATAACACGAAAAAAAAAAAATACAAACATTTTGCTTTAAATTTCGATAAAATCTGTATTATTTCTTGAAATAAGTATCTCTTCCTTAGCTATTTACGATAATAACAAGCTACGAGTTGTAGATAACAAACGCATACAATTGCATGAATATTTTTTGTTCGATTAGGTGATTCACACTAATCCATTAAAATGTGTATAGTATTTGTTTAAAATTCGAAAGGTAAATTCGTCAAAATATGGAGAGAGAAAAAAGCACTTTGCTGCAAAATCTATGAAATATGCAAAAATATGCTCATTCGTATGTCAGATTCGACATCGTGGTAATTAGAAATGAATTGATTTGGCATACCGCTTTATTTTACAATAAATAACAAAATGCATGCAAATGCAGAATAAGTCCCGAACGCTGGTTATGGCTATGTTACGATATTATATTTATGTTGGGCGGGTGTGATTAAAACCGTTTTATAGCCAATGGCCGTTGCAATCGAAAATACGGTTTTTAGCATAAAACTTAGTACTAATATTGGTACATTTAATACCATAGTACTTATTTGGGAATTATCTCATATCGTTTTCCGATAAGTTTCGATTATGAAAACACCTTTGTTAATAATCCGCTATTTTTCCGTTAACTAAAAAAAATATTAAAAATCACCAAATCAACGAAAATAAAAAGTTGAAACTTCAAAATGTTCAAAAGAATAAATACTGAAAAATATCAATCTTATTTTTCGAAAATAATAAAATAAAAAGTAATATTTGTTGTTTTTATCCCTGTATTAAAAAAAAAAAAAAAAAAAACAGCAATTGATGATCTTCATTATCTCAAGGAGATATCGCAAAGGGCATATTTTCGAAGGATACCCTGTATATAATATATTTATATAAAGGATTAAAGATGTTTTTCGAGATATTAAGTGGCCTCTTAAGACCCCGGCAAACTCAATGAATTTAAATGTAAAAACGTACAAGTTTACTTTGCATCATCGGTCAAAGCATATATTTCATTTAATATATTTTGTTTAATTATTCACCATTGAAAATTGACAAATCTATACGAATTGCAAACGTTTTATTCACGTAAACAATTCAATACAATTTTGATACAAAGTCCTCCGACCTATGCAAAATAGACTTGTTTAAAAATTCAATCATATTTTCATTCTTAAAAGTCCCACTCTGCTGTAAGTTTACCGACATTTTCGTCAGGCGCATAGCTACTTTACGTCCGTAAGCAAAGTAAAAACGGTCGTGCCCATTCCCATAAATAAGCAGTAGATTAGTGAAAAAGTCTCATAGTTTTTGTGGTTATTAAAGAACACAAGGGGAACGATTTACAATGTGTACGAAATTGGAGATAATTTGGAAAACCGTTGGGCAGGTGCCTTAAAACAGATAAACGGTTTTTGATATTATTATCGGAATATTTATAGGTACGAATTTTAAATCCTAGGCACTTATTTACTTGTTTAACCGGCTCTTTTCAATTTGTCTGTTTTTATTATTACCAGAGTTATGATTATCCTCAGAGTGCCTAACTAAAATAATTCTACTAAAATATGGCATACGTGTTAAATTACCTATCGCAAAAGTTGCGAGACGAAACTTTTAGAACGTTTTATTACGCCCCGCTTAAGTTCAAACAAATTACAATAAATATTACAAACAAAAAAAAAAAAATAGTTTTTAAAATCGTTCATCAAATCACAATTGAATTAATAAATTACGAACATGTCACGATAAATTCACGCTTATAAAAAAAAATGTCTGGGTTGTTTCACAGATATTTGTATCGATTAAAAACGCTTGCCACTTAGTGAATTTATTGAAAATTGTATAATATAAAAAAAAAAAACGCGACAAACAAAAAACATTAAAAAAAAAAAAAAAAAAACAGTAGTTTACAATAAAAAAAAAAATCACACACACGTGTCGAAGTTGTTAAACCGATATGCGTTATATTCAATGTTCAAAATGAAGTGACGGTTTTTGAAAAAGTGTTTTAGTTTTTTGTATTTAACAAATCGGATTTGTTGGGAATATTTATTGTTTTTTTGTACGCAGGTTTTAAACGGAACGACGATATTTGTTCACGTCATAATCCGAGGTTACGGATATTAATCGGCCGACTTAAAATTACATAAAATTGAATATAAACACATAAAGGTTTATTGTTATGTGTACGTCGTCATTGAATATTAAAAAGTAGCAGTAGAAATTTAACAAGAAAACGCATACTAAAATATTGTACGCGAAAAGCCCCCGGAGAAAGCCTTATAGTTTTATGTTCGTTCAATTGTTTTTTTTTTTATCTTAATTCGCAAAGGTTTTTTTGTTTTTTGTTTTTTTTTTTTTTTTTTTTTTTTTTTTTTTTTTTTCTAAAAGTAATAAGTGCTTCAAATTATTATTATATCATTTCGTAGAAAGTTGAAATTAGTTTCTACAGAAACTGACAACTTGAAATTTCGCTTTCTCTACTACTCATATTATATTAAATGTACATTTGTATGCATAGACAATATATACAGTTTTTGAAGTGTATCACTAATTGCACCGTTTGATTACATAAAAACTATTGTTACAATTATAATTGAATTTTAAAATATTAAAATCGTCGATAAAAATAATTATGCACCCGGGGTAGTTGTGCGAGACGACCGCCTAGAATATCGGATAATCTCGTTCTTTTAGCCGACGGCCCCGAAGACAATATTGAAAAACGAATTTCACTTCGCCCGTTATCTATCCAACGTTATTTTTTTTTTATTTTTTTCCAATTCCTCCCCGGATCTTTTTTTTTTTTTTACTTCTACTCTTATCTGGTCTACCCACCTTGCACGTCTGGACGTCTAACGATGGGGATTTTTTAACTTCGACATTTCACAAATTGAACCGACTCTATCAGTGACCCTTATTTTTTTTTTATTCCATGAATATCCTGTCCATTGTTGCCTAGTATTTTTCTTGTACTACACCTGAAGGTGCCTGATACGGTTGTTCTAATTATTTATTTTTCCTGAATCTCTATTACTCTCTTGTCTGCGACGGTTTAACTAAATTTATCTACATCCTTTCACACCAGCTTCCCACCTACATACGATGGCGACGAAGTATTTCTGTTATTTTTTATTTCTTTCGAATATATTATTATGAAATTAACTGAATACAAAATAATAATAATCGTCATTTTATCCCATTTCGTGTTTTATATTGTACATAATACAATATTAATAAAATAGGACCCGGCTTTCCAGGCGCGTAATTCGAGGTTTTAGTGCACATTCAAAAATGTTAAAATTTAAAATCTATAGAACTTTTGTTATCATGCAATATTGGCTTTAGGTGTTTTTCATCCATACATATTGGCAAATCGTTGTATTTACGATTTCGAGAATAGCATTATCTAATCGTTGTTAACAAATAACAACTAATTAATCGGTTAGTGTTGCATATCGCGATCGCGTTCATTTCGTGTTGAAATTACGATTTTTGGTTCATTTTTTACAATATTACTGCAATTGACACTAAACGAGTATTTTCCGTTCGGTTTTAGGGCCCTACAAATATCAACGACGGCGCCAAGGATAGACCATTGTGGGCTCGGGCTCGGTCTCAGCCTCATGATTGCCCCACTCTACAATCTCGTCATGTACATAACGAGTATTATTTATTTTAAATTTAAATTTTAAAATATACTATGTATGCATCTTTTTTTTATTTATTTATATTTCCATCTAACATAAATAAATAAAATTATATTCATGTTGTTATATTTTTATACTATTCAATTACAGTTATATTACAGTGCCTTCGGAAATGCAGTTGCTGCAATTTCTGATGGAATTCCCGATAACAAAATACGCGATAGATGAAACTCGCATTATTTTCAAACGCACTGAAGTCTCTATTTATGTTTAGTAGCTGATAGTAATTTTTTTATCGATATTCAATAGGGTTTTTCTTTAATAGCAACATTTAGCTTATTCAATATTTTGTATTTGTTAAAATTTTATTTTATCTCGTTTATCTCGTTATAGATATAGACATAATAAGTAAAAATTAAATTTTTAATAATTTCTCCTCTCATCCATTTAATTTTTTTTCTTTTGTAAAATAAACAAGTCTGCGTATTTGATAAATGTATAAAATGTATCGTAAATTGTGTTAATATTTTACGTTAGTTTTAGAGGAAATGCACTTAGATTATGTATGTATAGATTGTAAAGCATCTCTTAACGGACCACTTTAAGTAGCAGGCGGTTTTTTTTTTTTTTTTTTCTTCGGAACGACAAGATTTCTGCTATTTCTCTATGGGAAACCCTCTAAATACGGGACACTTTTATATCATATTGGTTTTTGATTTCGATAGTTTTTAACACGCAACGTTTGGAATAAACGCGGAATGCCTAAAAAAAATAAAACCATTGGCCCCGGTGGCAGACACGTCCGGGGATAGGCGTTTTCCGGGGTTTTCCGGACGACAAAGGAGTAATTTCCGTATTTAAAAATCATAATTTTTTATTTTTGCACGTCGTTTCCGAGGGCCGCGTAAAACACATAAACGCGTCCGTAAACATTTCATGCGGACGGGAGCGGGTTTAGAACCAATGCGGCGGACGAAACAATGGGCAGTCTGGACAAACGAGACATTACCCGGGGGACGGAAGATTCCGTCGGAGGATATCCCCGCGGGAAGAGTACCTCCCTAATATGTGTGTGTGTGTAGACGACCCCGTACCGGCTCTTGGCGTATTATTTGTCGGGGGATTGCCGGAGAGAGCGTGCAGGAGGGGGTGACACGCCGTTTATGCCGAGTCCGGCGTGCACGCGTAAGCAGCAACTGCAACGCGCGACGCGGTGCGCGATTGCGTCACGGTGCAATAATAACATACGTACGTACGTACGTGTAGGTAGGCAGGCAGGTGCCCCCCCCCCCACACACACATGCCGATATCCGCCCGGCGAATATAATTATTGTTGTTGAATTTTATCGCGTTGGATATTCGTATATATTGTCTCCGGTAAACCGCCGTAACATAACGGTACGCGCGCAGATAAAACGAAATAAATAGCCAATAATAATAATAATAATATACGGGCCCGTCGACGGCCGAACGGTTACCGTTCCCGCGGTGCGATACGCAAAAGGGTTTCGGTAAATTTCCGTGCGCAAAGATCGCGGTTGGGCAATCGATTAGAGTTTGTCGTCGCCAACGGGATGCCAACCCCCCCAATTGCACGGGCCGCGTTGTACACACTCTAATAAAACTACGAGACGTTCGACTCGTGTAGACCATTTTTCGCCTCCGGAGGTACCACCCTCACGCGCGGACATTGTGTCAAATTTCCGTGCACTTCTGCCGGGACAAATAATAATAATAATAAAAAAAAATCGTATCTAGACGAGTCTCGGAACGGTACGTGTCACAATGTCTACGGTGTTTGTGTAATATAAACGTATGTTGTGGCTATTACCACCCGATCGGCGTCACAACAAAATACGACTATATAACCGTCCGCGGTGTCGGTTTTAGAATTTGCATACAAATAGTATTTTTTTTTTTTTAAATATATAATATTACACAAGGTGAAGAAGCGTCACATCCGTTATCCTGCCCTACTTACAAGGTCTTGACCCCGTGACCAAATATAATTGCGTTATCCCGTCGTCAAGAGGCGACGGGGTACGTGTCTGAACACGTAATAAAATATACGACGTAACAAAAAAAAAAAAAAAAAAATATCGTATTCCGTTATAATACGCGGTAATAATAAAACCGACATAGTTTGAAAAAAAAAGCGGACGATTTATTAGTGTTTTATAGGCGCTAAAAACAAAAAAAAAAAACATTTAAATGATAATTTACGAGGTGTTCACCTGCCGTCTTTTTTTATTTTTTTTATTTTTTTTTTTTACTACTGTAAACTCGAAACGCTGAAATTCCCAATCGTGGGAGGGACAGGAATGCGTTAGCTGTGGGCAGTTCGTCGGCCGCGATACCATAAAAGCAAAATGGAAAATGGAAAAATTCCGAAAACATTTTCGCTTTCTGGCGTTTAGCATAACGACAACGACGGTGTAATGATTTTTTACGTACGAATAATGCGCAGTCCGCGATAGAGTCATAAAAAGGTCAATACCCACCCCATCGAACCGCAATGGCAAAACCAAAAAATCGAAAAAGAAAACCGACGTTTTTTTATTATTATTATTATTATTCAAACAAACCTAACCTAGCCTAGCCTAACCAAAGCAGTGGAAAATGTGTACTACCCAACTGCTGCCAAATCTAACCTAACCTAACCGATCACCGGATCAATTATCTATATACTGCGAGTTTATACATTTCGATAACATTTAAACCGGGGACTGGAACCATTACGTTTTTTTTTTTTTTTTTTTACTTTTCTTGTCTTAAACAAATTAAAATTTCGGTTCCAGTTATTGAAATGTCGGTTTTGTTTATGTCACCACAATGTTGCACATCCTGCTGTTGGACAGTGTAATAATTATTCACTTAATTTAGAAAATCACCTATTGGAATTCAATATGCCGGTCAATTGTAAAATGTCCGTATAAAAACACGAAACATGTAAAATTTTTGTTCGTTTTTTTTGTTGTTGTTGTAAACCCGCGTAATATTCCACAGAGAAAGAAATGTAGAAACAAAAACGCTAAACTATAACACAGTAATACATAATCCAGTGGTGGGCTTTGGTTCGTATTCTAGGGGGATTTGGCAGTATACAAGAGGAGTTTGAGAGCCAGCATCTCCCTTCCCGGATTTCGTCAAAAGTTGAATTGTATTATAGCTGTTGTTGACCGTAACCTCTGTACTTCTGGCAGTAATACAACGGTACCTAAATTTATAATAATTATTGGTGCCTGAATAATTATTAAACGCCTATACACCTATAAGGATAGGTCGTTTTTATTCTCCCCGTAACCAGGATGACCCGCAAACCGACAAATATAAATAGAGTTATATTCTGTATGCCAATCTGTATGCTGGTCTTATGTTTTATCGCACGAACGGTCAAATCGATTGGTAGTGCACTCGGTAATAATAGAAATGCAGTTGCAGTTTTCGATAAAAACGAATACTATAGCCGTCTGTATACGTTTGGACAATAATTTACATGGCGCGCAGTTTAATGGGTTTTACAATAACTAACGGCGGGGCTTCTAAAAATGTAAAATATTATTGAAATCGCACGTATCGTTGTACGGTATACAATAGTAATCGGTTATAGTTTTGGTAAAATTTACATCGAACTTTTCATAATTTTTTTTTTTTTATTATTTGCACGTTTGCACTTCTACGAGCTACTGAACACCGTTCGAAATCATCTACCGTTATCGATTGTGCACAAATTTGTTAATTATTTTTAAACAAATGACTTGTTTAATATAATCGATAAAAGTCGATTATATTAACGTAATAACGTTTAACATTTGACATTCATTCACGTGCTAAAAATATTTCTGGTAATTTTTACAGTTTTTTTTTTTTGTTTAATTCACCACCTCGTTATTCGACATAGGCAAATACATATTACAGTAATTGTATTTTTAATTTATTTTTTCTCTTTCATATTGCACGAACGCCACGATCTCGACGCACCCTATATAAATAAGTAATTGTCAAGTCATAATAGTGTTTCAGTTAAAATTTAAAAAAAAAAAATAAAAAATATAAAACACGATAATAAAAAAACTCATAAATGAGTATACTAAAATAGTTACGAATATGCATAGGTACTTATTATAATACAAAATTATGGTTTTATTTTCTTTGTTTAATTGCATAAGCTTTTCTTTTTTTTTTTTTTACTTTATATTTTTAATACGGTTTTGAGTGGATTTCACGGAATATAAAGTAATGCAAATTTTGCTGCTAGTAAAAACAAAATAAAAAAAACAAAATCAATATTAATATTAATGTAAAATACATTTTTAGGTTTTCACGGGAATTTTATAGACATTTAACTTTTTTATCTAACACGATATTCTATACATAATTCATAATAAATATAGTAAAAATATATGAAATGTTTTCAACATTTTATTTTTCAGCGAAACAGTGTTTAGATATTCATTTGTGTTTTATTATATTTTGTTTTCACAAATACACAATAATGTCATAATGTTAAGTTAGCCAGGGTAAATATTTTTAAAATAAAATGTACAATTTAACTTGCGAATAATTTTAAATAGTTTTAATACCACTCTACAGCCTTCTTAAAATATAATCTATTTTTTTATTACCCGAATCGTTGAAGAATTTAATGGGATATAATTTAAAGAATAATTATATAATGTATTCGAAAAATACGTATGTATAATTTGTGCATACAAATTTGCAATTTCCGTTCGAAATACTCGACGTTTTAACTCGAGATTTTTCGCAATAACATATATGTAAGTTGGTCGTGAATATTTAACGGAACGAGAAAACTGCCGGGTTGTAAATAATTTGTATTTTATATATTCACGAGTGATAAATCCGTTTAAATTACTCGTAAATACCTTATGGGAAACATTATAATTTTCGCTGTTTCTTATTAGGTTCGATGGATAATTTGGCGCGATTGTGGCCGGTTATAAACCGTACGACGGTACGAGTAATAATTTTAAAAAAAAAAAACTATAAGAGTATTGCGGTGTAGAGTTTTTATTTATTTTGAAAACGGTCTTTGTTATTTATACAGTAAGTACTTAAAAAAAAAAAAAAAAAAAATCGATTATATCGGAGACAAAATGTAATTGTTATTCGCGGTGAACTCATCAGTTTTCGTAAAGACAACGACGGGTTAGGTTTGTAGGTACGCATCGTAATTTATACAGTGGTTTCGATTAATTTATCAGTCTATCGACCCTATACGAAACAACGTATAGACCGGATTATAGGCCGTACATTAAGATAGTATTTTTTACGGACCTTTTATCAATATTATATACATTGATTATCCGGTTAAGACAATTGACATTTCAATTTGCGAATAAGCCTTTGGGATGACGTTTCTGAAACCGCGGCTGTATTTGCTAACCGAATGGAAAAAAATACTGCGCGGGCATAATCGTTCTAAATTGAATCGAAAAGCGTTTTTCGATATGGTTCCATTACGTTAATTTAATTTTCACGAGACGAACGACCGCGTTGGTCGTGTATTTTATAAACCCGGATACCGCGGAGTAAATCGACAGAAATTTGACTCGGACGAATAACGAGAAATATGTTTAAATAACCAACGATATCCAAACGGCTGTGGTGTTTCAAACAAAATATTAGTCGATATCGCGTTCCGTAGTTCGAAAATGAATTAATACAATCAATTATCTCCAGAGACTCGCAATTGAATCGATAATACTATGCCAATGTATTATTAAAAAATATCAAAATTATGACAATAAATATTTCAATTAGACAAAAAAAAACAAAAATTTTATATTTTTTTTATAATATGCAAATGAAACGTGACCAATTTTGAGTATAATAATAATAATATACAATTGTGTTTTGGACATTTTTCACAACAATGTGAATTACGAACTCGTTATAAAAACGTATAGGAACGTAACACATAAAAAAAAATAATAAAAAAAAATACGTGTTTACCAAAAAGGGTTTTTATTTTGTTAAATATTGTAAATATAGAATAATTAATTTTGTTTTTTGCATTAATTAAGTAAACTCGAGTTAACTATATACTCTATTATGGTTGGTTTTTTATTTTTATTTTTTTTGTTTCGTATTCATATTGTCTATGGCGAGCTAGTGCGAAAGGAAAAAAAAAAAAATACACGGGTTTTAATATTTTGTTTACGGGAACGTTTTCAAAAATCCACTTAGCGCGGTAATTAACAAATATATAAATGATGTTTATTACGCGTAGGTAATTAGTCAGTACCCACAAACGGGATAAAGAACAATTTTATTCAAATGGAAATAGATACTTAAATACTTAGACACTTACGTTGTGTTTTGTTAGGGGGGGATTAGGGTACGAGTATATTTATTTTTCCTAGTCGTTAGATTTTCGACGTTACCATTCGTATTCATTAGTTTTATGCGCGGAAATTTTAAACGCGAAATTAAAATCGATTAATTGTGCGAATAATGTTTTAATAAAAACTATACGCTCTAAGCGCACGTTCCAGTAGGAGACGCTATACATTGTTTTATCCCGACATCGCGATAGATCAATACGCACGATTTGTATTGGGATATTTTTTAATTTCTCTTTTTGTTTTTTTTTTCTATCGCTTTTTTCGGTGTATAAGAAGTGATAAAATATCAAAATTACGGCAATAAATATTTTAATTAGAAAAAAACAAAATTATATATTTTTTTTTATAATATGCAAATGAAACGTTTACCAATTTTGAGTATAACAATAATATACAATTGTGTTTTGGACATTTTTCACAACAATGTGAATTACGAACTCGTTAATAAAAACGTATAGGAACGTTACAAACATAAAAAATACGTGTTTACCAAAAAGGTAACCTAACCGAATAATGTTTTAATAAAAACTATACGCTCTAAGCGCGCGTTTCGGTAGGAGACGCTATACATTATTTTATCCAGACATCGCGATAGATCAATACGCACGATTTGTATTGGGATATTTTTTAATTTCTTTTTTTTTTTTTTTTTTTTCTATTGCTTTTGTCGGTGGACTTCTTATGAAACACAAATAAACCGCTTTGAAAATTGATATGATTTTTTTTTCCGCCGTATTTTAGCGGCAAATTGTGTTCAACGAAATAATAAAAAAAAAAAAATTTTTTTAAAAATAGAGGTGTATAGACGAAAGGGAAAAATGATTTATGTATTTCGTTCTCGTAGCTGAACGTCCGAACGCGTAATATTATAATGTTTGCACGTTGCGGTATTAAAAATTAACAAACGTATCGTGTACTCCGAAACAGTGTAGAGTACCTATTATACAATTGTGTTTACTTTTTTTTTTTCTTTTTTTTTTTTTTTTTACTAACCGACAATTACACAAATATCCGGCAATAGATAATTCTCAAGTGCGTTGGGTTAGTAATCGTTAAATTTTTATTGTTTTTAGAACGACAGAATACGCCGAGTGTACCGAGTAATATCGCCGGTCAGCGATAATTTACGATAATTAAGAGGTTCGCGGTCGTACGTGTTTTTACGAAAATCGTCAACGAAACAATAACCGAACGCGTATAATATCGTATTGCGTCTACCCGCCCGGTAATAATGACTGTACGTATTATATTATGTAGTAATGTGTTTTCGTAATAACTGGCGGGGTTGATGTGTCTGCGCGTCTGTATCAATTGCTGCCGAGATGGCAAATAGGCTCGGTACGAATTCAACCGTGAAAAAATAACTGATGACGTCATATTGTATAAAACGTTATTCGTCGGAACAAGAAAAAAAAAAAAAAAAAAAAAAAATTGATTATCCATATATATATATACACGTGTGTGTGTGTGTGTGTGTGCACGTACAAAATAAATGTATATGCACATTGAGGTACGGACGACGACGATAAAAGAGAGGAATGCAAATAAAACTATTTTATTACAATTGTTTTTGAGGGATGTTGTTTCCGGGCCGGTTCCAACTGGGGGAAAAAAAAAAAAAAAAAAAAAAAAAAAAAAAAAACAATTTATTTCCCCATATATAGGTGCTACATCATGGCTTTCAATCCCTCTAGCGATTTTGATTTCATTTTAAATATTAAGTTTTTTTTTTTTTTTTTTTATTATTATTTATAATATCGATTTAGCCGTAAAATGCTGTTGGCATTCGAAACGATAAAAATATTATTTCGCTCCGACAATATATTACGCGTACGAGAGCGGGTACGTTTATCTTACGCGCGTGCACATTATACCGAATAATGAAACATTTTAATTCCGTCGTCGCGAGAATATAATCGAAATTCGATTTGTTCGGGACGTATTATTTGCATTAAAAAATAATAATAATAATCATAAAACAATGTTTTTATACGCGCCTAAATAATATAATTAATATAGTCGTACGTACCGTACACTATTGACGTTGTTTACCGGCAAAACCGAAATTATAGTTATTGCGATAATAATTTAACATTTCGAAAATGCTTAGTACATTCGGCGATTAATAATCGCGTAAAAAGAGATATCTAATGGCCCGGGCATTAAAATGCAGTTTCGACAATTCGGGGGGTGGGGAGGGAGGGCCGTGTTAAACCGTGGCCAAAAATACACGGTGGATTACACCGGGAAATAAAATAATTATTAGTCTAACCCGAAATCGTATTGGAAAATCGTAATCCGGTACGGATAAATACGAATTTCATTAAATATAACGTAATAATATTACGAGGAACCTTTGCAACAGTTGCATTTACCGTCTATATGCCCGTACGTAACGGGCGATCGTAGTGTGTAATATGTGTTTACGCAAAAACGACGAAAAGACTACTTTTATAAAGTCGGCGACGATAAATCCAATTTTACGTTATTATTATTTTTTTTTTTTTTCATCTTCTTTTTTAAAGTAAATATTACGGGGAAAAACTTCGACGATATCGTCATTGAAAATACCGCCGTCTATGAATTGTATTATATTTGTATTTTGTCTGCCGTATCGGTTTTCGAGGATTTTTCGCGAACGCGTTATTAGATTTACACCGAGTGAGTGGCCCTGTTACAAAGACCAAAAGACACCGGCGATAGATGCATTTTATTCCGATGCGCGTTTAAATGACAACGGTGATTGACAGAATGATATTTACCAATTGAAATCAACTGGCGGAGTCTCTCTATACAGAGAGGGGGAGGGGAAAAAAAACAATTTCGAGATAAATAGCCAATGATTGAAAATAATATCGTTCGACGTGCACCGCGCACTGCTGTCGTTTAACGAAACCATCGACCCAAATCGGATACCTAATTAAACGGTTTTTATTCTAATACATTAAGTATTATTGGGGGGGGGGCGTCCTCGGTTCAACGATCAATTACACTGTCGTTAAACGAAAAATAAAACGTCCGTCCAGTACACAATAATTGTGTACAACTCGTATTATACACGTACGTGACCATACCGTCCAGCTTTGGGCGGGACAGTCCCGCTGTCCCAAAAAGAACCCAAAAATGTCCCGCTTTGGAAAAAAAAAAAAAAGGGGATCATGGAATTTTATTCCACTAAAAAAGAGCAACCGAACATTATAACCTATCACATTATGGTGGTAAGTGTAACACTGGGAATATAGCCGCTGAAAATCGTTGGGTGGAAGTATTTACACACTTCCATGCTAAAGATTTCTCACACGTGAATTTTCGTATAATTGTCGAGTACATTGTACGTCTGCCAAACAGTAACGCCAGTCCTCCAGTCGAAAGAGTGTTTTCTCATATGAATAAAATACGGAGCAGTAAAAAATCTAAATTGCGAGTTCCTGTATTAAAAGCCATTCTGATAGCCAACAGTAACATAAACAAGTCGTGTCCAACGGTTTCATTCATTTATAAAAACCAAACCGGATATTTTAAAGCAGATTCGCGGATCTGGGGAATATAAAAAAGCAGTCGAATAATTTAATCGACTATAACATTTGTCTGTTGTCATTTTTATATAAAAAATTAATGTTTTTTTTTATTTTTCTAATAAAAACACACTGTGTTTTACTATATTTCTAGTTTTGTCATTATTTTACGCAAAAATTATTATGGTTTTCCTATTAAAATTTATCGATGTACCGCTTTGAGTATAAACAAATATGGTCACGTTAATTATACATCATATTGCACTGACGTGATTTTAAACCCGGTCCGCACCGATGACCGGTTGCTGAATCGCAACGGTCGAACCTGTCGCGATCGACAAAACTAAACGACAAAAACGGCGTCGTCCGTACTGTACGGCCAATCCGGTGGTGGGCTTCGAATGGAAGACGTCGCGACAGCAGTGGCGTGTGCATACGAGCAGGCCGGAGTAGGGAAACATTGAGTCACACGGGCCCTTCTCGACTGAGATAATTTAATTACACTCGATTGTAATACTAACGGGCTACATTTAGGAAAATGTAAAACTGGTGATTTTAAACATTGTACTGTGCATCGACGCGCATAATATCCGGCCATTATCGTAGATATGTACGAATTAATATTGTGAGTATTGAAAGCGGAAACTGTCGGCTATTGTCTAAAAACGCTTTAGGGATTTGCGACTATTTGACAATTTTTAGTACGGCCCGATTTCAATTATGTTGAAATTTTGGTAAATAATTTACCAGTTTGTGGCGATTAAATGAAAAAAAATGTGCAAATTTTAAATATTAAAATCGATTTTATGATGACATTACAAGAACACGAAACAATTTAAATAACAATTACCACCAAGATCCTGTAACCTACAATGAATTTTTAAGTGCCGTATCAGGAACACTTATAGATACACAATTATAATCTTTCTTTTTCTTTTTTTTTTTTTAACAACTTTCAACCCTTTTTCACCCGTTCCACCAGAAAATATTTTCTATATACGCCACTGCGTGACAGTATTGAAGTGACTTCGATAGAAACGTCTATGAAAGTGCTATGAAATACTGACAACAGTAAAATAAAAAGACGGTATTATGTGTTCACGAGGTGATAGTTACTATTACTATCACAGTATCACAACAGTAACTTCTATAACTATCGTACACGCAATATTAAAAAAACGAGTAAAGTTAAAGAGACCTAACCACCAGGTCTTTTGCACTAAAAAATACCGATAATCGTACATAAAAATTACATTAAAAAGTACCAATGTTTCGTAATAATAACTGTTGTTATAGATTTGTATTTTACTAACCGCGGCACGTATATTCAATTTGAATAAAACAATCGGTAATTATATTGCGTACCTTATTTTCTTAAAATAACATTTAAATTATTAAAAAATCGATTGAAACGTTAAATTACGCGAAGAAAAAAATTGAAAATTAATAGGTCGCCGAAAATGTCAAAAAGTCGCGCTAATTTTTTTTAAAAAATTATTATTATCATTATAATTCTATCGACTTTTATTACGGTTCCGCGCGAAACGAATTCCGTGTGCTTATTGATTAAATATAAAAATTCGGCGGATAAAACAAAAATTGCAAGTCTAACAAACGTCCGGGTCTTAATAATATAATATCGACTAATGCGCTCGCTGCTTAGGGGTAACAACGAGATCGGTTTAAATGTAAAAAAAAAAAAACTATCAGATAATAGAACAGCAGCATTACGCGAAATAATTATCATTTTTTTTTTTTTTTTTTTTACAAGGGCAGTATATTAAATTTATTAGAACGCATTGTAAAACAACGAGTGACGATTTGACGACGTAATACAGAGTGGGGCGTGGTTACTTCCTTATCTGAAACTCTCGCAACTATTAATAGTAAATCGTCGGTTTATGGGTTTTTCGAAAGCACTTATCTAAGAATTTCGTTATAACTAATTCAGTGTCAACAATGCAGTGGACAAAGGCGAGAGCGCGCGTTCGCCGCGGAGGCCTACGTTTCTTTCAGCCGTTCGATCATCGCAACTCAGCGTGCTTTCAGAAACCATTTCAATATCGCACCTGCCGGTCGTGTGCCTGATCGGAAATCGATTTGTTTGCGGGTGTGGACACGTTCAGGGATACCGGCAGTGTGCAGAAGAAACATAATAGACCTTCCAGAACCGTCAGAATCGGCATTATTGGGCCCATGGTTCTTTGAAGAGAACGAAAGAGCAGTTACGGTCAATTGTGAACGTTATGTCAGCATGATTGTGAAATATTTTCTGCCCAAACTTAAAGAAATGAATGCAGGGGACGTGTGGTTTCAACAGGACGACGCCACGGCTCACACGGCAAGAAGGTCAACGAATATCTTGCGTGAACACTTCCCCGAACGGCTCATCTCTCTCTTAGAGGCGATCTTCAGTGGCCAGCACCAGATCACCGGATTTAGCACCATGTGATTTTTTTCCTGTGGGGTTACCATATATCGTCGGTATACACGGATCTTCCAAAGATCCATCGTCATCTCGAAAACAATAATTGTGCTGCTATGGCCGGCATAAGCACACATATGCTGGAAAAAGTGGACGGAAATTTCAAATTCCGACTATGTCGGTGCATTGACGAGAACGGTGGCCACCTTCGAGATGTAGTATTTAAAAACAAATAAAATAAAACTTTAAACGTACCCAGAAATAATAATTAAATCAATATCGCCAATACTTTTTGCGTTATGATTTTTGAATAAATAAGGAAGTAACCACTCCCCCCGCCCCCGCACCAAGTATATCGATTTAAGATGTTTTATGAAAAAAAAACCTAACCTAACTGTACGTACATTAACGCGGCCGAAACTCTGGAAGAAATGCGAGGAGGGGAAAGGAGGACCCAGACCCTCGTCTTGTCTCCTCCCCTCAATCCTCCCCTAGGCACTGCGCCTATATTGCCTATTGCCTATACACCGTAATAATATTTCAATACAGCCATCGCATTATTGTACACGCACACACACACACACATTAGACCCCCTCACGGATAGGCGAGCGCGGAATCATTAGAAAAAAGAAAATGGAACGGTTCTCTCCGGTTTAGCGGCGGAATTGAATTGGATGAACGCACGTCAGACGCCGTGCACGGCTGGCGTATCGGGGAGGGGGGGGAGGGGGGCGCAAAGGGGGCGGGCGGGCGGGTAAGAGGTAACCGGTGAGGGGGACGGACCGGTGCAAGTCTAATAGAGTATGAAAACCGATAGATTTGCCGTTTTATATTCAACCGGCGAAACAGCATCGCGGAGACTGTGCGGGGGCGGGGGGGGGGTCCGTGCGCCGCGTACGCGTACGCCGAGTAAAGCCCATACCACCTCCCCGTTGAACCCCTAGCGGACAGTCGGCATAATATTATAACCAATGACGTCTAAATTGACATTTCACATACGCAACAAACTGGTCGTATCTTATATATATACGTATAAAAATATATAGTTGGAGATAAAAAAAATCTATCGGAACGCGTTTAAAATGCAGCGTAAAAAAAAAAAAAAAAAAAAAAAAAAAAAATACCTCTAGAATACTTGTATAATATATTATATAGACAAAACGAAAATTGTTTTAGAGATAAATAAAAAAATATCATACCGCCCGAGGTGTAAATAGAACAACGAGGGTGAAAAACGTTAGAATACTACTCCCCTAATGTTTTGTGTTTTTTCTTTTTCTACGCGTTCGTTATAAGATTATTACGGCGAGGATATTCGTTCCGGAATTATTCGTTACGATTATTATCGTTATTTCCCGAATCTATCAGACACGTAACTAGCTAATTTTTCCTGTAAAATATTAATATTTTATTTCGTACAGTCTACGGTCTCGAGAATATTTCGTTAAAACCGTCGATATTGACCTGGGGGTGGGGGGGGCGAACGCAGGGGAAAATTTCGGTGACGGAGGGGGCCTTTTGAAAAAAATGGTAAAAAAAAAACTCGTGAATTTATAAATCGAGTGATTTATTTATTTTTTCCTAATATTCCGGGGAGTGTTCGACCACCACACCCCGCCGTAGCGTTCGCCACTGATATTTACGGATAAAAAGTGCACGACGAAAGCTTTCCGTAGTAGTAGTAGTATTTAAAACGCGTGTAGAACATACGAATAATATAAAATTGCAATAGTTTTTTTTTTTTTTTTTTTTTAAGTGGCCAGGCAAGTTTAATCCGTTTCGGAATGCCACACGGCATTTTTAACGGCGATTTACTTAGTAAAGTTCAAGGCGGCGTAACAAATATAAAATAATTATGATTCGCCGCCGTTTACCCGACCATTAAGAATTGTATACTATGATAATAGTTTCGATAAAAAAATTTGACGGCCAGAGATTTGAGTTGCCCGTCAGCGGGACAATAATATCGATCGGCAATTATTACGCATTCGAATGGCGCAGAATTCAAATTTTCGTTCGTACGATACAATATTGAAAATAATATTCACGTGTTTGTTGTACGTTATGATTGGTTTTTATTTTAATTACATTGCGACACGACGATATATTATTATTCGTGCGTAATATACCGATGCGGAATTCACGATATGTACACAATAATATCGCCGCGTCGTAATTTATACGTAATTTCCACTTTTCCGCATTAGTAATAATTTGATAAAAAAAAATAATTGTACACGTTTATTTTTGTAAATAATTTCAAAGGGGAAGCCCGCGCCCGAGAAGCCTTTGGCCTTTGACAGAATGTCACATATTACATTATTGTGAGGCTTCAACATAAACGTATATAATATAATATATATAATTATATATATATATATATTTTTTTTTTTTTATATATGTTTCACCTTGTTTGTCCCGCCCCGCCCCCCTACCCCCTATTAATAACATTTTTCCTAATCAATTTCGAAATACGACTTGAATATTATTACTGTGGGCATTGAACGAACGACTGCGTTCTTTACAATAACCCGACTTCTACGTATTTACAAAATTAATATTGATAATAATCCTTTATAGGTGTATTTAATTTGATAAAAAAAAAAAAAAAGTCGTTGTTCGAGCAAACTCCGCGGCGAAACGCTCTGCGTGCGTATATAATATATAAGGACCAATTTTAATTTATTAACGCGAACAAATAGACCATTGAAACGGTTCATTTGTGCTTTTAAGTTTCTGTAAAAGATTTTTTTTTTTTGAAAAACTTTTCATTTCATTTTACCAAATTTCAGATTTATTCTATATTTTATCTACTACGCGTATATTTTTCCATTGAATGTAATGTATTATTTTTCGGTTGAGGCTTTTCCATTACAAGCAAACGTACCTACGTAAGTCAAATCTAAATACCCTTATGTATTGTAATTTTACTAAAAAAAAAAAAAAAACTTTATTGTGGTTTACCTCGTTAGTGTTCCAGCGATGTCTTTGAATAGGAAAATGCTCGGCACGTGGCAAACTCTCCAAGTTATCTGGCAATTTAATTGGTTCACCTTCTGAAATATTACAATTAAACAGTCACGGTTTGATAAATAATTTATGTTGCTAATCGTTTAATAGATACATTATATAAATATATATATATGATACAATTATATTGTTGACAATATAATATTATGTCCAAAACCACTCAAATTAATTGTGGTTTTTTTAATTAATTAATTAAGAATACTAAAATGGAATCATTTTCATTGTACTATACACCGTGTGTAAATAATTGGAGTGATTTACTGATTAAAAAAAAAAAAACAATTGGCGTTAGATAAACTAAAAAGAAATCTTAAAAAAAAAAAAAAAAAACAATGGTATTTTTCAACGGGTAAAAAAAAATAAACGAATTTTAATTTAGTGAATGAACAGTATTCGTTTTACTGCGCAAAATTACTTTCTTATAACAAAAAAAAAAAAAAAAACACAAAAAATCAATGGGCTTAGATACGTATTCATTACTCTACTGAATCTAAAATGTAAATTAATTATGTGTACATTTATACAAATATTAAATTACAGTTGTAAAAAAAAAAAAAAAAATCGACGAAACTGATTTCATTAACGTAAACGATATGTTTAATTAACTCGTAATTTTTTATTTTTTTTTTTTTAGAAAATGTCAGAATTTACTAATAATAGGTGCTAAAACAATCTTTAATCACCGGATTAATGTTGACTTGAAATATAACGCAAGAAATACATTTAGACGTGTAAAGTTTTCGTCGGATCAAAATTCTAATTTTGAATAGACCGTATGAACAAAGTTTGTGTTAGGTTTCATTCTTGAACTTTTAGGATAAACTTTATTACCTTTATTATTTATAAAGGACTTTCACGGTTTCGCGGCCGATGAATTACCAATATAGCACACTGTACTTACAATTTCGCATAGACGGCGAATTTAATTAGTAAAGTTCGTAATAAAACCGCGTAAAAATTATAATTAAACGAGGTCGTTTTTAAGACATACTACTGTTAGGTACAAAAAAAAAAAAAAAAAAAAAAAAAAAAAAAACAAAAAAACAAAAAAACATGCTAATTTTATTTTTAGTAAATTAATATACACGTACGTGTTATATTGAAAGTTTTACATTAAATTGCCTACTCCGGCAATTCGAACAACACGGCAATCGTCGTGTAATGTATAAAACATAATAATTGTATACCCGTGATGCACGGCGAAAATAAAAAAAATACTATTAATCCGCAAACAGGAACCTACGGTTACATAGTGCCGGTCGTAATAACACGAAACGGTCATTACAGTTTCAAACAGCCATTTTTCATTAAAAACCGTTCTCGTTTGCAATACCGCCCGTGTTATAAGTATGTTACCGATATATCGGTATGTACCCGATGTTTATCTAAATTGCAACGATGGTTAATAAATCTCAGTGTGAAAATAAGCCAGATATCTAAATCATGGTCTGCATTTGACAGTATACGAATTGCATTCGTAAATAACACGGTCGATTATATTTCTATAGGTAGGTATACAGTTAAGCCCGAAGGGCAGGGCACACACACGTAATGCATTTAGCTGTCTAGATTTTTTTTTTTTGTTCCCCCCACCTCCCTCTCACGTTAAATCGTTAAAGAAACCGCAATAGTTCTTCGTTAATATTAAATTTAATGATAAATATCGATCGACTATTTTTTTTTTTTTTTTAATAATTTTTTGCGATTATTACGAACGCTCGACAATCGGTCGATATTTAAAAAAAAAAAAAAAAATTAAGCCGATATATTTAATTGCCTTTTATATTTTCACGCAAAAAAAAAAAAAAAAAAAAAAAAGGAGAACAATATGACGTTTAAATCGTTATAACACAACAATAATAATAATGTATTAAAATTTTACTTGGATTCAACGGGACGTGGTTTTTCGCAGGGCCGTTTGTTTGGAGATGTACTCTCGCGTGATGCTGTTGACTGTACAGCGTGACTGTTTCGCCTGTACAATAATCGGCTGTAAACGATTCATTTCTACCGGACATCTTTTCGGCCTGCGAAAAAAAAAAATTAAAAGTCGTTATAAAATCATCTGCATAAAATAGATGAAGAGCGATATCCGGTAAAATCCGAAAAATCTCATCTCAGACATAATATAATAACGTATCCAACGTCCGGACGATAACGGAATCGTTTTTAATATTCGCTATGTACAAGAATGGACAAGTGACAGGACGCGGTGTGACTGAACGCAATAGTTACGAATTATTCTGATTTCGTGTTACTGGTTATGCGTGTAAATCAATTAAACGCATAAAATCCTTAAAAAAAAGTTATAACCGACAGTTATTAAAACTAACCTGTTAATTAAAAAAATTAACAGTAATAATTGTACGATTACAATTTTCACTTATTCGAAAAAAATAACGAATCAATTGTTTACGGATGACAATCGAACAAAACCTTTCGAACGATTAGTCGAAAAATAATATTTAAAAAATGGCGAAATGCCGACTCTAGACGGATATCGTAGCTTGAGTTTACGCGTATCGTTTACCACAAGTTACGAAATAAACCGTGAATAGTAACGTTATTATGTTAATTCGAACACGCTGTAACTGCTTAATCGCCACAAATTACAAAAGTGACCGAGTTATTACTTGAAATTGATACACGTAACTGATTACTGTTTATTATATACGATATATAATATTCACGACGGTTGATTATTATTTAATTTACACGTTACCGTGTGTCTTTTATCATTTCCGTTAAAAATCGAATCGACTAGAGAAATAATCGTCCTACCGTGTATGATAAATGAAAATAATTCGGCACAGTGTTTAAACGATAACGGTCGGGCGACCATTTTGAATTGTTTAATATGAATCGTGTATGAATTCGGACGTAAAAAACGGACGTTAATGTTTTAATTCGGTTTCAGGTTGACAAGAAAAAAAAAAAAAAAAAAAAGGGGGGGAAAAAGTGGACTCGTTTAGACACGGTGCCGGATCCGAATCCGTTTTCGGAATTCCTATCGGTTCGCCACAACGATCGCGTGGACCGATTTAATTCGGAATGACGTGTAGTTTTTGTTGCATAATTTACGTGATTTATGCGAAACGATAGCAAATAATAGTTGAGAATACGTATCCGGCAGGTCGTAAACACGGACACCCGCCACTAATATTAATCGTTTACTTCTCGCACAGAAAGTACACCGCCGTGGTAACTCGTAAAAGAACAACGGATTGCCTATGCACGATTTTCCGTAGGAAAGGTCGGCGGTATCCAATCCTCTTAATATAGTATTTGTGTTCAAATTATGTTATATTATTATTATTATTATTATTATTATTATTCATGCAATAGAGTAAACATAATGTTTAAGTAACGCTACAGTTGTAATATTACCTTTACGGTTGTTGTTCGATGCTATTATTCTATTCGAAGCGAGCGCGCATAGCAATATTCAATATAAGCGCAAATATTATTCGTTTTATTGTTTCCAACTACATACCGGCGGCCGATAAATGTCTTGATGAACACAACTCGGATGCACGTACAAACCGATGTACGTATTGTAAATAAACTATGTTACGAATTCGCATCGTATCCCCCGTCGAACAATATCGGCAAATATTATTAAAAAGCTATTTTATGCAAATAACAACTCGAGATTTAACATACTTTCCGCGGTATAATAATAATAATAAAGAAGGCGTTTTGATTTTTAGGCATAACGACATACATACGAGGTCTGTACAAAAAGTACCACGAAAAATGTTATTACGGCTAATCTACACACGATAACGTTTCAAATTGTAAATAGATGTATTCCCCGTGAATTATTAGATATTTCAAACAAAACCCAAAGTCGCTATCTGATCTCAGTTTAATATTACACGCGGTTAAAATCCAGTCAGTTTATTTCTTTCGCCGTTTTCGACTTGTCCGAAATTAACGAACGACCCGTGTGCATCAAGTTTTGCTTTAAACTTGGTAAAAATGATGCAATGAAAACGTACAGAAATGACTAAAACCGCTTTTGGGGATGATTCATTAAGTGATTCCCCGTGACTTTCGAGTGTTTTAAACGTATCAAGGACAGCCGATGGTCAACTGAAGACAATCCACGTTCTGGAAAACCGTCGACGTCATCCAGAAACTATGGTGTGGCGACAATTTGCGAAAAAACGCGAAATAGTCACCGATTAACCGTTCGTGAGTTAACAAAGCGAATCTCAATTAAGTCTTGTCATGCAAATTTACAGGAAAATGTACAGATAAGAAGGGTCGCGCTGCCAAATTCGTTCCGCGATTGTTCACCACGAAAATGCACCGGCACATTTAGCACGCTGATAAAAAATTGCTGTAGTCCTGCAGACTTTTCATATTTTCCTTATCAGGCCTCGTGTGATTTTTTTTTTTTTCTATTCCCAAGACTAAAATCTGCGCTTAAAGGACAACGAATTCAAGATGTAGAGGATATTAAAGCGAACACGGCAACAGAACTCGTAGCTTTAACTTTGGAACAGTTCCAAAGGACTTTTTAAAAATGGCTAGATCGCCGGGATCACTGCATGTCATCCGAAGGAGAGTATTTTGTAGGAGATATCTTTAAATTATATGTAATTTCATTTTTGTAATTATTACAAATAAAATCCTGGGACTTTTTGAACAGACCTCGTATAAATCGATTTTTAAGAGATATATAGCGTATTGAGATAAATATACTTTTTGTAGATTCACCGACGCAACCCTATAAGCACACATTATCCGACTGAATAAAGCTGAAAAAAACATTCTGTGCGTGTCCAGTGAAATTTCTAAACTCCAACACGACATAAGATCGACTCTAACGTATGAATGAGACACAACGAAAAAAAAGTCGAGGGCTGTCGCAAACAATGTTTGAAGAAAAATCTGTGGACCAGTAGCATGGTTGTAGTCAGTGGAATCTGTTAAACGGTCTATGGCGGACATCTTTATCGAGGGACAAAGAATTCAGTGGTTAAGCACTGCGTTATTATGCGTCGAGAAGAAAATGAACCACTAAAAGCGACCTTCGAATGGGTAGTGGGGCGTACTTTAAGGGGGACAAAGAGGCGATCGCCTCCCCCCTCTGGGTTACAAATGTATCAATAAAAATGATTTGTTAAGTAATTTGTTGTGTTAAAATTTAATTTTTTTCCATCCTTAACCCGCTTATAGATATCATTGAAATAAATATACGATCAATATTAAATTATTAGCATAATAAAATTTATTTTAATCGCCCCTTCTTAAATTACGTTCTAGAGACGCCCTTTAACGAGTGCCTCGAGGGAAAATACGACGTAGCAAGCCCAGAAAAATATAGATGTTAAATTACGTAGAAGGCTGGCGGTTTAGAGTAAATTAGTATGTTAGGATAAGTAGTATAAAATTCGACATAATGGTGGCGTGAAATTTTAGTGGCGGCTAAATCTCTTGGAGAAAAGTTACAAAAAAAAAAAAAGGGAAACTATTGTTTTAAGTACATTCGTACAAAAGTATTATTTAAACTCTACTGCTCTAGTTTAAAATCAAAAAGAATTAATATATTGACGTACAAACAGTAAAAGGATAATAAAATGAGTAACAATTGATAGATATCTGCAGGGCAAAATACTTAATATTGTTTTAATTAAATAATCACGAATTTCTCCATTTACAATACAAAATGGTCGTTAAATATAAATTATTTATGATTTTTAGAGTACTTTTTTCTTTTTGCGATTATTTATAAACATGACGATTTTAACGTCATGACGTGTAAAGAAATTAATTTTTTTTTTTTTTTTTATTATAATTTACATTTTTAATGGTATTATTATTATTATTATTATTATTATTTTTTTTTTTTTTTACTTTTGTTTCTAAACACGTTTGACAGTTGAAAGAGCAGCAGTCTAAAAGTTTAACACGGTAAGTTAATAATAGGAAATTGAACATAATGAATATTGGACATTAGAGAGGTCATTTTTCAAATATCCTAATAGTTTTTCCGACCATTTCTCTTCAACAAATTATAACGGTAAAAACATAAAGTCTGTATGCCAGTTACTTATATTACTGTTTAATATTTTATCAAAACAATGATGATTTTAAGTAAATTCAATTACTAGAATTAATTTTCTGTGTAAATTTCCGGTCTCTGCGATTATTTACAACCGAGATACAACAAAAAAAAAAAAATCTAAAATAATAAAACTATTAATTTTCCCGTTTATTTCCAAATATTAGGAAAACTAAAACGAAAATCATGATACGCTTTCAGAAAATGTGCTTAACTTGAAAAACGTATCACGATGTCTGGTATAAAACTCGTTCACAGACGGAAAAATATACAAACACATCACGGTAAATCCGAGAAACGCTACGTTCAGAATCTAAAAAAAATAAAAAAAATTGTAAAATGTAAAAATATTATATAAATGCAAATGCGAATGACATATGATATGTACGTATCGGTATGTTGAAAATATTCAAAAAGATTTTTTTATATAACCGTAGTTATTTTATTTTAATTTTAATTATTGCTCGTTCGATAAACTCTAATAGATAATAATCATTTTATTTGTTTTGCAAACAAGGATAACCATTGTATGTCAATATAGTAGGCAGATGTAACTCTAGGCCATTTTAATCAAACTAAAATATCCAGAAGCAATAAAGTATGTCCAAACATGTAGGCAGGTATATATACGACAAAAAAAAAAAAACCCCCCGAAGAAGAATCTAATTTCCAAGAAACCGTCGTAAAGTTAATTCAGTAAATAAAAAAAAAATGGTCTTTTTTTTCTTTTCTTTTTTTTATTATTGATTACTTACATCAACAAAATAATTATTCCGTTGTAAATAAGAAATTAAATTTAAATAAAACTTTATTACAATAAAATACATCTAAATATATATATATATATATAAAATAAATACACACATTTCATTGTTAATCGAAATGAATACGATTTTGGATACGGTTTGTAATACTTTTTGTTGATGAATAATATACTGAGATTTCTGGGCATTCACAAACGACAAAAAAAAAAAAAAAATACAAAATCAGTTTTCATTTCAAAATATTTAATAACATATGTTTTGATTTATTTAATAAAAGCGAACGGCAGTTTAACGTGGTCAGCGGGAATAGTTACACAAATTTACGATGAGATATGCGAATCAATACTAGAGTCGCGGTCGAGATTAAAATATTATAAAGTTTAAACACGCGATAGAAGACGGAGTGAACGAGTAAACTTAAAAGTATTTTTAATTAGTTATTTAAATAACGCGGTATTCGCGGCTCTTAGGTGTGATTATGTGATGTCTTATGGGCCGGAACATAGAATTCGGATTGGCTTCTAGAATAATGGGAGGGCACTCTAAAAGAAATGGCAGAGAGGAAGTCAGGAACGTCGAGTATAAGTATTTGAAATCAAATTAAAATAGCTGAGCACGACGCGAACTATAAAACGTCGCTGTTTATCAATTAACTACAAGAGAACAGTACATAAATATTATGTTGATTAATCGTAATAGCGACCGTACAGTACGCAGTAGACGATATTTGTCGTTCATAATTAAATCGGCCATTGAAATGTTAAAAATAATTTGATAATCGAAGAAAATTTTGAAAATCGGTACCGCGCCCCGCATTCGGGAGGTTTTATTCAATTTTCTTTACCGATAATTTATTATATAAACGTACTCGATTCGTTATTTCCCATTAAAAAAAAAATACTCGGAATACTTTTCCCGTATCAATAGTATTTATTAACATTATATAAGAAGTAGGTGGTGGTGTACCGCTATTATTTATGGGAACCGGTCGAAACGCCTACTGTCAAAATGTCGACGGTTTAACAGTAGTGTTGTATAGAGATAAGGTTTACGAAATGTCTAGAAAACGATAAAACAATTTAAATATCTAGATAAAGATAAATAACAAACGGTAAGTTTTGATCTAGATAAAAAAAAAAAAAAAAAGATAATTTCGAATCGACAGTTAATTTATAAACCGGATTAATATAAATCGAATAGATTTTACCTATTGTATCCGATAAACATTTCTCGTTTATATAGATAGGATAATAGATAAAAAAAAAAATCTGGGATAAAACACATCGCTTACAAGTTAAAAAGTCCAAAAAAAAAAAAAAAAAAATTGAAAATAAATCGAAAATTGCGAAATATTTATAAACCGATAGATATCGCATTAATTTTGCATACCGTTTATTATTTTAGCGTGGGCCGACCACAGTCATAAGATCGTATTCGCTTTGAACTCCTACACGCGTAACGTTATTACTGTCCGAATTTAAACGATAGTGGGTAATCTCGTGCCGTAAACCTTTTATGCCCGACTCCGAAAAAACAAAAAAAAAAAAAAAAAAAAAAAAATACAAACTACGTTATATTAAATAATCTTCTACGCGCGCGCGTACCTTTTGATGTTGTTCGAACTCGAATAACTCATTTCGCGGTAGTTATATCGAAAAACCAAAACCGACGTTTGGCCCTCGGCCGCCGGTCGATATTTTAACCTGTCGATATTTAATAAACCTTTCGGCGTTTTCGCCGCCGGCGTGTCGTACCCGCGTATACCGAACCCGCGTGTATTCGGGTAATAGTTGCTTAAACCCTTACTAACGTTTTATCGGGAAACAAAAAATAAAAACTACATCGGAAACGGAACGGCCCAGTGAAATCCGACGGCGGCGGTAATAATAATAATAATAATGTTAAAAAAAAAAAAAAAAAAAAAAAACGCCAAACACAAAATTAAAACGGTACCGATGACCGTCCCCCCGTACGGGCGCCCACGAGAACATATTGATTAAATGCAATATCACGGATAGGGGTATTAATTCGTTAATAAACACCCGAAGTGTTGTTATAAAATTTCCTCCGCGCCGCCCGTTAATAATATCATTACCGTAACTCGCGAACGGCGAACATAATGGAATCGGACCGGCGCAGTTTTCAAACTTACGCGGCCACATAATATATTATTATTATAATATTATCACCACCGCTACACGTTATAAATTGTTAAACAACTCGTCTTTTTTTTTTTTTTTTTTTTTACATTTAATGTACCGTTAGTTTTGTTTTTTTTTTTTTTTTTTTTAATAATAATAATAACATTATAGTAATATCGATCCGTTAAAACGTATTGTTTTTGACGTGCGCCCACCGAACACACATTGAACGCTCGAGTAACTCCGCTAGACGCGACGTGATGGTTTTTAACTACAACTCGATTTTGTTTTTAATTATTTCAACAGTTTTAAACACAAATCGAAAAGTGTTATTGAAATTTATTATTCTCGGCGAACAAAACGCGTAACCGTCACTACTACTAAAACGTTTTGTTCACATCGCGTATTTCGCTGAATAAGTTAAAGCACAACACTATTAATCCGAGTTTTGTATTATGTATTTACGAGACGATTACTTCGGGGGGGGGGGGCATTTACACGGGCGGTTAATTATTTTTGGCAGGGTTAAACGATACTTGACTAAATCTTATGTAAAAGTCAATTTTACAATACAAAATACAATATTGACGAACTGTACGCACGACGAAATTTTCGTTCGCATACCTTACGCCTAAGTTTAATTGGCACTTGGGTTCTGGAATTCTCAGGGGGGCTGTATAGAATGTTCCATATTCCCGTTCCGTTCCCCTTTTTAATTGACACATTATTTATAAAACCGATATGATAATTTAATAAATTATGTTTTGTATTATGTTAGCGCAACTCGTTAGACGTTAAGTTTAACGTTAAATTATTATTAATTGGGTATAAAGGTTTTTAATTAGTCCGACGATACGTCAGTACTTAAAAATATATTGCAATCGATATTACTATATGAAGAGAGACCGTGTTTTATTGGGGGTGTTAACTTCGATACGACAAGAAACACGGGGATCAGACGCTTGATCATTTTTTTTTTTTTTTTTTTTCATTTAATACTGTGCTCGGACAGTATTATATTCAAGAACCATAAGAGGATTTCTTGACAAGTAAGAGGAAAAGCATTCGGTCTTCGACTATGGACGTGGTGCTTGGGTTTTCATACATCGTGTTTGAGAATAATAGCTCGAGTGGATTGGTGGCGGTTTTCCGGTTTGTTTCCGATTTTGTTCAATTTTTACATTTTAACAATACAATTGTTCCACTAATCTACTACCCGCCTAGAGGGAAGTTGTACGGCCGTTTTCACGAACAAATAATACGACCGAAAAACCAAAAAAAATAAATAAATAACTGTAGGAATTGCGTTTGACGGATTAATTACAATTTTGAAAACGCATTATGATTTTACGGGTTCAAATAAAAGGCTAAGGGTATTTCATATTCAAATTTTGTCCGCGTTATCCAGTAAAGTAATTAAATTTCCAACTCATTCTAGTCAATAACCTAAAGAATCATAATCCGTTTTCAAAATTGAAATCCGTCTAACACAATTCCTACAATGTTGTCCGGCTTTTAGGTATTAATCTACTAAAAAATACACGGTCTCCAATCCCCTTGATTATCGTAGATTTTAAAAATCTTCTACATTTTTTATGAAATTATTAAAATAACAATAAATGTTATAAGTAAATACGATTATGTTGTAATCGACTTTTTACCGTAGCCATTTTTAAATTGTATTCGACTGCAAATGATTTTACTTAAATCATTACGTTAATTAAATATTAAAAAATATATATATAAAACCCTGTAGCGTGATAATAATCAGTATAATGGACAAATTGTTTATTAAAAAACTTAAATAAATTTAAATACACTAATATTGTAAACATATAATGTATTTGTATTTGTATTAACTATATTGATTACTCTAACAATAATCAAAGTTTTTACTATAACCTTTTCAAACATTACTGAACTTTCGCAACATTAATACCTACCTATCTTAAACTTTATATAAAATTAAATTAGATGAAAACTCCTGTCATTTTTTTTTTTTTTTTTTTTGTTGTTGTTTGTTGTTTAAGATGATGAATGATATTAGTAATATTGTATAGCGTAAAAGTAGGTATATACCTACTTCATAGATGGAATTAAAACTGCAGATTGATACCACGAGGTAAAACTTTTTAATCAATTTAATATCAACCTAGCTATTGTAGATAAAAGTCAAATTTAATTGAAAAAAAAAAAAAAAAAAAACCTATAAGTCTGTTTGTATTAGAACACACGCACTCGTGAGTTTCGAGCACACGTTTCTATACGCGAATCTGTTCGAAATTCGTTTCGCTAAGTTTAGAGACGAAATTAAATTTAAAAAATATAAATTACAAAAAAGCATTACGGATTGCGATAATAAATAATATTTGATTTTACTCCTGCACGACCTTGTGCATCGTGTTATTTTTTATTTAATCGTATACAATTACAACATTGGTATATTTCGCAAAACGTGTATAATTATAACACCGACGGACCATCGAGTTATAGTAAATTTACGGGAATTTACAAGTATAAAACTTATGACCAGAACTCGGAACTTCATGAATTTGCAACTTTCTTAGGAAGCTGCATATTCAAAATCTCGTACAGATTCGTTTCGATATACAAACATTTATGTTGCATATTTTTGCATATTTTATTAAATGTTCGTGATTTTGCATATTTGAACATTTTAAATACATTGACGCGCATTACGCATAAATCAATGTGATTCAAGTAAAAACAAGTATACAAGCACGATTTGCTGTATTTGATTAATTTAGTTTTTTAATATTTAACTCGGCGAAAACGCTTCAATATTTACACACAAACATTTTTTTATTTTTAAAAATACATTATAAATAAATAAATATATATAATATATTTAATATATAATTATATAATATATAATAGATAAATAAATAATTTATCGAAAAATAAAACATATATTTTTTTTCTCAATAATTATGCATTTTTTGAAGTATATTCCCATATAAAAACATATTTTATAAAAAAAAAAAAAAATAAATAATTACATATTACATACTGCATGATTAAACCTTTTTTTAGTGCAAATGTATGCACATATTTCATTGTTTTTTTTTTTTTTTTTTTTAACGCAATAAGTATCGATACCCGATTATAGCCCTGCTTATAAGCACGTTAGATTAATCCACCCTAACCTAACCCAACAATAAAGTCGTAGAGTGTTCGTACGGTTTACCACGTGAGCAAATCTATCGTTTTATAACCGATGTGTCGGCCGTTTTTTTTTTTTTTTTTTTTTTTTTTTTTTTCCCGTACTCGGCACAGTCAACGCGGAAATTTCTTAAGTTTTTTTTAATTATATTGTATACTAGAATAAAACAATAAATGTAAACCGAGTTTTTTCGACGAGCGTTTGAAACGACAATATTCGAAAGGAAATTCCGTCTATAGTGTGCCCAATACATACGAACATATTTACGTTCGTTGTCTACTTAACGACGGTTTGTCCGAAATATTTGGATAATATTAACAATTTGATAATAAAACGTGTATACGTACCGGTAATGACGACGAATGACGGTGGCCACCGGTTTGGTCCGGTTGTACGGATGGACGTGCAACGCGTATAAATAAATTGGTGGAAAAAAAAAAAAAAATTAAATTTTTTTCCGTTTCCTTATCGACTAGAGTGTAATATTGTCGAACGGACGAAAAAAAAATTTTTTTTTCAAAATATTATCAAATTTACGTCCGTTGCGGACGACAAGTACGATTCGAATGTTAAACGTAATGAATAAATATTTTCGGAGTGAGACGTACGCCGAGCGGCGTGACGTGACCGACTGGCGTGCGGTCAACACACGGTGTGCGGCCTCTCGCGGTCCCTGACGGCGACGGGCGTTAGAGGCGGCGAGACGTCGTCGTCGGCGGCGGCGGCGGCGGCGGCGGAGTCGGCGGAGTCGGCGTCGGCGGCGGCGGTGTCGGCGTCGGTCTTTCGCCCGCGCGCACCCTGCGCCGCCGCCGCCGCCGCCGTCGTCGCCGCCGCCGCGGTCGCTCGCGCACGCACGACTCTTAAGCACACCCGGCGGTGCCGTAAAGAATCTCTTCGGCGTATATCATTTTTATACGTATACAAACGCAGACACACACGCCGCAAAAGGTGCCGCCGCCGTCCGGTAATACGCGTGTGTGTGCGATTGCGGTCGTGTGCGGTTAGGGCAGGGTTAGGCGCGGGAGCTTATTAAACGCCCGCACACACGCCGTCTTCGCGGGCCGCCGTTGTCTTCGTGGGCCTCTACCGCCGCCGCCGCCGCCGTCGTCGTCGACATCCCGCGGAACCCGTGACAGGTGACCGTGACGCGGCGCGTCTATAACATCACCCGGCAATTCGGTATATCAATTTGTAATTTTACATTCCAAACGAAACGAGAGGAATGTGTATTGTTGGTTTTACAATCACGTGTGTGTGTGTGTGGTTTTTTTTTTCGTTTCCCCCTACCGCCACTTCTCCGCCTGTCAACAATTTTTCACACCGGAAAACTCCCTGGAAATTTATAGACGTTTGAAAAATGTTCGAGTTTTACGCGTTTCGGCCGGCCACAAATATATTCCCTAAACGAATTGTACACCGGTAAAACAATACGAATTTCAGACGAAAACCGCGTTAATTTCCAATTTATTCGAATAGAACATTTTTCTTTTTAATAGTACACGACAATTTGATACAAAAAAAACAAGCACAATTGTTATTAATATTATTATTATTGTTAATATTGTTATTAATTGTTACGTTTTTATCGAAATTTGTTCGGAATCGTTTTTCGTTAGCATTGATTTACCGTTGCCTATGGATTTAAACTAAATTCCACCCTATATCCTGCCTTCCCGACTTCCCGCATACAACATTGGCACATGATTCGATGTCGGGATGATACCCAGTAAAAAAAAACCCGGCAAGTTTTAGGTTTTATTCTTTTTTTTTTTTTTTTTTTTGAGATCGAAAGAAATGATCAATTTTGACGGTTAACGGTAAAATACTGTTGTCAATATCCCAACGGGTACTTGACGGCGTTATTAACTGGATTCAAAGCCGACACTGGGGCTCCTAGAGGTCCGGACCCTACCGTCAATGTGTTCGAAATCGTATGAATTCATTTAAACTAAATTCCACCCTATATCCTGCCTTCCCGACTTCCCACATACAACATAATCCTGTCTTGCTCTTCTAGAAATCAGCCTCGATTTTATATACCAGCACAAAAAACACCATATGGACGTAACCATACATTGTGCTGCACGCTTAAAGCTGCGAATAATATTTAAACCATTGAGTCACGCGTACTTTTATTAAATATCCAATTATCATTTAAATACATTTTTTTTTTTTTTTTTTTTTTTTCCTTTGCAATTGTTACCATTATTTAGTTTTCCATATGCATATATTTTATTATATTGCCTGCTTGTTAAAACACCGCTTGGCATCAAACCAATAATAAATAAATAAAAACACAACGGAATTATTGTAATATAAAATAATACGAATAACTAATTCTAATAAATATATCTGTTCAACGGGTTTGTCCTTTTTCAGGACATTTTTTTTTTTCTGTTTTGTCTTCTTGTTCCGACACACTTCAAACGGGACTCTTTATGTCCCGTTTTCATCCCCATATAAGAAATAAAATATTATGCGAGTAAAAGAAAATATAAACCTACGCTTAACACGGAAAAAAAAGAAGAACAAATAATACTGCGCATATAATAAAACAGGTATATATCGAAAATAATAACTATACAATAACTATGGAACAAACGTCGAGAAATGTAAAAAATGTTCTAATTGAAGTCTTTTTCTCGAGTTCAGTCAAAATTGTTTGTCCCGGTTTATGTTCTTTTTTCTAGTCACCCTATCTAATATAAATGCAATATCCGAGTACGCTTTTCATATCTTTTTTATCTATATTTTAGCAACCGATTGGTTAAAAAAAAATATTCTACAGTTAAGGGGATTGTATTGAACATATAAAATAGTCACTTACAAAAATTGCTATTTGTATTTATTTTTTCATTTTTACTATAACATACGAGTATGAGTATTTAATTATTATTAAATGACCGTACAGACTTAATCGCAATAAATAATCCATACATTTTTGTATTGTAAATGGCAAAACAATTAATATACAAATAGCAAGTTGTTTTATCTGATTAATTTGGCCGACTGAAACTTGAATTTAGTTCCATTTTCCATATTAAATCTATACAGTTACAAATTAATTATCATTTCAGAGTGTATGGCGCTCTAGAGCCGTGTTTACTGTACATATCTAAGTAGGGCTCGGATGTTGTTGCATTTGCAACTTTGCTACTGCTCGAATTTATTGCTGAGTAAGATTAAATCTGTTTTATACAAGTTTGAGTTGAAAACTTAAGGATTTTTAGTGCGGCTGTTTGCAGTTTTCGACATATATTCACTTTTCTTGATATTTCAAATTTATCAGTGCTGGTATTTTTTTATTTTTTTTTTACGCCAATCATTGCCGTTATCGTATAAATAGGGTACGATAAGATCTATGCGCTTTATACGATTTTCATCAAAGTTTGAACTTTAAACGTAAAAAAAAAAGTTATTGCATTACACTCGAGTTTTTTTTATTTGGCCATTAAGTACAACTAATGATAAACCTTGTATCAAATTTCCGTCCACTTCTGTGTCTCGTTTTTTCCCCGGTTTTTCCCAATTATTAAGAAAACTAAAACAAAAATCAAAAAATTACATTCCAAATGCATCTTCAACTATAGCCCGAAATGCTTTCAGAAAATATGTTACACTTGAAAATTGGAATAAGAGGAGATCCGGTAGAAAAGTTGTTTTATGACAGGAAAACAATAAATAAAAAAACAACACTCGTCATAGTAAATCCAATACATTCCTCGACATGCAATGACCCAAAACATCCACTCAAAACATTTCAGAAATATACCTATATCCAAAAAACTACAATAAATCATTATAAATAAATATATTTTTGATAAATCATTATGGAAAATACTTAAACGATACAATATTTAAAACGTGCACTTATATTTTTTTTTTCTGGTAATTGCATTTTTTTTATTATAAAACCAGATTACGTGACGTTTTATAGTAGAAAAAAATTTTTTTATACCTAAAATTAGGTCAAGTTTTTTTTTGTTTTTCATATTTCATGAAAAAGGTCAAACTGTGACATAAAAAACGAAAAAATGACTTAAAACACTAAACGACCCATAGAAATCGTCCTATCGATAATTGTGAATAAAAGATTCAAAAAATAATATAGAACCAAATATACGTGTCGTTTAAAATACAAATAAATTATCTTGAACGATTAATATATAGATCAGTGGTTCTCAACCATTTTGTGCACATTTTTTATAACAATACATTTTGACGGAACATTGTAGTAATATAGTATATAAAAATTATAATGTTAATTTAAAAATTAAAATATATTTATTTTTATAGTTTATTGTTAGTATATTATTTATATAATTACAAATTTAATGTGATATTTGGCTTTGCTTGTTTTTTGTAATTTCACTGATACAAGGACGAATAAATGACAACGCCAACACTCATTTCCTCTTCTTGTGCTAGGAGTACTTCTATTTCCTTGGTTTTAATCGTTTTAAGTATGGAAAATCCTTATATGCGATGATATGAAGTCGAAAAGTTTAACAAAATAATTAATGCTTTTTCTGATAGTTTTGGATACTTTCTTTGATTGATATCCAAAATTCTTCAAGGGTTTCTTTTGAACATTTAACTTTAAGACTACGATCGACAGAGAAACAGAGATGGATATTAGTTCTTCTTCTTCTTGTAACGTTAAATTAAAACCTATCCACGGTCGACGCGGCACACCCACAACCGGTTCGCGGCACACCGGTTGAGAACCACTAATATAGATAAATAATTATTCAAATTTATATTTTAGTTTTGAATAGATTTTATTTTTTTTTTTTTTTTTTTTATCGTGTATATTAGGAAATGTTAAATCAAGTACGTGCACTGGTGTACGAAAAAAAAAAAAAGGAACTATTTTAACTGGCCAAACGCCGGCCACGGTCACGTTTGTAATTTGCTAATCGTTGTTAATAAAATATGACGGTACGGTATTTACAATGTTATGCTATATGTCAGATAAAACACAAAAATATACACAACTTAAAAAAAAAAAAAAAAAAAAAAGTAATCGAAAGTCGATTGGCGACTGTTGGGTAAACATTTCGGAAAAAATGAACATTTCAATGTTTTGTTTGGCTACAACTTAGAAAAAAATAAATAAATTGCTTATGGCAAGTGTTTTTAAAACACCGTCCGATTCGGGAAAAGATATGAAAAAAAAAAAAAAGTTTAAAAAATCGCGTTGGGCAAAAACTATGGTTTATGCTACCGTTTAGTGTTAGGTAATTTTACCACGGCGCCGTTTTCGTTGGCCGGACCCAGTAATTTCGCAATAAAACGAAAAATTATTTCGTTAATACAATTACGCGCCGCGGACGGTTTAAAATGGTTTTTCAAGTCGTAAACAACAAGTTAAATGAAAATATTACGAGTAAATATAAATATATATATATATATATATATATATATTATATTTTATTCGTTCCGGCCCTACGCCGCCACTCCCCGCAAACTCATCGCATTCGCATTTTACAGAAATTCGCCAATAGTCTAACTCCCGGGAGTAACAGTACAGTGGGATTTTTATTGTACAACGTTGAAAAATATGAAAAAAAAAAAAAAAAAAAAAAACCATATATGTATAAAAAAAAAAAAATAATAAAAACCATTTGAAAGCCGTCTCGAATATTGTTTTCGAGATTCTCCGGAGCCTATTATTATCAGTTTCGTATCCTGTCTACGAACCCCACCGTCTACACGTGGGAGTTTATATTTCACCGCCACGATGACAACGTCCGTATTGTTTGTTTGTTTGTTTGGTATTTATTTATTTTTTTCTTCTTCTTGTTACTCTTATCAAGTAAATAAATAACAACGAGTAGGTACTATAGTAGTTTGACTGCAGCGTTCGCGTAATTTTTTTTTTTATATTTTTTTACCAATCTGCAACGACGATGAAACGAAATTCTTTATACTTCGGATAATATATATATTTGATAAATGGAATTGCGCGTTAATCGTTGTTAAAATAAAAATTTTATAATTGCAAAAAAAATTGTATTTAGAATAGTGTATATATATACGTATTTCGAATTTGTCGAGACAACAATGACCCTGGGATTATTTAGATCACAACCGAAACACAGATTAACCGAGTAGTGGCTAAGTGTTTTTTTTTCTCAGAGGTTTTCACGTGTTTAAAAAAGAAAATATGCATTCTCTTATCTAATTAATAGACAATTCTCGTGTGTATATTTGGAAAATCGAGTACACGGTGTTAACATTTTTGTCTGGTTGAACTGGACACTCGCCGTGCGGTCGAATTTGGCTTATTGTTGTTAATCAACATACCTGGTAATATGATATTCCGTCGGACAAAACACGAAAAAAAAAGATTAAAAATCGATTTTCGACCATGGTAGAAAGCGTTTTGAAAACATTAGGTATTTCAGAGATGTTTTTGTTTAAGACGACAAAATCCGAAAATCTGGACTGCAAATTCCGGAATTCATAATATATTACAAGGAATGTCCAGAAAACATGGTTTTCTTCCCTACAGGCGAAAGAGGGAATTTTTAAAAACAATTTCGGTACCACTGTGTAATAGAATTTTTTGTAACGAAGAGAATGAAAAGTCATTTACTTAAGTACGTAGAAAACTGCCAACACAGTGACTTTTCAATCATGAGTGCGTCTATCTCGTTTGCCTCCACCTCTGTACAACAATTACGCTCGGTGCGAAATTCGTTCTGTTATTCGAGACGAAGGCGACAACTTTCTTGAGTCAATTATAACGAGGAATGAAACTTGGGTTGTCCATTACACCCCAGAAACGAAGCGTCAGTCCATGCAGTGGTGTAATACCTCCCCAACAGCAAACAAATTCAAAACGGTTCAATCGGCAAAAAAAAAAAATCATAGCTTGGGTTTTCTGGGATGAAAAGAGGATCAACCTGATCGAATTAATACCCCAAGGTCAAACAATTAATGCGGCCCGTTACTGTGAATCCCTAAAAAAAACTTCGCCTGACGATCAAAAACAAAATAATATGAATGCTGTCCTCTGGGGGTCGTATCTTGCACGACAATACCCGTCCCCATACCACTCAAATGACCGTCGAACTTCTTGAAGGCTTTAGTTGGGACATGTTAACCCATCTCACAGTCCGGACGTGGCACATTCTGACTACCATCATTTACCGAACTGAAAGAAGTTTTAAGAGGGGAACGTCATGAAAACGACGACGAAGTAAAGTCGAAGTTACGAAGTAGTTAGTTGTGTTGAATTGGCGGAAAGACGTAAAACGAAAGTTCTTCAAGAAGGGCACACACAAGTTGGAATGTCTGCACGAAAAGTGTATTGAACTCAACGACGATTACGTCGAAAAATAGTGAAATATATATATATGTAAAATACCCTGTAATTCCTTTTTGGGAAAATTAAATAAAGTTTAATTTATAAAATGTGGAAATATTATTTTCTGGACCTGCCTCGTATATGTACGAGGTGTGACAATAAAATAACGAGACTTTTTGAATAAAAGTTGTTTATTTTAAAAATGTTATAATTTAATGATTATCACCTTCAAAGTACCTTCCCTCAGCATCAATATACCGTTGCATACGTCGCTGCCATTCTTGAAAACAGTGTTGCCAATTGCTTTCATTCAGCCCTTTTAGAAGTTCTGCCGTTTTCATTTTTACGTCATCAACTGATTGAAAATGGGAAAAGAAATAAGAAGGAAATAAGAAGAAGTCACAAGGCGAGTACGGGGGATGTTGAAGTACAGAAATTTTTTTTTCAGATAAAAAACGTTGAATTGAAAATGCACTGTGAGCTGTAGCATTGTCTTGGTGAAGAACCCAGCCATTTTTCCATAGATCTGGTCGCTTATTCCTGACACGTTCTCTTAATTTAATTAATACCTCTTTATAATAATATTGATTAATTAATTTTGTCGATTTTTTCAACGTTTTCGTTTGTTGAAGACGTGATAGGACGTCCAGCACGATCATCGTCTTCGACGTCCTCCCTTCCACTACAAAACCGTTTGTGCCATTCAAAAACACGAGCTCTTGATAAACATTCTTCACCATAAACTTCACATAACATACGAAACGATTCCGCGGCAGTTTTTTTTAATTTAACAAGAAATTTAATGTTAACACATGTTGTTCGATTTTTATATCTAACATTTTTCGGCAGTATAGTCGAACTCGCACTAATAACAAGGCTACTAACGTATAAGAAAATGAATCGATGCCATCAGTGTTCATAGTACTTTTAGATAAGTGTTTTCTAATCATATTTCAATAATCGTTTTATAGATAACGTTAATAGTTTAGGTTATATTTAGAAAGTCTCGTTATTTTATTGTCACACCTCGTATAATGTTTATAATACATTTTGCCGGCGACCATTTTTCGTTCACCCATATTTTAGCATTAATTCGATCATTTCACTTGGGCCCGATCTTACAGTGTCCGGTCAAAGCTAACCCCAATGCTCTATGATTATAATCTCCCTACGACTATAGTGTGAATGGAATACCCTCAAATAGTCAAAGTTTCAAAATCCATTATCCTAGTTTCGGCTTCCGGAAATCCGGATTATAGGAACTTCGACGAATCCAGATTTTTTCCACGACTAATTAAAACGCTATTATTATTATTTTATTTTTTTTTTTATTTTTGATATGTTCAATGACAAATACATTGTAATTTAACGGTTTTATATTATAAAATGGAGAGGAAAAGTGATTTAGCGGCCCGGGCGAATTCCGATTTCCCGGCCTGAATTTCGCGGCCGCCGGCCGTCAGACACGCGACAAAACGGAGCGTAACGGCGGGGCGGCGCTCGTTTGTTAGCGGACGCGGTCGCCAAACCGTCCGGACCTGTCCGGGCGAAGAAAAACGTCGACGCTCCGACCACTCGCCCACTCCTGGGCGGGGTACGGCAACCGCCGCGTGCGTCCGGGCGATTAACGGTCGTCCGCGTTACGGCGGTCCGGCTAAACGCTAAACGTGTGTCACTGTTCGTTACGTTGCGCCACGCCATTTGTCTAGTGACTCGCCGGGCCCGTCGCGGGCCGCGCGGTTTTCGTTACCAAAACGGTCCGGCCGGTTATATATAAAATACTTGCGCACCGGCGATAAATCTAACAATATTATTAAACGTGCGACGTGTCAACGTTAGTATAATTGTAATTCTCAATTCGTATACATATACCCATAATCGGTGACGTTTTTGTACGGGGGTGATAAAAGAGAAAACTTACCACCCTAAGCATTTTTTCGGGAGGCAAAAGTAACATTTTTACCATCTACCCCTCCTCACCCCACCGCCGCAGGTATGACAGCAGTACAAATCTCTGAATATTCCGAAATAAAGAAAGAATGCAATACAATTGATCGATTTTTATATTCATAGTATAAAAATATCTTTGTCCTCAAATTATTTCATAAAAGTTTGATATGTAATTCACGTTTTGCCTGTTTTTATAACATGTCGACATAAATAAATGCTGCGTGGGCACACGGAACACGGAATGGCACAATACCACGGAAAATAAACTACGTGAAATCAAACACTATGTCGAACTCTGGCCCAAATACAGAGAATGAAATCGAAAGGAAGAAGTAGTAATCGACCGACTAAGAATTGGTCATACCAGATACCTCTTGTGGACACCTTATGGAAAAGACGGAAACTTGCCTGTGCCAACGTGAAATACTATTAACTCCACCAAGCATATGTACTGTACAAGTTTACCGAGGCCAGAAATGAATTCAACATCCCGGAGAGTCCGTACGAAGCAGTTGGACCAGTACATCCAGTACTTCCCTACCTCAAAAAAAAAAAAAATAAAAATGTACATCTTATATAATGTAAAAAAGTCCTATTAAGCTAATAACCATTGCAGTTAAGATGCTATAAACAATAAAAAAATATATATATATATATATTTTTTGATGTACTGTCAACGTTGTCGCATTATCTGGGTTACAAAAATAAGAAAACTAACATTAAAATAATGATGTATTCTCTCGTTTATTTTCAAAGTTTGATATAATTAAATTACCAAGCCATTAAATTAGTCTTTAATACAATTTTGAATGCATAGAATAAAAATATATTTACACCAACCCTCGCGGTATTGATTTTGGTGAATACATTATTTACCCCCTCCTCATCCCCCCCACCGCCGTCATTTTTTAACCCCCTTATTCCACTGCCCATAATCACGGGCAATATAATACACGAATAAGTGATTACGTAAATAATGTAGAGTTCGCTTATAACAATCTACGAGGGACTACTAGGGAATGTGATTGTTTTATCCGGATTAAAATTTAATAAAAAAAAAAAAAACAACAAACAGCAAGGTACAAATACATTGCATATACAATTTAATTTTATTTGACATTTGTATTTGGTAAATAAGGCCTAACTTACAGACGTTTTATATGTACCTTATACAACACAAATACGATTGTTAAGTTACTGATTTGTTCGAAAAATAATCGTTAATAGCGGTTTGTCTGTTATTATTTAAACAGTTTTGACGAAATCCGCAATACTTTTCAACGCGGATGATAAAACAATAATTGTATTGAATTAATATATATATATATCAAATTTTACTCGACAATCGATAGATATCGAATTATCGCATCATCAAATTAAATCCAAAAACGTTTCGCGAAACAATATAAACACGCGAGATTGTTATAGGCGAACGAAAATTATCGTTTTTTTTTTTTTTTCGTTACGAAACGACATCGCTATTTCCGGATTATCGTTGTATAGGTATAAAACGTTATAATATAAGACGATTTGTGGGAATAGTTAAACCCGGAATACCGTTGTAACCGGTATCTTTATAAGCGAACTCGATTGTATATGGCGACAAATTTTATAGTAAAATTTGCCCTCACCGTCTGTCCAACAGATGTTATAGCGAAAAAATGTGTTTTCCTAATCCAGATAGTGCGGTGGTCTTCGACCAGTGGACCGCGTGAGATTTAAAATTGGATCCTCAATAAGTGTTCTTTTAAAAATTCAAAACAAAATTACCATTATAAAATTATAATAATAGGTACAACAATTTTACTTGGCAAACTAAATGGTCGAGTAAAAATATAGTTTTAAAAAAATCGTACGCGATATGACATCGGATATTATAGTTTACGAGTAAATCGTAGACAATTATAAAAAAAAAAAAACCGAACGTGATTTACGTGATTGCACTGTGTAAAATCAAGCCAAGATGGAGTTTGTTATGTGAAAAACGGTTGGTCAAATATCACATTAATTTATTTGTATTATTACAAAAAATTTTAATTAAATACTACCTACATACATTTTAATTCGTATTTATTCAGTTATAAAATTACTCTTACAATAGACCAAAATAAAGGCATTGAGCAATTTTAGTTTGTTTTTTTTTTTTTTAATTTTAATTTCTCATGGCTAACAAAACTGATATGGGTCGTGAACGATTTATAGTAAAACAAAAATAGGTCGCGAGTCAAAGAGGTTGAAGACCACTGCAATATAATACTCAGGCTCTAGAGCAGAATTAAAACAGTAATTAGTCAAATCGAATTAACGGCGGTTCAACGTTTACTATGTTTTTACGCAGAGATTTTGTGTGTATTTATTTTTTAAATAATCTCTAATAAAAAAAAAAAAAAAAAAAAAAATGTAAAATGTTGTTAATCACTATGCGAAAACCTTTTATAAATCGATCAAATGTACGGTGACGAATTAACGTATTCAATTTAGTGAACCAGATTTCACAAAAACCCTCCAATCTCATAAAAATCCAAAACCACTAAACTATCGACTACTATAACTTCGTGTCGCAGACTCAAGAAAATGATTTAGCGGGGGACCTCGTCTTCTTCATTAGTGCATAATCGAGAAACATAAAGTCCTGGGTGTTACCGCTGGTCAACCTCCCTAATCTTAATCTATTCACCGTCACTGTTTATGTATTGTCACTTATCTCTGAATGTACAAATTGTATATATTGTAAATATATTTTACTTAAAAAAAAAAAAAAAAAAACTTAGCCAATGAGAAATGTTCTATAACGCGCCCATATTGTCCATACAAGATCGGTCTCTACAGTTGTCTGAAACTACTCTATCGAAACGGATCACATTATATTACCGATATAAAACGGAAATGAAGGTCAAACGTAAAACACGTTCACTCGATAGCCGCCGCCGCCGCCGCCGCGCGGAAAATATCTGAAAACATTTTCGACATTTTTGTGAAAACGTACACCGCCGAGGAAACAAATCGAGGAATGGACGAGGGGGCGTCGCCGGCGGTCGGTTTTCATTTCGAAACCAGTGCCCTGTGTGGAATGCTGCACGTGCAGCGTTTATACCGTGAGCGCATTCCTGGACCTACACAAATTTCAGACGATGGAAAAATTTGTTTTGCGATGTTTTTTTTTTTTTTTCTTTGTGGCGGCCGGGAAGGGAGGAGGTGAAGGCATGGGCATTTCGCCAAGGTAAATTTCATAAACGTACATTATATTTTACAGCTGATAATTTATTATGTACTTATTAACATAAAATTCGCATTACGAACAAATGTATAGTTAACTCAACCCGCGCCCGACAAACGTAACATTACTGATAACTAAGAGATAAATTAATATTTATTTATTTATTTTTTTTTTTTTTTTTTGTAATATTTGGCTTGTATTATAATGAAAAAAAAAAAAAAAAAACTTCTTTTGCATAATATTAGTCGACAACGGCAGGCAATAACGCCATACATTCAAGACGATTTTAATTAACTACTGTATAAAGTCTAAAATTGCATTCGAAATATAATACAATAAAATACGTATAATCGTAATTACAGTATTCGATATTCTCGTTTTCCAATAAATCTAAAAAATAAAAAAATAAAAACAACAAAAAATGTTCGCATGAACACGAAAACTCTGGCTCGTTCTCTAAATGCTTAGCTTAATTAAAACGCTCCGGCTTAAGAAACAAACGAGACGCCCGTCTGCTCGTGCTTACAAACAAGGGTTGTGTATTTCGAATATTTTCTTGAAAAATGTCTCCCAGAATTAAAATTTCAAGTACGTAATTTAAAAATAACATTCCTGCGATAATATTTATTCGATGAGTATTAAATGTGTACGATATTTAATGCCGGACGAAAATTAATTATAAATATTATAAATAAACTGACCTTGATAACACTACAAAAGCGTCAAAAAACTGTAATTTTTACTTATTATGAATTTGTATTGTTCGATATATATATAATTTTTAATTTTTTAGAGGTTTTTTTTTTTTTTTAGTATTTGATTAGTGTTGTAAGCACCTGGCGCGAAAAAAAAAATGATTTATAAATTACATTCACATATACGTATTTATACTAGAAACGGCTGTATCGTTGAATTTAAAATGCAAAAACGGAATAAAACCTTAGACCCTCCTAATCAGGAGTAATTTTATTTCTAAATTCGAAAATTCAATAGTAACCTAACCAGAATTTATAGTGTACTTCAATGATTATTTTTCGAATTATTTTTACGAAAGTGATTATTATTAAAGTTCTCCCGCAGGTGGTAAAAAATGATAAAAAAAAAAAAAAAAAAAAACGTGAACACCAGACACTTTGTTTGGTATATATAAATATATATATTTTTTTATTTTTCAATTCCATACCATATGCTTTTTCTTTTATTAACGGGTAGACTATAGCTAACCTGCATCATGTGATGGCAGATTGGACTCTCCGAGCATCTCTATATCATTATTGTTATATTATATATATATACTTTTAATTAAACTATTCTAGCCAAGGCGAGTGAACCGAAACGGATGTCCAACAAAGAGATATTGTAACGGACAAAACGAATAAAAAAATAACACGACCCATAATATTATATTACGTAAATTAATATGTTGGTTACCGGCGTAGTGTATAGGCAATTCTGCTACGTTAGTGTGTATAATATTAATTCCAATATATTCCCTTTAAAACGTTAATATTATTAATGCAAATTCGTTTCATATTGTACGTACTCCAATACTGTAAACCACTTAAACTTAATTAATTAATCAAGTTTTTTTAATGTGAAAAGTCATTTTGAAAAACTTCGTGGTGGGCCCTTTTCGGCATTCGCAATACGATTAAAGTTAGTATTCGTTTACAACGAAACTATCGTATTTCATACATCATTAGCGCATTAAACTTGAACGTCATAATTAAAATATTCGAAATGTAAAAAAAAAAAAAAAACGAATATAGAATAGTTTGCGTATATTTAAATGAGTATTACATTTTTTTTTTTTTTTCTTAATATTTTATACTCATTAAATATAAGTATAGAGAATTGTGTGTAGCATTGCATTTAAAGTACGGAACAGGCAGGAACGGAGTCAGTGGCGTACCCGTGGTTTTTCAAATTGGGAGTAGGGGAAGTAGCTTAACGCAATACACAAACAAATTATATATAATAACGCGAGCGAAATATTACTATAACATTAAAATATAACATTTATTATATGACCCAGTTTCCTTGGGGTTATTTCGCAAACAAACGTAATTGCGTAATACGATTATATACACTTGGTTGAGTGTGAGTAATTGCAACCGTTATTATTATCCGATCAGCGATACCGTTTTCTACGTTGAACAGTTTAATATTAAATAATCAATTTTATTTTTATATTTTCAACACGGTAGACGGCCCCGAAGACCAACGTCCCCCCTTAGGGACCGGGGCCTTAGGCCACTACCTCGAGTGGCCGGTTATAACGACGTGTGGGAGGCACCAGTGTACCTACGGACATCGACATTCGGCAGTCTAGACGTTATATTTGGTTCGTCGTACGAATTTTAAAATGTATTGTGGTTTGTTGTTGTGTTCAGTTTTTCTTTTTTTTTTATTATTATTATTATTATTATTGTCTTGCGCGGCTGATATCAGACGGACGCTGTCATTTAAAATATACTCTCGCCATCATTCGGTTTATCGTTTTAGAATACGCTGCCAAAAGGACGATTTCGATTGGTGGATCGGAATATTGGTCGATAATAACATTTACGAAACACTATAGAAAATATTTGCCACGCCGAATAAATTGAAACAAAGTAAACTAAAAACAATTTCGTCATTTTTCCCATACGGTTGGTATTTTTTGTTGGGCGAATTTACTTTGGGTTAATGGCCACCCGTCCCCGTCGTTCGCCCCGAAAAACCGCAAGTTTCTGTTGAAAATACAACGGGTCGCACCGCACACAATTTATTCAGCCCGAAACCGCACATAGTGTCGGTGCCCACACGTTACGGGCATACGTTGCATAACAAAATAAATCTAATATAATTGACACGGTTATGATATACTCGAATTTTCGTAAGGTTTTTAATTAAAAAAAATAATAATAACGTAAAGGGTTTTCACATTTTTTAATACTTTAACGGTTTTTATTCCAAAATTTACCGGGGTTTTTTTTTTTTTTTTTTTTTGTGTGTGTGTATTAAAAAATAGTTTAAAATATTTACACGTTACAATGGTTTCGCTTATTCTTCTTGAGAGTTACGGTGTTCCAATTCCATCCTCCCCTACAGTTAAATACTTAGGTCTTACACTAGGTAAACATCTAACATGACCCCCATCACATTGGGAGATAAAAGATTATCTCTGAACAATCGTTTACGTATCCTCAAACCTCTAATCTCTAATAAACACGCCTCACTTAATATCAAACTCCTCATCTAGAAAACATTACTGAAACCTTTATGGACTCCAGCTATGGGGAATTGCAAAACAGTCAAACTTAAATAAAATTAAATCATTCCAAAACATTGCTCTAAGAAAATTAATAAATGTATCCCCGTACATTTCAAACCATACTCTACACACAGACATTAAAATAAAAAACAATTCCAAGAAAATGTCAAATGCTCCTATAAAAGATTCCGCGACCGCCTTTCCTCCCACCCAAAATCCTTTAATTAAAAACCTTCCATCCGTCTCGATTCAAGGTAGCGCTCCTAGACGTTAAAAACGCGAATTGTGCAAATGGTGCAAAGACCTCTTGCCATAAATAACAAATACAAAACATATGATAATAAACTCGCTTTACAACTTGTAAAAATCAACAATTAAAGTGTAAATTGACAGGTGGCTTTACTCATAATTTTGTCATTTTTATTTTCATGTTATCCTATTCACATATCGCGTATTATTATTATGTCAACTGATATACTATTGTAGATTCCGACTAAATACAAAAAAAAAAAAAACCGTTACAATGGAAATACTTTACTAATATTACTATTCGGACGCATAGCGGTGCAGAAAATCGTGTCGAAAACGTGTCATATGCTATTTTTGATATATTATAAATTATTATAATAGTTATTTTAAATAGCGATTATCTGTATATATATAAAAAGACTTGTCCTGGGTGATTCATCATCACCTAGCCGGAACTGCTGAAGCTATTGTTATGAAATTTTCAGTAAATGTACTTATTACTATGTATAGGCGCACTAAGAAAGGATTTTTCGAAATTCGAATTTTAAAGGGTTAGTTATACCTATGGGTACAAGGGCTGATGAAGTAAAGTCATGTCTAAAAGCTTCGTATTTGTAGCCACATATCCAAAAAGTTGCACTTCATAAAAATATGAGGGTTCATGTGAAAGGTGACACATCTGCTGGGATTTTCGCTGAGATGTTACTTAAAATAGGAGACGGAAATTTCCCTTCATTGGAAGGTGAGATCACTATTCCCTAAAATGTGTGTACAGTTGTTAGCTCTTTATCAGAACTAACTTCCAGAATTTACCCAGATATAATAAATATCAAGGTGAAACCCATCGAATGGTTATGCGAGCGAGCCATCTTAACTCCAAAGAACGACAAGGCAGCCGAAATCAATGAAATTCTACTAAAGGCATTTAATGAAAAAGCTGTTGAATATAAATCTTTTGATTCGGTGATTCAATCAGATGATGCTGTTCATTACCCTTTAGAATTTCTTAATATTCTGAATCCTTCTGGTCTTCCATCACATAAACTTATCCTTAAAATTGGAGCACCTATAATGTTACTAAGAAATCTTAACCCACCTAAATTGTGTAATGGAACTAGATTGCAAGTTAAAGCTCTGCACAAAAATGTAATAGAAGCTATAGTTATCACTGGGTGTGCTAGAGGAGATATAGTTTTAATCCCGAGAATAACGTTAATTCCAACTGGTTATCCCTTTGAGTTTAAAAGAATACAATTCCCACTCAAAGTTTGCTTTGCTATGACTATTTATAAGTCTCAATGACAATCACTGAGCATGGCAGCGATTGACTTGAGAGAAGAATGTTTTTCACATGGGCAGTTCTATGTCGCATGTTCTAGAGTAGGGCTCTGCCAGTAGTTTGGTTATTTTAGCCCCAAAAGGCAGTACCAAAAATACTGTTTATAAAGAGGTATTGAGATGAACAAAATATGTCAATATAAATATTGGTGGGTTTTTATAACACCATAATGTATTATTACAGAAAGTTATAATTTATTGGGTATATAATATTTCAACATTTTGTCGATTAGAATTGTATCTTACAATTTGTCTTCAAAATATTAAAATAATTTTTTGCTGATTTCTGATTGTTACAATACACGGGCAACCTAGGATAAACTAAAAGCAGCCTGTAATAAATATAAAAACTGATAAAATAAAAGTTATAATAGGTTACACAAAAAAAACTGTACACGGGCGAAGCCGGGTTATTCAGCTAGTTTATAGTATATTTACCCGGACTTTATGAAAGATACCCCCCGCCCCATCGAAAATCCGGTGGGTTCAACTGTAAAAGTGAAGGGGAAAAAAAATCATCTAACAAAATCCGAACATTTTTTCCCCCTCTCATTTATCGGCTAATGTGTATTATTATTGAAAAACGATTACGCGCCGCCAAAAACTATTCGATAATATGTTTGCCGTTGACATATTGAATTTTACCCGTTGCCATTGCCGTTTAAGTGGTTTTTTTTTTTAAAAAAAAAACTTTTTCCCTAACCGAACCCGCAATATTGCCGGTTGTTTTTAATTATGAAACTTTTAATTAATATTTGTACACATCAACCGTGTGGCCCGTGCGGTCGTGCGGATATTCGGATATTATTTTTAGTCAGCTATTCGATAATTCGTCCGGCCGCAAAGGGTATTACCGAAATATCCGGCACAACCGGACAACCGGCGGCCCAGCGCTTATCAGCCGTAACAACGTGCGCCCGGCGGAGTCGCGAGTTCGCCAGCCGGTTAGCGTTCGGTTTACGGTTCGGCGGGCCGGTAATTCCCGCCCGGGGGGGGGGTAGGGAGGTGGAATCGCCGCGTTTTGCGCCCGGCGCCATTAGGAACGGGTATTGTACGGACCATCACGGTGACCGGTAACCGGGCGTAAGCGCGCGCGCCGCCGCCGCCGCCGAATGCTCCGTGCGCGCGCGGCCGCGTAACATTATTACAATAATTATCGGCCCCGGGGGCGGTTTTGTCCGGGACGTAATGCGCGCGTGGCGAGTGCGTCCCGGAAAGCCATTCTCTGTTCCGCGACGCCGCACAGTGGGCACACCTACCGGTTTATAAACAGATCAATTATAAGATTACCGGGCGGATTACGTTTCGATTTACTATCTATACGAACGCGCGCGCCCCGTTATAACAAATGGGTTACGGTGTGGGTTCGGGTCTTGTGTCCCACCCCTATCGATCCGGACAACCGTTCGCCATTAGTCCCGACGCCGCCGCGCGTTTAAACCCACCGCTTTATTCCGTTTTCGTTTATTATTTTTTTTTTTATTATTACTTTTTCATTTTTCATTACTACGATTTATATATATATATATATACATAAGGTTCCGGCTGATTTTCACACGTATTACCGTTGTTGGGAACGTATATTACAATTAACTCGCCACCATCCCGGGCACGGCGACAATCGAAATTAATAGAAAAATAATTCTATATTATTCGGTATCATAAAAAAAAATACGCGTGCGAAAACCATTCTCCTTCGCTTATACGTGTAAAAATTAAACGTGCCAATGCGCCTCTCAACTACACAACCGATTCCGATAAGATTATGTTCAGGTGTGTGATTCGGTCCAACTTAAAATGTAGAATAGTTTTTATCTCGATAAGTGACCGACCATTTTTTTTTTTATTATTGCAATTTTTTTTTTTTTTTATAGGGATAGCGTTGTATACACAAACAAATCAATAATTAATACGTCACTAGGAAAACCATCGTTGCTTACTTACCGAAAAACATATTTATATTTTTCGTTATTATTTTCCGAATTTCCACTCACTCGCTCTCGGACCAAACGCCCAGACCAATTTTGCTGAACCTAGCTACAGACTTTAGTAAGTGCCCAACAGTCCAAGAATAAAAATCGAACCGATAAAGCGAGTGCTAGGAGGTTAAATCCGCGGGTAATTCCAATTTTTCACAGGCAACGCCGTGCGGGACAACTAGTAATACATATTTTTTTTTTTTTTTTTTTTTTTTTTATAGATAAATCATATATTTAATCGTTGTTTTGGACGATGTAATATTTATTTATTATAGCCGGCGTTGCACGCGTGCCAGTTCAATTCCACATTCTCCCTTGTCCGCGTTTAAAAGCAGGATTTCGGAAAGAAAAATCCTATTAAAAACCGAAATAAACAAAAGATATTCAATTTATGTGCCTTTACCCGTCTAAATTGGTCAGAATATACGGTGATCGAGACGTAAATGTTATTGGCCGGTCTAGTCGAGTCATTATTTGTGACCTGCCGAGTGTTTTTTTTTTTTTTTAAGGCGAACACGTGTTCGGACGATCCGGTAACGTAGTAAAAAATGGCACTCGATGCTCGTTCCGCTTTGGTACGTACCGGCTGTAGGTGAGGAGCCGAAGAGTGTTTCGGTACGCGAGAGGAAGTTGGCACCCGTCGCCGTGCGTATGGCTACGTTTTAAATTATTACCTAACCTTTTTTTATGTAAGTATTATCTATAAGCATGGCAAAACGAAATATAATATTATTATTATTATCGTCGGAATTTTTAACTTTGCGGATTTTTCCATGAAATTTCGATCACACGATCCCGGACGGTCCATAAAGTTACGCCGAGACGAATCCACCGGCGGGTTGTCCCTTCGAGTGGGTACCACGAAAAACGCCCTGCTGTTTTTCAAAGCCTTTCAAATTACCGGTGTTCAATTACAGATAAACGCCTCTTGTAGTGTCCCTAGAACAACAACAAAAAACGACGTGACATATTGATTCGTGTTGGAACTTTATAGGAAACGGCGGGGAATTTTTGTTTTTTTTTTTTTTTTGTATTATTATTAATGCCGCTATTGTTGGATCACCCCGCCGAATATGATATATTGTGACGGTCAGTGACGATATTCATTTTTGTAACACCCTGTATATTTGTGTACATAAAATACAGAGGGTGTGTAACTTATATGTACGTTATTTTAAAACTTGTGTTAACTAGGTACTGGTATTAAATAATATCGTGAATATACTGTATTTTAATATCTAATGTTTCGTACGCATAAATAAAATTTTAATAAAAAAAAAAAAAAAATTGTTTAAAATAAGTTATTCTTTTTTACCTTTGAGAACTTTGTTGTTAGTAAATTGCCATAGAGTTAACGAGTTTTTTTTTTTAAATATAAATATTTTTTTTTATATATATATATAAACAATATAATATATATATATATATATATATATATATATATATATATATATATACAATATAAAATATAACTAGAAAAAGAAAAAAAAGATATACGGTTTTCCCGTGTGAACAACATAAATCACGATGCCTCGGCTAACGGAAAAGGAGAAAAAAATACACGTTCGAGTGTATCACGCGAACTACATTGCAATTAAAACGGCGTATTTTAATATTTCGTGATATATTGTGCATTCTAACCGTAAATTTCACACATAACAAATTATCATGTACGAAATAATGAAAAAAATTCATACCGGATCAATATTTAAGACTTTTACAAGGCTTTACAAGACTTTCAATAATTGTGATAAATTGCATTCAAAGACAAATTAACGCGTACGGGCACGTTAGCCAATGCCGTGCCGACTGGATTTGATATTTTTTTTTTTTAATGTTCTTATTAGCAAATGTTTACTAACCTCCGTCCCGTAACCCTTCCGGTGCCAAAACGATAGTCCGAATTCAGTCCCGTAGGCGTGACATTGCCGTGTCTTCGCAGTTCGCCGATTCCCGTATTTCCGACAACCTTATTCTTTTGTTATTCCCCCGTATAGTAATAATCGGCGAGGATGTGGCATTTTCCATATACACGATATTATTTGAAATAGAAAACCGCGAACCGATATTGTCATTAAACGATATGCGTCGATAGAAAACCGTATTTTTTTTAACCATTTTTTCGTATGCCCAAAACGTTGTTGACGTTTTTTCTCCAAAAAAAATTGAAATGTACGGTGAGTGATGACAATATGTGCGTAGTGCATTTGCAAAAAAAAAAAACCTAACCTAACTTATTTAGGATGTACCTGATGGTGGAATTTAAAATCAAAACCATTCGTATTTGCATACAGCCTTTTTATATATATATATATATAATACTCCAGGCCTAGTTTTGTTCTTTTTCCATATATTTTTTATTTATTTGTATTGCATATATTGTATTTAACGGTTTTTTTTTTTTTTTGTGAAATAACTCCGTGGTGTACACTGTCTACTGAACACTTTCGTTTCCGTCGTATTTAATTTAATTTTGTCACGCCCACGTACATTCAAAAAGTATGAACAATTACAATATTTTATCTGTTATTTCTCATCAATACTGTTTGATTCCAAAAAGGAAATTTTAAATTATTATAATTTGTTTAAGGCCAAACAGCTGGGATTTGATTAATGTATTAGATTAAGAGGACGCGGTACATCCCTCGTATTCTAGGGGTTGCTTATAGGCGGCGGTTTTCACGAAATGTTTGGAAAAAATAAAAATTGATCGAATAAAACGTATACAAACTGTCGCATTCAAGTGCAGTCGCGTGTGTCATTCTCACTAGTATTTGTCTTGTAATCGTTTCAGCGAGATAAAACTACACGAACTGTAAACCTAATTAAGAAACCTTTGGCAGACTAAAAATGTTCTACTTTGTCATTTCAATCACTAATCAACAAAATGAAATTTAAGTCGGAATTTCATGTCAAACAATTATTTTTTTTATTTTTTTTTTGTGACATAATCATTAATTATTCATTGCAACGCTTTGATATACGATATTTTTTGTTTTGTTATCTGGTGCGTAAACAAACAAAACTGATGGTTTTACGTGTTTTCACTTATTACCATAGATACCCGCACATCAAAAGGATTGAAATACAATAATTAATAACATTTTTTTTTTGTTTTTTTTTTTTCATGCGTGTTACCAATGTAACCCGCAAATCGATAAAAGAAAATCGATTTTTGTACGAAAAAATTCTAAAAACCGGATTTTATGAGGTGGTATTCAATAGCTAAAATAAACCTTCCACGGACAACGCGGAACATTTTGCAAGAAAATCGCGTGAAAACCGCTCCAGTCGTTTTTGAGTCTATTAATCTTACATAGACAGACAGACATCCGTTGTTATATAAATATATAAAAGCAAATACCCACTCGCTCGCTCGCTGCTCGACGCCGATAAAGAGATTAGCGAGAAAATAAAGAATAAAAAACCTCGATAATGTCGGTCGAGAGGCCACTAGCCCTGCGATTTAAGCCCCCAGTTTAAGACCACGGGCATCGTCGTGCCAGACAGCTAGTACAGTATAAAAAAAAACGTTCGATGTTGATGCGTAGCCTAAAGAGCCGCAGGTGGCCGACCACTGTTCTTGGTGCTGGAAACCCACGACCGGAAACCCACCACCGGAAACCCACCACCGGGCAATTTTAGAGGTAGTCGTCGCTTAGTTATTGTCGACGAGCCTAACCCGACCGCGCGTTATTGGTGTATACATCTATCGGTGGGTTTTGCAACGTCGTCACACACACGCGCGCGCGCGCGCGCGAGTCCCGCGGTTGATTAGCCAACGACGGAGAGCGGTCCGTTCGCGTCTCGCGCGTACGAGCGGCGACGACGGTAACGACTGCAACGGTAGACGGACACGCATTATATTCTTTTGACCTCGCGGACGATACGCGCGCCGGGCGCGCAAGTGTCGTCGTAAAACGGTACGGCGCGACCGGTCAAGGGTTGTGTGAGTTTACCGGGACGCGGCGGGCGGGACCGGTGCCGGCGTACCCGGTCGCAGGAGGGAGGTCAGTGCGAACGCGCCGCGCGCCGCCTCCGGGAGGACGTCGTCAAATTGGACCAAATTGACAGTTTTTATGGCGCGACACACGTACGTTAAAGCGCTAAGGGACGGGACGCGCGACGGGACGGCGACGCTCGACGACGGGTGTAAATACGTGAGAAGGCGTATGTAATTCGCCGACGTAGGCACACGGCTCGCACGCACGCAGACACGCGAAGAGCCGGACGGCGGCGGCGGCGGCGGCGACGTCGTAGTCGTCGGTACCTCCGCCGCCTCCGGGTGCGGACTCCACGCCGCCGCCACCGCCGTACGACCTCTTTATCCATTGTCCCTTAATCATCGTTCTCGGTGGGCCCCGTATGCGACCGTGTCCGCCGCCACCGCCGGTTTTCGATTGAGAGCCGTTCGAGTGGCGCGCGGCCACCTCACTCGTCGTCGCGTCGTCTTCTTCTTTTTCTTCGTCGGCCCTTCCGCGCCCGCCGCCGCCGCTGTCCGACACTCATAATCCCGACCGCCGCCGCCACTGCTCCCGGGTCCGAACGCACATAATATTACGTCGTAATATAGTGTGAGGCGCGCCGTCCGTGTAAAGAGCACTCCCCCGAGTGTGCCGTAGCCGAGACTGACGAGCGAATTACAATTGCCCGACGTAGTACGTATATCTATATATACAACAATAATAATAATGATAATATATTACACGGGATGATATTATTACGTGCGTCTGCTCCGATGGTGCATTTAGTATATCGCAGCAGCCGACCGGTCAAACCGGCGCACCTACGGGACACACTTGTGAATCGTTTTTTTCCGACACGATGGCCGCCGCCGCCGCCACCGCCGCCGCCGCCGCATGGACACCGTCCCCGTAGTGTTTATCGCACACTCCTAACAAATCGGTGCTTGACTTGGACAAATAAAAAAAAAAAACGTTCCTCAGGAAATTGCTCACGTCGATACACAATCCGTATGGTATGCGATAAAAAAAAAAAAAATACATTTATAACAAGAACGCACATGAGCGCGTTCAACTCTTCGAGTTTAAAGTTAACAATTTTAAAAATAATAGTAATATTATCTGTACTACAAAGATGGTTTTATGGATAAAGGAACAAATACTATCGTTCGACTTCGTCTTGGTAAAATTATAGGGCGCCCAAATGATCCAAATGCCAATTCCATACGTCGCACTACCCACGTAATCCCATCTTGACCGAGAGATAGTGAAATGTAGGGGGACGCTTGGAAATATTTGCCCCGGGGCGCCAAATGGCTTAACACGGCTCTGGTTCTACTTAAAAAAAAAAAAACAAGTTACGTTAAAAAACGTAACAAATTAACTGGGCTGTGATTCCCCCTCTCCCCCCCATCATCATCCAATCACATACTGCGCCCAACACACGTTTATTTTAGATAAAAACTACGTTAAATTCGGGTACATTTTTTTTTTTTCTAGTTACCTACACGCGTGGTCAACGATGTTTCCCTAATGCAATTGCTTAACGTTAAAAATATGCAATAGGGGCAAGACGAGCGTGTCGGTCGTGTAGGGTCTTTTTTTAATCATTCCCTTATGGTTTGAAATATGTTCACGTCGCCACTGGCCATACACGGAAACCGTGCCACCGGTGCCGTGGACAGATTTGCGATTTTGCAGTCTCTGAATCCGTGTGGGCCTGTACTCGTCCAAACGGGGACCTGCCCGACGACGTGCCGGGAATTGCCGATTTTTTTTTACGTACACGTATTTGTAAATGCGAAATGAAATGGGAATTATATTATACCGTCGTCGGGCACCGTGTGTAGATTTGAATATGACCAGTGCGGGCATTCCATCATACGGACAGTACAATCTGAAATTCCCACAATAGAAAATAAAATAATAATCTTATCTAATTTGTGTTATAGCGTATAAATTCATTGGCGTGCCCGGGATTTTAGCAACTCATATTATTGTATAGACTTTATCGCACACCTAAAACCCCTATAAGTGCGCATAACTAAATCGAATACATTATTTTATCGAACGAATTATTTGAATGAATCACACAGGACAAATGCAAAATGGCAATGAAAAGGCAACATTCATCTCTCGGTATATTCTATAATAATGTTCTACAATCATGTTTTAAACGTCATTTCTAAAAGCACTCGTTCTATTATTGCACAACAATTATATCTAAAAAAAAATATTTACAATAAAACATTTCGACGAGAAATCGTTTAAAACCTCACCACCTCACGTGTGAATACGCGTGTTATAGTAGTCCGTTTTTCGTTCGTTTGAAAATTTGTATTCAGGCGATTACGTTATTATCGTTTTCGTTAAAATACCGTTTCCGAGATTTTACACCGTAATATATGGCCCAACGTAACAGTTTGAAAAAAAAAACCCGTAAATTTCGAATAATTATTATAATAACGATGTAAAACTCGATATTTGGATTATTTTTGGTTTATTTTTTTTTTTTTTTTTTACATAAATTACGTATTGATTCAATAAATATTTTATTCAATTGTATTCTTACACAATTCGAAAAAATTTTATTAATTATTCTCGTTGCTGCCAGTAAACAATAATATATGTATTGTGGCGTATTTACCGACGGTGATCCGGGTATTCCGATTGATATATCAATCCCCCGGGGGTTTTTTTTTTTTAAATAAATATATAAATATACGGAGTTTATCAAAAAAAAAAAAATATCGATTTTCAATTTTGCAACACTATTAGGCCCACGTCGAATAATTTATTATCGCGTTATATCAATGTCACCGCCATGACGGTAAGTGCAGTGTGTTTCAAAATGATTCATCCGATTTCGAAAAAATAATATTTATTGTTAAATTTGAATAATCAGTTTAAGATAAGTATTACGAGTTAGTAATCGATTGCATTAAGTTTCGGGTATAATATTTACACATGTTCAAAGTGACTTCGATAAACGATATTCAAATTCCTTTGTAAACCTGTTGAAGCGTGTCGACTATGATCAAGTCGATGGCGTCTGTAATGCGACTTTTCAATTCATCGAGATCTTTTGGAAGAGGAGGTGCATAACCATTGCTTTTCGTGTAACCGCAATGAAAAAAAATCACAGATTGTAAGGCCCGGTGAACCAAGAACAAAATAATGTAGCGTCATTGGCAATACGACCGACGACCGATCCATCGCTGCGGTAGCTGATCGTTAAGAAACCTGTACGGTTGAACAAATCCGACAGAGTTTCGTAAGACGTCCGCAGAAATCAGTTCGTCGTGCATCCAGAGAACTTGACTATATCCGAGACCATTTCTGGGACGTCTCCGTAAAACACGCCAAACTGTCGTCTGTGTATTAGCGAGTTCTCTGGATGCACGGCGAACAGATTTCTGCGGACTTCTTACGAAACTCTGTCGAATTCGTTTAACGTTTTCGTTCGAAAATCTTGGTCGACCCGATGACATCCATTTACATCAGCAACCGGTTACTCGGATGGTTTTATGCCATCATCGAATACTTTGGGCTGTTGGGGGTTCAATGTTAAACTTCCGTCGAAAATCACCGCTGCACGGTAATAACAGATTCGCACTTTTCCGAACGGAGCACACAAAACGCTTTTTGTCGCATTTCGATAACAACTAATTAAATCACGCCACTCGGCTAACGTGCGCTTTATCGCGACATATCGGTAATCGGTAAAAAAACAATCGATAACCCCCCCTACCGTTCAGACGAAGCACCTTTCGTTTACACACAAACTAGAGGAACAATATTTATAGTCTACTAAAATCGGATGAAACATTTTTAAACACAATGTATTATCATATATCGATGAATTAAACGCACATAATAATTGTACGTTTTGATAACGTTTTCGGTTTCTTCTAACATGCAAACCCTATGAAAAATCGACGTTCGTCACGCGGTCGACAATTATACAAACGAATAACCGGTACATAATATCTATTATGCGAATACAAAAAAAAAAAACATTTTAAAAAAAAATGGACCATGTTTGTTGGCAGTGGCAGATTAAGGGTTCTGAATACAGTTGGCAAATCCATACCGAAATGTGTCGGTAACATATGCTCCGGTAAATATAAATATTGCGGTTTGCTATATAAAATATATTTTTGTTCGGTTTATTCGTCTTTTTCTGGTAAAAATTTAAGAAAAAAAACTAACTGTATAATTTAGGCGGAGCCCCGTCGATTATTTGCCGGCTAAACAACCGTTAAACCGGCAGCCACGTGACTGTTGGTAAATACGCTACTGCAAAAGTATGATAACACTTTGAAACAAATACAAAAAAAAAAAATAATAATAATATTAAAAAGCAACGTTGACTTATCGGAGCAATTATACTAAAAGTAATTTCGCAACAGGATTCGTCCGTACTCCGTACACTCGTGCGATCGTCTTGATAAATACAAATTTCGAAAATATACTGTTCCAAAATCACATATTTAAATCGTTATAATCGAGTTATATTACATCGAATGGTTTTTTTTTTTTTTTTTCGCTTAGTTGGCTCGTATTAATTCACTTGAACTAACCTTGAATTGATTAGTAGGGGTAAGGTATGTATTCTTCTCGACAATTCTCGAACCGTCATTGCTAACCGTATTAAGTATATTAGAGTCTTACGATATGGTACCTATATGACATGTAAACACAATTGAATCCGAGTTACCAATAAAAAAAAAACTTAGGTTACACTCGATTGTTTGCGGACAAACAAGACCACTGTTAGGACGAGGCCGGACGAGACAAGGACTGATAAAAAAAAAAAATATAAAAAAAAAAAAAAACTGTTTATTCTGGTGATAATGAAGAGTAAACTGACTATAGTATATTTATACTGATTAGGTGGACGAACGGGGTTTTGTTAGTTTAGGTTAGGTGAATTGATAAATTTACCAGTATAATTACGTATAGCTTCCATAATATGAAACTCGAGTTTATACGTAGTCCCAATGGAAATTACGAATTATTAAACATTGGCTACCGAAATCCTAAAACGATCGAAAACACGTACATTTTTAATCTAATCCGTCTGATTTACGTACCGAGAAACCTGTGATATATAAAAAAAAAAAAACGAGACGTGTAAATCTGTAAATTTTTAATGTTTTCTAAAGAATACCGTAAAACACCTAATTGGTCGTGATGACCGCAATTCGGGCTATTTCGTGCGTTTGTAAAACGGAAACAACAACCTCTTAATATTGCAACAAAAATAACAAATTGAATTTTTTAAGGGTTCATAATGTTTGAAAACATATCGTATATTTTTTTATTATTTATTTAGTAATTTTTTTTTTTTTATATTTTCGTGTCGCCCGTCAGATAAACTGAGCCAATACATGCGATTTACTGCGACCGTACAATCGTAAAACACAGCAAGTGACATTTTTTATCAATTTACGTTTTTTTTTTTTTTTTTTTTTTATTGTTTTTTTTTCGTTAATTTGGAATTCAGATAATTCAAAATTATGTTAAATAATTCATATATTCAATACGTCCTTTGGTACCTCGAAATAATAATAGTATATATATATTTAAAAGTCATCTATACGAAATGCAAAACAACTTTACTAAGCTCCCATCTACAAAACAATTTTGCGAAACGCACTTACTGTATTTTATGATTATCTCTCGTATTTGAGGGGCTGCGCACAAGCGATTTGAAAAAATTAAACTGGATCAACACAAAAATATGCAATCTCTCGCATTCGGATGCGTTTAAAAGTAATCGATACCGTTACTGCGAAATAAACCATTCGTGTTTGAAAATGTCAAAATTATTTTAGATTTTAGAACAATATTAAAAACCGTTTTGTGTTTATGGCGGCGTCGTAAATAGAAAACCAACGTGCAAGTTCTCGATATTCTTACGGTGAAAATTTAGTTTCTTAATTAGATGCTACGTGGTAGCACCGTCCCCTTAAGAGGATTGGTGGCGGTTTTCCAAATTTTCTCCGATTTCGTAATATATGACATTTATTTTTCTTTTACATTTTTCATGATACGACTTTTCCACTAATTCAACATTCGTAGCCGACTTGCCATGCCGACTAGTACAGCACTCCCGTTTCCACTTTATACAAATTGGTTTAGATAAATTAGTAGTCCTGATACCCAACCCAACTTAACTATAATTTCATAAATCGTCTGGTGATTAGTTTTGAATATTATCAAATCTAAACGAGAATTCTTATCGCCCGTATATCGTCTATAAATCAATTTCACGAACGCGTAAGTTTCGTATTTTATATAGTGTAAATGTTGACAAAAACTGGTTAAATTTAGTTTTATAACGCAAAGTGTAGTTTAACACTTGTGTATTTCATTTTCCTGGTTCAATGCCTATATATTTATCTTATCGGTTTTTGTTTTCGATATATTTTGTGTTTGTTCTGTAGTCATGTGTGTCATGTCGTGTGAATATATAATAGATAAAAAGTGTTTGTCGTTCTGGTAACGCGAGACGGGGATAACAAAATATATACTGCAACGACGTCTCCGGAAACATCACGACAACACATATTAAAATATGTATAATTTGGACTCGGATTTATAAATTCCATTTTAAAATATTTTACGCGTACAATGCTTTTTTTTTGAATAATTATAACACTGATATTTGTTCGATTTTACACCAACTCCGGTTTGCCGTTGAATTGTCTTCATCATTTTTTTTTTTCTTTCTTTTTTGCGTCACTAATTCTTTTCTTTTTTTGAATTACTACTTTTTTTTTTTTTTTTTTCGTAACACTTAATCTGGACAAAAGATAAAAATCACGGATAATACATCGGTTGCGATCCGTTGGGCTTGCGAGGCACGCCACACAGAACTAAACGAACCACAGATCGCCGAGCACAATGAACACAGTGGTTTACGTAAGGAAAAGCAATTATTTGTTAATTAATAGAATGATTACGATTATAATTTAATAAATAATATACGCGACATTCGGATGAAACGATTTTGAGAAACATTCACGGTCCCCCTCCCGGTGTACAAACGCTGAACTGAGCACTTTTTAGAGTGGGAAAAATAACGACTCGTATTTTAAGAACCAAGAGAACGGAATGGTTTGGATACGTATGTAGAGCCGGGAATGATATCGATCAATCGTCGCTAACGAAAAACGATTCTGAGCAGCAAAGTTCGGTTGATCGTATTTTGAAATGCCGTAATTTGTACAATTGTCATCACAATTCACACTTAACGCTTATACAACAATATGATTATATTACGATCAATTTATTTTTATTTTTCATTGTACAATTTATGATGAACCTTGTGTCAAATTTTCGTGCATATTAATCCGGCCAGACAAAACATTTAATTCAATTAATTCGGGGGGGGGGAAACCTAAAATGCCTATACATAGTTTTAAAATCGGAACAGAATGCAATGAAAATTTATCCGCGCCTAGAAAGGCCTCAATATAAATAGTCTGTAAAAATGGCAGGTGTCTTCAATTGTTTTAAACCGGGTTACAACAACACCAACAAAAGTCGATAATAACGAAACTATTGCTGTACATTTCCACGGTTTTTTCCCAATCATTAAGAAAACTATAACGGAAATCAACAAAAAAAAATATGATTTCTTTACTGCACTAACTGGATCCGAAATGCTATCAGAAACGGAGCTACACTTCGGTAAAATCGGAGCAGGGTATGTCTGGTAAAAAAGTCGTCCAAAGACAGAAAAAAAAAAAAATAATAATAAAAATAACGCACAGCGCAGTAAAAACCAATACATTTTTCGTTTCGCTCGGAATCTAAAACGATATGTACCGGAATAGGTTTGGATATGGACATGGACCAAATGGGCAGCAGCAGAGTTCTACTGCTGTTTTCCGATATTAAGGCCCCCAAGAATGAACTGTGAATACGCCACTGTATATGATGGAAACAATAAAATTAGATAGGTATAAGATACTTAATGCTATTCGCGAATTCTACCACGTCTGAATATTATAGATAATAATAATCTATTTCCCGGTGTACGCAATACGCATTGCATACTATAGTTATTTATTATTTATTGTACAGAAAATTTGATTATATATGTTTATGATGAATTAGTTAATGAATTTTTCTTCGAATTTAGATTTCAGATGCACGAAAAATTGCGTGCAAATTATTAGCCGATCAAAAAACAAAAACAAAAAAAAAAAAAAAACAGTGTACTCGTTTAAAGACATAAAAAAGAAATATGTATATATTGTCATTGGACACCCCTGAAACGACGGTATGAAAAGTCCAAATGGATATATTGGAAAATATAAAATATTTTACGCGTGTACGTTTTCCCAAAATCACAATTCGAATACACTTAAGCATAGAAATAGAGTGAACCGTGTTGAAAAAAAAAAAGAAAAAAAACCCTACATTACGACGTGAAACATTACGATATAAAAATATTAACTTAACCTAATTAAGAAACGAAATTTTCACAATAAAAAAAAAAAAAAAAAAAAAATGAATGTTTTCCACACCGCCAATACAAAACGAGTTATTATTGTTCTATGCGACGTTGTAATAAAAATTAAAATCGTACAAACTCGAAAAGCTCGTTTCGCAATAAAGTTGGGTTTCTCGGCGAGCATTTCCGTTGTTGTATTACACGATTACGCCATAAACACGACACGCGACTACATTTAAACGCATTTGTACGCTGGAGTTTAAATATTTTTTTTTGATTTGATAATTTTTTTTTATCCCCGCCAAAAAGTTTTGCGAAAATCGCTTACACGCATCCATCACCCCTCGAAGCACGTCCTCTTATTATCGGTTTGAACCGGATAAATTACTATAGATTTTGTACACGGTGAACTCTCGTCATGTCGAATTTCGAGGTAAACCGGTGAAAAGTTCAAGACATCGAGTTTTAGTAATAATATTTGAAAGCACACAATACATAATTTGAATATTTAAAAACATACATATCTATGAACTACAATATTATTAAATTCGAATTTTTTTTTGAATCTGTCATTAAAGTTTGTTTTTTATGACTTTAATTATCTTCAACGGTGTGTTCCAAATTGGATAATGCAGAACCGTACCTCTAATAGTCTCAACAAAATATCTCAATGTTTTTAAAGCGCATTTATTTGGCTCGTAGAATTGTAACTGCGGTGACTTTCTTACTATTTTTTTGTGGTTCGTCATAACTATCACAGGGATTTGTCCATGTTTCACGCACATATTTCGAGTAAGTCTGTTCCATTGTATTCCTGGTATGTTTTAATCACGGCACTGAATAAATCATTTCTATGGGTATTTATCGGTGCCAAATATGGAGTCGTTGTCGTTTTTTTGTTTCATATTTCCACCGTTGTTCGTCGGAATCGTATCTTTCTATTTCCTAATAAACGACGACACGTTATTTAGTGGAATTACGAGAAATCTTTAGCGGTTGCGCATTTGTCTAATCGAAGATATTTTGGTCTTGTCCGAAATCCTAACGACGACACGAACACTTACGGTTATTGTTTTTCATTTCCACTATACCGAATGTACTGCCACGGATTTCTAATCTTGCCTTAATAAAATAACGTCTGTCGTGTATTCGAAACTGACGGAAAACAGATAATTTTTTTTTTTTTTTTTTTTAACTTATAACGCGAGTTATGAGGAATTTTGACGGGATTTCCACGTGGTCCGAAATGAAGAAAACAATAAGAATCTACCACCGTATTATTATATGCGTTTTGTTTTTGTTATTGTTTTAATTAAAAAATCGACCCGGAGTAAGTTGGACTGTTTTAAAACAAAAAATATGTATGGCGGCCGGCCGGCCCGGACTATATTTCGAGACGAATCGATTCACCGCCGTCCGCGATAAAATTAATATTCCTAATTGCGTCGTTCTACAAAAACAATATATGCCGTCGATAAATCCTTGGCCATATATAATTCAATATAAGTGATGATAATTCCCTAACCCGACGGCGACGGACGGCCGTAAAACATTATTATTATTATAATTATATAATTTATATTAATATTATTTATATACGTACGACTCGGAAACGTGCGTGTTGTGGTATTGTGCCGGATCGTTTTCCGGATTTTTTTTTTTTTTTTTTTTTTTTCCCCATATAACTCTATTTATATATATATATATATATACGTAACGATTGAATTATACGCATAATACGTCGCCGTCCGTTACGTAATATATTATTATAATACGAACGTTTCGCTAAATCGAACGATATTATTATCGGTATAAATCTGCTCGTATCAATCAGACTGTATAGTAGTAATAATAATAATAATAATAATAATACTGCGTCGGTGCAGCTCTCTACCCACTCACCCACCAACCTCCCCAAACCCGTCCCGTCTCGTCCCGTCCCATCACCATGTCGGCCGTTGTTGCTGCACGGCGATCGCCAAAAGTGTGTGTATATATATATATATAAAAATTACGACGGTTGCACATTGCGCGTGTATTATTATTTGTTACGTCCGTTTATGATTTGTGGTATACGCAGTGCTCGAAACGGGGCGAACTGGGACGCGGCGGCAGGGAAAGGGGAATGGTGGGGGACGGGGTAGTGGGCGGCCGGCCCGGAAACGGGAATTTTCCGGATGGCATCGGTCGGTCGGCGGCCCGATAAAATAATATCATTATTCCTAGGAGGCTTAACTTTGGTCCATTTTGTAATCGTAGGCCCGTCCCACCTGGAGCGATCCTCCCGGTCTGTATTTCTACGGACATCGCCGTCAGACGGGTTTTCACTCACGGGCCGCTTTTCGTAAATCATTTCCGGCTTTTGCCTTACGACCGCGCGTCCGACCGTCCCGGGTTCGTAGTAGGCACCGGATATAATATATTCGGTTTTCCATACCGTAGCTTGCCCGGGTCAGCAAACCTCCTTTCAAACGTTCTCGGTTCCGTTTCGTAATACGATTATTCTCGTAGTTGTTCCGCGGGCCGGGTCGGACGAACGTACGAATTTTATAGTAGACATATTTAAAAAAAAAAAATGTTTCATTTACATGTCGAAATGGTACAATGCCCGCATAGTAGTGACACTTGCGTAAAAGTGTAGAAATTACACGCGTTGTTAGGTCATTTTAAACGAATCGAAAAACGCCCGTAGAGTAATTTTTTAAAGGAAGGAATAAAAATATAGAGTGCGCAATTATATTATTAATATAGATATGCAATTAAACTAACTTTGGTCGGAAAAAAACGGTTACCAGTATATTTGATTATTTTCCAGCGGGAAGGGAGTGTCCCTCCTACGGCTCCCCTCCGGCCCGCGCAATGGGCTCCGGGCGATCCGGAAAATTCCCGTTTCCAGGTCCGCGCCGCCCACCGATATAACGGGACCGATAACACCGGCGTGTATTTTGCGCTTTTGCCAGAGTGTCGTAAAAATCCCGTTAAAATAATTTGCGCCGGCCGGTCGGCGGCGCGCGATCCCGCGATCCGTCCAGTCAATATAAACGATAATGGGATTTTCGAGTTGATAAATTTCCGCTTTCCCGCCCGTCTATAAAAATTCGTTAAAACCGCCTATGTAATATCGCCCGGAATAACTGGCGATTGCCAAGCGAACCGGCAGTACACTCTTGGCGAACCGTTCGATAGGGTACCTATATATTATTATTATTATTATTATTATTATACGACGGTCTACCGTAATTTGCATACGGTATAAAATATATATATATTATACGCGTACACGCTCGTTCGCATATTATTACTATTATATTATACCGGAAAACACTGTCCTCTCGTAATAATAATTGTTGGTTATTTTTTTTTTTTTTTTTTTTTCCCGTGTTTTACGCGAGCCGCGCCGGCGCGCGCGTGTGTGTGTGCGTGTGGTCGGCCGGCCGGGGTATATTATTGCACTAACGGTCGCCGAGGACGAGGGATATAATAATAATAATAATAAAAATAATAATAATAATAGGAATAATAAGAATAATAATACGAATAATACGAATAATAATAATAATAATAACGGCGGCGCGAGAATACGAAAAACAGACAACAATAACGTCGAAGGAGTTATGTGTGAGGTTGCCAAATGTCGGACGTGCAGGCGGTTATATATATAAATATATATATACGTATGTGTATGTGTGTACACGGCTGTCGGTCCAAACTAATGGGTCTATGCCAGATTGTATCGGGGCACGGGCATTTTCTTTATTTTTCTATGTTTCCCTCCCTATCCGTTCTTTTATTTTTTTTTCTTTCCATTCTTTCGTCCTCCGGTATATTTCACGTGCGCTCGTGTGCGTCTGAAAAATACCGGGCGGGCGGACGGGGACGCTCGGTACCCTCCGCTCCCGGCACCCCGTCGCCGATGCACATATCGCGCGCGCGCGCTCGCTCACCCCGGCGCGCCGGACGAATAATATACGCGAGCGGTACGCTGCGCTCCGCGCGGGGAGAGATTCCGCCGAATGCAATAGTCGCGGTGCATCCGCACACACGTACATATATATATATATATATGCGCGAGTGCAGTCGCCTACGTTTTGTAAATGATTCCGGCGGCGGCGGCGGCGGCGATGATATAGGCCGGTGAAAAATCGTCTAGGCTCCGCGTGTCTGGCGGTGTTTACCCGCCCTCCGCCCGCCGATCGACCCTATAAGGACGTACCCGTCTGTACACACACACACACACACACACCCTGTATATATATATATATATATATATGTGTGTGTACGTGTGTACGCGCGCAAACGGGTGTTCGAGCGGGTCTCTCGGATATACGCGCTGCACTTGGCCGCGTTTCAAGAAAAACCCAACGGCAAGAACGCACAAGACGCGACCGTTATACGTATACGAGTCTATCTATATATATATATACGTTCGGGGCTAAAGTAGTGGAGGACGTCTCCCTCCCACCCACCCACCCGCGGTTTCCCACTGGGATAATTTACAATAATATTTTACTCTTGTACACAAATCCGAACGCAATCCTTTGGTATATCGCGTTATACGTACGTACGTACGACACGAGTGTATTACGCGTACACAATGCGTAGACGGGGAAGAAGTAAAAAAAAAAAAAACAATATTATATACACACACGCACGCCATACGGTATAAAAATATCTCGTACCACTGTATATATGATTTACGTATACCACAAATCATAACGGATGTAACAAATATTATACCTCAATAATATTCGTACACGAGGCGTGGCTATTAAACAACAAGACTATCAGACCGGCGACAAGGCGCGCGCGTACAAAGGCATTTGCCGTTTGTTACATTTATAATCTATGAATACACCAGTGAGAACGTCAGTTTCCGTTCCATAGTTGACGTGCGACCGTTGTTTAAATTGACTTCTTTAACTTGCTTGTACGTCCGAGCGAATCACGCCGGCGTGACAAAATTGTACAGCCGTATATTAATTTAAAATTCCCAGTGAAACTCGGAAAATCCGCTACGGAAAGTTGGTCGCTTGTCATGTCCAACGGTCACGCGTTTTTTTTTTTTTTTTTAGTGCCACAAACGCATCGGGGCCGGCCGGTGTTGAATGCAGACGTTTTTCCCCGGGGGCGGATGTGGGGGTGGGGGGGGGCACTATGAGAGATGGAATTTTGTAATTCCACCTATTTCACTATATTTATACCGAAAACCAAATGATAATTGTACTTGGTAATTTAGCTTGTAATAACATAATTTTTATTATTTTAAAACAATGTATTAATTGTATAAAGCGTACGCGACGATTTTTTTTTTTTCTTTTGTTGTTGTTGCATATAAATCTATCGACTCTTCGACGGTTCTCGATCGGTGGAGTTCCATCACGCATAAAGTATTTCGAAGATTATCCAAAATGCGTTTTACCTTTGGCCGAAGTGTTAGCTACAACATCTCGATCGGCGCCGGTAGGATTCTGCGGAATCTACAATTATGGCTTTTCTATTAGATGAACAAATAATAATCGTTTATTTATCGTTTACGAAGAAAATTAAATCTATAGGTTACAATGTTATTAAAATGATCACATACTAAAAAGTTATAATATACCACGTTACTCTTTCCACATATAACAGGAGCACTGCAACGCCGGATCGGAGATAATGTTTTGTTCGCATAGTCCACTTATTTTTTACCGGCTACCGTCCATAGTTTGTACCTATAGACGGGGTGGTAAAATTGGATTCTAAACCCCTTCTCCCAAAATATCGGGAAAATTAAAAAAAAACAATTACCATACCTACAAGTTTAATAATAATTTCAAAGTTTCCCGTGAGACATACGATATACGAGTACCTAAAGGGTAATAATAAAATATGATGTTTTTAGTAATATTTTACATTTTTTCCAAAAAACCTTTCCCGAAATTTTGTGCCTGCCTATAGGAATTGTTTTACTATAATGTGTGTTTTTTTTTACTGTCTTTAAGTAATTTCTTGTACCCCCCCCCCCCGTGTACGTTATATGCAATGTAAATATTATTATAACAACGTAATTCAATAGTTAATTATTTACAAAAAAAAACCCCCCCGCAGACTTTATTTATTTATTTGTTATTAATTATCCGTTAGAAAATCGTTTCTCGTGTTAGTAAAAAAAAAAAAAATTATAAAGATTCCAGTTAATAAGATTTCGTACACCTTATTACTTTATCACACGAGGCGGAACGGGTAATATAATAATAATTTATGACTAAACGATAAATATGAAATTCTAAACAAAATATTGCCAATATATGTCAAGAAGAGACCGGTTCTCCCGTCCAAGTAGAAATAATTATTAAAAAAAATTAAAAAAATATTAGAGGAGATCCGTCCTCCGGCGCCCATTTTATTCGTTGTACTTATAAAACACCTACGTATATTTTACGATACGAGATTTTAATTTTTATCATTTTCGATAATATATATATACTTGGACTAAATTCGAGAACTAGGGGTAGCAACTATACGAAATATACGTATAATACTACCGCGGTTATTATGTACATAAATACATTTGGCCACACTGATGTATTCAGGTATTGAATATGAAAATTGTGTCATATTGTACAAATCGTACGTATAGAATAAAAATTAAAACAATGTTTTTTTTTTTTTTTTTTTTTTTTAAATAGATACATTTTTAATTTATAATAGAATTTTGTAAGTAGTTAGTTTATAATTCATTCTGCTCTAAAATTAAAATCGAAATCAAATAACAACGTTAGCGATATTATACTCGTTTATTTAGGTACTAACCTAACCCACTTCACATTATTTATTATAGTGGTTCTGACGAGTCTCGTTTTAAACGAGATAATGTATATGCGTTCGGGGGTTTTTTTTTTTTATATTTATATAGACTACGAACAATTTGTTTTCGTTTCTGACAAGAAAGTAAAAAAAAAAAAACAAAAAAATTGAATTTAAAAAATAGGAAATCGTATAAATAATAGATTTACGTAAAAACAAACAAATGCCAAGGGGGAGGTTTATCTCTCTAATCATCCGCCAAAATATGCCACTGGTTTGCCAGAAAAAACATAGTATGAAATGTATAGAATGGCAAATGTCTAAAATACAGGCTCGGAATAAGATTAAGTTTAAGACACTTTATTCGAATGAAAGTATTTTGACGACTGTGGTTGATGTTGTCGAGATATTTGACCGAAAGAGATGTATTTTTAAGATCGATAATATTCGTAAAACTAATATAAGTAAATAGGTTTTCAATTTCAATACAAAATAAAATCTAGTAGATAATTTAGAACATTCTATAAATCTAAACTATATTATACTTGCTTAAACGATTATTTATCGAGAAAATAAAAAAAAATCGTTACAAATATATAAAATCGTCGATAAGTCGATTATTTCAAAAAAACAACAATACAATATTGTGAACGTTTTGTTTAGTACCACAATATTAATATATATATATTTGCTTAGATTTAGAAAAAATTTGAAATTTAATACATTGCCTAAATACACAAATACGAGGTCTGTTCAAAAAGTACCAGGACAAATGTTATTACGGCTAATCTACACACGATAACAGTGGATATTTTAAACAAAACCAAAAGTTGCAACATCGTATCCCGGTTTGATATTACACGTGGTTAAATTCAGTCAGTTTTTTTTTCGTTCGCCGTTTTCGGCATGTCCGAAATTAACGAACAACGCGTGTGCATCAATTTTGGCTTAGAACTTGGTAAAATTATTACAACGGAAACGTACGGAAATGACTAAAACCGCTTCAGGGGACTTTCGAGTGTTTTAAACGTATCAAGGACGGTCGGCGATCATCTGAAGACGATCCACGTTCTGGAAGACCGTCGACGTCATCCGGAAACGATGGTGTGGCGACAATTTGCGAAAAAAATGCGAAATGGCCGCCGATTAACCGTTCGTTAGTTAACAAATCGAATATCAATTGCGTCTTGTCGTGTAATTTTACAGGAAAATTAGAACAGAACAGGGAAAATGTAATTTCCTTTTACATAAATGGAAAATGGTAGATACACTACTCTGCGAGTGTGGACAGGTCCAAACCATCAAACACGTTGCAGAGGTATGCACTCTTACAAAGTACGAAGGAGGGATAGTATGGCTTCACAAAGGAGACAGCGAGGCACAAGATTGGCTTAGTACCCTGAAAGCTCACCTTTAGAGCAAGAGATGTGTTTGCAGTCACTCTATTGTATTTATATGTTATGTTTATATTTATTTTATAGTTTATAGTCTTTTCTCTTGTTTAAAGTTTTATATATGTTTATTTAAAAGTTTTCACCAATTAATAATAATATGTCATACGAGGTGTGACAATAAAATAACGAGACTTTTTGAATATAACCTAAACTATTAACGTTATCTATAAAACGATTATTGAAATATGATTAGAAAACACTTATCTAAAAGTACTATGAACACTGATGGCATCGATTCATTTTCTTATACGTTAGTAGCCTTGTTAATAGTGCGAGTTCGACTATACTGCCGAAAAATGTTAGATATAAAAATCGAACAACATGTGTTAACATTAAATTTCTTGTTAAATTAAAAAAAACTGCCGCGGAATCGTTTCGTATGTTATGTGAAGTTTATGGTGAAGAATGTTTATCAAGAGCTCGTGTTTTTGAATGGCACAAACGGTTTTGTAGTGGAAGGGAGGACGTCGAAGACGATGATCGTTCTGGACGTCCTACCACGTCTTCAACAAACGAAAACGTTGAAAAAATTGACAAAATTAATTAATCAATATTATTATAAAGAGGTATTAATTAAATTAAGAGAACGTGTCAGAAAGAAGCGACCAGATCTATGGAAAAATGGCTGGGTTCTTCACCAAGACAATGCTCCAGCTCACAGTGCATTTTCAATTCAACGTTTTTTAACTGAAAAAAAAATTTCTGTACTTCAACATCCACCGTACTCGCCAAACCTTGCTCCTTGTGACTTCTTCTTATTCCCAAAAATTAAAAGTTTATTAAAAGGAACCCATTTTCAAACAGTTGATGACGTAAAAATGAAAACGGCAGAACTTCTAAAAGGGCTGAATGAAAACAATTGGCAACACTGTTTTCAAGAATGGCAGCGACGTATGCAACAGTGTATTGATGCTGAGGGAAGGTACTTTGAAGGTGATAATCATTAAATTATAACATTTTTAAAATAAACAACTTTTATTCAAAAAGTCTCGTTATTTTATTGTCACACCTCGTATGAATAAAAAAACAGGAAAATTGTCCAGATGAGAATGATAGCGCTGTCAAATTCGTTCCGCGATTATTCACCACGACAATGCACCGGCACATTTAGCACTGTCGATTAGTGAATTTTTGGCTGATAAAAAATTTCTGTGGTCCCGCGGACTCTCCCTATTCTCCAGTTCAGGCTCCGTGCGATTTTTTTTCTTTTCTCAAGACTAAAAACTGCGCCTAAAGGACAACGGTTTCAAGGTGTAGAGGAAATTAAATCGAACACGGCAACAGAACTCATAGCTTTAACTTTGGAACAGTTCCAAAGGACTTTTGAAAAATGGCAAGATCCCCGGGATCACTGCATATCGTCCGGAGGAGAGTACTTTGAAGGAAATATCTTTGAATAATGTGTAACTTTATTATTGTAATTATTAAATATAAAATCCTGTTACTTTTTGAACAGCCCTCGTATATATGTACCAAGCGTATACATTCTATAGGTTGTTTTTTTTTTTTTTTTAGTATATTATTGAGTATTATAGAATGTCCATTATAATATAGGAATTCTGTAGATTGCCTGAATTGCGTTGTTTTGTCGGTAACACGACATAAAAACAATACATGTATCATGGGTAGGTATTTCATAAATTTCGTTTTTCGCAAATTCTTCGAGGTTATAATACAGAGGCAAGTACATCAGTTCCGGGTTAGATTGCGAATATCTGGTGATTATTTTAAGGCCAAGGCGGTGTTTTAATAATATGAAATATTATAGTAATATTATACACGCAATGTATATATAGGATCCGCCATATCTACGCATTATATTTTACGCATAACCCGTGTAAATTTTATTATTTCCGACATATTTTACTCCCGGACGTTATATATTTAAATATATATTATCCGTTTTTGTTATACCTATCGCATAACGTACATAATAATTCGTTGTTGCGTAGAAAATTTTAAATAAAAATATTTATTGAATATATAATATATAAATATATATATATATACAGTGTGTTTCAATAAAATATATTACAGTAACACGAAATATTTCAATCGGACTTACGTTTAAATTGTGTTTTTTTTTTTTTTTTGTATTTTTAAGTTAGATTTTAAGTTAGATTTTTCAAAACGTTATCGAAAACCCGTGTTTGTATTGCGCACACGTTAAACTAACATTTATTTAAAACGCCTATTTTATCTAATGTTTGTTTTAAGAAAATTACGATTTCATTATCGAATCCCGATAGTAAAACTACGGGAAACAATATTACCTAGTAAAGATAATCGTAAAATTGCGCAATTATATAATAATTATAATAATGACCGGGGTGGGAGATTTTATAGCACTTAAAATTGCATAAATATAAGCTATATTATCACCTTAAATATGGGTAAATAATATGCGCTTAACGTATACAACAAATATAACAATATATGCAAAACAAGAAAAACAGAAAATTATTATTTATTACTAATTTATCAATTTATGAAATCCATTGACAATAATCCAATATTGAAATAATATTATTTTATTAATAAAAAATATTAAGATTTCGGTTATAATATTAATTTATTATAAACTAGCCGATATACCCGTGAAATTACCGCCCTCCCCCTACCCATCGACAACTCTATAGCGGACTTTTATTTATTTTTTTTATCGCTAATCTATTTAAAAAAAAAAAGGACTTTCTTGTCCATGTCAACCAAATCAAATATTAACAAATGTTGTTATTTTTTTTCATTCGTATCGCCGAGGTAACCTAGAAACTCAATTTTCCCTAATTTTCTCTAAAGCGCCCCTTTAGAGGATGGATTTCCAAAAATCCATTCTTATCTCATCCCTTCACCATTAGATTTATATACCACCAAAATGTCTTTAGGACCATAAGTTTGGTCTGAGCGTTGATCAGTGAGTGAGTGAGTGAATGTGTCCAGGAACATTTTTCGGACGGGGTATTACATTTGAAATTCTCACTCCTAAAAGGATATAATTTTTATTGGTTTAATTAAATATACATCAAATTAAAAAAAAAAAATGTGTATCGAAGACATTTCGGGAGGGGTTATAAGCCCCCGGATATGCCACTCAATGTGTCGGACACCTTCCTTAATAAATAATAATATGCCGCTTTTTTGTTGGCTCAAATTGTTTAATATTTTTTTTTATTTATCTTTTTTAATAAAGCTTAAATTGTATACAGTTAAGTCCACGCGAAAATACGATAATATATCCCATACAATATTGAACGGAAATACAAATTAAAATATAAAGACTGGTTTTCCGCGTTTCCTTGTTTTCATCACAGTTAACCGTTGTTGCCCGGTAATTTATTTTATTTTTTTTTTTTTTTAAAAAAAAAAGGTATTTTCTTGCCCGTGACATCTTTTTTGACATTTAATTATTTTTTAAAGTATACAAAAAAAAAAAAAAATGAACGTTTAAAATAGTTATTAAAAATGTTCTCATGACAAGCTATATTCCCCGTGTAATCTATAATACTAATTTCCGACATTTCCGGTGGATTTTTCAATCATTTTTTTTTTTTTTTTTTCGTATACACCTTGTCCTGACAATTACGAACACAATTAAAAAAAAAAAAAAAAAAATCAGCGAAATCGGTCGAGCCGTTCTCTAGTCATGATCTTAACATAGACGCCGCAATCGATTTTCATATATAGATTACAATTAATAATAAGTATTATTTATTATTATTATTATTGTAATAAAAAAAAAGAAAAAAAAAAAAATTATGATCAATTTTGATTAAAAACAGTTGAGAATGCAATATAATGCAAAAATACGGTAGATTAAATTCTAAATTGTATAAGTCCTCCGAGTCGTGAAACAAAACAATAAGCTTACTCCGCTATTTCTCGACAATCTTATAAGAAACATGCAAATGCTATATAAATCCCGACCCCGATAACAACGTTAACACGTTATACGGGGCATAGATTTGTTGAAAAATCGTAATTTAAAATTGTTTTTTTTTTTTTTTATTTTTTTTTATTTATGAAAATATTACGTTTTGTCGAGCGCGCGCGTCCGGGAGGGCGAGAATTCGCAAAAAAAAATAGGCCGGTAGAAAATAATACCCGCGTATTTCGGAACCGTCTCGGCCCGGCTGAAATATTTCGCATTGCCGTTCCGGGTGGTACACGCCGTATAAATAGACGGTATATATATAGTGATAGACCTACATTTAAATGCGGTATAAAGGTCGGAAGTACAGCTATATATATGTAATATACCGGTAAAGCTCGTTGTCGATTCCAACGCTCCGCTAGTACATTTTAACATTGATAAAATATAATAAATATACCGGGGCCGTCTTTAAATGTATCGATAATAGTCGTATAATAAACGTTCTGTTGAAAAAAAAAAATAAAAATAAAAAAGACATTTACAAACAACGATCAGACGCAAAATCACGTCTGCCCGTGCCCTAACGGTGGTACATTCGGATCACGCGATTCACAAATATTTTTTACCGACGGGTGGTCCTGCGGTCGGGACAATTTTTTTTTATGTTTTAAACTGTAAATAAATGCAATACACATGCGTCGTGTGCAGTAAGTCATACCCAACCATAGGGTACAACACGGGGTTAACCGTTGAATTTATCAATTATCATACATCGATAACGTGTAGTTAAATTGTTGGAAATTGCCATATAAGGCGATTATTATAATTTTCGTTTGAGAATAATGGTTGTTATGTTGACAAAAACTTATTTTATGATAACCACCGTAGTAAATGGTGAACGATTTGCTAAAAATCGTGCTATCTGGAACTATCGTGAAATTTCCCAAAACTATATGAAACACATAAAATTTAAAATATACATTCAATTAAATTGGAATTTTTTTTTTTTGTTATACAAATACCGTTGAAAAAAATCGCATTTAGATAATAGTTATGTATTGATTTGCGTCTATCGCCACTTACTATACGTATACCTTTTTGCCCTCCCTCCTCCCTCCCCCACCATTAAATACCTATTATTTATCACTATGAATCGGACCACTCGGAGTGTTGTGAGCACATTTTTCGGGGCGGGCGGAGTAAAAATATTACACGCGAGTCGATGGGAAACAATTTCAATCCGCCACCGAGTACGCGACTTGCCAACCATGGACGTCCCAAACCTACAAGACACGTTACCCCGATTTTCCGACTTGCTCCAATCGGTTCGCGGGAACCGTGTACGACTCCTCTTTCTGTCTCTCTCTCTCTCTTTCTCTTTCTCTCTCTATCTCTTTCTCACTCTATCTCTCTCTATATCTCCCTCTCACTCTATCTCTCTCTCTCTTTCTCTCTCTATATCTATATCTCTCTCGCTCTATCCCTCTCACTATCTCTCGCTCTATCCGTTCCGTATTATCGTCGTATTATCGTATAGGTATAGAGAGTTTTTAATACGACGGTTATAGGTATTATTACTGCACACGCGCGCGTGTATTATTGTACAACGACACCGACAGAAATAAACAGAACGCGATTAGTCTTTCGCAATCGTTTGGATCGGCCGGTGTCTTTGTTTTAACGCGTTTTCGCCGCGACCATACATAAGTACGCGCGTACACGGTACCCACCGTGCATTTGTATTTTTTTTTATTTTTTTCTTTTCGAGTACGCGTGACACTGACACGTTACCTGTGGGCTGACTTCTCGTCGGGAAAACGTAAACGATATTGGCACGACGGGTAATAAGGTAATAGAAAAAAAAAAGAAAAAAAACCAAAAATTATATTATGCTCCGATATAATAATTAAACTATCCGTATACAATATAATAATAAACTCGTTGTTGTTAATGTAGTTATCTTTATTATTTTTTTTTTTTTAACGTTACGGTCCTATACAATTATTTCCACCGGAATAATGTTCACGAGTACCGTCGATATACCGTCGCACTCGGTCGACTCAAAACACCGGGCAGGTTTATTCTTTAATTCGATACATTCCGATTGGGTTTTACAATTATATGTGCAGTCGAGTGGTATAACACTATCAAGTCCCAATCGAAAAATTCACATTCTGGTGTAAAATTTGGAATGTATTTTTTTATTATAATTATTATTATTATTATTGATCCGAATACGAACTTTTCGAGCTGATTTGCTCGAACTTTCGTGAAAACAATAATTGAGCGGCATTTAATTTTTTTTTTTTAAACGTTTTAAGTTTTCGACGTGATTTTTTAGGCGAAAACCAATACGGTTTGCAATTTAAAACTATCGAAACACGCTTTTAAATACGCAACCTCTCCACTCAATGTCGTATTTTGTTTACGATGATTTATCGTTGCATTCGGGACTTAAATTAAACGATAACAATTGGTATACTGCTTCGGGGACTGAATACACGTTCTCGGCCCACTCGTAAAAATTGAATTTAATTAATTTTTTTTTTTTTTTTTTACGCGTCGAGTGCGCGCGCTAAACGTATAGAGTTACTATAGTACGCGTTATATAATAGTGTCGTATTATTTGTATTACTCATATTAAAATTATTCATACCGAAACTTGTAACGATTATGAACAATTAACAATTTTGATAATGTCTATCTGTAATAATGACGCATATATTAGTAGTACATTATATATATATATATATATATATATATATATATATCCGTACCTATAAACTGCCTGTACTGGCGGTGTTGTCCGTAATTCGATAATTAATGGATAAACGTAATATCGCACTGCGGGCCGCATGCACACATTATATTATTATATTTAGGTAAGTACTATAATAATTATTACATATCGGTATTACACGCGCGGTGTTTGGTGTTTAATAAGTAATGGCATTTGTGTTTGTACGTAAAACACGTAAATTTGCATGACTTTACATAACTATGCATAAATCGTGTCGTCGTTCGATAGTTTTTGTACTTTTGATGTACTTTGATGTCCGATGTTCTTGAAAAAAAAAAAAAAAAAATGAACATTTCAGCGGAGGTCTTGCCTGCCTTTAGGGCTTCGACCGTATGGTTTACGTCAAAAACACGCGTTTATTTTATTTTTTTTTTTTTTTTTGTTCCTCTCTTTCGAATACCAAATTTAAAACGAAAACTGTTTCAATAACGTTCGATAATGTTCAAACTGCGGCGGGTAGACGTCATATTTAAAAGCGGTTAAAAAAAAAAAAAAAAAAAACACTTTTATGTAATTCAAGATGTACAAAAAACATAATTCGGCTCGCTCGGGAATTGTTTTCTCGTTACGTGCCCGCCAGCTGCTAAAACAGATATACGATAATATTCGAACAGAATTGAAACGCGCTATTGAATAAAAACTAGATAATAATACGTTGTCTAGATAAATAATACAATGTATGTTTAATACGAATTTGTTTACCTATAGATTGTCTTGTAAAAAATTATAAAAAATTGTCCAATTGGGTACGATAATATGTTCATTTTAAATCCCTATCTGCGTAACTGCGGCCGGCAATTCGTTTGGCTGTGAAATGCATCAAATTGCAACTCGACAAAAAGTATCATACCTATCGCATTATGCGGCTGATACTTTTAATCGGGAATAAAAAAATATACCTGTTTACTTTTTATTTAATATTTTCATAACAAATTCCAAAGATTATTATAATATTATAATTGTACAATGCTACGGGTTCACAGATAATGCGGCACAATGCAGGATTTTGTTTAATCCGCCAAGAAATAAATGTAATTTTTTTTTTTTTTTGTGTAATTTCTATGAACGATAATCGTATACTATAATTACTGTGCCCGTCTTATTGTGTTATTACCTATGCGATACATAGAACTTGCGAAGAGGGTACCATTTATGATAAATTTAAAACTTACTGCTCGCTAAACGGATTTAAAAAGCAGAATATTGTTGTGGTTTACACGTGGAGTACTTTTTGAAAAATAAAAGAAAACATTGTTATGGTATATTGAGTTTTTTGAGGTACCCACAAGAATCTACGACGAACATTTTATTAGAATTTTTAATCTTAACGCCGCGATTTCAAAATCGTGTAAATCGTGTTATTTTGATATATTACTGATATGATGATGAAAATGTACAGATTTATAATATTTCCGACTATTAAATCTATATATAAAAAAAAAATAAATAATAATAATTATTATAAAAGTGGTGTGACTAGGACATAGGGGGTCAAATGAGATAGGTGGTATTTGACCCACGCGACAAATCATTTCTTTTTAATATTTAAAAAAAAAAAAAAAATATGTAAATTAATCATAATGGTTAAAAAAAATCAGCCTTATCCCGTTGAAATTTTACCGAGCTCATTTACTATTTTTGTACAATATTCAAATCTAATATTTCTTACAGATATAGCCATTGTACCATACCAGTAACAGTGTAAACAAAATACGTTATTGTAATGAATGAAAATCAAATTTATAACCTGTCCCCACCAAATGTCTAGGCACGCCCCACATAGTAATGTTTAAACTGTATATAGGCACGTGCTTATCGATTTTCTCATCTCGACAATAAATCCGCAGGTCTCTATTACAATCATATTCATAAAAAAAAAAAAAATTATAATAATAATAAAAGACAGTGGTAAGTGCGTATGCGTGGTATACCATTACGTGTGCGTTTTTCAAGTATCAGAAATCTATTTCGAGCGAACGTTTCGTTTATAGAAAACTGTACACGCCCAATCCATTGTGACTTCCAAGATTTTTGTTTTGTTTTTAAATTCCGAACTGCTCTTTGTCCACGTTTACTGACGTTGTCAAACAGATCACGTGCTTAGGGTAAAATTGCACAAGCTACACACACGATAATTCCCACAGCTGAATTCTCATTGGCATAATATCCACGATTGTTTTCTCCGCTTATTACAATCAAGACAAACTTAAAGTGAACAAGATATATCGGTGTATTTTATCCTTTATTTTTTTTTTTTTTTTTTTTTTTTTTCTAAATATTCCGACATAATTTGATTTGCTATCAATATAGAACGCAATACGCATTATTAGTAGGTAGTTCACATCGCGCAAGTGGGGAGATTTAATAATAAGTCAAGTCTGACCGAGGGTTTCCGCTAAACATTTAGCACGACAACCGAACAGACTGTTGTATGAAAATCGAATGTAATTCAAATATATTATGGGTATCACGTGGTGCCGATATATACTGCAAAACTAAATCGTTGTATAAAAATATATCTAAGTATCTATATACTCATGCCTGCCCAGTGTTACAACCAATATTTTCGATATCGTTATTGTTTTATCAAACACTATCGGTTAAAGTGTGGCATAACAGTAGTATAATGATAAAAATAAATACGCCACTGATAAGGTAGGATACAGAGAGAAATTGAATTTGGCCGTCAGTGTGCGCGACAATAAATCATCGTTAACGAAAAACGATTCTGACCGAAAACGATTTTTATTAAAATTTGAACTTTAAATCGATTATAAAAACATAATTCACATGCACATGCACATATACCATATACCTAGGTAACCTTACTCGTAAGTCATCATTTTTCCTTCACATTTGAATACAATGAAATGCCATTATATCTAATTTGTTCAACATTTATATAAAAACAAATTATTATCTACACTAGGTACCTCACATAAAAAACATTTTAATAATAATTTTGTCTTATCTGCGCCTATAACAACATTTATATATTTATAATATCAAATATGTATATGTGTTCCTATTGTTAGGTACATATATCTAAGTGCAAATGTTATATTTTCAACAATATTAACCGGCCAAAATTTATTTTATGCTTTACAGTAAATTTATTTTTGTAACATGCGTTATTAAGAAAAATAAAATTGATTATCTTTTACGTAGAAAATATACGAAAAATGTTTCGTTTTAAATTGTTTTACATTTGAATGCAATATTATTATGTATTATGCACCCAATCGTGTACCTATTCTCATATGTGCAATCAACAGTAAATGAATCATGTTAGAGATTAGGTAGAATTCAGTAGGTACTCCCTAATTTAAATGTGCACATTTATCGATGTAAAATATATGCAACAAGTTGCAACAACGCCGACAATCTCTACGCAAATTCACTATAATAATCAGTGGTGGATAATAATGGGGTGACTGGTAGACCCCCTCCCCCCTTTGACCCCGTAGTTTTATATATTTTCTGAGTTTTACCACAGATTATAAATAATCATCTTGATAAATCCATCGTTGATTCAATACGAGTACAATTTTTAAAACATTTTATTTCAAGTATGTAACATATTTTTAGAGAATTATTAAAAGAAAATCAGTTTTTACTCGGCACATTTCAATGTGTGTGTCCATTATCACTTTTTCCTGGTCGAAGAGCAACATGGAAACTTCCAGTATTTTGCTAAATCCATTCCTTATTAAACGCAAAAAAACTGTCCAAGCCCGATTATTTTTTTTTGTTTACAATTTTTTAGATACGCTTTTCTACTGGTTTAAGTTATTTTAACCCGGTGAGAGGTGTGGGCATTTTATTATTTTCGCCCCCCTTGAACATCAATTATAACCGCTACTGGTAATAATTGATTATTTAACAACTACGTACATTTGATATTTATATAAAATTAATTTATCAATATCAACGAAAACGTAATTTCGACATTGGTTTTGTTGCCGTACGTCGACGATATTTAACTTTTAAATGAGCGGGTCGTATGGCAACGCCTTAAGTTCAAAAAAATTGCCACCACCGTGGTACGGGACAATTTAATTTCAAATAAAATTAACCATGACAAAACGCACGATTATATTGCATCACCTATCGAAATGATGAAAAAAAAAAAAACGAAAATAATAGTTTTTACAATCGCATTTACATCATCGTAATAATATAATATTAAAATGTACATTAATATTATAATGATAATGGATACTCTGCATCTTTGACCTAATACCTAATCTAATAATAAAAAAAAATACATGAATTATTGTGTTTACAATAATTTTTATTACACAATGTTGAAAATGCCTAAATGATTATTCAAATCTAATCTTATTTTTAAATCGTTTTTTATCTTCTGTAGAAAACCACTATATCGAAACGGACTATACGGAGAACTGATCGAAACATAAAAAATATTATTAACGGGACGGACTGATAAAAAAAAATTTCGTCGAAATCCGTGATATAAGCTGGCAGTCACTAATTAAAGATTAATTCTGACCAAGGTTCGCTATAAAAAAAAAACCTATTTTATTTTATTTTTTTGGTTTTTTCTCTCTAAAACATGTAACAGACATAATTATCATACTAATTTTTTTTTTTTTTTTTGTCACTATCGAAATCACAAAAACCAACCATACATACGGTCGTGTTATTAGCGCAGGTAAAATAAAATACCTACACTAGCTGTCTGTTTCGCGTTTATAGCGTAAAAATACATCAAATATAATCAACAACCGGCGATGTAAAACTAAAAAAAACAGTGACGTCCAGGAGGGGCGTTATGGGTTATATCATCCATCTACGTTGGCTTAATAATACAACAATTAACGAGTATTCATTTAGTAATTCGGTCGAGTTACGAGGAAAAGCTTGATTAATTGAATAAAAATTGGTATTTGTGTGTAATAAGGCGTAGAAGAATGTTTTACGATGTGTTTTAGGCACTGCACCGCACTCGCGTTAAAACTCCCCGGGCACGCCACTGCTAAAAAAAAAAAAAAAAAAAAAACGTACAAATCAAAATATTAATTTTAAAGGGAGAGAATCGGTGTTCGCTATTCGGTGGCCCATTATACTGCGTTGACTTTGATGATAATAATTGTGCCAATTTATTATAATATATATTTATGATTAGAAATTAATTGCAATAATTATTCGCACATTTTTTTTGTTGAAATAATTGTCGTTAATAGATAATATCGATGCGTTGGTTAGGTTAGTTTCGATCGATTAAAAAAAAAAAAATGTTTTCGACGGAAAACACGTCATCTCGCGAAAATCGCATAACAATCGAGCGCCCCAATATTCCAATGTAAGTGTTATATATTTCTATAGATCTTTTCAGACTACAACAATATTTATAGGTTATTTGGGTATTGTGGTTTTTTTTTTTTTTTTTTTTTTTTGAGTTACAATACAATATAATATTATAATGTAGCGTATCCACCGCGTGATGTCATTCCCGAAGAACGCGGACGTGCGACGTATATAAATGCACGGCCATAAATACGATAACTGCGTATTTAAACATTCGTTTTGCGGTTTTATTCGGACACGTTTAACGTGTAGCCCGGAGATCCGAAAAATCGTACACGAACCCGTCCCGTCCCCCCCCGGGCCTTCGGACGTCCGCGCGCCGGCCGGTATGACGCACGGGAAACATTATAAATTTATCATGACGCTTATAAATAAATAAAGGCCAATATTTATAATTATAAGTGCGGACGCGTACGATTGGTTTTAAAATATTGTTCCGCGTATGGGGGACGCGCGCGGCCGCGGCACCAGAAATATTATTTTCCGATGAGCACCGCACAAACCAATAAACGCTGTACAATTGTAACCGATTTTAATTTTAGGTATTTGATGTTGAGACAAATGTTCCAATGAAAAAAAAAAAAAATGTGTAATTTTCTCGACTTGGCACACACTCCCATTCGGCACCAGTACTGAAATAACTATAAAATCCGTCTGTGAAACCGTTCTCCTAGCTCTAAATAACCGACGCTCTCGTGTCTTTAAATACGATGTGAATTTCCATAGGATTTGTTTCTGTAGCAAACATTTATTTTTACTCGAAACGCACAGTATTTTTTTTTTTTTTTTTGGAGTTATCAAAAAATGTATTTAAAAAAAAAAAAAAAAAAAAACAGTAATAATAGTTGAACGGCAATATCCAAAATCGAAATCATTGCTGTTAAACATTTTGGATCCGAGCTCGGGCCCACTAGGTCCACCCTCCGGATCTGTATATTAGCGATGTGACATAAATCTGGATTTCAAATTTAGGATTTTAAAATCCGAAATTTTGTATTTTTATGAGTAAAACAACGTTTGCCAGATCAGCTAATATAATATTGTATAAATTATAGTGTAATATTTATGATTTATTTTGTTGTAATTGTTTTTTTTTTTAATACATTTTTGTATTTGTGATAAATGTTTTACATATTTAACGCTATTAACAATAAGATAATAATAATATTTTTTTATGATAAATGAATTATAGAATATATAATCACAATTTTAATAACCGAAATTTGGATTCAGATAAAAATTCGGATTTTAGAATCCGTAATCCGGATGATTTACAATGAACGTCGGGATCCAAAAATCAAAATTCTCGAACTTCGGCAGATCTGGATTTTTCCCATTAATACTGTATATACGAGTACGTATTTTATCAATGAATGGGTATGTTCGTTCGCACTATAATACAGTAGCTAATGATCATCAGTGGTAATTTGGTATCGGTAAAACTCGTTGTTCAAGTAACCGCAATTATCGTGTCCCTCCGGCAGACATTCGAAACTCATTCCCGTAACGTGTACAGGTAATTTAGATTCCGAAATGTATTTGGTTTTACTATACAATCTACCGGAAATTATAGCCCCGAGCGACTACAAAGTGAACTACAAAAGAGTGTTTTTTCGTATCGTTTTTGATTTTATCGGCGTGTCGGGGAGATCGTAGAAAAATGTCATAATCGATACGAAAAATTACAAAATTATGTTTACATTTGTACAAAATTAAATTATAAACTATTGACCATTATCGTTATAAATGTTGTTCGTTTTTTTTTTTTTGTTATGGTTATTGCAAAAAAAAAAATTGATTCAGTTTATATATTTTAATATGCAAACAAAACTCGTCTAAATAATTGATCGTGATTCGTGAATCGGACGAATATCGTAATTTAATCTTCAAGAGCGTTATGAGCGGCCAATTACCGGGAGTATTTCGCAATATTGTAATATATTCCGTCGATTCGTAAATCGAAAATCTGAGTACACTAATTTAAATAATGTGTCGATATTCAAACAAACTATACGTACACTTATCCAGTGGCGTGGTGGAGAGGTTTTCAATACGCCTAGGCGTCGCGGTTGAAATTAATTACAAATGTAATATGATGAATATTGATGTGTATACGATGTTTACACGAGTATATTTGTGCTATTCAAATATTTTGTAGTTGAATTTCTTATTTTTTTTGTTTTACAAGTATTCGGGAAATTATAACGAATAATTTTTTAAACGAATACACAAGCGCCTCTATATTAGCGTTCGAATACGTTTCGTAAAAGTATTTTTTACGCGACTGCTTGAGAAGGCCGACTTATAATATACACTTTTATTTGTTTCCCGTTAACCGACTTATAAGGACGGTTTTTTTTTTTTTTTTACCGATGGGACGACAATAGAAACAAATTGAAAAGGGCGATGGTATTTTATGTGACGGGTTGGGGCGTATTCGGCGTGATAAAATATATGTTGTTTATCATTGTTCGAAAACGTTCGCCACGCACTTACCTATGTACACAACGAAAACTTTAGTGTATTTTATAATCCCTCGAAAACCGTATATAGAGATTTAAATTCGATGTTTGTCGAATAAACCATCTGCGTACGTATCTATATATATATATATATATATATCGATTCTGTATAATGTAATATTATCTCTCTAATACTATTTCTATATGACGTCCGTTCGATTTATTTGGCCGGCTATAGCCGACTAGTATTTTAAACTACACTATAGGTGTGTACTTGACCGGACGAAAATAAAACCGACTATCGCAACGCCGGCGACGGGCCGGTTAAGCGCGGTTCGGAGTAGTTACTCGAGTAGCTTTTATACGCCCGACGCGGTCGCCGCCGGCCTAACGCGAACGTTGTCGGTCGTACAACGCGAATACAATATCATTATTATACCGTCAATGCAATTGAAACGCCCGATTTATCCGTCACGGCACAATAGAACATAAAAAAAAAAAAAAAAAAAACATAATCGTCTATGGTGTGTACGTGTGTGTAAGCCAATATACGTATCGTAAATTATTACACGTCGGCAGTACGACGGCAAACTGTCCATCGAAACACGTAATTCCTATCGATTCAGTCGAGTATTCGGCCCGATCAGTGGCGTGAACGGGCGGTTAGGTTTGCATTTCCCTCCCGCCACCCCGAATCGGTTTCGAAATACATCTCTACGAGTATATTCATTTGGCCATTTAATCTTGAAATTATATATTTCAGCAAAGTTTCGACGAAAAGCTTCGGATTCGTTATCGGATGAGAATTTTTTTTCGGATCCGGCTTTTAAATTCCAACTGTCGGGTTACAGGCGCGTAGGAGCGTATTGAAGAAAGAAATTTATCTTTTTTTTATTTGAACCCGTCAAAAAAAATGTACTCGAAGTTGTATTATCTCGCTGATACTCAATTCCACCGACCGGTGTGGTACATAATTTAACCTTTACATAACTTTATCCAGATTTCCAACAGTTTTGTCTAAATAAAATTAAGACAAACAATAATTTTAACTGTTGAAATCAATGTAATTGAGGATTATACTAGAAAATATAGTATTTTAAATGTTTAGATATAGTAACTTAAATATGTATATTCCACCGGGTCATAATATGATTCAGGCAATCTGAAAAATTCCCATTTCTAGACCGCCTAATCCGCTCCTGCTACGATTTATCCATCGCGATTATTATTTATCTGAACAAAAAAAGTGAAGGCGCAACATTTTTGTGTTAGTTCAACGATTTTAACTTATAAATTTGCCCCGGAATTTCCGGTCTACGCCGTCAAAATGTTTTAGATATTAACAACGACATTTGTCCATTATGATAAGGTATACACTTATGATCTCAAAAAGCAGCGAAAAACTGATTACATATTTAATATCAGCGCAACAGTGAGATAATCAGAATCGGTAAAAAGAAATTACAGGCACAGGAAAACACGAACGATTTTTTATTGTTGTTGTTGTTGTTGTTGTTGGGCCGTGTAATCGGAGTTTTTTTAATTTTTCTCGTTATCGGAACACCAATAATAATCAGATAACGATACGGACAGATAACGATACAGATAACGTATCCAGTCGGATAGTCGAGCAACGATTATCGGTTATCAAAACGATTTTTTCCTGATAACACAAGCCGATAACGAATCTCTCGTCCGTCTGGTCATGGTCACGGGTAGATAACCGCGGTCATGGCTAATAAAACATTTACATTGGTTTTTTTATATACGAACATTTTACTATTTTACAACGGCGTTTATTGCAAGTCTGAGTAACAAATTTTCATGCGAAACGTTATCTGGTTGACCTTTTTTTTTTTTTATTACTCACGCGTTCGGTGTTATTGTTTTTGTTATTGTTGTTATTGGTTATTTGTTGTTGTTGTTGTTGTTGTTATTATTGTTTGGTCGGTCGGTCGGTTGTTATTAGTCGTGCGATATAGGGGAATATTGAGGTCGCCGGGAAAAATTCAATAACCGTGCGTTTAGAATACGTGTCGTAGTAATTGTCGTACGTATTATTATTAGTTTTAATAACAATATGCATCATAGCCGTAACAATAATAATAATAATAATACATTGTGCTCGTTCGTCACGGCCGCCGTCGCCGACCCTCTCATCCACCACCACATCCTCCGCCGCCGCCGCCGCCACCGCCGTCGTCACCGCCGGCCGCCACCACCACCACACCTCGTCGACACGATTATTACGCGAACGCCAACGACGTTTCGCCCATCGCCGTTCCGGCGAGATGTGGACGCCCGTGGTCGCGGCACTGCCGTTGTTATTGCGACGCGGTAACGGCGACGTTGATCACTGGGTCGAACCGTTCGTCCGGTTCGTCGTCGCGGGCGACCGCGGTACGACGCGACGCCATTCACGCCAGGTGCCGGCCGTCCAGTAGAGAACGCAAAGCGCGCCACATCCGACGATTATCGCCTCGGCACCGATTATTCCGATTATTCCCGTTATCCGAGGTAAGTGGACGGCGCTAACTAGCCGTAATGGGATAGGCGGGGGCAGGGCGAGGGAGGGCGGCTACGGTCTATCGGAAACGTATGAATTTCGAATGCGGCTTCTTCCGCATCGTCGGAACGATTAATAACGAATTTCCGTTCGACTATACCTGGGGGGATAAACCTACAGAGGATGGGACCGTTAATGGCCGCGGTATTGATACCCGTCGGCGCGACCGCGGTTCGGCTCGACCCACCCCGGATCCACTCTAGTTTACTCCTCCGGTCGCCCGATTGGCGGCGGTCAATTAACATAACCTAATGACCTACCCATATATATATATATATATATATATATATATATATATATTACATACGCACACGATTCATAAAATTAATGTGGAATTTCAATCGAGTCGAGATAGTGTTTTATTTTATATGATATATAAAACGTATTATTTAGTGTTAATAATACAATTATTAATAATAATAAAAAAAAAAAAAAATAAAATAAAAATGTATTTGTTTTTAGAATTCTGTTCAAAATGATTTCAAAGGACGCGATATTAATTTACGTCACTTCCACAATCGTCTTCCTGTCTGTCGTGGTGTATTTGTATTATAGAAATATATACAGTTTCTGGAGGAAAATGGGAGTGTTCCACATCGAACCGGCGTTTTTTTTCGGCAATGCGAAAGATCGTGTTCTGTTCAAAAAATCATTTCACGAGTTCCACAGAGATATGTACTTCAAATTTAAAGGACATCGGTATGCTGGTTAGTAGTGCCTACTTAATCGATAATACTACGCGGGTATGTTTTTTTTTTTTTAATTGCTCTTTTGGTATTGAATTACAGTAATAAACGATTGAATAATTACCGGCGGTGTTTGTTACACGCCTAACAATTATTATTATAATAATAATACAAATGTCGGGAATGCGGGGTACCTGTACTGGGCGATTATTCAATTTAGATATATCTGTACGCAACAATAAATCGTTTGCGCCCGAAAATATCAATGGCCGTTAATAGGTTTTTAATCGCAAAATAAATAACAATTATTCGTTTTTTTTTTTTTTTTTTTTTTTTTTTTTTTTTTTTTTTTTTTTTTTTTAACAACGATTATCGTACGTTTTTACTATAACGCGGATCAAATGAATTAGACAATTTTTATCCACATAAAACCGAACATTTCAATTGATAACCGAACCAAAAGCCCGAACGAATTGAAAATAATACCATTTCTAAAAAGGCCTATTTCGTTATTCGGTGAAAATTGAAAATAACAGCAACTGTTATTTATTGCGTACATAACACACCTCGTTTTTTCCAGTTATCCGTTGTTAAAGAAGTTTCATAGAAAATAAAAAAATTATTAAACTAAATCGAAAATTCTACAAACAAAAATTGTTATAAAGTTTTTGATTGGATCAAGATTTCTAGTAAACAATTTATTTACAGACACACACACAAAAAAAAACATACATCATAGTAAAACCAATAAATCCCTTACTATGCTCACAATACAAATCGTTTAAATAATTCCATATTCAAAAAAATAAATTAAACAATGTAAATATTTAGCCTGGAGTGTTAAAAGTATTTTTTTAAATTAGTATAACATTATTACCAACTCAAATAAGTACAACAACTTTTGTGACTTTTTAGGATTTTATCTTGGCCGGCGAGCCTCTTTAGTTATTCTCGATCCAGACATTATAAAATGTATCATGATAAAAGATTTCAATCATTTTACGGACCGTCAGACAATGAGATTTAAAACATCAAAATACATTACGGAAATGTTGATAAATCTGAAAGGTTCTAAATGGAAAAGAATGAGAGGCCACTTAACTCCAGCATTTACTTCGGGCAAACTTAGAACTATGGAACATTTAGTTGATGTTTGCTGTAATAACATGAGTGATTTTTTAAATAAAAACATCAATAGCGGTAAGTATAATTTTTATTTTACAGTTTATGAATAATTGTATTTTTATACCTATATATATATATATATATATATATATATTGTACTTTCAGAGAATGGTTTCAAACCGTATGAATTGGAAATGAAAGATTTTTTTGGTAAATTCACCTTGGACGTTATTGCAACTTGTGCGTTTGGAGTAGAATCAAATTCATTAACTGATGTAACTGGTGGTTTTGCCAGTAGAGTGTCTAAATTTGCCACTTTGAGTATTACTAAGCGCCTGTCACTCTACATAATATTGCTATTTTTACCGGGTTTGGCACGATTTATTCCACTGTCTTTTTTCAACATGGAAGTGATTTATTTCTTAGCCAACGTAATTAAAGAAGCCAAAAGTTTTAGAATGTCTACCGGTCAAAAGTATGAACATTTTCAATTTTTAAACATAAATTATTATTCATAAAATAAAATATTTTAAAAATTGTTTATTATTTTCTTTTTTTCAAGGCGTAATGATTTCTTACAGTTACTGTTAGATAGTGAAAGTAACGCAGATAACAAAAATGAAAACAAACAAAACCATGGTATTTTTTTTTATTTTTTAAATAAATTACTGTGTCATAATTAAAATTAAAAATGATTGTTTCTACTTAAATTACTACTACAAATCAGTGGCCAATATAACTAATTGCAAAGTATCGGATATGTTGAGTCATATTAATTTGATATGTTTACATTTTGATAAACATAATTTCATTATTATTATACCAATAACAGGACTGCATTTGTCATCACTGTCTTTCTATCTGACAATATTATTAAAAAATTGTTTTTTCAGAGTTCTGACTGTACTCTAGCTCTATTAGACTTATAATAAAACACTTTGAAATTTATTGTCCGTTAAATAGACAAAGCTGGTAAATGCATGTTCAACGTTCTCTTATGGCATTAGATTATTACAAGTAAAGAAACTATATAATAACTGATTATAATTATAGTGATTTATGAGTATGGTGTAAAAAAAATTAAAAATACTTGCATTAGATGAAAGATCTTTATTCAGATTAAAGCAAAATTGTAAACTATTTTTTTTCTACCTATGAAATTCAACAATGTAAAATAGACTACCGAGTATTGCTATTTTAGGTATCAATTAATAATAATATTGACAATTCTACAAACTCTAATGTTAAGAAAGGAAATTGTTGTAAATATTTATTAATTATTTTTGTTTAGATAATACTGTATAAAGTATATATAAGTATTAAGTAATTTTATCTGTGTACTGTAATTGTAGTGTTTATTAAACTATATATTATTTAATGCATTTAATTATATATCTAAATTAAAAACAAAAAAAATAGTTGGGCCACAAGTTGTAGTGCTTATTCAATTTTTAAAAAAATATTTCTTATTTTCAGATCCGTTAACCGAGCCACAAATAGTTGCACAATCAGTATTGTTTTTAATTGCTGGGTTCGAGACATCAAGTACTCTATTGACTTTTACTTGTTACGAGTTGGCGATTAATCAGGATATACAGATTAAGTTAAGGGAAGAAATTTGTTCTGTATTAAAGAGGCATAATGATAAGTGTACATATAAAGCAATGCAAGAAATGACTTTTTTGGATATGGTATTGACGGGTACGTATCTGGCTTACCACTTGATATTCATGTGAAAATCAAAATTAATCTATTATTCAATTAATATTTCAGAAACCTTAAGAATGCATCCTCCAGTAGCACAGTTAGAACGCGTGTGCACTCAAAATTACACATTGCCTGATTCGGACTTAGTATTGCAAAAAGGCACTTCTGTCCAAATACCAGTTATCGGAATCCATTATGATCCAGAATATTATCCAGATCCTTATAAATTTGATCCAAATAGGTTTTGTGCCGAAGAGAAAGCTAAACGATCACATTATGTTTATTTACCGTTTGGAACAGGCCCGAGAAATTGCATTGGTAAGTATAAATAAAATGTTGATATACACTTGTATTGTAAAATGTTTGAATAAGTGACAAATACTTTCCAAGTACTATGTGTGAAAATTGTAACAGATGCTAACACACAGTATTGGCATTTGCAATTGAATACTTTGTAAAAGTATATTTTTTTACAAAACTTGTCAAACCTAATAGTTTACATTGTACATTAATGTAATTCATATTTTATTAGGTTTAAGGTTTGCTCTGATGAGTACGAAAAGAGGTATGGTACATTTATTGAAAGACTTCTCGATTGAACTGAGCAGCCGAACAACAGTACCTTACATATATAGTAAGCATTCCATGTTATTAAAAGCACAAAATGGTATTTGGCTGTCGTTTAATATACTAAATAGATCTTAAATAGCTAGCTTGACCTATTATTATTTTTTTTTTTAAAACGTTACAATTTTATCTATTAAAGTTTCTAAATATTTATGAAATACATATATGAATTGTTTAATTTTCTATAAATAGTTAATGATTAGAACATATCATTTAGTTTTTATGATGTTTTCTATTTTTCGGTGTTTATAATTTGAAATAATATTATATAATAATGTATTTATAATTTATATTCATGTAATTGTTTCTAAATTATGAATAAGACAAATGTAATTTGTTGTTCACTTACAAGTATTTCAGTAAAATGAGCATTATTTAAATATTTACCTGTTAATAAATATCATATTTTTATAATTTAATTTTAAGAATTTAAGTTGCACTTGACGTTCGATCCAAAACTTATAGGTAGAATTTATTCCTATCAGTCTAATCAACTGTACTCTAAATTAGATTTCTCCAAATAACTGATAATCGACAGCACGATTTTTGAAGTCAGCTACCAAGACTCTGGTGTAAATAATAATATTATGTCAATTATAAAGGAAGTGCGATCACTGAATGGTTTCTTCCCTCACCATATTCATATTTTAAATTACTGTAGCACATACTCTTATTATGCCTTGGGTATAGATTGTATATTTTCTAATAAAACTTTAAAAAAAAAAAAAAATGTTTAAACTTGCTTAACTATTAAAAATTTGTATTATTTATTTTTTTTAACAATCATAAATAACTATTGTTATTGTTTGTAAAAAATAATGAAAAATTATTGAAGGATGTATTCAAAATTAAGTGTATAAAAAAAATTTAAGTTGAATTTCCAAATTCACCCTTAAATTACAAATTTGTGTAAGGCAGACTCAGAAATATTAACATTTAATAAACAGAGTTTCATAAAAGTTATTAAAATTTATATACAAAAAGTAAAAGTTTACAAGCCAAAAAAGATTGTTGGGTGTATAGAATAATATCTATCAAATTTTGTGCAATTCAATTTAATTGTCTACAGTATTTTTTTTTAAACCAAAATTGACTGCCGTCCTATATAACGTCTATTGATAATTTGAAGCTTTATTGGTTTAAGAATTATCAGGTGATCAGTAACAGCAGTTCTGCTTGAATACTAAATGAATTAAATAAAAGTGAGATTTAGCACTCATCGCTGTGGCGTTGCGTTCTGATCGTTCTCAAAAAGACTTGAAAATCTTCACACTGAATTCAACACATCGCCTTTCTTCTAGTTCCTGTGTGGCTGTTTAATCATTATTTTTATGGATGAATGCTGCATTCAAAATCCACTTTGTCTGGTTTAAAAATATATATATAGGTTCTTTTGTATATAAATATTATACAATCAATAACTGTTTAATTATATTAATAATAGTATATATTGCAAATATATTAATTATAAATAATTAAGATTTAGTATTTACTGCGGTGTAACATATTATGATGTGAAAATCACAACTAGGTCTACTGTATAAAATCAACAGACTGACTAGCTAACTGCAAAAATTGTTCAGTCTAGAAAATATGCATTATCTGAAAATGTAGTAATTACAAGAAGAAACATTACAGCCGGAACTCAAAAGTAGGAACGTTGTTTGCGGTAATGTTATAATTAAAAAATGTGTTTAGACGATATTAATGCTGAAAACATTTTTCGATGCAAATTGTTAAAAAAAAAAACAACCAAGTTATACTGAAATGTAAATGTATAATAATAAATTATCTATACCGATCTATTATAATAGTCTACATGATAATATACTTGTGTTATCCAATTATAGACGGTAAGATATAGGTACTTAATTTTAGTCAACATTCAATTCGATTATTTTGATTGACCGGCCAATTATTATAAAACCAATGTGACGTGTTCGGGCATTCGAAGATAGATAAATAACTGCGTTCGGAAAATAATGAAACTTAATAACTGTTAACCTAACAAAAATATTCGTTGCACAACAATAAACATTATTTAAATATTGAATATTGTACGGTTTAAAATAATAATGCCTCCGAGTATTATATCTAATAAGGATTTTATTACGACCAGTAATTCGAGAAAGCCATCGACAACAGATAATATAAATTATTATTATTATATTATCAGGCAGGTATGCATAGGATGATTTTTTTTTTTTTTATTTCGTTGCGACACACCAAGTCATACAAAATAACATTTATATCTAGTAGAGTGTAATTAATTAACATTTGTATTTATTTATTAAACATAGATAACTTTGGAAGTGGCCGAATAAATATTTGAAATTCAGTTCGGGTCGAAAAGTCACTTTCGTGTTCGTGCACATTTATGGGTATAAATTAATCTACATGGACACGAATAACAGAAGAGAGAAATCATAGTGAGTTTTAAAACCTTCCCGATTAAATCGCTACGACGCGCTAATGTATTACATTCTTGTACGTTCCGACGAATTCAGAACAAAAAAATAAATATATATATATATATATATATATATTTATTTATTTGTTGGTAGGTTCGTTTCAAATTAACATAATGGCAATCGTAGACTTAGATAGAGTGTATATGTGTACACAATACACATGGAATTATTATGTGTCTGTAATACAAATCTTTACGGTATAAAGTATTTTGTATTCGGATACGAATAATATTTGAATACGAAATATACCTACGTGACACTGGCGATCACCGGCTCAACCGGAAATAAATTAACATCGGCTCGCGTGTTTGTATACTAATATTTGTTCGGGCATTTGTTCGTTTATTTAAATCGATTAGACATTCGTCTGGTCGCGGGTTCTTGAGAAAATGTTAATAACCACGCAGACAATACCAGAAAAGTTTTTTTATAACTTTTCAAACCGAACGAAACCTCAAGGTTACATTTGGCATTTAACAATCGCGTCCACCTGAATTACTTAATGGATGGGGAGGGGCAAAAAAAAAACACGGCTGTCCATTAGCGTTTATTACGTTTAAAAAAATATATACTATTCGTTTAACCATCAACGAAATATGAAAATAATGTACTGTGTATTACTACTACCTTGGAAAATGTAGAAAAATTTTCATTGTCCGGTGTATTAAATAAAAATGCCAATAAAATAATATGTGGTTATATCTTAGTCCGTGTTTTAAAATCCATGGTTATCACAACAAAATTATCGATGTAATTTATCAATATCCATTAGGTACTAAAATTACATAAATATGACTAAAAATTAAATCGAATTTTTTTTTTTTACATAAATACGATCAATGGGAGGGGGTCATGGTGGTGCCCGTGCCCCCCCCTAGCTACGCCACTGCCAGGTGCATAGGTATATATAAAAAAAAAAAAAGTGTATAAATTAAATGAACCTAACTCGATGAGGTGTGAGGGAAGTGCCAAGACAAAAGAGTCTTTTTTTTTTTTTTTTTTTCGTTTAGGTGATTGAAAGGTGTTAATTATTATTTTAGCGACCTATTTATACATAAACGTTGTAGTTTAATAACCGGGCCAAAATTTCGTTATTGTCAAAAAAAGATAAATTACAAGTTATTAATATGAGTGCTCGAATTTGGGGGGGGGGGGCGGGACTCGTCTCTACTGACGTACGTCTCTTTTTGTAAATAGTCTACATAAATAAATACATTATGTAATATCTACTCGGAGGTATTGTAAATATTTTCATAGGAATTTTAATATTTATCGTACGGTATAATTTACGACTGTACGATTATATTTTATGTATTGCACTATTACCTTGTGCGATAATGAAGTAAAGTATAATTTAACCGAAATCTAAGCATCATCGTTTTTTTAATTTTTTATATATATATATATATATATATGCTACAATAAAAAACGATTTTATAATAAATAAATATGTAAGCATAAACTAGGTGGCATTAAACCTATAACGCATTAGTATATATTATTGGTTGGTTTTTTTTTTTTTTAAGTTTAGGTCGAGTTCAATGGGACGGTAATTCTGTACGTGTTTCAAAGTCCCTCGTTATTTTTTATTATTATTTTTTTTTGTCCAATTCGAACACTGATTAAGCGATTAATAATAAAGACTTGTAATGAACGCACGGGCACGTACAACCGAAACGGAGCCACGTAGGTAATTAATTTCGGCGATTTATAACGTTTATAGAAATCGTGTTTGCCCGTCCACATATTATTCAAATATTCCACGTCGGATTCTATTTCAAAATAAATACGACCGTCGTCGTCCCGGAGCCGTAACGAGGTTTCTATTTGTTCGCCCTGGTAAAAGGCCTACATTTAAAAAAAAAAAAAAAAAAAAAAAAAAAAAAAAAAAACCCCCCCGGTACCCGTAGTACAATAATTGTATTATTTATTGACATTGGCCACGTATCCGTTGAGCCCAATGACGTCCAAACAGATAATAATCGAAATCGTTCTGAAAAACGATAAAAGCAGATTGTGTGTGGGTATATGTACAACAACCGACCGTGCTATTGCCTAATTAGCAATATAGAATCAACGTATACATATATATATATATATATATATATATTTTATTATTTTTTTTTTTTCATATATACCTACCTACAGATAACAATATTTAACGAGTGTAATTTGTATACAAATTAAAATAAATACTAATTGCACTATAATTACAGATTAAATTTACCACGAAGTGCGTACACGAATACGATTATAAAAGAAATACAATTAAATACGAGCAGTTAAAATAAATATGCGCTAGACAGGGGCCCGTAATCTCAGTAGATTATTATTTCATGTTTAGAATAATTACTACTTGTATTTGTATTGATTTTTTTTTTTTTTTTTCGTTGATTTTTATACATTAAAACGTTACGAAATTTATTTTTTAACGTCTTCTAATAATAACGTAGTCGTCGCCATCGGCCCACGGATATCCTGTTGCGACGAATTCGTCACACGTCGACACGTTTTAGGCTGTTACGTGAACCTTTTTAATTAGGTTTTATTACGCTGCGGTAGCGATGTCGATTTTCGTGAACAACAATTATTTTTTTTTTTTTTTTTTTTTCCTATAGGCATTTTCGTAAAAAGTCGACATTTGTTTTGTTTTGTTTTTTTTTCCTCAAATTTATCGCATACCGAGTAAACGTACGCGACCTATTTTTTTTTTTTTTTTCCTATTTAAATAACTCTATAGCAATAGTTTGAATACAATAAATAACGATCATTATATATCATTCTATCGAAAGTAAAATATATTGTTGGTCGGTCGGAAGTTTTTACAGAACCCGGCAAACGACGTGGTTTTTAATTTCATCTGGCTACGATATGGAAAATTTCGTTTTTTCTGTTCATACGTCTCCGATATTGAAAATTCTCTCTCTTTGGATTATTAGCGGTCGGTTATTGTTATTGTTATTACGGTCTCGGAAGACGATGACGACGATGACGACGACGACGACGACGACGACCGGCGGCGGCGGTGGTGGTGGTGGCGGTGGTGGTTACTATTCTATAATATTTTAGTACTACAGTGGAAGTGGTATTAGTAGTATTATACACGATATTGTTATTTATTATTATTATTATTTTGTTTTAACCTATCGCCCACCCCCCCGCCGCCGCCGCCGCCGCCGCCGCCCGCCATCCCGAGCGTGGCCTCCGCGCTATCAGCCGCGGCCCCACTATTGCGCGAGATTACTGCCGTGGCCCGACGGCGACTACACCAACGCGCCAGCGCCTGCTGTCCGTATTAACGCTATTATCGCCAACAATATATATTAGATAATAATATTAAAAATATTATACCGTACGCCGTGGTGTACCCACTCGCGTTCGCCGCCGTGCCGTTCGGTCTCGTGATTGTGTGTTTGTGTGTGTCTGTGCGTGTTTGTATTTGTGTGTGTTTGTTTGTGTGTATGTCTTTGTGTGTGTGTTTGTGTGTGTTTGTGAGTGTGCGAGTTTGTGCGCGCACGCGCGCGCCGTGTGTATGTGTATATTGTGTACGGTGTGTTTTTGTTTTGTATAGACGCGTTTTGTGTTTTAATAAATTATTTTAATAACCGTCGGCGGCTACGGTTTTTTTTTTTTTTTTTTTATTTTTTTTTTGTTTTTATTACGAAGATTTTTCGCGAATCTTGAACAATTTTTACCGTCGTCGAACGCACCGGGGCCACCGCGTAAGGAATACGCGGAACATCGCGCAACGTCCTTTAAACCATCGGCAAAGGTAAGTAATAATCGTCTGTCCGGACGCACACGGCGGCGCCGCCGTCCTCTGCGCGTTCCGTTGTTGTTTTTTTCTGTTTTTTTTTTTTTTTTTGTTTGTTTTGTTTTTCGTCTTCCTTCCATCCCGTCCGTCCGAAAATCCATTCTCTTTGCCCGTCGGTTTCTATGGAAAATATGCCTTTGACCGTGTGCTGCCCGTTGTATTTTTTCTAGACCCGCGCGCGCCCGCCAAATACGTCAGGTGTGCTGTGTCGTTTGGACGGTCTAGTGGTGCGATTGGCGATCGTTGTTCACGCGGCGGAAATATCGACGGACATGTCATAGTACCTACCGTGCTAACGCACAAATGGAGTCAATCGGCCGCCGTTCGACGGCCACTTCTACTAATGTCACTTCCGCCGTAGTCGGACTGTTACTGTCGCCCAGTCGTCCCCCGGTCACCACCATCACAAGTAATTCGAAACCCCCCGGTTTGTGTCATATCGCCAATCCTAGAGTGCCGTTACAACACTCCAGCAACGGAGGAAACGTCATAAGCCACGAACAATATGCTCCAATATTCCAGGAGCAGCATAGTGGCCAATTGATTACTCCTCCTACCGTCCCCGCAGTGTCTACCAGCCCTATAATAATGCCCCCTTCAAATATAACCACCGCCGGTATGGAATTGAGTCCTTTCGGTATTCTACCTCATGAACGGGTCGTACCGCAACATGCTCACCATCGCCAACACAGGAAATTTCCGGTATGCCCACAATTTACTAAGACTATGGATACCGATTATGAACCGAGAACTACTTCACAACCGGTCGGCTATTTGTCAGTCATCACTCGGACAACGAATAGCGTTACGATGGATAATATGGCCACCAACAACAATTATTATCAGGCACAACCTTTACCCTTACCGTTACAAACAAAGACTTCAGATAATCACGATAGGCAATATTATCATTTTGAAAATACAGTACCCCCTAATCAAACACCTCAACATCAATTAGATAATATTTTATTAATGGGGGCCCCGGTACAACGAGGTGATCCTATGCATATTGTTAAAAATTTACAATCTATGCAGACAGACATTGATTGCTATGGTGTTAAAAAAATGATTGAACAGCAACCAAGGATAATATCTACTGACATTGGAAAATCTGTTGGACCGCCAACTCTAATAAACAATATTAGTGGTAAACGTATAATAGAAAATCAACAATTACCAAAATCTGTTATGATCAATCCATCGTACAATGGCCAGTATTTTAATAGACGTCAACCACCTCCGGCTCATCTTTATCCTCATCATGGCCAAGCAAATTTACAACAAAACATTATGATTGGTAATACATATTTAGATGTGCATCGTCATCCTAACTGGAATTTAGAACATCAAAAACCACACACTGTATCGACCACATCATGTTTTACAGGAAATGTTTCTTCCGGTGTATTTCATCAATCAATACTTCAACAATCCCAACCGTATAACAATACAGCTTCAACGTTCAACATCCAACCACCTGTGTCTAGCATCCCTCAACTTCAACAAATGCCAGTTCCAACTCATAACAATTTCACTGTATCAACAGCAAATCCTACATATTATGCCCAAACTCCTTCAACAGTGTCGCCCATGACATCAGTTTCTACTTCCAGTCCATCAATATTCAACAGACAACACCATAATAGCGAGCCACAAAATCCTGATTTTCAAGATTTCCCCCAAAGTATTCAAACTGCTAGTTATGTTGTAAATGAGGAAAATAGATCAACATATACTCCGCATGTAGTCGTACCAAACATTGAAGAAGAATTAAGTCATCTTTGTGATGAGACCATGTCTACTACCAATGCAACAGTCAAGCCTTTAAACGTCAAACCAAAACAGCCTTCATTTATAGATAGTTATATAAAATTTTTGAACGGTGGTGCTGGTTCAGTAAGTAAATCTGAAATGGAAAACAATGAAAAAACAAAAAAATTGTTACATCCTCTATTGACATCAATGCCAAAACCTATATCTAAGCCATATATACCCATTTCAAAACCAAAAGTTGTAACTGCGGTGAATGAACAAACCCTTCCACCTCGTAGTAATGGAGAAGATATTAAAAAGACTACCAACCTTACCACATCAGATGAAGATCCAAGATATTTTCCTTTACCAAAAACTTCTTCGTCGATACTTGATGAAAAAAGTGATGGCAGTAATCATGAAAAAAGTTGGTCTGATCAAGAACAAGACCAATGGTGGATAACTTCGTCGTTTGATATTAAAAAAAAAAAAAATGCAAATAAAAAAATTAAAAAAAATACCACCCAGAAAAAAAAACCATTAAGTTCTAATGCAGCGGTTAAAAAACAAAGTACGCAAGAATATTTCTATGTTTGATAACATAATGACTTTAAAACAGTTTTAGTCCCACGTATACTAATTTTTTTTTCTCATTTATTTTAATTGTTCCAAAGGTTTGATTTTTAATCTAAAACTTTTTTAATGTCATTATATAAAAAAATCTACTGTAAATAGTTATGAGAGTTTAATATTTTAATAAATTCTTTTAGAAACACAACATTTGCAACCACCTAAAAGACAATTGTCTCATCGATTAGCTAAAGAAAAATCTCAAAAATTACTTAGCAGTATAAACGGTGAATTGGATATAGAAGACGATACATTATCAGAGACTGATTCTGATGTTGACCCTGCTTGGATACCAAATACTGACGATAATGATACACCTAAAAATTATATTGCAATCAGTGGCCGCCGTCACGTCAAAAACTCAAAAGACCAAAATTCAAACAGTGAAAATCTACCGACTACATCGTCATTGTCCAATAACAATAATGATGATTCTACAGCTGCGGTTCCATTTAAAGTATTTATTATATTTAATATCAATACTATTATAGTTTAAAAGATATAAATCGGTTAATATTTAAAATAATAATACACATCTATAAACTGTGAGTGTTATTGGATTTAAATTTTAATAATAACCAATTCATTTCTATTATTATTTTTCATTTCTTTAAATTATTTTGAATTTTCAGTTATATATTTTACCAAAAACCAGTCGTAATTAAATTTAAATCTAATAATATTTATAGCTTTGAAAGTTTAACAGTAATAAATCCAATCATTCCAAAATATAACTGTTCCCCATCTAATTCTTTTCTTTACATTTATATTCACAAATAATCCTGGGAAACCTCGTGACGTTTAAACGTAACTAGTAAATATGTTGTTTGTGTATTTTTAGATATTTTTTGAAAAAATGTTAACTTTTATAAATTTTGTATTTTATTATGTTTAGTCTGGTACATTTGTTGCTCTACACAATGAATATTTGGATAATGAACAGATTCAGGGAGACGTTCCTCAACATCTTTGGCGCGTTGATGGCAAATCATTATTACAAAAATTTCAAAGGTGTAATAACAGTGATACGTTTAAAAGTGTTTCTACTGTAAGAATTGAAGAAAATAATTTAATGAATGTTATGTCTAATATTTAAAATATTTTTCAGTACACTGGCTGGGGTCCACCACATTATCACATGTATCGTCAAGTTTCGGTCCAGTTCATTACGAAGGACAATAACGCAACTTTTATTCCTAATAAATCGTCAACTGACATTTTTGTAAAATTACTTTGTGATAACAGCAACAAATTTGTTCAAAATAATTGTAAAGTTAACACTAAAGTTTGCCCTACAGATAATCAAATTTCTAAACCGAAAGTTAACACTTTAAAAACTATTTCTCCTTTTCCTTCTGTGAACGCTAATGATCAAAATAAAGTATTGCGTGCCAATTTTGATGTATATGTACAAACTTTAGCATCACAGGCGTTGGATTCTAATTTTCTGAAAGAAATTTATCGAGAAAAAGGTAATTATTTGTACAGTAGATTTGTGTAAATGTCAAATTCAATAATTAAAATTGTTTTATTCTCATTTGTGTTTAGATGAATTTTTTCTAAGCAATGTTCGTGCCATTGAAAAAGTTACACAAACTTGGTTAGATGCAATGGATACCTTGATAAGAGAATCGGCGAAAAAATTGTCTAAAGTAGACAATTTACACACAATTGTTACTCGGTATCCTAACTTAGAAATATCCTCAGTGAGTGAAATTTTAGTTTACAATAGCAATAGTCCACTACAGTGCATAGTTTGTGGTTATGAAGAATGTTTTGAGAAGTATAAAAAATTTGATGAAGTGTCTTTATTTGGAACAGAGTACAGTTCTCATACATTAAAATCATCCTCTGAGGTGAATATTGTTTGCTTTATATATTTTTTTTTAGTAACCTAATAAATATAATTTAATTAACCTTTTTGAAAATTTAAAAAAAAAAAAATTATTTTTAACTAACTTAAATATGATCCAAAATCAGTTTTATGTGAATTGTTTAAAGGTCTGCTTTCTAATCATAACTATCATGTCGTATTTAGATTCGATCTGTACACAAATGCCATTGTTGCTCAATTCAATGTTCGGAGAAGCTGACGATTTTTCATAGTCTCGAACACCTTAAATACAACATTTATAAAGAATGTTGCAAACGTATCGCTACAGAAAATGATGATAACTGTACCCAGTTCACTACTAAAGATACACAAGATACGACTACTATTCTTAATCGGTTGTTAGCCGATGACGAATGGATTGAAAAGGTAAAATGAGTTTGATACAGTGGTTATTATTGGTGGTCCCCGCAGGTCGATGTTATGTGGGGTCCGCGGTGGTCGTGTTTCTATCGGACGACACACGGGTAACGGGAGGCGGATTTGTTCTAAATTCGGTATTCACTTTACAGCCACCAATTTGTGATATAAGGAAAACCTGCTTTTAGGCACCGTTTATTTTATTTTTGTATTGTTTGCCTGTTCGAGAGGTCTCCGATAAGTATAAAAATCCATCACCATTATTCTAAAACACATATTTATAATTTTATTTGAACATTTGCGTTCATTAAAACAATTCTTTGCGGCTTTGTAAGCGGGTGACTTTCAAAGCATATACAAAAAAAAAAAAAAAAGGGTCCTCGGTCCAATTAAAGTTTTAGCCCCAGGGGGCTTAATACTATTTGTTGGGAACTACTGGTTTAGTATGTCTTAATATAAATGATTTAATAATAATCGTTGTTTGTTAATTTTTTTTTAGCTTTTTCATATAATGTCTAATACATGGTCACGTGCAAAACGATTTGTTTCAAACAATCAATCAAACTTCAGAGTTTCATCTTAAAATTAATTTAAGCTGAATACATGTATACGATATTTTTTTAAAAAAAATAATTATTATATTGGTTACACGGTGGGGTGGCCCGAAAAATTTCGAAAAATTTTTTTTGTCAAGTCGTCATACCATAAGAAAAGTTTCTAATCGGGGTGACTAAGAATTTTTGTCTTACCTAACTTGGCAATATTTAAGTGTAATAGCTCTAATTGACTCTTACTCGGACCGGTAATAATTTAGAAAAAAGTTTGGTTCAAAAGGTCTTCCGCTCGCTCAAAAGCAGTCATCGAATCTAACAAATTCTCGCGCTCATCGTTCTTCAAGATGATTTCATCATTATTATTTTTTGGCTTTTGCTTTTTATTTCAATGTGTCGTTTTGTATTATGACACTTTCGTGTAACTTTGTGGTGGGTTTTCTTCACAAATTGTAGTACAGTCAGTGGTGCCAGAACGATTTGGGTTTTAAACGTCTAGGGGGGCTACCTTGAATCGAGAGGGAGGAGAGGTTTTTAATTAAAGGATTTTAAGTAGGAGAGAAGGCGATTGTGGTATCTTTTATAGAAGCAATTGGCGTCTTCTTGGACTGTTTTTAATTGCAGGTCTGTGTGGAGAGTATGGTTTGAAATGTATGGGGTAATAACATTTATTAATATTCTTAGAGCAATATTTTGGAATGATTGAATTTTTTTTTTTTACTTTCTCATAACTGGAGTCCATATGCCCATAAAGGTTCCAGTAATGTTTTGTAGATAAGAAGTTTGATATTAAGGGAGGTGTTTATTAGAGATAAAAGGTTTGAGGATATATAAACAATTATTCAGATATAATCTTTTATGTCTAACCTGATGGGGATCTAATAAAATAATACAACTTTTTTTTATTATTATTGGTCAATTTTATTTGTCAGTCTTTCACATAAGTTTATTTTAATCATATTTTTGGTTTAATTCCCTTGCAAACTCGATGGAATTTTCATCAAAAATACTAAAATTAAGGTACTAACTGTGATTCAATTTTAAAAATGTATATAGTTTATAAGTTTACTTTGCATCAATTGAACCCTATTTTTTGGTATTAACATTTTTTATTTAATTATTTACCATTGGATATTTATAAATCTACACAAAATTGAAAAAATGCTAGAATGATAAGTAATCCTATTTATGAATGCAAACATTATTTTCCTTTTATAAATGCTCATTAATTTTTAATATGACTGGAAGTTGTTGATAGATATAAATAATATTTAAGTATTTTAAGAGCTATTACATTCATTAACAGGCTAATTTGAAAATGTGAATTATTCCAAATTTCGGAACATAAAAGTGGCCAAAAGATATGAACCGATATAATTACTTTTTTTTATCCCAATCGGCAACTTTTCTGTGGTATTAAACTTGAAAAAGAAAATTTTGAATTTATTTTCAGTTCACCTTATTATACAGTGTAACAAATATGAAATAATTTATAAACCATAATATTATTAGTGCCTTTTACCATTCTTTATTTTTTTTTTTTTTATTAATGCCATTGTTAAATTTTGTATTATATTCCAATAATTATTGTCGACTGTGGTTATACACACCATTGATAACTGTGTTGCCAATTAAGACACGTTGTATGTTTAACTACTAAATATTTTATTTTTTTACAAAATGCTATTATTGTATATTATTATGTTATAAATTAGAAACATTGTCATCATCATATTAATACATTTATATTCATGCATATTTATGTATGTGTTTGAATGTGTTACATTCAGAGTTTATTTACTTGTTCAAACCAAGATATAATTAACAAATCTTAGCAGATTTTGTTTAAAGTTATTTATTTATATTCTATGTGAAAAGTACATATTTATTAGTTTTGTTAAAATTTAAAATCAAAAATATATGCCCTTATCAGTTCTGCTTTCTTAAGCAAAATGCCATAAAAATAGGTACTTGACTCATATTGTTTTATAATTTTTGAATATTTAAGTACATATTAACCAATATTTAATATATAGGTATTTAGTTTTTAATAACTAGCTTAGTAAAAACTTAACATAAAGATAATGTTTTGCTTGATAAATTTTTTATAGTATAGTCTAATGTTAATGAAAACTAATATTACTATGTGTAGTCCTATTCATATTTAATTATTTTTATTTTTATAAGGAATACTGGACTTCAATGGAAACCTCAAGCGGAGGCGCCCATTATTATTAATCGAATATAAATTTTATTTAGTTATAATAATATTAGTTTTAATTTTCTTTTATTGTCAAAAATGCTCATATTTAGATTATTCTGGTTTGATGAGTAAAAGAACTTTGATGTTACACATATTTATGTATATATATATAAACCATATTGTAGTGTATTATTTTCATGGAATTATATTCCATGAATAAACATATTTTTACTTATTTAAGATATTTACAACATGTTACTTAAAATTAATCTATAAAATAAAAACAGAAAATATATATCTTGTAAAGCATCGGTTCCCAACCTGTGGTATGCAAATAAATTGTTTGATTAGGGAAAAAAAAAGTTTTAATAATAAAAGTTGTGTAAAATAACGTATACATTTTTATTTGTTGATAAGTAAACAAAAAAAAATAGGTTATTAGGCTCAAGTTGTACGTAAAAAATTTCAAAATGCATAAGTGTTATGCGGATATAAAAAGTTTGGGAACCGCTGTTATCGAGGGATCAGTTTGTTAAACAGCACCTCAGAATTTGCTTAATTTATAAAGTGTAGAATATAAAATATTTTATCCTAATTGTTATCAAAACTATTCTTGTTTGTAATAAATAATATTTTTCATTGTACAAAAACAATATAAAGGCAGATCATTTTATTTAGATAACAAAAATCCAAAGTTCAAATTTTCTAACCCACGGTACTGTGATCTGTTATAATAGTATATATTTCTATACCGCCAAAACACTATTAATGTATTATTTTCAACTGGTTAACAATTTAACGTGTATACCACTCAGATATCATTTAATTAAATATTTACTTTATATTTCATATTATATTATTTTGTTAGCTAATAAAACACTTATTATAGTCTTTCAAAATTATAAATAGGTTAAAGGTTACCCAAATTGATTGTTAGTCGATTATCTGGTTTATTAAATTTTGCATGGAATCAATATATTATGTTTGTTGGCTTAAACACCGTAGAGTAGTACCTATTTATGGAAGCGAGTGTGATTGAGACTGATATATTCTCGTAGGTTTTTTTTTAACCTCGACAATATCAATCGGGTACTTGACTAATTAATGGATCATCATACTGATATATCTATAATCTGCCCATATTGTAAACAGTATTCACGTCTAGTTTATAAATTATTAATTAACGGTGAGAGTTGAAATAATTGTACTTGAATAAATGTATAAATATACAAGTTGGTAAATTTCAGACATTGCAGAGGTCAAAAACTCGTTATAAACCTTATACCTCTATTATATTGTATTATAATCGGACCTATACATATTGTAACAAAATATAAATTTTATTTATAGAACTACCTATCCAATAACTGATAAATACTGTTAGAAATTGTTATTTTACTACGGTGTACCAATACCAGTGTACTTTATCAATATTAAGTATTTGTATTTTATGAGCAAATCTCTGTTTATATCATTAAAAAAAAATGTATGTAAAATTAAAATAAATCACAAAAACATTTATTTAAATATTTAAACAAAATGAGTGTAAAAATTCGATATTCAAAACGATCAAACGTTTCAGTGCACTGAATCGGATTTGCACAGTGTCTCGTTGGCGTAATTATTAGAAGGGGGAATGCTTTGAGTCCTTAGCACCCCCTAAGTCAAAAACTAAACATTCCCTATACAAATAATTGTGTGATGAGGTCCACTGACGAGTTACCAAAAAAAAAAACCTGGATCTTAAACACCGCCTTGCCCAAATGTCTAGTCGCGCTTATGCCGCTCCTTGAACCGAAGGATTATTGATTACTGAACCACTAGGGTGATCCTTAGTTATGGATGAAGGAAAAAAAATTAAAATATTCCGAAATCCTTACCCCCCCCTTCCCCATTTTGTTCATAAGTATAAGAGCGTTGCGTGTGATAAATTTGGTCATGATGATCTAGCTTCTTCCTGTGCCGATAGACGGTTGAAAAAAGTGCATAGACGGTAGTTTTATAACTATTCAAATTTAATTTAAAACGCATAGGTAATTGATAGAAAATTTATAGAACATGTATTGTAGAGCGTTTAATCGTCTAAGAAAATGTTTATTACAGTATATTACGAATATCTATTATTTTCTAAGAAAAATAATTAAAACGATTATTTTGTTTGGAGAAACTGATTTGTTTTTGGTTATTTAAATCTATATTACGATTGATAGGAGGTACAATAAAACGTTTTAAATTAAAATGACATAATATTTAATTTTCTACAAAAAAAAAAAAAAGAAGATTATTGAGTTAAATTACGTTGAAACATTGAAATGGGATTTATAGAATACTGAGAAATATCATTATATTACTATCAGACAAGATGATTACCATTTATTCTGAAATCTGTAATAATAATATTTATATTTATTTATATTGGAAATACCAAGTTTGTATAATATTTATTCGTTACTTAATAATCCGAATTCAGAATTATTACGTGATTTATTATACATATTAAATATGTTAGTTATCATATAAAATTCAAGGTATTTCGCTTGTCGTGAATAAAAATTATTATAAATATAAATATTTCGTAGATAAAACTATACAGAAGATTCCATGGTATTTGACATGCTGGATAACGTTAGGCTATGAGTTATTACTTTTGCGAAGAATAAAACCTTATGAAGGTTTTCTCCGTAAAGAATTTTTAGACCATATCATAATATTTCTCTGGGAAATGCTAATAGATATATTCATTTACTTAAGTAAATTATTAATATTACTTTAAAACAAAAACCAAAAATGACGTTAAATATGTCAGTATTATGAGTAAATTCGTAGTTAATTACGAATATTACGTTATTTTTTATTAAAAAAAAAAAAAAACGTTTTATCGTATAATTATAGATTTAAATAACCGAAAACAAATCAATTTTTCCAAATAAATTATATATATTGTTATTATAATTATATTTTTCCAGAATCATTCCGTTTTTATTATTTTTCTTAGAAAATATATTCGTAATATGCATTTTTTTATAGACGATTAAACGCTCCACAATAAATGTCCTATTAATTTTTGTGCTAATTATTATATATATATTTTTTTTTTTAATTATCATTGAATAGTTATAAAACTACTCTCTAAGCACTTTTTTCAACTCTCTATCAGCACAGGAAGGGGTTGATCGTCATGACCAAATTTATCACGCGTAACACTCTTGTAGTAACGAACAAAATGGAAATGTACAGAATTCGAAACTTAAAAGTATAAAAAAAAATAATGACCACCCTACTGAAGACGTTCACCGCGCCGAAAATGCTACTCGGGGCGTTTTATTCGTTTAGTAAGAACGCGCGATAAATATTTTTCGTTCAATTCACGCGGATCAAAACACATTGTTTTCGGTTTCAAATTGGAGAAAAAAACTGTAAAAAAAAAAAGTATTTTTCGTTTGTTAATTACAGCGGTTTTTTCACCAATGACAACCGTGCGCGGTTCATTGGCGATTATATTTTCACACGTATTATTTCGGTCGATAGTTTGACTACGGTGCGCGCAATTTTCACCGCTGGAATTTCAATTAATTTTTTTCTAATTTTCTACGTGACCGGATGGTTTTGTTTTATGTGTCTAGAGTGCGTTTTTCGGGACTGTTTAGTTTTTTTTTTTTTTTTTTTTTCCCCGACGCAACCGAATAAAATAGACCCACCGTACATATAAATCCCAATACAATTTCCCAGTTTACGATTTTTTTTTTTTTTTTTTTACGAACGTTTATCATGTTAGTTTTTATGAAAATCGTAAAAATTACAGCATTTCAAAACACGATTAATCAAACGTTGCTCAGAATCGTTTTTCGTTGGCAATGATTTATATTTGATATGGAACATATACGGGTATAGGTAGTAAAATTGATATACTCCAATTGACTTGCGATTTATTTAGTAATAAGATCATAAAAACCGTGTCACGCGTGATTTTAATTTTGGTTCTTCGTCATACAGTTTTTGGTACTTTGCCTCACCTCTTGTAGACCGCTATACAATTGTTTCAACTCGTCGATGAAATTGTTGCCTTTGCCACCACAATCTTTCGCAGACGGGCACGCCGTTGACGGCTGCGGACATTGTGTCGCCGGTGTTTGGCAAGTGGATTTTGGACAGGACGAGCATGCTCCGTTCGACCCCACTTTATTTTCTCGGCAACTCTGGTCTTTTAGATTACACATTTTGTCATTTAAATTACAATTCCGATCATCGAGATCTTTATTTTTGTTTTTCAATGCGCACACCTCACTCTCCAGCCCTGTGATCCTGTTGCGCAACGCGCACGTCTCACTCTCCAGCCCCGTAATCTTTTCGCGCAATGCGCACGCCTCACTCTCCAGCTTTTTGATCCTGTCGCGCAATACGCACGCCTCGCTCTCTAGCCCGGCTATTTTCTTATTTTTCTCATGCAAATCGCAGAGCATTGACTTTTTTTCTCTTTCCAATTGTTCAATACGCTTGCTGGTTTGGTGCTTTAGGCTTTCTAATTTGCATTCGGCATCGTCCAACTGTTTTTTAAGCGATTTTATCTCGGACGCCATACATTCGTTCTCGTGCTGCAGTTCGCCCAATTGCGTTTTAAGGTTACTTATGACTTCGTCTTTGGCGCACAATTCTTTTTTATATTTCTGAACCCTGTTGTTCATTTCACAACGGTCTTTCTCGCTGGCCTCGCGCAATTCGATAACCAGCGAATCTAATTTTCTCATTTTCACCTTATCGTTCGCAATCGTACGTTTCGCTTCGCAATAGTCAATTTCGAGAACGTGCACTTTCTTACGTTCGGCGTCGGCTTCGTTCGACGACGATTCCCTGTCGAGTTTCAACTTTTCTTCCGTCATTGTTGCCTGCGACTTTGCGGCCGCGAGCTCCGATTTTTTGCATTCCAATTCCGTCTTCAAATCCGTACATTCGTCGCGCAATCGACTGCACATAGTTTTACATTCGTCTAGCTGGCATTCTATAGTACAGTATTTGGATTCTTTACATTTCAATTGGTTTCTCAAAAATTCAAGGAGGCCACTTATTTCTTCTATTTCAACCTAAAAAAAAAAAAAAACCCAAAATGACGACAAAATGTGTGTTATCTTAAATTATCTTCGAACACTGTTTGTGTACCTCAGATAACCGATAGACTACATTAAAATAGAATGCGGTAAGGGAGCGAGGGTAATATCAAGAGTCGCTCACTTCTGCTATAACTTTTAACCGCTAATGAACTAAAAAAAAATAATAATATTATTTATTCCAAAATAAAACTAAATTCAATAAAAACAATTACCTTACTATGTATCAGGTTAGTAAGTAATTTTTTTGATTCAAAATTATCAAATGTTAAATTGATTGAATACCTACCTATATAGTTTTATTTTCGGAACTATATAATAGCTAATTTCAATCGATGTCAAGTTGATAAAACCTCCCGCCGATATTGCTCATTATAAAAAAAATGTACGATATTCACAGTATTCCATTATTACTTTGGCGTTACATAAATCGTTTAGTACACGATTTTTTTGAATTTCCAAATCCTCAAGGTCCATACAGTGTTTTTGTTCGTTTTTCTTATAATTATCTATGTGTTCTTTCATGCAATCAATGTCTTCTTGTAATTTTTTATTTTCTGTTTGCAGCTTGCACTCGGATAATTTCGATTCGCACAACTTTTGTTTTTGGAGCTCTAAATTGTTTAACATTTCTTTGTTGGTTTTATCTTCATGTTTAACAACATTCTCTAACCATTGTTTCAATTTGTCAAACTCCCTTTGTAGGACGTTATTCTTATTCACGAGTTCGTCGTAAGACTCTAGTTTTTCTTTGAGCTGGCATATTTGTTCATTTTGACACGCCAACTTATTCTTTAATTCTATATCTTGACATGCTTGAGCTTGTTCTGACATCTAAAGAAAAAAAAAAAAAAAAAAAGACTATAAAATATAATCTTTTTTTTATATATACACATACATATATATATATATATATATATATAACTCCTTGTGTTTTCCGAAACACAATTTAATTACCTTACAAGTTTATAATCCGTCTAAGAGTTAATTTTTAATAAGATAATTTTGATAGTATTACTACCCAATATAATTTATAAATACTATAAGTGTGTAAAAAATTTAAATTAAAAAAATTAATTAGGAAATAATACGCGTACTGTAGTCATTGACACGCATAATACGATTAGCCAGTATACTAAATATTGAACTAAAGATCAAAGTATATTTGTTTTGGTTTTTTAAATCGGAAATTGAAATAGATTTATTTTAAAAATTTATATCAATAATTATTTTATACAATTGTTGCATATAATACTATTATTGATAATAATTTATAGTTACATAGGCTCGTTATTTTTGTCTAAATATTGTTGTAGATCATCGTCTGGATTTTGGACTTTTACAATTTTTTATTTTGTTTTATATATGTAGTTCGGTATATATATAAAAAATACCAGCACACATTATTATACAAACCATGAAGGAAGGGGAAAAAATTTCCTTGTATTTTTTTTTCCTAATTATTGAAAAGTAGACGAAAATAAAAAATTATACAAATATGAAAATTACGACGTATGCTTAACAAGCGCGCGTCAACGACGTTATTTTTTTTTATCTTTTTTAATTTCGCGACTACATTAAAATATTTAATATAGGTAATTTTCGTTGCACGTGTGTCAAAAGCAATAATTGTTATTATAATATATGTTCACGACAAAATAGTATTTGCATTTCCTTAGACTTGTTCAATTAAGCGTAGTCGTGTCGAAAGTATTACTACAATAGGTCTATTGTAGCGACAATATGTAGTCTACAATATATTTTTAATAATATTTAACAGTAGGTTTTTTTTTTTTTTTTACTCTACGGCCCCCTCCTCTCTTTAAGATATTTAAAATTGGCGTGGTGACTCGGTGACTATGGTAAATCTGAAGGATCCAACGACTACGTGTTTATTAAATGTAGAGCGTAATAGAACATTATTGTTATGTTGGTCACACTTTCCGCTAGATCAATAGGTTAAACATTGATCTTCCAGACCATGACAAGGCACTTTAGAATTTACTTTGTCTCGATCATTACACAGGCGTAGAATACACATGTCCGCCATTTATCGGCGATCAAATCGTTCTTCGCCGGTCTACGTTTTACAACCAACACCAAAAGTAATTATTATTCGATTATTCGAATTATTATTCGATGTCATATTAAATCGTTATATTTTTTTTTTTTTTTTTTTTTTCCGTCAGCCAAGTGCCAATGCAAGCGGTAAATGTTCGCCGACATGTACGGGGCGTTTCCCTTGGACGTCCCGAATATCCTGCAGAGTAACGAATCTGACGAAAATTCGCATGATGATGAATGGATTGCTGTGAAGTAATGGGGATCCTCTTCTACCAACCATTAAACTCGACTCGGATGAAGAAAAAAAAAAAAATTTAATTAAATATGATTTTTTTTTTTCTCACTTGATGTTTATACTCAAAAAGATGGTAATTTTTATTATCTAATCTACATCTCGATAGTCAATACGTAATTTAAGAAAATATTTAGCAGAGTTATTATATTATATTATTATGCTCTGGAATGGACATATTTCATAAAATACAATTTTATCAGTTAATCAATATAATTGATTCAATTAGGACCACAATTACATTGATTGTCGCTATTTTTAAGATCATAATTTTATATTCGAACGATTCTGTAAAACATAGCCATTATATTCTTGGATTGCTTTTTCATTGTCTAACATCTAAACATGTATTGTTTAGATAATGGTAATTTGCATTATCTAATCAATACCTCGGTAGACAATAGTAAGCAATTCAAGAAAATATTTAGCAAAGTTATTATATATTATTATGGTCTTAAATAGACATGAATTGATATATTTGATATTATACAACTTTATCAATTAATCAATTTAATTGATTCAATTAGGGCCACAATTACATTGATTGTTGCTGTTTTTAAGATCATAATTTTATATTCGTACGTTTCTGTAAAACATAGCTATTATATTCTTAGACTACTTGCTGCTCAATGACTGACATGTATAGTTTAGATAATGTAAAATCTCAAAAAGTTTTCATTTACATAATTGATTAAAAAATTATTAACAACACAAATATGTTAAAGTTTTATCATAAATGTTTTTTTCTGTTTACCATAAAACATATCTTATCTCTCTCATAATTTTATTTTTTTCATTTACATTTTTGTGATACAATGTATTTCAGGCTTATTTTCTTAATTAACATTTGAGGTTATTTTGTGATACACAAGTAAAATGTTAAATCTGTTTTTTGTTTTCCAAGTTGGACTAATAAAAGTACTTGTTACTAACATTTCACAAAATTGTAAGTATCGAGGTATAATTACACTAGCTGTCCCTACAGCCATACTTGCAGGGCTGCAAGCTGATATACCAGTCCAGCCTGCAAACATTTACTACTTGGCGGAAACATTTGTTATATGGAAAACAAGAAATAGGTTAAGAAGCCAAAACTATAGTATTTATGGTGAATTACCAAGACGGACCAGTCGCGTGTGAATGCAGCAAAAGCAAACCAGTTGAACATCAACTGTGGTGCAACCTAGCTCTGCAACAATCCATCATGGAAATAACTTAATGGCTACACTCGTTGAAGTTGGATCTGGTTGTTTAAAGTAAAAGTATATCAAATGATGATTTATTTGTATCTATTATATTTGTAGAAATTAAATATTCTATGGAGAATGTACCTAATGTTAAATATGTAGAAGAAGCAGTAGGTATGTTAGAAAATGTTGATAAATTAGCAGAAAAGAGGTAATTTTAACTAAAGGGTACACCATTACCACTGTATTTAACAATATATTTTTATGATTTTTTTTCACATTAAACTTTAATTATTTAGAAAATTTAATTTTTACATGAATATTGTTTATCTTGCTGATATTTAAGGTTTTTTTTTTAAAAATTTTTTATATTCTGTAGGCGTAGAACATTAGTACGGAAAGAGTGTTACTAAGATAATTTTGTATATATTTTTTTAAATTTATAACATTTTAACGCCTCAAATTTTACAACAAAAAAAAAATGTTAACAAATCAATAGGTTAGGTTTGGCTTGTTTTCTTGTTGAAAATTGATGAAGCTTAAACTTTAGTTATTTCTTATATTCATGATCATTCAGATCAAATTTCAATAATTTTAGATTCTTAGCGAAACGAATACATTTATAGGTTTTACTGTGATATGTTTTTTTTTCCCCGTCTTAACAACTTTTCTACCAGAAATCTTGCTCCGATTTTCAAGTGTAGCAGTTTTCTAAGGAAAGCACTTTGGTACATTGGAAGGTGATTTTTTGATTTTCATTATAGTTTTCTTAATAATTGTAGAAAAACCGAGGAAATGTATGGCAATAATTGTTTCATTACAAACACAAACTTCAAGAAATTCAACATTGAATATTTGTATTACATGTAAATGTTATATTAACTTTTAGGCTCGCCATAAAAAAAAAAAAAAAAACCACAAATAATATCTATATTAAATTATAAAAATGATACTACATACAATGTAGATTGACTTTGGCGCTACTAATACGGGGACTTGTTAAATAAAAAAAAATAAAAACAAATTGATGAGATTGGGATTTTATTTCAAAAAACATTAACAAATACAGATTATCCAAAGTCGACTATTTAACAAATTTTAGATTGTGAGATGAGCTATCTTTAAAATAAATATTATTATTTCAACATAGAAGGGATTTCTTAATAGTCACGGCGGCTTAATAAACCACTTTATTTACAATGGTTATAACATGCAATTTATGTTGATTTTTCGGAAGGAATTTGAACCACAGAATACCATTCTGTGTTCGAACCATTCCTATGGGCATAACTTATTATACATTTCCAAATTGTTGAAAAAACTAAATTAACGTATTGCTAACAAATATGTACCCGTGTACAGTGGCGGCTCGTGATGTTAAAATTAGGTGGTGCACAAGATAATAATTAATAAACATTAACTATGAAGTAATATTTGTTTACTGTTTAAAATTAACATATCTTATTAATATGTAAATCATGTATAATAACTTAAATTTAGTTAATATTAAAATTTTTAGTTTTTTTATATAAAGTCCACTATTCTCTCTTTAGATTCAGCAAACTTTTTTATTCAAATCAGAAATATTTGTAATGCTATTTTTTTTTCGATTAATAACATCGCTAAAATTGATAATCCGTCTTGTTCCACGGTATTGCGTAAAAAAATGTTTTTATTATTTTTAATAGTTTCACACACTCGGCGAATGTATTGAGTAAGGTTTTCAGATTTTAATAACGCTAGTAGATAAACGGCTCCAGATATATTTCTAAACTCAGATCCGCTATAAATTATTTGTTAATCAGTTTTTAGTTTCGGAAAAACCGCGAAATTACACGCAGACAACGTTTATTTAAAAAGATTTGCATTGTATCTCGCGATCCTCCCACTCGTCAACCATACGCATTTTATACTGGCGTGTCTTGCCGCCACAGTATTGCGCGCCGATTTATTGAAGAAATTAGCAAGTCATTATTTTAGAAGTTATACATTGTTTCAATTTAGATAGGCCAAGTTGATGTAACCCACTTGATCCGATCGTTTTTAAACAAACGCATATGGTTAGCATATAATAGCAAATCAGTTTTTCAAGTAAGCAAATCAATATTTTTATTTTGGTTAATTTTTTTAGTTTTTTCAGTCCATTAGCTGTTTGCCCATATTTGGTATAAATTATGTCGTTTTATTATTATTATTATATTTGAACATATAACGTTTTAAAATAAAGAATTGCTATCCCAAAAAATATGTAAAGTTTATGTTTGTGTTAAAATATCATAGTGTCGTTTAATAATTCAAATTAAAATATCTAACCATTTACTTATAATAATAATTTATGTAAAAAACCTAAAATAAGCATAAAAAAAGGTCGATTTGTCGTGGTAATATACGAGTTAGTTATCTTTTGGTTACTTCTAATTTTAACGTTTTGGGTACCTTCTTTGATCGCCTTCTACTGGCATTACATCTATTTTTAGTTGGACTATACTGAAATAAATTTGAAATTAATAATTGTGTAAAAGTGATTAAAATCGATTCAGTGCTTGTTTGAAATCCAGTTTGCTTTTATCTTCCTGATTGGACATTTATTTCTTATTCGTGTTTTATAAATTTTGGTTTGCATTTTTTGATTTCATTGTTGTTATAATGATAAATATAATATTTTTACTAGACATTTTATTTTTTAACATTGAAATTATACAATTTTAAATTGTATTAAATTTATTTTTGAAAAATTCAAAATAACTTGTTTGTAAATCTGATGTTTAGAAAAATGTTTGATCGAACCAAGTAGGTGGGCTGATATTTTTTCCTTGAAAATTCGCCAAAAATAGAATTTTGATTTGCTATTATTTGCTAACTATTGGTATTGGTTTGAAGCCGATTTGACCAAGTGGGTGGGTAAAGTTCATGGACGTTGAAATTGCATTTTAATTGGGCATAAATGCAAATGGATAGAAAAAAAAAAAACACTATTTTATAATTTTTTGGAAAAGGCTCAACATTATATGCACCCAGCAGATTAATGGATCAAGTAGCATGCATTTGTCCCACCTAACATCCCACGGCTATCAGGGTGTATTAAAATTATTCTATGACATAATGTAAGTAATGAAAACATGGGATAGATTTTTTTTAAAAAAATAATTTTATTTATTGTCTATTTTTGAAACATAATATACCTAATAATGTTTATTATGAAGGTATACTTTCGATGTACCCAAGGCCCACTCACCTACTTTCAACTTTGGCCTTTTTTTAAATTAAAAGAGGACAATATTCCAGTAGGCAAGATGATACGTTTTTTTTTCCACTATTCTAATATAATTTGTTTAGAAATAATAACTATTTCAACATCTTAAAATGTAAGACGTAGAATTTCCGATAGTCAAATGTACAGAAATCAGCAATTATTTAAATTTATTTCTATTGCAGGCAAAGTTCAATCTTACAAAATAACCATTTAATAACAGATAGATAGTAAATATTCATAGGTGATTACTGATTAGAAACAGGAAATGACTCATTGCATAATTGCATTATGCAATAAATTGTGTTGTTACGGTCATAATGATTGGTATTATTAAAAGTCACAAAATAAGGGGCAACAAAACGAGTATCTACTGTTAAAAGGCAAACATAATTTATATTTGATAGAAATTCGTTTAACAAAACCTAGCATTTTTAGAGCCTACAACATTAATTTTCAACACAAAATTTGATTCTATGGATGACCCATCAATAGAGTATGCAAAGTTAATCTTATACATACACCCGGGAAGTAGGTGTAACTTGACATTTAGTCCGATAATATTTAACCGCACTGTTACTAATCCGTTGATATCTTGAAAACACTCACAGTCAACCGTGGAATTTATTTCCACAGAAAATTTTATGTTATCGGCAAAACCTAGGAAACTATTACGGACCGTAGATAATAAATATATGAATAGCACTAAAGATATATTATAGTATAATGTAAAGTATTATACTATAATTACAGTATTTATTATTTTACAGTACTAATTATAGTATTACACGAGCCGGGTGTATAACAATTACAGGATATTATAGGCGTTCTGGATATTTGATCTTGTCTTCTTACCGTCATTTTCGTCCGACTGGCTAATATGTACCTACATAATTGTTAACATTCAATATTTAATATAGATTTTTTTACAAACAATTTACAGAACCGCATACAGTTATAATTTTTAATCGCTAATCAACAAAAAAAATAATATAATTTATTCCAAAATAAAACTAAATGTATTAAAAACTAGTGTAATGTTAGTTTAAAATGTTAATACGTTAATAGGTACTTTTTTCACTCAAAATTATTAAACGGAATATTAAATGTTAAATTAGAAAATCTACTTATAATACAGTTTTATGTTCAGAATTATAATATCTAATTTCAATCGATGTCAAGTTGTTCAAACCAAATATTGTTTATTATAAAAAATATACGATATTCAGAGTATTCCATTATTACTTTGGCGTTACATAAATCGTATACGATTTTTTTGAATTTCCGTATACACAATCTCCATGCAGTGTTTTCGTTTGTTTTTCTTACGATTATCTATGTGTTCTTTAATGCAATCAATGTCTTGGTGTAATTTTTTATTTTTCGTTTATAGCTTGCACTCGGATAATTTCTATTTGCTCAACTTGTGGTTTTGGAGCTCTAAACTGTTTAATATTTCTTTGTTGGTTTTATCCTATTACCGTTGTCTCTACTCTGCTAGTCACACCATAGACATTTCCATTTCGATGGATTAATAGGATTTTTATCTGTATCCGAATTTCGGTTTTGAAAATTGTGTTTTTATATTCCTGAGTTCCATTTTTCACAAAACTTATTAATATTATCGTATTATCAATAGCATCAAATGTGCAAAAAACATTAAATACGTTTTTACTACTTCAAGAAGAAGTACAACAAAACAAAAAAATCACACATTTTACACTCTAATTTATATAATATAATACTAGCTGACCCGGCAACTCGTAAAAGTATAGAATTTCAGTTTTTGGAATTTGAAACGGAAATATTAGGATTATCCGGATTTATGTTACATCATTAGTTGCATAACTACAATACGACCGCTGCCCCGACCATATTTGTCTGTTATATAATTTAAGCCATATTACATAATACAAATAAAACGCCGGGGACATTCTTTGCATCATGGATAGGATATTGTAGGATATTTCGAGTAATTTTTTAGTTCATATACATACACAAACGATACGATAAATCGTTGCACACGAAAAACTAGTCTGAGCGAATCGCGGGTAAACACACGTTCTAACAAATTTAAATTGAAAATCGTATTCATTTTCAAAAACTAAATAAATTACAGTAGTTGTTGTTCGGGTTTTTAACGATTTTTCACAAAAATTCGAACTTAAAAAAAAAAAAACCGCTGATAAAAATAAGTTACAACATTTTTATGCACATAAAACCACATTTCAAAATTTCAAAAAAATATAAATAACTTTGAAAACAATACTGCGTCTGGAAAGTGTCAGGTCTCTATGATTATTTTTTCCCAAAACTACAGGGAAAATAAAAAAAACCCTACTCAATGCACCGACTGGACAAAATTTACTATCAGAAATAATTTCCTATAAAATGTTTGAATGTAGCAATATTCTGGACAAAAAGTTGTTCAGGGTCACAAAAAAAAAAAAAAGAAAATAAATACTTATTTTAAAGTAAAACCAATACATTGGTTGCTACGCTCAGAACCTAAAATATGCCCAAGCGAAATAAATATTATATATATATATATATATATATATTATGGTGGTATTTATTTTTGAACTTTTGAAATTTGTATTTGTTACTTGATACAAAAAAGTAATGTGCGTTAAATTTGGCATCGATCACTTGTCGCAAGAGGGTTGAAAATAGGAGTAGTATTCTTGATTTTTCCAATTTATTTCAAAATACATTGCATATATCACACAAATGTATAGTGTATTAATTATTAAACATACAAATGTCTATAAAATACCCCCTTACACGATTTTTCGTTAATTCATTACATTTTAAGCTAATTAACAAATTATAAATCATTACATTTATTTGGCCAAATTAACATAGTTGTTTTAATATATTTGCCGAATGGTTGGAAAATATTACGTAATATAATATACACGAACTGGATTTAATGTTACTGGGTTTTATCGTCACGATTTAGTTTATAGGAAATACAATAATAGCTCTTTAATGACTATGCTCTTGTTTATCTGTTATTGAAACGAGTTGATAATAATTTTGTAATGCTCGGCATAATTACACCGGCATTGTTATCGTATAATTCGATTCCATTATCGGTTAAAGGCCTATGTTGAATATTGTTGAATATTTATGTACGTATATAAATGTTTTTTTTTTCTCGAGAAATTCAAGCTAAGTTTTATCCGATTCTATATTTTTGTCGAGAGCGCCTCGCATATCTGCCCGGTTGGCCGGCGGGGCCTGTTCGCAATGGCGTGTTACGAAAACGCGAAACTATGCAACAGCGCGTAATAAAACATTGGCGCCCCTCGGTCGTCACTGGCGTGTGTAGTTTAGCAAACAATGGCCGTCACGTGATATATTATAATTATACGGAGTGATCGATTTACTGTTGTACGGTGTTTATGTAATAATTTAATCTCGAAATAAAATCGTATGCATTTCAGCCGAATTATAGGGAGTTATAGCCCGATTTGTCGAAAACACGAATTGGCAACATATTGGATCCGGTTTTAAAATTCCACACTGTCGGCGGGTTAGGGATAGAAGAAGATTCCACTAAATTTATTCACGATTATTATTCGAGTATCCGGGTACTGTCCGTCCCTACGCGTTGGTCAACTTCTGGGCACGCCACTGACCGAGGGCCACTCGTTATCCCGGCTAACGTATTCATTTGTCTAGGGTTTTTTGTGTCGACACATTTAATATACAACGGGCGGCACTACAAAATTTTACATTACCAATAGTTTTCGTCACCGCTCTTATTTTTCATGGTGAAACCACCCAGTGGCGGTCCGTCAGGGGAGACGTTGAAAAACATGCAAAATATGCATTTATATGCACTCGAATTCTAAAAATAAGCACATGACAAATGCGTAAAAAAAAAATTAATTTTTAAATTTATGTTTTATTTTAATTATATTTATTTTACTTTTCGTCAAAGCTTTCTCATCATTACCAATCTTGATTTTTTTGCATATTGATAGAACTATGGGTTCTATCAATTCTTACAAGAATAAAAATAAACCGAAAAAAATACTAAGATTATGCAAAAATGTTCGGGAAAGTAAATAAGAAATAGTAATTTCGTCAATTTATACGAAATATGCGCTAATAACTGAACAAAATTTACTATATGCCAAAATATTAAAAATATGCAAAAACATGCACAATCCATACTTTGTATTTTTATTAATATTGTTATGAAACAGATTTGTCACTTCACTAGCATGTTTTCCTAAAATCAACATGCAAATGACCTTACGAGCCCTGCTAATAAATAATTATATTAATAATAATATATCATTTGTTCTGAATTACAAAGTATATCGTGTTTTTTTTTTCACCATTATCATAAGGATTTGGTGGAATGGGTCGGGAAGAATAAATCGCGTATTATTTACACGGGGTCACTATACGCCACATATTTCATAATTGTGAAAAATGGAAATAGACAACTCGTTGGATTTTTTATTATTAAATAATTTTAATACATTAACATATGAACAAAAATTTCAGCTAAAGTATAATCGTCCAACACTCGGACGATTATACTTTTCTCGGTTTTTTACTTACGTGCAGAGACGGACTGACTGATAAATTTTCGGTTCGGGAAAATCATTTAAATCTAGCCCTCTACTCGTGCATTTATTCACGTAAAACCAAATAAAAACTAAAATGACTAGAAAGGACCAATATATTAATATTATGTGAACATTTCAGGTTATTCTATTATTATTGTGAACCGAATTATAGCGTAGAAATATAATCGAAAATAAAGAAACCGTTATAGTCGTACATTTTTCTGTTTTATTCCAATTGTTAAGAAGACTACAACGAAAATCAAAAAAAAAAAATTACCACTTTTTCCCCCATGCACCGACTAGATGAAAATCTTTCGGGAAATATGTTACACTTGAAAATCTATGCAAAATTTCTGGTAGAAAAGTTGTTCGGACGGGGGGGAAAAAAGAAAAAAAAAAGCAGCGCAAATCGTATAGTAAAATCAATACATTCCTCGTTTCGCTCAAAATCTCGAAACGCCTAGAGCGGCTCATACCGTCATCGGCCCGTCCGGCCAAATCCGGCCGCGCTTACATGCAAATAGGTGTACCTACCAGACAATTTCAACAATCGGTACAATAATTTTTTTCGCTGGTCGTGGTAAAATAAATAACTTGTTTTGTTTTACTCGCGTTACTTTGTCGTCAATAAGAAATTTAAGACATAATGTACTCAAAAGTAATATGTAAATAAAATGTATGTTGCAAGCAGTGGCGCACCTTTGGGGGGGGGCTTTCGCCCTAAAGTCCCCCCACAAAAAAAAAAAATTAAATATTATAGCATATTGTCACAAATATAGTATTAAAATGATGAATGATGTTTTTTTCTCCAAATTGTATTATTATGTTAAATACACATTAATAGTACAACAGTACGTAATAAGGTTTGTGGCAATCGCCGCCGAACGCCTGTATCGTTGAAAATTATTTTTAGATTTATAGGTACGTTGGATCGGCAGCGGTCGACTTCGAATAAAAACTACGATAACTATTTAATAATATGACTATCGACATAATTGTCTGCGGGCATGAAAATCCCGTTTGGACAAATTCAGCCCGTTCGATTTTGCCGTTGTGACCGTCGTCTCGAATACGTATGGTACACTGTGTAAAAAAAAAAAAAGCCAAAAACGCAAACCAGCTGGTACTAGTAATACTTAACAATATCAGTATTAAACCGAAAATTCCAAAAATCAATGATCCGCCCAATCCTCAAGAAGTATTTGCTTCACCGTCAACATCTGATATTGTTGGTAATTACGAACATTTTTCTTCTTACGACATATCATTATTTATCGATAAAAAAAACTCAACGACAAAGAAAAAATTCAAGTTTTACAAAATGCGTGGGTCCCGAATAATAATTTTAAATTTCCTAATCAACAAATTGGCAATCAAAATATAAAATTTAATTTATTTTGGTTAACTAAATACGAATGGCTAACAAATTCAAAAATTTAAGAGTTTTTTTGTAAAGTTTGCGTATTATTTTCACCTTCTGAGGCTGCTTATAGTTCCAACCGATCACTTCATACATTTGTTATAGAGGGGTACAATAATTGGAAAAAGAGCTTAGAAAAATTCGAAAAACACGGAAATTTAAATTATTATAAAGAAGCTAATTTAAAAGCTGGTTAGGTTAGCTGTTTGTTTTCAATTGTTTACTGGTTTGTAAGGAAATTATAAAAATGTTTAAGCACCCCTCTCCCCCCCCAAACAAAAATCCTGGGTACGTGCCTGTAGCAACACTTGCAGTCAAATCATTGGCGTAATTCCATTCAATTTCAGCAGGTGCATACAACTGCGTAACTGGGGAGACCCCCCATATTTTTTTCAGTTAAGGCCTTGGGTGTAAAGCTTTTACGGGTCCAATAACCAAAAAGACAAATTAAATCATATCGCATTCAAAGCTACTCATTTCGCTCGCACACTTTACCTATTTTTATAAAAACCATTTTCAACATAAATCTATGTATTTAAAAGAGTTATATTTTCATAGGATTGAAGTTCAGTTTCAGCAGGTGCACAATTATACCTTTGCACCTGCTACATTATGCCGTAATTACGCCACTGAGTTCAATAAATAATAAAGGTTTTTCTAGTTAGATGTTTGTAATTTAGTGGGAACGTATAGATTAAATGTCCAGTCTCCCTTGAATATTTTCCTAAGGGCCGCCATTAGTGTGTGAAACCACCGCCCATTTTTGATTTTCAAACCTCAGAAACCAATATTAAAAAACCTATAAATATACGAAGTATTGTAGTTCGAACAGAATTTTGATGTCGACATTTTTAATTTTCGTCGCCCGTCCGCATTCAAGTTTTTCGGGTAGAGGTGACAGTACAACTACAACTTTCAAAATCAATAGTGGATATTTAACCTCCCCCCCCCCAAAAAAAAAACACTCGAAAAATAACGTAAACGTAACATTTTAAAGCCGCTTATTTTATTGTTTTATGAATCGTTCGAAAAAATGCACCCACTTTCCGACATTACGAGTGCCTTACAGTAGGTTATCTTATAGTAATAAATCGATCGCTCTGTATACAGTGGCGACAATAATATTTACGCTGCGTCGCAACATCTGCTGACCGCGAAATTCTTGTATTGACCATGAAGATTATATATATATTTTTTTTAATTTTCTTGTTGCTGATGTATACGTGCCACACCGCACCCTGGACCCCAGTATGTTATTAACGCGTATGATAATAATGTAACGCAATAATTATATAGGTTTATAGGTTATTCGCACAGGCGGAAATTTACGATGATTTTTTATAGGGGGAACTGATGTTTTAATATATTTCACTGTATATAAAAAAAAAAACCGCTCTCCAAACGCTCGTAAAAAAAACTTTCATAATATACGCGTGTGTAAAATATTTAAATATACTCGAGAGGGGGCTTGATTTGTTTACGTTTCGAGGGGACTTGACTTGGCCCGCTCAATCGCCGCTCTATGGTAATTCGTCGTAACGGGGTAAACGTAGCCGGAATTGTCGAAAGCGACACTCGGTTGGCCCGCGCGCGATTCCCGCCTCTACCGCTACCGACCGTGTCGAGGTCACCGACTCGGCCGCGTACGTCGGCATGGCGCCACCGAGTCCGCGTGTCATGAGTTACGCGCGAAACTACGCGACTGGTGCGCAGCCGCACGCACGCACATGGTTCGAAACGGTCAAATCAATCCCGGGCGGCAAGTGCTTAATCTTATCAGCGGCCGTCGGGCTTATCACCTTTGAACGCCGTCGTAAATAATTCTTAAACAATTACGCCGTTTGTCCGTAGAACAATACCCGATAATACCCGGTTTCGTTTTCCAATTGCTGTCTGTTCTTTCTACTTTTTCCATTCGGCCATTCGCCATTCGACTATTGGCACGCGTCACTTACGCTATCAACGGCCAAACGTCCTGGCCGCCGATTACGTCTTATCAGAAGAATGTCGGACCACGGTCGTACGACGGTGGGGCGGCCGCGGTCAAACGATTTCGTCGGTTTTCCTTGGGCTTTATTGTTATTATTATTATTATTACTACTATTATCACGGCACCGTTTCCGCTATCATAAAACGTACGCTAATTAATAATAATATTGTTAATGTGCTATCAAACACATTGCCCAAGAGTGTAATATTTGTAATATTTGTAATATTTAGAGTTCGATTATTACTCATAATTTCTCCTCGTTCACCTTGCCGTACGCACGTAATATATTAAACTATACGAGCATTCGTCCGCCGTGCCGCACCATCCGACGTTAATATTTATTCGTAATTCGATACGTTACGTAACATTTATTTAAGTTGACGAGTTTTATTCGAAACGCGTTCGCGGTCTTCTTCGTGTCACCGGTCGTTTAACATCCAATTGTCGACCCGACTGTTATCCTGCCTACGATTTTCTGACGAGCAACATTAAGCCGAACCATTCAAGTCACATCGATCAGCCACTTCAATTATTTCATTTCACCTACATCAATGACTTCAACGGAATTACAACAGCGTGACCAAAAGGAATTTTCATTGAACTTTGACGAGAACATCGTCTTGTAAGTGTTCGGTTACCAGGAGAAGACTTCGCGTCGTAGATGGATATTTTTATATCGAAGAAAAGACGTAGGAGTTATAATGCAACTTATACCAGCTCCAATGTTTGTCGATTATGACATACTATTGGCTTGCGGGTTGCTGATTTTTTGGTCCGGTTACTGGCTAGTACATATAAGCGCAATATGTTACGGGTAATATTATAATTAATATTTACAATCATAGGCGGTACTAGAACCTCTTGACAGGGGGGGCTCAGAAAATATTTTAAGTAAACAATAGTTTACTAATATTGTTTTGTCCACATTTTTAGTGCAAGTTACACTATTAAAAACAATGTTTTCTTTTTAACTGAAATTGGTATATTTTATTATTTCTAAGAATTTAAATTATTACAAATAATAATAGGAATTTTAAAAGTTTTTTTAATTCGCGTTATTTGTATTATCTATGTACTCATAGTCTGTATTTTCACCATGAAAGTAATTCAAACCAGGATTTTTGAAATGAACACTGTGCTCCACTAAATTATAATTTTGGATAAAATTCGAAAGTTGGTTGAAAATACGAGCTGTTTAAATTCTATTTGTATTAACGGTATAACATTTTCGGGATCATCAGGATTTAAATCTGAGTTATGGTTATTTTTACCAAAATACAATAAGAATTAAATGAATGGATATTTAAAATTATTGAGCCAATCTAAAAATTAAGCTAGCCTAATTACCAACACATAACACTATATCAATTATGGATAATATCAACAGATATTCAACACTAAATCCCAAGTAGTTAGTAAATTAAGGTAAATTAAAGTAAGTTATAATATACTATGTGATCCTTTTATCATGTTGAACCACTCAGTTATATTTAACTCATTTATAGTTTTTAAAAAAATGACTGTTTCATGATAAAAGGCTGACCCTTTATATGTATTATAGTTCATGCAACAGAAAATAATTTAGTTTTACTTACTTATTTTATATATCTATAAAGATTTTTAAATATATTTACCATATTTGTATTTTAATCTATTATTAAATTTCAATAATTATTGGTTTTTATTTATTAGTTATTAAATTCATTGCATATGGTATTATTATACAACTATTTACACATAGGAGTTAGAATTAATACAAACAAAAGATGTTAGTAAAAAAACAGTTGAATAGTTAACATTCAACATAAAATAATAAATAATTATAATAACTTACTAGTATTATTACAACACAACAAATTTTGAACTAAGTTAAATCTCTGAACCAGACATTTGACACATTTAAATGTATAAAATGTTAATATGTTAATTTATAGGGAGCTAGAATGAATCCGCAGGAAGAACAGTTGCATTTTTTGCCTCCCATAGTACCGCCTATACCTACAATAAAATTAGAAAATACGTTGTGTATTTATTAATTGTGTTTAAACGTTTACATAATTTCATCTTTATTATTGTGTACTATATTTTCATTGACAGGAAGTTCCATCTCTACAGAAAACCCAAAGAACCAGAACCACCCGTGCAATCTGTCCCACCACTAGTAACTTTAGAAAATGGTTTGCTTCAAAATAACATTAAACAATACCCCGGGGTCAGTATATTAAAACCTTTAGTGGGTGTTGATCCTAATCTATTTGTCAACTTGAGTTCATACTTTGAAATGGAATACCCAATGGTAATGTACTGATTTACATTTTTTAAATATTTATCTTCTTTTACCAGCAAAGCGCAATCCAGTAAAGATAATTTTTTTTTTTAAGTATGAAGTTCTGATGTGTGTTGTCGATCCTCGTGACCCCGCCGCGATGGTTGCTAATCAGTTATTAGAAATGTATCCATTGGTAGACGCTAAACTATTTTTAGGTAGGTATTTTTAATAGAAGTTATATTTTTCAATTTTAGCAATACCGTCCGATATTTTTAAACGTAAAAATATATCAATAAAGTCATAATTCTAGAAAATAAAAATTATTTTCCGTAGGTGGATCTCAAGTGGGTGTAAATCCAAAAATCAATAATGTTCATGCTGCATACCAAGCAGCTAAATATTCATTGGTTCTTATATCAGATAGTTCAATAAAAAGTAATTAGTAATACATTGTGAAATATAATTAACACAAATACTTTTTAAGTTGTATTATGTATGTCAAATTAAACTAATATAGTATACAAAAGTAGTTTTTTTTAAAAAACTTCAAGAGCACTGTAAATGTAAACTTTAAAATTCTAAATTTTAGATAAATATTTATTTATTTTATTATTATTTTTTTATTTGCAGTGAAAAAAGATACTTTAAATGATATGGTAGATAAAATGTCTGAAGATGTTGCAATTGTACACCAAATTCCATTCGCATGTGATCGTATTGACAATATTACCGAGCCTGCGATAACACCTCCAGATATTGAGGCAGATCCATCATATTTTCTAAAATTTGATGAAAATACACTACTTGAAAATCAAACTAAAACTCAACAACGACGTTTTGTGGCAACATTAGAAAAAGTATGTATTTAAAAAATAATGAATTAATTTTTTTTTTTAAATTATGTATTAAGTATGAATTGTTGAATGTTAAATTTATTTCATTAAAAATATAGCGGTTCTAGAATAGAGTTTTACATTTGTATAACAGTAATATCCGACAACATAGCGAAAATCAGTATTCATTTAAGCATTTTAAATTCAATTACAGTTTATTTGGAGAATCGATTTTGACTTTTTGAATTATAGAAAAACCAATGTGGCTTACACTGACAAAAACGAAATGTTTTTAATGGCTATTTTTAATATTTAGGTATTTTTCGGAACGGCTCATGCTCGTGTATATTTAGTCGCGGATCTAGTGGGCGCTATTTGTCATACAGGAATGTCAACATTACTACGTAAAGATGTAATGGATGAATGTGGTGGCTTACAAGCATTTGCTGGTTATCTAGCCGAAGATTATTTTATGGCTAAATTTATAGTATCTCGAGGTTGGCGGACCATAATAAGTGGCCATCCTGCTTTGCAAAATAATGGTGGTAGTGACCTTAGAAAATTCCACGATCGTCTTAGAAGGTTATTCATAATTAGGGTTTATTTGTATTACACATTTGAATTGTTATATTTGTTCATCATTCGTTAGTATTTTTTGTTTGTTAATTAAATAAGTTTATAATATATTTTATAGATGGGTTAAACTCAGGATAGCAATGGTTCCACACACAATTGTTTTAGAACCCTTATCTGAATGTCTGATACTGGGCGCGTGTGCAGCCTGGGCTGCAAACACATTGTCCGAAGGTTATGTAGATCCATATGCTTTTTATATGGTACATATCCTTGTATGGTTCTTATTAGACTGGATTCTTTTAAATATTATGCAGGTACATATTACGTAATACCCGAGTAAAAAAATAATTATGCTCGGCCGTCACGAACTATTATACATTTTTATTTGAATTAAATTCCAGGATGGACCTTTGCCATTTACAAAATTTGAATATTTAATTGCATGGATTTATAGAGAATTTATGGGGCCGTATTTGTTTTTAACAGCACTCTTATGGCGTCCGTCTGTTGTAAAGTGGACCACACAACAATATCGGGTACGTTGGGGTGGTATAACAGAAATTTACAGCCGACAATCAAACCAGGAAGTAATAACTGCCGCAATGTCTGCTGTCTCTGCTACCAGTATTACCTATGATACGACGCCTTTGCCTCAAAATTACTGTAGTACTTATCAACAGCAGCCTTCTTCTAATGGTTTCATAACTAAAGTTAAAGTTTAAACCATAAAGAGATACGAATTTATTTTTAATACAAATTTTATTATGTCTAAAAATCTAATCATGCAATAACTACAGATTTTTATACTATACTAGGCAAAGAACTCAAAATGTTATGAATGCTATGAAACAGTTGATGTTTGCTAACTAAATTGGTGATAAATTAATTTTATATTATGTACATATATTTGTATTTTTTTACAAATGTATGTATGGTAAAAAGTGTTCAAAAAAAGAGTGTCACACCTTTGTGGCATTCAGATTCAAAGTTTATGTGCCTATCTGTGATTACGATCAATTCATAACTTGTTTATAATGCATTTTTATTTTTGGCGTCCCACTTTAATTTACAACAAATTTTCTGCCCCCCTCCCCCTAAACAGCACTCTTTAATTACTTGTTCCATTATTCGTATCCAATTTAAAGTTAATTAAGTTAGTGAATTCAGTTTCTTGTTGAATACTGTTATACAGCCTATGATAACTTCCGCTACCCCGAAAAAACATGTATGCTCGCCTGGTTAAAGCTTAGTTCCTTGCCTGGTTTAGTTAAACTTATATATTTTTACTTAATTTACTCCTAACGCTTAGTTTGTTATTGTTTTTGTTTTGTGTATATTGGGTATAGGGTAAAATACATAATTAATACACCATTTGAGAAAGTTAAACAGCCAATTCTATTTTTAAATCTGCCAAAGTGTGTTTTGGGCTCGACATATACCGATGTATAATTATTATTAATACATCTAACTTAACCAACGTAAATTTACTTACCAGAACACAAATATTGGCTGTTTTACTTATAACACTATTTTTGTATAATTTGTTATATTTTTTTAAAGTTTACACACCAATCATATAGTATCATACAAATTTTCATAATATGATGGGTTTTGTCCAGATGTGAATCCTTCCCAAGATAAAGGGATTGGATTTAATATATTTTTTTACGGAAACAGGGATAGATTTAAAATTAAAATATTAATAATATATATATAAACATATTATAATACAATATGTTTATTAAAATGTGGGAAATTCAGTTATGCCTACAATAGTATTGCATTTTCAATGCTCGGTGAATGGGATCCGTCATTGATTTTGTATTATTTTGTTTACTAAACTTGTGGTGATATCAGCAAATAAATGTTAATATAGTTTATACAATTGTATACATGAATGGCGGAAAAAATACCAAAGAAAAAAAAACCCACAGAAAACAAATTTACCCAGGAAAAAAGACCACGGAAAAATATTTACAAATTATATAATAATGTTATAAATTTATTTTTTATAAAATTTAGTTTAGTTAAACTTAACTAAATTTGTCCGAAGCTATTTCGTACAAAATTATCATAATTATTGAATTTGTTTGTTTAAGGGTAAAAATTGAATTTAATTATTTTATGGACTATAGAGTAGAGACTGACTACTTTGATTATCTGTAAACTATGTACCATTGATTTTAAAAATTTATTTTTATAGACTTCGATATCCGTGGTCTATTTTACCGGGCTGTGATTATTTTTTTAAGGGGGGGGGAAGGGTTATATTTCTTTGCTATTTTTTCCGCCTACCATTATACATAATATATTTTATCACGTGCCTTATTAAATTACAATAAATGATTATATATTTTAATTGTACTATACAACAATTAGGGATGTTATGTAATACGCTTTGTTATTAATATTTTTTATAAGAATGTTATCATTTTTTAATTACAATTATTTATTATATTACACACATAAATTATATATTATATTTATTTAAATAAATATCTATTGTACGTTATTTTTTTAAAATATAACGCACTGGTCTTACAATTTTTTCAGAAGGTAACCCCAAAAATTCAGCAGAGTTCCTACAGTGAACATTTAATCGTTTTTAAAATTAAAAAAATGGTATCAATTTTTTATGATGCCTTAAACTCTGGAGTCGTTACTGGCTTCATCCTCTGCTTTACTTTTTACAGATTCATTGACGAAACTAACAGACAGTTTAAATCGAAAATGTGCTCGGTATGAGACTTAACTGATATGAGGTTTTCTGTCTCTAAAAGCACCTCAGTCCTTATGATTCCCATGATTTAAATTAATTCCATCATCATGTCCTCAAAATATATTTTGCAAACATTTAGTTGAATGACCACGATACCTATATCTTTTACCATGATAATGACGACTGTGCTACCCACTTAATTATGATATTTATCTCTAATTTGTTCTCGGTCGTAAAAATAACAATAAAATCGTACTAATATATAAATATATTTTTTTAAAAAGCCCGTCTATACAGAATAGTGTTAGTAATTATGCTATTGTTGTACAAGTGGGAAGTTAATTTAGTTTAGAAACTTACCTAACGTATACAACGATAAATCATTGCAAACAAAAAACGATTGTGAGCAGAATTTGGTTAAACATTTTTTTTTATTAATTTATAACATGCAAATATTGAGGTTTTAAAAGAAATTTCATCAAAGATTTGAAATTAAAACGTTCAACTTTTTCTATTTTTCACAAAATATCACTTTGTAGGTACCTTATTTTTAATATTATTGTGGAACAAAAGAAGTTTTTTCGGTATAATTATAGAGGTTTATACAGAGCCAAATAAATTGTTTGCACGTAATCAAAAAAAAAAAAAAAAAAAATGTTCAATACGTAGCTATAAATAGCTTAAAAACGACAGAATACTTTTAAATTTGTATAACGACTAGAAATATAGATATGCATTCGGTGAAATTTTCATGTCTACGACGATTTTTCATTATGATTAAAAAAAAAATAAAAAAAGTAATGAACAGAAACAGTTATTCCGTCGTTTTTTTCCATTATTGTGAAAAGTATCTAAAAGGAAAATTAAGAAATTTGACTTCTTCGGTGCACCGATTATATACAGTATAATTCATAAAGTTTTCTGTTGGAACAACATAATGTTACAGGATAACAGCTAACAGGTAGGTAGCTAATATAAGTTATCATTCATTTAATTTCTGTACTAGCTTAAAGTTCAAATTCATATCTGATCAAATCAAATAAATTATCTAATTTATCAATTTCAGATAAAATTGGGGTGCTATTTTTATGAGATAAAAATTAGTTTTTCGTTTCCCGTAAAACGAAAACTAAGGAATATTTTATGTAACATAAAATACATTAAAAATATAAAATATATTAAAATACCTACATAAAATAATACCCGCTGCCTATTTTTGTTTCTATACGGTTGAAGTATTACGCTTATTGATAGGTATACCCACTGGCGTAATCAGAACTTTTTCAAGGGGGTCCATACTTCAAATATAGAGAATTCAACTGATGAAAAAAATCTGGTACACACGTACAATTTTATATATATACGGCCCGAGGGGGGTTCCCCCTGATTGCACCACTGGGTATATCTATCCAGTTATCGTATTAGCAATATACCATGGGCGTCTATAGGAGAGAGAAAAGGGGAACTGGAATTATTCATTTTACACATCATATAAAAACAAAAAAAAAAAATCGATAAAATTATAAAACCGATTCTGTTGAATGTTATTACAGACTTTCTCTCTTTATTCCTTAGATTCATTAGTATTATCTGTTTCAAGAAGATTTTCAAGTTCAAATAAAACAGAATTCTCAAGAAGTCTACTGCGTCTTATAAATATTAAAAGGAAAACATCAACGAGTTCAAAGAAAAAATTAAGCTTACTAGTGACCAATATCAAATTGAAAATATTTTAGAGGAATTTGCTGTTTAGTATCAGTATTGGATTGATAAAAATTTGGTTGAATCAAAATTTGATGAAATTTCGTTTGAAAATTGTTTGAATCATTGTGAAGTTTTGCGTTTTTTAATTTTTTTTTTTTTTTTTTTTTTTTTATCAATGCCTTCAACTACGTGTACAATAGAAAGATTGTTCAGTATATTACGAAGAGTAAAAACGTGGATTCGTTCGATTACAAGTGAAGATCGTTTAAATGTTTTGTGTATGTTGAGCGTTCATTGTGAATATATGAACTTGTACAAGGATAGTTTCATTAATATGGTTGTAATGAAATTTGTAATTCTTATTTACTACTATTTGTTTTACTTTACAATATATTTACATATTAAATACATTTAGTATAATACTAAAGTTATAATTAATTAAACCTTTATTTAGAATTTAACATTTTTTTTTTGCCACTCCCCTGAATTTCACCTATGGTCGTCCATTATACCTAACTTCGTACCTACATAACTGTGCTGTTAAATAGATAAATATTCCTTCCTGTGGGCTTTTTTATACAAATCATTATTTCAACTCAAACTAAAAAGTACAAATTTATCGTTTGTCAGTGTTAGCCATACATACGTGTAGGTCAATGGCCTATTAATAATTTTGGTGCTTTTCTGATATATCGAAAACTCGTTAGAATCGCCAGATGAAGTATCAAAAATATATTTATGTAGGGATATTATTGTTTTTGTTTTTTTAATTCACGCTACAACATAATATACAAGTAATTTGTTACTTATAACTTAGTATAAGTTATAAGTCATTTTAAAATTGCTTTTTTATAGCTATTATTCATAGTCGACAGTTTTAACTAATTCAACTTCAATGTTTAGAATGGCATGGTTGTTTGAGGTTTCTTCAATAAATACTACGTCTTTATACTTTTCAATGTGGAGAAAGACAACTTTATACTACTAACTACTTATATTGTTTCGACTACTTATTATTATCCACAAGTTTTATAAGATTAGGTAACTTATTTAATATGCTAAGTTAATATTGTTAACATTTTGTGCGTAATGTTCTGCCCCCCCCCCCAAATCCCGGCGCCTTGGGGCAGTTGCCACGTATAAAAACACGCCACTGATATAGATACAAATCAGTGGCGGATTTAACGGTCGTTTAGTCGGCTAATGAATTGTGTACTGGGACCTCATCTAAATTATAAATTAATTATCTTAATTATATCTAAATTATAGTTAATTTTTTACCATCAAAAAAAAAAAAAAAATAAATAAATAAATTTTATATTGCAAACCGCAGTACACGATATTGGTACATTTTTTACGAGGCCCGATATATATTGTATGGATTTGCCGACTCTATTCGAACCCCTAAATCCGCCAATGGCACAACAAGTCGATGTAAAAAATGAAGAAAATCCTTGACAAATTAATTTGTTATTACAAAATTAAACATTTTCTAGTCTTTTAGTATCTACAAATATTTTCTACCTTATTGTGTACAGTGTACACATTATTCAAGTTTAATATATATATATTTTTTAAATGTATTATGTTGAGAAATTAATGTGTGATGAGTTAGTCTAAAAGGGGTGTAGGAGCGGACCCTCCGCGGGTCAACTGTCTTATCGTTATAGAATTTGCACGTCCCCTCGGATGGATCCCCCCCCCTCGTAAAACATTTGTAATTACGTCACTGCACAATATAGTTAATATTATGTATCTTACGAATACAGCTATTTATCGGTTAAATTATTTAATTATTAATACAAGTAGCCAAATATATATTGGCGGTCTTCAAAGTATTATAAAAAAAATCAATTGCTCAAAAGTTTGAAACGAAACTTACACGGACAATTTTAATTTTTGTAGTATTTCAATTTTAATTTATCAAAACGTTTTTAATCCAACTTAGTATCTATTATCGTTAGTAATGTATTCATCGTTGCGTATAGATATAAATTGCATTTACCTATATCCCACGTTCTCACTTACAACAGTGGTACACCCATGAGCAGTATCTTATTCTTTTTTTGTATTGGTCGTGGTTAGCAAAATTGCAAATATTTTAATATATCGAATATGTGAACGTTTAATGTATGGATATGAACATACATGTATATTATATGAACTTTTAAGAAAATAAAACTGAACTTATATAATTGTATTGCGATAAAGCTTTCATAAGCCCGGATAGCTCAGTCGGTAGAGCATTAGGCTTTTAACCTAAGGGTCCAGGGTTCAAATCCCTGTCCGGGCGGAATTTTTTTTGCTAATTTTTTTCGCACCTAAATTCCATAATCGATATATTGCAAATTTAAAAACGTCATTATTTAACGTTATTAAGGTAAATAAATAGTCGTAAAAATATTTTTTTCCGTACTGTTTTTTTGCTGAAAGGAAAGCACCAACTAATGACCTAACTAAGGTCATAATGATGTTACGTCACATTACGTCACGTGTGGCTTATCGCTACAAACTCATGGCAAACACTGAATAATTATTCTGATATTTAAAAAAATCAATATATTTCACGTACCACTTAAACCTAATCATTTTTTCTCTTTTCTTTGTAACTTATCAACAAATAAAAATCTATACGTTATTTACACATATAACCTTTTATTATTAAAACTTAATTTTTTTTCCGCTAATAATCGAACAATTTCTTTGCGCACTTACGAGCTATCCGCGTACCGCACAAGTTGGGAACCACTGGATTAAGATACGAACATACTGTTGGTTTTTTTTGTTGTTTGTTTTTTTAATGTTCACCACAGACAAATGACACCTTGAAACTATACATTATAGGTATTCGGTGTAAGTTCTCGTATTCTACTACACGGAATCGGTTTTTTTGATATTTGATAACTTACTAACCATCTTTGAGATGGTAGGTACTCTTTATAATAAAAAAAAAATCACGACGATCGGATGAGTGGTACCCGAGATCATTGGCGTCAAAGATTCTCGTTTTCACGTTTATATATTCTCGCATAGATAAGTAACGTACATTTTGTTTTCTGTTAACCTACGTAATCCTTATACATATAATAGAATAGGCATTTTTTCGGTACCACGATTCTGACAACACTATTAAACATTTTTACGATTTTTTCGCAGAGTTGTTCAAAACGCTCCCCCCCCCCCGAGTGTTCACGTGTGTTGTATGGAAAATATAGATCACTTTATTTTTATTACCATTATTACTACTATTATTACATTGCCAGTAAAAAGTGCACAGGTTGATGATAATTGCGCTATCCAAAACTAACCATATCGAAAAGTAATAAAACTATTCTGCTTCGTCCGGTTATCGAAACGCGATTATGTCTATGCGATACACGTACCACGTCATTCGGTCATTCGCCAGTATAACTTGACTGTGACATTATAATTTATAGTTATAGATGCTCAAGATTTTTGATATTAATCATACTTTGCCTATTGATAATTCGTTTATGAACGACGGTGATATTAATGCATTTTTGAATATCGTAAAATTACATACATCGTTTATTCCATAATACGTATTATTCTATCACTTTCCAAATTCACATCATGAGTTCTTCTAAAATTTAATTTTCTATTATAATTATATCATAAGCTGTACCATTTAAAAATCATTTGTAAATATCATTAATTCAAAAAAAATAAAATATATTATATATAAATAAAAAAAATCTGTTGAAATAATTATAGAACATGTGATATGAAAAATATAGAAGGTATATGCAAACGAATATTACCTACCCGGAGAATAAATTCGAGTATTGTATTATAATTATGCAAATAATACACTACCATTAAAAACTACAAAAAGACAAAAAACCGCTTCCAGTCGGTGGGTGGGGGTGGGCTGCCCATGCAGTTGAGTCCCCCCCTCTGACGAAATATTTCATCGCTGTAAGCACGCCCGAAAGACGAAAGAATGTAACAACTAAAATTAAAATATTATATATTTTATATACATAATATATTAAATAAATAAAAAATAAGCCATTCTTAATAATAAAAAACAAACAAAATTCACGAAAAAAAAAAAAAAATACGTATACATACGATTGAATTAGGTAATTTATTTTTACAATTGCTCGAGAAATAATGAATTTGAAGTAAATAAATTTAGGTGCGAATAAAATCAGCAAAAAAATCTTCCGCCCGGACAGGGATTTGAACCCTGGACCCTTAGGTTAAAAGCCTAATGCTCTACCGACTGAGCTATCCGGGCTTGTAAAGAATTGTGCGAAACTAAGTATTTCTCCTTGTGCAAAATCGGTCCGATTCCTTCTAAATTCCGGCACATACCTTACTCTACGATATTTTCAAATGTCCTGTGCGTTTCACACGTCCAACGGTACGTTAAAAAATAGCGTATTGTTGTATTTTTTGGAACAGTTCAACTCCGTTTTACAAAGTTGCACAATATATTACGTGATTTAGTGTATGATTTTTTGAACCTTTCAATTGGTCAATTATTAATTAAGGTAGAAAAAAAAAAATTAATGTATTGTAAGTTAGTTTTTAAGAAAAATCTACGTAATTCAAGGTCGTGCGTTCAAAATATTTCGTTTTGGCTTTATCGCTGAACACACTGTATACCCCCCAAATTTATTATAGAAAAACCATACCTCCCGGGGAGTTATGAAAAATTCTCAGTGCTTTTAAGCGCCATAACTCGGTTGTTTTTCAACGTAACATTTTTTCAACTGGATCTTCACTAGTTTAATATGTCTGTTTGGGGCAGTGGCGGATTTTTAGATCGTTAAGTCGGCAAATGTCCACGAGGCCCCTCTCCTAAATTGTGTACTGGGGCCCCGCCTAAATTATATATAGTAAATTTTTTTCAATTTTTACCATAAAAAAAAAAAAAATAAATAAATAAAATTTTTATTGCAAATCGTAATATTATTTATCGATACATTTTGTATGGATTTGCCGCCTTATTTGAACCCTTAAATCCGCCACTGCTTAGGGGCTCTTCATATTATAAGTATCCCCCTCTTGACTTTTGGTTCAAGTATATCTCGACGGGATTTGGCCCAGTGCCGGGCCGGATTTACGACTAGGGGCGCCACGACTTTTGATTTCTATTTTTTATATACATATAGAAAAAAAAAAAATTCTACTTAGTTGTTAATCGTTGAACATAAATACTGATATTAAATAACGTTTATTTTTATAAATTAGTCGTACGGTGTTGTAAAATTATAAAAATAGCCCGAATTTCATTAACCGAAATTAATCTAGTAAAAATTAAATTAATTTCAATTAATTAAAATTAACCGAATATCATTCAAACGTTCGGTATGGAAATGGACGATAAAACGGTACATTATATTATTACACGATAATAATATTACGTATTTTCAACATTGGTTATGCTCTGTAGTCTGTGTTAAACGTTTTAAAAATAATTATATTTTTACTTTTGCATTAACGATGTCGAATAGTAAATTAAGTGGTGCACAAAGTGGAGAAAATGATAAACATAATGATGTAATGACAAAAGTGAAAAAACTTGATAATTTGTTTAATGTTTTGCCATCAAAAATGCAAGGCCGGATTTAGGACTAGGGTTACCCCCCTGTGGTCATGTTTGGTATTTATTTAGATCAAAAGCTTGCACTGAACTCGATAGTCTATTTAGTTTTCTTTCAGACTTGATATTTATATGCCCAAAAGTATCAAAATAACGAACTAAAACATTAGTTGAAAAATATTTTAATGACCTAGAAGAAGAGTTTTATGAGGAATGATTACATTTCAAACGAGCTTGAAATAGAAGCAGTCGGATAAAAAAACTCTCCCAGCATGTTTTTAAAAATTTTAATTGAAAACAAAACGATTGCAACGTTTTCAAATTTAGACGCCGCTTTGAAAATGTATTTAACCAATATTTCATCTAATGCAACTGATGAAAGATCGTTCAGTATTTTGGAGAGAATTAAAAATTACCTAAGCAATTCAATTTCAGACACAAAAGTATCAAGTTTGGCGTCATTTAGCGCAAATTCAGAATTATCAGAATCAATGGATTCGACAACTTAATAAGTACGTTCGCAGCAACCAAATCAAGGAAGCGCCAAATATAAACACCATTGATTAATAATAATTATTGGTTATAACCGTATAACAGGTTGCTAATATTTTAGCATTAACTGTATTTATTAGTAGGTTCTGTAAACGTTGAATTTTTTTTTTTTTTTAAATATTGAATTCTATTTTATATCATGATAATAATACGTAATATATTAAATATAATTGTTTTTCTAACATAATAAAATGTCTATTTTTTTCGGCGCTTCTAGTATTTTATTCTACAAATTATCAATACGTAATTTTTGTAAGTTAAAAAAATACTTTTAAATTAATCCATTATACATTTTTATATAGACATAAAAAGTTGGTAAAATAATTTGGAAGGCGGTCTCACCTCTTATTCCATCTATGTTCTAAGAATTAGATGTGCCTTTTAGGTAAATCCGGTCCTGGGAGTGGTTTTAACGATTTTTAACGGCACAAGTGGTGTAGTTGGGGGAGGGGGGTGTAACACAAAATTTGCTTACAATTTGTTTCCGAGGAATTTGGTGTTGTTAAAGTATGATTCGTGTGTTCTACTGCATGAAAAAGAGATAATAAACATATAAAAAATAAAATTGTACATACCTGAGTATTTTTTCGTTTTGTAATGGCAACGGCCAAAGGATCAGCCAAATACGGATTATCAGATGTCCTAAAATGCTTGACCAGTATGTACTTTGTTTGCCGGCATGTTGTTTTATAACGGTTTTTTTTTGTTGTTGTAATCATTGTTAAAAACACTATTGCACGATTAGACACTGTAACTTAATTATTCAATTGAACGGAACAAAATTGAAAATGACATAAATTGTCAACGATTTAAAAAAAATAATAACGAGTAAACATCATGAAAAATGATAGGTAATTTGGCGCGTAGACGTTATCACTGTGCTACCGGGCGTATTGCATAGAGCACCTACTCCACGGCATATTGTTCCGTTCTTATAACAAATTGAAATTATTTAGGTCAGTCGTTTTCGTCGATATTCAAATTTGTTCTATGGTATCGTTGACGTATAAATACAATATTTGATTCTCCGATCGGTCTTGATAAATATATAGTAGAATCCGGTTATAACGATCTTCAATGGACCTAGAGAATCCAGATTGTTATACTCGGATGACGAGAAAACATTAATTTTATTGTAAAACTGATTCGTTAAACACTATTTTGTATTGAAAATGTGTTATATCAGTCGCTTTTCCTTGGAGTATAGGACCATTTATTGGAATGTTTTTCGATCGTTGGACTTTAAACCATTCCAGGATAGCCTGTTCCACGTCGTGATGTTGGCTAGATTTTATTCTCTTGTTAGATGTGACGTCTTTTAGAAAAAACTTTCTTTTTTTTTCTATTTGGTCCTGTTTTCCATATGGTAGACAAGACTAATTGGTCGATTCCCAACTCTTGGCAAATATCTTTATTAGACAAACCACTTACTAAACGTTAAATTATTTTCACTTTTTCAGCGTTAGAAAAACAACGACGTCTATTATTCGACATTTTTAAGAACGGAACGCGTCTGAACGTATAGAAATCAAAATAATGACTGAAATATTGTGCCGCATACTAGGATTTATGTGTTACAGATTAGATAACGAATTATCGCACCGGACGTAATCCATTTATTATTATAGACAAATGATAAAACCAATTATAATTTCAAAATAAAATCATTATATCCGAATTATCGTTATAGTCGACCGAAATTACTGCACCTGGGATATGCCAACCAAGTAACGTGGCTGGGAATCGTAATAATCGGATTCTACTGTACTATTATTATAAATTTATCGAATTATTATTTGAACACCTGCCTAGTTGAAACAATAACTGACAATTTGCTAAATGCCGACTCAAGACGATTTCCGTGTTAAAATTTCAGATTTGCTGACTGAAATTAAATTGGTGTTGGTAAGGGGGAGGGAAATAACACCTCCCTCTAAATCCTGCTTGCCGATAGTAATCTGATCATCGCCGTACTTTGGAAACGGGCCACGGAGGGCTATTCTGCGTACTTACTTTCTAATTTATTTTTGACTTTAATATCTTACAGAATGTTTTCATCGTTGATTATTAAAATAATAATCGAAACAGAGGAATTTACAGTATACGAAGAAAAGAAAGAAAGAAAGAAAAAAAGCTTAGTATATTATCACATTTTAATTGTAAGTTAACAAGACAATAATACAATATAGTATTTCATACTCATTGAGTGTAACGCTGTTATTAATTGTTTTTAGTGAACATAATCAAATATATTATTATAATAATATCTATTAGTATTATTATAAATTATATAAATGTACCTGTTGTTAACAATATATAAACATACAATAATTTAATTTTCAAACGGAATTTCTGTCAGGTTTCTAATACTATGGCCTAAACGTTAATAAATACACATTTATATATTTAATAATAGTTTTTAAAAAAAAAAAAACATAATAATAAAAATTGAATAAAAAATATAACTATGAAATAATACAAATATTCATTAGCGTACAAACAGTGTTGCACCAATCACAACGCGACAACATTTATTATTTGGCGAAAAAAAATTGTTTAACATGTATGAATGAAACTGATTATATGTAGGTATAAACATCAAAAAAAATAAAATAATAAGGAAGTAGTAGAGTAGAGTTGTAATTGTATAGAAATACCTGACGAGAATAATAATAAAATATTTTGATGAAAAAAAAAAAAACATAAAAATACTAATGTTTACAAATTGGCACAATTGTTAACAAACAGATCTTACGAATATAATCTTAAAATGAATAAAAAAATAAAATAAAAAATGTATACTAAATAGATTAATTAAATTGGTTACTAATAGTTGAAGACTTAAAACATTTTATTTTTATTTGTATTAATCTTTTTTCGTGAATAATATAATATAATTAAATGGTTTTAATTTTTTGTTTACTTGTTAATTTTTTTTTTTATTAATTTTGATTAAAAATTATTGATCATTATGAAATCGTATTACTTTCTCGAATTATTTTTTTTACAAGAACATTTACACTTTGATGCTGAAAAGAAAACTTGGGATTGTAATGTTTTAACTTATTAAAAATTAAAATAAACATATATATATATATATTATTTGTATAATGAATGATAATATAATCTTAGAACAATTGAATATTGAAATTACCAACAAATATGTTTATTTTTGTTTACTATTTAAGTTTTAACTTTCAAAGCCAAAATATTTTGATATGCGTAAAAACAAATATTTTAATGATAAAATGTAAGTAGATAAATACATGTTAACGCAAAATAATATAATTTTGATGAAAATAATCAAAATTATTTTGTTCGTCTAAAATTTTTTATTTAAAACAATTGCTTACTGAATACTAATTATAGTACCATATAAACTGTATGATGAATACACTTTATGGGCGACTTTGGTTACCAATAAATACATATAAATTTAAAAAAAAGAAACTAATTATCATTTTTTAGATGCTCTTAATTTAAACACAAATATACTATTGTAACGCGCGCGCACATATAAACTATATATAAAATATAGATATATTATATATTAATATAATATACAGGTAAACAAAAACGACGCAACATGTGGTTTGAGTAAAAAATATCCAAATGTTAGTTATTATTCTTAATAATAAATTTTAATAAATCACAACAGATGTACAGAATTATAAAAAAAAAATTCTTAATAAAACAATTAATACAAATAGGGTAGTAAATGTTTACAATATAATATTCTTTAACAAAGGATTAAACATATATTATTATAGTAGTTACTGTTTGCTACAATTATTTTTTTTTTTTTTTTTTAAAAATAACTTCTAAACAGCCAAAAGAGTTAAAAAACTTGTTAAAAACAAAAAAAAATAACCAGCGCTCAAAGTGACAATATTCTTTTTCTAATAATAACTTAAGCAACAACTGTGTCATTATTGCATTGGTTTTTCAAACGACTAGTGTCATGTCTTTTTTATTAGGATAATTAACTTTTTTACCCTGCCATAAACTGTTGTGTATGGTAAACGCGTCAATGGTGACGGTCAGGTGTTTGGTATGTATTTCTGAGAAACACTTGCTTCCTGAATTGTACCTATAATCATAACACAAAACTTAGTAGTTAGTTATCGATGTAATTTTAGGGTAAAGGTAACGTTACATGAGAAATTGGTACTTATAGGTACTACACGAGCACAATTAAATAATTGAGATAATCATTATCAATGTTAGGTGATTTTTGCAATTGTATTGTTTATTATAAGTAAAAACATTTTTATTGTTCAGATTCTCAGCACCCATGTATTACTTAGGTATACATATAATATATACTTCCCGGTCAACTTTCCACAAAAACAAATCAAATAGATTTAAGAAAATTACATACACTTTAAAATATGAGCAGGCCAACCCACAATAAAGGGAGAAGAGGAGTATATATAATTATTGTAATTTCATGTGTGTTATAGATTATCGATGAAAAAAAACCAACCGAAATAGCAAATATTTTACAGGGGCTTAGTTCATTAGTACTCACTTGAAAAACTTGTCAAACATGCGGTCGGTTACAATCCGTGGGCCGGTACCGTAAAGTTTAGCCACTTCTTCAGTCTCTGGGTAGTACAAATACAAGGCTCGGAACTGACATCCTGTGTCTCGGAACAGCACTAGGAAATGCCTAGCTTCGGACCTGTTGATTTCATCGAGAACTCGTTTCTTGGCTTCTCTGTTCACCACGCCCGGAAACACACAGTATTCGACCGCGTTCAATATAATACCACGGTTAGATTTGGTCACCGGTTGTTTGTATAATCTACAGCGTACAAATATAAAATTAATATAACTAACATTTCAATAAAATAGATAACAGGGTCTCGATCTCTGGAACAAATAGCAACATATTCTTTTCATTGTGTACTTATTATATAATTAACGTGCCGCAAAGACCATAGTATAGCGGGCAGCGTCTGACACTCACCTAGGACCACTATAGTCACTACCACCGCTTTCGCTTGCACCGTCTTCGAATTTGCGACGGATTGGTAAGGAACCGGGACCGGATGGTGAAGCAGTCCTTCTGGGCGGGGTGGCTCGTCCTAGACCCGAATCCGTGTCACCACACCGGTATAGCAAACTGTCTTGGTCGCAACTCGAACCTCCTAGAAAAAATAAATTCGTGAAAAACACGATCGGCCATTGATAAACATCCGACAAAATTAATTTTACACATAAATACACAACGCACGGCGGTGATAAACAACAACAATGTCCATCCATGCCCGTGCGTGGTGTAAAATGTGTTTCTAATAAAATGTCTACAACGCGATTGATAAAAAAAATATAAATAAATATTAAAAATATATGGTTATTAAAAGTAGTAATTTATTAACTATGTTATTTAATTGCAGAAGAATGCAGTGGCAGTTACTTACAATCCCGAAATCGAGAAGGCAAGTCATAAGCAGTTAAATGCGCTTTTACAATTAATTATATATATATATGTATATATATATATATATATATATATATATATATATATATATATATATATATATATATATATATATATAATTAATATATAATGTATATTACTTGTTAGTGATACTGTTGAAATCTGTTGAAAAACAGTTGGATTTCACGATTTTAAAAATAATTAATATTGAGAGCACATTATTCAATGTACGTTTTGATTTCCAAACCAATTGACAGTCTAAAATGTCAATTAACCAGTTTATTATGTTTGTATGCATACAATATTAAATCCTGAACCAAAAAATATGTATATAATCTTTCCCCAAATAAGAATATTAATTTATGCAAAACACATGAATCATGTTTTATGTTTATAAAACCTATACTATTAAAATTTAAAATTGATTTAGTAACACTATAATAAGTTAACTTACAAAAAAAAAAAAAAAGTATGTAGGTAATTAATTTTTAAATATTTCATATATATATATATATATTTATTTATATTCTTGTAATTAAACTGAGAATAAAATACCACACCAAAAATTCATTTATTTATCATGCGCGATAGACCTTCACCATTTTCTTTTAATTTTTTAGCTTACCATACAAGTTCATGAGAGAACTGGATTTACGAGGCGCGCTATTCAAGTATCCAAAATTTGTTTTACGTTTTGTTCTGTCCAAAGAAGAATCTGTAAAAATTGTCGCCAAACATACTACTAACATTTTGTAAATTAAGTACTACTTCTAAATTGATGACAAGGAAAAAATGTCCACATTGAAAAATTAAAAAAATATTGTAATAATAGTTTTGTGACACTTCAATTTGTCATTTTTTTCTCTACATTTAATTATTTATGTTTTATTTCAATTGATTTTTTTATCTAAAAGTATAAATTTAGTCCCCAAATAGTATGCTTTTAATATTGCAGTACATAGGTACCTACTCTATATAAATATTTATGTTTACAAATTTTGTTTTAGTCCGGGTATATAAATGACACCACAATATGTATATGATAATATACGCTTAAATAAGCATAACGCCACACGAGTATTGTAATAATTATATAAAATATACAATTTACAATAAAATATACAATTAGCAAGCAAACATAGTCAACTAAATAAAAAAACAAAATTGTCTAGACACATCAAGCAGAGTTTAATGTTACACTGACCTCTAGAGTTTTTATAAGATCCATGACGGTCCAAATTCCTTGGGTTTCTTAATTTCGCTTCCTCGGTTACATCTAAACAATTAAAAATAATGTTTGGGAAAAATAGAAACAGGTGACTATTAAAATCAAATATTATGATCTGAAATCGCCATTATCTAACATTTAAAACACGCACCTGAATAAAGAGAAGAAGTCGACGTTCGCCGCGTTTCGGCAACGCTTTCTTGTGACCCACGATAATAATCACGTCTAATTTGTGAGTTCAATGCTACGTGCACACACAAAGAAAAAAAAACATTCAGTAGTGTACAATACAAAAACAAAAATTAAAGAAATATAAGCCATCAAACAACTCCAAGCGTGATGGATACAAATAGTGTTATAATGAATTATTATTGATTACAATAAAAATACACACTCGCTAGATTTGAAATAGAACCCTTTTTGCCTCGTGATGGAGTTAAAGTTGCATCTGGTGTATCACTTCTATCGACATGTATAGTTTTTGGTCGTGGACGTCCATTTTGCATTTTACTTCGAAGTCTTGGTGGACCACCCAAAGTTTGATTATGATTAGGTTTTAACGAATTTAGAAGATCTTTATCAACAGTTTTTCCCTAAAAAAAAACATAAATAAATATACTTAAATGATATTACATTATATTCCGGTTATGTACTTCTCGTTCAGCTTCTTCGATAGCCTTCTTAATTCTATATTGTTCTAAAATCACTGCCCTACGACGTTTTTCTTCTTCTTTTTTACGTTGTTTGATTTCATCTTTTAACTGTTCTTTTTCTTTTCTCTGTTGAAATTCAATTTCTTTTTTGGTTTTTAATTCTTCCTGTTGCTGTCTTCGCTGCAAAGACAATAAAAGTATTCTTTCCTTCTTCTTTTCCATTTCATCAATAGCCACCTAAACGTAAATATGATCATTTCTAAAATAGTATAAATTTATTATTATCAAATTTTAAATTTATTTCTTACTGGATCTGGATTTGAATTTTCAATAATTAGCTCTACTCCACTAGGTGAAGATGTTTTATAGAGTTTCTTATTTGTATTTTGCAATACTGCAGATTCCGAAGCAGATTTAACAGGAGTAGAAAATTCTTTAGACTTTCCATTATGTGTAGAAGAATTGAAATTTCTAGATGATATATCCAAATTATTTAATGACACAGAATTATTTAATACTTGTGTCAAATTTCTGTCCTGTAAATTAAATTAACTTTATGTTACTTAACAAATTCATTTTATTATGTTTAAAGAAATGTCCAAAAAAACTACTTGCCTTTGATACAATTTTTTTCGTTCTCAATGGTGGTTTTGGTCGTTTAGGAGTTTGTTCATCTTCAAATGAAACATAAAAACCTTTATCAGATGTGTTTGCAATTGTATCTTGACTAGTGTTAAATGTGGAATTATTGTCACTGAAGGAATTTCGATTGATAGGCATATGTGTTTGTGTGGGTGATGGTATTCTATACGTTCTATGTCCAGATGTTATTTGAATTCGATTTAAGCTTTCAGAAAGGTCAATATCAGTTTTCTTTACATCATCGCCTAAAATTATTAATATACTTATAATTAGACAATTAACAATTAGCTATCGCATATTAATATATATTATACATACCAATGAATGAAATACTTTGTGGCTGCATGTCGTCAATAGAGGGGGTCGCCATATGTGAATGACTTACAATATTGGAATTACGGCGAGGTGGGGGTACTGGTGATGATGGATTTGTCTTAACGCCAGATCTATTTAACAAGGCAAATTCAGATTTCTGACGTGGCGAACCACTTAGTGAAGAAGGTTGAGAAGATTTTTGTATTGTTCGGCTGTAAAAATAGTTTTAAATAAATTATAGATATTATTATAATTCATATTTCTAAATCAACTGAAATTTGTATCAGATTATACAATAATTACCCGCCATTCCAAATATTTTGAGATTCTTGCACATAGGGCGATGGAGTAATATCCCAACTTTTTCTGATTTTTTGTTGACTAGGATGTAAAAAAAACTGCTGAGTTTCCAGATTAGATTGCATTAAATTATCATATGGTTCTTGTGGTGGTAAATAATGGTTATCAGCTGAAGGGTATATACCCTGGGAATTTGGTACATTTGATTTTAAATTAAGATAAGCTTGTTGTTTTTTATATTGTAACATTTCTGGCTGATTGTACATTGCCGGTTGGTTATTGCCAATTAAACTGTGCCACTTTTGACTATTATCATTTTCTACTACATTTTGTCCATTAGGTATAACAAAGTTATGGTTCGGTTGAATGGAATGAGAGTTTTGATAAACTCTTTGTAGAGTTTGTAAATCAGGAAAACATTGCATCATTTCAGACTGTAAGCTTGTATGTTGAACTGGACTTTGCGAGTTCACTAAATGTGGGAATTCAACGTCTTGATAATCTGAATGCATTCTGAAAAAATAAAATATTTTTATAAAAATTGTTTATACTTTCAATAATAAATAATGTTTACTTGGCATTATATTCAGCATGGATATTATCTAAATCAGGTGTTTTGGAATCTTCCGTGAATGGGCTCATTCGATCAGACCATTTACTTTCTATTCCAGTATTCTATATAAATAAATTGTTATATAATAATATATTTAAAATATAAATAAACCATAAAAACATAATATTTTATGGTGGGAAAATAATTTTAAAAAACTATTTAATACTTGAAATGGATAACACGGTTGAGCAGTTTTGGCAGATGGTGAATTGTCATTACCAAACATAATATTACTATAATTTGAATCTGAACTTTGTACATTTTTACTATTTTTGTTCTATAAATAAAATTAATCAAATATAATCATAGTTAACATACAATTGAATAATTTTTAGAAAGTACTTTGGTAACTGCTTGAAGAAATGCAGCTTTTCCAATTTGTGTTCTTTGGCGATTCATAAGAGATTCCATTTTCCGTTTATCATTTTCAATTTGTCGTCTTTTTTCTTCCAGTTTTAATTTAATATTCATCAACTGAGAACTCATAATAGAACCATCACTTTCAGAATCATCTCCTTAAAAATTGAATATGATTAGAAACAAAAAGACCAAGATAAAATTGTGGAATAAACCTTGTTCACTATGTGCAGGAGATGAACAACTTTGTTGATACCAAGTAGTCGTACTAGGTGGAAACACAGATTGTGATGTGTCAACATATGATAAACTACGTTTAAGAGTATGCACAGGAGATTGAACTGACGATTCTATGTCATCAAAACTATCATACAACATTTTTTGAAGACCAAGACTATTATTAGATGCATCGCTAGAAACTCTTGACATTGCTAAAATTAAAAATAAAATTACCTAGTTATAGTTTAAATAGCCATTGATATAGAATTACTTGGACTGGTATTTGAATTTTGTAATAGATTTTGAACACCAGAACTATTGTTTTCTTGAAAAGGAGGAGGATTTGTGATTTTATTAAAACTATTATTTCGTAATGTGTGCACAGCAGGTTCTTTATCTGGATTTCGACCAAGAAACTGTAAATTATCTTGTGATCCACCAAAGTTTTCCACTGTTAACTATTTTAAATTCATTTTCAAAATTAATCAAGTAATCATTATAGTTAGCCATGAAACCAAATATTTTTATAGCAATTCTCACATTAATATTATATTACCGGATTCAGTGGCGTGTTGAACTAATATTTACTAGTGATGGGTACTTTTACTTTTTAGAATTATACCATTGATATTTTATTCGAATATTTTTCCCGTGACCGAATACTTTTATTACGAAAAATTATTTGTTTTATAGAAACTACCAAATAGTTTGAATACGATAAACTATTTTGTAATTTTTTAATATACCCTACATTATTTGAATAATATATGTATATTATGATGTATTATAATTTTCTTTTTCATTATACTCTTGTTATATTTGTGATAGTTAATTATTTTTCGAGTGATTTTAACTATTAAATGGTATATATTTATATATATATAATATAGCCTAACAATTTATCGCATCTGAGTGTTACTCTGCTGGGTAGCTACTCTTCTCAAGCTCTCATTGATCAAGACTCAGGTCTTGTATATTATTTATCTTGTACACGCTCATATGCTTATTGTAATCCATATTACAGATTGAAAAATTTTCTAATAAAAAAAAAAAAAAATGGTATATCTATGTTGTCTTACCCATCCGTCAACTTTAATTATGATAGAGCTGCGGTTCCTAAAAAAACATTATTAACGCGCCACTGACTGGATTATGTGTGATTCTATCAATGTGATAGTAGATTAGTATTATTTTCTATGGGTTTAGCTGCATAGATTACAATACAAGTGACAAAGATGGGAATAAAATTAATCATGTTTAATATAGTGACTTATAGCTATTTTTGTCAACAATGATGATAACATACTACATTGAGTATTTGAGAGTATCGTGCAATGCTACCCTATCAAGTAGTAGTAGTAAGATTCATGCCAATTTGATAATTAAAATTACTTGATATTATTTTTATAATAACAATTTACCTGTGAATCATCTGAGAATGAATTCCTTCTGGATCTTCGACCAGCATATGATTGTTTTTTCATATCTTCTCGATGTGTAGGTTTACCTGCTGCCACATCAACATTTAAATCGCCATTACTAGTATTTAACATTGAATTCAATGTTAGAACAGAACGATTTCGATGAACAACAAATTGCTCTTCACCATTACACCTACACAAATATAATGATTCTAATATAGTCATTTTACATATTTATTTCAAATTTTATCATATTTTACCGGCTAATTTTTTTCCCATCTGGTGGTAACTGAGGTATTATTGAAGTTGACACTTTTTTGGAAGAATAGCTGTGTGAAATACCTATAAATAAAATTCTATTAATTATTTCAGCTATATGTTATAAAAGTAAACATTGAATAAAATTAATAAATTAACAACAGCATACAACTACACAAAGAATATAAATTATTAGAAAAAGTAATACAACTAAATCAGCAAATATTTCAAATTAATAATTTTGATTTAGGAAAAACTATAAGAATAAATGGATTAAACTGAATGAAACATCTAGTTTGAATAGTTAAATAAAAACTGTAATTTCTATTTTTTTTTTTTTTTTTTTATTATTATTTTAAAATAAAATGATTATAACACAAAATATTCATCATTAGTTAAACGTTATGTTATTATTTTAACTACAAACAATCATAAAAAAAAAATAAATACTATTTTTAGCTTTTGACAGTTAAATTTTTCACACTAAGCATTAATAAATTATAGTTGTAGTATAATAACATGCAAAAATGCAAAATAAATTATATATATATTTAACATTGAAAAAAAAAATCATAATTCTAATTTTTAGCAGTGATGCAAGCTTAAGTTCAATACCTGTTGAAAAAAAAACTTTTCCTAGTAAATTAGTATAACTGTTTTAATGTTTAATTGTATTTGAAGGACAGTATTGTTATTGTATGATCTGATTTTATACATATTAAATGTGTCTGTAAAATTCACTATAATTACTAAACCTGTCTGGCATAAATTTAATTAATAATAAATGGTGTGCAAGTGAAAATACAAAACATGAAATTTATATTTTTATTTTAATAATACATAACATATAATACACTTAACACATGTGCGGTTAACCATCAAAATAATATTTTGAAATATAATTTGTACTATTTTATTTATTTAAATTTGTAGTCATATGTATTTAAAAACAATTATATTTAGTTGGTATAGTGATTATTAAACGTATTGTCTATAAAAGTTTCACTTAATGTACATAATGAATAATTAATATTTTAAATTTTCTTGTGAAAACTTTAAACTTACATCACTGATTTTTAATTTTGTTTCTACCACCGTAATAAATGACCATTTAATGTATTATAAATTTTAGTAAACTAATTTATTCAACACCCACAGTGCATTTAGAACGCAAATAAATAAGTACGATAATATCCAAATTTGATGTGGAATGATGATTCGATATAAAAAAAGTACAAATAATAATAATAAAAAAAAAATTGGTGTAAAAACACAAAGCTAATGGCAGTGAAAATTACATTTTTGAGGCATCAATATATATATATATATATATATATATATATATATATATATAAAAAAAAACACTCGAACAAAAATATAAAACAAAAACTAACTGGAATTATTCAGATACCTGTAAACCCTGTAGAGTATGAATCCAGATTACTGCGGAGATCAGGTATAAGAGATATTACTTGTGGTAATAACCTTTTGTGAGCGACCCCGTGAATATTTCTTGGATAAACTTCATCATAATTAAAAAATAATTTTATAACGTTATGGATTTTATTTTATTTCCCAAAGCCTATTATATTATTGATAATTGAGACATATAGGTATATACAAATATGTATGAGAGTATATTATGTACCTATTTATACCAATCATGTATTTAAATTTATTAGTTAAAATGTACATTCAATTCAATTCGTTGATATAATATAATCATGCAGAATTAAATAATTAAATTCATATATCCTAAACACCAAAAATATAAAATTTGATTTTTTTTTTTTTTTTTATATTAAACTCAATAAAACTATCTACACTATTGCAACTTAATTATTCTTTAAATTGTATCTGTTAATTTTTGTTTCCAATAATCCATAGACAAATTACACATGGGAAAATATTTATTTATTATGTATTATTATTTATTTTGTTGTGTTTAGTAATTAAGTATTAAAAATGTCTTAATAAAGTAATAAAATTTACATTAAATAATTATATTTTAAATACATATATTGTGGACATGTAATTAAATTTGAATATCCCTTAATTTTATTTGAAATTTCTTTAAAAATAAAATGATTAAACTCATTTAGTTTAACTATATTTCAAACAAACTATGCTTTGAAAATATAATATAATAAGAAAAAAAAACAAAAATTTACTGTTAACAATTTGATTCTATTTAGTAAATATTTGTTAAAATTATTTTAGTATTCTTAAATGCAATGAAAATAATAAATTTATTTCTCAGCATTTTGTACAAGCATATAAATAACAAATAAAAATTCCAAGATTTTGGAATAAAAAAAGTATAATTAATAAGTAAATTGCTTGCTGTGTTTAAAAATAATATGTGTGAAGTATGATTTTAACAGATTAGTTAATTTACGATATTAAAAACTTTAGCCATTCTTAAGCATAACTTATTATGAAAAGTAATATTCTAATTACACGTCCACAAAATAATAAATTGCACAGTTAAAATAAAAAAATAAAAAAATCAAATTACCGTCTGCTAAATCGTTTTTACCCTGGTTGAAACTGACACATTTAGCTGGATGAATTTCCAAAACATTGAATAAATCAGCAAGAAATGCAATTAAATTTGTTTTCATAGATCTATAACAAAATGTAAGAGTTTTATAATGTATTTAATACACTATTAGTAATAATAATACCCTCTTATATAATAAACATCTTGTGGTCTCATGTGAAATATGCTATATGACAAGCTTTTATCACAAAAATCATTAATAACGTTGAAGTTTTTAATACAATCTGAAGAGTTTGGTGCATTAGATATAGTAATATACTCCCAAGGTAATTCATCAGGGCAATAAAATGAAATTAAAGCTGCGATTGATGCTCCATCACTTATTTCGTGGAAATCATTCACAGAAGCAATGTCGGGAACAGACAAATTCTCCTAGATTTATATATATATAAAATGCAATCAATTTAAACATATTATTTAATAATTATATCAAAGTAAACCAACCATTTGTGAACTTGATAGGCGATGTTTTAATGCTTCAACAGTTCGATTGATCCACAGTAAAATAGCTTTTTCATAATCTTCAGGCATTAAAATTGTAGTTTTATGAGGAACATTGTTCAGTCTTTGGATAGCAGCCATCACGCGGTTAGGTGTTGCTACTTCCTTAGCATATAATTTCATTACAGATTCCATAACCGTCATGTGTGCACTCTATTAAAAAAAAAAAAAAAAAACATTCATACTTCATTAAATATATTCTAAATTTAAATCATATTTAATGTAAAATAACTTTTACAATAAAAAAATATATATATATGTAGTACAAATAAATGAAAACATATGTAAAAAATAGAAAATACAAAGCCTTTTACATTTTACATTTTTTATTTTTTTATTTGACATTTTATTGAGTATTAATTCTCTAAAAAATGTTATGTTTAAAATAACTTCTGCTATTTTTAGTTTTTAAAAAATAAATATTAAACACTTACAAGTTTTAAAGGTGTAGTTTGAATTAATACTGTTTCGGTTACTGAAGGATCATTTATACTCACACCCTTTCTATTAAGGGCTTGGATAACACCCCAATGGTTAAGATTATGATAATTTGGATCTGTATAAATATTCCCTAGTGCCAAACAATATAGCTCAGCATTAGCTAATGAATGCACCAAAGGTGGTTTAAGATGTTCTTGATTCTACATTAAAACAATTTAATAAAAAAAATAATTAATTAATTAATCAATCAAATGTTAATTCTTTTAGGATGCCATTTACCCTCTGTCTATTTAACGGGTGACATAAACATACTTATGCAGACTGCACAGAACTTACTTATTTTCAATTTTAGAGTAAAAGCACCCATTATAAAATTAAAATAGGACAATATGATCTGTTTTTCCATTATTCCAAATTTAATGATCAATATACATTGTTTAGAAATAACGACTATTTTAATATTTTTTAATTATTGTTCCTTTTCAAAAAAAAAATTTAAAAAAAAAGAACATTATCTTGGCCTTCTGGAATATTTTCCTCTTTTAATTTTTTAATAAGTGCTTTTACTCTAAAACCAAAACTAAACGAGTTCTATGTAATCTGCGTAAACATGTTTTTGCTGTATTGCCCCTCGGACAGACATATTCGGCAAATGGCTGTCCTTTTTAAACTGAAAATATTTAAAAACACACGAGACATAAATTAAAATTAACTAGGTATATTTAATAGGTACTTACATCATAATCTTTATAAAATGGCTCTACAACATTATCCGGAATTCTATTATTGTACGCCTTTGACAGAAGCCATTTTATTGTAGCTCGATGTTTAGCCTATAAAACAAATACAATTGTAAAAATACGATTTTATTTGTTATGATTATTTTTGTATATTATATTGAACAAAATTAAAATTGACAAAAAAAGAAAAAAGGTGTAGTTTGTGGTGGTAGTCAAAATAGTGTTTTGGGACGAAAACAGACATTCTACATTTTTGTACTTAGACATTTATTTTATTGCTAAAAACCTCATTTAAGTAACTCTTATTTAACAATATTAGGTTGTAAATATTTGTGCTTTAATACAATACAAGCGTTTTAACAAATATTATGTGTTTTTAAAGGGACTATTAAGGGGTAATATTCAATAATTTTTTTTTTTTTGTTAAATTAATAAATTAAGTATACCTATAGTTAACGACTGAACTAAAAAATATTTTTAAACATTTCGTCATTTGTTTAGCCTGTTCAATAGCAGTTTACCGAAATTTTATATATCGTGTTCCTTTTCACCGGTCTGAATATTGTACTTAAAAAGTCTGTAACTATTACTAATTTTTTACTATTTTAATTCGGTTGTATTTATCGTAATAAAGATATTACGATTATTGAATGATCTGAGAAATAACTGAGTTTCGGTGTATATAATTTTGTCGTGCGCTTCCGTGTTACGTGTCGTACGTACGCGGGGCGAATGGACACTATTTATAGTTTTTCAACGAATCCGTCGTACAGTGGTTAAAAATCGAAAAAAAAACTTGGCCGAAAGTTAATTATTTTCAAATTTTACACTATGACAAATCAAAACTCATCGAAAACTTTTCAAAACTTATCAAACTTATCGGATCGCGAGTTTTAAAGGTCCTAGAATTCAAATTTACATATGGTCCGGGTAAATCAATGCGGAGCGAGCAAGGCATTGCGTGCGTACAGATGCGATACAAATTAAATAATAAAAAAAAAAAAAACCAACTACCACCTATCTATTTATACCCACTAAATAATAATACAATAACAATTGACCTTAGTTTGTAGAATTTGTTACAAGTGTAACAAATTACAATCGCCCGGCCGCAAATTTACCGTCTAGTTAAACTACAATATAACCGACGACCATTTCTCGAGGGACCAACCATTTAAACATCGTTTAAAGGTGTATATATATATATATATACAATATATAACGCAATATGAATATATATATATATATATATATATATTGAATAAATAATAGGCAAGTAGTAAAAGCATAAAAGAATTATAAATTCTTCGCGATTAATTTCATATTTCCTAAGACCATAATAATATCGGCGGACAGACGACAGGTGTGGTGTGGTCTACACCAAAGCCCCCACAAAAACCACTTCTACTGCCAACGCCTTCGCCAACTGCCGCGAGAGTAGGTAAGTACTCCTACTCGTTCGTTAATAACATAAATCTGTTATGCAAGACGAATTTTACCGAGAAAGAGACGCTTATGGCGTCGACGAAATAGCTGGTATTTTTCGAACGCCCAGATGTTTGCAAATATTTAGTTTAAAAATAATTAGATCGGCGCTAAAGCATCAAAGTATTTTTAATTATAATTTAATATAGGTGCCTATCTCCACAACGATAATCGATAAAACCGTACCTACAGAAATAGCGCGGTATTGTTTCGACAACTAATTGTTTAAAAACTAATTAATCTAGTTACCTATTGTAAACGTATTTAAAGAATCAAATTATGCAATTCATAAATGAGTTTTTGTTTCTAAACGCGCTAGTCAATTAAATATCCGAAATACTTACACCTACTTCAGTTAATTACAATAATTTAACGACGTTTTTATTCGCTCGTAACATTATATAATCATTTTTATTTAACAAACACAAAACAAATAAACAAAATCAACATCAATTTACTCAAATTAACATCGTATTAATCAATAAACTCGTCTATAAGTAATACATACCTACATAAAAAAAAAAAAATTAAGCAGGAAATAAGTTTTATTAAATGTACCAACAAAAATGTTTTTTTTTTTTTTGTGTCGTGAACATAATTTATGAGTAAATGGATTATAAAGTGATGGTAAACAACGCCCTTGGACAAAAAAGATGCCCACATTAAACATTTACCATCGGCATATTTCACAACAAATATTTTATATTTTTGAATGAACAAATCACATTTACTTTTTAAAATTGGAGTTAATATTAATTAGATTAAATGTTGTTAACTATACAATTGTAATTCATTAGCGAATTAATGAAAAGTCAGATATATTATAATACCCACAGGGAGTAAAATACAGTAAATTGTACAAAACTACCAAACATATCAACGGTTTTTTGAAACTGAACAATATAAAACAAATAGGGAAAATCAAATCTATCAAATGTATCACTGTATCAGCAGTGAATTCAAATCCAATCATAGACAGAAATTCAGGACAATCTAGCTTTCCATTTTATAACTTGTATTTTTATCAATGTTAAATCATTAAATTTATATTATAAGGTGAAAAAGCAAGGTCGAATCAATGAACTCTGTTTTTTAGTAAAAATAATAAGCTAAACCCATTTTGTAACTAAATATATGAATAATCAATCTAAATCAGATAGTAGTTTTGAGAGACAAGGTCAGGTGGCAAAATTGACAAAAATTATAATAATATTGTTGATGGTGATTAAAAATAAAACAGATAAAATGCCCACCCTGAGGATACTCATAAGTGGTAAACAAAACAAACATTTATAATTTGTAAAAATCCTGCTAAATACACAAAAACACAACATAATCTTTATAGCATAATAATTATTAAAACGCTGCAATCAATGATATGGAAACCCTTTCTACAAATCGGTGTAGATAACTTAGTTACCACTGTATTAAATTTGTAATATTATTATAATTAATTATTTTTCTATCACAATAACAATGATCACATAATAAGCGTGTACAGTTACTAGACAATTAGGCATATCTATAAATATATATACATACATACAGGGTGTCCTACGAAGATATACCCATTGCGGTATCTCCTGAAATAATGAAAATAATCAAATTCTGTTTTTTTTTTTTTAAATTTTTTTATGACTCACAGAGATGATGACAAATATTCATATTTCAATTAAGTTTATATGTTTTGGTAAAAAATTCGAAGATGGCCATTCTATTTTATAGAGTTTATTCTTCTGAAAATATTATTTTTTTTCTAGTTTACAGAAAAATAGTGTATTAAATAAACATAATAGTGTTTTGACGAATAAAACTTATCAGCAAACGAGATGAGATCATTTCAAAATACTATTATGGGTATTAAATTATATTCTATTTTTCTGTAAACTAAAAAGAATATTTAAAATCACGAGGTTAATGAAAATAAAAAGTAATTTCTTTAAATTGTTTACCAAAACATAAAAAATGTAATTAAATTACGAATATTTGTAGTCATATAAAATAAAATAGAATTTGATTATTTTCATTAACTCAAAATGGGTATATATCCGTGGGACACCCTGTAAATGTATAGGTAAATAATATAATATATATAAATATATGTAAACAATAGTATTAGTTAGGTATTTACACAATAAAGTACTAAATCTATGTTTGCCTTAGTACAAAATATATTTGTTATCTTTATTAACGGGTGTTTATTTAAATTAATATAGATAAGTACCTATTATATTTGACAAAAACCTTAAAAATAAGTCAATACAAATACTGCAATTACTAAGTAGGAAATGGAATATAATAAAAATATGTACTTAATACATTTGATGAGTAGATATAACAAATTCATAGACCACAGGCATTTAAATTTCATGAATTAGTCAAATGTACTCAAGGAAAGTGTTATCATCTATAATCTGTATGATAATAAACTATACTATACTACGTAATGAGAACTAATTTTAAATTAAGGTGCTTATATAGTAAAAAAATGTCTAAAACAAAAATATACTTACTTATAAGATTTATTTGGTATTTAGATTAATTTATTTTTAATTGTTTAGCTTAAAAAAAAAATAATAACTTTAACATCAAAACACGATTAAAGTTATTAATTATTACTACATAGTAATAGGTCAAGAAGTGACTTAGTGACCAAACATGGTTTATTTGATTATTCCTATCCTTCAACTAATACAAATATTATTATTATTAATTTCAAGCCGTTAACCTGTTTGTCATTATGCGTACAACTTATGTAGGAGGAAGTAATATTCCCTCCCCTCCTCATGTTGCTCTTTTTTATTCACCGAGTAGAAATGTATTCAAAAAAAACATTAGATACAAGTTTTTCAAACTTTGTAGATAAGTTCACATTTGATTATAGCCAATTATATTTTTTTGTACAAATTTAATAAAGTAAGTAGTTTCATTTAAACCAATTGCTATTATTATTATTATTTTTTTTTTAAGTTAACTGACTAGGTACATATCGAAGTTCAATAAAAAATTGAATTTAATCATTTATGTAAAACAGTAAAAACAAATGTATAAATTAAAAATAATATGTGTAAGTATACAAATACGCTTATGTAGGTAACTCTAAAAAATTTCAATTTATTCCAATTTACATAGGTAAATATAATTATTAGGTAGGTTACTTTAAGTTTACAATTAATATTATCAATGTATAAATAAGTTAAACAGTTATTAAAATAATTTCAACCCACGGAGAAACAGATTAATTGTGTACATAATTAAAAACAAATGTATTTTTAATAGTATAAGTGTTTGTATTTGTTTGTTGGAAAACAACAATTTTAGATGTTATAATAAACAAATCATTATTATACCTAGACCAGAAAAATAGAAAAAAAATACTAGATTTAAAAATGCCTAATGACTTTTAGTATAAACAAATATGATTTATTCTCTCGCTTATTCTAAACAATGGTTACTATTTCATTATAATTGTCTGAACAGCAATGGTAAAAATAAGAAAAAAAACATGAGTTATTATCAAGACATAAAATTATTTACAAAAAAGTTAAAACTTGATCAATTATAAACTTGTATCTATGTGTGAATACATTATATTTAGCAAGTTTTAATTATACTAAGTACATAATATATATAGGTAGGTAGGTGTTGTGTATTTCGGCAAAGATAAAATGTAGGGTTAGAACGAGACAATGTTCGGAAATAAGTATTCACAGGTTAATAGCAACATTATTTATCTCGGTTCACACGTACATCGGTTGCTTTTGTAGATTATGATACTCTTATAGAGTACTACTAATTCAATTAAATATGTAATGGTAGGTACCTAAACCGAGAGATGCACATGAATCTGCAAAAGAGTTGTTATAGCAAAATATCCCAAAATGTAACAAAAATGGGTGTCTAAGTATGTTTTGTTAACGATTAAATAAAAAAGAAGAAAAGTAAAGTAACGATGATTGTCATTGTAACGTGACTCAACATTAGAGAACATCTACAGAATGAATAAGTCTGTAAATGGGTCATTGAAGATTTTTATCTTAAAATTATTGAGATACTTTATACACTTATAAACTCTCCATCTAGGCCATGGATATATATTTGTTTAAACCATAAGGTACCCCTTCCCGTAACTCATGAGTTTAATATCTTTGATAGAGTTCAGGCTATAGTTTGCCATACGAAATAGCACAAAGGAAACTCCAGTAGTTAAATGTCGAGTAAAGAAGTTGTTCAATTGTATAATAAAATCGTTGTACATTACCCGATCGTGGACCATAAAGCCCGAGTCGTTCATGCGGCCGGCTATGTTGGGAAATTAACGAATTAAAAAAGAAAAATAACTATGAAAAAACACCAATTGTTGTATCGATATCTATTCAAAAAAAATTCCTTATTTCATTAACTGATGGCGGCGTAGAAGTCGGGCAACTGTAGGCCACTAAGGCAACCAGGAAACAGTGTGGTGCATAAAAATGCATAGATGCCTACTGGGGTATGCACACACACATACACACACAGACGCGCGCGCAATACCTACACGACTCATGTCCGTTTTCGTAGTTCAAGGAATACCTATAAATCGGTAGGTAGGTATAAAATGCGTAAATATCACCGAACGACATTGTTGACGAGTAGTCAAACGGCGACGACTTTACGTCGCAGACGTCCTCGCGCTTCCGTAACAATACGTAACGTAACGCGCGACAAGGTATTGCAATAATGAAAAGGAGGAAAAAGAAAGACAAAAAAAATAAAATAATAATAATCGTCGTTCAATCGTAGACGGCCGTCCGACATTACACACATACCTGCGAACAGATGTCCGGGTTGCCAGCGAAATTTCCCGATCCGTCGGTCCGGTCCATTGCTCGACGGGGCCCCAAAAACCGTGTCCGCGACGCCTGATGGTACGACGACAACGACGACGACGACGACGACGACGACAACGACAACGGTGTAACGATCGTTTCGTCCGGACGGTACTACAGAGGTGCCGTTCGACGCATCGTTATTCGTCGCTGCGATGTGGGCGCACGGTACGCGACGAGAACGTTTTGAAAATTGTAATCAATCCTGGTGGTTCCGGGGTCCGCATCGATAACACGGAGACGGCGGCGATAATAATATAAGCACTGTCGGGGTAATCGATGATAACGATATTCGGCTAGTCCATAAATATTTTATAAAATATTACGTGCGTGCGTAATAATAATTATAACAATAATAATAACAACAATAACGACGGGTAGGGCAGCCGGTAATAGGTACCCGCGTACCGTAATATTATTTATTGTACCTACACGATACGACGATACGACACGACCGTGTAGTACGCGCGCACGCACGGTATGCGTTGAAATTATTAACGTCCAATTTTGGTGGGGGGACGACGGTGGGGACGGGCGTTTGAAATGAAAATTTTCTAAATATCGATCAAGGGTATGCGTGGAGTACGCCGGTATAGTATTTTACTATTATTACGAGACTTTTATTGCGAACGAGCACAAAACGATTATTGGCCGTGGTGTGCCGGCGGCAAGAGAGAAAACGGCGGACCATAACAACAGTAATAATGAAATACGCTTTCGATATGTCCGCGCGCCGCACCGCGATAACGATACGATACTGACGGCGGATATTTCTTGCTCGGCGCCCACGGCCCACCGCCGGACACGTCTCGGCCCGACGTGAGAATTACCGGCAGGAAAAAAAAAAAACAAGGTAAAGAAAAGGGGAGTGCGTGTGCGGGACGGCGACGAACCGCCGGACGACGATGTTGCACGACCGGATGCGTGTCGTGTGCGCGAGTTATTCGGGTTTTGCAAATCAATGAGATAATTATTTTATCTATTGTACGAAATATACGGACAGATATTTATATTGTTATATACATATATGTATATACCTTGCGTGCGGCGGCGGCGGCGGCTCCAGGCCGCTGCTCGGTCGTGCGCGTGCGTGCGCATGTCATAGAGTGTTACGCGGCGGCGCATGCGCGCACCGACGGTGATCGTCGTCGGTCGACTGCAACGCAAGCCGTGGGGGGGCCGCCGGCCCGGCCGGTCGCGCGTTCATTTGCCCGTAAATTACCACTAATAGTTACACTGGCGCGGTCGGCGAAACGAGAGGAGAGAATAAAAAAACAAATTAATAAACGGCCGGTGCCGTATCCTACGCCGGGCACGGTGTAACCATTACGACGGGTATTATGGTGAAAACGTCGCGGTCACACCACGGCTTGCCACTTCGATTACTATTGCCTACCGTCTACGTCTTTTAATTTATTTTTCCATTTATAAATTTCTGTCTTTGAACCGTCGGGGAGGGAGAGTATCATAGTTTTGACCGGCACATATATACTTGAACAAAAACCACTCGTATTTTTATTACAATAGAATTGCCGTCTTACATAACTTTTATTGTATCGTATTTATTTGTATTGTCATTATCACTATTTAGCCCCAACATTTTGAATACAAAAAAGACATAATAAATAATTTATACTCGTATATATATAGTACGTAAGTTCTTCAATTACGTCATTTTAGATTTTTCTAGATGGACCAGTACTTCGGCAGGCCTTTAAAAAATAATTTTTATATTAATTCTACTCCTGATTTTAAACTTTACAGTTACAAATTACAAATTAGTAGATTATTTGCTATTAATTTATAAAAACGGTTTCAAATAAATATTACAAAATTAAAAATACCGTAGTGAACACAGGCATAGATAAAATAGTGTATTCGTACGCCGACACAATATTATATATTTCTCAAAACTAAAAATACTGAAAATAAGCATATTTTTTCACCAACAGCTCTGCTTACGACTGAACGGCTGCTTTTTAAATCAGACAGTGGCAATTTCCCACCTTTCCCTCCGTCAAATGACGCCACTGGACATAGGTATTCTGATTTTTATATCCTTTTATTTGCTAATGTATTCTAGATTGAGAAGAAAGAAAATTTGTGTATATTGGTTGTGTATATGATTTATGGTCTTTTATTTTTTTCAGTCAACACAATTTCGATTTCCAAACATCAGAAATGGTTTCTGGTATTAAATTGTCGTATATAATATCTTGTACTTCTGTTAATAATAAGTAAAATCCAAAAAATTAAAACTTGGAAATTTACGCATCAACAGTTATTGTTTTTATAATTCAGTAAGAATAATAACTGTAGGAAACTAACATTTTTACAGAATAACTTAACCTACCTATCTACTATCATAGCAATTTCTTCATTCTTGATATGGCAAACATTCCATAATATTTTGGTTTTTTTAAAGTGGTTTAATTAGATTATAATTATAGCTATTTGAAAATTTGACAAACTTGTTCTTACCGCTAAAGGAAAAAAAGTTCATCATCACATTTGTCATATTTTTTAAAAAAAAAGGCTATGTTCAAATTCTGACAAAACTCAATAAATTAAAAAATCTTGCAAATTTGTACACTAGGGTCCACTAAGTATTTTTCATTTTATGTGAATCAAATTGTTTGGTTGTACTATAATAACATTCTGACCAATTGTATCACAGACTGAATACTGAAGTAATAAATATATGTTAATTTTACTTACAATAAGTTTCAAATTTAATTATTTGACAATAACGATTACTGAATAGATTTTTTAAGTTAGGATAAAAATCTAAAAAAAACACCGTAAAGTTATAATTTCAAATACATGCTGCTTGTGGCTGGCTCATTTGAGGAAGCTCGTCACACATTTTAAGAACGTCTTATTTTTCTACCACACTCAAATTACATTGTAATAAAAATAAAATGACAATGAAAAAAATAAAAATTTAAACACATTTCAGCAGCATATGCTGAACACAATAGCACCTATTCATATACTACCTATCGTACTAACATTGACAACTGATTGGTTTATCATGAAAAGGTAATTTAATTTATCTAAATACGGATACTGTAAACTCGCATATATATCACATATGTACATATTTTCTTTATTTATTTAATTTTCAAATGACCCCATTAACAGGTGTGTGAATCTAATAGACACATTTTTTGCTGCGAGTTAATATATGTGCAAATCGGGACCAGCCGTTTTGAGTCTAATAGGCGAATACGTCAATTAACCGTGAGTCCAATAAATGGGACCACTGTATTTTAATCATCAAGAAATAGTTACATCAATTATAATTTAAGATTTCTTATATTAGATAAATATTTTTATATTATATTTTACTTGGCTAAATCTTTTGCACTAAAAATAATAAAAATAATAGTCAATGCAATTAAATAAATATTTATCTAACTTTACAAATATTCAGTTCTATTCTACATAATAAAATAAATGTATTAATAAAGGTATAATTATAACATACTAAACACATACATGGAAAACTACTCCATGATTCATTACATATTTTATGTTTAAAATTCTAAAACATTTTTTTTTTTTTTTTATACCGAAACATAGTAAATATGTTGTTAGTCTGCATTATTAAGTCTTAATATTAGTAACAGTCAATAAACAAATTTGATTTTACATTTTTCATATCATGTGTTATTTTTATAACAATAAAAGTTGAAATAAATAAAAATATACCTAATTAATAAGTAATGGTGGATTTATTGGTAAAGACTGTCGCAGAATTTAGAATTACACTGGACTGTTTTTTTGCTGTTTATTCTGTTGTTCTAACCAATTTATCTCTTTTTCTAACCGCTTGTACTCCTAAATGTAAACAAAATAAAATAAATATAACTCAATTATACATATAAACTTAATAAGCAAAAATTACTTGATTTAAATCGGGATTTCATAATTTAGATACTTGTGTAAAACCAATGATTTCCTATAACGCACACATCGGTAAATAATTTAACCTAATAAATTTAATATTTTCAGAGGCCATAAATATATTATCTTTTCAAAACATTCAGGAAATATTAATTATTTTAAAGTCATTCTGAAGAATCACAACCAAATTTCATTAGTGATAATAACTATATAGCAAAATAAAATTCACTTGTGTATATTGTACACTAACTAAAGCCTGTGCTCGAATTAGAAAAAGTAATGAGAACAGACTCTGGTTTTAGTTTAGAATAGTTATTTAGGAGACAAACATTACGGTCATCTCTACACGCCAAGAAAATGAATTATTTCCTTATTTTCATTTCATAATAAAAAAAAAAAATATAAAAACCTTCAATGCAATTTAATTAATCCCAATTTAACTTAAGTAACTTACTCAGTACTTACTTTAATCTTTTCTTTATCATTAGCCATTGATATTGCCTTATTTAATGTACTGCTACGCTGTAAGCTGTACCAGCCATAGTGGATAACTCCAAAACCTCCTAAAAACATTATAACTTCCTTGTAGTTCAAGACAAATTGCTTCAAATTGCTTAGAGCCATTGTTTGTTTTGTAAATTATAATACGCCAAGTTTAAATTTATTTAAATAGGTTATACACACAATTAATATTAATTATAATTTGTAATGTGTTAATAGTCTACACGAAACCCAACTAAATCTTTGCAATATGTAGCATTTTTTTTTGGAAGCATTGGCAAAAAAACGTACAACCTTGTAGACCAAAAAAAAACTAAATTGTAGTAATTAAATGTTTATACATTCCGTGACGGTTCTTATCGTTGTGATAAAAGATAATAGCTGTAGTCATGATAAAAGACTATCTGCAACCGTACATACCATAAACCTAAACGTTATGATGAAACGTATAACCTACAAAAATCGGCGGCCAAATTATTTGTATTAAACAACAGCGTCAATACGCACGTGATCTTCGTTTGTCTTAATTCGCTTTTTTCGCTGGTCGTTTTTAACTTACACTCCAGTAAACCATTCCAATTTGTGTGTGTTTTGTTTTGTGGATTATATGCATTTGTGTTTTTAATCAATTTCTGTACAATCGAATTGTTTTAATGGAGACTGCTCGTAAGTAAAATGGTTATTTATTTAAACCGCTAGTTCAAAATAATATGCTTGCTATTATGTTATAAAATGGGTAAACGCAAATATGGTTACCTAATTGTACATACCAGACCAGATATTAAAAATAAAAAATCAAAAAATACTTGATACATACAACATATTAGTAATATAATATCAAACTAAACAACGGTTATTTAAAAACTGAAAAAAACAAAAACCAGTTTTAGAGATTAAAATGCTCAATTAAATATATGTATGTTGGTGTATTATATGATAGTACAAATAAATGAAAAAAATATGTGTAGAAAAACTTAGTCTGGACACTCCAAGTGTGTGTGTGCATTTATGATTGATTTTGACTAAAAACAAACTATTGTTGTACTATGATTTCAAAAATTACTTAACCTTAGTTTTTTCTACATATTTCTATATTATTTGTATTACATGTAATAAGCATTTTTAAATTAATTGTCTTATTAGCCTTTGATTTATTTTGAAATAATATATTGACATGTCATAGTTTTTTAATCTTACTGGACTTAAATCATGTAACATTCACACTAACATAGAAAACTAAACCAACAATAAACCTTTTATTGACTAAAAATCAACAACCTAATTTTTTGTTAGCATATTATAACTAAAACATTTAATTGCCTAACTTAACAACTAACTTAAAATAAAGAACAAATATTTTTGAGATCCATGAATTTATTCTAGTATCATTACTCTGTTTTTAACATTAAACACTTCAGTTTTTTTGTAAAATTGAAAAGGACATTTCTTATAACTTTTTACTGATCAAAATTAATATTGTCAATAATTTGACACATTTTAAAATGTTTTTCCATTTGCAATGAAAAACCTTAAAAATGCACAACAAATGCAATATAAAATTTACATAAATTGGTTTTTAATTTTTGTATTTTTTTAAAAAATATGAAAATGTTGATCGAATTTGGATGTTGAATAAGTTGTTTTCTGTAATAATTCTATTCCTCTGAAGTCATTCATGTACTTTTGCAATGTTGACAAGAAAAGCTGTTTAGATTTGGGCATTTTACTGAACGAAACTAAATGACAATGCAGAATAGTTTACAGATATCTGATATCTACTAAAATTATTAATCAACAAACTTAATCTGGAAATTTGTTAAAGATATATCACAAACCCACAAATAACTAATCTAACCCGCATACAGCTTGTGTAAAATATAAATTTGACATGTATATAACCTGGGTAAAACAAAAAATATGTGTGTAAAGATGTTAATTGATGGAATTTGGTTAAAAATACTGAAAAATGAACTAAAAAGGAAAATTTGACATAAAAAGTCCAAAAAATGACCTTGAAAATTAAAAACTTTGACAAATGCAAAATAAAAGTTTCATAAATTAATTTGTTGTTACATAATTCAAATTGTGTACTTAAAAAGCTATGTTACACAATCAGTTTAAAAAAATGCACTTTCCTACAAATTTACAGCCTTTTTTTTTAGGATAGTAGGACATGTTTGAATAACAAGTACTTATTAAAAAAGTAGCTCCTCGAAAATATATCCTGAGGTAATAAAGATAATAAAATAATGTTTTTTTTTTTTTTAATATGATACACAGGCATAAGGACTACAAATTTTCATATTTCAATTATATTTATGTTTTGATAAAATAAAAAAAAAATTATATACTTTTTTTTATTATTTTCTTAAAAATTTAAAGATGCCGTTTTATAGTTTATTTTTCTAAACATTTTTACTTTGGACTTTTCATTGACTAAATGGATTTTAATTTGTTTTTTAGTTGCAGATTAATAGTGTATTAAACAAGTTGATAAACAAAGCTTATCAGAACTTCTATGAGTATTGAATTATATTCTATTTTTCTGGCTAAATAAAATATTAAAAATCATTTGGTTAATGAATATAAAAAGTCAAAATGTTCAGAAGAATAATAAATTCTATAAAATGGCTTACAAAAAAAATTAATAGCTTTTTTATCAATTATTTTTACTAAAATGTGAATATTTGTATCCCTTATGCCAGCGAGTTATATGTAAAAAAAAAAAAAACAGAATTTAATTATTTTCATTATCTTGGGAGATAATCACAACAGGTTTATCTTTGTGGGACACCTTGTATAATATGTACTTCTGGTCGCCATAACTGCATTGTACTGAATTTGTATAGTTGAACAATTGATTGTAATTGATCGCGAATTTAAGACAACACTTAAAATACTTTGTGAATCGCCTGCTGTAAACAAACAATTAAAATTAAACTACACATTCGCTAAAAATCTGAAATTAAAAAAAAAAAACCCTGTAAACAACAAACTTGTTTTATTTAAACGTATTTATCCATTAAAACTATTCCGTTAATAATGTGTCAATGTTTTTCGAGGTTTCCAAGTCCAATAAATACTGTACAGCGTGTAGGTTAGGACGACGTCGCATTTAACATTTTCGAAAATAAAAAACAAAATGTTTCACATTTCGTAACGTGGGACTGAGCATTGTCACATTGAAAAATGTCTTTGTCGTGTCTGGGCGTATTCTGGACGTTTTTTCTTCCATAATTCGTATATAATTTGATCAGTTGTCGGTATCGATCGTCAGTAGTTGTATCACCGGGTTTTATCAGTTCGTAGTACGCAGCTCCGCTTTCGGCTAATCCGGACGCTCCTTGTCTTTTACCATAAAAATCACTACCTTTTTCTTCGAGTGAAAGGAAGATGGTTCCCCTCAAAACGTTCTTTTCCGATACAAAGTTCGTCATTTCGGAAGCTACAAAAAAACTGCGTTTTGCGCATTGACAATTGATAATAATGTAGCTTTCGGATGTTATCGTTTATCATTCGAAACGCTATAGATATTGTTGGTTAATACCAACAAGTGTACTAGTGGCGTCATCTATTAGAAAAATCGAAATTATTAACCGAAATACCGGCTTGAGCTCTTTCACACTATTCGATATTTCTACAGTATCGAATATTTTCTCGATTCGGTGTCTTTAGGTACGGTTATTTTACTGTACGCCGTACGCAACTCTTCTTATACATATACGCACGGTTTTTATTCACTCGTTTTCAGTCTTATTCGTATCGTACGGTCATCTAGACGCATCAAGTCGTCAATTGAATAATAATAATAGTATAAAATGATACAATTTCAAAATGATTATTTAAAAATTAATATAACTATAAATATGCGATTTTTGAATTTCGTTTCAGAAGCATAATACAATTATTAGTAAATTAAAATACTTGTGTTTATTTTTTGTTTTTTAGAAGTTATACCGAGTTTAAAAAAAAAAAAAGTTAAGAAGTCGAAAGGAATAATCAAAAATGAAAAATCCTTGGGTGAAATACAGGCTGAAATCCCTTTTTTTATAAAACCTTCCGAAAAAATTGCTACTATTGATACTTCAAAATGGCCTTTGTTATTGAAGGTAATGTATATTTATAATAATTTTATTTAATTATACGACGAGTATGAAGGGCGCACGACGAGAAGAGTCAGTCAATGTATAAGTAGTTTTACGAATGAATATGGAGGGTAGACTAAAAAATATACGGTTAGATCTGATTGAGAGTTAAACGAGGACTACTGGTCCTAAACTAGTAATGTAGCATCAAAATTATTGATCTTGTTTGTTCAAAATACTATTAAGAAATGTTTGAGCGAAATAATTGTTCTCTTATATGTACGAAATACTGGTGAACAGTGCGAGGATCCGATCCACAATGAGTAAAATCAAAATTTAAAAAATTATCTCGGCACTATCTCGGCCGGCACATGATTGTGGACCATATTTGAGAGTAATTGTTTTATTTTTTTTTCTTATAATCCGCATTCCTTTTTTTATTTAAAAACTTATCCATATTTTAATAAATATTAATCGTTTATACCGGCGGTATAGAGTCTTACAAGGAAATGGTTTAAAATACATAAGATCTAGAATAAAGCGGCAAGCAAAAAAAGTTGAACTAAAAATAATATTTTCTTTTTTTTTCTAAAGAATTTCGATACTTTAAATGTACGTACAAATCATTATACTCCATTACCATTTGGGTCAAATCCTCTGCAAAGAGAAATAAAAGATTATGTCCGGTCAGGATATATCAATTTGGATAAACCATCCAATCCGAGTTCTCACGAGGTGGTTGCCTGGATTAAACGAATATTAAAGGTGGAAAAAACTGGTCATTCTGGAACATTGGATCCGAAAACATCAGGTATTAATTTATTTTTATTTATACAATATACATAGTGTATTTTTCTTATGATTAATATCAGAATTAAAATTATTATTCGTATTCATCAAAATAAATTGTCGAACAATTACTTTTATTTTGAAACTCAAACTACTGAAAATCCATACTTCATAAATATTAATGTATTCGTTAATTACTTACACCAGGTCACTCGCATTTGACGTGGTGTAATTTTGTTAATATTATGAAATTGAATGAAAATTAGATTTCACAAAATGACATATTATGTATATGGTGTACATATCTGATTACTTTTATAAACAAAATATACTTTAAAATTAGTCAATTATAAAATTGACTAATTATGATTATGTATTATGTTTGAAACAATATGATAATATGCAATTTTATAATGTAAAGGTGTATTGGTTGTTTGCATTGAAAGAGCTACACGACTTGTTAAGTCTCAGCAATCAAGTGGAAAGGAATATATTGCTGTGTTCAAATTACATAGTCCAGTTGAAAACCAATTTGAGGTTAACATTTATATTATTATTAACGTTGTTGGAAAGTATTTTTAACTGTTTTTTTAAAACATTTTTTTTTTTTTTTATGTAGATTAAAAAAACATTAGAGTTATTACGCGGTGCACTGTTTCAAAGGCCTCCATTGATTGCAGCTGTAAAACGACAACTTAGAATTCGTACTATTTACGAAAACAAATTATTAGATTACGATGAAGATACTTCTACAGGTATCATTTGGTTAAAGTGCGAAGCTGGTACTTATGTAAGAACATTGTGTGTTCATATGGGCTTAATGTTAGGCACAGGAGGTCAAATGATTGAACTTAGAAGAAACCGCTCTGGTAGTTATTGTTTTATTTTTTCACCAATAATACTTACAATGCACATTATGTAATTTATGCTATATTATGCATTTTTAGGAATTACCAGCGAAGAAGAAGGCCTTGCCACATTACACGATGTGCTTGATGCACAGTGGTTATATGAAAATAATAAAGATGAATCTTATTTGAGACGTGTTGTCAGACCACTTGAAGGCATACTTACAAATTACAAACGGATATTTATCAAGGACAGTGCAGTAAGTTTGTTTTTAACGGGAAATAAACATTTGTTTAAAAACCTGCAGACAAGATAAATAATATTAAGTTAATATTTGGTACACAAAAATAGTTTTCCCGGATTATATATATTTATGCCTATAGTTGATTACCGAACTGTGGTCTAATAATATATTCTTTGTGTATGATTGTTTTTTTGTGCATCTTAGATTAATGCTATTTGTTACGGTGCTAAAATTATGCTTCCTGGATTGCTGCGTTATGAAGATGGTATCGAGTTAAATATGGAAATTGTCGTAGTTTCCACTAAAGGAGAAGCTATAGCTTTAGGTAATTTTTAAAGAATATTTAAAATTTATTAAAAATTACTATTATAATATATATTTTCTCTTATAATTTTTAATGATAAAATGTCTATGTGTAAATTAATATTAAACATTTAACTATTTTTTAAGTAATACAGTTTGAGTTCCTTACTATTTGTAGCTCTGTTTTAGTTCTATTATATAAATATAGTTATTTTTACCTACTCTAACTTATATTAGGCAAAGATTCCATTTTGGGCACATGGAATTTTGATTTGTTGGCTTATTGTAGTAATATAATTGTATTATATTAACTTAATAAACAAAATCAGTTATTTATATTTTTATAAATTTAAGTTATTTTGATTTTATTATAGCTATTGCTATGATGACTACAGCGACTATTTCTAGTTGTGATCATGGGATTATTGCTAAAATTAAAAGAGTATTAATGGATCGAGACACCTATCCTCGTAAATGGGGACTAGGTCCAATGGTAAGTACAATATTTGTGAGCTTAAGCTCCATATTGATCCTTATTTTGAATAATTGAATGCATTCATGATATATTATAAATAACAATATATAAGATTTTGAATTCTGTAAATAATTATTAATTTAGTAATATTTATTTTAGGCAGTTACTAAAAAAAACATGATCAAAGACGGTTTCTTAGATAAATTTGGAAAACCTAATGAAAATACTCCAGACAACTGGAGACAAACATTCTTTAAAGACGTGTAAGTATTTATTTATTTGGATGTATTTATGTACATGATTAGTAAATAAATATATTTTTTGTGTTGCACAGGTTCGAAAAAATAAAGATTGAAAAGAATGAAGATAAAAAGGTAACTAAATATTTAGTGCTATAAGTATATGGATAATAGTATTCTAGACAATCATTTTTGAGACTTTCATTGAGCATTTTGTCTTCCAATTCTTTGTGTGCTATTCGATCATCACCAAAATTCTTGTACAAACTACTAATGATAATTGAGTGTTACAAACTTATTAGTCTATTGGTAAGCACAAGCGACTGCCAACATTCAGCCAAAAACTAATTCATGTTCTTAATAAATACTATCAGACTTAGTTAGTTTTTGTAAAATATATTCACTTGTTAAGAAATCATTTTCAAGTAATCAATGAACCATCTACTATAAAAGTTAAACTTTTATCCATATTAAACTAATATAGATATTAGAAAAATATTTATAATTATGCATTACTTTAATTAATTATTTAGAGGAAACGACTTAGTTCGCCACCAGAAGAATCAGCAATAGCAGAAAACGTAGAAAAAAAAATAAAAATTGAATATACTGAACAAGAAAGTTCATCTGACATTATACAATCTTCAATTGAAGTTGTAGAGGAAAAAGTTAGTACATTTTATTATATAATTTACTGATTTAATGATGGTAAATTTCTTTACCCTAATTTTTTAATAGTAAATTATTGTGCAAAGTAACACTATACAAATTGTTTCCTTTTTTTTTTTAGAAAAAAAAGAAAAAGAAGAAGAAGGATAGAGAGAGTCTAGCAACTACAGAAGATTGATTTAATAATTTACATATATATATATATATTTATATATTCATTAGTTACTTTTTCTATGTTTAATTATATGTTTGAGCAAATTATTATATTCTTGGAATATTATATTGTAGAGACATATAAAAAAAAAAAATTGATGAAGTATCAATGACAAATATTGACATGTATTGATAAATAATAAACAGTCTAATTTGTATTAAATATTACTATGTATAACTTATTATTAATGTATAGTGTAGTATTAGATAGAAATTATCCTAGCATAGATCCAATGGTTTAAAGAAAGACTACTGTGACTACAATATACATAGACCTGCATAAATAGTAAATCTATGATCAGGAGTGGAGTGGGTCGAAAATTCTTGCTGGGCCACTTTAAATTTTACCATGCATTGTATACAATTACACATTTTGTTAGTGTAAAATTAATTTTGAAGTATAAAAAATAATTTGGTCCACATATTCGTAAAAACTTTTATCATCGAATACATTCCTCACATAATAACCACCACACAAATTGAAAAATAATGTTTTAATCAAGTACCATACAGTTAATTTTATATTAATTACCATTTCTATTGATTTCATTAGATTCTAGTTCTTTAGTTGAGCTGATAATATTATTTACTTAATTTGTAAATATGTTACTCCCTTCATGTTTACATTTTCCCATTGGCAATGTATTTGAAATAATATTTTGCATGTATTTATAAGTACTTAAAGTAAAAACAATTGAGGACCTATAATAAAATAATTTTCTTAAAGTTTTAATGTAAGGAACTTGGTACTCTATCGTAGGGATGATGAAAAGAACGAATTCCATTTTATACTAAAGGAACAAGCAATTTGACAGATACCAATATAAATGGAACATTAACAACACTGAATATAATAGGTACAACATTTTGGTTTGTTAATGCACTGGGTACCTCATTTGCGAAAGCACATTAGGCAACTATGGTAATAGTGGTGGAGTAAACACACTCTTATTATAAATACTGTGTCACCTTAAGGTGATCGGAGGATGTCTTCACTTCAAAACATGTAAACGCAGTATAGTTGATAACTTATTACATAACACACATACAGTTACATATAGAGACAGAAAATCGTATTTTTATAGTCTTGTCTTGGCGAACCAATAGTATAAAAAAATCAACTATTTGGTATACTACGATATTGCGAAAGAAGCCGTCGTCCAGTCACCGTGTCTATACATAATAAATCCAGGGAAAGGAAATACTACAAACACAAAGTCAGTTTACTATTTCTTTAACTATATAATTATAATAATAAATGTATAACATGTTACATAATACGAGTATACTGAACAACAGAGTAGATTTTTAATATAATAACGGTTAAAAAAAAAAAAAAAAAAAATGATGCGTATTCCGTCTTTAACGCGTTGCAGATTATATTAGACCATTTTTTTTTTTTTTTTTTTTTTCACAATGATTATAATAACGTTGTATCTAAACTATAAAAAAATTCTCTAATTATATATATATATATATATATATATAGAGGCTCGTTAATGCTGAATAATATAAGTGGTGTAAAATACATTAAAACAGTTACTGTCGCATCAAATTATCGGTACGGCTACACGGTACAATTACCAGTTACAGTATATGTGCAACAACGTCTTTAACGCATAAGAATAAAAAGTCAACCAATTTCGTTAGACAATTGATTATTAATTATAATAATACCTATATAACACGTTAGTCGTTTAATTTCCCGACAAATGGCTTATATTGTCAGCACGGCTACTATTATTAAAATAATTATTGTTTAAAACTATATATCAGTTAAAATACAGAAAATACTTAAATATTATTCTCTCTTTACTGTTTGTCTGCACATTTGTTACCAGACATCGTATGATTAATTTTATTAAATGATACTACATAAAAAAAAAAAAAATAATAATAATAATAATAAAAAGCTTCAATAGTGTTTAATATTTCATAATTATTATAATTAGTTACTAGATTAGTCTAAACAACTACCAGTGATAAACGTTTTGACTTGACCGTCGCTATAATTGTAACAATAATATATATAAAAAAAAAAATTATCATTTTATTATTATTATTATTATTATTATTATTATTATAACTAGAGTATAATATATTTTTTAATTTTAAATTTGTTTTTTTTTTGTTTTTTGATCTTATAATTAACATAGATACATTATTTATTCTAATAAGGCCTACACACTAAACCCAATAGCAATATAGTATTTTAAACGTAATATTCCGGAATATCTAATCCATATTAGCAAAACTAGTTTAGAACAAAAAAAATAATAATAATAAAATATAAATACGAACAGTACGTTACAATTATATTTGTTATACTCGTTCGTCAGAGAAGACAATAATTGTACAAAAATTAAAAATAATTTTTTGCTATACGATATTTTCGATATAGTGAAAATGTTAAAAATTAATCGATAATACAGCGGCGCTAGAACCTACGTGTCCTATTAATTATTTTATAGTTTTTTTTTTTTTTTTTTTTTTTGTTTTTTTTTTTTGTTTTTTAACAATGCGGAAAAACCGGGGCAAAACACAAACGCTGGAAAACGAGAATATTTTCCTGGTTCGCGGTGCAGGCGGGTAATGTTAAGATTTATAAATCCTGCCACTCGAAAAATGACTGGAGATTTGGCATCTCCCCTAAGACGAACGATTTCGCGTACGGACACGCGGTCCGTGTATTTTTTTTTTTAATAATAAAACATTATTTTATTCGTCATTTTCCCTCTCGGTTTTTTTTTTTTATTATAAAATTACAACATATTGTCGCGGCATCGAAGGCCCGATAGCTCGGGGGGGGGCGTATTTAGTCATGTCAAATGGGGGGGGGGCGGGACACAAACGAAACATTTTAACAATTCATATGTCTAACTCGTATTTTTTTTAATTGGTTATATTTTCGACGTGTATTGAAGTAATGATAGGGAAATAAAATAATAAAAAAAGAATATAAATCGATATTACGTTAAATAAATAAAAAAACAATTATAATGTTGGCAATAAAAAAGGTATTGTTGGGGGGAGGGATAGGCCCTCGTGCCCCCTCATTTATATACGACGCTCCCCCCCCCGAGTAATTTTATTATATATTCGATCCGGACGAAATAGTTGTGAATGATTATTACGCGGTAGTAAATTTGTACGTTGGTTTTTTAAATAAATTTGGTAAAATCGATTTACCGTTTTTTGTTTTTACGGGATGCGTTCAAAACTATTGTTTTGTGCGTAAAATATATTTGAAATGTATTTTATTTTCATATCGGTCGACCGAGCGAAAACGCCGAGCCGAGCACCGTACGGTGTATATAACACTATATTTGTGTTGGCTTTCGTTGTTCGATAATAATTAGGATCGGGGCCGGTGTTTTATTTGCTCTCCAATAGATTTTTGTAACGTATTGAAAATATTAAAAAAAAAAAAAAAATGTTCGATCCGGTTATTAACATCAGTAGCGCGCGATCGTCAATTTAGCCTTTGCCGAGCGTTTCACGCAGGTTATATTTTATTTCGTTTTTTTTTTTTTTTGTTTTTTTTTTTAAATGTTCCCAATTATTATACGAGTTCAACGATTATTATTTATTTTTATTTTGTTCTTCTTCAACAGATTCCCCAACCCTATATAGTAATAGTAAAAATAATGTATTTCCATAATATCTATTTTACCGTCTACAAATCGGTATATATATATTTACTAAAATTATTATAAATTATTAATTTTAAAACAGCGTACACGTAATAATAATAATAATATAAAATATAATAATATATCTGTATTACACGGGCAAAACCGGAAAAAAAAAAAAAAAAAATTAACGTTATTACGTAAATAAATTTCAGTATACAAACAATATTATAATAAATATATAACTATTAATAATAATAATAATAATATAATATTATCTATCCGAATATATAAATATATGTGTGTGTGTGCACAGACTCTGGAGGACACAGGATACAGCTCTATAGCGCAGGTATCGTTTTGATTAGATTTCGACGGCCGACATTAACCAAATGCACATATTTATTTAGGGATAAATATTTTTATTAATATTATTATCATTATCTCCGGGACAAAGGACTAGTACACTCTGAAAACGTAACAATTATTATCCTATATAACGTTTTTTACACTTACACTTAGAGAGAGATTTGAGCGCGGTTCTATAGTTCTCTACGGAGTTAATATTGTTTATAAACGACGCACGCCCGCGGGCTATCAAATATTATGTAAAAATCGAATAACGAACTATTTAGACTTATTATAGTGGACGAGGGGGAATTGGTTTAAAATTAATTTTCCTATTTAATAATAGCCGGCGATATGCCGGTTTTATTATTAACGTTATCCCGACGACAAAAGCGAATGGATGGGAATTTCTGAATGTATATATTGGCGGTAATATTACGGTTTCCGGTGAGAAAGATTAGTATCCGGTTTGTTGCGGTACGCATGATTCGTCGGGTTTTTAAAGAAAAAAAAATAATAAAATAAATAAATAAATAAATACCAATGAGTTTTACACGATGGGTTACGACTACGGGGGACACGAAAAGCCTTGGAGATTCGCTTTTGTATATATACAAAACGGATTTCCGCGTCACGAAAAGCTTATAGTTTAAAACAAAAAAAAAAAAAAATAAATAAATAAATAAAATAAAACGATAATAATAGTTTCAATCATTCAAAGCGATAATATAAATTGTAGTAGAAAAAAAAAACAACATAAATTCAAAAAAAACACATTAAAAATTACAGTACGATTAAAAAGCCACTCGGGGGGGGGGGGAGTAGTTGGTAGTCACTAGTTTTACATCATAATACTATAATTTCTCTTTTTTTTTTTTTTAATTTTTTTTTTAGGCTTACGCGAGCGAATAATAATAATAATAATAATAATAATAAAAAAAAATAAAGAAATAGAGAGCGTCGTATAAAAATTCGATTGACGAAATTGTAACACGAACAAATCGGTGAATAATAATAATAATAATTAGTTAAAACACGACGATGGCACCGGGGTAACACTCGGATAGGATATTTTCAGCCGAATGCATACTAATAATATTAATATATTATTATTATTATTATTATATTTTTTTTTTTTTTTATTATTATTATGTATTATAAAATACACGCAACAGCGGTCGACTAGGACTAATTTTTTTTTTTTTTTATCTTCTTCTTTCTACGGTCACACTGTCCGTAAAATAATAATATAATAGTGTCGCGTACTCGTAAAATTATAATAATTATTTATAGATAATAACTTAATTATACTCTCTACTGTGTTACTCCGATACACGAGTCTATAATAATAATTAAAAAAAAAAAAAAAACGGCATAGGTGTAGATTAATATTAAGTGCTTTACGCTGAACGTAATATTATTAAAACTATTATTATTATTATAGGTACGTGCAAATCACTAAATAATATAATTTCTATAGCGAAACGCCGCGTTTCTCTTATATTCCCTATAACGGCGGAGTGAAAATAAAAATAATAATAATAATAATGAAAAAAAAAAAAAAAAAAAAATGAATAATAAAAATAATAAAACCGATGATCAGAGAACAACTAAACAAACTAACCACGCACACGTAGAATTATTTAATTAATTGTATTGTTAATCGTCGGCAGCGGTCCTAAGACGACGGGTTGGCGGCGTCCGGTTTGGGGGTGGCGGCGGCGGCGGCGGCGGCGGCGGCCGCGCCGGCGTTCGTGCCCAACAGTGTGATTTTCTCTTCGGCCGACGCGTCGGCGGTGCCTTGCGGTGTTCGCGAGAACGCTACGGACACGGACGGTGTGACGATTTCGCCGTTGTTCAGGGACGCTGTTGTGATGGCCGAAACCGTTGCGGGCAGTGCGGGTACCGTTGTCTGTAAAACGAATAATCAAAACGGCGTTTTCATTATTGAAATATACCATTGTAAACAATATTACAACAATATAAATTAGAAAAATAAAAAAAAAATTAAAAAAAAAAAAAAAAAAAAAAAAAACGCTTTACGCACGAAATGTAATAATCGTAGGCGGAAATCCGAAACCCTCCTCCCCCCCCCCCGGTAATCGGGGTGGGATTTTTTCCATATATATCGCCGGCATCCACAGTGGACTTGAATAAATTATACGGTCACAGTGAGAAACGTTCACGGATTGTCCGTGGTTTTTTCCAGGACGGTTTACCACCAGAGTAAATAAATAGTTTCGTTCTTTTTGCGAATTCAACACCCATTTGTACGACAATTGGACGGACAATTTATCGAATAATTAATAATAAAACGAATTGTTTTTTTATCAATTTAACAAATATTTTTCGAATTTTGAATGATTACGAAAGTATAGAGATTGGACGTTTGTAATAAAAATTCCAGAATTCCATACAAATTCCGTGTCTTTTCCAGGTTTCCGGAAACAGTGGCCTAACCATTCTATTGCACACGATAATAATAATAATAATAATAATATAACTGAGCGTTTTAGTCCCAGTTATGCGGACCGGTAAATCGATGCACCCACCCCCCTAGCCCAATCAAAAACCGAAATGACGCCACTGATTTACGGCTTGGGTACCGCTATTGAATTCCCGGATCCGATTTGGCGGCTGTCCTCTCAGCATCGCAAGGGGTAAACCTAGACTTGTGTATGCGTCTGGACGGAGCGTTAAATATGATAAAAATTCTAGTGTTTCAATTGGCCCGACGGACGACAGAGACCGCCACCGGCCGTTCTCTCTCGCACACCTCGGCCGGTTACCGGCACGAGTCTCTCACGATCAGTTCGGCACGGCCACGCTCCGCCGGCGGGGGTCGTCCTCGGTATACATTAACGCTCCGTCCGGATTCTCGGACGTATATTTCCGCCTATGATAGTATAATAATACGTTTTTCAAAGCTCGACAAATAATAATAATGCGTGTATTATTGCACCTAATCGACGACAAAAATAATATTTATAATATTATTATGTAAAAAAAAAAAAAAAAACCCCGTACTCGTTAGTTTCTATACACAAACACGTATGATAATATATATATATATACATATATGGAGCGTAGAAATATATAGGAACCTAATACGAAAATTTTGAAAATTAACAATCCGCGGATATCTGTTTTCAGACAACAGGGCTTGATTTACAGATTTTAGGCCTGGGGACTTTGATCTTCGAGAGGCCGCCATTCCCATTTAAAAAAAAAAAAAAAAAAAAATTGTATATTTTATTTCAAAAATGTTCCTTTGCAAATTCGTCATGGAATAACTTTTTAGTCATGTCACGTTCAACAGTAAACAAATAAAATAAACACAATGAATCAAAATGAAGCTTCTCAATAACGGTGGCCGGGGGGTGACTGGTCGCCGAGGTACTCGCCTAGGTCGGGGTCTGGATTCAAATCATCGGACGTTTTCGGATGAACGAAATACGTATATCGTAAAACGGTCGAATACAGAGCAAAGTCGTTCGAATCGATTTTCCGATAAAGTGTCATCGTCTATATCTCAATTTACGATAAATTACCCCAAATTGTTCTGTTTATCGAGTAGTTTTCGACTGCGACGCGCAATCGATTTCACGCAGTGGCGTAGCCAGGAAAATATTCCGGAGGGTGGGGTACATTTTAAATTCTCATTACTAATAGAATAATTTATTTTTATTGGCTAAACTAAATAGACATAATTTAAAAAAAAATTATACCGTAGACAGTTCGGGAGTGGCTATAACCCCCCAACCTGGATACGTCACGTGGTTGTTCGCGTATTTACCGACGAAAGTTAGAAAATAATGGGCGAAAATAAAAAAAAATTAATAATAATAATATCGCGTAATTGTTGTGGAAAGAGTTCGATACAATTATTGCCGATTGCGCTACGAGAATGTCGTCTCCTCTCGTTTGTTGGTGACGCTGGCCGGGGGGGGGAGGGGTGTATATAAATCACAGAAGACTAATTTGCAAACAAATGTTAAAAAGCGTATTAATAGTACAAATAATAAAAATAAAATTAAAAAAAAAAAAATATATAATAAAAACTAAAATAAAAATCCTAAATATTTAGCCGTCTGTTTAATGCGTCGCGTCGGCGATAAGTCCGTCGACCGATGATCGTAAATAAAAGCACTGTGTCAATGTTAGAAACTACATGGTAATCAAATCAGGGTCAAACACGTAAATTGGTTAGTGATGAAAACCTTCGGGCATTGTTTTATTGCACTCTCTTAGTTTCATTTTACACGCCTACTACTACCTCAAATAAACAGCTCATTGCTGTTTCTTTTCGTACTACTCGAACGCCCTTCGGACTTGAGGGGGACGAGCGAACTTTTGCGGTGAATTATCTGCGAATAAAATATTATCGTACAGTATGTATGTATGTATGTACGTATGTATGTATGTATGTATGTATGCGTGTATAATATTATGTATTTATGTAAATATACTATGGAAATATGATTCGTGTCGCTCATCATCAGTAGGTATAAATATTTTAAGCGTACGGAGAACTAATGCGATTCAAACAAATTTAAATCGTGTACGAGCTTCTAAACGAGAGCTGTTCGTATAATATATAATAATATACAAATGACAAACAATTTAAAAACAGTTTTAATCGAAAATGCACCAACGTGGAAATGATGCGGTTTAAAGCGTGCTTTTCATACTGTGACGCGGCAAACATCATCATCTATATCGTAAGTAATTAATTTTTACTTTTTCTTTTCCACTACGACCTCTCACACTCACCGTCGAATTGGAATATTAAGGGAATATATATATATATATTTTTTTTTTTTTTTTTTTGATTTACAGACTAGTTTCTAGCAGTACGATTGTTCGCGGTCCGGACGCAGCGAGCAAATCCACCTAAATACGAAGTGCGAAATCTGAGATGTTTGGCTGAAACACCGCGTTTACACCGTATAAAATATTAAATTAACAGAATCTGTATTTTAATTTTTTTTCATTCTGTGTATTACATAAATTATGCAGTAAACTCGTTATATATATATATATAGATAGAGAGAAGTACGATTTACGTTAGTTCGTTTCGCTTTACCTGGGATGCATTTCTAGTGACGTCTGGAGAACCTTGAATACTTTTCCGATCTTCGTCTCCATAGCTGTGGAATAGCTATAACAAAAAAAAAAAAAAAAAATATTCAACGATTTAGTAAAACGGTAATTTGTATACAATTCAAGTAGGCACAATCAATTGATTGTAAAAATTAAAGAATTTAATACAATTTCAAGAAAAACTATATTTACAATTCACGCGTAAATCTTTTTAAGATGGAATTTTGATTTTTTTTTTTTTTAAATAAAATTCGAAATGCTCTTTTTTTAACAAATACAAAAACAAAATGAATACATTTCTAAATTTTAGACAAAATACTAAATCAGATAATTGATGCGTTTCGCTTAAATGGGTTGTAATTTATTATCCGTTAATCGGTAATCGTCGGTATCGTTTACGGAAACCTACTTTGATTTTATTTTAGTCGTTTTATTCAACCGCGGTTTATTTTACCCGGGCGCACAAATACCAATGAAAAATTAAGATTTATTATTTTTTCGAGCATAACCGATAAATGTATGGGGGGGGGGCATATCGATTCTTTGCACTAGTTTTCGACAACGTCGGCTCCTTATAGATATTATCCATATAGTCGTTATAGACACGCCCACGAACAGACCCCGGACTATTTAATATATCCAACCGTCACCTTGTCTACTTCTTCGTCGAACTCTCCGGCGTTGGACATCTTCTTGGAGCGTTCCATCAGAGTGGCGCGTTTGGCAGCCATGTAGAACGAACGTTTAACGCGCAAGTACATCACCTCGGTAACGGCTCTTACGGTGTAGTCGGGCACGAATGTATAACGCAACATTGCGTCGATGTTCACTGATTGGATGCTGCCCATGGTGTTTACTGTCGAACTGGCCATTGTCGGGTTGGCGCCGGACGGAGGAGACTCGCCTGTAACAACAACAGTATATATATATATATTTAAATTTGACTTATTTTATATTTATAAAAGCGCGGTGCTCGGGCCCCGCTCCAGGGACGACCCGGGGGGCAGTTGTCTATCCGCGAATTCAGGGAGCCAGGGATCAACCAAATATCCACTTACCGATGCCGATGTTCTGGTGCAATGCTTGTGAACCGAAGTACGTGAACGGGCCGCTCTCGAACACTAGATTCTCGCGGCCGACGGTAACTTCAACGCGTCCTTCCAATATCAATACGAAGTAGTCGACCGGTTTGCCCTGTTGGTAGATGACGCTGGCTGGGTCCGACTTGAATCTCTCCTTGTCCTTCATTTTGATGTGGAATATCACGTCCTGCTTAAGCAGACGCATCAGGATCGTCTCGGACACCACGTCCGTCTTAAATGCCTCAACACCTAGAACGTACGATTATACGTATTACCGATACTTCATAAAACGGGCACGTTATCGAAATTTACTTAAACACTGTCTAAATACCTACTGGTACATATTATATTAAAAAATACGCATAGGGCTTTCGGAAATGCTAAAAAATTACTGATTCCCATAAGGCTAATTGATACAAATATATTATGAAAGTAATACGACATACGACATATAAAATACTATTTTTTTTGATTAGAAAATCAAGAAATGAACTCATCATTTGAGTCATTTCTGTTGACTAATTTATCAAAATCTGCGTTGAAATTAAAATATTTGATGTACGTATTTCACAGGTATTTGTTACCGAAGAAGTTTTTTGCGAACGTATAATAAACGGTTTTGGTAGACGTAAAATGTATGCAAATTGGTGGAGGGTGGCTTGTTATTCAAATATTTGAATAAAATATATTTCATAGGTTTTGTGCGTTTAACTCAACGTGTAATTTTAATAGGATAATATTGTACACAAACATTATACGAATTCATGCCTGAAATTAATGCGTTTCGGGCAAATTCCCTTAAGCCAACGTAGGTATTCCTATCCTATTAGTATACGTACTCGACGACAGAAACTGGAATGTGGCCAAAGTAAGCTGCGGAGAAATGTGGATGCGTTGGTTCTCGCTGCGCTCGGCGAATGCTGTAAAGTCCTGAGCTCTGAGCGAACGCTGTTGGCGACGTTGTTTTGAACGGTTGTCGGCTGAAATTCGACGTTCGCGATAAATATTAATTTTTGTTACAAATAAATTTTATAGTCCAGCCGCAAATATGTACGCGGATTTTTTACTCACTGTAAACATCAGTTTCGTCCATAATCTCCGCCTGAATCAATTCTTCGATAACGTCCTCCAATGTTATTATGCCAACGGTTTCGTAGAACGGATCGCCTTCCCCTTCGTTGTTCACACGGTGCACAAATGCCATATGCCCTTTGATACCTGTAATCAGTCGTTATCAGTAATATTTTTACCACGACGGAATAGAAATGCATTTGTCCATAAAAATACCGTTTCCTCAGATTCGTATTTCACTATACACTTGTTAAAAATTAGATTACAAAATTCCGATGACAATTTAATTAGTTTTTATTTGTAAGTTCTCGCACAGTAAACACACGGTTTACATACCTTCTTTGAACTGCTTGAAGAGTACATCGAGCGTGGTGTCCTCGAACACGAAATAACAGGGATTCTGGTAGAATTGACACAGCGTTTTGAGAAGTGTGTTATCGTCGGGATCGACCAGCGCCAGATCCTTGATATACAGCATGGTGACGATGTTCTGGCGGTTGCCCTCGTATACGGGAATTCTCGAGTATCCTGCAGAAACGATAAAAAAAAAAAAAATTGTTAATTCTTGGCCTGTGTTCACTGTGTGTGAGGGGTCAACGGGTAACATAAACTAATCTGTACTCAAACTATTACTAAAAAAAAAAAAAAAAAGGATGTTGGTTATGCACATTTCACATAGCCCTGAAAAATAATGAGGAAATGAAGTCGGGGTCCCAATGGAGGAAGGTAGCGTGCGATTTCGGAGCGTCCGTGAGGTTGGTCTCACGATAATAAACAAACCTATACCGGTCGGGTCCCAGGTTAATTTAGAATCTAAATTTTAGATAGTTAACGCAGTCGGCGGGATCTCTGTTTTTTTTTTTTTTTCTATCTTTTTCCTATTAACAAATCGGATATTATTGATATGACTTGTTTCCGATATCCTATCTGGATATTTGAAATAAAAAAAACCGTAATAGTGAAATTAACCGATGATAAATGTCGGTTGCAAACACCGCATTTTTTACACGTTTTTTTCATAATTTCTATATTATAGTTATTAATTATTATTGTCGATTACGACAACTGGCACTATAGTGGGTTCTACGTTCCATCTAAATTAATCCGGGGATCTATTATAAGTGCACAATCTCATCGTCCTGTTATAATCACGATGGGTTGCGGGACCCCGACTCGGATGCGGCGTGCGGTTCACCGGACGCGTACACACAATGTCCATGGGACCGTTTCGTCTAAAAAGCGTTTCCGAGATGAAATTGAAATGCGTTTAAAATTTTAAAAAAACCGATCCTTTCATAAAAAAAATTTTTAAAACGGGATATACATGTATTTATATATATATACGATTATTTTATTAATAATAAAATCTCAGACGATGTCGCGTATGGGGTCTGACGTCGCCACCGCGTTATATTTATAGTCGGTGGCGATGCCCCGTTGGCCCGGAGCCCGCAGTCGCCTCAAAACGGATTTAGTTTTAATTTTTTTCTCTCTCTCTTAGCTCTCTCCGTTTTTTCCTCTCGTTTTTCGCTACCCACTCGTTTGCGAACGATTGCGTACGTTTGTGTATTACCGTTAATATCATAGAGAGAGAGAGAGAGAGAGAGAGAGAGAGAGAGAGATAAGTATACATATATACGTCTTTACATCGCGCGGCCGGAAAAAACGGTACGGAACGATTCTCAACGTATCACAAACAGCTCTGGGAATTGGAAAAACATAAGAACAGCGACAACGAGACTTGAGAAGAAAAAATAATTAGTGTTCCTTGCAATTATCGAACTCAACCTAATCCCCATACCCAATTTGCACGTCATTTCAAACATAGGTAATTCAATACTTTATTATTTACAAAAAAAATAAGAACCGGACTAAAATGCGCCGCTATTTGTTTAGATTTCGGTTAAAAAATTACTTATATTATTATCTCGAAAGTGCAAAACGGACTGTACAATAATAGTTATGATGATTTACGGGCTGAACTATAAATATTAAATTCTAGAAACGAATATTTTTAATAAACGGTACACGTGTGTTTTTTCTCGAAAATATCATTATTTGTGAAATGCGACGTACCGTCCCAAATGGCAAATAATCGGTAAAGAAATAAATAAAAATAGTAGAGGAGCTCACAGGCCCCCTACGGTCCACCAGCCTCCTCCAATTCGAACAGCGATCCCGAAGCACGACGTACACCTGCAGCGGCGCCGCCGTCGCCGCCGCCGCCGCTCGGTAAAATTTTATAAATTTAGATCATGTGCGAATCGCGTGGCAGACGCGCCGCGATTGCCAAAAATCGATTTAAATATATTTCTGGTACGTCTCTTTTATAAATATTATACGGGCGGAACGTCGGCGGCGGGCGGCGGCCGTCCGCGTCGTTATTATTGTTATTGTGCACGGAGGCGGAATTTTCCAGACCACGGGTAGCAGTTATCGGAATAGGTATTTCAACGCGATTTGTCTCGTTCGCGATTCGTGCGTATTACGGCGACATCTCGGAAAAAAATAAAATCGTTTACTGTGAATACAAACGCATTATTTTACGACGTTCCTTGGCCGCAATTTTGTCGTTGAGATGTCATTTTTTTTTTTTTTTTTTTTGCACGGCGTAGTCCTTAGGTTCTGCCCTTAAATTGTTTGCAATTCGTAACAATATTATAATAATTACATACTGTCCATTAACGACGATTCTACTGTAGAATAAACTGCTGTTTAGGTTATGTTTATATATATAAATAAATTCAATAGAGGTATAAATAAAATATATCCAAAGTTGGGTTTTTGACGGTGATTTGAAAAATTAGAATGACATTTTTTCAAAGGGTTAAATCAATCATTAACATCAAAATGTTTTTTTTTTAAATATAAAAATTTACTTATTAGTTATTGGTCATTACCAGGGTTAGGATTTTATAGCACTTAAAATTGCATACATATGCGCCAAAAATAACAAAAAATATTTTAAAAAATTGTTATTATTTTATTAATAAAAAATATTAAGATTTTGATTTTAATATTAAATTATTATAAATTATAATTAATAATTAGTATTATTAATTATTATTTATTATTATTATATTAAATAATATATAAGCAATTTTGAATAAAAAAACAGGTAAGAATGAAAAATATATCTCAACAAGTCCAGAAATAGCACTAATCTTAACTTATAGTCTAAAAAACCGCAAAATATACAAGATTCAGTTTTAAATTTTAGTTCTCTGAGTCACGAAACAAATTTTATTTAAGCTTACTATGCTATTTCTTTAGAAACTTATAAGAAATATGTAAATGCTATAAAATGCCAACTCTGACCATTACTAGTAAAGGTTTTTATTTAAAACGATTTTATTAAGTTCCGATACACATAGTAAACTGACAATAACCGGCTGTGTGTATACTGTAAGGAGGCTCGATTACAAATTGTGTGCTTGAATTTGTCTATTAGTATTTAAATCGATAAAGTTAATTAATCGATATTACTTTTTTTATATAATTAAGTAGAATATATTTATTATTGTTGTCGAAAATATTTTATGTACGTTCGTAGGCTTTGAAAATCAATAAATTCACGAATATTTAAAACGATCGGTTATGGCGGAAATCGAACGTGTCTTACCGGGTACTTGTAATTGGTTTTGTGGGTTACCGATGTGATTGAGGATCACGACTTATCACGAGAGATTGATAACATAATATGCTATTTTGAGGCGAAGCAGTGTGTGTACTGTGTAATCGTGACGTCGACACGTCCTTATCAATATAGAAACCGTAATATAAAATATCCGGTAATATACATTTGATTTTACGCCGAAACCGATTGTTTTGAACTATATTAAATTTAAAAAAAAATCACAAGTCCTCTAAAAAACCAATAATCAAAAAAAAAAAAAATTATATTTTCTAACGTCGTCGTTGTTGTCAATGTGTCTGCGTTCGCCAGAGACATTGAACGATTTTTCTAGTTTTATCGTCGGATTTTGTTACGAATCGTTTAATACGATTTTATATTATATATAAATTAGTACCCTCTTTGACGAAGATAACTAGGTTTTTTTTTATACAAATATCTACATGAATCAATATTACCGCCTTATGACAAACAATTACATAATTATACAATAATCTTATAAATAATGTTGGAATGGACTTAAAAGACGTTCTACAGGTCGGTGTTTTTTTTTTATTTTTTATATTTAAAACCTTTTTTACCATAATTCTATGAATTTGTTACTGTTTTTTTTATTATTATTTTTTAATATAAGTACAGGTAATGTATACAATTTTACGAATACGGGGTTTTTATCTGCAATAGACGTGTTTTTCCGTTATGTATTTCTGCGTTACATGTGCGCCGGTACTCTATATAATGTAGGCACTCTATATAATTAACTAGACCCCGTGAATAAAAACGTATTGTTAAACTGAAAGTTGTATCGTATAGTTAAATAATATTGCATTGAAGGAAAAAATCCAAAAAAAAAAAAAAAAAAAAGAATGAAAATGAAAATGGAAGCGATCCCATACGATCCTATTATACGTTACAATAATTTCACCAGCTTATTAGTATTTGTTTACCTTTAATATATACGTAATTATTAGGGCTTGTGAGTTCATGTGCATTTGCTTGTTTTATTTGTTACATAGGAAAACATGCTAAGTGAGGTACAGATTCGTTTCATAACAATAGTAATATAAAGGTTAACAGTGCATGTTATTGCGTATTTTAGCATATTTTAGATTTTTTTTTTGAGTTATTAGCACATATTTCATATAAATAAAGAACATTATTATTTCTTAATTTCTTTCCTGAACACGTTCACAAAATCTTAGTGTATTCGTTTCGGTTTATTTGTATTCTCGTACAGACCGTATGGGTTTTATGAGTTTTACAATTAAAAAAAAAAAAAAAAAATCAACATTGGTAAAGACGAGAAATTTTTGAAGACAAGTAAAATAATTATAATAATAATTGAAATAAAAATCAAAAGTAATAAAATATAACTTTTAAAAATTGATTCTTCCAACAAACCGGATTATTTTGCACACAAATGTATAATTACCGAACGTTTAAGCGTATATTTTGCCAGTTTTTAGTGCACAAGTGCATGCTTATACTTGTGTGGATATTTAGTGCATGATATTTATGTACTTACGAGCCCGGTTAATTATATGATAACTGTATTTAACGAATCAAATAAATGTGAAACGGTATAGTTTAATTAACTCAAAGACAAATAAGTTTTGAGGAAACTTTGTAATTTAATTTTCAACTAAAACTGTATATAATGGTTTCGGTTTAGCTTTCACGTATAAATTATTTCACACGCATAAACTGTTCTTGTACAAATGTAGTGCACTATATATTTTATGATGTTTCGGACCAATAATCTTATGCGCATAAATAATTCAAGCTAAACGCTATCAGATAGACCTCCCGAATTTACGTTTATTTTTGTTTGAGCGTCAAATAAAACGGGATGAACATAAAATGTTTAAAACGCAATATACCATATTATAACGACGGAAATACATTAAAAATTGAAACATTGTATTTTTATAGTGTTGCGTGTTACGCGCAATTAATATAATAATAAAATTACGAAAAAAACGTTAATCGTTATAAATATTATCTACTCTACCATAGTATTAGAATATTATTATACATTGCGGTTACCTTGGGGCACTACGAGCCCGTACCAGGGACATTTTTATCGTATATTTACGATAACTTAACTTAAACTAAGCGTAGAATGTATTGATTTTACTACGATGTGTGCTATTTTTTTTGTCTGTAAATAACTTTTCGACCAAAAGTCTTGATTCCCAATCGTCAACATCGTCAGAGGTTGGTTTCTGGTTTACATATATTGTCTAGTCGGTGAATTTTTTGTTTTATACTTCTTTAAAATTGAGAAAACCCGGAAAAAAGAGAACATAATACGTAACGGTATCTGTTAATTTCTATTCAGGAGTTTTATTTTAATTCAGCATTACATTTATCGGAACTTTCTAGACGTGGTGCAATTTTTTAAATATTTGAAATAATTTTTTTTTTGATTTTATGTGTCTCGTAAAAATACACAACAGTTTGACCAAAGCTGCACCATAAGTTGTACCGAATGGTAAAAAACGAATTGCTTCTCAAAAAAGCTTTTTTTTATTTAAAAGTGTTATAAGTATAAATTTCCTCGTGGTTTTCACAGAAAATTTGCACGGCTGTTCAATTTTGTCTAAAAAGGGCACCACCGTCTAAACAGATGGGGAATCCCAATGATCTATATTCTAGATTATATCGTCCAAAAGATAATCTAGATAACAACATATTTATATTTTATATATCTAGATAAAACTAATAAAATATCTAATTTTTATCTTCTTAAATATTTTTAATATACATCATCATTCCTAGAGAAAGGTTTTTTTATTTCTAATCACGTTGTAGACCAAACGAATATTTCCATAATATGAATTATGTTTTGTACTATTATAAAAATTGATTATTCACATTAAAAATAAAAAAGGTAGTAGACAGAATTACTAATATACATAGGCTATACCCTATACTATTTTGAATATTTAATAATATATTCTGCCCACCTACTTAAAACATTATTTGTATAAATTATATCTTTGTATATTATCTTTTTTACAGTTAACTGGATATCGTGTCGTATATTATATAATATTCTGTACGTTTTAACACGGCCAAAACACTTATCATATTTTGTTATCGGAATCGGCGCTGTGAGCTGATTCGATATATGAACATGTTTAAAGCAAAAAAATATACAAAAACAAATCATCTACATACCAGATTTCATGATTTCCGAGACGGTTTCAAAGTCCAATATCGTGTCGTACGACAGCATGTATACGTCTTCCAGTTTGGTCATTACGTCGCCGACTTTTTTACGATGCAGTTCGAGGGCCCCGGATATTATATTCACCTCGTCTTTTTCCAAGTCGTTGTATTCGTCACCAGTCATCTAAAAATAAACAATTTATATAAACAATACGTACGTACATACATATAATTGATGAAAAAGTAAATCTTCCTATTAGAATACAAATACAATAATTTGATGTCTACTCGGAATATTATAATTTCTCAAATGGATATTATATAACAGGAAAAATCACATTTTCGTCTACGTTTATTATTAAAAAAAAAAAAGCATTTGAATATCTGTCGTAGGAGTTAAGGCGGTATATATATATATATATTATTATCGGTTATATTATATTATATTTTGTCTGGGCACACACTCTGTAATGCGACAGCGACATAATAATGTGGCGGATTAATATTATGTCCGTCATATTTAACCGTATGAAACCATTTGAGTTTCAATAATAATCGAACACCGCATAGTAGTGGTAACTTTCTGTCGGATAAAATCGATGGATGCCGCCCGAAATATCGTTTTCGGTTAACATTATATTTCCAACGGCGCGCGGTGAAAACACCCGGGAAATTAGAACAGCCCGACTTGCCCGTGCCGGCAATCATATCGTTTGCGAATAGATTCCCGTGGCCCGTTAGTTGTTACTATTATACTGTACATACAAGAGGAGCGTAAAAACCTTTCGAGTTAATTACCTTTCCCGCGTACGCACAAAAGCCCCTCTTAATCATTAAACGGTGTATAACAAAAAAAAAAAAAAAAAAATCAATAATAATATGAACGATGACTCGGCGGGGTCAGGTGAACTTGCGCGCCGTTTTGACGGCCTTTACGTACGGACTTTCGTATCGACTCTCGCAACGCTAATGTGTAATTGTACATAACCTCAAATATTCTGATATTGTTTCGTTTCGGACCATTTCCATTAGAAACTTGACCGACAATATAATAACCCTCGATTTGTCGTACGAAACCCCGCCGGGTAGGTCATAGGGGAAAAATAATTCCGTTTCTTCCGTGGACTTTTTTCCTATTCTGTTACCACGGAGAGAAAGAACGGTTCCACGCTCTTATTATCTAATTATATTTACTAATATAATATACGAGTGAAATTTAGCGGCAGCGAGTTGCGCTGACAATTTTTAGAAATTCTACTCGAAAGTAATAAATTCACCAAAAACGAATAACGACGATTAATAATAAAACATTTATTTTTTATTTCTCCCCTCCTCCAAATAAAACGTTATATTTATCTAAGACTGTAATAGAAAGTAACTATCCCGCCCGGCGTTGCCCATGCCAATTTAAACCCTCATTTTTTTTTTTTTTTTTTTGACCATTTCAAAGCGGAACTTTAAAAAACCGAAATCAATTTAATTTAACGTATTTCGGGCACGTCCGTTTCCATAAAATCTAACGCAAAATATCCGCTACTCTGAATCGGCGACGGCGGTGCCCGTGTAGAAATCGTGAAAATTAAGGATTGGACAGTGTTGGCGTGTGTCTAAAAGTGTCCATCACACAGTGTAACGTATAAAATTGGACTAAGTTTTGGACCGTGCCAGTCCATTCCGTAGGATTGGCGTCTAAATAGTGTTTAATAATGTCGGCTGTAAGTGAAAAAGTGTCACGGTGAGTCCACGGACTTTCCAAAATTTTATTATTTTTAATTTATTCGTAAAATATGGCCACACCAGTTGGCCATCGATAAACCCCACCTTGAAATTCCGTAACGACAACTTGCCGTGAATAATAATGGCGTAATTCGTTTCGTTAAAAATTATGTATTTCGGCCGAAAAAATGTTGGTACGCGAAACCATATGAATATACCGGTAATATAATAATGGTAATTTTTTTTTTTTTTTTTTTTTTTTTTTTTTTTTTTTTTTTTTTTTTTTTTTTTTTTTTGTAATTGAGAGTGATGCCTCGGGCATTTTTATCAAAGAAATGAGCGGCATTAACGATTTTTGGTTCTTGTTATATCTCATGCCATATCGGTAAATTGAAATACACTGTATATCACTTTGATCGGTAGATAAACACATGTAGCCGATGTAGGGATTAACATGTTATAACCGGTAGGCAGACAGATTGAGTCCCCAGAAGTTATACCGTGTGGTTTTCTGCATTTTTTATTTTTTTTTTGTCTCTCGTGAGTGTCCTGCCGGAAGTTCCGACACCATTGTGACACTTTTATTAATTGCCGTATTCGAATCCGCGGCATTAATGTCACGGTAAAAAAAACGCCGAGCACCAAAACGTCGGCGTATAAAAAAATATGTAAAAATCCTACAATATACTATGTGTCTATTATTTGTTTGCCTGTTTTAGTGTCGTTTCTATATACAATTTATATTACAGTAGTCATTATAATTGGTATTGGAAATACTCCTTGATAACGTTTGTCGTTGCGCTTATACTGCAGATTCCTAGTATATATATATATATATTTTTTTTTTTATCGTTTTTTTTATATACAAAAAATAGAGGTTTTTATTTTTTTTTAACAAACTACTGTATATATAACGACTACATAACGTACAGAGTTTAAGGTAATATATTTTTTAAATTATATTTAAATAACACATTTTTACATAT